>JAVMKO010000007.1:88411359-89874918 GCA_032164245.1 Sternotherus odoratus
AGGAGCGGGCAAAGGAGGGGGGGGTGGAGAGGAGGGGTTGGCAAGACTCAGCAGCTTTCAAAAGTGTTCCGAGAATGTAAGCCTGCTGCTGCTGCTGCTTCTGCTGGCTTGTGGGGTAGAGTGGAGCGGCCCACGGAGCTTGCCCCCCCGTGTTCTCAACCCGCGTCTGGGTGGGGAAGCTATGGGAGTTGGGGAGGGGGGGAGGTGGTTACACAGGGGCTGCAGAGGTGGTCTTTGGTCATGCTGCAGCTCCACCAGAGATTGCAGCATGTCGCTCTGGTCCTCCATTATGCGGAGGAAAGCATCCATGCGTCTTTCCTCACGTTCTACCCTCTTTTGTTCAGCGGCTCTCCATTCCTGCCTCTCTCGATCCCTTGCCTCTCTCTCTCGATCCCTTGCCTCTCTCTCTCGATCCCTTGCCTCTCTCTCTCGATCCCTTGCCTCTCTCTCTCGCTTCCTTTCCTCTCTCTCTCGATCCCTTGCCTGAATCTCTCGATCCCTTGCCTGAATCTCTCGATCCCTTGCCTCTATCATTCTTTCCCTCCAGTCCGTCTGGCGGGCTGCCTCAGCGCGCGAGTTCTCCACGAGTTCAGTAAACATCTCATCGCGCGTTCGCGTTTTCTTTTTACGCTTTCTTATCTGCGGTGCACGGCGTGATGAGGAGGCAGGGGGGTTGTGAGATACTTGTTGTTCATCTGTGGGCAAGTGTGGGAAAAGAAAGTTTGAAAGTTATGAGACAGATACATTCAAGGTTAGGAGGCAGTCTCGGACTGTACACAATGGGAGTAGTATGCCATTTGCAACCTCAGTATTCAGAGGCCTGATATGATTTCTGTACAAGGTCATGTTGTACACCTAAAACTGACTGACAAGCTCTCAGAAAATTCAGAGCATCTCAGACACATATGCGTGCCTCAGCCCAAGACGGCTTCTGAAATCACCGTGCAGCCGGCCATGGTAAGTTAAAAGTGGCGCTTGCATACTGTAGAGTAACCCCGCCCCCTTCCCCCCACCGCGTGGCTGGCTCCCACTGAAACCGCAAACTGCAAAGCAAATGCCAAAAAATCTCTCGCTAAGGGCTAAGGTCTTTTTGGGGCTCTTCAGACCGCGTGCAGACGGCTCGGATTCCCTGCCAGCTAACGCTACGGGCTGGGGGGGGGGGGGCGGCGGTCAGCGTTCGTGTGGGGGGGGGGTGCTCGGTTCGTCGGTCCTCAGCAGAAAAGAGAACTTTGCAGCTGGGACTCTTTATCTCCCGACTAATTGCAGTCCGTATCTCAAACAGGCAACCCTGAATGACATCACTTTGCTGAGAATTTCTCGGAGAGATAGGGAGCGCATGCTCCTTGAGTCCATGCAAAGTCCTGGTCCATACGCCGCAATGCTAGCCTGCTCAATGATACCAGACAACCTACTACTTTCGTGGCGTGGGTTGGTGTCCTATCACGGGGGACCAGATAAGGCAGCTCTCCCCAGAAATCTGCTGCGCTGGATTCATCGCTACCTCCTGGAGAGCTTCATTGAAATGTCCGCGGAGGACTTATGGTCAATCCCGGAGTATATTGACAAACTCTTTGAGTAGAAATTGACCAGCAATGAAAGCACGCTAAGTCCTTAGGGCAAGTTACTCATTAATAAATGCTTCCTTTACAAAATCACGCGTCATGTAATCCCTTAAAAAAGAAACACTTACCCCCCTGGGAGGCTTGGGAGGGTACTGGCTCCAGGGTGACAAACAGCTCCTGGCTCTCTGGGTACAAGGGTTCTCCGCTGGGCTCCTGCTGCTCCGTGAGATTTTCTTCTTCATGCTCGTCCTCCTCGGAATCAGTCTCCTCCCTGACGATGATCCCATCGGTGGAGTCCACGCACACCGGCGCGATGGTGGTGGGGGCGCCCCCCATTATGGCATTTAGTTCATTGTAGAACCTGCATGTCCGTGGCGCGCCCCCTGATCGCCCGTTTGCCTCCTTGGCTTTCTGGAAAGATTGCCGCAGCTCCTTAATTTTCACGCGGCACTGTGTGGTGTCCCTGTTGTGGCCCCTTTCCAGCATGGCCTTGGAGACTCTTCCGTAGATGTTGGCATTCCGTTTGTTGTTTCGTAGTTCCAACATCACGGATTCCTCTCCCCAGATAGCGATGAGATCCAGCACCTCACGAGTGGACCATGCTGGAGCTCTTCTCCTCTGGCTGGTTTCCAGGGTAGATGAGCTCATCATGGATTCCTGTGATGCTGAGCTCTGCATGGCGGCTAGTGCTGCTGATTGCTCTGAATGGCGACTGATCAGTTCAGGTGAGCTGGCCACGCTGACCAAACAGGAAATGGCATTCAAATGTTCCCGGGTCTTATCTACCTGGCCAGAGCAGCGAGTTCAGAGTGCAGTGCAGAGCGGTCACAGTGGAGCAGTAGTGAGGCAGTCCAGAGCGGTCAGAATGGAGCATTGTGGGACAGCCTCTGGAGGCTATTAATGTCGGGTTCCGTCTTCACTAGCCCACGGTCGAGCTTGGAACGTCGAGATTAGCCTTATGCCACTGGTTAGGCTGGAGTGCCAAGATCGATCTTTAAGGCCCTTTACATCGACGTTAAGGGCATGTATGTGAAGACAGGTACACGTTTACTTCGACCTAACGTCGTTAACATCGATTTAAAGTGGTAGTGAAGACATGCCTTTAGAGTTGGTATGGCAACCCCCATCTTTTCATGTTCTTTGTGTGTGTGTGTGTGTGTGTGTGTGTGTGTGTGTGTGTATACACATCTTCCTACTGGAAAGAAAGCGAGGAATACTTGTAGCACCTTAGAGGCTAACTAGTTTATTTCAGCATAAGCTTTCGTGGACTATAGCCCACTTCATCGGATGCATAGAATGGAACAGAAGTAAGATGCATTTATACACACAGAAAGAAGGGAGGGGGGGAGGTTGTACATTAGCATACCAATTCTAAAAGGCTGTTAAATCTGGATGGGACATTATCAGCAGGAGAAAAAAAATAACTTTTGAAATGGATTTCTGTGTCAGGTAAATTAACTCAGGAAATGCAATCAATTAGTGTAATTCGCAAGTCCTATTTAGCCCCTGGTTAATTGTATCCAATTTGAAAATTAATTCCAGTTCCTCAGTTTCTCGTTGGAGTCTGTTTTGGAAGGTTTTTCTGTTTCAAAATGGACACCATCAAATTTTTAATAGAATGGCCAGGAAGATTGAAGTGTTCTCCTACTAGTTTTTGAATGTTATGATTCCTGATGTCACATTTGTGTCCATTTATTCTTCTGCGTAGAGATTGGCCAGTTTGGCCAATGTACATAGCAGAGAGGCATTGCTAGCACATGATGGCATATATCACATTGGTCAATATGCAGGTGAATGAGCCTCTGATGGTGTGGCTGATGTGATTAGGTCCTATGGTGGTGTCAGTTGAATGGATATGTGGACAAAGTTGGCATCGGGCTTTGTTACAAGGATAGGTACCTGGGTTAGTGTTTTTGTTGTGTGGTGTGTGGCTGCTGGTGAGTATTTGTTTCAGGTTGGGGGGCTGTCTGTAAGCGAGGACTGGTCTGTCTCCCAAGATCTGTGAGAGTGTGGGATCATCTTTCAGGATAGGTTGTAGGTCTTTGATGATGCGTTGGAGAGGCTTAAGTTGGGGGCTGAAGGTGACGGCTAATGGTGTTCTGTTTTTGTCTTTGTTGGGCCTGTCCTGTAGTAGGTGGCTTCTGGGTACTCTTCGTGCTCTGTCAATCTGTTTTTTCACTTCCCCAGGTGGGTATTGTAGTTTTAAAAATGCTTGGTAGAGATCTTGAAAGTGTTTGTCTCTGTCTGAGGGACTGGAGCAAATGCGGTTGTATCTTAGAGCTTGGCTATAGACAGTGGATCGAGTGGTGTGTTGTGGATGGAAGCTGGAGGCATGTAGGTAAGTGTAGCGGTCAGTAGGTTTTCGGTATAGGGTGATGTGTATGTGCCCATCATTTATTAGCACAGTTGTATCTAGGAAATGGACCGCTTGTGTGGATTGGTACAGGCTGAGGGTGATGGTGGGATGGAATTTGTTGAAATCATGGTGGAATTCCTCAAGGGCTTCTTTTCCATGGGTCTTTTCCTTTCCTACTGTATGGTCCACTCTATGCATCTGATTACATGGGTTTTAACCCACGAAAGCTTATGCCCAAATAAATTTGTTAGTCTCTAAAGTGCCATAGGTATTCCTCGTTCTTTTTGCAGATACAGACTATGGGCTTGGCTACACTTGAAATTTTAAAGCGCTGTTGCGGGAGTGCTCGGAGCCTGTTCACACTAGCGCTTTAAAACGCTCAAACTTGCTGCTGCAGGGGGGTGTTGTAAAACAAATAGGGTGGACATTCCCCAGACATCTTTTACAAAGGTGTTATCTGCCTCAGGTTCACTGACAGCCCGTTCGATCCAGGTCAACAGCTAGTGAAGACAAGTCCCAAAAGACAGTTATCAGAGTAGGAGCAAATGTTGAATGTTCAGCATGCAAAAATGTAACAGCAAGTTGCTCTAAGGGCTATATGTGCGGAAGGCGTTTTAACCGGGACTGGTGGTGGTTAATATATTTATTAATGATTTGGAAAGAAGGTGAATAATAAAGTGACCAGATTTCCAAGTGACACACAATTATTTTAGTTTCTAAAAACTAAAGAATAAGTGACCTAACTTCAGCCATTTTTGAAAGTGTTGGCTTAAGAACATTTAGTTTAAAGAGGAGACAAGTACAAGATCATGTTCCTATTACAAGACTGAGGGGACAGTCAATAGAATTGAAAGTTAACACGTTTTAAACTTTTTTGAAAAAAAAAGGAAATATTTTTTGCACAGATCAGTCTGTTTTTTGTTATTTTAGCTGGCCCATCCTTTCTCAGGCTGAGTAGCCTTTTACTTCACAAGCAGTCCTATCGATTTCAATAGAACTACTTATGGAGTAAAGTAGCACCCAGCCTGACTGAGGCTATCAGAATCTTGCCATTTGCCATCATGAAGCATGTTGCTGTATAAATTAGGTGCCTGAGAACAGGTCAGCTAATCTTAATTTCTGATTTTTTGTTATGCTTAAATTTGCAAGATGCTTGGGAGTGCAAGCTATGGCACTACATATTGTAGCTCTTTCTATAATTGGGGTTTCTAAAAGATGTAATAAATAATTTAAAAAAATTTGATAGCACTGTTAAACTTTATTAGCAACTAGAGGCTTGTCTACATGGGGGCGTTCGAGGAAAGTTAATCCAAATTAACTAAAGATGTGAATTTAAAGCCGTGCTGCTGTAAGGGCTCTAGTGTAGACATAGTCATAGGGCTGGTCCCCATTCCGGGGGGGAGGGGGGAACGACTGCAGATACGCAAGTTCAGCTACGAGAATCACGTAGCTGAAGTTTGCGTATCTGCAGCCGACTTACCGTCCGTCCTCACGGTGGTGGCAGGCGGCGGTGCACTCCCCCGTTGACTCCAGCTTGCGCCTCCCGTCAAGCTGGAGTTCCGGAGTCGACGGGGGCGCCGAGGGCAATTGATTTCTCATGTCTTCACAAGACGCGAGAAATCGATTGCCAGAAGATTGATCACTACCCTCTGATCTGGCGGGTAGTGAAGACCAGCCCTTAGTTAAACTGCATTAAATCCCTGTGTGGACATTCTCATTCAGAATTAAAGTGACCTCAATTAAGTTTAACTACCCACACAGGGATTTAATGCAGTTTAGCTAATCCATTTTTAATTCACACATTAATTTGGATTTAATTTTCCTGAGTGGTGCTGTATAGACAAACCCTCAATTAAAAAATGTAATTCGATGATTGGTCACTCAAACATGCAGCCTGCATTGAAGTTAATTTTTATCTCTGTAGCTTAATATTGGTTGAGGGGA
The DNA here is from genome assembly GCA_032164245.1 of Sternotherus odoratus. Taxonomy (NCBI): domain Eukaryota; kingdom Metazoa; phylum Chordata; order Testudines; family Kinosternidae; genus Sternotherus; species Sternotherus odoratus. Next base: position 88,417,222 of record JAVMKO010000007.1, read on the forward strand.
GAATTTATGTTTCTCTGCTAAACTATTTTTATTATGAGACAAGCCAATTTATTATAGCAATAAAAATTCTCCAGAGTGTACTGGAGTTGTATAGCTCCACTTTTAGGGTGGATAAATATACTTGACTTTAATTCTTGTCATTTAACAAATTACTCCATATGTGTCTGTAATTTACTGCAAAGTATTCCACGTTATGTAGTGGCCTGTTATTTAATCAGGAAATCCTGCTTTGGTGATGCTTTCGATCCAATCTACAATCACTTAAGTATATATATATAACTTTAGTCAGATGAGCAGTTTCCTTGAAGTGAAGTTGCACACAGATTCAAATGTTAAACATTTTACATTTAAACATTTTAAGGTTTGTTTTGGGTTTGGGATTTTTTTGTTTTTTATTGCTGCTGCATGTTGAGTGGATGTTTACAGAAAACAGTGACTCCAAGATCTCTTTCTTGAGTGATAATCGATAATGTAGACTCCATCATTTTGTATGTTTGGTTGGGATTATGTTTTCCAATGTGCATTACTTCATATTTATTGACATTGAATTTCATCTGCCATTTTGCTGCCTTTTGAAGCCACCAAAGCAGCATTTGCAGTGGACCTCAAAGGACTTACATAAGAACATCATACTGGGTCAGACCAATGATCCATCTAGTCCAGTGTCCAGTCTTCCAACAGTTGCCAATCCCACATGATTGAGAGGATATGAACAGAACAGGTAATCAGGCAATCATCAAGTGACCCATCCCCTGCTCCCCAATGTTGACTTGGTTTTATCATCACACTGTCAGCTTTTCAATCAGGGCAGAAGAATCGCAAGACAATAAATCCTGTACTGGGCAAAACAGAACAAGGACCAGATTCAATCCAGGATGTAATCCCTGGCATAGTCAGGAGGCATTCCCCACAGCATCCTCCACTGGTTGGGAGAAATTAAAGTAGCTTCCCACAACAGCACTGAGGGAAAGCAGATACCACTGCTTGTCCTCTCTTGGGTTGAATCTCCCCTTCTGGTGCACGAAACAAGGTGGTAGCTGGTAGATTAATCTACTCCTCCATGCACCAGGTTTAGTGAATCCAGCCAAGTGTGCTTACAAAGAATTAATGAATATCCATCATTCTATGCATCCTAAATATCATCATTATTGACTCAGGCTCTCAGCAATGGAAACTTGATACAAGTTTTTTCAGGTTTTTAATGGACCAATTATTTCAATAATGTATAGCAGGCAGATTACGTTCTCCTCTGATTTTCTTTGGAATATGGAATACTTTAAAGAATGGTCTGGTCAGAAGTGACTCTGCCTTGTTCCTTTATTTCATATTTTGAGAGGCAGGTGTATGTAAACAAAACAAACCTTAAAATATATACTCTAAAACTTTCCCACTCTGACCAAGGACTTCGATATACACTGTTTTCTAATAAACTGTGAGCGCCTGTCAAGAAGTTTAAGTTCACCAGGGCACCTGACAATGTTGTTTCCCAGAAAAAAGTAGCAATTTTTAAATGCTCCCTCCTGTGCTTAACTTTCTCAACTGTGGAATGGCAACTGTGATCTGATCATGGACCTTTTTTTGGTACTGCATTTCTGAATACTGTAAAAACGTTGGTTGTGTACAGTGTAGGGTAAGTCAGAAATAGATACGAGGGTTAGAAATGACATTTAAGAAATAAACTAAAGCTGAGAAAAGTTCTCTCTCAGTTGTATGCATTTCTGCATATTTCCCATATTTGTAAAACTCACAGATTCTGTTATAAGTATAATCTCATCAACTCCTGTTTAAGAGATTTCAGGTTATTTTTTATACAATTTTTTTTTCTCATTTGGCTTAGTAGTAGTCTCAAAACTCTTCCTTTGGGCTTCGTAGAACTATCCCAGTCAGTTCAATGAGCATTGTGACTCAACGGGGCCAGCTCATTCATTTGTGTTCTGTTTCGCTCTGAGCACAGTAAGCAGTTTGGATAGGTGTCTGTTATCAAATGAAAGAAATAAAAATAAATGTATGTTTTACTCTGTTATTATTTACAATCAAGAGTGTGAATACCATTGGCCGCACTAATTGTGGGCACTTATGAATGACAGTTGTTAAACGACGGTGATATTTCTAAGTATAGGGAATACTGTAAGTGCCTCTAGAAGGGTAAATACAGCAGTACGGTGCACATCCATGTGGTAATGACATCCATGCTATCCTTGTACTCTTCCAAATATAAGATGCCTCACAGCCCTGGAAAAACATCGAACTGTTCTCTTCAGTTACTGCAAATGTTTCTGACTTTCAATTAAAATGGTTTTGGACTAAGGCCTCGGCTCTGCAGGCTGCTGAATATTGCTGAACGGGAAATAGTGCAGCGGCAAAGGGCTAGCACTCAACATCATCTCTGTGCCTGAACAGAAACCCTTCAGTACAGTGCAGAGAAATAAACTCAGTGCTTGCCAATGCGAGCACACTTCTGCGCCTGGTCTGTGGTACTTGCTCACCTCTCAGCTTCCTTCACCTTGGATAGTAGATAACAAAGGACTACACGCGACACTCAGCAGCTTTAGATACTCATGCACCATAAACAGACAGGAGGCTTGGGGGCTGATTCCAGGCTGAAGTCAGTGGGACTCTTTTCATTGCTTTCAATGGGCTTTCAATCAAGCCCATAAATAGCCCTACTTGTGTTCATTGCTTTCTCCCCACCCTGATTTAACTGAATCCTGGTTATCTAGGTGTTTACAAGACGCTATTTTATTTTCTAAATATAAATTCAAGGACTCTTTAAACCTTTTCTCTCAGCGAGAAGGATGCCACATCTGGAAGATGCACATGGTGAAGGGGACAGACGGGCTGGGGATCCAGATTACAGGAGGAAGAGGATCCAAGCGATCCCCTCATGGCATCATTGTGGCACATGTTGAGGAAGGAGGCTCTGCTCACAGGTAATGTAATGTTTGTTCCTCCACAAGGCTTCATAGGTTTGATTGATCTGTTTACGCCACATTCAGCAGAACTCAAAAAAGGGGCAAGGAGAGTTTGCTCACGCTTCCATAAAAATATTTATTTACATTGGGACAGAGAGTGGGCTAATAAAATGACAAATATTAGAAAGTATTTTAGACCCAACTAAGTCGTGCTTTGTTCATTTTTCTGCATGCTTGCATTTAAATATACATTTTCTGCACAGCTTGGCTGTAAGAACCTTTACTTAGACTCAGAATGCTTCTCCCTTTTTTTCCCATAGGGATGGTAGATTGACAGCTGGTGACGAGCTCCTAATGATCAACGGTCAGTCTTTGGTTGGACTCTCTCATCAGGAAGCCGTGGCCATTCTTCGATCTGCTACAGGTCTAGTGGAGCTGGTGGTAGCTAGCAGGGTAGGTAACTTTACATCTTTCTCTTCATTGCTGGAATTCTGGATATATCTATTTTAGAAGTGTCTGTGTCTGTTACAAACATAAACAAGATCAGATGTTCAGTAGTCTGGGTGTGCCGATTTGAACATCTAATTTTTATGCAGAGATATAAAAACTTCACATGCACTCATACTAAATCTGTGGAAAATAAACAGTGGGATAAATAAGACAGCTAATTTGCTTGTACAATAACAACACATTCCTATGCATTTCTCCATCCATTTCTGGCAAGCAGCATTTTCGTAAAATATGTAGCCTACAGAACAAAGCAAACTCTATTCAGCTTCTTTAAATTCTCATCCATATCCTTCATATCTGTCTATGCACTTCTGTAATACCCGCCCACCTGATGTCTCTAGACATTGTTCTGTGTGTTTGCATTCTTTATTTTTTATGTTAGTGGCTTGAAATAATTGTTTGCAGTTAAAGTGATGTGACGTTTCATGCAAATAAGATGAAACTAATTTTATTAACAGAGCTTAGTCTTTCTTCATTATAGGAGAGATTAGAGATGTGGATCATCACATAGGGCTGAGCATTAAATACTCACCAAAAATGGGGCAGTCATTATTCTTCTAGCCTAGTTGATCCTTTGGTGAGATACAGATTTTAATTATACATACAGATGCTTAATCAGAAGGTTCATGAAGATCAGTGAACCTTCTTTGGTAACTCCTTCCAGTGCCCAATGATCACATTTATCAAGAAGAGAAATTGTCCCAGAGTTGTCAAGGACAAAAACCAAGATGCATGAACTTAAAATTTATATAGTACAGTACCCTAATTAACCACTGAAGTGTATCAGAGTCCTTTGTTGGGATTGCAGTTTAGTATTAACTCCACCAGTTTTCACCTGGACGACAACGTATTTTGAATAGCTGCAAACATGTTTGCACTTCAGTTAGATGCTTGAGCTGTCTTCCAAAGGGGGCATATCAGCCTACATGAATTCCTTCTTAAAATTCCTTCTCCACTTGTGCTGCAATTACATCTATACAACCAACAAGAATGTTTGCAACATAAAGCTCTTCAAATTCTGAGCAGACTTTGTGTCAGCACAATCTCTCTAGAGTCAGTTTTCACATTCCTGGGAAGAGTATTTGCTAGCTTGACAAATGAAGTATATAAATCTTTGCTTTGTTTCATATAGTAGTCAGTCATATTTGAGGATCAGATTTCTAATCAGCCCAAGATAAGAAGTAAAATAAGTGTAGTGAACTCCATGAGATCCTCTTGGACATTTGTTTGTCTGAGGAAACTGCCACATAAGCCCTGGATTTGTTCTTGCCCTGTACTTTGTGATGTTATTTACACTGGAAAGTATGCAAGGTCATGGAGAATCAGGGCCTGAATGGTCTAGGTTCTGGGCTGAGTTAAATTAACAGCATTGTGAGGGTAATTTTCATATCCCCACTACAGTAAACCCTCGATTTAACGGACCTCGATTTAACGGACTTCGGATGCAACGGACAAAATTTCTGAGCAAGTCTGATGCATTCCTGATCCATTTCAGGCGGTCTGGCTGCCGGCTCCCGGCTACCGCCCGGGTCCCGGCACCAGGCGGGCTGGCTGCAGGCTCCCGCCTGGGTCCCGGCAGCGGGCGGGCTGCGGAGCTGTCGCCCCGACCCTGTGGCGGGTGGGCTGCTGCTCCGACAGCTCATTTTTAAATTATTATTAAATAACGGACTTTTTGATTTAACGGACACCCCCTCGCCCGAATTAGTCCGTTAAATGGAGGTTTTACTGTATATGTATATGTTGTAAGTGTGTAATGTGTATTTTTTTTTCCCCTGGGAACATGTTATCATCTGCCTCCTGATGTGTCTGAATTATAAAAAATGCATGGAGTTTGTCTACATGCAAAAGTTATTTCATTTTAACAATACCAATATAATTACAATAGTACAATACCTCCCCTCCCCTCCATCCACCCCTACCTCGTTTCCCCCAGTGTGGCTACATTGATACCAGCAGAGCTTATTCCTCTATGGGAAAGGGAATGAATTATAAACTATTTGGTAAAAAAACAAACAAACAAAAAAACACCCATCCCAAAATACTGCTAAGCAAAGCAGTTACGTGGGCACAGAAATTGTGTGTAGACGAGATCACACATAGACTGTCATTCCTAATTCCCTGGAATACTCCCTGGTTCTTGTTACACATTTGTTGAATGAAATGGACTAGCCCTTGTGTAATTACTAGGTCTGTGTAAACCCAAAATTATGTGGAACTCTTCTGGTTTGTTGATTCATACAAACTCCCTCCATGTTCATTGGAAGGTTCCCTGATCCTTTGACACTGAATTAGTCTGGACATGAGAACAGGAAAGTAATTTTTACAATTGAAAATGGAAGTTTTAGCACATTAAAATATATAATTGGGTTAAATGTCAAAAAATAATATTTTGCTTGGGTTTTAATGTGGAGAGCAAATGCCTACTATCAAATAGCAAAGCTTCATTATGTATTTGAATGGTACACTGTGAGACACACAATGCGTATTTTGTTGTGTTCCTGATAGGAAGGGACTGAAGAGGAGTCTCCCAAGTATCCATCTACAAGTTTGCCTGACTTACTTAGTACGTGTTCAGTTCAAGATACTGCCTCTTGCACTGATAACAAAGAGAATGAAGAGCCAGAGGATGAAGATGCCAAAGGAGTGAGCATGTCTCCTGAAGCACAGGTTGCTGTAAGTGTGGCTTTGGTAATCTTTTTAGTTTGTTACTTGATTTTGATCTGTAGTCATGCCATGTGCTCTGGCAGCCTAAAATGTAACCATTCCCCTGTGTAAAAGATCTTAATTAAACTAGCGCTTCCTTTAGTTTTCTGTAGACCATCTTTAACATAAACTGTGTGCTCCACTTGAGATCATGATATCTTTGTATTACCGCCTTGCAGGATTGTGTAAAGTAGCACTGCAAATTTTTATGTCTGTTAGTTACACACGAGTCCAGTTGTGTTTTTCTGTTGTTAAATTACATTCCATTCACTTTAAAATGGAACCTCAGAGAGGTCAACTGAAGTGCCATGGCTGTGGTATGTTTGTTTTCTCTCTTTGTGTAACCAAACTCTTGAAGATCTGGATCTGTCTCAGCTACTGATCCACAAATGGGGGAAGATAGGCATTCCTCTGCTTAACTCATGTATGGGGCCTGATCCATGCTGAGGCCACGTAACACCACAAAACCTCCAGGGGAAGGACCTTCCTCCTTAACCTTTAGCCTAGCAGTTAGCCCAGCATGTGAGAGACTATGGGTTCAAGCACAAGTGCTGACTATTCAAACTGCCAATGGGTGCTCAGCACCCAATCATTTTTTCCCTGTGGGTGCTCCAAGCCTGGAGCACGCATGGAGTCTGCCTCTATGGGTTCACATCCTCCCGATGCCTGATGAGGAGAAGAGCTTTGAGCAGGGACCTGCCTCTTCTCAAGTGAGTGGTCTAACCACTAGACTACAGAGTGATTCTCTTTCTCTCTAGGCCAATTCATATGTGTAGCAGGGCGGCGACTTACCTCTGCGGTGCCTCCTGCTGGTTCATCTGGGAATTAGCTCACCAGCATCTGGAGTGCCCTCTGCAGGCCGATGTCCCACTTGCTGCTCTGGCCCAGAGTCCCTCCTGGACCCTGGTGCCCTCTTCTCTTGGGTGCTGCACCCCTGCAGTACCCCCTCAGATCTTAGAGTCTCCCCTCCCAGGGAACCCCTATACTCTATCCCCACCTTGCCTCAGTCTAGGCAACTGCCAGTCACCACTTGCCCCCATTCCCTGAGGCAGACTGCAGTATAATTGCCATTCATCACAGGCAAGGGGGGTTTGGCCTGCTGCTCTGCCTCTAGAGCCTTGGGCTGCCCCCTGCAACCCTAGTACTCCTTTGTTGGGCCTTCACCTAGGCCCTGCAGCCTGGGGGTTTCTAGGCCAGAGCTTCCTCAGCTCCTCTTGCCTTGCCCCAGCCCTGCTTCACTCTGGGTCTCTTATCAAGCTCCTAGCAGCCAGGCCTGTCTACCTCTGCCCCCCAGCTACAGCCCTTCCCAGGGCTGTTTTATTCCACTCTCTGCTGGAGTGGGGCTGCTGCCCCACTACAATATGTAATTATTAGGTTATTTAATTAAAACAGAACAACTTCAGTGGGAAAGATTGAGGGAGACACACCTCAGGATAGCTCCTCCTCTTGCTTCTCGGCTGTTTTGTGCTGAGGTGTTAGGTGGCTCTCCTGAGTATGCCTACCACATTGGGCCCCACACATGAGTTACGTGGAGGTGCACCTATCTTCTTCTGGTTCATAGATCTCTTTGAGGAATAGGTGGGAAATTGGCATCCAGATCCTGAGAATGAGGCAGCCGTGATCATGCCCAGAACACCTAGGGAACTTGTACTACAAAAACTTTTTTAGTTTAGGCACCTACAGGGTTAGGCAGCAGCCAAGTGGTGGTGTTTGAGGATCAAAGTGGTGCCTAAAAACAGGACTTGGACACCCAAGTCTGGGGATTAGACACCTAAGTGGATCTGGGTTGAAGTTCTTAACAGGGCAAACTCTGATTGAAGTCATTAGGATTTTGTCTGAATAAGACTTTCAGAATTTGGCCCATAATTAATGTTCTAATTAGATAAATGTTCTCAAATGAAAACCTCACTTGCATTCCATTCAGAGCTCCATTCATCAGAAAGGCGAAATGGGTTATTATTTATTACTATTATTTATCTGTATTCTGGTTGCACCTAAGAGCCTTGGTCAAGGACTATGACCCCATTGTGCTGTGTGTACAAACAGAGAACAAAAACACAGACCCTTCCTCTTACAGTCTCACTATAAGAGACGAGAAAGCAGTTGGAGATGGGTCGAACTTCGTTTTCCGTAATATTTATAATAAACTCGGGGAGAGAATCATTTGGAAAAAAATTAAATTAATCTGATGTGACGTCAATCCTGGTTGCTGGATTTTATTTTATATTCTTACATAAAAGAACAAGAGTGTTAAGAATCTCTTGCTGAGAAATGCATCATCATCACGGACAGTTCTACTAGTGCTATTATTCACTTAATTCTGTTTGTGTTGTCTCTGCAGGGCTCTGGTCACTTTGGTTTCTAGGGTAGGGATGAATTCAATCTTGTGCGTGAAAAGTTGGGATTCTGGAGTTAGTTTATTACTGTACAGTCTGTCTCTGTATTCAGCAGACTGAATTCATGATGCAGCAGTGACAAAAAATACCCCCACTGATTACTAAAAGGATGTCCAGGACTTCTTTATAGGGCTTGTGTGCTAATTTGGGTTGGCATCTAGGACAAAAGAATAATTTAAAATTCATTTTGCAGTTCTTACAAGATCATACACATTCAAACTACAGCAATGGCTTATAAAGTTGTGGTTCAGTAAAGCAATGAACGTTAAAATCAGCTGTTGCAATTCTTTATTATGTATGGGTAAAGGGACTCGGTCTGCTACAATTCTAGTCAATTTCCAAACATGAGTTAAAAGTAATTTCAGTCACTTCACCTGCTCCTCAGTCCCCGTGTCCAGGTTTGTATTTTGCAATTGTTTTTTCAGTGCTGTTGAAAGTTCCAGTCCCCTTCCCTTGTTAGTGTGAGAGACTCACAAAAATACTAGAGGAAACTGACTGCAGGGGAACAGTGATACATAAAGATCCTGTAAATGAGCAAAGTAAACAAATGGGAAAACAAATGAAATATATATATATATATATATATATATATATATTTGAATTTAGCCTTGAATCACAGGGGATATTAAAACTTACAAGATACTGGTGTACTGGGGAAGAATAGGGGGTTGAATGGGTTGTCAATAGCTGCCTGCGGGAGGCACTGACAGAGACACGTGGAAGGAAGGAGAGAAGGAAAGCAGCAGGACAGTCTGTTTCTGCGAGCCCAGAGATGGGTAACTGGGCCGAATGGCACTCACTTAAACTTGCCCTTTGCTCTGTGTGCTTGTGTACCATTGGCTGAATGAATAATTTTGTTGTGAAGAAACTGTTTTTGCATCACTTTAATCAGCTGCTGTTGCAGGCTGCAGAAGGAACAGGGCTTCCGAGTGTCAAACACAGTTGGGACTGTTGAGTTAACTCTGTTGGTAGACAGAGGCCCCGCTCAAAGGGAGATTGGACTATGTGGTTCCATCCAGAGGAGGGTGAAGATAGCAAAATCTGTCCCAGAGAAGTGCACTCAAGAGGATTAAAAGGAATCTAAAGCGCAGCTCTCCTCATCAGCATGACAGTGGCTCTTTTTGGTTTACCTCGTGCAGGGACTTTTAAAATATATTTACTTGATAATTCTTGTGTTCTTCACTTTTTAATAGTTTGTTTCTTTTGTCTTGTATGTCTCACAAACAAACTTAGTGAGTATTATTTGCATATAAGGGAGAAGGCTTGGCCTAATAATTACAGCAGAAACTAGATCTGCTTGTGTCAAACCAAGGTAAGATCAGTGCCACTCCTTTGACTTCAATGGGAGGCTACTTCTCCAGATCTGAAGATCATAAAATCGTGACCTGATTCCTGGGTTTGAATCCCAACTCTGTGACAAACGTGAGTCAGTTCTTATTTCTCTGACCCTGAGTTTCCGCACCTGTAAAAAGGGGATAACACTTGCCGACTTGAGGTGGGATACTACCAATGTGACCCAGTCAGTTTTTAAAAAATAATTAAAAGAAGCATTTTAGGAGGGGATACCTGCCCTGAAGTCTCCCTGACTGGTTGTTTTTTTTTAGTTTTACAGCTACAGATTCCTATATTTTAATAATAATTTTCCCTCCCGTATTGCTATTTGTGAAAGACTTACACAGGAAAAGGGGAAACTGACCATGAACACAGTGAAACTAATCATGCCTAAAGCACACAGTAACTAATAAACTGTTTTCTCTGGTCTTTTTCAGCTCTAATTACCTTAGGAGTTATTGTAACAAACATAGGTAGTCTCTGGTCAGATCAACCAGATTTTAAGTTAATAAGTTTAAGTTTAGATTTGAATGATGCTACAAAATTATAGGACAAGGTTTTTTGTAAGCACTCAGCATTGTCCTCTCTCTGATCCCATTGACTTCAATGAGAGAAGTTAGTTCAGCGCTGACCACTTCTGAAAAAAACACCCTTAACGATAACCCTGATGTATAAGTATCAGTATGTACCAGACGAGGTGCAGATACACTGAACGAGACATGTTAAAGGGACAGATCTATATCGCTTTCAGAGCAAGTATTGCAGCTTTATAGGACATTCTTGAGAATTGAAAAACCTGATGCAGCTTGCCTGTGCACAATGAGGCTTATAATGAAGGTATGTTTGAATTCGAAAGGGCGTTGCCAAGTGTCAAAACGTAGCTGTTGGAATTGAACTGAATGTGGATGCCACATATTTCTTTTTTTAATTCAGCCTTCTTCAGATGCTGGATTTTCCCTAAGATGTGAAGGAACTTGCTCTCTCAGCTTTGCTCCCAGTCTTTCCGGCCAAGCAGTAGTCAGTCTGGAAGGAGCTCTGTATCACACAAATGGAGCTCTCAGTGGCACTTGGAGACTGCAGTTTTAAAATATCACCCTTGTGGCTTCTATAAAATCCAAGAATGTGATTGCAGTAAAGCAAAACTTTTATAAATACAGTTTAATTGGAACTCTTAGTACCCAGTCTGGTTGTGCAAAGACCCATTTAACATGAAACATCCCTTCCAGTTCTAACAGTAATAAAACTTGTGCCACCAGGCAGAAAAAGGATTATATTAAAATCCTGAAAGTGCATTTGTTTCCGTGATGGTCTAGCCAAACCGTTCCTTAACTTCACACAGGCAATTCTGAGGCGAGGCCATGTTGTTGTTTTAAATCACTCTTGGCATTTTAATATAAAAAAGTATGAGTCTGGTGTTTGTGGTGCTGTTTGTATTCATTTTACCTGTTTGTATATAAGCGGGGACGGGCAGGTAAAATATTATTTCTGCTTGGGGCGTGTGTGTGTTCATTTTTGTTCTGGAAAGTCTACCATATTGCTTGAACTTTAACCTTTTGCTGGGTCACTGTATTGGTGGAAGCGAAAAAGACACAGGAAATATCATTAAGAGGAAAATAACTTTGGCCAGAATTTCAGATTTTGATGATGATTTTGGCTCCCTCAATGTTTAGTTACCCAACCTGAGACTCCTTAACGGGGCCTAATTTTTTCAGAAGGTGGCGGCTTAGAACTTTCTGAAAATCTGGCCTCTTAAGAAATCTGAAGCTGAGTCCCCACAGTCATAGTCACTGTTGAAATTCTTGGCTTTTGTGTTTTTGTCTGGTGCTGTTATCTTATCAAGTACAAAATGATAATCAGATTATTATTAAGAATAATAATTGTTTGTTAGTGTTTTATAGCACTTTTTATCAGTAGATCTCAAAGCCATCCTCATTTTACAGATGAGGAATCTGAGGCACGGATCAGGGAAGTGAATTGACCAAGGTCACACAACGGGCAAGTGGCAAAGCCCTGGGAATATAGTGTTCACTTGTGCATGCATATGGGGGGGCTGAATTCAGGCCTCTGGCGCTGCAGTCTCCATTGTCAGGAACCAGTGGGTAACAGGATTCTATCTGGGAGCGAGGCCAGACCAGAAGATGGTTGTGGGGATCCACATAAAGGCCTACAAAGATCACGTCAGTCTTTCTGGCTGTGTGAGCCTCTGCTGCTTGACTCAACATCTGCGACAGTGTGAGAGGTTTCTTATCCAAGTTTCCTGGCTTTACAACTGCCCAGGATGATGCAGCCTCATTACTGGACCAGAGAAATGATCCCAGCTGTGTGACTGTTCTGTTCTTGTTTCATAAGCTTTGGTAAGGTTTGCTTTGGCCTTAAATGCTTGCCGTGACTCAAGGTTGGGAATGTACTGGATACAGAAATTGCTGCGACCCACCGAGACTAAAAAATCCTGCTGCAACAGAAACAGGATGTCATTGGTTAAAGTTTAAGTATCTCTGATGCGTGAATTGTGTTTCTTTATTCATGCCAAAACCCACCTTATGTTTTTGGCAAGGTACGCATCCGAAAGAGAATGAATCAACCTGTTTTGTGAACGTGCAGAGATGAGTTCATCCCAGTTCTTTATTCGAGCCTTAGGAATGTTCAGTTATTTCCCATTGTGAGTCTCTGTGTCTTACTGGAGAATCCATGTGTAATTATCTCTAGCCATGCGAGTGCAGTAAGGAAGAGGATAACAATGCCATAAGTTTAAAAAAACACAGTGGGGTCAAAAGTGCTTTTGGAGACACTGAAACAGATATTTCAGAGAAAACATTAGCGCTGCAAGGAAACAGGAAGCATAACTCAACAATTAATTGTGTGTGGGGGAAGGACCTTAATTACTCAGAGGGCTCCAGTGTTCAGTCCCATTAGGGCATTGCAATTCCAGAAATCAACTCTGAAATATAGTTGTAAATGGAATTCTTATGTCCTTTTAGTAAATAATACACTTTGAGATGAAATAATACACTTTAGTTAGGAGAAATAGAAAAGTGAGAGATTTGGGGTCAGACTATGGCCAGCCCCTGCAGAGGTGTCCTGGGAAAGGGATACCAGGAGCCTTCCCTCGTTGCAGCTCTGTGCCAGACACAGCTGCAAGTCCTGCACTCTTCTAGTATTGGGGTTTCTCCCTGATAGTGCCTCCCCAGGCACTGGTCACCCCAGAGAGCCCTGGCCCTACCCTTCTTAGCATTACCTAGGGCTTGTCTTCACTACCCGCCAGATCGGCAGGTAGTGATCGGTCTGTTAGCAATCGATTTCTCGCGTCTGGTGAAGACGTGAGAAATCGATCGCCCGCGGTGCCCTCGTCGACTCTGGAACTCCAGCTTGCCGGGAGGCGCAAGCTGGAGTCGACGGGGGAGCGCGCTGCCGCCTGCCGCCGACATGAGGACGGCAGGTAAGTCGGCTGGAGATATGCAGACTTCAGCTACGTGATTCACATAGCTGAAGTTGCGTATCTGCAGTCGATTCCCCCCCCCGCCCCCCGTAGTGAAGACCAGCCCCTAGAGAGTTGCCAGCTGTGAATGCTACACTCCTTTTGAAGCACTCCGCCGCTGTGTGCCAAGTTACTCCAGGAGGCAGTGTCCTTTCCTGAGGTGCAGTACCTCCTAATGCACCAGATCAGCCCCCCCCCCCCCCGTCCTACTTACGTAGGGCTGTGACTAACAATAGATCTTGTAGTGAATGTAGCAAAGTGGGGAAATGTACCTAGTGAAAAGTCTGGACAAGAGATGGCTGCAAAAAAGTCTGGGGGCCAAATCCAGTTTGCCGAAGCTAAAAGGACTTCCATGTAAGCAATTATTTCGGTTGCCACAGGGATGTTGTATAATCACAAAGGGGAGGTGGCATCTGCCATCATGAATGGGAGCAGGTGACAGGTTGTCTGATAAGATGTGGCCCACACTAGGAATGAGTTTGAGAAACCCCTGGAAGACATTAAGGTGCCCTTCATGCTTGCTAGGATTGTAATTCTGATTCTCCCATGTAAAATGTTTGAAAGTCAGCACAATAATGAAAATATACTTTATCTGCAATGCAGGGTCTCCATGCCCCTTTTCTTTTGTGAATGAGATATCTTTCCACAAAGCAGCAGAGATAGTAGCCAGCTATTTCTCTCTTGGCCACTTGGATAGCTGCCCAGGTTTGGTGGAAATGAACTGCCTTTAGCAATCTAAAAATAACCTCCTTGTGACATTAGAATGAAACGGATACTATCGTGGCCCTGCAGTCTAGCGGACATTAATGTAAAGATAATAAAGGCACCAGCACTTTGAGAGTTAACTTAAATGTTGTTTCATCACATCTGCAGATTGTTTATCCCCAAATCCTTGCAACTGTATACAATCCAACTCTAGCTGGGATCAGATAAATTATATTTTAGACAAGCTGTGCTTGAAAAAATACAATCTCCATAATATGTACATAAGGCTTTAGATCCTTTATTCAGGTATGAAAGACACTAGATACCCAAGTATTGCATATCGTGCTATGTATTCAGTATGACACAAACAATGTTTTAAAAACTAATTCCAAAGTGCTCTACCAAAAATATCATGGAAATGTACCCTCCAATTGTTGGCTTTGCTAGGTAAGCGAGATCTGATATTCTCAACAGAACTATTTATATATCGTGACTAGGCATAAAGACTGCTTCCTGTGTTCTTCCAAAGTATGTGAACAAAATTTCCCCCTGAAAATAAAATAAAGCACTATATTCTCTATTGTCATATATGGAATCACAATCTATTTAAACAGGGGACATTAATTAGAGAAAACAAATACAAATTATAGACCCAAATAAACAGGCTTCCACACAGCTTGAGTTCCAAGTTTGTCTCCTTTGTTAACTTCAAGAGCCTTCTTGGAATTCTGTGAAGCACACAGAGACATCTAGTGGCTGAATAACATACTGCAAATAAGTCTATCATTCTAATATCAGAGAGGTAGCCGTGTTAGTCTGGAATAGCAGAAGTGACAAAGCGTCCTGTGGCACCGTAAAGACTAACTAAAGTATTGAAGCATAAGCTTTCATGGGCTAATACCCACTTCGTCGGATGCAAGCATTCTTTCTAATATTGTCTTCAAATCCTGAATATTGAAACAAAAATAGAACAAGAGTGTTACGGATTTTTCAGAAATGTTTATTTTTAATTTAATTCAGTCCAAAAGCTGTTTAAGGTGAAAAAGCATATTATGTAGCAGATGAAAAAGCTAATCTAAAGAGAGATTGGTTTAGCTGGGTGGATATCATTATCTCTAGGGCCAAGAAGGAGCCTGTCAGTGGCTGCCTCCCCTAGAAGATCTCCGCCACAGCAGAGACTCATGGTACAAGCAATTTCCTCTGTTTCTATTTTAAAGGACATTGCAAAGGTTCTTAATTTTAAAAATCACTTTTGTTCACTTTAACTTTTAATAGTCAGTTGAAAGCATGGAAATGAAATATGCTTTTCTTACCTAATGCCCTAACCGTGCAAGCTACCGCCATAGGTGGGTCTGTGGTGCCAGCACAGAGTGATATTGGCTTCAGAGGTACACCTGCATTGAATAACTTGTAGCATCTGGGCTTATGATCTTTCTATTGACCCATCAAATTGTTGTTGTGGGTTTGAATGAGAGTGCTAGGTGCTGACACTGATTTCTAACTAAATGAATGAAGTATTTGTGAGGGGGGAAATATATTGAGGACTAAATTTTCCTATGTGGGTAACTCAACTACATCTCAAATCCTCTTCACCTGGTGTGCTGCGCAGTCACCCACAGGTACCTAGATATGCTGTAACTGATCTTGTGCTCATGAATGCTGGGGTGCATTTCAAATGCAGGGTTTGCACACACCTAGCTAGGTGCAACCTGAAAATGTTTCCACGGAAGAAATACAGGGATTTAATAATCGGACATAAAAATCATGATTGCTCAGCATTTGCTCCTGTCTCATTGGGCAGTAGTGTCCCTCTTAAAAAGTAAAGCGTCACACCTCTGTTGTATTATTATGTATAGGCTGTTGAATTGAAACATTCAGTAGAGCGATAGACCCAGCACTCTTAAGGAGACCACTGTGAGTGTTTATGTAGCATTTCCATCTATTCAGAAAATTACAGGGTGGTTCCAGCTGTTGAACATTTATCTTGCTTCCTGATTTCCTTGCCAGGCATGAAAGCAGAGGTTTCTAGCACGTACATTTAATGAACGGTGGGTTCAAAGGAGGTAAAGTTGCACACTATGGGACCAGCAAGGGTAATTTCCAGAGACGCCCATCAGGGTAGCCTGCTAGTGTTTGCTTCACCGAAGGAAGCAAACGTTATCATGCAGCTTGTCTCCTCTGGAAACCCTATAGGCAGAGACTGCCTTGGTAAATTTGCTGAATCGAAGGATCCCCTGGATGTCTGGGTGGTGCAAGGCACCTTTATCCCCTCTCTACTTTGGGTTATAACATTAAGACCCCAACTCAGTCCTTACTTGTTGGGGAGGGAGCAACTTCTCTGGGTTTTCCGTGGTGCCAGTTGCTCTAGTATCTAACCGCTTACCTGGTTAGTTAGATCTCAAGAGTGAGGCCCCTACTAGACTTTGTGGTGTTTCCAGCTCACCTCCTGGGCCTGGTTCTGCTTGGATTTGTATTTATAGGAAATGTTTTTATCATTCAGATCATGGAGGGAATGCATTGTCCAAAAGGAGGCTCTTGTTGCCTGTCCTAAAGCTGATTAACTCTGGATCAACCTCAGCCATTCAGTGAGCTTGTTCCAGAGCCCCTCAGCCAAGGGTGCTTTATCTGTAGTTCCCAGGCATATCAACCTGGGCTTTGTAAGCTGCATTATCCAGGAGCAGGAAGCAGCTGTTTTGCTGGGCCATAGAGGCAGCTGCTGATAGAGCAGAGTTCTGACTCATTAACGGCTTTGGAAATACGGACAGAGACCGTGAACGGCATTGGAAGCAGACCAATTGGTAGTGGAGTTCTTGGTGGCCTGTCCAACTGATGAGTCTGGCAGCCACGTTTTGTACAATGTGTCACCTCTGCATTGCTTTCAATGTCAGTCGCATTTGCAGAAAGTTGCAGCGGTGCAGTCTGCAGCTCATAATTTAGGGGCATTCAATGAAAAAGGTCTAAACTGGCTATGAATAAATTTAGACGGGAAATTAGAAGATAAGAACGGCCATATGGTTCATCTAATTCAGTGCCCTCTCTTCCGACAGTAGCCAGAGCTAAGTGCGTCAGAGGGAATGAACAGAGCAGGGCAATTATTGAGTGATCCATTTTCTGTTGTCCAGTCCCAGCTTCTGGCAGTCAGAAGCTAGGGACACCCAGAGCATGGGGTTGTATCCCTGACCATTTTGGCTACTAACCACTGATGGACCTATCCTCCATGAATTTATCGAATTCTTTTTTGAACCCAGATATAGTTTTGGCTTTCACAGCATCCCATGGCTGAGAGTTCCACAGGTTGATTGTGTGTTGTGTGAAGAAGTGCTCCCTTTTGTTTGTTTTTAAACCTGCCGCCTATTAATTTCATTGGGTGACCCAGGTTCACGAAGGGGTAAATAACACTTCCTTATGCACTTTCTGCACACCATTCATGACTTTATAGATCTCTGTCACATTCCCCTAAGTCATCTCTTTTCCAAGATGAAAAGTTCCGGTCTTTCTAATCTCTCCTCATGGGGAAGCTGTTTCATACAGTAGACTCTCGATTAACCAGGATGTCAAAAAAAAAAATAATACATGAAACTCTCAGGGCCGGCTCTGGCTTTGTTGCTGCCCCAAGCACAAAAAAAGCAAACCCACCAGGGTGCAGGGCAGCCAGTGAACCAACACCCCCTCCCCTGGCTTGGGTGGCTGGTGAACCAAACCCCCTCCCCTGGCTCAGGGTGGCTGGTGAACCAAACCCCCTTCCCCCTATATTTCCTATGGATGGTGATTATCTGGGATTTTATTAACCAGGATTAATTTTTTTCCTATCATTCTGGATAATCGAGAGTCTACTGTACCTGTAATTACTTTTGTTGCCCTTCTCTGTACTTTTTCCAATTCCAATATATCTTTTTGGGGATGGGGCAACCAAATCTTCATGTAGTATTCAAAGTGTGGGTGTACCATGGATTTATTATATTTACTGTTTATTATCTATCCCTTTCCTAATGGTTTCTAGCATTTTGTTAACTTTTTTTTGACTGCTACATATTGAGTGGATGTTTTCAGAGAATTATCCACAATGACTCCAAGGTCTCTTTCTTGAGTGGTAACTGCTAATGTAGACCCCATCATTTGGTATGTATAGTTGGAATTATGGTTTCCAATATGCATTTTGTTGTATTTATCAACATTGAATTTCATTTGATCTTTTGTTGCCCCATCACCCAGTTTTGGGAGATACCTTTGTAACTCTTCACAGTCTGCTTTGGACTTAACTATCTTGAGTAATTTTGTATTGTCTATAAATTATGCCACCTCACTGTTTACCCCTTTCTCCAGATTATTTACGGATACGTTGAACAGCACTGGTGCCAGTACAGATCCCTGGGGGACCTCACTATTTACCTCTCTCCATTCTGAAAACTGACTATGTATTCCTACCCTTTGTTTCCTGTCTTTTAACTGATTACTAATCCATGAAAGGACCTTCCCTCTTATTCCATGACAGTTTACTTTGTTTAAGAGGCTTTGATGAGGGAGCATGTCAAAGGCTTTCTGCAAATCCAAGTATGCTATGTCCACTGGATCACTCCTGTCCACATGTTTGTTGGCCCCCTCAAAGAATCCTAATATATAATTGAGGAATGATTTCTCTTTACAAAAGCCATGTTGACTGTTCCCCCAATAAATCATATTCATCAATGTGTCTGATAATTCTGTTCTTTACAATAGTTTCAACCAGTTTGCCTGGTACTGAAGTTAGGCTTACTGGCCTGTAATTGTCAAGATCACCTCTGGAGCCTTTAAAAAGAAGAGTGGGGGGGAATTAAGAGGCTTCTAACCAGAAGAGGAATGAGGTTCTGGAATAGCATCTGACTCCAGTAGGAATAGTATGGAAAAGCATCCTGACTAGTTTTAAGATGGAGCTTCATAAGTTGATCAATGGAATTGTCTGATGGGGTCGCCTGTGATAGCAGGGGACTGGATTAGATCCAGCGTGTCCCTTTCAATCCTATGTCCCTAAATGAAAGGGAGCAAATTTAAGACTGAAAAAGGGAATGTTTTCAGTATAATGTACAATTAGCCTTTAGAACTCATTGCCTCAAGATGTATTTGAGACCAAATGCTGAGCAGGATTCAAGAAAAGCCCATACAGATAACAAGAAAATCCAGACTTATCAGTCCAAAAGAAAATAAATTTTGGAAGGAATAAAACTCTCTTAAGCTTTAGGGCATGAAACAACCTGTAGGGGTTAGGAAGAAACCTTCAAGTCAGGTTATCCCATGTCTGTCTACTTTAGGATTTTTTTGCATCTTTCTCTGAAGCAACAGGCACTGGCCAGCGTTGGAAACAGGATACTAGGCTAGATGGACCACTGGCTTGATCCAGTGTGGCAATTCCTATGTTCCTATGAACCATACCCTATATGTATAAGAATGTTATTTTATGATAAATATATATAAAGGCTATCATTGAATCATAGGACTGGAAGTATATGTTGTTTAACATCATGTTTAAGAAGAAAATGTTGTTTCTGTAAATGGGTTATTTACTAGGACAGAAAAAGAGCAAAAGCCATTCTAAAAAGCATGTGAAACTTTGATGTGTACAGGGGCTTAGATGGTCTTTTAACATTTTTTTTTTTTTTAGAATGGCCCTGCTTCAGCTGACCTGGTGGTGATAGGCTGGGAGCTGGTTCTGCAGGCTAGAGAGAGATCTTCCCAATATTTTTGTGATCTCTGTATATCAGTTCACTTCATATTTAGGAAACAAACTATGTATATCTTCTGTTCACTCTCCTCAATGAAGAAACACAGTGGGATCTTGCATGAGGTGTTAAATATATTTAGTGATGGGAAAGACAACAGCTTGTCATCTCAATAGCAGTGGTAAAATAGTTGGCTTATTCTGTTGTATAATCCCTAATGTGCTGCTTTGCTTTGTCAATCTGTGATGCTTGCCAATATGTTTGTGGTTCAGTAGAATGCATTCTCTCTTATAATGCTGTTCTTCATCTTGCCTCATTAAGGACCTTCTCCAGCTGGGGTTTGCCTGAGAAAGGACTCTGGAGTAACCCCTCATGCTGTATTAATGCCAGAGCTCGGTCTTCATGAGGACACTGGTTCCTCTTGGAAACAACTGAGATGTCACAATCACTGAATCCTGAAGTTACTAAATGAATGGGACAGAATTTTCTCGTTTTCCTATATTCAAAACTCTTCAAACTACAGCGTGTGTTACAGCTCCTGCTGGCCTAACAAGAGTACACACACCTGATTGAGAACCCCAGGAGTACACACACCTGATTGAGAACCACTGAACTAGATGACCTCTTGAGGTCCCTTCCAGTCGTACGGTTCAATGGTTCCGTTATCTTCTAGGGGTATGTCTTCACTACCTGCCGGATCAGTGATCAATCTATTGGTGATCAATTTATTGCGTCTCATCAAGACGCGATAAATCAAATGCCAAAGGCACCCCCGTTGCCTCCGAAACTCCAGCTTGCCAAAAGGTGCAAGCTGGAGTCGAAGGGAGAGCCCACTGCCAACTGCTGCTGCCGTGAGGACAGCCGGTAAGTCGGCCTAAGATGCGCCGACTTCAGCTACATTATTCACGTAGCTGAAGTTGCGTATCTTAGATCGACAACACCCCCTAGTGTAGACCAAGCCTAGGTGTTTGCAAATGGATTGATTGATTATTATTGCATATGAGTGTATGGTGACAGGTGCAGTGGAGAGTTTCAGGTGACTTTGCAAAATACTGGGGTTGATTTCAGTGACAGAGGTGCGGATTCTTCCTTCCTCCCACTCAGCTCCAAGCTGCATGTAATTGCTGAATGTGTCTTACCTTATTCTGCAACATTTGGTTCTGCATTTTGTCCTGAGCCTTTGCTCAAACTGCAAATTGAGTGTAGCCTGAAACCTAGATTTAAACATCCTGAATGTTGGCAGTCTCCTGCGTTGGCTGCTCCAGACCAGTAGTTTAAATCTCCTGCTTAGCTACAGTGTTGTAGCGGAGTTATTCTAGCCTGTATCTCTGTGGCTACATTCTTCTGTAGGTAGGGTACCATTAGTCATAGAAATCTCACCATGGGAGGATTCTAACTCTAAAGACCATGCCTAGGGATTAGCCTTCAACCTGCCCGGAGACAGACAGACACGTTGCTAGAGGACAGCTGGGCAGTGTGATGTAGAGCATTGTTCTCATTTATCCCTGGGAAGTAAGGGACCAGGCTGTAGCTGTGATGGAAACTCAGTGGAAGAGAAAGCCAGAGAGGAAATTTGAAAGCAGAGTTAGGGGGAGAGATATGAGGAAGTAGAGGAAGAGGTAGGAGAGCCAAGCCAGCAGGTTAGAAGGAAACTAGAGGGGGCAGAAGATAACTTTTACAGGGGTGGATAGAATAGAAAGGAGGGTGTTTATGCAAATGAGAATGCACAGTATATGAATACGTAAATTATGGCATGGCCTCATTTGTGTACTCTTTCCAGCTTTCCGAAGCTGCAGAGGCAGCAGGCTGCTAAATTAACATGACAGCTCATCACATCATGGTGAGTGAATGACAGCAATATAGATGCAGAGCAGAGAGAAACACAGCTGCCTGCATTCAAGCATCCCTGGTCCTGTGTACCCTGACTCCCTGATCTACAAATCATGAACAGCTCTGTCATCCCTGAAAGAGTGAGCAGCATCCAGGCATTGCTGCGTTGTTCTGTAGGGCTTTAAAATAATGAGATATATGACTCTGTATGTCAGTGTAAGTGACTTTTGTCATGAGATTCAAGACTGTTTACTATAGATGAGCAGGCAAGGAATTATTGGCTATAAATTAGGATGGTGTAAATTACAGCAGTCCTGGACCAGTCCTAACTAGCACTGCTGTATTTTAGGCATATTTTCCAAGAGCAGAGAGCTTTCAGGAAGAGTTGAAGTGATATTTTGGCTCTGTCCCAATGACTTTTTTTGGCTTGATCCTTGCATCTCTTCTGGAATGAGTTCTCCCCCCTTGGGTATATAAACCAACCTAAATTGGATGCAGCAATTTTGTTAGGAGAATAGAGTTCTTTTGCTCTTTTAGATGAGTCATTTTAAGATTATACAGAAGTGTGAGTTACAAACCATTTAGCATTAGAATAGAGCCCTGAGATTGCTGATATGGTACCATACAATATCACCAAGAAATAGCTGGAATGTAAGTGTAAAAATTATGTATAGCATTATAGTGGTAGGACTATGACCAGTAGAGTTAAGGTTGCATAACAATTTCTATTTCAAGCCTGTTATCAATCACTTATTATTTTCTGAAACTTTCAACTGTTGAGCAGAATTTTTACAGGCTTTGGCTTTGCATAAACGGGGAAATTTTGGGGAAATTTTGAACAGAAGCAGTTCATCCATTTTTGAGTATGAAATTGTCTGAGTGTTGAAAGATGAAATTTGTCTGGGAAATAGCATAAACTGAGGAAAAGTTCCTTTGCTTTTCCAGTGGAAATTTGGCTTTTGCTTTTTTTCCCCATGTCAGAAGCCTTCCAAAACTGAGCCTGCATTTTAGCAACTTCACCTACGTTTATAAAGTGCACAACTAAGAGGGGATTCACCTATGCATGGGAACACTTCAAAGATAATTGTGAAGTGACATATCTAGGAAAATATATTACTACTGCACTGCATAACAACTTGTGGGGTGGTGGGAAGCATTGCCTTGGATCTTGTAGGATGCACAGATATTGAGGAGTGCTAACTGTACATTTTGTAAGGAGTGTACCAAATTTGCCATGCACCTCTCAGCATGTGCAGAAGAGGGGCTCTAAAATAATATGATACTCCTGATCATGCTGTTGAAGACTATAAGCTTGATTGCACCTTGTATTGCCACCTATGCACATGCAACTGTGTGATCTTTTTCATCCACTTTGCACATGTGTAGATGACATCACAAGATGTTAGGCAGTGAATAATCAAACCCTCCACATCCTAAATGAATTTGCACAAGGCATCAGAGTTAATTGTGCATATAACCTTGCCAGACTTTTGAGTACTTAGCTGCGTAATTTTAACTACAGTCTATTGACCTAGCTTTTTGAATGACACACTCATTAATATTCACTATATTGATATTAATAAAATAAATGGTTTCTATGTGGCTTCCCCTACAAAGCTGTCATTGACCATCAGTGGAAGTTTGGTGAGCTGACTAAATGGAGAATAAGCAGTGGAGATATGCCTTACAACTTTACTGAGGGTGATAAAATGATCAGGGCCAAATCCTGTATTTCTGACTAAACTTCCTTCTCGCTGAGAATTTTGCATGAGTAAAGACTGCAGGATCGTGATCTTAAAATATATAGATGGATATGTCATGGCGTAAGGGGGGAAGTCAGGGCCCTGCACCCCACTTCCTGCGATTCATCGCGACTCTCAGCTAGCCAGTAGAACAGAAGGTTTATTAGAGACGACAGGAGCACAATCCAAACCAGAGCTTGTAGGCACAAAGAGGACCCCTCAGTCAGGCCCTTCTGGGGGACAGGGAGATTAGACCCCAGACCTGGGGCTCCCTCCTCTTCCCCAGCCAACTCCAAAAACTGAAACCCCCTCCAGCTGTCTCACCCAGCCTCCCCCAGCTCCTCCTCCAGGCTTTGCCCAGCTTCCTGGGCAGAAGATGTCACCTGGCCCCAACCCCCCTCCTGGCTCAGGTTATAGGATCAGGTATCATCCATCAAGGAAAGCCTCCCATCCCCAATGAAACTCCCCTGCAACATTCCCAGGTCAAATCTGCCCCACTCCCTGCTGTGTCATAGGATGGATGAATTTATTCAGTAATGTCAAAAGGAATTCATTGAAATATCTGTAAAGACTCTGCTGAATTTTCAGGCTAACATAAAACTTGTTTCATAGAATTCCAAGCTTTCAGGGTAAAAAAAGAAGTATAAGTGGAATATGTACAGTGGAATTTTCGTACCACTAGAAAACACTGGTAAAAATGAGAGCAAATTCATCACCTTGGCTATTTTCTTCAGTATCTTCCTTTTTCTTATTTTTCAGATGATAGAAACAGATAAGTCTCCAGATCCTGCTAATGTGGAAGTGACCAAAGGGAACTGCCAAAGTCCGACGCTGGGAGGTGGTATATTGAAATACAGAAGCCGATCCCAAGGTAAAGCAGGCTTGGTAAAAGACATGAATAAAAGAGCTTATGCCACTGCTTGTTCTTGTATATCACACAGAATGGGCTAGGTATGAAACCTAATTAAGCAGAGCTAGGGTTTATTTCTCTTGGACCTCAGGATAGTTTGGTTTGGATGGGGAATTTGAACTGCACAATGTTCGCTTTCAGCAGAGCTTTCTGAGTTCAACCTTGTTGTTGGCAGAATAATGAAGCAAAATTCTGCATTACTGAACTTTATTTACCATTCCTTAAATTTAAGTTTCCTGTGTGTTTGGTTTGATTTATTTCATTAGAGTTAGGCCAGGGCCTTTTCAAAATGCCATCACTTTATCCCATTCATTAGGGCAAAATACTTGCTTGTTTGTTACCTAAATCTCAAATAATAAAGGTCATGCCTTCCAGCAGACTGACAATAAATAGTATGAAAATAGTACTACTCCCTTTTACATGAACTCCAAATACTTGAATCACAGTAATGGCACGTCCTCCTCACCACGGCTGTTTGGGATCGCTCACTCCTCCGGTCAACTGGCTCTCCATTTATCTAAATGGCTTGCATGTCCCCCTAAGAGTTTAGACAATACATGATCATGTCAATTGAAATCAGTACTTTTTTGTCTTTAAAACACCGTGTATGTAGAACCAGAGATGTTACAATAAACTTTTTTTACAGACTAGCCTCCTTCTAGTCTGGGTCCAGCAATCACTCGAACCCCTGGAGTTCTTTGTTCCAGTTTCTTTCAGGTATCCTTTGGGAGGTGGAGCCAGCTGAAGACAAAATGGAAGAGGTCTTCCAGGGGCTTAAATAGACTTTCTCTTGTGGGTGGAGACCCCCTCCTCTCTCCTATGCAGAATCCAGCTGCAAGCTGGAGTTTTGGAGTCACATGGGCAAGTCACATATCCATGCATGACCCAGAACTTTACAGGTGGCAGCCATTGTTCACATGCTACCTTGAATGTAGACGACTTAGGTGGATTGGAGTCTTCCAAGATCCATTGTCTAAGTGTTTCTTGACAGGGCACTTAACTTGCAAATTCCTTTCTTAAGAAGTGACCAAATGCCTTACTAAGGCTACTTAAAATCAAACAAGAACACAGCCAATAATTCATAACTTAGAATACAAAAATGATACGTGAATACAAATAGGATTAATATGTTGAGTAGATCATAACCTTTGCAGAGAGATGTTACATGGCATATGTAGCATAAAACATATTCCAGTTATGTCATATTTACATTCATAAGCATATTTCCATAAAACATTACGGGGTTCAATGCCACACTCACACCCAAGCAACTTCACTTTGCAGGATCCCCTGTGGTATGAGGCTGGGCAGTTCCCTTGCTTGATATCCCCTAATGCTGGCCCTGGCTTTTGTATATGGAAAAACAGTTGTTGTGGCTAGCTATATACCCTACACGTCTGTCTACACTTGCAAGTAATGTCTCCCCTGTTCACACACTGCTGTTTTTAGCAGTGTAGAATCCTGCTGGCCCCCTGGAGCTGTCCACTGCCATGTGTAACTATATGCTATAATAACAAGTGTTGATGCAACGTGCCTTTCACTGCACAATGTAGCTACACATACCTTACACGCTGCCGTAAGTGTGGACAAGGCCTTAGGTGGATAGAATGAGTGGTTTCTTCAGGTAGTGATGGAGGCACATTGATCATGAGTGTGAAAAACAGGGAGACCCTTTGGCTAATCACAGGATGTCCTTCAAGGCAAATGATTCAATACCTTACGCTAACTCTAAATTCACTTTTACTATTACTTTTTTTTTTTAAGACAACTGTTGCCAGAAGGGAAGTCAAATCATGTTTTTTGGCACTGTGTTCCTTCTTCCATGCCTGAAAAATGACTTTCAGGCTGATGAGATATTTCCAGACATGAATGCAGCTACAGTGTTAGCTCTGTAAGCTGTAAAGAAAGCTTGTGAGCCCTGCACACCAATAAGTGCAATCAGCAGAATTCTGGCTCACTCTGTTTTTCTCTCTTTTTGTTTATTATAGCTAATCACAGAACCTAAGATTTTTACATTGGCCGTGGATTTTTCAAAGCAATTTTTGTCAGCATGAGATTGAGGTGGAAATGCTCCTGCATCTTTTGAATTGTGTACAGTGCACTTCACTAATTGATAACAATCCAAATGAATGCTTTCATGGGAAATTATTGAGCTACCCAACTGGCTGCTACTCCATAGTATTGTTTGATTTATGATTTGCAAAAGTCAACCATCACATGACTTGTCAGAATGAAGAGGTGCTGCTGGGTGTCTAATAAATGGCATTTCTGGGTTGTCCTTCAGGGGCTGGATCTCGTTTAGAATCTGTGGGAGAAAATGATGAACTGACGGTGGAGAATGGTGAATCAAATTACGAAATAGCAGTGAAATATTCCCGGGGAGGGAGGAAACATTCTCTTCCCCAGCAGCTTGAATCCTCAGGAACTAGGCAGGTGAGTGGTTATATTATTTACTCTGCCTAATGATGATTTACAGTCCAATTCCCAGGTCCTTACTCAGTCTAAGGTTTTACCTCAAGCTGCTAGAAGTGATTGTAACAAAGTGGAGCTGCAGAGGTGCATCATGGGGAATTGACCCCAGCGTCAGCACCTACCACTGGAGCTAAAGGAGGACTCCTTTAGCTGTGAGGAAGTAGAAGGCTGTTACAGTTGCTGAGGGTGACACATGCACTGTGCCAGAGCAATGCGTGAATATGCTGTAGTGAAAGAGGTGTAATTATTTAAACAGTGTGTTTCTTTATTTTAGTTGATGGTATAGTTGTTATTTCAGAAAATCCTGACTTCTATAGATCATGTTTATATCTCAGTTTACAAAAAAATGTGTTAAAGTAAATCTGTTGTGTGCTTCATTAAAACATGTTAAATACATATAACATGTAAAATTCTGGCCCTAGTGAAGTCAGTGGCATTAGGGTCAGGATTTCATCACCAGGTGTATATTTTAATATATAATAGCCATTAATTTTTATCTAGTCCGGGGGTGGGCAAACTACGGCACGCAGACCACATCCGGCCCACGGGGCCATCCTGCCCAGCCGCTGAGCTCCCAGCCAGGGAGACTACTCCCAACCCCTCCCCCGCATTCCTCTCTCCCCTGTAGCCATACTGCCACATGGGCAGCACTTGGCGGGGCTGTGCGCTCCTGCGGGAGAGCGGGGCAGTGTGTCCATCTCTGGTCAGGCCTCCAGACGTGCCGCTCTGAGCAGCGTGGTAAGGGGGACAGGGACAGGGGGTTGGTTAAGGCTCAGGGAATCCCGGGGGGCAGTGAAGGGGTGTGGGTGTGAATAGAGGTTGGGGCAGTCAGGGAGCAGGGAGATTGGGGAAAGGTAGGGTCCTTTAGAGGCAGTTAGGGTGAGGGGTCTGCAGTTAGGGTGAGGCGGTCAGGGGACGAGGAGGAGGGAGGGCTGGATGGGTCGATGGTTCTGAGGGGGGGGGGCAGTCAGGGCGAGAAGTGGCAGGTGGTTGGATAGGGGGCGGAGTCAGGCTGTTGGGGGCGGGTGGCTGTTTGGGGAGGCCCAGCCTTCCCCAGCTGGCCCTCCATACAATTTTGCAATCCCAGTGTGGCCTTCGGGCCAAAACGTTTGCCCACCCCGGTCTAGTCCATGACTATGTCAGAATTTTTCCCATGAAGCACATTGGTACCTGTGTCATTCAAGCAGAATAAATTAAATTTAATTTCTGATGTTCATTAGGAATACCATATTGTGAAGAAATCCACCCGCTCACTGAGTGCAGCTCAGGTGGAATCTCCATGGAGACTGGCCCAGCCATCCATTATTTCCAACATTGTCCTGATGAAAGGACAAGGCAAGGTGAGGATTTTCGCATAGCCACACAGAGGCCTGATCTTGTGGGATGCTGAGCGCTCCCAACTCCCACTGAACCTCAGAGCCTGTGAAAATCGAGCTCTGAATGTTTGTTAAAGTAAATCTGTTATGTGCTTGTTTCATTCTACATGATGATCAATAATAATAAACATTTAAGAGTCAAATTTTCAGACATGAATGCCTAAGTCATGCCGGCAAAAAATGAACGAAGCAGAAACTATATCTTCCTAGGTCTGTGTGCATGGAATATACTGAAATATAAATATTAAATAAGTTACAGATATGCATGTGAGTATGC
This sequence comes from Sternotherus odoratus, assembly GCA_032164245.1. Classification (NCBI taxonomy): domain Eukaryota; kingdom Metazoa; phylum Chordata; order Testudines; family Kinosternidae; genus Sternotherus; species Sternotherus odoratus. Next base: position 88,445,555 of record JAVMKO010000007.1, read on the forward strand.
AAAACAGGTACTCATTCAGATAAGTACCTGTTTGCATTTGCAATAGCCCAAGAAAATCTGTTTATTTTTAAAATGTATCTGCCTAGACCATTGTGATAACGGAGATAAGTCAGTCAATCACCACTCTTACTGTGAATGCCTAAAAATTATAGAAAGTTAAGAATCCGAATCAAGACTAGAATCCAGGTTGATTATTTCCCCAGGCCACAATGCTTCCCATGATCTGTGTGTGCAATATCAGGTTTGCGTGTACACCAGGTGCTAATATATTTTCCAGGGGCATCCAACGTGCTATAACTCTAAAATAACTTTGTCATATTTATGATACTAGTGTAACAAGCAGAGTAGTATTTTTCATGGCCATATTTTTCATGAAGTAATAATTCCAAAGGGGTTTGTGCGTTTCAATGGCTGTAATTCCCATTGATAGTAATAAGACCAAACTGTCTACATCATAGGCTGCAATTCCTACTGCCTCTCGTAGATGAAAGGATGCCAACAAAGTAATAAGAGTTATGTGCAATTACAGAGAGGGGAATAGACTCTGGGGGAATATTTATGTACATGTTTTAAAATATGGAATTCTTCATTTACTTAAGTAAACAAACGTTCACACACACACACACACACTCTGCTAACATTACAACACTGACCTTATGTCATCTTTTTACATTATTTCTCTTTCCTGAGGAAATGCAGTATCTATGATAGCAGAATAAATTGCAGTTAATCCTGGATATGGGTCTGTTGGGTGGAAATTCCACGATCCATCAATTTAAGAGGCGGCTGTTATAGTTGGAGAAGTGGAACTGAATAACATAAAACCATAGCACCATGATAACATAAAATAAACTTTTTCTGTATTTTAGGATGACTATGGCTACTTTCAGGCTGAGTGATACCATTGGAGTGAGAGTAGATCAGGAAGGGAGAGTGGAGAATAAAATCACAGCATAATTCGCCATCAGCTAATTAGATTGTCATGTTTCCTTCCTCTTGGACTATCGAGCACCCTTTATAAGATAAGTGATAACACAGTTAGGTGCCATCAATATATCACTTCTTCCTGTCTCTGTAGGGTCTTGGATTCAGCATTGTGGGAGGCCAGGATTCTGCTCGTGGACGCATGGGGATTTTTGTGAAGACTATATTCCCAAATGGAGCAGCTGCTGCTGATGGAAGACTTAAAGAAGGTACTAGAAGCTAAAAGCCGGTACTATTGCACATGGGTAATTCATAAACGTGTGTGTTTAAATAATTTTAAAAGCCCCGAATGGCTGCATACTTAAAAACTGGAGAGTAGCAGACTGCGAATCTGTTTGTGGTCTTCTGTGGGTGGTTGTGTTTTAGTTTATGTCCAGGGGGTTGTTCTGGAAGAGTTGTGTGGATTTGCGCAGGTGGCAAACAAAGGGGTGTTGTGGTAAAGGGCTGTGTGTTTTGGGGATTATTGAGTATGCTGGTTATGTGGTTGCATGGGTGGTTGTGCTGGGAGAGTTATGTGGATTTGTGTGGGTGACAGTTCGGTGCTTGGGTGTAGCGGTTGGGACAAGTAATCCATCATCTGTGAAATCTCTCTCAGACAGCCAATTAAATGGTTGCATGAAAATTAGCTGTAGAGTAAGGATCCTGATTGGTTGAATTATCTCTGCTATTGTAGTGATCTAAGACTCTTGGCATGGTATAGAGACATGCCTTACTGTAGCTGTACACCTCATGGTGTAATTTGTAATTTGGTGTAAAATCAAAATGGCTGAAAACTTAAAAATTGGACAGAACAGGCAGCAAAACCAGTGACAACTCGGCTTGGTGATATTCTAACAGAAGTAGTTCTCAGCCATTCTTGTAGCTGCTTCCCCTGCTATACATTGACTCAACAGACATTTTAGGCCTCAGAGTGACATACAGAGTCACATTCCTGGAATCTTCTTCCCTGGATAGTGGGGAGAATCCAATTCTGTGTAAAAGGCCCCAGAGACAAATTAGTTCAACACAGCTGAAAAACTATAGCTGCTCGCCTTACTTGTGTTCCTGGAAACCAATGGAAGGGTATCAGCATATGAATTCATCTTCTCAATCTGTTCAACAGAAAGTTGGTCAGACCACTCAGCCTGTTGTGATTTTTGCTGTGCATTAAGAGAACAAAATAAGAGAAGGAATAATACACCAGGAATCCTTTCCATGCCTGATTTCTTTGCTTCTCTGTGATCCCTGTTCAAGAGGGCCAGAAGCTCTGCTTGTTTAGTTGGGGAAGTGTGTTGGCAGAGGGGTGTCCATCCAGCCAAATGATGCTCTATCAGAAAGGCTGGGTACAGAAAACTGCACTTCAGAGGATCTATTACGGGATCTTGTTGTTTAGTACTTTTGAGCACCCAGAATGTACCGGACACCTGCATGCAACATATGAGAACACAGTCTGTGCCCTCCTGCACTGATTGTGTAGAGTTGACATGGCATGATGAGAATGGTCTAACCAGACACAGGGTTGGAAAAAGGAGAGGAAGGACAAGGAAGGCAATAAGATCATGCCACTAGTTAGTAAAGCATGACCACGGCCTGATTTATTACCGCCTTTCCTGCCTTTCAGGTTGGCTGTAGAGATTCACGTCCATTAGCCATAGCGTTGTGTGTGCTCACTTACTAGCCTGATTGGTAAAGGTACCGACTGACCGTGGGTTTTGAATGCCGGTTTACATAGCACTGCAAGTGCCCTCTCTTCTGCGGGAAGGGACTCCTATGTCATCTCTCCCTTCATATGTTGCCACTTCTCTCTTTACATCTGATTATACTTGAGGCTGGCACTGGTGTCAGTGGACAAGCTCAGCCAGGAGGGAGTTTGATCCCACATCACACTTTGTGCACGGGCCTGAGAAGCCAATAGTTACCAGATATCTATAAACCAACAATCCTCCAGTGGTCAATCACAGCCTGTTCAGAGCCTGGGTAATCAGTTCTGCATTGGATTAAGAAAGGGGGAGGGGGGGTTGGCAGATGATAGTGCACTGTCTAATTGTGCACAGATGTAGGTGTGTGCAAGACTGGAGAAGAGAGATCTGGATCCTGCTCTCTCTCCCTCCTGAGAAAGAAGTAGCTCAACACAGCTGGTTGTAAGTACTGTATTGTGACCCAAAGCCTTGTAGTACTGAGCAAGCAGACATAGCTCTGGGACTTGTTTGGGGTGGAAGGTGTCATTGACTCTCAGCCATCTCTGTGTGTTCAGTGCGCTTTTCTCTCTGAACACACTCAGTGTACTAAGTAGAATGCCCTTAGGGTTCTGGGTGTGGGCACTTCTCTGTATGGCCATATGGGTGCCATAAGATTCACTCTGATTCCCAAACTTCTGGGCTGTCCTAGTCTGCGAACAACATGACAAGACTGTGGGCCCCTGCTAGACTCCACCCCAGGAGGTTCCACTCCAAATATTCTGGCTCCAATTAAAATCCAGAACGTTTTCAATTGGTCTGTTATAATAAAAATTTATGGTGAAGAATCACAGCTGAAGAATATTTTGTGCTCCATCTCTTTAGCACTATGTTAACTACAAAGGCACTACACTAAATGGAAATAAACAGAAAACAATGAAAAGCTTTTTGTTGCTTAATAAATGGGAAACAATGTGATAACCCATTGCTTTGCTATTGTCAAGGAGCAGTCCTGTGTCTGTATACTCTACTCTCTCTATCCAAGTGTAAATGCTGACTTGATTTTTGCATCTGATTGCCAGGGGATGAAATTCTAGAAGTTAATGGAGAATCTTTACAAGGGCTGACCCATCAGGAGGCCATTCAGACGTTTAAGGTAACAGAATTATAGACACAGTGAGAGATAGAGAGAGATTGTATTTCTCATTGCTTAGTACAGTTTAACACCATGGTTTTATGTTCCACTCCCACAACTGATTGTACACATGAGTCACTGGATGATGCGTTATTGTGCGTCAGGTGACTAGATAGCCTAATACGTTCGCTTCCTTTTTTAGCAACTCAAGAAAGGTGTAGTGACCCTCACAGTGCGCACGAGACTGCGCAGCCCGAGCCTCACCCCATGTCCAACTCCCATTTTAATGAGCCGATCGAGCTCCCCAAGCTCCAGTGCGAGTGGAGGAACTCCTGCACCTGGCTCTGAAGATGGAGACACTTCCTCCTCGTGTCGCAAAGGCCCAGGACCAAAGGACAGGATCATCATGGACGTGACGCTCAACAAAGGTTAAAGAAAGTTTATTACGCTCAGCTGGTTAAACTAACTTGGAATAGGTGTTTATCCATCTGAATGTGTTTTCTGGTGAATTCCTAGGCTAATACTCTTATCCTAACACATGTTCCCACACCAGTTTCATCCAGAGGTTCTCTGCTTGTTCAGTCTGCAAACCTCAAAATGACTGAAAAGTCATCCTGTGACCCATCACATCCAAGAGTCCTTTGAAAAATTTCCACCTTTTTGATCTGCAACCGAAAAAAAATAAGGTTGAGGGTCTTACGAGGAGGCGGTCTTTGTGCTGCTGGGGTGGGGAGGTTATGGGATGGGTGAGGGGCTAATCTGTGTGTCGGAGGTTTCTCTGTAGTTACTATTCCAATAGACTCTAAATGTTCATGTTCCTCTCATAAACCTGCACAGAGCTATCACTTAAGCCTTGCAGCGCACTCAGAATTGTAAATGTGTACTTATCTAGTTAATGCATGGTATTTTCAGTGGTTATGGACCATAGGACATGGGAAATTTTCAGTGCAGCGTCTAAGGAGAAATGATGGATGCATCTCAGAAGATTCAGTGCTTCAGGTGAAAACTGAAAAGTCTAGACAGAACTTTCCTGCAAAGCATCCTTTCTTGTGTGTTCTTGGATAATTACTGCTTCTGTTGGGATTGGAGCCCATTAGTGGAGAGGGAGAAAAAGTGAAAATAAATTGGGAAATTAACTGAACTGCAGAAACATTCTCCTTCCTCAACAGACTTTCTTCGGCCCCTTCCTGCGCCAGACCTTGGTGTCAGGTACTTAAACCAGATAGCAGAATTTAACCAAATGGTAATGGAAGTGAGAAACCTGGTTTAAGTAACTTTCTTGTTTAAATTTCCTAGAATTCCTCTAGACGTGCAAATTATATTTTATTGTACACACTACAGTGTTACATCTGGGGACAAAGCAGATGCCACATTATGTTCCTGATACTAGGAGTATTTTACCGAGAGAGATCCTGTAAAGCAATGTGTGGGTGAAATGTGATCACGGAGATGAGTAGGGTTGGTTGTGGGTGAGGTTGAAGTTGGTCCTCTCACTCCTGGACCTCCTAAAAGCCATTAAGGATAAATATTTTCACTTCCAATTGCAGTGTGGTTTTGGCTTCCTGAATGACCCCAAAGACCAGCTCTGAAACAATGCACTATTCCTGGTTATCAGTGTGATTGGAATGTAAACACTCATGTGTCCTTTGTGATTACAATCAAAAGCGACTAAACAGTTTTTCCTCTTTCTTTGTTTTACAGAGCCAGGGGTTGGGTTAGGCATTGGTGCCTGTTGTCTCACGCTGGAAAATAGCTCTCCAGGGATATACATTCACAGCTTGGCCCCAGGATCGGTGGCTAAAATGGATGGCAGATTAAGGTTAGTTATGAACTGAAAGCAAAAACATGCTGGTGCACTTTCACAGTATAATGTTGAAATCTTCCTGAAGACTCATTTTCATCAATGAGATCAGTACTTTAAAAAATCAATGCAATTGGGGGTTTTTGATGAGTGACTTAGATGATCACAGCAAAATTAATTAACGTTAGTTAAAAAATTACAAAGGGGTATTTAAAAATACCTGAAAACATTTCAAAGCCTTCATTGATATGACATGGACAGTTTCATAATCCTGGGAACGGCTGTTTTAGTAATTCCAAGAGGCAATGCAACCTAATGATATATGTCCAGCATGGAACCAACAGGAAATGAAACTTAATGTCAAGTGTCAGAGCCAAAATGAATCAGCAGGAGATTTCCGCAGCTCTGTTCAAGTTTAGTCACCCGAAACTTTCTTGAAAAGAGCTCTGGGAATTTTCTGCAGCAGATCACGTCTCTGTTTGCAGCACTGGATTAAGTGGCCGGAAATTATTTTATATTCCACTCCAGGTTTCCTTATTTGGCTTGAGAGATGTTGGGTGAAACTACAAAGCCAGCTCCTTCTGGCTGCTGTGTTCCTGCCTAGCTGATTGAGCTTGGGTGGAGTGCCCATGAATGGGTACCTAGGCGCACTTATATGCTGTGGAGAATGGCTCTGTGCCTGCCCCACGTAGGTCAATGCCGAAGGCTACAATGGAGATGGGCTAAGGCTGAGGCCACAAGACTCACATTAACATTAATGCTGGAGCCCAATAGAGAGGTGTGCAGCAGTCCTGCTCAGACGCCCTAGGCCAGGGAGAGGAGGGGAATTTCACTACCTCAGTGTCTCTGCACTCGATTTGCATAGAACCTAAATACACTTTATGTGGGTGTAGTGGATTTCACCTATTATGAGGATCTTGAACGAGCAACTTGATTCTGGGATAAGAGGGGAAATAACTTATTGGTTGCAACCCTGCCAAAAATGCTCAAAATTACTACCTGAAAAGCAGTGTATTTTTTCCAGGAAACAATATTTTAATATTCGCTTGCCTACCTTTAAACCCATTTTGAAAATGTCTCCAGTCTTATCTGTGTCTGTGTATAACAGCTGCATCATTCATTAGGGTAAGTGATTGACTATATCTCCTCACGCATCCCAGCTTTCTAGCTCACTTTTTGAGATGTTTCTTTGTGGGATATCTTGTCTCATCAGCAGTTTTTGATTCCATATGGTAATACTGTGAAGGTGGTTTTGATTTTGGTTTCACAAAACCTCATTAGTCAGATTCTGGCTTTGCAGAACAAGAGAGGGTTTGGATTCAGACCTTACTTATCTGAGCTCCCTCGAACTATTTATACACACACGTTTCAGATTTAGCCCATTTCTAACTGTTATATGGTTGCCATTTTGTAAATAAAGATTTGTGTCTTCAGCTTATGAGGTAAGCCAAACCTAGTTATGCGTCTCTAAACATACAACTATCAAGGCAGTGAAAAAATTGCACAACTCACACACCTTTCTCTTTTTCAACCCAAAACAGGGTGTGGACTATTGAAGTGCTATTACGTGACATCAACTGCCATTTGAATTTGCTTCTGGCAGTTAGACTTTTAGTGAAAACTACATTTCAGTTAATCATCACAATTGATTCAAATGAAAAGGAAAGTTAATTAAAGTCAGTAGATTGTATGAAAATCCCCGTTAAAGATGATGTTTTTAATCACCGTGGAAAATGCAGCGGTAATATCTCTAGATGATTATCCTTGCTTTGAATGGTTCCAGATGTCGATACTCCAAGAGCTATTGAGTGAAGGAACTGAAATTAACAATTTGCAGTCCTGTCACAGAAGAAGAGTTATTTATTTGATCAAACTGGGTTCTGTTACCCCAATTTCTCTTTAGTTCAAATCTGAAACAGTTTCATAAACTCATAGCACGTCATGAGCTCCAAACAAACACTGTTAAAAAAGATAGTATGTGTTTAAGTAATTAGGATGGTGGTAAGGAATAATCGGTCTGCATATAATGTTTGGCTTCTGTGCTCAGAAAACAACGATACCTACAACTGGAGCCAAATGTTCACTTTCACTCTAGTCTGGTGCAGTCAATTTTAGGCACTGATGAAATACACTGTGTTGCACTGACAGTAAGTGTAAAAAGGAGCATTGGATCCTGCTGGTGGTTGCAGTGAAGTCAAAGTAGTATCATCATGCACATCAATGGGAGCAAGAGTTGGACCGTTTTTCTGCAAATTGAATCTCTTCCAGATATGTGTCTCTGGAAAGTTTGGCCCCTAGTCCACAGCCCAGATGTTTTATATGAGACAGATGTGCTAACCGGCTGTATTTGTCTTTCTAGCCGGGGTGACCAGATCCTGGAGGCAGATTCAGTGAGTCTGCGCCATGCAGCACTAAGTGAAGCCTATGCCATTCTGAGTGAATGTGGTCCGGGTCCAGTCAGCCTGATCATTAGTCGTCATCCCAACCCCAAGGTGAGGAGAAGACAGCTTCATATAGCTGCACGTTGCTTTCCTTTGTTCTTGCAATCTGGGTGTGAATGTTGGAGTTGTGGTGAATGGAGAACACTTGTATTTTCTCTCCAGGTAATTTCATGGACTGTTACACAGGAAGTCAGTCTAGATGATTGTGATGGTTCCTTCTTATCTTATCCATAGTTGTGTTGGACCTTTCTTGCTGGATTGGCACTATCCACCAGTTATAGCTTTAACTGGGCAGACTTATTTTTCTGTGAGATATTCCAATGTCATACTCACCGATTTGTTCACAGTTGGACTAAGTGACGAATGAGTTTGAAGCTGACAGCACAAATACTGCACATATCCCCTTCATTGTTACAGTCACTGTGGGTGGAATTGAATTTGAACAGTAGCTTCCAGGGATAAATTTCAGCAGATTGAGTCCATAAGCTATAATAAAATAATGGATACAGCATCTTTTAAAAATATTAACCTGATCAAACATTCAAGTTTTCCTGTGGAAGAAATGAATCCATGATGTCTTGCTTCTGCAGAATCTGTGCCAGGGGAATTTTTAAATGTCTGCATTTATAAAGTGTATAATTATTTTCAAGCAAATTACTACTTTTATTGGTGATGAAAGATAAGAGACTCCTTCATCCAAGCAGTATGGAATAATAACTTGTTTCATCTTATCATCCAAAGAATTTCATGGGCATATAAAACCTTGTAGGCTGTACAAAAATGTAGTTGGGAAAATATTTGTCTTGGGGAGATCAGAAAAGCTTGGACTTGTGAATTCCTAAATACAAATGGAAACCTGTTTATAAGGCACAAGTGCTCTGAATTGTAATTTGCCCTATTGCCCATGTGGAGGAAAAGAAACAGAGGGTTCAAGGAATGATTTGGCATTCCTGTCCTGGTGATAACAATATGTAGCTTGAGAAAAACTTGTACTGTAGGGTCCACAGGTGGTATTTATTTTCTGGTAATTCAGATGTACCAATGATAGGCACTAGTGGGCCTCCATACGAGGCTATTATTGTGTGATCACTGCCAGGAATTCTGATAACAGAAGGAGAGGCAGTTCATCTATTGGGTAGAGCAGCAGTTCTCAAACTGAGGTCCTGGCACCCCAGGGGATCCTTAGATTGCATGGGGGTCCTCAAAACACCAGCGGTCGTGCTAACGATAGACTCTGAAGTAAGAAGCAATGTCCATCTCACTGACATCTGTAAGTGCTCAGGTGCTCTTTTCCTTAAAGCATGACGAACAGTACATGTTTCTATGAAGCACATCTCTATCTTTGTCCATCGGTTTCTCAGTTGGGGGTCCGTGATTAACATTGCCTTTGAAAAGGGGTCTGTTGACAAAAAAATGTTTGAGAACCTCTGGGGTAGAGCAATGACAGGGAGCCAGAATTGGGCCCAAAACGTAAGACCAACAGAACTTCAGAACAAGTCTGTGTTGGACCGTGTTGTAGTTCATTGATTGCAATATTATAAGGCACATTGTAACCAGGAGACTGTGGACACCTTGAAACAATTATCCAAGAAGTGCAAACTCTCCTCCCTGCCCTATCCTGTCGTCCCCCCTCCACCATTCATCTCGATTTAGTGTTGACTCAAGAGCATAATGCTAGCCCTTCAATTGTCCATTGGTTGCTGATCACGTCAGAAGCTGGGGTTGGAATGATTCTGACATGGTGGTGGGGATTGGGAAATACAGTGCGAAGAGCGACAGACCCAGGTTAGGCACCTGGGTTCACTGGTGACACTTAAAAATATAGGCCTAAATGAAGACCATATTCTACCCTAGATCTCTTCCCTGTCCTCCAATTGATGTCACTGGGGATCTGCTGTGATTTTATACCCCAGACCATATATGCTAATTAATAATTGCATTTGTCCCTCTTCACAGAATAAGTTTGATACTCCTGATGTAGACAGAGCTGGAAAAATATGTCTTGCTGGAGTTAGTATTTTGTTTTCTCTTCTCACTGCACAAAAAAGGCATCCTACATAACATAAGGATGGACATACTGGGTCAGAACAATGGTCCATCCAGCCCAGTATCCTGTCTTCCGACAGTAGGCAATGCCAGGTGCTTCAGAGGGAATGAACAGAAGAGGCAATAATTGAGTGATCCATCCCATTGTCCATTCCCAGCTTCTGGCAAAATGTTGGACTTCTCCGGAACTTGCATATACTATAAACACCATGATAAGACAGTAGCACAGAACTATCAGCTTGGTGCGGGGAAGGGGCTATGGCATCTTCACACTACCTTTGTACTCTTTAAATCCTGATTGTTCCACAATCTACACTATAATTTAGACCACTGTCGAAGGTACAGCATCCTGTCCCTGGCTGCCTGTGGGCACAGCACTGCGTCCTCACCTAGTCCCCCTTACATTCCTCATGCTGGGCTTGCATTTGGATGTCTTCCTCAGCTCCTGCTCCATGGAATCCTCCCCTGGCTGGATCTGGGGCTTTTAAGGCCTCTTCATACCACTCAAGACCTTTTACTGAAAATTGCAGGAGTGTGGGTGAGGCTCTTGGTTAATATTCCTCAGCTGCAATGCCATCCCACGGACTGAAAACAAAGATATTTTTGTTAAGGTTCATGTTGTTTCATACATTTTTATATTTAATCCCCCACTTCATCATGCAGAAGCTCCACAGAAAGTTTTGTTACTGAATATACAAGCTTCAGTATTTTTATGTATTTCCAAGAGAAATACCACAAAGGTTTTGTTTCTTCTGTTATTGTTAGTGGATGTGGCATTTAAATTATGTTTAAACTGCTGAGTTTGCTTAGGGATAATTCAAATCCTCTTAGTTCAGAGGTTCAGCTTTCTGACCTGTCTTTGTACCGAGTTAAATTCATGTAAAGTTGAGTGAATTGAAATCCCATTGGGCATATCTGAAAACAGAAACCTGGGTGGTTATGTATTCCTGCTCCCCAGCAGCTCCAGTTCTAAGACTACATATAATGTTTTCTAGACATTTCTAAGGGTGGGTGTGTTAGAATAATCCGTATATTTCAAATGCAACGTGTCACTGCGATGTATTTTTATGTGTGGAAAATATTAGTTACCAATTACTGATTTTATTTATTTATTTGGTAAAGGGGGGGAATTAAGATAAAAGCAGCTAGTCTTTCAGAAAGTCTGGCGTTTTCATATTTTTTAATTTAATATGTCTTTTATTGATAGAATATTTTAGATAAATGGCTGAATATTTTTAAAAAATATTTTCATACACATTTCTCTAGAACATCAAGGTATCGAACTACTTAGATAAAATGCATGGCAGGATAATGCATTTGCTTTACTTATGCAAGCCTGATGCAACTTTTATATTTAACATTAGTGCATTTAATGTCATACTTTGACATCTTTGACTTTGTAATAGGCTGGCCATGTTTTCCTCATACCCCTTCTAAAAAGGGTCACAGAGAAAGTCTGATTCAGAGCTAGCACCAGAACTTGGGAGCTCCTGGTTCACATTCCTTTGCTCAGACCTCTAAAATAGTAGTAAATCTTGACTGAATATTTGTGATGATCGGTGCTCAGACTCTGATCTTAGCTTCTTATGTTCTATAGCAAACTCACATCATCTCTTTTCTACTAAAATTAGGTTTCTGAGCAGGAGATGGATGAAGCAATAGCGTGCACCACTCATCGAGAGAGCAAGGATGCCTATTCTCCTCATGTCATAGGTAGCAACACGTTCTTTTTCTGTGTTGTCAGATCTGTTCATAATTTTTCATACATGGCGACATTTATTGGAGTGCTATTGGGATCTTTGCAGTCATAAATATTTGAAACTCCTATTGAGAAATGTTCACTCTTTCCACAGTACTATGTTAATTAAAAAACATTATGTATTTCAGCCATAGCTGCTACGGAGCCCACATCCTTAGCATTGTGTGTCTGTTTTAGATAACTCTGAGGCACCAATCACCATAACTTCAGAGTCTGAGGAGGTTACTACTCCATCCTGATCTAAATGATCAGGACAGAGCATTGCATTCTGGGACTGGGAGGCTACACCGGTCACACCTCTTCAAGAAAAGAGCGGCTACAGTCTAGTTCATTTTTAACAAAGTAGATATGGCCATCAGGCTGCTGGCAAATTTTCAACATGGCCCCGTAGTTGGGGTGCCCCATCTGTGTTTGAACATGACATTAGCCATTTCTAATATCCTACAGATGAAAGTGAACTTGTAGGAAAACGTATGAACTCTAATCACATTATTCCTGAATAGAAGACAAAGAGAATATTTCCTTTTTTGCTTCAAATTGGAGGAATGACCAACTAGCTGGTTTTCAGACAAAAAATATTAGTGGGATTTTTTTAATCAAGCTTATTTACACCAAAGTGGTTTTCTATGAACAGAGGTATAACCATTTTGGAGCAGACCTCTGCCAGTGACCTCCACTCTCCCTCTCCTAGTGTATGGATGGAAGCAGGAGGGATGCTATCTTTTGTGATAAATTCTCATTCACGTTCCTAACTTGTGTAAACTAAGTTAAGTAAGCAAGCTAAGGGCTAGTCTACATTGGCAACATTAAAGCTCTCCCAGCACTCTAAGAAACCACCCCCACAAGGGGCTTAGCTACCGTCGCTGGTGCACTGTCTACACTGGCGCAATACAGCACTGAAACTTGCTGCCCTCAGAGGGGTGTTTTTTCACACCCCTGCGTGAGAAAGTTGCAGCACTGTAAAGTGCCAGTCTAGACAAGCCCTAAGTAACTAAATAGTGGCTTATCTGGGAGATGGAGAGAGATATTAGACCATGTTAAATAAAATAAAACTTGTTTTTAAAGGGACTCAGCTAGTATGGTGCTGAGCACTGTATAAATATCTAGGCAGATCAATGCTCTGGCTTGTTTATATCTTCTATAGCTTTAATTTTTGGTCTCTAATTGAATCATGTTTAACAGGGATTCTGCAGAAAAGTCCATCCCCTAGTGTGAAGGCCAAACAAGGAGAGGCCTCATCACCCCTGAGCTGGACAATGAAACGATTCCTGGAGCCAGCAAGTCGGGTAAACAAATTACGATACTACACAAAGAGATGACTTAGTAGGATAAGCTTTTACCAAAGAATGGGATTGCTCAGAACAAAAGATCTGCGCTTTTTCCATGTCACACCTTTGTCCTACCAAGGGGTTCCATTCGTTAAGCCATCTTGCTGGGACACAGTCACTGTCAGCAATAGAAAACTCTCCTTTAAGTCTACTCTGCAGGCCGCTTCTAGAAGCAACCTGTAGTGGGGCTGGCCTGGAAGGTTGTCCCCCGAAAGGGACCACAATCACTTAGAGCCCCACTTGTTTGTCATGTGCAGTGCTTTAATTTCAGTCTTGTAATAAGTGATCTCTGCTCAATGGTGTGTTCATATCGGCACTGAGGTGGCGAGTAGGGTGTGGTCCTTGGAACATGGAATCTGCTAATACAGAAACCAGTAACTCAGTTATTTATGTTGTAATAGTGGTGGAATTATTTTTTCTGGAACGGCCAAGTAGGAAATACAATTAGTCCCAGGGAGGGAGTACAAGTACCTGCAGTCTCTCAATAAGGGAGGGACTTGCAGGGAATCGTAAAGGTGTGCTGCATACCTGATTGCTGTGCTGCATACCTCTCTCTACAAACTGAGGGTGTCTGAAAATCAGGTCACTTTGGGTGCTGAAATATGGTTTCAGGTGCTTAACTTCAGCCTCCTAAGTTTGAAAATGTTGGCCTTAATCTCACTATGGCTCAGTGCCCCTAGTTGTAGAATTGGGATATTAAGCTTGATAGTAGTTACTGATGCGTTATGAGGCTGAAGTTAGTGACGTTTAGATAGTACACACACCGGGTGCTATTAACATAACTGACCACCAATCGCCAGTTTTATTTACTTATTTTCCTTTCAGCAGGGATCTGTCAGTTCTGAAACGGAGCTTTCCCAGTACTTCTCACAAGATGGGCAGGGTCAGGTGTCATTTCCTGAATCACAAGTAACGGGCTCCAGCGATGAAGAGCAGCTGCGTCAGAAAAGTGGAAACAGCTCTTTGGATGACAGCTCTCTTCCTCCCGGCAACCTAAGTAAGCAGCGGAAATCGGGAAAAAATGGCAAGATATGTGTGGGGAAGTCATTGCATGTGTAGGGTCCAGAATGCAACGTTTTGGGTAGACATGTCAGCTAGTACAGTATTAACCAACAGGTTGTAATGTGATGCTTCAGCACATGAAAGAAGGAATCTAAATACACTGTGCAAAGTGTGTGACTGGATTGCAACTCTGACTAGTTGACTAGACAATGAATGTATATTATTGGTTTGGCTGACCAAATCGAAGTTATCGTTGCAAGTTAATCAAGCCACTGGTGATTATCTGATTAATTACATTTAAATCAGACCAGTCTTAAATAACTCGGATACATGAAACTTTGTCTTTGCACCAGAATATATGGTGTAAATATCAAGACCATCTTTCATTGCTGGTGCTTTTGTACGGTAGGTATGTTTTAGAGTGGAGGACATGGGAAAAAGCTCAGCTTTTCTACACAGACACACAAAAATTCTCTGTTGCAAACAAGGGTCTCTCTTTTAAAGTAGCTGCAGTAGAATGCTCAGCATAAAAGTAGTCCAATAAGCACAATTAAAAATGTAATAAATTCTTTTCTAGCTGCTAAAGAAGCAGGAACAACCAAACTGGACACTCCTGCTTCACCAACCAGTGGAAAGTCACCTGGTCTTTTCAACAAGCACGTGGAATCTGCCCGACAGGGGAGCCTTAATGGTAGTCCCAGGTCTGCCCGCAGCCCACTACTGAGGCAGAGAAGAGTTGTTTTCTACGATGGTGATGTTAGTGACGAGGATGATTTTGTCAAGCAAGAAGAGGTCCACTTCCAAAAGAGCCAGGGGGACATGAGCCAGAAAAACACCAAGGAAGACTCTGGCATTGTAATCGCAACCTCTTCCATTGAAGTTGATGATGAAGGCCAAAATGGTGAATTGTCTCGACACCCTGACAGTAAGGCAGCTACCCCTGTGTTGAGCAGCTCCCTGGTGTCTGAGGAGAGTGCCCTGGAGCAAATGGGGGACTTGTCCTCCTTTCAGATCAACGAACTTGATTATTCGGGTAAGCCTGAGATTCATCCTACTAATCTGGGAGTGAAGGAGCTCCGAGAAGCACAGCTTGAATCTATGAGATCCCCTAAACTGGAGCACAAAGCAGTCACAAGAGTAAAAAGCATGATGAGCACTGAGTGCCGCAATCTCCCAAGGCAGAAGATGGAGGAGCACGGTTCCTGTCATAAGCCCGTTGCCAGGACACTTCCCCACAGCAAAAAGACTGAAGCACCCGACAGCCCCAGGCAGAGCAATGCTGAAACCGTTCATCTGCTGCGGAATGAAGATGAATCATTTGGCCTGGATTTGGAGATCCAGGCCACTCCCGTAAGAGTTGTGATAACAGGCCTACGACCAGGTGGAGCAGCTGAAAGGGTAACATTTTCAAAATGAGTCACTTTGTGGATATTTACTCCCGGGTTTCTCTTTGTGGAGATTAATATTTGATAAGTGAGATTTTACACATGCATGCAGATGAGAGCCCTACCGCCACTGGAAAAAAATGTTTCATTCCTTATCTTTCTAATATGCCATTAAACTCCATGTTTTAGAGACATATTCATGCCCCATCTGATTTAAGCTTGAAAAAGTCAACAGGCAAAAATATACCAAAATGAAACAATCCATATTAGTAAGTATTGTTTCAGGGTTCTCTACCATTTTTCTGCTTTGCCAGAAACAAAAGGAGGTTTATGTAAGGAAGAGAAGTGATTTAGAAACATAAAGTATTAATGATAAAATGTGCATTGCTTATTAGGAGGCAAGAATTATATTGCAATTTAGGATGCAACTATTCTCGCCTATTATTTATTTATTTATCTACCCTGCACTTTATCAGTGCTTATTACAGTGGAGATAATTGCTTGATATGTATACAGAATGCTGACCTTAGGCAAATTGTTCAACTGAATGAGGGATTTTTGCATGAGCATCGTGTGACGTAGTGTTCTTCGCTGATTTAGTGAATCTTTTCTGTTGTGAGGGAGTATGGCATAGTGGTTTGAACAGCGGTCTGAGTGTCATGATTCCTGGATCCCTACTCCTATCTTAACCACTGATTCATTGTGTAACCTTGGGAAATATATTAAGCCTGTGCCTCAAAGGCCTGATACCAGCTCCTTTTTAAGATTCAATGAAAAGATTCAAATTGGTTTAATGGGAGTTGAATAGGGTCCCAACTTCCTGGTCAAATGTGGAGAGGTGATAACTAGGAGGCAGCACTGTGTTGGGAGATCCTAGAAAAACCATGGTTCATTCTGTCAGAATACCTCCGTAGAGGAAGGTGACGATGGCCTCTTTGGGAGCCAAGCAACATCTGCAACATCTTCATTGAGTCACAAAGATGGAGAGGTTCCTTCTTCCATCAGATTCTCCGCTTGCTAACCCTGAAGCGTGAAATGACATTCTGTTCTTCACTTTACTTGTCTGTAAACTGAGTATATTAGCGCCAGTGTTCTGCCTTCTGTAATGACTGGAAACTGGGAACATTGCTTGGAAAGCATGTATGCTTGTACTGCAAACTATGCCCTCTGTTTCTGTGATAGAGCCTCTCTCAAATTTACATTCATTTATCTCTGTAACCATATTAGGGATCTATGGGAAAGCTGACCGTAGGAGATGAGATTTTATCCATCAACGGTACTCCAGTCAGTGGAATGACATCCCAGGAAATCTGTCTGTTCATACAGAATCTCCCCATGTCTGTAACACTAGAGATGCAAAAGGCAGTATTGGGTAAGAGCATTTTTTTTACTCTTCTACTGTTGGTTTTGAATACATGAGTAGGAAAAGTTTGATCAGATATTTTGCTGACTTGGCATCTAAGATAATTCAGAAAAAGTGTGTGTGGGGGGGTGCATGTATTGATGTTGATGATAAAGCATTTCATTATGGAGCAGACTTCAATCAGTTATAACATGTCATCATGAAGTTCTAATTTATCATCCTGACCTGAAGGTTTAAAGCTCACATTTAAAATAGCTCCAGAATATTTGACAAAAAGTCTGAGTATTTAGCGCTTTTAACCAGTTAATGCAGAATCAGGTTAACCCATCTGGGAATTTAATTATGGAAGTATTAGGGTTGAGCATGACAACCAAATTTGCACTCAGCGTCTTGTTGATAAATGACAAGTTAATTTGATTATGCATAAGATAATCTAAAGTTTTTAAACACTCTGATCCCTTTAGTTGAATCTGTCTCTTAAAATGTGAAGTTTGTTATATTTTGTGATCAGATAGTAAAATAATGAAATCAGAAAGTTCTGCTGCTCGGAAAGAGAGTGTAAAAATGGATGTGTACTGCTTGGATCTTGTTGAAATGGCTATTTGCATTTTTGTTGTAAAGAGTTGTTTCTACTTTAGGTGGAAATGTTGACACCTAGTTCTTCCCACTAAGAAGATTTATGCTTATCCTGCCGTATGCTTGGATCTACAGTTTAAATGAATTATGCAGTGTGGCACACAGTATTTGAAAAGAACAGAACACGTTGCACATTCAGGAGCAGCATTTTGTTTTATCTTAGCTGAAATACACTCTTATTTGTTCAACTGTTAATACTTAGAGGTTTAACTAGCTTCCAAATGAGTGATGCTTAGGCCAGGTCTACACTGTGGGGGGGGGTCAACCTAAGATACTCAACTTCAGCTACGCATCTTAGGTCGACTTACCTGGGCATCCTTGCCCAGCAAGTTGACCACTGCTGCTGCCCCGTCGACTCCACTTCCACCTCTCGCTATGGCGGAGTTCTGGAGTTGACAGGGAGAGCACTTGGGGATCAATTTATCGCATCTACACTAGACACGATAAATTGATCCCCGATAGATCGATCACTACCCGCCAATCCTTACATAGTCCACCTCCTTGCTGTCATCTGTGATGTAACTGAGCAAACTGGGAGAGGTGGGTGAGTTGGAATGTGGGTATGGATAACTGGATGGAGTTGTGGGCAGTCAATAAATTGCCTCTGAATGGGCTGAATGTTCATGAGATGAAAGAGAACATCTAAGACCACAATCCCGTAAACACCCGTGCCCCCAAAACCTTACTCACGTGTAAAATTAAGCATATGTATGAGTGCTCGCAGGACCAAAGCCAAAGTATTTATACAATTTCTCATCACTGCAGTACCGAAGCACCTCTGATTAGTGCAATAGTCTTCAGGTATTCAGTGCAATTTATTTCAGTCTGGTATTCTGTATTCCTCCTCTTTGTTCTAGGGTTAATGGGAATTAACACAGCCAGGCCCAATTGGCTATGTACTTACACTCTGGAATTTAAACAGGATATTAACCATCAAAGTTAAGACTGAAACAAATCACAATTACTCACTAAAAATAAATGTCCTTCCCTTCCCCCCGCATATATTATTCTGATCCAGCTGGAATGCGATTATTTCTGGAAATTTAAGAGTCATTGCAGGGGGGGAAAAAAGAGGCAGAGCTATAGGGAAACATCTACCTGGAATATACATGCATCTTTTTTTCAGTAAGAACGTGATATTTTGTGTGTAACATTCCGTTAATGTAACTAATCAGAGTTGTGTTTTTGTTTTTCTTTTCCTTTTTATCTTGATACAGCAGTGGACAGACTTACAAACCTCCTCATGTCTTCAGAGACCGATGGTTCAGATCAGGCTGACCCCTGCAGCTTCCTTGTAGCTGAAGAAGAAACCAGTTCTGAGAAATGTGAAGAAAAGACTTTGCAAAACGAAAATCCAGACAGTATCACAAAGAGAACAATGCTGCCACCTGATGCCAAGACAGAAGAGGTGCAAGCGAGTGCCTCGGAGGTCAGCTGTGCCAAGGATTGTGCTGTGAGCCCAATCACTGATGTTGATGACTTCATCAGCAAATTGAATTCTTCAGAGGATAGAACTTTGCCATCTCTACTGTCAGTAGCAAGCTCCAGAGATGGGTACCCCTCCGAGTGCAGTTGTGGGACAGAGGAAGGTTGTTCTACTAATTCTGAGCCAGATATAGCAAAGAAGGAGCTATCTGAAAAAACTGTGAATTATGCAGCTAATGCACAGGGGATTTTGGGGTTATCAGTACTGGATTCCATTAATACAGGCAAACTTTTTACTGTGAATAAAAGCTGCTTAAATAACTATTCTAGGAATTTTAGCAGTTTAAGTGTAGATGATTTGCCTGCAGCAGACTCTGTAGAAGATACAAGAAATGAACCATTTCCAAAATCAATGTATGGTGCCGCAGATGATTCCCATTCAGACGCGGAATCTCTCACCGAAGCCCCGGATTCCACTGGTGATGGTTTGCGCTTGCCATCTGCTGATGGTAAATCCTCTGAAACCTGCAATGTTACAGAGTCAGATGAGGAGCAAATTGAAATTTGCTGCACGAATAATGAGCCACAACAGTCCGTTCAGGAGCATCAGCAGCTCACGTCTACTAGAAGTGTTTTTCATCATTCCCTACCATCCCCTCACACGGCAAACGTTTTACAAACAGAGAGCTGTGCAGTATATAGTTTACTGGATACAAACCATGAAAAAGCTCAATTTGTACTAGAAGATCAATGTAATTCAATTTTACACACCCCACAGCATTTAAATACTGTTCTGGCCACTCCCTTACATTCTTTTCCCTCCGTCTCTCTACAAGATAAAGATACTCTCAAACCTCCATTGGGTGTTCATCCAGTTTGCTCCTTCCAGAATAATGATGTCTTAAGTGCAGAGGACAGAATAGGCTTGGGGAGCACTGAAAAATCTATGAAACCATGTGAGTCTTCCAAAGATGATATGGCTTTGCAAAGCAAAAATATGAGTTACTGCACTACTGGGAAGGTGAATGGTTTGGAAAGCAAATTGCTGGACAAAGAACAACATGATAAAGAACAAGGATCCAAATTTGAAAGTGAACTGGTGGCTAATGAGTGCAATCACAAGGTTAGTTATCATTCTGCTTTGACAAAGAAGGAAACAAACAGTTTGGCTAATTTGAGTAGAACAGATAGTAATCGGATAGACTGTTTATTGCAAAGATCAACGCTCACGTCCAGGTCACCCACTCCTACTAAATCAAAAGAGCTAAGTAAAGATGGTACGACCCAGGACTTGCCAGGGAAAAATGAAAAAGTTAATGGTGTGCCAGTGGGAAGAAGTTCTAATGCAAAAATCCAAAGTTCCAGCACAAGCTACAGCAAAGGAGTTACAGTACTGCACAGCCCAACCTCACAGAAAAAATCACATCAGGAAATTAAGGCGATGGCCCAAAGGACTATTGTGGAAACACTTTTAAATAGTCAGAGAGGCAGAACAGGACCAAAGCTGAAGGGCCTCACTATCAAAAGTAAAACAAAGGCAAATTCAGAAACTCCAAGCTTTAATCCTGCAAAAGCTAGTGGGACTGATCAGAGAAGGACTTCCGTTTCTCCACAGTTATCACCCAAGCTTCTAGGAAAGAAAGTCTCTGTGTCCCGTAACCTACCTACAAATGTGGAACCTGGCAAGAGCACCCCACCAGTCTCTAAGATTCTTCAATCCGAGCAAGAAAATAAACCATCTGTAGCTGTGCCTGAAACAACATCGCCACCGGTGGTGAACGGCCCGAGTAGCCCAGTGGAAAACAGTGGAAAGCAATCCAGGGGCAATGGTGAGCTAAGCATTGCTGGGGAAACGGAGCATCAGAGAGGAGGTGAAAAACAAAAAGAAAGGCAGGCTTCAGTGCAGCAGGATGTGTGTAATGAGGAGGGAATTAAGACTGATGGTGATTTCAAAGCTAGGGAATATTTGACCAAAGTAACTACCTCTCCTAAGCAGACACTAAAAGGTGAGTATATGAAAAAGAGAGCTGAAAACCATGGCGCAGGCATAAATCTGATAAACAGCAGTTACAATGAAAATAATATCCAGCAATTAAGTCCTCAAAACCTAGGAGCCTGTAACAATGACTCCTCCTCACTGAGTTCTCCCCCAGTTCAGGAGGAGCAGCCAGAAGGCCAGGAAATTCAACGCACATTCATTGAGGTGAGGTTATCCTCCTCCTGTTCCTCCCCAGCACCATCATCAGAGCGGCTGCTGTTGGAAAAGGCAGAAGCTACCAATACAAAGGTCAGCCAGTTTACTGAGGAGATAGGGGATGGCCAGTATTTCACTCAAGTAGAGACCATTGGGGATGGAAATCGACACGGTGCATCCAAAACCGTGACCAGGACATACTCAATGCCAGTCCAGTTGTCGAGTCATTTGAGAGAGGACAGTAATATTATAGATGTTTCAGCACACCCCGTGCAAGGTGTTCAGAGCAATGTTTCAGGGATGCTAAAAATTGTCCATCTTAGGGTGCTGAATGGCCAGGGTACCCAGGATGGAAAAGAGCAAATACACACTCCCCAAAGTGTCCAGAAACCAAGCCTGGAGCAGCTTTCTTTAGCTAATGAAAATAGCTGCCTTGCCACAGATAAACTCAAAACTTTCAAGAGAAATTATTTTTATTATGAACTGAACTGGCCACAAGAATCTACCTCAGCTTTCTCTGTGAAACAGAGGATCAAATCTTTTGAGAATCTGGCAAATTTTGATAGACCCGTTGTTAAAGCTATAGACATACATTCAACCTCCATGAATTCTAAACCACACGTTGGTAGACGATCATCTAGCGGGATATCCTCCATAAGCACTACCAGCACAAACGATGTGGCACAGACATTGAGGAGAAGTTTGAGTTCATGCAGTGACTGTCAAAGTCCAGCATATCCTCAGAAATCACAAATAAATGTCCTCTTAACACAGGCACAGCAGAATTCAGCAGACAGCCGCAAAGACGACACTCATTTAAGGAAAAGCAAAGGAGAAAACACTTCGGGAGATCTGCATGTCTCATCACCCACCACACCCCACATGCGAAGAAGCCGGGGTTACAGCAGACAGTCGCTGTCCCGCATGAAGCTCCGAGAGCTCAGAGCGTTGAGCATGCCAGATCTTGACAAGCTGTGCAATGAGGACTTCTCAGTGGAACCCGAGGCCAGCCATTTCAAAACAGAACTGGAAATTACACCCAGGAAATCACTCGGCCTGCCCGTTGAAAGCTTTTCAAATCTGAACCCATCTTCTGCCCTCAACAACCTTGCAAAAATGAATCAGCTGTGTTCTAAAGGGAGTAGTCCTTGGAATAGTGGCTCGGAGACTCCCGGGTCAGCATCTGATGACGATGTACCACGTGACAGCTCCCCAGCTAGGAAGCCATCAGAAAAAAGCTGGTCAATCAGGTCAGTTTTAATGTTCTGTGGTTATTGAAATATTGTTCTCATCGTTCCTGCAGTCTTTTCTCAGGCAGAACTTCCAGTTATGTGGGACTAAGCGCAATCCCATTGAAGTGAATTATATTTCAGTGGCATGGCTTTAGATCAAGTCCTCACTCCGCTATCAGTTGGACACAGTGTGTCTCAAGCTTTATTTTTGAGAAGTATTGCAAGTTATGGCTGTTTGGTGAGGAACACTGCAGAGATGGCTGCATTTCAGTAGCAGCTGAAATGCCCTGTATAAAAAGGGCTGGATCCCATGAGGTGCTGAGCACCCTCAACATTCAGTTAGGTCAAGGCATTGAAATGAAGCCATTGGGATTTTAGGATGTTGAGCAGTTTACAAGAGATTCCACAGTTCCCTTCTCTCTAGCTCTCCTTCACCTTCTTTCCTTTAACTCGCAATCTCGCGTATTTTATTTTATTTTTGGTCATCTAAAATGAGATAACAGTTGTCCCTTGCCCACTTTAGGTGGGAGCCTGCATTTTAGGCCACTTTTCCTAACAGGGCAATTACTGTGCTCACTGACACTCTAATAGCAAAAAAATTTAAAATAATAATCTCCCTTGGATTTATCCTGTTGGTGGTTCAGATCTTTAAGAAAGATATAGAGCTTGATTTCAAGGCCCATTTAAAATTGCCCTTCCTTTCTGCACTTGCAGTGTACAGCATTTCAACACTTAACCGCTTGATTCATGTGTGTAATCAGATGTGCAAATTGCCTAAAGTGAAGATGCTGTAATGGAGGGCACATCTGAAAAATGTTTTTCACCATTTAAAGAAATAAAAGTAACAAACGTGTTGAAATAAAGCCCAGGTAATTGGTGCTAATGTGAAGTGTACTGTACTTAGTATTGAAACATGTCTCTTCATTCTGTCAGAAATACAATGCTGCGTTTTACATTTATGTGTATATTATTTTTAGCTTGGCTCAGCTATTAGTCTCAACCCTGGACCAGCAGAAATTGCAATCCATTTTATCATCAGTAAAGGCAAAATGTGATATCATCACTGTGCTCCAAGAAGTCAAAGAACAAGCAGAGGTAAGAAATGGAAGATCAAAACTTAAAATCACTAGCCACATTTTAGTTGTCTATGTAAGTAAGTTCTTTTCTAATACAGGTTAAGAACCATTCCAGACAGTTTTAGAATGTATCCAGTAGCCCCATTATCTATGCTAACCTATCGCCATTGATGGCACCACTGTTTGCCCCTAATTTTGTAGCTTAGAATGTCTGCCATAAATTCATGTGGTTCATTTGAAGGGCTTTTTAAAAGTTATTTTGATGGAGGGTATTACTGGCTTACTCCTCTAATGTTAAAGCAATTGTGATCCACAGTGAAAGGGTCTATCCTGAAAATCTGTTGGTGGAGCATCTCTGTGGTAGGCACTACCAGAGCTTAGAAGGTCTTTGAGCTAGCAAGTAGTTGCAGGCCAACTTTACCACCATTAACCCCATCTGGCTCAAAGCAAGTTCTCCGCCAGACATGAAATGCCAATCCTCGCTTTTCCTGTAAGCTTCCTATTTTTTATTACCATTAAAGGCAATGAAAACAGAATAATCTTGGTTTAAATGTGCACTGGCTACAACATGGGCAACAACATGGGCGGCAACATGAAGCATGGCTGCTTGGGACACCAATGTTGCAAGAGGCTCCTGGTTCCTCTCTCTTACCCCATGGAGGCTAGGCACTGTACTAAGGCAATTTTCTGTGGCCAGGTGCCAAAAGACCTCCCAAGTGAAATTGTTGCCAAGTTAGCCTGCATGCTCGTGTGTGTGTGTGTGTGTGTGTGTGTGTGTGTGTGTGTGTGTGTGTGTGTGTGTGTGTGTGTGTTTACATGGTAATGACAGCACTGGAGGAATTGTGAGTGTAAGTAACATCTGGTGCATATTACCGGCTGGTGAGGTAGATTTGAAAAGTTTCTGAATTTTATTTGCGAAGGTCACAGTTTCAAATATGAGATGGGATGGGGCGAACCAGGACCTGCCAGAGTGACTTGATTTTATCTCTTTCCCAGGACAGCCTGGCTTAGGGGTCAGCAACCTTTCAGAAGTGGTGTTCCCAGTCTTCATTTATTCACTCTAATTTAAGGTTTCGCATGCCAGTAATACATTTTAACGTTTTTAGGTGGTCTCTATAAGTCTATAATATAGAACTAAACTATTGTTGTATATAAAGTAAATAAGGTTTTAAAAATGTTTAAGAAGTTTCATTTAAAATTACATTAAAATGCAGATCTTATCAGTTTAGTGTGACCCTGGTCTTTGCTTTTCCTTGCTGAGTTTTCCAATGGCCCCAGGCAGTGGGCTGAGCGGGCCAGTGGCTGGGACCCTGGCTGGCAAGGGGCCAGCGGATGGAACCCCAGACTGGCATCAGAGTGCCACTGAAAATCAGCTCGCCTGCTGCCTTTGGCACACGTGCCATAGGTTGCTGACCTCTGGCCTAGTTAAAACTTGAGTCCCCAGAGCCGGGTAGGCCCGGGTGGCTTTGGCAGCTTTTCCAGAAATACTAGAAATGGATTTTACTCGTGGCCAAAAATAATTTAAATACACTTTCAAGTATTTTGCATGGAATCTTAGAGAGATTATTTATTCATGCCCGTTTTTAAAATCAGAGAACTCAAATATTTACAAAACAGAATGCTTTTTGGAATGCACTGTATGCCTGCATAGTTTCTCAGATCCGCACTTGAGGCCAGTATGGCACGTAGGGTGGAAAACTTTACTCTAGTCACATACTGGATTGAAGTCCACGATAAGGGAGTTGTTATTATATAAGCACTGTATATAATTAATTGTAATTATATATTAATTGTATATATACAATCAGTGTATATATACAATTATACAATTATACAAGCACTGAAATATGATGTGGGTGTCTTTGGGCTGGTCTTCACGAGGGATCAATCTTCTGGCGATCGATTTACCGCGTCTCGCTAAGACGCGATAAATCGATTGCCCGCGGCTCCCCCATCGACTCCGGAACTCCAGCTCGCCGGGAGGCACAAGCTGGAGTCGACGGGGGAGCGCGCTGCCGACTGCCGCCGCTGTGGGGACGAGCGGTAAGTCGGCGGCAGATACACAAACTTCAGCTACGTGATTCACATAGCTGAAGTTGCATATCTGCCGTCGATCCCCCCCCAGTGAGGACAAGCCCTTTGATTCAGTCTGTAAGCTCCTTTGGGCAGAGATTGGTTTTCCTTTGTATCTGTCTGATGCTGAATTTCCTGCTAGCATTCAAAAACTGTTCAGCGAATTTACCAAAAATTGTGGTGGATTTTCCATCACTGGCAATTTTGAAATTAAGTTTGGATCTTTTTTTAAAGAGAAATACTGTAGTTCAAAAGCAATTATTAGAGGGAAGTTCTCTGGCCTGTGGTATGCAGGAGTCAGACTTGGACAATCACAGGGCTCCCTCGGGGGCTTTGAATCTCTGAATAAATATTAGGAAAATAAAGAAAAAATAAAACATTGAAACATAATCATTGTGCGGGTCAGGGTTTCCCCCATGATTATTATTGTTAAATGAATGCCAGGTTTTAAAAGGATGGCCTTGTGATTAAGGGATAGAACTGAGATCAGAGACCTGAGTTCCTTCCTGCCGTGCCACTGATTTCCTCTGTGACTTCGGGCAAGTCACTTAGTGCCCAGTCTGTTGAGATGGAGACTTTGGGAAGATGAGGATGCGCAGCACCTCACAGGATCAGGAATCCGAACACTTCTTGCCTCAGTTTTCTCATCTGTAATATAGGGCTAGTAATAATTACTGGCACCACTGGGAGATTGTGAGCTTAGATTAGTGGATGCCTTTAAAGCACAACTGGATCATCAGATGAAAGGTATTACAGTATCCCATGTCCTTATGGGGGGTAGCTATGCAAAGCAAGGATGTCAGCGGGCAGCCTTCCATAGCCCACCTAGCAAGCTTTTGGTGAGGGGAGAGTTTGGCAGATGGGCAGAAAGAAAATGTCTGTCATTTAGAACAGGAGATAATATTCAGATTGTGTATGTGCCTGGACTGGGATATTTAGTCCTAGGAAACCAGGAAAAGCTGAAATTTGAGTGTGTAGGTGACATCGGAATAGCAGGTGGGGTAAACAGTAAGAGCATTCCAGGCTGCACGACAGAATATGAAGTAGACGTAGGGGGTTAATGTACGGCCACATACTTACTATGTACACAGGGTAGCCGGATAATGTTACCATGCAATCCCCTCCTTTAGCACACTGTGCTATGGGCTCTCTTGGATTTTAGTGTTGAACTCACTTATAATGATTGTATCTTCTGTTTTCTCATCCAGTGTAACAGATGATTGCTCTGACTTAAACCAGATGGTCACAGCCCCATAGGGCTTTTCTGACAGCCAGGGGTTACTGGGCCGTGGGATGTTTGGTCTCATCCACTTTCTTCTGGGGAACACCCCTGCACTGGGTGCTCAGTGCGGGGTGGGAACAGCAGCTTTGTGCATGGCTCTTTCCAGCTCCGAGGCATCCTAGAATCATAGAACTGGAAGGAACCTCGAGAGGTCCTCTAGTCGGGGCCCCTGCACTCAAGGCAGGTCTATATTACCTAGCCCAGGGCTTTCCAAACTACGGCCCGGGGGCTGGATCCAGTCCATGGCTTTGATATGTCCGGCCCTCCAGCTGGGCAGGCATGCCAAGCAGGCACATGGAGAAGCCGCCACCTTCCCCCCCCCCCCCATTCTCGCCCCCCCCCCCCCCAAAGTGCTGGCTCGGGCCTCATGTGCGGAGGGGTGAGTGCCCCCGTGGCAGCAGCTGGAGAAGCAAAGGGAGGGGGGAATTTTGCATATATTTGCATATATTGACTTTTTTCCACAGTTGCTTTGCCCCATGAAACCCCATCAAAAATCTAATATGGCCTTCATCTCAAAGTTTGGAGACCCCTGACCTAGACCACCACGGGAGATGTTTTCCTTCCTCTCTCACCCCCAGCGAATTCCTCCCTCAATGATCTGATGCATAACTGCAGTCTCTAACTTGCTGCAACCTCTCCCCTCCCCTAGGAATTTTCCACTTTCCCCTCCCCAGCCTTTCAACTCCTAGCAGCCTACCTTGGCTCCCTCCAAATCCACCCTGGCCAGCTCTCAGACTGGCCCGGCACTCCCCAGGTGCCCTTCACACCAGAATAATCTTCCAAAGGCCACTGAATTGCCACACAACATTCATAGTGTGGCCAAGAATCAGGCCAATTATATTTACAGTGCAACCTTTCAGAGTTTGCTTCCCCTGTGCCTTCTAGATTAGGGCTTTAATTTAAAAGACAACCCTCTGGGTTAAACACGTTTTCAGTCCAGTGACCTAAATATGTCAGTAATTGTTAAATAGATTAAACTGTGTCAGGGCCTCGATTCTAATGAGATGTCATTAATTTAAGCATTGGCAGTTCCTGGAAATGCTAAGAGCTGGAAGTGATCCAAGGCCAGATGCTGCTTTACAGTGTCGTGCCTGATGATTTGTAGCAGGCCCAGTTAATATCTTTTTACTGCCACCAGACTGTTGTTTGTTGTCCTATTTATACTGGAAAATGTCTATACAGGCTGTTCAGAACAGTATCCCTTTCACCCTCACAACTGCTGAATGCAAGACACCCAACTTGATAGACAAATGCTCCCGTTCAGCATATCAAACGCTGTGCTCTGGCAGTGACCCACCATTACATATAAGTCAGTTTTACAAGCCACGTTCAGCCCTGGTGTAAGCAGGTGCCATCCCGTTGTCTTCCCTGGAGTGCCGCTAATTTATCCTCAGGCTGGATTTAGCCCAAAGTGTTCAGATCACTGAAGAGTTCTCTCTGTTCTTTGCTGGGATGGGAAGCGAAATGGTCCTTGGGGTAGGTGGCATTTCAATGGGTTCAAAGCCTTGCTTTTGCACATCCCGTGTCATAATGGAGAAAATAGAATTTTCCACTTGCAAATGTGATCAAAGACGATCAAGGGCTGAGTGAATCTGATCAAGGATGATCAAGGGAACAAAGGCTAAAACAGTCCCCCCAACTCTGAAAGAGAAAAATGAACTGCCAAAAAGCCAAACAAGCTCATTCACACCTTGTTCAGCAGGGAGATCTCCTTTTCTCCCTCTCAAACTCCCCTGTTTACTAGCTCCCTGAGTCGTTGGTGCTGAAAGGTTAATACAGCACATTGTGGTCCTCCTTAGCGTATTGCATGAAGTGGTGATAGACTGAACAGTTCATGGGTTTGGCAATAGGATCCCTATTATCTATTGGTCACTGACTTGAATTCAGCCCAGATCAGGAGTGGCTGACAGTTGTCACCAGCTGATGTCTGGTGACTGGATTTATGTGAAACCACTTGGTCCCATGCACAATTCCTGCTGGCAGTCCAAGGGAATGCCTAGACTTTAATCACAGGGTATGATTGCATCTCAAGGCAATATACCTGAGCTAGCTTCAATCTAACTCACTTGGATCCTGGAGCAGTGAAGACACAGCAGTGCGAACCTCAGTGTGGGCTGGATAAACGTGCTTAGCACCTTGGGTAATTCCTAATGGAGATAAATCAGGCTGAAGCTTATGCTGCCTCAGCTTCGCTATTCTGGGACCCGAGCTAGTGAGATAAAAGCTAGCCCAGGTAGTCAGCTCGAGCTGCAGTCACACCCAGGGTTTACATTGGTAGAAGTCCAAGAGCTGAACAGGATCAGAAACTGAACTATTATTGTAGAGCGGTGTTTCCCAAAGTGTGATACATGTACCCCTGGTGGTACGTGAAAGGGTTTCAAGGGGTATACAGCAGAATTTTTTATTTTACTTTATCATAGGTTTTTTTTAGCAGCAGAAAATAATTCATTATAATGTAATATATAAGAATTGTGTACACTTGTACAGTAGAAATACACACAGGTTTACATTGTAACTAATATGATAACGCGTTCAGTTATCAAAATTATCTTCACCAGAGAAGTGGTACACCAGTAAGACAAATGTCTCAAAAGGGGTACGCGAATCTTGTAAGTTTGGGGAACACTGCTGTAGAGGATCCATTCAGGGTAGAACAAAGTGCCATGGTGTTGTCTTAGATTCACAGATTATAAAGTCAGAAGGGGCCCCCTGTGATCATCTAGTCTGGCCTTTAAAATTTTAGTCAGCCAGCTGCAGGGGGCAGGAAGGGATCCTTCGCTCCATGTTTTCTGGGTTTTTTGTTTTTTTGGGGGGTTTTTTTGGTCTGCTTCCTCTGAAGCATCAGGGATGGCCACAGCTGGAGAGGGGATGTTGGAAGGGGTGGTCCAGGGCTCTGAGGCAGCAACAAGGCTGCTTAATCATTTCCATGTTCAAGAATAGCAGCCGTGTTAGTCTGTATCCGTAAAGAAAGCGAAGAATACTTGTAGCACCTTAGAGACTAACCAGTTTATTTCAGCATAAGCTTTCGTGGGCTATAGCCCACTTCATCGGATGCATAGAATGGAACAGAAGTAAGATGCATTTATACACACAGAAAGAAGAATGAAAAGTTGTACATTAGCATACCAATTCTAAGAGACTGTTAAATCTGGATGGGCTATTTCCATGCCATTGTGGGGGACCTGGGCACTAGCATATTATGGGCCCTCCTAGTCTTTGCCTGTGATATCAAACATTCTAGTCTCCCATGGGCTATAAAACTCTGGTCTAATTTTGGTTGTTGGTTTTAGTGTGTGGGGGTGTGGCCTGGCTATGCGAGAGATACGGTTGGATGATCTGGTGGTCCCCTGGGGCCTTAAACTCTGACTGTGACTCTCCGTATAACACAGGCCACAGGACTTCCCAGAATTAATTCCTGTTTGAACTAGAGCATGTCTTTTAGAAAAACATCCAATCTTGATTTAAATATTCCCAGTTCTGAGCAACCCGCCACAACCTTGCTTAAGTTATTCCGGTGGTTAATTACCCTTCCTGTTAAAGATGTGTGCCTTATTTCTAGTCTGAATTTGTCTGGCTTTAACTTCCAGCACTCAGCTCTTTGTCTGCCTGCTGGAAGAGCCCCCGTTACTGTCTTCTGAGAGACCCTGCATGGCTGCTCATGCCGTACCCGCTGTGTGAATAAGCACAACCTCTGACTCCTTTCACAAGAACGACATTCGCTTTTTAAAACTGGAAACTCGAGTTGCCAGAGTTTGAACATGCTGGGACTCTACCTCGTTGTGGGTGTTTTGTCTTGATCTGTGGCTTCTTTCCCCCTTCTGTTCTACTAGAGCAAAGAAAGTGCTTACTTTGTGGTCTTGAATAAAGAAGAAGGTGCTGGCCTGGGATTTAGTGTCGCTGGAGGGATAGATCTGGAGCAGAAATCTATCATAGTAAGTGATGACTGCAAGTCTTTTTCAGCAAAGTTGACTGCAAGTCAACCTGGAAATTAGATCAAGTGTCACACTGCACGGCCGTCTTGAGTCCTAAACCAGGGTCTTTGAGAGGCTGCAGCATGCTATCATGAAATCAGAGAGGGAAGTGCCTGGGTGAAAAATAAATCGATGCAATATTTTTATTACCAAAGATGGATGTCAATTACATTTTCAGACTAGATTTAAAAGGGTTTCTTAGATTAATATGTAACTGGATTATTAATCTATGGGATCAACTGCATCAGAGTCCCACAGGATATAAATAAAATCCCACATACTCAAAACTACATGTTACCCTATGTAAATTGATTTCAGTTTCCAGCCTAAATTTATTCATGGCCAGTTTATATCCATTTATTCTTGTGTCATGATTGTCCTGGAGCTTTAATAGCTCTTCTCATCCTGATGTTTATCCCCGATGTACTTAGAGAGAGTAGTCAGGTCCTCTGTAAGCCTTCATTTTGCTATAAAATAGGCCCACTGTTCCCCAGATCATCCTAGTAGCTCTGCTCTGAGCCTATTACAGTGTGAATTCCCCTTTCTTGAACACAGGTAGGGCCCCACCAAATTCTGGGGAAGCTGTGAAGAACACATCACATGACCATGACATCTGGTCGTCTCCCTGTGAAATCAGGTCTTTTGTGTGCTTTAACCCTATACCATACCGATTTCACAGGAGGAAACCAGCATTTCTCAAACTGGGGGTCCTGACCCAAAAGCGAGGTGCAGGAGGCTTGCAAAGTCATTTTAGGGGGGTTACAGTATTCCCATCCTTACTTCTGCGCTGCCTTAAGAGCTGGGCTGCTGGAGAGCTGCAGCTGTTGGCAAGGTGCCCAGCTCTGAAGGCAGCATCCTGCCAGCACTGAAGTAAGGGTGGCAATACCATACCATGCCATCCTTACTTCTGTGCTGCTGGTGGCAGCTCTGCCTTCAGAGCTGGGCTCCCACCCAGCAGCCTCCCTATCCAGCCGCCCAGCTCTGAAGTGCACCTCTACCAGCAGCAGCACAGAAGTAAGGTTTGCAATACCCCATCTCTCTCTACAATAGTCTTGACACCATCCCACAACTGTCTTTTAGTATTTTTAAAATCCTATGACTGTGAAACTGACCAAAATGGAATGTGAATTTGGTAGGGCCCTATACGTGGGTGACCAGAATTGTACACAGTAGTCCAGATGAGGTTTCACCAGTCCCTTTAACAATGGCATGAATATTTCCCTATCTTTACTGATATATCCTCATTGAGGCCTTGTCTACACTGCAGGGTAAGTAGGCATAAGTTACACAACTCAAGTAATGTACCTTGCATTGACTTAGTCTACATCAGTTTACTGCAGTATGCTACACCCTGCTATGTCGGCAGGAGATGCTTCAGCCTCTCATTGAGGTGGAGTACTGTAGTCAATGGGTGAGTGTTCTCCCATCAACTTATCATGTCTTCACCAGACCCATTAAATTGAATCAGCACTGAGTTAGCCCACAGTGAAGACAAGACCTCAGAGTAAACATGATGCCTAATGGTATTTAAAATATCAAACTCTTAGATTGTAAACTTTTGGGGGGCAGAGTCTCCACCTTGATCTGATTTGTACAGCACTATGCATATTCATGATGCTATCAGAGTATTAAGTAATAATCTTTCTTTTAGGTCCACAGGGTGTTTTCAAAGGGTGTGGCCTCTCAAGAAGGGACTATCCATTGGGGAGATCTCATTCTGTCAATTAATGGCATGTCTCTGGCGGGTTCAGTCCATGGAGATGCTCTGAATGCCCTTCATCAGGCAAGACTGCACAAATATGCAGTCATTGTCATTGAGAAAAAGAAAGACAGAGAAAAGATTTCATCCAGACTTGAAATATCAGCTACCGGCAGAAAACACTTTGTGCCTGGAAAAGATGTTACCATGGGAATAGGAACAGGTATGATCTTAGTCCAAGAATCATTGGAAAGAATTCACTGCAAAGCAGACCAAGGGGAAAATGTCCATATGTTTCAGATTATAAGTGTCCATTTCTTATGTGATCAGACAAAGCAAATGAAATTAATTTTAACTTTTATTTGTACTCTTTGGAACCCAAATGCAATTTTTAGGAGCCATCAAAAATAGGTAGACACTTAGGTGAATATTTAGGGGCCCGATTCAAGTCTCATTTAATATTTATGGCCACTTTTCCATTGACTTCAGTAGGGCTTGCATCAGGTCTAACAGGACTCCTGTTTATAATTAAAGTGATTATTTCATAATCTTATGACAGAAGACAAACTGTTCTTGATTTATACAGACTTGTCCAATCCAGGATGAAGTTGGGGATTGTGTTTGAAGGCGTTTAAAATAACAGTAGTGAGTGCAAAAACAAAGAAGCTGAATCTAGAACTACAGTTTATTATTCACAGGGAGTGGAATTGATCTATGAAATGGGATAATTTAATTTTTATGTTTTTATTAAAATATACAAGAAAGGTATTTTGATATTACAGAAAAGAGAAAGATCTAACCAAATCCCGATCCTTTCCAAAGATGAGACAGTTTAACAGTTCATGGTATCAGTGGCCTCATGATAGGATGGGCACATGGCCTTGCTTTGGAGCTGAGATTATACTTGAGATGTTCTGAATGGATCTCCTGGTTTTAGGGCACTTTACCATTCTGGTCAGCTGATATTTTTTGACCATGTGCTGTTGCTCCAGAAATGTTTCTGGGGCTGCTCTTCAGTGGTTTCATTGATACCCAGCCTTGAGAAGAGGAATCAATCAGTGATGATGAATAACTGTCCTCACCAAGAGGTCTGATAGTGCAGCATCTCTCCAGGGTGATCTGCCCCTGGTGCTCCAGATACTCAGTTCAAGCTGGGCACCAAGAAATTGAGACACAAAAGTCAGTGGCTGACTTTTGAAATTGTCAGCTCTAGGCTGTAGCTGAAGCTGTTTTTTTCTATACTGGCATTTTTCTTGCCTTTCTAGTGTTTTTATCCTGAATCACAGTGGAACATCCAAACACCTGTAAGAGAGAGAGGAATCACCTTATAGATAAATGGATGTCATACTCCGCTCTATAAACTTGTGTAGCTTCATTGTTTTCAATGGAACCACGCACATTTACATCAAATGAGGATCTGGCCCAAAATATGTATTACCAAAGTAGGGCGGTCGAAGTGTATGCTGCAGATTAAATGCAGCCCATGAAATTATAACATGCAACCTATTGGTATCTTCATTTTGATGTAGAGGTGTGGGCTCTGGAGGCAACATCAGGATGCAGTATGCCATCTTGATTAGAATGGGATTTCTGTCACCATTTTATGGCCACATAGACTTAATGGATATCATTGTAGATGTATCCTCTGACTTTCTGTTCCAAAAGAGTTCCTGCCCCTTGAGCTGAAGGGTGCATGTAGCCTCTATGGGCTGCAGCTACTAAAGAGCAACATGATCTCACTTCGAGACCATCCTGTAGAGTGCAGCTCTTTCTCCTGGGAGAATTCTGTGCCAAAAATTCTGCACACAAAAAATTCTCCCAGGCCCTTTCCGGTCCCTGGGAGGCTGAGGATCAAGCTGGTAGCCAGACTGCGTGGTCTCTGTCTGGGCTGGGCCCTCCACTTACTGCCAGCTGGGCTCTGCAGAGTTCCAGTGGCCCCTACTGGCGGCCAGCAACTCTACAGCCCCAATTCTGTGGGGGAAACCTGGAATTCTGCACAAATTCTGCATTGCACAGTGGTGCAGAATGCTCCCAGGACAAACCCACAGTAGCCCATACATTTACATAAGCCCCTTCCCAGTAGGCAAAGCTCATTCTCAGATGCCTAAGGTACAGTTTTTAAACTCAACAATTGGCACTAAATTATGATAATTCCATGGCTGTATAAATTTGACAGTCACTGGGGCAAGGAATAGAACATAAATCATAGAACTGTAGGGCTAGAAGGGTGTGCTTGAGAAATCATCAAGTCCAGCCCCCTGAGCTGTGACAAGACCAAGTAAACCCAGGCCACCCTGACAGAACTGTGCAACCTGTTCTTAAAAACTTCCAGTGATAGCGATTCCGCAACCACCCTTGGAAGCATATTCCAGAGATGAACTAACCTTATTGTTCAAAGGCTTTTCCCAATATCTGACCTAAATCTCCACTGCTGCAGATTAAGCCCATTACTCTGTTCTCAAGACTAAACATGCCTGTTTTGTTAACACTTCCTCATAGGTCAGATTTTCAAAACCTTTTTTTTTTTTTTTGCTCTCCTCTGAACTCTCGCCTGTGTAATCACATTTTATCTAAAGTGTAGTACCCAGAATTGGACAGAATACTCCAGCTGAGGCCTCCCAGTGCCACACAGAGCAGGACAATGTATCACATATCAGACTCCTGTGTTAATATTCCCCAGAACAATATTAGCCTTTTCCATAACTGCATCACATTTTTGACGTGTACTCAGTTTGTGATCTGCTATAAACCTTTTCAGCGGTACCACTGCCTCACCTGTTATTCCCCAATTTTGTAGTTGTACATTGATTTTTATTTTTCTACATATAGTACTTTGCACTTTCTCTTTACTGAATTTCATCTTGTTGAAATCAGACCAATTCTCCAATTTGTCAATGTCATTTTGAGTTCTAAGCCTGTCCTTTAAAGTGCTAGCAACCCTTCCCAGTTTGCTGTCTTCTGTAAATTTTAAAAGCACACTCGTCATTCTGTTATTTAAGTTATTAATGAAAATATTGTGGGTCCCCACTAGAAACCCTACCAGTTTGACAGTGGACCGCTGATAGCTACTATTTGAGTATGGCTTTTTGACCAGTTATGCACCATCTTATAGTAATTTCCTCTAGATCACAGTTCCCTAGTTTGCTTAAGAGAATGTCATGTGTGACTGTGACAGAGGCCTTATTAAAATCAAGATGTATGACATCATCTCCTTTGTTCCAAATTCCTGGGGCCATTCCCACATGAACTATGGCATCATTTCTGTTAGGTATACAGTATTGTGGTCCAGCTGCTAGCGGACAGCATAGATACACTGATAGAGATCTGACATCTCTATTGATTAGCGAGCAGGAGCATAAATTCACACAAGTCAGTACAAAGCCCGCCCTTTAAAAAGAAAAGAAAAGAAAGTGAATGAGTTTTAATCAAATTAATGTTTGGACAGCCTTGCTGTTTAGAAGCCCATCATCCAAGACCTAAATAAGTGGTATCAAATGGAAGACTATACAGTTTTGCAGCTCACTCTTGTGATTTTTTTTTAAACACTTCATTTTTTAAAAATTAAATCCCAGTGGGAAACGTTCAACAGGCCTCGTTAATGTCACCCACAAAAATGTCTAGGCACATCCTTGCTGAACATGAGAAATCTGAATTATTGCACACCTAATGGGTAATGGCACATGGCAAAAACTGACCTGCCCAGGTCACTGTGGTTGTGCAACTGCATAATATGCACGTGCCTTTTTTTAAAAAATGACTGAAAACATGTTGAAGTTTTAGTAGGAATTAAATGGTGGATCATTTTCTCACTACTGCAAAGAAGTGAGAATAACAAAATGTTGCGTGTATTCTGTTGCAGGTCCAAATGTAGATATGAGTGATGTCGTTTCTGTTGAACTATGGAAAACCTCTGCTGGCTTGGGGTTCAGCCTTGATGGTGGAAAAGCTTCAGTTTCTGGAGACAGACCTTTGCTTGTAAAAAGAATATTTAAAGGTATTTGGAAAATATATTTACATGGCTATAATCCCATTTTCTTCTACTATACACTATTCAGACTTGGTTGAATTGGATAATTATAGAGCAAAGTTATTTTCTAATGCATTCTATACCTCTTAATAACAAACAGCCTAATCTTAAAACCACTGATTGTGGTGGTAAGTATCACACCTGCTCACAAGTGTTTGTTGGTTTAATGTGGAAAGATTGAGTAAGTGTGCTGTGATTGTGTGCTGGGCTTACCTGTTACCGTAAATATTGAATTGCAGCCAGCAATATCATTTCATCTAGCATTACAACAGTATTCTATAAAAAGCTAGTATTTAATCTGTTGTCTCCCATTCCTGTGAAAAGCAAAGGTTGACACTTGTGGTGAAGAACGCAGTGAAACCATGGTTCTAGGTTCTTCCCAAATACTACTTCTCCTGCTCTGACTTTTTACCTCTTTCTCTTTTTTTGTTTTTGTTGAGCTTTCCACTGACATTCTTTATCTACAATATGGTGTTAATTTTCTGATGCAGGTGCTTTTAGCACAGTGATCAGCCTTCTCCCAAGAGTACAATATACAGTGCATGTGCACTGGAAAACTGCTGTTCTTGGATGCTTTGCTGATCAGCCAGAGGGTTAAACTTACTTGTGTTGCAGTGGAATGGAAACCAATGCCCAGCGTCCCTTTACTTTTCATACGTTTTAGTCCTGGCTCTTGCAGATATGATCGTGTGAGAAGCTGAGTG
The DNA here is from genome assembly GCA_032164245.1 of Sternotherus odoratus. NCBI lineage: Eukaryota > Metazoa > Chordata > Testudines > Kinosternidae > Sternotherus > Sternotherus odoratus. The sequence continues at coordinate 88,482,773 of JAVMKO010000007.1, forward strand.
CCTCCTACAAGGCACTAAGCCTCTTGATCTTCCATTCACTTTGGTGGGATCCAGGAGTGCTGAGCATCTTGCAGGATCCGTCCCCATGTTCCTAGGCTCTTATAAGGGAAAAGAGTCTAAATGAAATCTATATGGCCCAGCCACAGATCAGATTCACTTTTTAACGTTTAATAATAATTATTTTTTTGGGGGGGAGGGTCACTTTTAATTTTGTATGATTATTTGGAACACTCCCATTTATGTCACTAATTACAACTCCTACTGGTGTTTCTTGATACATGATGCTATACCTACGTTGTCATCATAGAGAAAATACACTTTCATCACTAACATATGGTTTCTAACTGGACAGGAAGTTTGCCTCTGTCTATATACTAAAGCTTGTTGTCCTTGGTTTGCCCCTTCACTGTTACTAACAATTTAAGGGTCTGTTGTTTTATTCTCTGGAGAATAAAATGCTAAAATTCCATTTGAAGTTCATGCTAGGCTAAAAATGAACTGTTACATTTTCTGTAGAAATAACTATTTTTGTCCATTGAACATGCACATTTATTTAATTCAACAGATTTTCTTACAAAATCTTTGAATCAATATACAGCAGTTTTGATGCCCCCATATTACTTAGTTAATTTCAGCAGAAGCTTCATTTTACACAACATCTCAAACAACCAGAATGTAACATTGTGTGCACTATGTTGGAATAAATTGTTGGTCTGAGTCTGTGATCAATAATACAATTGGCATTGTTAGAAGAATTATTTATTTCCCATTTGCCACAGTGGGAAGCGATCCCTTTGTTTTTATATTGATTGTAACTTATTTGCTCATAGGTGGCGCTGCAGAGCAAGCTGGAAAAATAGAAGCTGGAGATGAAATTGTTGCCATTAGTGGAAAATCATTACTTGGTCTCATGCACTATGATGCCTGGAACATCATTAAATCTGTCCCAGAGGGACCAGTTCAATTGCTGATCAGAAAGCATAGAACTTCAGTATGACAGAAGCACTATTTCTAGCTACAATTTATTAAAGGCAACACGTTCATTGGAAGTAATCCTTTCAAAATAGACTACAAGCTGTCCTTACATTTTTGAAGCTGTGTAGAAGTGACTTAGTGTTCTGTAGCGACGTGCTAAAAGCATCAAAGGAGCACTGGGATATGCAAACAAGGAACATAACTGTTTCATTCAGTGTTTTTATAAACTTTACTTTCCCAGGATGTAAGAAGCCAAACAGTAAGAAGACTTTTTTGTGGCAGGTGGCATTTTAATGGATCTTCAGAACCTTTAAGCAGATTCTGTTTGAAATGTTTTGCCTGTTCCCGATATTTTTAGTGTTTGGAAATTGGGAGCATAACTCATTTGTTGCTATCCTGTTAACGAGGATGGGGGTTTTGACTGTATACTGTATCACTTAGCTATAACTTGACTCAACACACTGACTTGGGGTCCAGTCTGTATTTGTTATAAAAGGAGAATGTCTGGAACAATCTCACTTTATTCTTCTAAGTGCAGTTTTTGCTAAAAAGGCATGACAAAAAGTAGTATAATTTTGCACAGCTTTGTAAATCTAAACCACAACCATTTTATCATGAAGCTCAGAATCATTTAGAAAACTATGAACTGAACACACAACACTGTTAAATCAGCTCTCAGTGACATATCATTAAAACAGCATATTAATGTTAGAAGTCCATGTGCACACCTTCGTTTAGGGAAAGAAAATCTGTCGCAAATGTTGGATGACTATCTGCAGAGGATTGGAAGGATGATAGTAGTTTGGGTATAACTTATGGGTATAATTAAGACTGGAGTTAAAAATTGCAGTCTGAACTTTCAAACTTAGGTTCCTAAAGTTGGACACCTGAATAAAAGTGGTCTGACTTTCAAAATGCTGTGCACTCACAGTTCCCATTATCTTCATTGGGAGCTCGGCATCTCTGAAAATCCACCCACTTTCATTTAGGTGCCTAAAAGAGGATTATGGTTGCTTAAGTTTAAAAACTCAAGTTTGAACATTTGGGTCCAAATATCTAGATTTTCCCCAGTTAAATTTGAACTGGCCACACTTGTGGTAGTGACGATTAATTGTTGCTTTTCTTCTCGTGTGCTAGCTTGCATATTGTAAATATGTCTTAGATTGAGTGGGCAATGGACTGCTTGATCAGGATTCTGAATTATGGAATTGGCTTTATCTACATAGATCATAATTCATTAGATGAAAAACCATATTGTAGAAACAAATGAATGTCCCCTGCACTTATCCTGGATTTTTTCACCTATACTCAAAGCATGTATCAATAACATTGTTTTCCTGTGTATTATTTATAGTATGCTGTTTGACGGGAAGAAAGTATATAGTATAAGAGGTTAGACCAATTTATTTGCTTAAATTTTAGATGACCGAATAACACACAAGTGACAAAGCAAAAGAGGGGAATCATCATCCCTAACAGCGAGAACAAGTTGTTTCGTCCAGTGTCCTCAAATTGTCATGGGCCCAAAACCAGAAAAACAACAGAGGTATTCCGAATCCAAACCCGGAGCTGGCTCAGCAGTCTGCAAATGGCCCCAATATTTATAATGAGTGTTCGCTGGATAGGTGGTGTTGAAAAGGTCTGGATGGGACCTGAATGTTGTAGCTTGAGCAAACCTCTAGTTTATACCATATTCAAATGTGTTTATTCAAATGATTTTTATAGTCGATAGTCTTTACGGAATGAAGCATTTTCTTTTGGTTGTGTTTCTGGCTAGAATACAACTCATGATGTGTGGAAATACATAGGGTTCCTTATGGCATCCAGAGATTAGGTGTATAAAAATATATATATGATTTTTTTTTCAAGTTACATGAAGATTAGAATATCTACCTAGGGAGAGATGCCAACAACATCTGGGTACTGAAAAGATGAATGTGGGGCTGAGGCCTTTAGGTGCTCCGCCCACAGAATTTCCAATGAAGCTAAGGGAAGTTCTGCATATGGAGTGGCTGCAGAATTGGATTTGCTTTGTCCCTGATCCTGCAATGAGCTTTGTCTTTGTATGCAATGTTGTTAGTGTTAGTGAGGTGCAATGTGGGTGCAGGATTCCAGCCACATGGACCTCACTGTAGTATCAGGGCCCATGTTGGGAGGAACAGATTAGCTTAAATTTATGCTGAATACAGGGAGAAAATATGACAATTAAACTGTGATGCATTTTTCAGGAATGATCTAAATCTGAAAAAAAATAGACAAACTACATATAGTAGATACATAAATATGCATGTAGAGTTTAATGCAGTATAGTGAACACACACACACACACACACACACACACACACACACACACACACACACACAGTACAGGATTGACAGTTTTTGCTATTTTAAAATGGTAAACCACAATTGTGTTTTGAAAAAGGGCATTTCTTTCCAGTCCAGCATTAGATCTTTACAAAATTCTGAACCAAGAACCATACAGATCCCTCACTTAGTGTGAACTCAAAGAATAAGTTTTTCATCTTCTACACTAAACTTACTGAATTTGAGGTATGTCTTGAAAATGATATGGTGAGTAATATGATTTTCAGACACATTTTCAGGTACTATTCACTGTCGGAGAGTGATTTAGAAAGCTTTCATTTTTTCCATTATCAAATACTCTTTTATTTTACACACACAGAAATATATGTGGGCAAATGCCAACATCGAAACTAGGTGGGTTTTTGTGTGTGTGATTAAATATGAAATGTAATTTAAAGGAATGATGGATTTAACATTTAAGTGCTATTGTTTATTCACATGTTCTGGATATTATGATATTGTTCTACTAATATGTTTGTTTGATGTATAATTACTTTTTAACCCTGGCACATTAAGCCATGTGATCATTATTCTTGCCAAAGGTATGCTTTGTGATAGGAAACAGAAGATTTCTATTGATGCTACTAGAGTTAAAATTATTACAATAGAATTTTTCAGCAGTTGTGTTGAGATAACACTACTCATCAATTTAGAAATATGTGTTCTAGAAATCTGCTCTCAAAAAGGAAAGAGTGGAGAAAAAAGTCATTTATATTCAGTCTTCACCTTGTAGAGTTGTACAACACATGATGCAAATGAAATCCTGCTATGGTCTTAGTGTAAAGTGTGAGTATATGGATCAGAAATGTAAAATTAGTGGGTATGCAAATCATAATAATCAGGCTAAGTAGATCTTATAACATGTACTTATTACTGATCTCTAGGAACAGATGACTCTACAGTGCTCTTTTGAAATTTACTAGAGATGATTCTTTATTACACTCCAACCTATTACTTTTCTAGGGTCCTTAAGAAGCCGAAATGGGCTATGGGGTTCCTTGAGCACCTTAGCTGGCATGGCCACAACCCTCCTTCCTATTCTATACATCAGTGAGCTAGGAAAGAATCTTAAGGTGCCAACAGCCTTAATTTTTTTGTGATGGATTCTGGTCCTACTTCTACCAGTGTTAATTCAGAGTAACTTACTGGAAGTCAAGAGTTTTACACCAGTGAGGAAGCTCGTGTGAGCTCAGTTGTGCTGAGTCAATCTCTCTCTCTCTCTCTCTCTCTCTCTCTCTCTCTCTCTCTCTCTCTCTCTCTCTCTCTTTCTCTCTCTGATGAAAAAAATGGGGCCATAGGACTCAAAAATGGTACAATCTTTTTCTGTTCTGAACAATGATCAAGGAACCAACTCAGCATTTTTCAGCTGACTACTGATTTGTGAGGAATGATGCAGAAAGTTCCCCAGACCTCAGCAGATAACTTTTGATTTCCATTGTTAGCTTCACTGACTGGAGGCCAATCCCCAAGATGGTCCTTTTTTTATACTAGGGATCATCACTTAGTTCCCTAAGCCTTAGGGCTATTGTATCTCTTTAGGGCCACACAGTTGCAGGTAGAAAGATAAGTGTGTTACCAATCAGGACATATATAGACATTGATTTGTCCCTGGCCCCAGACAGGTCTGCAGTTCTTCACCATGAACCTGGAGTTGAGGGAATGACCTTCGCAGCAGGGCAAACTTTCTTCTGGATAAGCTGACATCTAGCAGTCACTTCCAGGACTGGAGCAACTCAGGAGGTGCATACTGAATATTGGGGGATTGGGCTCTAGTATGATACTGGGCATTCAATATCTTGCTGTTTTTATGCATGAAACCCTTTGATTGGCTTCTCTGGGAATTGTGTCTGTGTTCAGGATTAAACCAAAATTTGGGAGGAGGCAGCATGGCATCCCAGTTCTAACAAAAAGCTTTTGAGGGTAATAAAGTATTAACAATTTTTGTGTGACTGACATTTCCAATCAGTCCTCATTCAGAATTAGTCCTTATAACACTCTACAATTGTTTTAAAAGAACTGTATCAATCCTCCACAGCCAGGTTTGGAATGTTGAGCTGCTTGTGCATTTAGGGGATGTAAATGTATACATGAAAATATTGATGAGAATTAGAGTAGATCACGTGAGACATTGGAATCCCAATCTAGTTAGGTTTTGTGTGTTCTGTTAAGATGATACACTTCTTGTATGATATTGTATATTGACACTTTTATTTATATAAATATTACTACTTTTATTGAAACCCCTTTAAAATGCCTTGTATATTATAAAAAAGTGAGTGCAATAATATGAAATAGACTGTACATTTTCAAAAGTTGCTTTCTGTTATGTAAATCTGCATCTCCATAAATTTTTTTTTTAGTGATTTTGAAAAATAAATATTACGCTTAGTACTTCGCTAGCTATTCATTTTCCACAGCAAAATAAATGAGCAGTGGTCTTTTCAGTTCACTATTTGAACCTCTGACATGCCATTCATAGAGGTAATGTTCTTCTGGATGGCACAGCCAAACATTTTGAGGCCTAAAAAAATATCAAACTATGTATCTCATTGAGCTAAAAAACATCCTTAGAACTGTCATTCATTGGGAATCAGATTGACTTTAGCTGCTGTTTAAAGGTTGCATTCTTTAGGGATTTTTCGAGACTTGATCTGGAATATAAACAGCATTTTTTCAGGCGTGTTTACAGGGAAGATTCAAATAGGTGAAACTCACATTTTTCTATGAGTAACTGAGGTCCCTGTGTAGTCTAACACAAATAAAACATTACACATTTCCCACCCACAATTCCTGCTTTATTAAAAAAAAAATCAGTGGACTCCATGGTGGATGGTGTATATAATGCATCGTGCTTCCTATGCAGAAAAACTTTAAAATAATCAATTACAATTTATGTTACCAAACATTCCACAAATAGAAAAGATGGGTCCACTTGGGTGAACTGAAGTCAACAGGAGTCTCTCCATTGACTTCAATAAACTTGAGATGAGAACCAATGACAAGCGGTGACATTTCTATTTTAATGATACAAAACTTGGCTCATCTGTCACTGGCCTTTTCTCTTTCCTTTGAAATGATCTGGCTGCTACTGCTGTGACAGCCTGCTCCTGGGACTGTCCTCTCCTACGTCTTCACCTCACTGACTCACCTGTTGGACGATCACGTGTGTCAAGAGATTTACTATCAGCCATGTTTAGTTATTCAGCTCTTTTTGGCCTCGTGACTGGCTGCTTTAATGCAACAATCAATCGTTGTTTTTGCAGCACTACTTCCTGTACTCGTGCTGCTTTCGGTTCAGTAGCGAGGCAAGGCTGCGTTGAGGTTTTTCAGCTAAAATGAATTCTGCCTCTTTGTTAAAGGTGACCTGTGCTGCCTCCCCCGCCCCCCAAATTACAGCATGTCTTTTGGGGCACGGAATGACTTTTCTGAGAACTTGCAAGTAAATCAGTTAATCACGGGGGATGTCATTTCCAGAAAGATTCTGGAGGAGGGAAAGTGTGTCCACATCTCTGCTTCTGGGAGGGGGCGGGAAGGTGGTAGGCCAGAGCGGGGCAAGGAGAGGGCACATGCTGATCCTACCCTGGGGAGCAGGGGCAGAAGAAGAAGGGCATATCTCACTGAGGGCGGGCCTGGGGCAGGGATCAAGGCACTGCCTTGCTCAGCTCTGGTTCAGGCCACTGCTGCTGCTCCCTCTCTAGTGGGAAGAGAGAGAAGGGTGGTGCTGACAAGGCAGCAAGTAGGAGGCCTGCCCTGGCCTGCTCCACAGCAGCCCCTGTAGGACTGGGAGAGACCCACAGCAGCAGCTGCCAGGAGTTATGAAAAGTCTGGGGAAGGAGGCAAACCATGGTTGAGGGGAGAGTAGGCGACTGCCCTATAGCAAATGACACTCCTTTAATGAGTTTAGGGGGTCAAAATTCATTTAAGAACGGGTCCTTTGAGAAATTTCACACCCTGTGTCAAACCATGGTTCTGTTTTTTGTTGTTTGTCCTGAATGATCTTAAAGAAATAACATAGTCTTCATAATGCTGCTGCTTTTAGACTTCCCTCCCAGTCAACACACACTGCTGTCCTGGGATCGACTGGCTGATGTCACCTGACCCATAGGCAGGGAGACTCTATAGAACCTGTTCCAGAATCACAGGCTCCATAATCTCCTCCCCCGCCACAGTTTCTGTATCTGGCTGTAACTAATGCATAGCTCAGTTTGTTAATTTCTGGGTAAATGCACAAGGCTATAATCTCCCCAGTCCATTTTGGGACACTCTATTTCTGGTGGTACTTTTCCATGGACCCGCCCATCTGTCCTGGCTGCTTCCGCTGCAATTGCTATATTACCTCCCTCGCCCAGACTGCCAAACCACTACACAGGCGCCTCCCTCAGGTTCTCCTCACGCTTGGAGACCAGCATGATCCCAGACAAGCCCCTACATGTGACAGGATAGGACTGCAGTACCTCTGTCTCTTCCACGAACACAGACCGCTTGGAGAGCCTTTCACATATAGACAACAGTGCTTTATTTACAGAAACTGTGGCGGGGGAGGAGATTATGGAGCCTGTGATTCTGGAACAGCTTCTACAGAGTCTCCCTGACTATGGGTCAGGTGACATCAGCCAGTCAATCTGGAGGCCACCAATAAACTGACTTGGGATCTCGCTGAGGCTGACATTCCCAGAAAGGGTCACTGGCTTAAGGGACTACACCTGGGGAAGAGGTGGGAAAGGGCACTGAAAGGAAGAGAGGAGAGCCTGAGGAACTCCCTCAGGGGCTCGGACCATAGTGTGTTTCCAGAGTGGATATGAAGGGCGCACACACAGAGACTGCTGCCCACACATGGAGTGTCACTTTGCAGAATTATGTGTCTGGGACGGGACTTCCAGGCCAAAAAAAGAGGAAGCTCAGACTGTCTGGGTAATGTTAAGGAAGAGGTACCAGAGGCTTCTAGTGCACATGGATTCAGTCTGTTCATTAACTAGGTGGGAGCTAGCAAAGCTCCTCCAGATACTACCCAGAGCTAGGATCAAACCCGAATATGGACGTGTGGATGAGAAAACCTGCCCTGTGGTAGAGGTGCCCTTGGGAGCAAGAGGAAGTTTAGGTGGAAAGGTGTAGGGTTGCTGGATGGATTGTTCCACTCCCTTGTACTGAGCACAGACTGAGAGTCCCTCCCATTAAAGAAGGAAATGTGTTGACTGTTGGGTGGAAAGAAAACGTGCAGGACAAGATGAGGAGGAAATAGGCAGAGAGGGGCTGGAGAACCCTAGACCCAAGAATACAAGCCATAGAGAAAGGGAGGATGGAGAAATCTCCCTGGATACTAACGGGGAGGAAAAAGAAATTAAAAGTGAAGGATCAAGAGGGAGAGGTAATGAGTTAATCCATTAGGGTTGGATGATTATTAGTCATTACATCGAGTCATCCTGTTTCTTCCTCTCCCCTTACCAAGAAGGTCTAACTGTTCAAGAGTGTAGGGCCAGCTCTAGGCACCAGCAGAGGAAGCATGTGCTTGGGGCGGCACGTTACAAGGAACGGCATTCCGACCAACCTTGGGGCGGCACGTTACAAGGAACGGCATTCCGACCAACCTTGGGGCGGCACGTTCCGGGCTGTTTTTGGTTTTTCTGCTTCGGCGCTCTTGCTGCTTGGGGCGGCAAAAAAGCTAGAGCCGGTCCTGCAAGGGTGTGCCTGATTACTAGGTCAATGGGCAAGGGAGTTAATGAGCTAGTTAGCTCATTAACAGGAAGGTGGTTTAAAAAGAACAGGGGAAGGCAGTGCTCAGGACAGAAATGGGGGAGAGAGGTGGGAGGGTCAGGCCAGGAGAGCCTGACAAGCCGCTTTCTCTGAGTAAAGCCACCACAGTCCCTCTGCCCCCCCCCCCCACTTGGGAGAAGGGGCTAGAAAACAGGCTATCAGTGCAAAGCTGGGAATGCATTGAAATGTATCAGTGGAGGGATTAAGACACTGTAAATAAAGTACACACTGGTGTTTACATGCGAGAGGGAGTCTGGGTTCATGGAAGAGATGCAGTCATACCCAGCCATAGGATTTATACTGTATATAATCTTAAAGCAGTCTGTTGTAGTGAAGTCAGTGGCAGACCTCCCATTAATTCAATTAATCCCTATGAAAAAGGATAAATGGACACAAATCAGATATCAGGAATGGCAATATACAAAAACCTGTAGGAAAACACTTCAACCTGCCTGGACACACAATTACAGATTTTAAAGTCACCATATTGCAGCAAAAAAACTTCAAGACCAGACTGCAAAGAGAAACTGCAGAGCTGCAATTCATTTGCAAATTTAACACAATCAATCTGGGATTGAACAAAGATCTTGAATGGCTTGATAATTACAAAAACAGCTTCTCCTCTCTCTGAGTTCACACCTCCAATTCAGCTGCTAGAGGAATACCTCACCCTCCCTGATTTGAGATAACAAGCTGGTTCAGGCTGATTGGACTAACCTTGTTACCTCCTACCTGGTTCTTATCTACTTATCTATACCTGGCCATGGACACTTCCACTGTTTGCATCCGGCAAAGTGAGTATTAGCCCACGAAAGCTTATGCTTCAATACTTTAGTTAGTCTTTAAGGTGCCACAGGACTCTCTGTTACCTCTGCTATTACAGACTAACACGGCTACCTCTCTGATTCTATTAATTCAGTGGTTCAGGATTGGAACCTTAGTCTAAAGGGTATTTGGAGAGTACAGTTGTTAAGCAAGTAGCAGTACAAAATGAAGTTGTGTTGTATTAAACTAGAGCTGTCTTACTTCTGATTGTTCTTACTATAAAACAGTAATACTTACAATCTAGAAATGGAGAGTGTCTTGCAATGAGAAAGATTTGGTTTAGCCTCTTAACATATTCATTTGGGGGAATATGCAGCTTTATTCACAAATATCAGTTATTCTGTCTCCAGAATATGATCTTTGAAGTCGCTAAACTGTCTTCTGAAAGTATTCACCAAATACAGTCGTGCTAGCTTAACGTTTTTTCTTGTTTTGCTTCAACCCCACGTGATCAACAAATTATCCTGGGGAGACCTGATAACCACATGGTCGCTGGAAAACCATGGGTCAAGTCAGGGTGGATTACCCAATAGGCAGACTAAGCACATGCTTAGGGCACCAGCAAAGCAGGGGGCACCAAAAAAAGAGTTGTTTTTTTTAAATTGATATTTTTTAAAAAAGCATTGAAGTAGTCATCATGGGAAAAATCAGAACTTTGTTAGACTTCCTTACACTCCCGGTGTCCACTTCCTTACACTCGCAACAGTCCAGTGTCTTTCTACATTTTTTTCTGACTCAACACACTGATGGCAGTCCTTAAAACATATCTGGGCAATGATCGTGTGGTGAAATCTCTTTCTAATACACGCCGGGAGGCACTTGCAACAAGTGCAATTTTGGAGTCCTACTCAAAAATTGTGGCTGCATTAGAAAGTATAGCTGAAGACCAATCACAAAAGGGAGAAACTATACAAGAGGCAGAACACATTGCAAATAAGATGCAAGAACTAGAGTTTGTATTCAAGTTGACCATGTGGAATGAAAGTTTACAACACTTTTACCACACAAGTAAAGCTCTCCAAGAAAAAGAATTGGATTTGAAAACGTGTGCAGACCTCTGTCAATCATTAGCAGACCACTTACACACTTGGAGGAATGATTTTGAAAGATTTGAAGACAAATCAAACGATATCTTGCCTGATACTAACTACAAAGAAGCTCAGTCCTGTAAGCGAATCAGGAAAAAACAAGCAAATATCAGTGCAACAGAAACAGCACTGAATCCTAGAGACAAATTTCACATATCTACCTACTACGCTATAATTGATATACTTGAAGCTCATATGAAGAGGAGAGGTGAAGTGTACAAAGACGTATCAAGTAGATTTTCTTTTCTAAATGATATGGACTTATCTGACAAACAATATTTACAAGATTTCCAAAAGCTAATTGACTCATACCCTGTTGACTTGAACATGAATCTCTGTGGAGAAGTACAGCAGTTCCACTGTTCTATGTGCGCAAAGTTTAATGAAACAGGAAAAATGAAATTCAGTCTCATTGATCTTCACAACACAATACTGAAAGACGTAATACACTGTGTATTTCCAAATGTAGAGATAGCACTATGTATTTTTCTAACATTGATGATTACTAACTGCTCCGCAGAACACTCTTTTTCTCAGCTGAAAACAATAAAAAACCCTCAGAGAACAACAATGTGTCAGGACAGACTTGATTCACTTTCCCTTTTGTGTATGGAAGCAGAAATGTTTTGTCGAGTCAGTTTCGATGAACTTATCCAGAAATTTGCAATCAGAATATCTAGAAAGAAGCTACAGTAAAACCTCGATTTAACGGACTAATTCGGGCGAGGGGGTGTCCGTTAAATCAGAAGGTCCGTTATTTAATAATAAAAAGAACCCGAGCTGTCGGAGCAGCAGCCCGCCAGCCACAGGATCGGGGCGGCAGCTCCACAGCCTGCCTGCTGCCAGGACCCGGGCGGCAGCCGGGAGCCGTCAGCCAGCCCGCCCGCTGGCGGGAGCCGTCAGCCAGCCTGCCCGCTGGCGGGACCCGGGCGGGAGCCAGCAGCCAGCCCGCCCGCTGGCGGGACCCGGGCGGGAGCCGGGAGCCGGCAGCCAGCCCTCGACAAATGGATTTCGGATGCATCAGACTTGCTTAGAAATTTTGTCCGTTGCATCCGAAGTCCGTTAAATCGAGGTCCGTTAAATCGAGGGTTTACTGTATTTTAATTTCAGCATACACCTAAGTTTTGTGTCATTTCAAAAAAAATTTTTTTTTAATTTTATGGTATAGTATTGTTTTTATTTTGAATTACAAACGGGGGGGCACCATAATCTTTTCAGTCCTTAGGGCCTCTAAAGGTCTTAATCCAGCCCTGGGTCGAGTCCATGTCCAGCCTGCAGGAAACATAAACACCACTTAGCAGAGTAAGTAACGAGCAGGGAAACAGTCATGTTTCCAAATTAATTTTTATTTTGCACTGAGAAAATTTGAATGGCAACAGAAACAGCCAGAGAGCTGGATTCCCTCCCCTCTTACTCTGGCATGATGGCAACGGTCTGCCAGGCCCAAACGATGTACCTCAGAAGTGTGGGTTCTGAATTCACTGCCCCAGGAATGTCTCCAGGGCAGAGAGGTTGAAACTCTGGGAAGTTCCAATTCCAGCTTTGCATGTGAAGTTGTACATCTTCGGCCCGTCTCTTCCCAAAAGGGGCCTCACTGCATCTGCTGAACTTCAAAGACTTTATACCACTTTCAAGCAGCATTTGATGTGTTCTGCAGATGGATCAGCAGGTGGGACACATCCAGTTGGGTGGCTCTGGAAGGCTTTTGGATCTGCTTGGCTGTCCAATAGCTAGGTTGGTGAGTGGGCGATGGATGCTCCCATTTATTTCACAGCTGTAGTTTGCTGTGAACCTACTTTGTAATCGCTGCTGTTCCCTCCAGCCATATTGAATGAGCAGAGAGTTAAAGGAGGGACTGTGTCATCTAACAAATTCTCCAGATTGTGGGTCTGCTTCAAATCTCGTGCCTTCTGTGGAGTTACCCTTGACAGACACTAGTGCACTGAGCTAGGTTCTTTGTAATTTTTAATGACACCAGTAATTTTTAATGACACCAGTAAGGCTGTGATCTAAGGAGCGTGGCCCAAGTAAGGAACAGCAATTTCTGGCAGAGCTGGTCCCGAGACAAAGGGCTTCCAAAGTCCACATGGATGCCATACGCACAGTAAAGTGGGGACGTTACTTTTTTTCATGTGCCTCTTACTGCTGTTCTGCAGTGGCTTTTCCATATTGAGCCTACTCAATAGCTGCCCAAAGGATAGAGCACGGTGAGATGGTGCAAAGTCATCTCATCCGAGAGAAATCTTGTGAGCTATGACGGTGAGGAGTAGGAAGATAAGGCTGGTTCTGAAGCAACACATTGATTTCTTCCCCTTTCTAATCTTGGTTCCTATTTTTAATATTAGTATTTTGCAGGCATTAAAAAGTGAGGTCATTCGGATGTCGATAAAGACGTGGAAGACCTGTCACCTGAAAGGAAGCTGCAATCTCCCTCTGCTCTAGGAGTCAGCTGCTACTTACTCTAATTTGCAGACAGTTGGACTATTTCCTTAAGTGGTGGACGTACATCTATTCTGACTACTATTCCCTCTGCCATCACTCATAAAGATGTGAAAGAGGAAGCAGCAGGAACCATATAAGGAATTAGAGGCAGCAAAGACAAACCTGTCCTTTTCAGATTGAGTCTCCCGCCCTGTCTGGGGAGGGATCAGCCTGGTTTCCCCGCCCCCTGCCCACCCCCTAAGATGTTTTGGCCTGAGATTTGTTTTTCTTTGTAAATCTGCAGACCACACCCGATTTTGCTCTGTGTCACTGAAATGGTGGCAGGCGGCCACACGTGTATGGGGAAGTGACAGTACAACAACAACCATTACATTTCAGCTGGTTGCTAGTTTCCAAACCACACGTGAGCAGGAAAGTCCCTATCATTTTGCTGAATCCTTCTGCAGTTCAGAGCCAGATCACGAGATGCCGGGGCCGGGGTGAGGGGGCCTACAGTCATTCTGTGGTTCCCTGTTCTCCAGCACTCCCCTCACCCTTCCCTCCTACTGGGGAAGAGAGGAGTGAGGAGCCTCACGTCATGGTCTTATCATAGGGTGACCAATTAGTAAGTGTGAAAAATCAGGACAGAGGTGGGGGTAATAGGCACCTATATAAGAAAAAGCCCCAAATATCGGGACTGTCCCTATAAAATAGGGACATCTGGTCACCCGATCTTATCTTCTACTCAGCGCCACACTCTCCTCCCGCTCTGGGCTCTGAATCTCCCCTGCCATTACCAGCTACCTGGGAAGGAAGAGCCAATTTCTGGCTACTAAGGCTTTATCTGCACCCTTGGAGCTGCGGGTGAGTCCCAGCTCTTGTAGGTGTACTTGTGCTCGCTCTCAATGAACTCGTGTGCTAAAAAGAGTAGCACAGGCAGCGGCAGCATGGGCTGACTGCCCTGAGTACACCCCTCTTCCCCCAGACCCCTTAGCCCTTCTGTTCTCTCCCATGACTTCTCCCCATATGTTCATCCCTCAACCTGTCTTCTCACTGTGCGTTTGCAGGATTGTGGTAGCCGTGTGGATCCCGGGGTATTAGAGACACAATGTGGTGAGATGACCTCCCTTTCCCTTTCTCCTCTCATTTCTTCTCCGACCTCTCTCTGCAGGGAGACCCCACCCTCCTCCAAGTGCAGGGCACCCCGGCCCAACCTTTGGCCCCGTCCCCTGAGTGTCTGAGAAGGAAGAAAGGGAAGAAGGGACGAGGTGTGAGGGGAAAGAGTGGGAAAGAGAGCAGGTCCCCAGCGGATGTGGAATGAGCTCTGCAGCACCTGGTGTATTCCAGCCATGAGAGAATGTCAACAGGGAATGTAAATTGAGACGCTCTGCTGGTGACCTTGTGGCTCAAAGGGGGCATGACACACAGGAAACCAGTCTGCCTGGAACCAACAGCCACCAGTGGCGCTTTGTTGCCCTTTAAAAAGCCCCAGCCCAGAAGAACGACAACTTGTCCCTATACCTGTCCTCCTACACCCCCCCCCCCCCCGCAGGAAATGAAATGCCACTCACAGGAAATAGAATATCTTCCTCCCACTCCCCGCTGCTGGGCACTAGCTGCCGTCAGCAATACCACTAAACCTTCAAAGCTCCCACCCAGCTGAAATCCCTGGCCCACAAGACTGGTGCATTTTCTTCTCTCCGCCCACCCAACGAAGCATAGGTGCCTCCTACCAGCTGCTGCCAAAAGCCATCTGCCAAACACAGGCCCAAGACCACCATGTGCTCCCTGACTCTGACTCATTGATTAAATGGGTAGTCCAGTCCTACTAGCACTGCTAGCAATTCCTGTCACTGTCTGGACCCTGGCATTCCTGTGTGCGGAAAGTCACGGTCATCTGGGATCCCTGTTTACTGAGACTGTTGATACTACTTCTGCGGAGGGATGTCTGCCAGGCAAGCCAAAGCATGGAATAGCTGTGACATTACTGAGGAACCCAGTTCTCATTTTGGCCAACTTCTCAAACTACCCATAGATTCATAGACTCATCCCCCTAGTGTTTACCCTCCCAAGCTTGAGCAGCAAGCCAGTCAAGGCGCTTGGTAGCCTCTCATTAGCCTTGTGTTTCTCCAAATATTTACATTGGGCAAATACGTTCCAAAACAGTTACTACAATTATTTTAAGGGATTTTTTAAAAAAGTTCATAAAATGGCTCTTTTCCTCAATGTTAAAAAAGGGCTCTTCAACTACATGTTCCATTCTGAAATAAGGCCGTTTGTTTGTCTGTCTGTCTGTCCACCAATCTGAGAGGTGAGGTCATATACTTTATTGGACTAACTACTGATAGTGAGAGAGACAAGCTTTCAAGCCGTGCAGAGCTTTTCTTCTGTGGCTCAGAAGTTTGTCTCTCTCACCACCGGACAATACAAGAGACCCACCTGGTCTCTCTAATATTCTGAGATTGACATGGCCACAACTACACTGCATCTCGCTCTCTCTCATCACTTATCCCTGTGCTAGCTAAAGCTCTAATAGATGGATGCTTTTCAGGGTATTTCTTAAGTAGCGTAGTAATAAAAGCAAAACCCTTACACTTCCCTGTTTACTGTTTTCTCCGGCATAAGCTGGACACATCCTGAAGCGTGAGGGTGAATCATTCTGATATCAGGTTTGCTCAGTACAAAGGTATCTGAAACCATTGTACCCTCAGGGTATTTTCCAGCTGTGGCCAGTGACGACATCTTGATACACTGTTTATCTCAGCAACTGATCAAGGAAAAACAATTATATAGTGAAACACTGTTTGCCTTAGTTGCTAATATGACGGAGGGGAGGGGAGGACTCTGATTCAGACCTCTGAGTTTTGCTCATAGAGTTGTTAGTGAGGATTTGCTCTGTCTCTTAAGAAAATTGATCCCATTTAGGGCTAGAGAGGCATGGGATTACCCTGTCTTCTTCACAATGGTGTCACTGAAGGAAAGTGTGGGAGGTCTTGTGTCAGTGTGAAGGGGACAGAAGCCCTTCCTCCCCTTGCCTTCGTTTACGCACCAGAACAAAAGCCAGCTACAAACTCAGAGTGCACACATGCAGCACAAAAGGAGTTGTGGTGGGGGAATGCCAGTGTCACTAAACTCCCAGTGAGTAGAGTGTGTGACAATGGAGAGGAAGGTGGATCTGCTGGCTGTCTTGCAACTTGGGACCTAGGAGGTTCATGGCCTGGCTCCACCACAGACTTCCTGGGTGACCTTGGGCAAGTCACTTAGTCTCTCTGCCTCAATTCTCCTTCTGTAAAAGGGGGTAATAGCATTGCCCTGCTGAGCAGGGGAGCTGTGAGGATACATTGAAGGATTGTGGATGCTCAAATACTATGGTGACAGGGGCCATATACATTTCTTGGCTAGATTCTTGTGCACTGGCTTCTAGTCCAGAGCTAAAGTAGGGAGACTGAATCCTGACAAAGAATGTTTTGACATACGTTCTCCCAGCATTCTTGGGAGTTTCCGCCTGCTAAAATGCCTCCAGGCATTCCCTGACATTGGGTTATGACATTCAAAACTACACTGCAGACCTTTAGGTTCTAATCCACCACAGCACTTAAGCATGCATTAACTTTCAGGCTACGTGTAGCCCTTTTGAGTTCAATGGCATTACACGTGCTTAAGTGCTTTGGTAGATCAGAGCCTCTGACAGGAAGTTAACAGGGAAAGGGAAAGTCACTTTTATTTGTCTGCCAATCACCACACACACAAGTGGCACTATATTAATAAAATTATTTTAAAATAGTACAGAATGCCAGTCAGGCTGATGTAAGATGCACTGTTTTCATTGAGGAATAATACTGCACAACAGGCTAAGTTACAAAGCTAGGCCAAAGCAGCGCTGCTAAATGTTACATATCTTTCATGTATGTTTATCAAGGAACTGGTATGGCAGATTCACTATGGATATAGCCTTATAAATACAGTGAAACTGGAAAAGCATCAGGAATCAGAGCTAATGAAAAGGAATGGGGGGACAATGATTCCAGGAGTACTTGTGTTAGCATTTTAGTGTTTTATGTTGTAAAAGGGCTGATTCCTGCGTGCAGTCTAGATTGAATTTCGAAGGTACTGGGCACATCAATGGACATGCGATTCCACGCTGATCCACCTGAGGCATGAGCACTTGGATTCGCTGAAGGCAGCTGATGGCTATAACATGAATACTGCCTGTCTCTTTGACTTTGCCTCTTGCATGCCTAGCTTTAAGCTCAAGTGAAACATGACAAAAATGGATCTCTTTGTGAAGGCCAAGACTAAAATAAGGTTAAAAAAAGAACTAGATAAATTCATGGAGGATCGGGTCCATCAATGGCTATTAGCCAGGATGGACAGGGATGGTGTCCCTAGCCTCTGTTTGCCAGAAGCTGGGAATGGGCGATGGGATGAATCGCTTGATGATTAGCTGTTCTGTTGATTCCCTCTGGGCCCCCTAGCATTGACCACTGTCAGAGGACAGGATACAGGCCTAGATGGACCTTTGGTCTGACCTAGTATGGCCGTTCTTATGTTCCTAATCCTCTGCCTCACCACAAGCTCTCCCACTACTTCCTTTCTTGATCACTATGGAGACCCACCTCATCCTGCCTGTCACTCAGGCCTACAACTTGAGTAGCATCTTTGACTTGGACCTATCTCTAAGTTATCGCATCCAGGCTGTCTAAATCTTGCCAATTCTTTCTTGCCAACTTTTCCATCCATCTACACGAAACTCATCTAGGCTCTAGGAACCTTGATGACTGTAACATACCTCTCTGGGGCCTTGCCAATGCACCATTGCCCTGCTCATAGCCCGCCAGAATACTGCTGTAAAAAGCATTTTCCAGGCCTGTCACTTTGTTCTTCACCCCATCTTTGCATCCTTCCACTAGCTCCGCTTTCCCTGTTACATCAAACAAAAGCTGCTTGACTTCACTTTAAGGGCCAGGCACTGTCAATCCTCATCCTACCTATCATCCTTTTGCTAGTGAGCTGTTGATGCTCACTTCTGCTCAGCCCATGATACCACCCAACTACCAATTGTTACCTGTTCCAATAAGCACTTTTGTGTTTTTTTCCCCATGCTGTCCCCATGCTTGGGAGGAGCTTCCCATAAACATCTGCAGCGCTACCTCATTGCCGACCTTCAAAGCCCCCTCAAAACTCTCCTGTGCCATCATGCCTACAAAAAACCTGATAGCACTTAGGCTGCTGGTGTGCTGAGACCATTGCTGAGCAAGATAAGTGATATTTTCTCATTCTTTCTTTGTTTCCCCCCCATCAGTCAGTCTGTATCCCTCTGTTGCCTCCTGTATTATGCTTAGATTGTAAGTCCTTGGGGCAAGGCTGTCTGTCTGGTCTGTGTTTGTACAGCACTTTGCACCGTGGGGTTCTGGTCTGTGATCGGCGTTCTTGGGCACTATAGTAATTCAAATAATAATGCTGCAGTAATTGCATGAGACATAAATATGACAAAATGGTTATTGCAAATGCAATTTGTTTTCTAGTACGAATTCTACTACTGGGTTCATGGAGTTAGTAAGGTTTTTCCATGACCTCTTGAAAAAGTTCATGGTTCTAATTGCCTGGCAGATGAGCTGTTTTCAGAATGATGCATTGGGAGAACAAGAGAAGGTGGCAGGATTGATCGCTACTCTCTTCTCCTTAGAATGGGCTTCCTGTTGTATCTTCCAAGAGGCATAACAGCATATTTTAGAACATATTTTTATAAATATTTATAATATTTAATATTTAAGTGGGTATTAGCCCATGAAAGCTTATGCTTCAACACTTTAGTTAGTCTTTAAGGTGCCACAGGACTCTTTGTAACTTCTGCAATTCCAGACTAACATGGCTACCTCTCTGATTCTATTGTAGAACAGTGGTTTTCAACCCTTTTTCACGTGTGGACCTTAAAAATGTTGACTGGAGATGAGGAGCCTTTTGGAAATCTTAGTCTGCAGATCCCAGGGGTCTGCTGTCCACAAGTTGCAAACCACTGTTCTATGGTAATGAACCCTTTTGTTACTTGCACAATTTAGGGCTCCCTACCCTTTCTGTGCCCGGGGTTCCATGTTCCTCTACAGGTTTGTTGCCCTTGTCCCAGTGAAAAAGCCTTTACACAGTAATATCCTTAACTAATATGTATTAACAATTAATCAACAGAATACACTCACTAAGCAGACAATGCTCACAACTCGCAATAAAGCAGATGAGTGTCTCCCGATGGCCAGTCAGGATTGGATCGTCTGGGCTCCCCCGGCTTCTGCGTGGTATGGTCATGCAAGGCATTGAGTTCTGGCAGCTTTGCTCCTGTGTCCCGGACTTAGATTCCAAAGAACTTCCTTTTGTAGCCCAGTTTATATAGTTAAAGTTAGGTCCTGGTTATCTGTATCTTAACCGATCATTTTTACCAAAGTATTACAAAACAATATTTTAAACAATCCTTGACATACAAGAGTCAGGTCAAATATTGACAAACCAGTTACACAACAAACAAAAACAATTAAAGACCAGACAGAAACAGTTGAAGGTGAAACAAAGGGGAAGTATAGATTTCCCAACTGAAGCTGCTGATAGGTGGTCCTGCCAGACAGAGGGTTATCTCGCAAAGTTTTTCTTTAAACATCTTAATGTCTGTGTGTTGGTCTGGTCACGGCAGGTGCTCTACTTCCTTACGGCTGGAGTGCTTTCTTAACAGCCAGATATTCTATTGCTTTGTAGAGTTTTGATGGGATGTGACTCCCCACTTTTAGCTGATGGACACTACTGCTGCTCCTTACTGCAAACAGGCCTTAGTAGATAGTACATGTGACTCCAGTGCCCAGTCTGATTTTCACATGAGCGCCCTAAAGGTGAATGTGAAAGCCCTGCATGTGTTGGCCTGGCAGGTGTCTAGAGTTCTGTGGGCTGAGCAGGGAACGCTGTTTGTGTTTGTTTCTGTGGGTTTCACCTTTTCAAGTTAGATTGTTGTGGATGAGTCAGAGTCCCGTGCTCCTTTGATGTAAATATCTGTCGCGTGTGGTGATTGTTTTCTATGCTCTAAAGAGGGATTGGTGACTGCTGTGTAACCCTTGACATGCTACTATAGAAACCTGACTGTGCATTACTTAAGTGTAACCGGGCAGCGACGTACCCCTGCAGCGTCTCCTGCTGGCTCGTCCAGGAATTAGCTCACCAGCATCTGAAGCGTCCTCTGCAGGCCGATGTCCCGCTCCTGCTCTGGCCCCATGTCCCTCCTGGACCCCGGTGCCCTCTAACTAAGGGTGTTGCACCTCTGCAGTACCCCCTCAGGTCTAAGGGTCTCCCCTCCCTGGGAACCCTCCACCCCACTCACTGAGGCAGACTGCAGTATCATTGCCACTCATCACTGGCAAGGGAGGTTGGCCTGCTGCTTCTATGCCCCCTGCAACCCCAGTACCCCTGGGCCGGGTCTTCTTCTAGGCCCCTGCAGCCTGGGGCTCTCAGGCTAGAGCCTCCCCAGCTCCCATGGCCTTGCCCCAGCCCTGCCCCAATCCAGGTACCTTGCTCAAGCCTCAGCAGCTACGCCTGTCGTCCTCTGAGCAGAGGAGACTCTCTCTCTTCTGCCTCCCTGCCTCACAGCCTTTTTATATGGCCTGCAAGTGTTTAGGGCGTGGCCACCCAGCTGAGCCTACTTCCCAATCAAGCTGGGCATTTCCTGGCTCCCAGCCACAACCCCTCCCTGGGCTGTTTCAAGACCCTTCAGGCAGGAAGCGGGTGGTCACCCCGCTACATTAAGATACTTATGGCACTGACAAAAATGAGTTGCCCCTCTGCTAATAGAACAGAACTGTGCTCAGTACATTCTGTGCATGGCCTCAAAAGAGAGGATTTGGCTAAATATTGTAAATTGCCTCCTCTAAGAATGTATAAATAGACACCGTGCTACCCTAGCTGTCACAGCTAGGCTGGAAATAGGGAACATCTTACCTGCCTCTCCTGAATGGGCACGTTGCTACTCTCTCAGGCTGACTTACCAAAGCCGTTGATGGTTTCTCATTGAGCTGGGATGGTGACCCACTCCCATCTCAAGACCCCAGCCTCCCAAAACTGGCAGCAGTTGGCGGGGGAGGGTGAGGAAGGGGATGTCTTTTAGCCCTGCCTTGCATTGAACACGCGCGCATGCGCCCAATAGTCCACTTGCCACTGCAGCTTCCAAACCTGGAGAGAAGGAGTTTGCCAAGGCCTTGGTCATGAGAAGCCTTTAGATTTAAATGGAGAATAAACTGATTACCCACTCCCACCATACAGAGATACACCTGGACTCAGGGCTTACGGGAGAATAGGGGGAGTAGCTTTGTAGTATCCTTTTGCTATGCTACAGCTGCACTGCCCTCCCCCACGACAAGTACCATTAATCTGACATCCTTACCCAGCATCTAAACCCTTTCATGACCTGTGGAAAAGCCCAAACCTGAACCTCTTCCCACCCTCCCACGTTCATTCCCTATGCACCCAAGACAGATTGTGAGAGAACTATGTCCTTAGACTTCACTGTCATCACATGGCTGCCCATCATGGTCACTGTTCTGATGAGTTCCTGTCTGCATCCTGTAACACTTGCCCATACCGGTATTGCCCTGGCCTCTTCTTTTGTCATTCAGTTTTGTGTGCATTCTATAACAATATGCATTTCCTCCCCCTTTGGGGGCGAAGCCAGACTTTGAGGCACCTGCTCCCCTACTTGGTGTAAACTTTGCTTGTGCCAATCAGAAGCGAACACAAACAGGTTTTGGGCCCCGTCCCCTATGACACTTTTGTGATGTCATAGTTGGTACTTATGTTTCTGTCTGCCATGTGCAGACAGAGAGAGGAAACGAATCCCGTGTATCCGTGTATCCTGTGTACCCCACGTAACCGAGCCTGATCAACTCGAAGCCTCTCTCTCAGCTCACGTGTTTCAAATAGAGCTTATACGTTTACCGGTCGTGTTATGCGTTGGTTTGTATTTGTAAGTATGAATTATTACTAAATGCTGCATCTTTGTTTGTAAATAATGTTAGCAGGCATTTTAGTCATTGTGTGTTTTAAGTTTCATTAAGTCTATTAGCTAATCAAAACCTGCTCCCTTACCCCTTGTAATTATCCCCAGTAAAACTTTAAATTGATTAATTTTTACTTGTGTGTGTGTCTGTGCATCTGCAGCTCACGTCCTGACCCACACTCCCCTTGCGTCTCTTACCTATATAGTTTATTGCCACGTGCAACCTGGTAAATAACAGGCCTGCAATTTTTCCTCGCCCCTGCGAGTCCGTGGCAATCCACATGGCGTCACGAACAGGGCGCAAGGGAGTTGGGCCATGCCCGTGGCACGCTGCAGATCATGCAGGTGATGAAACTGAACAGTTCCAACATTTGCAGTTTCACCCTTTAAGTAGCCAAAATTCGACTGATCTAATATTAGATTGCTCTCTACAGCCTCAGTGCACGGAGACTGGAGAGAGCATGAGTCTGGCACACAAATTATTGTGCCAAATGATAGTAGAATTGGATTCAATTAAGAAAACCAAAAAATTGAGACCTGATGAATGTAAATCTGAGGATGTTTCCACCGTCTTGTTTAGCATGTTAAGCAAAGCCCTTGATCTGTGCTCTGTCCTCCACGGGGGCACAATGTTTGCAGCTAAGCAAGCAGCCCCAAGCTCCCCTAAGGAGGGGGGAAATAGCTGTTTGTCTGGAGAAGGTTTCTCCAAGTGTTTGTCTGTGCAAGAAAGCCATTTGCCTGTGAATAAAGTTCCTGAATGCCTGCCTAATGTCTCAGAAGTGAGTGTGGAATTAGATACAGTGCAGGAGGAACTCATTGGTCAGGAAAGGGTTTCTCTGAAGCAGGTTAAAGTGAATGAGCAGGTTAAAGTGAATGAGCAGGTGGAAGTACTAACTGTGGAAAGAAAGAGTGAAATAATTTTACCTAGTACAGCTTGTAAAAGTGAACCTGAAAAAAGCAGCAGTGTATCAGTTGGGAGTGTGCCTTTGTCTGTCAGGGGTATTGACTTGCCTATGGAGGAAGCTACCTCAGTCTCTAGGCAGTTGTCTGTGTGCTGGGACAAGGGAAGTGAGATCCCAGGCTGTGTGTCTAGTGAAGGAGAATGTGTGTCTGAATCTTCTTTGTCTGGGCAGCAGACAAAAGGTGCTTTTCAGATGGTTGAGAATAGTGTAGTGTCAGAGTTAGTTGTGGATTCAGCTAAAGCTCAGAAGGGGAATAGTTCTGAGTTTGTGTCTGCTGGGGAGGAAGGCTCTATAACTAGTTTTAATCTTGTTAATGTCTTAGCAAGATCCCAGAGACCAGATGATTCTGGTGCTTGTATTTTGCCTGCTGCTAGTGTAGTGCAGCAGAAGGGTGATTTGGGTATGTTACCTACCACCAGCTTTACAACAGAAAGCAAGGAGGAAGAAATTCCTGAACTGGTATCTGGCAAAGGGGAGAAGAATGACTCTAGCCTCTTGTCCAGTCAGTCTGTGAGCTTGCCTGAAAGGGGATTTTGTAGAAATCACCCTGATGGGCCAAAGATGATCAGGGATGTGAGTAAAGCCCAGAAAGAGTCTGTTATTGCTCAGGAAAGTATTCCTTGGGAGCAAGCCCTAGGTGAAGGGGGTAAGAATGGGATTTCTGTGAGTGGTGAATTGTTTCCTAAAGAAGTTCCTGAGGGAAAAATGTGTAAGCAGTCTGCTGCAGTTAAAAAGTGTGAAAGTGATTTGATCGGGGATAGCTTTGAGGAGGAATTGGGGCAGCCCTATAACCAAGTAGCTGTGTTTAACCAGTTTGATGGGGAAACAAAATTGTTCAGAGAGAAATGTCTACATGCTGATTCTGCAAGTGAACAGTCTGTTTTCCAGGTTAAAAGAGGTGGTGCAATTAGTCCCATAAGGATGCAGGGGATGAGAGATATAATCTCATCTCTAGACACTTTGAATGTAACTTGTAGTCTTTTGGGGAACCTAACATCTGATCCCCTGTGGAAGCAGAAGTGGGTAAAGAAGGGACAATGGAACTTTGAAACTAGCTTGTTAATGATAGCCTGGAAGCTTGTTTCTGCCTATGGAGATGCAAATTACTTGGCTGAATGGGGGGTGCTCCACATCAGCCAGGAAATTCTGTTAAGTAAGAGGAGGGCAGGTTTTGTCCCTTTGGGGCAAGGAGGGAAAGAATTGATTTTGTAAAGGAAAAACTGCAAAGTGACCCTAGAAAGCTGAAATTCTAATGGTATTGACCCTAAGGCATAGCTTGACAAACCTAATGGTATTTTTGTGTAACTACTGTGTTATTACCAGAGACTGTAAAATTGTACAATGGTCCTAATCTTTTGAAAAATCCTTTGACCATGTTAAGAGGAATACATGGGAACACACTTGATGTTAAAAGGCCTGGTTCTACTAATGTGTCACAGTTAAGGCCTGTAAACAGTGGTAAAACTTTCCAAAGGGAAAAGACATTCCACACCTGATGTGCAGTATAACAAGGGAAACTGAGGCACACTACCATATTGTTTCCATGGCTACATGCCAAGATTTCTGTGCTATTAACAACATCAATATCTATATTGATTTAATGTTACTTGAGTTCCAAACATTTGCCAGAGCTTGTATAAGCTTGTAAAGTAGCTGTTTTCTTTAGCTCTTGGCAAGATCACATAAGACAAACCCATGAATTAGGGGCTTCCCTTCACATCCATACTTAATATCATCCTCAAAGCAATGGTGTTGTGGAGTGAAAAATCAGCAGTTTTAAAGACTATGCTGCGAACAGCAAACCCCAACCCTGATTTTTAAAACTGGCTCAGCAAATGTAGTTCTTAACAAGCAAACTAATGCCCCCGAGTAGGGCTCGTATTATTCTGTTTTACAGGTTATGCTGCCCTCCCTCACAACATCTTTGTCCATGGAGCCCTGGGAGAAGGTGAACTGCAAACCTGGTTCGCCGCCTACTGGGTGCAGGAGGTCAGCGGAAACCAGTCCCTGTCAGCGCTGAGTCCAGAAGATTGTCTTGTTTGCTCCACTCAGTTCTCACCTAAATATCCATTACCCTTTCAATTTGTACCAATAGTTTATAATTTTTCTTCATTTAATACTTCTAGTGTGAATTGTTCTATGTGGAGTTTTTCTTATGCTAATACCTCCCTAACTGAACCCACTTTTAATTTTACCTATCCCCCTCATTAATTGTTCTTATCGTCCTTATTATAATAATTTTTTTGGAAACTTCTATACCTCCTCTGTTGTTAGCTTTAACCCTGTTAGTTATATGATGTTACGTGATCAAGTGCTGTTTCTATCCCTTGCTATTGAAATGCTTGTTAATACTACGGCCAAGGGCCTCTCCTTAATTAATCAGCAGTTACATTCCCTTGTTCAGTATAGTATTCAAAATAGATTAATAATTCAATATTTGTTACAATCTTTTTCATTTTCTACTAAATTTGCTGAAGTATATCCCGAATTTGCTGATAAATGCTGTGTTTCTTTGCCTTCTATTTCTCCTAATTTGTCCTCAATTGTTAAGACCTGCAAACATTAAGCTCTGATGTCCAAGAGTCACGAGAGTCCTTCCAGTTTTGATCATGGCTCAATTGGCTTGGCCTTGTGGCCTACAAATCTTATTTCCAATCCCTGTTTTGTGTCCTCCTAGTTAGGCTCGCTCTTCTCTGTCTCGGATGTGCCTTCATTAAAGCCTGCATTCACAAGTTTGTTGCCTCCGCCTACATCGCTTCCACCCCCGAAGCGCATCCCCTCGTAGGTGGGAATGAGGAGTCGGACTCGGAAGTTTAGGTATTCGGCCAAACTATTTCGGCCAGGGCACGGGGGCATGTTCTGATGAGTTCCTGTCTGCATCCTGTAACACTTGCCCATACCGGTATTGCCCTGGCCTCTTCTTTTGTCATTCAGTTTTGTGTGCATTCTATAACAATATGCATTTCCTCCCCCTTTGGGGGCGAAGCCAGACTTTGAGGCACCTGCTCCCCTACTTGGTGTAAACTTTGCTTGTGCCAATCAGAAGCGAACACAAACAGGTTTTGGGCCCCGTCCCCTATGACACTTTTGTGATGTCATAGTTGGTACTTATGTTTCTGTCTGCCATGTGCAGACAGAGAGAGGAAACGAATCCCGTGTATCCGTGTATCCTGTGTACCCCACGTAACCGAGCCTGATCAACTCGAAGCCTCTCTCTCAGCTCACGTGTTTCAAATAGAGCTTATACGTTTACCGGTCGTGTTATGCGTTGGTTTGTATTTGTAAGTATGAATTATTACTAAATGCTGCATCTTTGTTTGTAAATAATGTTAGCAGGCATTTTAGTCATTGTGTGTTTTAAGTTTCATTAAGTCTATTAGCTAATCAAAACCTGCTCCCTTACCCCTTGTAATTATCCCCAGTAAAACTTTAAATTGATTAATTTTTACTTGTGTGTGTGTCTGTGCATCTGCAGCTCACGTCCTGACCCACACTCCCCTTGCGTCTCTTACCTATATAGTTTATTGCCACGTGCAACCTGGTAAATAACAGGCCTGCAATTTTTCCTCGCCCCTGCGAGTCCGTGGCAATCCACAGTCACCAGGAACATCATGAGGTTATTTGTGGGATGATTATACTTTGTATCATTCAATAGTACTTTGATATGCAGATTACTAGATGCTAGATAAATTGAGCCTCTTGTTCATAATAAACAACCCCCTACCACTTGAGCTAAAGGAGAAGATAACTGTTAGTAGTACAGTAGACTCTCGATTATCCAGGATGATAGGAAAAAAATTAATTCTGGTTAATAAAATCCTGGATAATCACCATCCATAGGAAATATGGGGAGAGGGGGTTTGGTTCACCAGCCACCCTGCGCCGGGGGGAGGGGGTATTGGTTCACTGGCTGCCCTGTGCCCTGGTGGGGGTTTTTTGGTGTGTGCTTGGGGCAGCAGCAGAGACAGAGCCAGCCCTACGAGTTGTGTGTATATATTTTTTTTGACATCCTGGTTAATCCACATTCTGGTTAATCCAATCCTGGATAATCGAGAGTCTACTGTATAGGGCTTTTGAGACACAACTGAGCAATTCTGCTTCCACCCAGCAAAAGTAGTAATGCAAATACTCACTAACCAATATTAAAATATCTATCCTGCTTTCTCATTTTGAATTCTTGTGATCTTAGTTATAACTCATATCTTTTCTAGGACTTTTCATCTTGGAAAAGCGGAGATTAAGGGGGGATATGATAGAGTCATATAAAATCATGAGTGGTGTGGAGAAAGTGAATAAGGAAAAATTATTTACTTGTTCCCATAATATAAGAACTAGGGGCCACCAAATGAAATTAATGGGCAGCAGGTTTAAAACAAAAAGAAGGAAGTTCTTCACATAGTGCACAGTCAACCTGTGGAACTCCTTGCCTGAGGTTGTGAAGGCTAGGACTATAACAGGGTCTAAAAGAGAACTAGATAAATTCATGGAGGTTAAGCTCATTAATGGCTATTAGCCAGGATGGGTAAGGAATGGTGGCCCTAGCCTCTGTCAGAGGGGGGTGATGGATGGCAGGAGAGAGATCATTTAATCATTACCTGTTAGGTTTCACTCGCTCTGGGGCACCTGGCATTGGCCACTGTCGGGAGACAGGATACTGGGCTGGATGGACCTTTGGTCTGACCCAGTATGGACATTCTTATGTTCTTATCCAAGAGATCATAAATAAAATCCAATATATCACTGCAAGTCTCCTGGAAGGTATCTAATGACTGAGTGTATGATCGTAAACTCTTAACAGTTCAGAAGGAATTGGCATATGACCATTCATTCAGAATTCTCAGAAAACAGATTTTACAACAAAAAATAATTTCCTTGCAAACACATCATGTTTATTATCTTAATGAAATAACAACAGACACACTTTATTAGGACATATAACAAACCATCTGTCCCGAACTGAAAAAAGTGCCTTGTGAAAAACAATCTCATGTTTATACAGTCATATGACACATCATTTTGAAAAGTAATGCAAGGAATCTGTACCCACAGAACACATAATCAAACTGATACAGATATTAGTCACTTTGAACTAATTCTTCTTTTGAGCTCACTGTAAACAGTTTGATTGACGTAACATTAAACAATCACCAAATAAACACACTATGGAATTTAGCAACATAAAAACATTCCATGAAAAATAAACATTGCTATTAGAAATCTATACAATAAAGTGCTGCACTTTCTAGCTGAAATGTCCCTATGGCATTTACATAGTTCAGTACCACAGCTGTATGCTGTTATTTTTGCTGTTTGTAGCCTGGAATTACTAATGAGCCATTTGAAACCTTGGCTAGCATCCTAAGTAACTTAAGGCTGCACACCTTGAGGTGAACACCTTAATCTGAATGTATTTTAGCAACACCACAGTTCCTTAATACTAAATTTTCTTGAGATTCTTAGTTTGATATAACTATGATTATTATTGACCTCACTGGAGTTTTCCCTAAGACTGTGATCCAACGCCATGCAAACCACTGGGAGTCTTTCCATTGAGTTCAGTGGCTGTTAGATCAAACTTTGCTTAGTCTCATGGAGTTATTCAGGGAGCTAAAATAACAGAAATGAAAACGACACTCACTCTTTAATACCTGAAAAGGTGCTTCTGAACGAGACATGACTCTGTACCTTTAGGGAGACAAGTTCATGTTCGTCACATTAGCTTGTGGCACTGGATAAAACAACACCATCCTGAAATGCTACATTCTCACTGAGGACATAATATTTGATAGCTCATAGGAAGAGGAAACCTTGCTATGTTTGGTCCTGCTCCTGCTCTCAAGCCCATGCAAAAGTTCCTTTTTTGCTGGGAGCTGGACTGGGCTCTTTATACATATTAACAAACAAACAAACAAAAACAGCATCTGAAATGATCAGCAAATGAAATCAATGTCAGCAAATCAGATAGCCAGATAGTCCTGGGGCACTGAAAAGAGATTTACAATGAAAACTTCATGAAAGAAAGCAGATTTGTACAAGAGCATAGGCTCAAATCAGGGGTTCCCAAACTTGGTTCATGGCTTGTTCAGGGTAAGACCTGGCAGGCCGCAAGAAGCTTTGCTTGGGTGACTGCTGATACTGCTGATGCAACTCCCAGTCACCACGGTTAGCCATTCCCGGCCAATAGGAGCTGCAGGAAGCCGTGGCTTGGCTCACGCTGCTTAACGCTGCTCTCATTGGTCAGGAACAGCAAACTGTGGCTCCTGGGAGCTGTGAGTGGCCATACCTGCAGATGCTTAGGTAAATAAAGAGTCTCACGGCCTGCCACGGGCTTAGAACAAGCCTAGAATCAAGTTTGGGAACCCCTGGCTCAAATTCATTGGTCTCTTAGTGTGGAATTAATTGCACACAAAGGGCAAGGGAGCCCAAAATGGATGCAAGCAGTGAAATGGTATAACTTGCACTGATCTGGCATTCAGAAGGTATGTAAAACAGATGTAATTTATATGCGAGAGGTAAGTGTAGTAGAAGCAAGAGAGTGTGAATGCAGGTTACTTTTCTTGCTACAACTTCCTTCGGTCTGAAACTGACACTCCTTTTGCACACCTTCTGAATACCAAACCCAGGCAAGTTACATTATTTTGTCACTTACATCTATTTGCCTACTAGCTGACATCCTATGTATAATTTAGCCCTTCATTTCATTTGGCTTTGACATGGTAGTTGCACCATCTCTTGCATTTGTATATTTTAAAAGTCCCTTGAATCAAACGGAAAAGTTGCTTTCTAATGGACTGAATTGTAAAACAAGTCTCTTCTCCAAGCCAGGCCCAATGTAGCTTTTCAATAAGGATGCAACAAGCATCTCACTAACATATCACACCCATTAGACAAAATAACATCTTCAGCATTACAAACAAAAATGAGGTTGACACCAAATAAGAGCTCAGTTTTTTTCTTAGCCTTTATTTCTAGTCAAGGTCTCAGCTTTCATTTAGAAGCAATACTTTCCTGTAACAACTGTAACATTCAGTTTTATTGACATATTCCTTAATATAAGCAGTTACTTTCTTTGGAAAATAATTCATGTTTTTTCTCCAGACAACCACTGTTTCCATTTTAGGTTAACTTTCTCTTTGTTTTGAGAGTAATTTTATACCTCCTAATAAAATGAAAACACAACAGTAGTAGCTTATTCTGTTTTGCTATGTAATACATGTTTAATGTATACATTTTTCTTATTCAATAATTTTCTTAGAGTACTGACTGGCTAAAGTACTTTCTTAATCACCAGAAGCTACTAACTTCCTTTAATCTGTTTTAATGCATATTTATGGCACTATTTGAATAGTTGTCTGCACTTTTTCTGGTGCATAAGCCATAAGTCATACAGCAGCCTCATAATTAATAGAATTACAATGTTATTTCTTAGAGAAACATCCGCATAGCAATAACATCACCGATAGTAAATATGCTACAACCCCTTGCCCCCAAACAAACAAAAATAAGATAATGTTCCATACCAGGTTTTGTACAATAGAGTCTAGAAAACAAAAACAATCAAGAACTTAGAAACTGGTTTTCATTGTACATTCCAATGAAATTGGAGGTAACTGGTAACTTCTGCCTGTTGCCCAAAGTGACATAGAACTAGATGCAATCCATGAACCAGAACATTGAAACAGGTGTCAGATGAGGTTCCTTGCTCTTCCAAGTCCCAGCCAGAGGTCAATCTTTGGAATAATTCATTGTAATTTTCCCTTCAGACTGACATCCACCAGCCAATAGATATGTCCAACTCTCCAGAGAAATCATATTTCAACAGCATTCCTTCAATGGGAACAGGCAGCAGTAAGTAAGTAATGCATACAGCTCATTCCATCTCCTCATCTCATTCAAGTCATTTGTGACAAGCTTGTCAAGACCATATTTTCCAAAACCATTGTTTTCTTCCTTCCTTTTCCGTTTTCTCCATCTCCCAAAGAGCTTCACGTTCCTGGGCAGAAGAGTTTTGTAATAATATTAAGAATCTTCTGCTGCAGGTTGCATATATCTCCTATTTTGCGCAGCTGCAAAGAGCACAGAGTCATCGCTTCCTGTGCTGTAAAACACAAAAGAAAAAGTCATTAGTTTGTGAATTCTGTATGCTTTCTTATCCACAGTGGATAGCTCTTATATAATCATGCAT
This sequence comes from Sternotherus odoratus, assembly GCA_032164245.1. NCBI lineage: Eukaryota > Metazoa > Chordata > Testudines > Kinosternidae > Sternotherus > Sternotherus odoratus. The sequence goes on from JAVMKO010000007.1 coordinate 88,514,369, forward strand.
GTCTATAAGCTAATACATATTTTACCCCAAGAGGTAAGAGAGATTTAAAGGTGTATAGTTGCTTACAGAGCAACTATAGGTAACAGAAATTTAAAATGTCAAATTTTAAAATAAAAAACCTTTAGAAATCAGTTGCTTGCTTAGACGGGGGAAGCAATAAAGTGTTCCCATCCCATAATTTGCATAAGAAATGTTACCCTCTGTGACAGTAATACGTTTTGAACTTTTTTTTTTTACGTTAGCACGGATCAAACGACAAGCCAGGAAGAATGACTCCTTTGATCTCACTAGATTATATTGCTAAACAGCCTTCTCGGGTGTTTCAGAAAACTCGGGATTCTGTTCTCGGAGTGAATCCAGTTCCGTCAGTGAACGCGGTAAATGTAAACAACTGTGAGACCAGAATCGAGCTCGCAGTCAGTATTTATGGAGCGGTCATTAGAAATGATCCTAAGTTGAATCCCCCCGATGCAAAGGCCCCAGTTTTTGCGGGTGTCGGAATTTAGGAACCAGAACCTTGGAGCCAGACGTTCCCTGAACTGGGGGGTGGTTCAAAGCGAGACCCGAACTTGGTGCCTCGGACCTAGCTCTGGTGATCACCGCTCAAACAGGTCTTAGAAGAGTTCAAATCAGATGGCAAAGAGCTGAACCACTAAACCCAGTATTACTGTTGGCTGCATGGAACATCTAATACTAACACATCGCAATCAGGCTAAGACGTTAGCCCGGCTTTCCTTCGTGCTAACACCGTCATTTAGCAATTAAAACAAAAATCCCGTTTCTTAATCTGTACCCCCGGCGGGAGGGAACTTTTGCCCCATTCACAAGGGGAACCCGTCTCGCCCGCACAAGAACAGAAAGCAAAACCGCGCTCGCTCCCCATGCAGCCTGGGGACACGAGGTGAAACTGACCAGCCCCCCCTTCCCCGGACTATACACCCCAGCGATCCCCTAACACCGGCGCGATCGGGGGCAGCTCGGGCACCCCCCGGCTCTGGGGGGACGGGGCCGTACCTGCGGGAGCGGGGCTCTGCTGCGCACCCTTGCGCAGGGTCTTTCCCGGCATCATCTCGCTTCCTTCGCCGCCGGCCGGTCCGCAGCCGCGGGGGGATCAGAGCTCGCTGCGCGGGGACGGTGCCGAGCGACGCTCTCCTCTCGCCCGCCGGATCGGCTCTGCCGGCCCGCGACGCCCGCGGCGCGATAAAGGCGACCCGGGGATTTCCTGGCCGGGGATGAGGTAGCGAAAGCGCGGGGTGGGGAATCCCTCCCCCCCCCGGGGCATTCAGCCAATCAGCCGCCAGGAGCCCTGGCGTGCTGCCACAAGTCAGGTCCGCGCCCGGGCACGTGCCCGCTGCCCGCACCCGGCTTGCCCGGACTTGCCCCCGGCCGGGCGCGAACTGGCGGCCAGCCCCGCCCGCCCCCAGCCGGCCTCGGGGAGGCGACGCGGGCACCGGGGTGGAACTCGGCGACGGGGCTGTGGGGGTCGAGGCGTTGATTCCTAGCACGCTAGTGGGCTGCGCCCCGGCAGGGTCCCTGCGCCATGTCCACCTGCCGGGCTTAAACTCCGCCGGAGCGGAGCGCCCTCAATGGTTTCTATGCTGCAGCCCCAGTCCCTGAGCCCTAGGGTGCTGGGAAATACTCTGTGAGAAGGTGAGCCCTGGTCTAGCCCATATTAGGCATTGCTAGTGCCAGGGTGTCCCTTGGCACTGGTTTGGATCAGGCTTTTGTGGGTCCAAGGCTTATAATTAGAAGGGTGTTTTGTAATCCTATTAAAAATTGAAGTTCAACTTGGATCGGCTACCTGTTTTGAATGTAAAGGGCTGCCTTTGTTTTGGTCCTTAATGACCTCTATCACGGTCTGTCTGGTTTATAATGGCACCTATCACCACAGTATGTGAACACCTACAACATGAATGAGGTAACAAAGTCCTGTGGCACCCTAAAGACTAACTATAAAGTTTTGAAGCATGAGCTTTCGTGGGCTAATACCCACTTCGTTGGATGCAAGCAGTGGAAGACAAAGTGGGTATTAGCCCACGAAAGCTTATGCTTCAAAACTTTATAGTTAGTCTTTAAGGTGCCACAGGACTTTATTACCTCTGCTATTCCAGACTAACATGGCTACCTCCCTGATTCTCTACAACATGAAGTAGATTGTCAAGAGCAAAGTACCTAGGGGCCAGGAGATAAAAGTTCCATTCAGGGTAAGCTAATTTTTGTTTGACAGATGTGTGTTCATTTCAGGTCTTTTTGTTTGTCTTTTAGATCTAAGAAGCATTTGACCAGAATCATGCAGTGGTTCTCAAACTTTTGTACTGGTGACCCCTTTCACATAGCAAGCCTCTGAGTATGACCTCCCCTCCTTTATAAATTAAAAACACTTTTTTATACATTTAACACTGTTATAAATGCTAGAGGCAAAGTGGGGTTTGGGGTGGAAGCTGACAGCTCGTGACCACCCTCCATGTAATAACCCAGGAACCCCCTGCAGGGTCCCAACCCCAAATTTGACAACCCCAGAGATCAAGGAATATTCTTTTTGCTCCCTTAGTAGGTTTTACAGCTGTTTGCCATTTCTATTGCCAAACTTTGCTGTCACTTTGAGATACTTATGCAGCAATAAGGGCTTGTCTCCACTTGAGCCGGCAGGGATCGATCTTTTGGTGATCGATTTATCGCATCTCGTTAAGATCACCAAAAGATCGATCCCTGCCGGCTCAAGTGGAGACAAGCCCTAACAGAGTGCTCTGTTTGCTCCATGCTTTCATTTCTAGAGAATCTCATTTGAAGGGAGATGCCCGTTAAAACTTCTGACTCTTTTTATCACAAAAGACTAGTTCTTCATGCTGAAAGGCAAATCAAGTTTTAGGAGCTGGTAAACCTGATCATCAACTTAGTGGCACCTCAGAATAGATGACGTGTCCATTTGCTGATTGTGTAACTGTTGTTATTGTCTGAAGTTTAAAAATTAAAAGGTGCACACCAAGGCCTGGGTCTGTGTTTTCAAGTGATAATGCAGTTTGGGTGAAGAACAATGGTTCCTCTGTAAATAATTACATTTCTCCTGGCATTTTGGTGATGTAGTACAGTGTACTAACCCTCTACTACACTCTCCCTACGTGTTCCCGGGAGGCCAAACTTCAGAGAAAGTTGTCGTGGGGCTTAGACAGCAGGGAAAAGAAGGAATTTCTGATCCATTCCATTCCCACCACGATGTATCTGCATTTTTCCCCTCCACCACAAAATCCAGACAGCTAACAGATCATGCAAGAAGAGTGGGCAGGAGAGAAGGAGCCAGGGTGCACTGCAAGTGTATTAAATGGCATAGTGTGACTCTCACAGTGCAGAGCAACGACACCTGTATTCCCCCTCCGTGGTCCAGCAAGGGCAGCCACTGGCTTCTGGCTCCTCAGCCCTCCCCTTTCTTGGTGGAGACCACCATCTCGCTCTCTCCTGACTGCTGTATTTCCAGGCTGCACAGTTCCCTGCCTATACCATGAATTGCCCCGCAAAGTCAGAGTGCCCAAGCAGGTTTGCTTTTCTTTTCTCCACAGAATCTGTGAATGGTGTCATTGCTTGCAGGTAAGTTTACCACATAGTTATTTCAAAGCAAGCACATTTATTCTTCAGATAAAAGCATTACAGAGAAAACACATTACAGCCAATAAAAGAACCTACATGCATGCTAACAAAAAATTACTAGAGATCATCCTGCTACTCCAACAAGGGTGCTGGTTGCTGAACAGTTCTTCAAGCCACACAGGAATGTAATTGTGATGATAAATTTATAAAAGCCATTAGCTGAAAACAAGCACCCTCCCCTACCCGCACCCCCGAATCTGTGAGTCACTCTTATCCAGTTTGGGCCTCTGCTCCTCATGTAACAGGTGATCAGCAAAGAGTTTCTCCTTGGGGCGCAGCTTCAAAAGGATGGGTCCAGAGGAGGGTAATTTGCATTCCCCTCATCCCAAGTATTTCCTAGGAAACCCTCTCCCCTAAAAGTTCTGTCCTGGGTAGTGCATTGTTCCAGGCAGTCCTTTGAAGCTCATAGCAATTCCCAGGGTTTACATTAGTCCAGTGTCCCCCCTTAAAGACGTTATACACAATCCCACAGTAACATTTGCCCTTTTAATACAGTGAACTCCTAAAATACTTAAATGTAATTCAGTAAGGTTTGGCCAGAAAATTGCCATACCCATCACAGTGACCATTTGGGAAAGGGTCTGTACAAATTCATGGAATCAGAGAGGTAGCCGTGTTAGTCTGGAATAGCAGAGGTAACAAAGTCCTGTGGCACCTTAAAGACTAACTATAAAGTTTTGAAGCATAAGCTTTCGTGGGCTAATACCCACTTCGTCGGATGCAAGCAGTGGAAGTGTCCAGAGGCAGGTATAGATAAAATCAGGTATAGATACAAATTCATGAATTCTGGATGATAATTTTTACTAATAAAACTGCTGTATCCTGAGTGCCTATGTGTGTGGGGCCACCATTGCTGACAGGACAACCAGCCAAGGACAACGGGAAATACTTACAGTTAATTACACTGGCATTTTAGTCACAATAGTTATGCTAAAGCCTAAAGAATAGCTGCATCTTTAAAAGACCCGTGTTATCTTATCCCTCTGGAAGGAGAGGAGAAGGTAGGAGCAGTGGAAATTTATCAGAAGCAGAAAAAAAACCCCAGCCAGTAGTCTGGGGTTTCAGTAAGTAGCCAGGAGGGGGTTAAATAAGGGAACACACAAGAACAGAGGGAGAGCTAAACAGGAAGAGGAAGTGGTAGGCTGGAGACAGCATGTAGCAGGTTCATGAGACATGAGGGCCCTGCTTGCTTTCCTGAGCCTGGCTGGCCCCAAGTACAGTGAGACTCTGCCCCCAGCTCCTCCCAAGAATTCCCTGAAGCTGTAAGGCAACCCGGCAAGGAAATGTGTGTGACTGTTTATTGGTCAGTATGCTCTATACTCTCTTGTCCGTTATTGGCTGCGGTATAAAGAGTGATAATGTATTAGACTTGTGCAACGCATCTATGTGTGTTTAACGCTGCAGAAGTACACAGGGAAACTAAACCAAAAATTTCCCACCTTTGGGGTGGAGCTCTAGGAGAGAATGTGTTCAAGCAACTGGGGTTTGGTGCTGGTCCTGGGGGCGTTGGGCAGGTGGGCTCCATTTTGGTGATGTGGTAGAGTGAGAGCCAGTGCTCCGATAATGTGCCGGAGTGGTCCTGGGAGGAAATCATGCTGCATTCTGCTGAGATGCAGGAAGCTTAAACACCCGGGGTCCGGGGACACGGAGGCTTGGATTCTCCTTATAGCAGTCCTCGTGAATGGCCATGAGGGGTACTTGCTAGGATCTGAGACCACATAGTCCACCCTCCCTAAGGACTGCAGTCAAATGTGCAGGTTAATACCCCCACTGCAGGCTTTGTGTGTGTCACCCCTCAGAGGGGTGTGTCAAATAACAGAACTACTGGTGGTCATCAGCCAATGGCAGCACAGCTACTGGCACAGTTATACTTCCCTGACTGACACAGAGGCCAGAGAGCAGTTTAGAGGGACAGTCCTCCTGCATTTCTGGCCACAGTCTGTGGGGCTAGGGGGTTGCTTTTGGCTCTACCCTGGCTGCTCTGACCCCCCTCCCCCCCAGCTGTGTGGTTTGGGGGTGAGTGGGATCGAGGTGCCATCTGCATGACTCAGGTACACCTGTGGAACGTTTGGAATTAGCTTGTTCCCCTCTGTGAAGTCAGACCCAGAACGGGGATGTGATGCACTGAATGTGTAAGTTGCCTTTTTTCCAGTGAGAGGGAAACGGAGACTAGCATTGACTGTTTCTTATTTGCCAAAGCTTCCTGCATTGAAAAAGAGATTGAGCTTAAAACCGAAAGTACAAATCCCGACAACCCCCCTCAAAGGTAGTGCAGCATCATTGTGGGTTTCTTGGCATGGCCTAGACAGTATGAGAAAAATCTGGCATTGGGCCACACAAGTTGGGCAGAGTTTTATTGTTTTATTCTAAAAGGAGGAACAGGGGATTCTTCATGCTACAGAATGGAGCCGTGCAGCCATTTGGACCATTGCAGAGAGGACTGATTCTATTGCTACCATCACCTAGGGCAGAGCTGTGTGCAGGGTGGATTTAGAGTTAGTGGGGCCCTGTGAGCAGCTTCAGTTTGGCCCACCCCACCCGTTGGGATCCAGACAAGAAAAAGAACATTCTCTCTTATTCCCCCTGTTTTTTATTCTTTTTTTCTTCCTCCTCCTATATTATAAGTAATGGGAAATAAATAAAAATAAAATGAGGTTCCCTGATTAGGGGCGGGGGTTAGGGTGCAGGAGGGGGTGTGGCTGACAGGCTCTGAGAGCAAGTTTGGGTGCAGGCTCTGGGTTGGGGTGTGGGATGAGGGGGTGCGGGCTCTGGGAGGACGTTTGGGTGGGGGTGCGAGCTCTGGGCGGGGCAGAGGGTTGGGGTGTGGGATGAGGGGTGCAGGCTCTGGGAGGACGTCTGAGTGCGGGCTATGAGCTGGGGTAGGGAATTGGGGTGTAAGAGGGGATGTGAGGGGCAGGCTCTGAGCTGGGGTAGGGAGTTGGGGGGGGTGGCACTTACTTTGGGCGGCACGGTTCCCACAGTAACTGGAACACATTCCCCTCTGGCAGCAGCTCCCAGGCAGGTGCCAGAGGAATGTGTGTGCCAGTCGCTTTGAAAGCCGTGCCACCGCACTGTTTGTTTGTTTCTGGAGTCAGCTGGTGTAAATGGGTCTAGTTCTGATTTCAGTGGAGTTACACGCGTTTCTACCAACTCAGGGACTGGCCCATTACTCTTCTTTGAGGGAAGATGGAGGTGGGTGAACTGGGCTATACTTTTATAGGTGGTCAATGCCAAACCTCAGGCGGTCACCTAGGCTGCAGCGTGCTGAGAGGTGCAGTGACGCTATTGCCAAGTACCAGATTGCCAGATCTGGGATCAGACCGGGCCAAGGCCAGGACAGAATGCCTAACTTGCTTTCTGCTGCCATCATGGGCCTCTGTGGGTGAGGAGTGACAGAGGCAGCTGGGTATAAGTTGGGAGTGCCCCTGAATAGTGCTCTGCTTCTCAGGGCTGGCAACAGAAATTTTGCGGCCCCCTACTCTGATCGTTTGGGGGCCCCCTACTCTGATCGTTTGGGGGCCCCCTACTCTGATCGTTTGGGGGCCCCCTACTCTGATAGCGGAGTAGGGATAGTGGTCCCACGGTGGGGGGCGGGTGGGGGGGCTTGTGGGGGGCGGAGCCGGTACCACGGTGGGGGGCCGCTCCGGGGGCAGCTTCCCCACGGCCCATCCGGCCCCGCCGCGCCCCCTGCCCCCCAGCAGACCGGCCGCTCGCCACGTGTCTGCCCCGCGGCAGCAGCTGGGCAGACTCCTGCCAGCGGCCGGCTGCCCCGCCTGCTGCAGGCGGGGCGGGCGTGGGGCCGGTCTCCCGCCGGGGCTACCCCGGGATGCGCTAGGGCCGCCCCGCTGCACCCCGGCCGGGCCCCCGACCCTGCTGGCCGCGGTGGGAGGGACCCGGCCTGGCTCCCACCCCAGCGCGCCTGGGGAGGGGGGTTTCCCCAGGCTCCAGCATGGCAGCTGCTCCTGGCTCCCCCCGCACCCCTAACCTCAGCCACAGGCGGCGGCAATAAACCATCCCGGCAGGAGCGCCGGCTCCCGTCCACCCGCGCCCAGCCCGCGGAGACAGGCCCGGCGACAAGGGGGGACTATGGCCCCTGGACTTAAGGGGGCCCCCCCTTAAGTCCGGGGCCCGGTACAGCTGTACCCGTTGTACCCCCCTGTCGCCAGCCCTGCTGCTTCTTACTATGGCTTCTAAGGACCCCCCCACAATGAGATTGCACACACCTGGGAAAATATTCTGACATGACCATGTTTAAGGGTATGGCTGAGTTAAAGTAAAATCAATGACCCACTTCTCTCTCGTACAATGGAGCAGCACTGACTCAGGGCGGTTAGTCTTGTGGTGCATCAGTGTAACTGGGCCTGGTAAGGACAGCCACATCTCTCATACCTAAAAATGGAAATGTAATAAGCTGTCAGGCCTGCGTCCCTTTTCTTTATTCCCAATTTGCCTTCCTGTAACTCCATTCAATTGAATGGCGCTAACTGGTGGAAGCAGAGGAGGATCAAAAACGACACATTTACAGAGCCTTTTCTGTGACAGGAACTCTAAGCAATCAAAGTGCAACATGTGACTTCCAGCAGCTGTCAGCAACTGTCAGCACAGACCTGTCGAAAGGAAACCAAACAGCACGAGGAGGAAACTGACAGTAGGCTAGAAAGGAAAGTGGGCACATTCTGTGGTGTGGGTTAAACCAGGAGCTTTTCCTCTCTTTGTTCTCCCCCTCCCCCACTGGTCTGCTTGGGCACGCTGATTCTCTTGAACCTAAAAGTGTTATGAGGAAAGTGAGCATTGTCATAATCAGCCCTGACTAAAGGTCATATGAATAATCCAAAGAAGGGTGGGGCTGAGCTAAACTACAGTAATAACGATCTCTGCTAGAGCTGTTATGTGGTGGTTCTATCTGCTGAACATTTATAATAAGTTCTATGTATCAGAGGGGTAGCCGTGTTAGTCTGTATCCACAAAAACAACCAGGAGTCTGATGGCACCTTATTCCCGAATAAATCTGTTAGTCTTTAAGGTGCCACCAGACTCCTTGTTGTTTTAATAAGTTCCATGGCACTTTTCATCTAAGGATCTCAAAGCACTCTCCTTCCATTCAGAATTAAAACCTCCCGTTATCTGTATGAATTCAGTATTAATGCTGCTCCTTTACAGATGGGGAAACAAGTACTGGGAGCCGAGTGATTTAAGCCTAGGTCAATGCCCAAACCAGGAAAAGAAACCAGAGCTCCTGACACACTGATCTGTGCTAGAATAAAACTTATCACTTAGTACCTTCCAGCTGTTACGCAAACATTAACTAATGAGTCTACCACCAGGCCACACCCCCTTCTAATCACGCTATTTTCTTTGGACTTTCTCTATTAAAACTTAATCATCCAGATTTCCAGTCAAGAGACATTTCCTAAGGCCTGCCAACATGGATTGTAATGTGGTCACTGATGTCAGATTCAAGCTCTCTGAACCTTCTTTGCAATAAACCTCCACATCTCCCTGCCATCTACTTGATTTATTTTTCCTCCTGGGAAATCTGTCAGCCTCATGATGTCATCTCTGGCACATTAAGTTTCCAAGTGGTCACCATGCAGAACCTAATTCAACTCCCACAATTTTTTTCTCTACTGACTTAACTGGGAGTTGGTTCTAGTTGTGTACCAGAAAGCCCTGGTTAGCCCAGGTTTACGGAGGTTTTATTAATATTGTGCTGATCTCTTGGTTATTCACTCCCTTCAAAGAGGTAGCTGTGGCGAATGGAGTGGAACAGTATTTTTCCTGCTTAAATTATTGTATAGCGGTGTTGTGCACTGTTAAATAGTTACCATGTTTTATCATTTGTGATGTGTGAAGTGATCTTTGCATATCAACTTGTATAGCAGTTTGGGATCCTTTAGGTTGAAAGCTGCTTGTCAGAGTCGCCAGGTGGCTGGCTGAGGTGAGTTGGAGTAGGGGCTGGCTAGTGTGGAAACAGGCACAGCTAGAGTAGAAGCAGGAGGTTGAAACTACTGGCAATAGAAATAGTAGTGACACTGAGCAGACTGCTTCCCTTAAGAGCCTATATACTTGCCTTGGGATTACCTAGGTCAGTGGTTTTCAATTCTTGTTAATTTATGCACTCCTAAAATATTTTGAATGGAGGGTGGACCCCTTTGGAAATGTTAGACCCAGTCTGCAGATCCCCAGGGGTCTGTGGATCACAGGTTGAAAACCACTGTTCTATGGTAACTAGGGTTGTAAAAGTGAAAAAGAGTCTGGTGGCACCTTCTAGATTAACAGATGTATTGGAGTATAAGCTTTCGTGGGTGAATATTCACTTCGTCTGATTTTTATAGGAGAGGGTGGGGGGTCGGGGAAGAACTTGGGTTAATAATGGGAAGCCACATTCAAATTTCAATATAATGCAAGCTAAAAAGAAGGAAGGTTTAAAAGATGTAGGATTCTAAAAAGAATCCTACATCTTTTAAACCTTCCTTCTGCACAATTTTTGGTTGCACAATTATTTTATAAAGGCCAGCATTACATATGTGATAATCTCAGAAAGCTGGGAAAGATCACTCCTTGGAGGAGGCACAAGAGTCCAGATCTTCAAAGGGAGTTAGGTGCCAAACACATCCTAGTAGAAGGAAGACCCATGGAGAAGGCCTAGGAGATGCTATCATTACAAAGAGCCCAGTAAGGCTGAGGAAAGCTAAGGGTAAGAAGCAGTCCAGGGAGACAGAGCAGACCCTGACCGCTTATCCTAGGGTTGCTAGGGACCCAGTGTAGGGCGTGGGCTTGGGTTTCCCTACCAGTCAGTGGGAAGGTGGCATGAAGACCCTGGCAGAAGGGGATAAGGACTTTGGAGAGCCCTGGGGTAAGAGGCTGTGAGAATCACGGGGCCCAGATGGGGGGCTGTAGACCTTTAGTAGAGACTCATTTGTTAGACTGTCTCTTACCCTTGAAGTGAGGGGGATGGGCTAAAACATAGCCTGATTGGAGGGCAGAGCTATGAGTCATCTTGCGATGCAATCAGCAGGGGGTGCTAGAGAGAGAGCTGCAACTTCATGCCCTACCACAAGGGGTGTGCAAGTCACTGAGTCCACTCTTGTGGAGTTCTGCCACTGACTGCGGGAAGAGCAAGATCAAGAGTTTATATTTCAGAGTCTCGTCTGCTTCTTCAAAATAAATGGGTGGAATTTTTTTGAGGGGTGAAAAACTTCCTAAGCAGAGAGACTGAGACCCTTCAGACTCTTATCCCTGAAGTACAAACCCCTTAATTTAGAGCCCAACTCCTTCCAGGACCATCTTTCACCCTCTCTCATCAATACAATTCAAATTAAATGGGCTTTCCTAACTTCTGAAAAAGTAGTTACCTTCCAGGACCTTCAGGATTTTTATCTTCCAGTATGCGTGTTATTAGACAGGTGTTTGTCCTGAGAGACAGGGTCCCAAAACATAATGAGCACAACTCTCTTCTACCTTTGGTACAAAGCCATTACCATGAAGTAACCAGTGTTTTTGTTATTCCTGTAAAACAATGTAAGCTGTATCCAGAACCTGCATAGCACTTAGCACGGTTAATGTTAATGAGTTAGCTGCCTAACCTTGCGGTGAAGTACAGGAGTGTGATGGTCTCCAGTGTACAGCTGAGGAAAATGGGGCACTGAAAGGTTATGCTTCGTGCCTGAGGCCACACCGGAAGACAGTGGCAGAGCTTGAACTGGGAATAGAACCCAGCTCTCCCAGACGTCTTTCTGGTTTTTAGAAGTGGCAAAGAGTCCTGTGGCACCTTAAAGACTAACAAAAGTACTGAAGCATAAGCTTTTGTGGGCTAATACCCACTTCGTCGGATGCATGCACTGGAAGTATCCAGAGGCAGGTATAAATAAGTAGCCATGTCTGGTTTTTGAATCACAAGAACATCATCTTCCCCTTGTTCATATAACCGCTGTCCCTGGCAGTTGGTACTTCCAGCCATGGCTAGGAAGCATTTGGATTTCTTGTATTTCAGCTGCGTTAGTTTCTCTCCCTAGCTGTCTTGCACCAGTGCAATGGGGTTGCTTGGGCTCACACTGCAGAGGCATGTTTAGAAACCCCAAATCTAGTATTATTTAGAACATAGAACAAAATTCCTCAGCATAATTCCAGTTTGTGCTCTTGTGGTCTTGTATTCTTCCCTTCCACTCAGTGTAGTTCACACCTTACTACTTAAGCTGTATACAGCTGCTTTTGGCAGACCACAGGCCAACACTGCAGTCATTAGCGCTCTGTAGTGTCATGCAATTAACATCCCGACCTTCCCTTTTCCAAAAATAACACTTTCACATCTGCTCTGAGGCTTTTAACACACTTTAAGCCACAACTAGCCATCACAACACTTTTATGAAGCAGGCAAGTCTCATTAGAGTCTCTCCCCATTTTGCAAGAGAGGCTATGTGGGTTTGCATAGGATCACACTCAGAAGAACTGGAAGTGGAGCCCAGGAGACTGTTTTCGCAGGCGCTTGCTGTCACCATATGCTCGCGCTTTTCCATTGTCTCCCATGTCCTAAAGCTTTCATAACTTCTTACAACAGAGTTAAAAAAACCACAAGCAAAGCTTTCTATAACATATTAAGGAAGAAGAACCAAAGACGCCATGAAGTGCACCAGGGACTCTGCTATTAATCTGTCTTACATAGCAGGCACTTGGATACTACACAGAGTACAAAACTCTGAGATTTCTGTTTTGTTTTCACACAGCTGTTTTAGGTCTCCTATTACAAAATTCAGAATCCACCCCCTCCACCTGCATTAACTAACCAAAATGGTTAGTTCTTATGAGCATCCTATTTGTATTCTCATTGGGAGTAGGTTTCAAACAACTAAAAGGAAGTTCTTCACACAGCGCACAGTCAACCTGTGGAACTCCTTGCCTGAGGAGGTTGTGAAGACTAGGAATATAACAGGGTCTAAAAGAGAACTAGATAAATTCATGGAGGTTAAGTCCATTAATGGCTATTAGCCAGGGTGGGTAAAGAATGGTGGCCCTAGACTCTGTTTGTCAGAGGGTGGAGATGGATGGCAGGAGAGAGATCACTTGATCATTATCTGTTAGGTTTCACTCCCTCTGGGGCACCTGGCATTGGGCACTTTTGGGAGACAGGATACTGGGCTGGATGGACCTTTGGATGGACCATTCTCATGTTATTATTCAGTAGTATGGTTGGGAGGTCTTGGCTCCTTCTGTTAATAACCTGCATTCTATGTTCTCTCAAAGTCTGACCAACCATGATTCACCCAGAATTGACAAAATCCCTGTCCTTGGGCTTATTGCTATAAATGCCCATCAGCATCTTTATTTAGTCTACCTGGTTCTGCAGAAGCCTAAATGGAATGCCTCCTGATGACAAATAGGTCTAGACATTAGCCAGACAGGAACATAGACATTGATTTACTAAACTTCAATTCTGACACTCCTTCTCTCTTTCAGTAAAAGACTTCAAGAGGATTAGAGCTGTCATATGTTGGAGCTTCTGGTAGATAACCAAAACAAAGCGTGATTCACTTTCCCGCTGTTAGTGTTCCTACGCTTAGAGATGATCCAAACAGGTCTTTGGGCTCACAGGCCTGTGAGTTCCTAGCAGAAAAGTTCCCCAGCTTGATTCTGCACCTGGTCAGTCTGTAGGAGCAGAGATCTTAGAACCAGCTATTGATCCTTGTGTCACTTCTGGCATAATAGTAACTTCCATCCCTGCCTGAGGTGGGTGTCACAATCCTAGTAAGGCCCAGACTTCTCTCTGGTGTAACTCCTCTAATTTAAACTGTTGCTAAATATGGACGATATTTCCCTGGCCTGTCCCAGGAGAGAATGAAAATCCTAGGATCAGCTCCCCATAGCCACCAATGCTGCTCATCCTTTATATTTTATTGTCTGTGTGTGTTTGTTTTCCAACAGAGAGAGCAGCCGCACACTGTCAGCCAGACTGCACTTTATTTGAGGTGTTGATAACAAGAAAAAAAATCTCTGTTCCTGGCATACATGTTCCTCTCGGGTACAAGGCTGCATTGAACGTTCTCACTCAAATTGGCTGTCTGCCGATTGTCGGCAGCAAACTCCTTGAACTGTAAAGGAGCGAAAGCAAGTCGTAAATGATGTAAGCTACATACCCCACACCTCTGAATCTGGGTGTGATGGTCTGTGTTGCCAAGTCTGTCCTTGTCTGTGCTGCACACACACCATTTGTCAAAGACACCTGTTGTACTTGTCTATGTAAAACTTCTAAAGCATAGAAGCTGCCATTTTTAAATGCATTGTTCCACAGCCCTTCATCTGCTGATTGCTTGGTTTGCCTGAAGCAAATAGTCACCAGGAACTACACACCACACCACAGAAATACTAACCCAGGAACCAATCCTTGTAACAAACCCCATTTTGTTCGCTGTCCCCATATCTGATCTAGTGACATCATCACAGGAACCAACCACACCATCATTCACTTGCACATTTGCTAATGTGAAAAATGTCATCATGTGCCAGCAATGCCCTTCTGCGACGTACAAACCAGACAGTTTCAACATAAAAGGATAAATGGACACAAATCAGACATCAGGAACGATAACATACAAAAGCCAGTAGGAGAGCTTCAATCTCCCTGGACACTCAATAACAGATTTAAAAGTAGCTATTCTTCAACAACAAAAACGTCAAAAACAGACTTCAAAGAGAAACTGCAGAGCTACAATTCATTTGCAAATTTAACACCATCAATTTGGGCTTGAATAGGGACTGGTAATAGCTAGCTCACTACAAAAGAAATTTTTCCTCTCTTGATATTGATATCTCCTTATCAATTAGTGGGAGTGGACCACGTCCACCCTGACTAAATTAGCCTTCAACATTGGCTCTCCTTCTCTTCATGTGCCAATAGATATTTATGCCTGTATCTGTAATTTTCACTCCATGCATCTAAAGAAGTGGGTTTTTTACCCACAAAAGCTTATGTCCAAATAAATCTGTTAGTCTTTAAGCTGCCACCGGGCTCCTCCTGTTTTTGTACTTGTTCTGGATTCTGACATAGGATCCTCCTAGCTTTGTCCTTTGCATGACCTACCGGTAATACCACCTCATTTTCAGTAAATAAGACCTCCTCTACCTTGTGCCCAATGTTTGTTTCTCCTCAGTTATATTTTGAGTACATTTTGACTGGGGGAGGGTGTGTTTCACTTTTAATTAAGGAATGTGCACATCAGTTGGCTGGAGATTCTTTCAGAACAACAAGTGGAAAACCTCCACGCTTAGGAGGAAGTGTTTGGAAAAGAAACTTTGATTTACAGCTGGGGCAAAGCAACAGTAGAAACAACAAAAGTAAACATTGCATAGTCAGCACTCGACAGGGGTAAATCACTCCCTGCTCCTTCTTTAGCTGTGTTTTCCTCTTACTGTGACCTACCGTTACTGGTTGCTGCCACCACCTCTTTGTGATGTTACACCCCATATTCTTTATGGAAATATGCTTATGATATGGATATGGCATAACAGATATATTTTATGCAAGATGTGTCTTGTAAGGTATCATCGGAAAGGTTATAATTTACTGGATGTGATCATCCAATTTGTATGCATGTATCATATCTAAAGTTAGGAATATTGATTACAACTGTGTGTGTATTTGGGAGACACCTACCATACAACGGGCCTTCAGCCTTGATGGGCCATTAGGAAGAAACTAAGATTTTGAAGATACTAATGACTTTCCTTCCTGAGCTGTGTCCTGGGATGTCGCTGGGACACTACCAGGTCAGGTGGTCCTGTCACCGGTAATAAACACCACCTTGGACTTCTAGTAATTTTGCACTAAAAGGAGGGGGATGTCAAGACTGGGAAACAAAGATTCCCGCCTATGTAAATCTTATGTAAGGCTAGGGAGTCAGGCAAACAGGACTCTTCTCCATTGCTTTCCTGCTAAGAAGAAAGGCTGCTGAAAGTGCCTGAAGAGAAAAAGGAACTGAACGGTGGGAAAGATAAGGGCTGAGTCCAGAGTAAGACAGGAGTCTAGTCTGTAAAGAGAAATACCTGGAACTCTAAGCAGCAGAAACATGTAGGCTAACACTCCCACCCATGTACTCCCTAACGCAACATCACGTAAGGCAGGGGTGGACAACCTGAGCTGGAGAAGGAGCTAGAATTTACCAAAGTACATTGCCAAAGAGCCACAGTAATACACCAGCAGCCCCTCACCAGCTCCCCTCGCTCCCAGTACTCCTACCCAGAGCCAGTCCTGCTGATCAGTGCCTCCCCCGCCCTCCCCACACCTCCCACTCAGCTGTTTTGTGTCATGCAGGAGGCTTTAGGGGGAGGAGAGAGGGCACGGCAGGCCCAGGTGGGGGGGGGGGGGGGGCAGGGCCTGGGGCAGAGCCAAGGGTTCAGCAGTGAGCACCCCCCGGCACATTGGAAAGTTGGCGCCTGTAGCTCCAGCTCCAGAGTCGGTGCCTGTACAAGGAGCCACATATTAATTTCTGAAGAGCCGCATGTGGCTCTGGAGCCACAGGTTGGCCATCCCTGAGGTAAGTCAGTGAAGCTATGTGGGGTAGAGTGAAGGGACAATTGATCTTCTGGCTCCATGGAATTTAGTTGTAAACAGTATGTCATGATTTCAAGACTGGTGTACACATGCCTAGCTGAGCTCTATTACTGTATAAATGTAGCCCATTTGGTCTGCGGATCTCAAAGCACTTGACAAATGCTAAACCGCACAGCCCACTGGAGCAGGGGTGGGAAAACTTTTTGGCCCAAGGGCCACATCGGGGTGCAAAACTGTATAGAGGACCAGGTAGGGAAGGCTGTGCCTCCCCAAACAGCCTGGCCCCGCCCCTTATCCGACCCCCTCCCACTTCCCACTCCCTGACTGCCCCCCCTCAGAATCCTCGACCCATTCAACCTCCCCTGCTCCTTGACCCCTGACTGTGTCCCCCACCCAACCCTCCTGCTCCCTGCCCCCTGACTGCCCTGCCCCCTATCCACATCCCTGCCCCCTGACACGCCCCCCCCGGGACTCCCACACCTATCCAATCCCCCCATTCCCAGTCCCCTGATCGCCCCCCAGAACCTCCGCCCCATCCAACCACACCCTGCTCTCCATCCCCTGACTTCCCCCCAGGACCTCCTGCCCCTTATCTACCCCCTCTCCCTGCCACCTTACCATGCCGCTCAGAGCTGCAGGACTGGCTTATTGGAAAGCTTGGGAGGTGGGCGGGTGTGGCGGCATACCTGTTGAGAAGGGGGGACAGCAGGGGAGGGGCTGGGAGCTCAAGGGCTGGTCAGGATGGTCCCACAGGCTGGATGTGGCTGGCGGACTGTAGTTTGGCCACCGGTGCACAGAAACATACAGTTACTCATCAAAGTCACACAGAAAGTCTGTGACAGAGCTGGGAAGAGAACTCAGGAGTAGGGTGATCAGACAGCAAATATGAAAAATTGGGACAAAGTGTGGCAGATAATAGGACATCTGGTCACCCTACTCAGGAGTCCTTGGTCTCATGTTCTATCCACTAGACTGGAAGAATGCATTAGGGTTAGTAGATGGAGATGTCCTAAAGAAAGC
Organism: Sternotherus odoratus; assembly: GCA_032164245.1. Classification (NCBI taxonomy): domain Eukaryota; kingdom Metazoa; phylum Chordata; order Testudines; family Kinosternidae; genus Sternotherus; species Sternotherus odoratus. Next base: position 88,531,575 of record JAVMKO010000007.1, read on the forward strand.
AGGTAGCAAACTTCCCTACCTTACCAATGTCTCTTCCTCTGACCTACATAAACCATGTCCACAGGCAAAAGTTAAGTCTCCATCTTCTCCCAGGTCTTCTGAGACTGCAGACAGGGTGTCTTACTACCACGAATGGTGGTGGCTTTACAGCTATGTGTGAAATTCACTCCTGTGCAGAAGGGCACGGATAGCATAAGGACTATGGATCGGGTTGAACTGAACATTCCCATGAGCAAGGATGCTGACTTATGGGCAAATGGAAATGATCTGAAGTCATTTACCAACTTAAAGTCATTCTTTCTTGGCTTGAGATAGAAAAACTCAGAATGTCACTCCTACATCCTAAACCATCCTGCCCCCTCATTCTTTTATCAAGAATCTTTGGTAAAAGGCCAAACAATAGGGGGGGAACCCACTGAACCCACTTATTAAACAAATGAAAGTATCCCACAGACTTTTATTTATAATCATCAAACTTTTCTTTTTATGTAAAGTATGGGAAGAATTGTGCTGCTAACCTTGCTATAAGCTGAGGAGTCTGGACACGCTGAAATAGTGCAATTTCCTTTAGTTGGATGTCTATATACCAAATCAGCTATACAACTATAATATCACTACTTTGTTTATCTGTAATATGTCAAATCTTTTTTGTTTAAGCAGAGGAATTGGTTTTCTGGGGTTTTATCTCCCTCTAGTGGCATTAGTACGTGTGGGTGAAATGTGCAAAGTCTTTTATCAACCTGAGTAGGGAGAACAAGTGACGTATTTGTAACCCTAACGTTAGTGGAAATCACATTGACTGGAACAACCTAGCCAATTTTTCACAGTCATTGCTTTAGCACAGGAATGAATAACTTCACTGATGTTTGCAACAGTGGGAAAGCTCATGTCTAACGACAACCAGTGTTTTCGGTGTTGGTTTGTTCAGCCCTGCTCAGAGCACAAGGAACAGGAAAACAATCTGCAGACTAGAAATGCCAACTCCCAGCCAACAAAAGCAAAGGGGGACAGAAATAAAGAAATAAAATGGAAAATGAGTGTAACATACTTACTATTCTCCTCTTTCCTTCTCTATTCTCTTTCCTCTGCCTCCCTAGTAATATCACCTTAGTCTTTAGGAGACACTAGTGAGAACAAACATACATCATCTAAAAGTGGATTCTTACAAAATTCATTCTGCATTTTATCCAGTGTGTGACCCTTAAGTTATGTTTCACTAGTTGTGCTCTTGTTACGGCTTCCATTATTTATGAATATTTTTGAAGTCCCCATTGCCTGATCTGCATGCTGCACAAAAATAAATAAATCCCTTAATGAAAATAGCTTTAGAGCAGAGGATTGGACTAGATGACCTCCTGAGGTCTCTTCCAACCCTAATCATCTATATACCAGTCAATGCTATTAGAATTCTCCAGCTTCCAGTGGTCTCTGCTGGCTTTAGCTTGAAGAACCAGTGAACCCAGGAATCAATCGCCTAATATACCCATTGAATTGTTTGAAAATCTAGATGCAAACTAGAATAATCAGGAACCAGTGGAAAATATTCAGGGTATTTTTCCCCTAGGGTTGCCAAAGAACCTTCACCTTTATTGCATGGCAGGAAAACGTCTGATGCCAAGTATGTGTCCTGGATATTGCATCTCCCTCCCATCCTACCATGATGTGCTTACAACTTGTTGAAAAATTCCTCTGACTTGAAAGTCTGCATGCCCCTTTGAAGCTCCAAAATGTATCTCTGGGGAGGGGGGGGTGTGTGGAAGTCTGCGGTGAACTTGGTTAAAAACCCCTGTTGCCATGTGAAAATTCAAACAAAGGAATGGGGGAATTTGAGGCTACCCTTTTTAAATTAGGACCTACAATTTAGGACCTAAATCCATGTTTAGTTACTTTAAAAAGGGAAATGATATTTTTTTCAGAATCTTAGCTTGAAACCTTTGGCTAGCAAGTATTGAGTGCAAAGGACCTGATCCAAAGCTGCTCAAAGTCAATGGGAGTCTTGTCATTAACTTCAGTGGGGTGTATTGGGCTGATTATGGGTGAAATTTTCAAAAATATGCTGCGCTAGCTTGTGCACGTCTACTGAAATCAATGGTAAAACTCACTGACTTCAGTGGGAGCAGAAGTAGGCCAATGCTGACGGCTTTGGAAAATGCCACTCTCAGTATAGAGGGAGTTACTGTAAACCACCACTCTTGGTATATGAAACTTTATTGTGCAAATAACTGAACTCTTTGCTATTTCCTTCCTGCACTCCATTTAGTCTAGATTGTTCTAACAGCCAAGCATTATTTCAGTCTCTGGATATTTATTTTTAATTTAAACTGGGATTAGATGCAGTAACAGGAAGGCTAATGTTCTCAATTCAGCCAAGTTTTCATTCTGGAGACAGCTGTTGGTTAGCAAAAACATGACCCTGGAAAAGTCCTGGTAGTCGCTCACGGCTGTGAAGCAGGATCTTGGAAGAGTCAGCTCAGGAAGGATCCCTTTAAATGTGGGAGTGTTACAGCTGCTTCTGGGTGATGAGGTATTTTTACTTACTTCTGCACTAGCTTTCCAGGGACTGCCGCTGCTTAAGAAACTGTGAATGTGTCATCAACTTCACAGCAAGTTGATGGGCAAATTTTGTAAAGGGGAAATCACTGGACTACACTAAAAAGGGAAGGATGGGAGCAGAGGAGGAGGGTTGTCTGGAATTTCCTGAAGTTTGATTTGCAGCAATCTCTTATTATTATTATTTTAAGTTCCAATATTGATGAAGTGTGTGTGAATGGGACCACTGCCCTCTACTGGGTGAAATGTCAAACCGATTCAAATTTGTGTGTGAGATCATGTTGCCATCTAGTTAGTAGGTGCAAACTATACACAATAATGCTGTATATTTTATTGATTCATTGGCCAAACTGGAAAAAAAATTGTTTTGGGTCAATGAAACAAACTGTGAATTTTTTGGCAAACTGAAAAATTAAAAAAAATAATCCAAACTGAACAAAAGGTTTCATCTGTTTAATTTTTTTAAAATAGAATTCGGGTAAAATTTGAACTGGAAACTCACTTTCAATTGAAAATGTCAACATACAAAGTTTTTTGTATTTTTAAAATTTTGTTTGACTGAAACAATTCCGTCAATTTAACTGAACTCATGAACCGTTTCAGTCAAACTGAATCTGCATTTTTTTTCACATTGTGTGTGTGTGGGGGGGAATTCCCAAAACATTCACCTAACTCTAACCCATGGTTTATAAGCCACCTAATATGGAGCAGGCATTCCTAGATAATGTTACAATATCTGTTTAAATATGCATTTTGGTTGGTCAGTGCTATGCCTATAGCTTGCTGTGGGTTTGTTATATGGTCCCCATCCATTTGGAACAATTACCAGGAGTTTGAACATTGGTAAAGTTCAGAGTTCCATATAAGGTGGTTTCAGGCAGGTAGGAAGCTTCAGTAGACTTCACCAGTATTCTTGCTGCTTATTGTTCATTCCCCAGGTCCTTCACTAGCTGATAGGCACTACATGAAACTATCTCTGCTTGGAGCATCCTGGATAAGGTTGAGTGGTGACAGCAACAGGGCAGAAATATGAGTTTTTGTGTGGAGAGGCTATAAGGTGGTTAAGTGGACATAGAACTTAGTGTTACCATGATCACTTGGGGACTGAAATGACCCAGATCTCTTGGGAAGAGAGAGTAGCTTAAAGTCTAAGCATCAGATCTGAAATACCCAGATGCCTTATACCTGCAGGGTTATTGTATCCTGAAGAATGCTGAATTCCATGCAATTTACTGTGTATTGCTGATTCAGAGGAGGCCTTAAAATCATAGAATTATAGAAATATAGGGCTGGAAAGGACCTCAGAGTCATCAAATCCAGTGTCCTACACTAAAGCAGGATCAAGTAGTCCTAGATCATCCCTGATAGTTGTTTGTCCAACTTGTTCTTTAAAAGAAAGCAAACCCCCCTGCAATCGTGGGGATTCTACAACATCCCTTGGAAGCCTTTCCAGAATTTAACAACCTTTATAGTCAGAAAGCTTTTCCTAATATCTAACCTAAATCTCCCTTGACACAGATTAAGCCAATGACACCGGGCCCTCGCTATAGCCCGTGTTACTATAGGGTGGGTTCACTTACAGTGTGGTCTATGTCCCTGCTAAACGCCTGGTTGTTGCCCTCCATCCCATGGATGGCTGCATTTGTGGTTCTCTATGTGCTTTGTATTTTTTATTCTGCACATTGGGATTAGACCACTGTGCTTTATAAAGAAATAAAATATTATTAGTCACAGGGGCATTTTTAGAGGCCAATTGGAAACCATGATTGGTAAATTGCTGCCCAACCGTGCATGCCTTCTGACAACTGACTTCAACAGTGCACATTTTAATTAAAGTGACCTCTGTTCTAATTTTCAGAATCCCAGGGCATGATTGAGAGGGTACATGTGAATGCATCCCTTGATATCAGTGGCTGCTAAACTGTCTAGCACTAAAAGGTCAAGGCCCACTTCATAATCCAAGGAGACCTGAGTCAATTTACAATTTCATTTCCTAACTTTTCACCTCCAGAATAGCAACTGTGTGCTCTTGAATCACTCCCCACTATTTGCACCTCTCACCTTATTGTGTATTATCTTTTATTTGATACAGGTTCTCTTTTATCCTCTAAAGCGGTGGTTCCCATCGTGGGGCACATGCCCCACAGGGGGGCAATTTGATTTTTAAGGGGGGCAATTCGAGAATGAGTTATTAACAGTGAATTTTTTTGCATTTCTTATGGTTCTAGGGGCCTCATATACCGCCGATGCCCCCACCCCTGGCAGCTGCTTGGAGGGGCTCCGCACTCCGAGTGCAAACCGTTCTCACTTAAGTGCAATCTGCCCACGTGCACACTTTTGCCCATGCCTGGTGTATCACCATCATCACAAACATCAAAGTGCATTTCACTTCATAAGTTTTTCTCACATTTATTTCTTTCATAAACCCTAAGCATAAAATGAGTAGTGCAAGCAAGAAAAAAGTTCGTCAGTATTCAGAGGAATATTTACAATTTGGTTTCATACCCGCTATTCATGATGAATGGTCTCCTTAAAATGATCAAAGTATTACAGAAAAAGCTTCCATTAAAATTATCTTATATTTATGCATTTCAGTTCTCTATTATATGTTTTGAAACTTTATTTGCTATTTTTTCATATCACTTCATATTATTATTCTTTTTTTAACAATTTCTTAGTGATTTCTTCCTCAGTACTTCAACTGTCCTTTCGTTCTTTTATTTTTCTCTTTCATGGATGCCATGTTCTTTGGAAGCTTGTTTAGACCAAGTTAATGGTCTTTTAGGCTTCCTCCACGTGAATAGGAGTTCACTTTTTGAATAATAAGAATTATATGTCACGGGGGGGGGGGGGCATCAGGATTTTAGAGATGCTTAGGTGGGGCATGGCCAAAAAAAGGTTGGGAACCACTGCTCTAAAGGGATCCAGTCCTGGTATCACAGAAATACACAAATGTGCTTTGCTAGGATGGGTGACTGAAAGGTTAACCTGCTTAATAGGGGATGATTTCTAGTAAATATGTACCTTGTTTACTGAAACTTAATTGGATTAGAACTGATAAAGGAGCATATCCCTGCCTAGGAAAGCATCATCTTTGCTCATATCCCGGATCCATCGAGTAGGCAGCTGGTATAAATCAAGTCAATAGGCTACACCTGTTTGCACCAGCTGAGGACTGGGCTCAGTGTATCCCCACCATCTGTTAAGCTAAGCAAATACTTTAAATATCTATTTTGTGGCTTGTATGTGGGGGTGTGTGTGTAAGGCGAGGGTGTTAAACAAACATGCCTGTGTTAAGGGCCTGTTTCTAATACAAGTTTAACTGAAATCTTAAGAGGAGATTTTATTTTAAGCATATGCAAATCCTGTTTTCCCCTGTCTGTAGTTGTTGTGTTTCTTATTTCCTCGCCTCAGACCTTACTCATCAGACCTTGGTTCCTTACTAGTCACACAACACGTTCCAGCTGACCGGGCTATCTCCTCATCGTTTCTAAAAAGGCTGGATTTATGACTGCCTTTCAGCATGCAATTTCTTGGCTTTGTTTAGCTCACTGTCTGTAGGCCGGTTAGAAAGGGTTCAAAGGAATGTTATGTTTATGTACATTGGAGGGTTAAAATGACTACATTCTTTGAGTTGTGTTACTAAACACTTCATTGGACCTGGAATGCATGGAAGGGGAGGGAGGAGGAATTTGTGATTGCAAAGTGGCTATCTTATCTTTAATTGCATTCATTTTGAAAAGGCATTGCACAGGTGATGGAGTTGCTGAGTGAGTGGCTCCACACCTCAGGGACTTGTGCATCCCAGTTTACTCAGGCTGAAAGATTGCAAATCAAAAGAGGAGAGTTAAGCTAGTCAAAGCTTTGCTCTCAGGGTGTTGGGTTACAGGTAAGGTTAGCTCCTGGCAGCCATCACACTCAGTAATGTGGGCCCCTGATCATCTGGGAGCTGAAAGCTTTGTGTTGTATATGAAACCAAAAGATGGTGCTCTTAGAATGCTGGGTTGACGGAACAGCAATTCCAACCTCCACTGTATTCTACAGTGTTAGGTGTCAGCAAATATTTTTGGAAGTGGGTATTAGCCCACGAAAGCCTATGCTCCAATACTTTATAGTTAGTCTTTAAGGTGCCACAGGACTCTTTGTTACCTCTGCTATTCCAGACTAACACGGCTACCTCTCTGATTCTTAGCAAATATTTTAACTCTCTCCTGGTTTCATGGCTTTTCTTTTTTTTTTTTCAAATGTGGTTTTCATGCTTGTGGAAAATGGTAGCTTATGTGATAACTGGGACTGGTGGCAGAGTCCAGCAAAGCAACAAAAGTCCTGCCACTGTAGGTGCTGGAACTAGAAGTGCTGGGAATACTGCCCCAAGTGAAGTTGAAGTAGTTTCCATCATATACAAGGGTAACAATTTGGTTCTCAGCACCCCCTCATACCCCCTCAGGGAGGGAGGGGCCACAAGGCCCAGAAACCAATAATCGGGGTGGGAAGGAGCAGGGCCGGCGACAGAAATTTGGGGGCCCCCTACTCTGATAGTTTGGGGCTCCCCCAGCCCAGCCGGGCCCCCCCAGCCCAGCCGACAGCGACGGGCTCCCCCCAGCCCAGCCGGGCCCCCCCAGCCCAGCCGACAGCGGCTGAGGGGCCCCCAGCCCAGCTGGCGCTCCCCCCCCCTCAGCTGACAGCAGCTGGGGGAGGAAGCCCAGCCGGCCTCCCCCCCAGCTGGCGGCAGCAGGAGCGAGAGCCCGGGAGCTGCGTGAGCCGCCCTTGTTGTTCTCCCCCTCCCCCGGACTGCGCTGCTGCCGCCGGCCGGGCTCACTGCTCCTGCCGGGGCCAGCCGCGCTCGTCCGGAGGAGAGCCGTGCCGCCTCCCCGCCTCTTCCTCGCTCTCCAGGTCCGGCGACAAGGGGGGACGACAACGGGTACAGCTGTGTACCAGAGCCCCCCTAAAGTTGGGGGGCCTGGTACAGCTGTACCCGTAGTACCCCCCTATTGCTGGCCCTGGGAAGGAGACCAAAACTCAACCAGGGACGATGGGTGCAGATCACTGGTTCAAAACAAGGGATCCAGAAGGGGGTGCCAAGTGGAGAATCCCAGACAACGCCCAGTGCTTTGGCAGCCTGTTTCATTCCTGGGGAGGTGGGTAGAGCCACCTGGACAAAAGCTTGGGTCCCAGTCTAGGGAGGAGCCTCAGAGCTTAGTAGAAAAACTGATCACTTGGGAGAAGGAGAATTAAACAGGAATGGGAGTGTGGGTCAGAGTTATAAAACCAGGGAACTGGAGAGGGACACCAGGCAGAGAGCCCTGCTGCTCTGCCAGCTCTGAAGTCTGAAATCTTTTATCCACAGACCAGGTACACCACAGGCAGCAGCAGTGCAATATTCCCCACACCGGCCTGCAGTTTGCCTCAAGCCTGACCTCGAGGAAACACCCCTTGGAGTAGAGACTGTCCCCTTGGCCTCTTCCGAGACTATTGGAAAAGCATGGTGAGGGAGGGTGGTCTGGTAGGATTCAGATAATCCAGTCTTTTAGCATAGGATGCTGAGCGGCATTCTCATGACCTAGAGGTGAAGGGCTTTGTACCCAATCACCAGTTCGATGGGACCCTGTCCCACGTCCAGTCTCTCATACCCCCATTCAGTAATGGAGACTCTAGTCTAACATTTTATATTGCCAGGAGCCAGATGCCGAGTGTGTGCAGCAGTCTGCTCTGCTGAGACTGGGAATGGGGAGATACCCAAGTGGGACTTGGGCAAACACCTCCAATGAGGGGATTCTTTTGCGGTGACTGCTAATTTCATCCTGTGATCAAGGCTGATCCGAGGGGGCTATAGGTGGCACCAGGGTGGAAGGGACACCCACACTGCTGCAGCTAATCTTATCTGAGAAACTGCAGTTCACTGTTGGGGCACTAAGGGGTCTGACATGAGCTTATACATTACATGGAGTTTTGCCACAAGAAGACAGCCTCATCCATTGGCTGCTGCATGGGAACTGATAAAGTTCTTCGCACAATAATTGGGAGTAATACATAATGAATACAGGTCACTGGTTTCCGGTATTACCAAATTATATATTTGCCAGTGGAGTTGGATACGTTACTTAAGAACTGATTCAGCTGAGTGAAATAATCACCCTCCCGAGGGGTTCGTAACTCTGAGGTTCTACTGTAAAACTGCTTTGGGGGTTGCTTTAATTTCTTCCCCCGATCTCTCCAAAGGTCAATCCATTTTGCATATGACAATACCTGGTGAAGAGTTTCTCTTCTTTTTCCTGATCCCCTGTTTTATCTGTTTACATCCCCTTTGTATCCCTGGCGACTTCTCAAAGGTGAAAGAACAGTTCAGTGGGCTAGACTCTGCCCTGATGAACATGGGAGCCACCACGACTGGGAGAAGGACATTCGTACATCACTCAGTGAAGTTACATGACAATTCACAAGTAACATAACTGATGTCAAAAGAGGTCTGTTGTTGCAAACTATAGGGTGACATTTTTAGTTCATGTGGGAAATAATTGTGCAGTGCTGGTGTTGGCGCAGAAGTGGCTGCATTTAATTGGGTTTAACACTTCCCAGAGATATCCAGGCTTTTGAGGAACCTTGGTTCCACCTGCTGTAGCATGAGGAAGCATTGTCTGTGCTTGCTGAGCGTCTGCACCGTGACCCTCCACCCCAGCCATGAGCAACACAAGCACTCCCCTGTGAGCCTGTGGAGGCTCTGCGGTCCCTCTTCAGGTTCGTGATTGGCATGAGGCAACTCCCAGACTCTCCAAGAATCCCCAGCACGTCCAGCCTCTGTTTGACAGTCACTGATTCGCTGCTCTCAAAGGAACGGTATACCTCAGCTTAACCGTTACATCTTACATCACCACTCTGCTGCACACACAGCACTTAGCTATGTTGACAAATGAACTTTTGCTTATTTTCACTAAAGAGATCGGATTCGAGACGCAGCAGGTAAAAGTATTGGAAACAAATGGTTATACGTAAAATAAAATCATAACACGCATTCTACAGCCTAGGCTTAACTAAGAAGGGAATTTCCTGCTTACTGAAGTTTAGCTCATCAAAGTCTTTGCAGCATTTTCCAGCCAGGCTGACTGTGACCCTCCTTTCATAAGACCATGGGCATCTCCTCTTATCCTGCTTTCATAAGACCCTCCTTTCATAAGACCATGCTGGCAGTTGGTCCCCTTGATGAAGGGTGTCTCCCTGTATCCCAAGTCACACTCCAACAATCCATTGGCTTTACTTGTAAACAGGATCTCTACCTCCTCCCTCCCCACTCATTTCCCCCCCTGTATGCTCCTTTCTTGTTGGTTTCACAATATCTCAAATAGCATTCGGCTCAGACTGTAGACAGGCTTCCATTGAGAAGCAGACAAGGTGCCCAGGACCACCCAGAAAGAGAGAAGCGTCTTTTCCCTCCTGTCTGACAGGAACATATTGATCATCTTCTGGTGACTTACCTTAACTTATAGACCTTAAGAACATAACTTTCAGTACAGAAACATAACTTCTGACATATTATCCACACTTCCATTTTGCAAAGATTAAGATAATCAGTGGGCTATTGGTTCTTAGTAGAGCCTTTACATGCCACTCTGGTGAATTATTGTGCATCTACTTGATTCAGGTGATCCCTGTAAGTCCCTGTGCACCTTTTATGCTCTCTGCCGGATGTGTCCCATTTATGGGTGAAGTAAAGCCTGTACTCAAAGGCACTGATTCATCACGGTAGGACTTCAGTTTTATGCTAATGTGATTCCAGTGAAATCATACAGTTGTACTGATGTAAACCTGGACTATCTCAGCCTGACTCAGTCTTATAGAGTGTACTGGGATGAAGAGTACAACATAAATGTCAGACACTAAGAGATTTTTGAATATTTTCCATAGAAAGACTCCAGGGCAACTGGTCAGAGAGTGAAAATGAGCTGGGTTCTGGTCCTAGCTCTGCCATTTATCTGCTCTGTGGCTTTAGGCAAGTCTCTTGTCTCTAATTAGATTGCAAACATGGACTGTCTTTGTGCCTAACACAATATAGATCATTCTCCTTGACTGGATGCTACTGGATGCTAATAATCTAAGGGTATGTCTTCACTACAGCAGTAGGTCGATTTCCTTTAAGTCGATTTTTTAAAGCAGACTGTATAGAGTCGATTTTGTGTGTCCCCACTAAGCACAGCAAAGTACAGCAAGTCGACAGTGTCTGTCTGCACAACTTTTGCAAGCGTCGACATAGCGAGCGTTGCACTGTGGGTACCTATCCCACAGTTCCCAGAGTCCCCAGCAGGCACCATTTCGAGTGCTGCACTATGGGTAGGCATTTCATAATTTCGTGCCCTTTTTTCGTGCCGCTGACCCCATTTTGAGCGGTGCACTGTGGATAGACATCCCATTATTCGCACCCTTTGTATGCGCTTCGCTAACGACATAGCACTGTAAGCATGGAGCCCGCTGATGCCACCGCTGCAGTACTGGCCGTTGTGCGGACCTTGCTTACTGTTGTGGATTTTATGCTGTACCGTCAGCAGAGGAATGCGATCCAGAGACAACTGCGCTTTCTGGAGCCCGATGACAGTGATGAGGAGATGGACCTGGACATGCACAGCAAGGACAGGGACACTGATGTTTTTGGAAGTAGGGTGACTGACAATCTGGCAAATTTGGTGGCAATGGAGCAGGCTCACGTTATGAAACGCAGATTCTGGGCCAGGGAAACAAGCACTGACTGGTGGGATCGCATAGTGCTGCGGGTCTGGGATGACTCCCAGTGGCTCAGAAACTTTCGCATGCGTAAGGGCACATTCATGGAACTTTGTGACTTGCTTTCCCCAGCCCTCCGGCGCAAGAATACCAGAATGAGAGCGGCCCTCACAGTTGAGAAGCGAGTGGCGATAGCCCTCTGGAAGCTTGCAATGCCAGACAGCTACCGGTCAGTCGCGAATCAGTTTGGGGTGGGTAAATCTACAGTGGGGTCTGCTGTGATGCAAGTAAGCAGGGCAATCGTCGAGCTGCTGCTACCCAGGGTTATAAACCCTGGAAACCTGCAAACTACAATAGATGGCTTTGCCGCCATGGGATTCCCTAACTGTGGTGGGGCTATAGATGGGACTCATATCCCTATCCTGGCACCGGACAACGAGGCCGCAGAGTACAGAAACCGGAAGGGATATTATTCTATGGTCATGCAAGCAGTGGCTGATCACAAGGGACGTTTCACCGACCTGTACGTGGGATGGCCGGGAAAGGTTCATGACGCTCGTGTGTTCAGGAACTCTAGGATATTTAGACAGCTGCAGCAAGGGATTTTCTTCCCCGACCAGAAAATTACTGTGGGGGGGGGGGGGTGTAGAAATGCCGATCGTTATCCTTGGGGACCCAGCCTACCCCTTAATGCCCTGGCTTATGAAGCCCTACACAGGAGCCCTGAACAGGGGTCAGGAGCTGTTCAACTACAGGCTGAGCAAGTGCAGAATGGCAGTAGAGTGTGCATTTGGCCGTCTGAAGGGGAGATGTCGTTCATTACTGATTCACTCAGACATCAGCGACAGAAATATCCCCATTGTTATTGCTGCTTTCTCTGCGCTCCACAATCTCTGTGAGGGCAAGGGGGAAACGTTTATGGCGGAGTGGGAGGCAGAGGCAAATTCCCTGTCCGCTGCTTACCAGCAGCCAAACAGCAGGGAAAGTAGAAAAGCACACCAGGAGGCGCTGCGCCTCATAAAACTGGTTTTCAAGGCGTGTTTGAGTGCCCAAGATGGCATTTGAAAACCCGCTCCCTTGCTCTGCTCAGCCCTAAACCTGCCGTCCTTGCACCCTCTTTCCCTCCCCCCTCCCGATGCTTGCAGAGGAAATAAATTCACGTTTTAAAAATCATGGTTTCTTTATTGCTTCTTCACAAATACAGGGGATCACTGGCAAGGTAGCCCAGAAGGGGTGGGTGAGGAGGGAAACCAGCAGTCGCAGTGGTGGAGGAGCGGGGAGAGTAGGGGGGAGGGGGGTCAAGACACAGCACCTTTTAAAAGTTTTTAGCTAAACTCATCCTGCTGCTGCTTGTGCTGGCTTGTGGGGTATGGCTTGTGGGGTAGAGTGGGTCGGTCCCCGGAGCTTCCCCCCTGGGGTCTCACCCCGCGTCTGGGTGGGGAAGCTATGGGACTTGGGGAGGGGGGGAGGTGGTTAGACAGAGGCTGTAGAGGCGATCTTTGGTCCTGCTGAAGCTCCACCAGACACCGGAGCATGTCGCTTTGGTCCTCCATTATCCGGAGCAAAGCATCCATCCGCCTTTCTTCACGGTCCTGTCGCCTTTCTTCACGCTCCAGCCACATTTCCTCACGCTTTTCTGCTGCAGCTCTTGATTCCTGCCTTGACTGTAGCAATCTTTCCCTCCATTCACTCTGCCGAGCGGCCTCAGTGTGAGAGTTCTGGAGTAGTTCATTAAACATGTCATCACGTGTTTTCTTTTTACGCTTTCATATCTGCGATAGACGGCATGAGGGGCAGGACGGGGGATTCTGAGATAAATGTGCAGCAGTTGTGGGCAAAGAAAGGTACAAGGTTATGAGACAGATACATTCTTGCAGCACAATGGGAGTACTATTTAACGGTGAACCACAGTATTCACAAGCCTGATATGATTTCTGTACAAGGTCATATTCCGCACCTAAAAGTGACTGGATGGCTTTCATATTCACGCACAAGTCACAGAAGCATCTCACACACATGAGACAGCCTCAACACGGCTACTGAAATCACCATGCAGCTGGACATGGTAAGCTAAGCCATATTCTTTACAGCAGCGCTCGGATATTCCAGACTAACCCCACCCCCTTCCCCCCCCACCACGTGGATCCCTCCTCCCCCCACTGCATGGCTCCCAGTGAACTGCGAACAGCAAAACAAAACCAAAAATCCCTGGCTGCTCTTGCTATGGGCTGGCTGGAGGGGAGAGGGGGTGGCACGTTGGGTCTTCTGTGGAAGCAGCCGCGAGCAGCCAAACTAAAAATCCCTGCCTGCTCTTGCTATGGGATGGGAAAGATTACTTTACAGCTGGGAACATCTGTCTGCCTACTAATTGCAGTCCGTATTTCAAACAGGCAACCATGAATGACATCACTCTCCTTAGAACTTCTCAGAGAGATAGCGAATGCATGTTGCTAGAGTCTCTCCAAAGTCCTGGTCCATTTGCCGCGATGCTGTGCTATTCAATGATCCCAGACTATTTACTAATTTCATGGCGTGGAATGGTTTCCTATCACGGAGGACCAGATAAGGCAGCTCTCCCCAGAAACCTGTTGCAGAAGGTTCATCGCTACCTGCTCGAAAGTTTCATGGAAATGTCCATAGAGGATTTCTGCTCCATACCAGAGTATATTGGCAAACTGTTTCAGTAAAAAGGGACCAGCAATGAATGCATGCCAAGACCTTAGGGCAAGTTAATCATTAATAAATGCTTCCTTTAAAAATCATGAGGTCATCTAATCCCTTAAAAAAGCACACTCACCAGACGTCCTTTCACCGGTTGGGGTAGCAGCAGCTTGGGATGGCTGTGAGGGTAATGGCTCCAGGGTGATAAATAGCTCCTGGCTGTCTGCTAACAGGGTTTCTCCGCTTGCCTCCTGCTGCTCCGTGATATTTCCGTCCTCATCACCTTCATCGTCATCTGAATCCTCCTCAGGCCTGATGATTATCCCATGGGTGGAGTCCACGCAGACCGGTGCGACGGTGGTGGGGGCGCCCCCCATTATCTGATTCAGTTCATGGTAGAACCGGCATGTCCGCGGCAGGCCCCCCGATCGTCCATTTGCCTCTTTGGCTTTCTGGAACGCTTGCCTCAGCTCCTTAATTTTCACACGGCACACTGTTGGGCGTCCCTGTTGTGGCCCCTTTCCAGCATGGCCTTGGAGACTCTGGCAATCGTGTTGGCATTCCGTTTGTTGTTGCGGAGTTCCAACATCACGGATTCCTCTCCCCAGATAGCGATGAGATCCAACACCTCACGCGTGGACCATGCTGGAGCTCTTTTCCTCTGGTTGGTCTCCTGTGCTGCTGAGCTCTGCATGGCGTCTTGTGATGCTGAGCTCTGCATGGCGGCTTGTGCTGCTGATCTCTGAATGACGACTGACCTGTGCAGGTGAGCTTGCCACGCTGACCAACCAGGAAATGCTATTCAAATGTTCCCGGGTCTTTTCCTGTCTACCTGTCCAGAGCAGTGAGTTGAGAGTGCTGTCCAGAGCGGTCACAGTGGAGCAGTGAGGCAGTCCAGAGCCGTCAGAATGGAGCATTGTTGGACAGCCTCTGGAGGCCAATAATGTCCCATGCGTCCTCACTACTCCACAACTGACCCAGAGAGGTCGATTTCAGCGCTACTCCTGTTAGGGAGGAGTTCAGAAATCGATTTTGAGGGCCCTTTGACGGGTACAGGTTTATGTCGAATTAACGTTGCTAAAGTCGACGTTAAGCTGTAGTGGGGACCAGCCCTAACTCTAGAAAGCAGTTGCCTTACAAACATGTGTTCTTTCGTGAGGTGCAAGAGTAAGCTAGAAAGAGGTATTTTAAATGTATTCTCTCCCTGTGGAATGCACATAACTTTGTTTAATACTAACAAGAGTTAATCACAGGTCTTGGGAGAATAGCACCTTAAATCTGATTGTAATCAGTAGCAGAGTAAATGTGCTTTCACTGTATTTCCATGAAGTAGGAATCAGTATCTATAAGTATTTAAGTGGAAACAGCATGGCAGATACTTAGAAGTGAAATAGCTTTGTTTCTTTATGCATTAAGTAACTTCCTTCTGGCTCAGAATAGTCACTGTGCTGTGATATTTTTGTGTGTTCTGGATGTTTACTCTGTATATCTCTCTCTTACAGCTTGTTTATTGAACTCTGGGTCAGTTTATTCAGGTTTAATGACTCTCCACGGCATGTTTTCATTCCAGACAGAAGGAGTATTCAATATGCCATTGTAGGTTTCTGTGAAAAGGTTGATCTTAGGTCACTGGTTGAAGTGGGAGTGGAATGTTATGGTGTTTGTAGCAGTCTCCTTTCATTATGCATGGTTCTTGTTTGTCCCTTTCTTTCTCAGGCCATGGTTACAGTTACAGGATTATAGCGCTTTTGGTTATAGCTGTACCCATATACAGTACAGCAATAGGTATAGCGCTATAGCATGTCCTGGCGTGGCCACATTTGCGGCACTTGCAGCGGCACAGGGAGTGGTGCATTATGGGCAGCTATCCCAGCATTCAGCTGGGTGCAACGTGCTTTTCAAACAAAGGGGGTGAGGGGAAACGCGTAGTGTGTATGCAGAGGGAGAGAGCGAGGGGATTTTCTACGGGTTGAAAGTCTTGTCAGGGGTTTCCTTTGAAATTAGAGCCTGCTTTAATAGTTTCTCTGTCATACAGCTCCCTTTGTAAACATTTGCAGTGCTTATCTGTTGAGTTAAGAGAGAAACTCTGAAAAGGTACTTCCGCATTCCTCCTGCTGTGTTCAAAACAAAGCGAAGAGATGTCAATTGCCTTAAATGGCTCGGATGCATGCCAGAGATCACTTAGAGCGTAATAACTGTTTACACTTGCCATAACACGCTACAGGGAATACGCAATAGCTGTTATTCCTCAAGGAAGGGAGGATTACCAGGAGCGGTATAACTGTGGGTTTATAGCGCAATACATGCCTTGCCAGTGTGGACGGGTAGACAGTTATAGCGCTCCTGGAGGCTTTATAGCGCTATAAAGTGCCAGTGTAACCAAGGCCTTAGTTCTGCCTGCAAGAGAAGATTTCAGTGAAGATGAAAACGGAATAGATGCTCTGCAGATGTAAAGTGAGAGTATCTTTATTAGCAACAAGAGGCTTAAAAAGGGGAGGAGAGATGGTCTTGTTGGGTAAAGGACAGGGCTGGAGGAATGTAGGAAGCGGAAGATTAATGTGACGGCAATCGCTGGTGGCACAATTTTGCTTCTATCACGTCTCTAAGGGAACGGCCTTGGCTTTAGAGCTTATCTTGTGGGAAGCCTCTCCCCAGCCGCAGCTGGGAAGCTGTTTACCTACCCTGTGTGAATCTCAGCTTGTGTGAAACCAGACAGGGAAACTGAGGCAGGATTGCAAAACATGTGATTAGTTATTCATGAACTATGCATGAGATGCAAATGAGCATGAGTATTTCTGTGTCAGGTTGCCCTTGGGTGTTGGGCTTCTTCCCTGGGCATTGCTCCGATGTGCCAGCTCTCCTATCTGCGGCAGCACTGTCTGTGGGGCCCCCAGTGCGCAGATACCGCTACCTTCAATAAACTCACTTCAAGCCACTGTGTGTGAGCATCGTTTCTATGGGACTCTTAGGGTACCCTGCAACAAGGAATAAGTGACCTGGTTTTTTTTCCTACTGCACCTTGTGTGACCTTGAGAAAAATCACTTGTGACTTTTTAAATTCTATTCTGTGGCTTCTTCATCTGTAAATTTTGAATAGTTGTCC
This sequence comes from Sternotherus odoratus, assembly GCA_032164245.1. Classification (NCBI taxonomy): domain Eukaryota; kingdom Metazoa; phylum Chordata; order Testudines; family Kinosternidae; genus Sternotherus; species Sternotherus odoratus. The sequence goes on from JAVMKO010000007.1 coordinate 88,548,598, forward strand.
ACTTTCCCAGGTTGTGAGCTTTCATTTACATTTGCCCAGTGCTTTTAGATCCTCAGATGGAAGGTGACAGAACTGCAGGTTGCTATTTTACTGACCACTCAGGTCAAGATGAACAATAACTGATCACAACTCCTTTGCTGTAATATGTTCTCATGCCTATTCCTGGACTGGAAGATAAGAAATACAGTGTTATTTAAATGCAATCTTGTACTGTTACCAAGCATTATATAGCACATATTATGTAAAATTATCATAATGCTGACCTAGTCATGAGGCAGACCTTTCTATCCAGGAGTAGCATCCCATTCCAGCTGGGGGTTATGAAGTTGTAACAAGTCAGTGTGAGAATTGCTCTTAAAGCTCAGTCATCTCATGCTTTCACAAATACAAAAACTTTTTTAAAAGTATCTCTGATAACAGCTCAGCTTTTGAAGGGCTAAAGTTTTAAGGGGGTGTGGTCATTTTTTGATGAAACACTGAGACCCTGGTATCTTGGCCACTTTATTTTCCTCTTTGCCATATTCAGTTCCACTGTCTCTTCAGTTGCAGGAATTTGAAAGCTGACCTTACTGTTGTGCTTAATTCTCTTAGAGAAAGAGATGAGGGCAAACTGCTTCTCCTATTTCATTCCCTTGACGTGGACTTCCCTTCCTTCCTTCCTTCCAGTTAGAATTCAGTCAGTGTCATGCTACTATTGGGATACAGAGACCCTAGTGTGTCTCAGAGACTAGAAAGGTCTAGGACTAAGCATCACTGAACAGGAGACAATGTACCAAGCAAACCAGAAAAACATATTGGTGCTGACTGTAGCAAGAAGTGGGACTCTTGCATAAGAATGTCCAGACTGGGTCAGACCAATAGTCCATTTTGCCCAGTATCCTGTCTGCTGACTATGGCCAATGCCAGATGTCTCACAGGGAATAAAGAGAAAAGACAATCATCGAATGCCCCTGTCATGCACTCCCAGCTCCTGGCAAACTAAGCTAGGGACACTCAGAGCATGGGTTGAATCCCTGACCATCTTAGCTAATAGCCATTGATGGACCTATCCTCAACTCTTCATGATAAACTTACATCTCACTTCAATCGAGAGAGACTAATTTTCCCTGTGTGTGGAGGGAATGTTGATTGTCAGTTCTTATTTAATGCCAACTCAGTCTGCCTGCCCCAAGTTATCAGAGTTCATTGAACTTTGAGCTGCTGTTTTGACAGGCTGTGGCTGGACAGTCGTAGCATCTTCCCCTTCCATCCCAGTTGAGTCCTATAGACTATCTTTATGTGCCATAATCAACTGAAGGAATTGGCAGGTCCAAGCCACCCATGCTTGTAAGTCATCAACTTAGCATGTGTTTTTTTCCTGTACACAGACTGTGTGGAACAAGATGAACTATTGTCTAGGAAAATGTTTTGGGGATGTACAGTGGACACCTGCTGAATGCATTGCTGAGCTTGGAGGCCACTGTCATTCTGAACTCTTGCCCAAAGCAGGAAATGTGCAGGTTCTTCCACCTTGCTTAGGTTATGATGCAACTGGGTGAGAGGGAATTGGAGTGGTCATAGACCATGTGTCCTAGGCTAGATTTGTCATTCTGCATAGTCTTGACATAAAGTCCTTGCTACAATTGGCAGGTGGGGAGGAAGGGAAACTAAAAAGAAATATGGATTTATTACTCTGTATTTTCCCCAAAGAGGGGTGTGACGATGCTGTTCCTGGTGGGATCCAACTGTGAGTGTCAGATCAGGACAGATTGCTTCCAAAGGGGCAACTAGAGCCCAAAGCTGGGGTTTCTTCACACTAAGGCAAACCAAACCAGCTAAATAGAAAATACTTTGGTTTCACCCCACTGGCTAACCACAAGTCACACAAGCAATCCCCTGAAGACACTCCAGATTCCCAGTATCACCACCAGCAACCACCTGTCCTGGGGACCAATGATTATGAAAACCAATCCCCCAAATAAAGAAAACGGTTCTCCCCAATTCCAAGGAATCAGGCCCCAGACCCAGGTCAATATACAAATTAGACAAATCACGCTATTGCCAATCCTTTAGAATCTAAAATCTAAAGGTTTATTGTACAGTAAACCCTCGATTTAACGGACCTCGATTTAACGGACTTCGGATGCAACGGACAAAATTTCTGAGCAAGTCTGATGCATCCGAAATCCATTTCTCGCAGGCTGGCTGCCGGCTCCCGGCTGCCGCCCGGGTCCAGGCAGCGGGCGGGCTGGCTGCCGGCTCCCAGCTGCCGCCCGGGTCCAGACAGCGGGCGGGCTGGCTGCCGGCTCCCGGCTGCTGTCCGGGTCCAGGCAGCGGGCGGGCTGGCTGCCGGCTCCCGGCTGCCGCCCGGGTCCAGACAGCGGGCGGGCTGGCTGCCGGCTCCCGGCTGCTGTCCGGGTCCAGACAGCGGGCGGGCTGGCTGCCGGCTCCCAGCTGCCGCCCGGGTCCAGACAGCGGGCGGGCTGGCTGCCGGCTCCCGGCTGCTGTCCGGGTCCAGACAGCGGGCGGGCTGGCTGCCGGCTCCCGGCTGCTGTCCGGGTCCAGGCAGCGGGCGGGCTGGCTGCCGGCTCCCGGCTGCCGCCCGGGTCCAGGCAGCGGGCGGGCTGGCTGCCGGCTCCCAGCTGCCGCCTGGGTCCCAGCAGCCGGGACCGGGGGGGGGCTGGCTGACGGTTCCCAGCTGCCGCCCGGGTCCCGGCAGCGGGCAGGCTGTGGAGTTGCCACCCCGACCCTGTGGTGGGCGGGCTGCTGCTCCGACAGCTTTTTTAAAATTATTATTAAATAACGGACTTTTTGATTTAACGGACACCCCCTCGCCCGAATTAGTCCGTTAAATGGAGGTTTTACTGTATAAGGAAAAAGGTATAGGTGAGGGTTAGGAAAGGTTAAAAGAAATCAATTACATGCAGTAATGGTACATCTCTTGGTTCAGTCTTGCAGCTGTAGAATAAACTGCAGGTTTCAATCAAAGTCTTTGGAAAGCATCCCCTGCAGAGATGGGTCAGCACCTTTGTCCAGAGTTCCCTGAGAAGCAAAGTTCCATCCAAAGCTGGAAACAAGGCAGGCTGAAGACTGGAGATAGAAGACAAAATGGGAAATGTTCTTCCAGGCTTTATAGAATTCCTCCTGTGGGTGAAGACCCTCCTCCTCCTTATGCAGAGTCTGGCTGCAAATTCAAGGTTCACAGCCACATGGTCCAATTACCAGACTCTCAATGATTCAGTTTTTGCCCAGGCATGTCCCATGCCTGGGGAGGCTCCTCTCCTCGGGTGTGGACACAGTTCATTGTGCAGTTGATGGCCCTTTAATGGGCTCGAGTTAGCACCAGCATGTCTGAGATTTCACGGGAGCCAAGCCTAAGTTTGAAGTACAGGCACCTTTTATCCAATATCCATAACTTCAGTTCCAAAATAGATACACACATATGGTCATAGACACCTGTTATGACCCCCTTCACATAATATTTGGTACCCCAATGATCTATATGGTATCAAATTATTCCAGTAACGTGACAAGGGGTTATTCAGAAGGTCTGACTTAAAACGTAAATAAATAGAAGTTGAGGAAGAACATCAAAAATGAGGAAGGTTGAGGTTGCTGTGGAGTCCTTATTCTCTATAATCAACATAGTGTGACGTTTTCACCCCTGCTGAACTCAGTTTCCACATTAGTGGTAGCTCTACCTCTCGCCCCAGCCCAAGTCACGTGGTTTGTTAGGCTCCAGTTTTAGAAAACAGGAAGGTACAATGCGTGCCCATGAAATATGTACATGTAGCAATCACACATTTGGGTGGAGAGAATAATTGCTACAGATAGATGACATTTTCCAAACTTTCTCATGACATTTTTGGACACAATTTGAAAAAGGGCGGGGGGGGGGGGGGGAGGGAAATACCCAAACTATTTGGGGATTTTTTTTCTCATGTGTTTTGGGTTTTCTTTTTGACACTCATAATAGTTTTGTGGCTAAGGCATGAGATGGAGCCTTGAGAGACAACAGTTCAATTCCTGATTATGCCACTGACTTTGTCACTTCATCTATCTTTGTGCCCATTCCCCACCTCTAAAATAGCAATAACAGGAGTGTTGTGGAGATAAATACACACTAGTAGTTGGGAGGTGCTCTGATTCTACAGCTATGGGGTGTGTGTGTCATATAAATACTTAGATTTGGGGGGAGGGGAGAAACAATAGCCTCTCACCACCAGTAATTGCGGTCACTTGCAAGGTGTGCATCCCTGAATGCTGTAATCTGACCCCAGGTGGGGGAGGGAGGTCAACTGAACCTGTTGGAGAAAGGTCAGGTGATGCCTCCAGCCCGGGAAAGGGACAAAGGAGAGCAGGGAGGGGCTGGAGGGGGTCTGGGGAGTTGGCTGTCTGGTTTGGGGCTGGAGCCAGGCAGGAGAGGGGAGAGCAGTGATCTCTCTCTCTGGCCCCAAGATGGATCCAGCTGAGGGCTCACGCTCGCTCGCTGCATGGTCTGTGTTAGACCAAATAGAAGTCATCGAATAGACCTGTTTTACTGGCTGGCTGAGAGTCACGTTTGACTGTGGATTTGGGGTGCAGAATCCATGGGCTCCCCCAGGACCCCACCCAGGCGGGCTTGCTGGGGGAAGCACACGGAGGGGCAGAAGATGCTGAATGCTCCGAGGTCAGACCCAGGAAGGTGGAAGTGGGTACCCGTGAAGCTCCTGGCCTTGGAAACAGGCTGTATACGGAAAAGGGGCCCTTCACCCGAAGTCTGGTCTGGCTCACTAGGGAGCAGTTCCAGTCCATCCCCCGGGCACTCTGTGACAGCAGTATATATACTCAGGGCCGGCGACAGGGGGGTACTACGGGTACAGCTGTACCGGGCCCCGGACTTTAGGGAGGCCCCCTTAAGTCCGGGGCGCGGTACACAGCAGTACCCGTAGTTGTCCGTCCCCCCTTGTCGCCGGGCCTGGAGAGCGGGGAAGGGGCGGGGAGGCGGCGCGGCTGTCCACCGGACGAGCGCGCGTGTCCCCGGCAGGAGCGGTGAGCCCGGCCGGCGGCAGCGGCGCAGTCCGGGGGAGAAAGGGCACGCGGGGGGGGGGGGGGGGGAGAGCAGCAAGGGCGGCTCGCGCTGCTCCCGGGCTCGCGCTCCATTAGGACCCCGCACTGCCGCCAGCCGCTGTCAGCTGGGGGGGGGGGGGGAAGTGCCAGCTGGCTGGGCTGGGGGGGGCCCCCAAATTTCTGTCGCCGCCCCTGTATATACTGGCCTTCTCCAGACAGCTTATCCCAATTGGTTGGAAGAGATGGGAGCCCTGCCCTACCCTACGCTACCGGGCTCTTGATCCCAGGCCCTTAGGAACAGTATCCTGCATTTCCCCTCTCTCCTCTCTCCCACCCCTCCCCCTATATCCAATGCCTAATTCCCCAGGAGAACTTCCTCTCTTCTGCTACTGGGCCATTTTTTGGGCCTTTGTTCATTCCAGCTCCTTGAAATGGGGTCTTTTGGCCTCCTCTACTCTTATAGATCTAGTGTACTGCATTACACTCCCCAGATAGATACTTCATTCCAGAATAAAAGTGACTTCATTCTGCAGTAATTACTTTGTAAGTACATTACTTATTCTTTACTTTGTAAGTACATTACTTATTCTGTGACTTGACTATTGGGGAATTTTTTTTTTATTATTAGTCCAGAATAGCTATGCTGTTCAACTTCTCCATGTAGACCAGGCCAGAGAGATGCTTGATATGCTTTGTTTTCATGTTTATCATATGCCAATAAACAAGATCTTTGCGAGGAAGGATATTTTACACCATGATACTGATTCTACTTCAGTGATTCCCAGAGTGACACATGGTATGGTTTCATTTCAATCAGTGTTAAATACTTATCACGAACCCCCTCAAAAGACAGAAGTGGTTTTTGTATACATACATAATTGAAAGCAAACTCAGTTAAAACAGGAAATCAGCATGAAATCCTGCAGAAATTGAGCATTTATGCAGATGTAAGCAGGATCTGAATGAACTCTCCCTTGACAGCTAGCTGGAAGGGGAAAAGACTTCAGGAGCAAACTGTATTTACATGGACACACCTGCTCGGATTAGATATCCAGCAGATAGAACTGTGTGGCTCAAAGCGATCAACTTTGGCTGGTGTTTTGGTGACAAATCACTTTAGTCCTGATTGCAGGGAGAGTGAAATGTTGTTATTGATATTGTTGTCCCTATTGTATGAATAAAGGAGAGGAGAAATGGGCTTCACCTGTCCCAAATGAGGGGATCACCCTCAGCTGAAAGGACCTCGTTAAGACAGGGGCTCAATGCCAGACCTTTGTGAAAGTAAGAGTGGTGGGAATAGGTGTCCCAGCTGGAAGGTGTGGATTCTCCCTTTTAGGGTCCCAGGTCTGGTTTAACCTGTTCCTCCCCACTGTTTAAAAGCAGAGCTAAATAGCCTTCATTAGGAGCCTTTTGTTATGTTAAGTGTTCAGTGAGAGCTGAAATCACTTGGGGTGGGGCAGCCTTTCTGCTCAGCCTGCTGAGAGCTAAAAATCACAGAGATTAACCTAATCAGAGATCACAGCAGAGAGGCAGGTGGCAGCATGAGGTGGTTGATGGGCAGATGGTGAAAGTGGTGAGCAGTCAGCAGGGAGGCCAGGTGGTGAAGAGCAGTGGCTGGCAGGGTGGCCATGTGGAGAAAGTCAGATGATCTCACAGAAATACACCTGTGAATCCTGGGTCCTTGCTGAGCAAGGACAACCACCAGTGGGGTATGGTATGGGAGTAGAGGGGAGCACAGTAAAGGAACTTTTGGTTGTAGAACTCAAGAACATGAGGCAAAAGGCACTGCCCCACACACTCTGGGGTGGGTGTCCTGCTCTCAGTTTTAGGTTTATGAATCCTGCTTGTGGCATTTTCCCTAATTAATGTCAGGTGACTTCCCTTCCTTCAGTAAAAGTTTCTTTTCTCTGTGCTTGCTAGTGGAGAAGTATTGCCTTTCAGAAGCATCCAGAGTGCTATGTGTAATTTTCCCAGGTTACTGGGTGGGGTCTCAAGTTGGTTCTGTGTTGTATTGTTGAAAAGGAACCCACCTCTAGATACTGAATCTGGCCCTGGTTGCTGCCGGCTCCACCTGGCAGAAGGGTTACACATAAAATGAGTTTTCATGGAAAAAGCAAATTCACAAAAATGAAATCAAAGAAGCCTCCATCCTGTGCAACATTAAGGGTGTTTCTAATCCATATTTCTTTTTGGAAAACAAATTCTGCAGTGAGTAGGATGTAGATTTTGTGCTTGACATCAAGTCCTCTGCTTGTGTGGAATGCAACAAATCATCTGGGTACAGGCTTTGTGATTTGTACTTTAATACACCCAATGTGTGCTTATAAATAGTGGATTGCTTTGGTATTTATAGTTGGTCATGGTGGTGGTGTTTTTTTGGTGTGTTTTTTATGCATATTCATGAATATATAAACAGAAATAGATGTTCAAGGTCTCCTCTGTGAGCATTGTCCCAATGGCTCTATATTTTACTGCCTGCCTTGTGAAGCCTTTGCATCTTAGGTGGTGGGAGACTGAACCTTTTCTGTGGTGATCCCATAGGACTGGTGATTCATAACTTGCTGGTTACCCATTTCAGCAACTTCCTTCCTATTTTCAAAAGACTGTTGAAGTCCCTTCTTTATCAGAGCTATTTCCTGTTTTGGTCAGTCTGCTCCCTTGCAAGATTACTCGCCTTCTTGCATAATATTTCTCTTTTGGCTTTTTAGCACTGGGTGCTTCTTCATTGCTTAGTTCAGTTCTCCAAACTGAAAAGCTCCTGTCAAATAGTGCTGTTGATCTCATGAGAACCATCTTTCAGCTGAGCTTTTCTGTAAAGAAAGGCTAGTTCTTCCTCACTTTCTCTAAATGAATTTGCTCACCTGCTCTAGTTAATACTCTTGTAACAGTTTCTTTGTACATGTGATCTGCCGATTGCGTTGTGTTACAGGTCGGATTTTCAGAAGCATTCAAAACAGGCCTAACTATTCACTCCCATTGACTAGAGAGAGCAGCATTAGGGCAATGAGGAACATTTCTGGACATTTCACCCCATATTTTTTCATAAGCCTTGATGAGAATTTCACCATTATTTTGAGTACCATTAACTTTGGAGGAAATCACTTACCAGGAAACAAGAATAGATTGAGCTGGAAGATTATTTTGTAATGAGTTCAATTTTTCTTAGCTATAATATGATGATGATTTAAAACTTACATTATAGTAATGCCTAAATTTATCATTTTACTACTTATGTGGGCATAGGCAATTTCTAGAGATCAGTGCATACCTGCTTCCTCCTATGAGTAATCCTACTCATGAGCATGCATTACAGAATTGAATCATGTTGGTGTTATAAAGCAAATGAAACAATCCTAGGATTTCAAGCTCTCTTCCAACATATGTTCTCTCCTTTCACATTCCTCTCCAATTTCCTGTCTTTTATCCTGTTTTTTTTTAAATAGGTCATTTCTTAGCTTTAAGTGTAGTGTACTTAGAAATGATCCACTTTCTGTTATTTATCAAACTCTCCCCTTTTCCATCTGACCTCTCTTCTGTTAATCAAAAGCAGGATGTGCAATTTCAAAAGGGGACAGAGTCAGCTGAATAACAGGTCTAGGTCAAATGGAAAGTATGTCTATTGAAGAAAAAAATCCAAAATGGACCCTAATTTGTGTGTCAGCAAGATTGCCCCCCAAAAGCTCTATTTATCAATAATGGAAAGCTCTGAACATAACGCATGCACCAAGACTCGAGATTAAAAGTAACAGCGCTTATTTTGACACCAGACCAGTTGTCTAGAGATGTGCACAACTACTTGGTGATATCTTTATTGATTTCTTATTACATTACAGTAGAGCTCGCAGTATGCTAGGCACTATCCAAATATGTAATGAGCAGTAGGGCCGGAGCTAAGCATATCAAAATAAACCCCAAGAATTCATGAGATCATGAGATTTTTTTTAAAATATTTTTTTTTTTAGTTTTTAGGGTGCAGTTGGATCAAATTTCCAGGCTTTTCTCTGCCACCATGACATTTAGAAACATTTTTTTTAACATGTAATTTGAGATTCTCATATAATCACTTGCCTCCGGGAGCTGGAGAAACACTAAAACGTTGCAAGGCTTCTGCCTTTTTTTTTTTTTTTTTTAATTTCTATGCCCCCATCCTTGTCCAGATCAGAAGGTTCTGTTAAGTGATAATAGAAATAGAGGTGAGGTGGGTCCATCTGCAATGAAGTTTTCCTGGCAGTCATTCTACAGAACTATGTCAGATTGAAGATGCTTTTAAACTTATCAAGTTTGGGCCTGTTAGGTACTTGGAGTGGAGACCTCCAAAGAAATTTGAAGTGTGGCAAGAGGTGATGTTGATGTCTGGGTAGGAGGCATATTTCCCTTTGAATCAGCATTGAACCAATATGGCTGCTGGAAGCCTCTTTGGGTGAGTAGTAAAACCTAAGTCCTGATCGCAGTTGGTCAGGTAAGTATCTTATAGCACTTTTCACTAGAATTTGGGTGTTCACCTGTGGTCTCCTAGCTAAATACCATTGTAGGTGTCAAACCCTGAGGTCCTGCAGAACTTCACCTGATATCTACAAATTTAAGTCCAACCCCCTGCGGTTTAAGAAAAAATCTGCAGCACTGTAAATAGAAGTTATGTTTCATACTATTTTATGTTAATCAGCATTAAACTAAACAATCAATACAAATCCCAAGGGTCTGGGCTCCTTGTCAGTCTCATGTCTTCCAATCCTATCTCTTCTCAACTCTCATCTGAAATTATGGATCTGATTCTCCACTCACCCCACTTTTACAACAGCCTAAGTCCACCAACTTAAAAGGAGTGACTCCTGATTTGCACCAGTATGTGGGTGAGAAGAGAATGGGACCAATGTATAGTCAGTCCCTGATGTGTGCATGCCTTGATTTCCTTTTCCCTTTGATCGTGTTTAGCTCTGTAAAGCATTTTGGGGTCAATTTTCTATAAAAGGTGCTACATAATCAAAAGCTCTGTTACTGGGTCATTTCTTTCACGGAAATCTGCCCAGTAAAGACACTTCCTTTTCAAAGGGACTTCACTTCAGTGAGGTTTCCCACATCAAATATGTGAGGGGCTAAATAGTACAATGGGGTCAATGCATCAGCTTTTCCTCTCTGGACAGATGATTGATATAGCTTAGGTCATAACTGAAACTAGTTTTGTGGTCTTACTCTAGTTCCCAGTGGACACTTATCCACATTACTTACAAATCCACGGCAGATGATGGAGCAGTTTCAGGACACGTGGTGATCTTAGCACTGGCATAGGAAGAATTTGGCTGCTCAGGATTTGCAGTTGGCAGAGCGCTGTCAAAAGCAATACTTTGTATTTATTGCAATGCCCATCAAAGGATCTGAAAGTTAAACAAGATCCTGAAACATAGCATGAGACTAATGCTCCCCAATGAAGACATTAAAAGGTTGTGATTTTTCACAGAAAACTATATAGTGCTGAGAACAAAAATCAGATTTACTGTGCTGTGGATGTTTTAGCTAAAATCATCTTTATAAAAATATATGTATAAATACCATGGGACAGATAATCATCTGGTTGAGTTTGCATCACTCTATTGACTTCAAGTCAATAGAGCTACACAGATTTACAGATCTAGCTCTGATAAATAATATGCTGCAAACCACAAACTAAGATCTCAATAACATCATCAAGTCTTGCTGGTCTCCTGACAGAAAAGGGAAGAGATCACTGTTTCTTGTTTGTGTGTTTTGGCGAACTGAATTATTGATATGTCCCCTGAAACTGTCTATAATTTCCCATTGAGCACAGAGACATTTCAGTGGTAAGAGCAGACCTGGTCAAGCTGCTAGTGTTTCTGAGGCTGAACTTAATATATAAGCTGTTCATAGCGGCAACAGATGTTTCTGCTTTTTGAAGTCTCTGAGAACCTTATTGAATATATATTTTTTAAATTTTCTTGTGGGAACAAATGCCAACATAGCTGAGATCCAAAAAAGCTTGACCTCAACCTTATGTTGTAGTTGGAAGGTATTGTGCCTGGATATCCTATTGTCCTTCTCCTGTAATAAGCTGGTGTCTATGAATACCAGATTTGTGTTTTCACACATACAGAGTTTATGGATAGTTGCTGTTTTCAGTTATTCTAATAATTCTCATGGAAGCAAAATATTAGAAAATAATTCAGTATGGAAGGCACAATCTTGCTTGATGCCGTGCAGTACTGGAGATGCACTTTGTTAATGCCCAAGCTGAAAATTTAACTTAGAACAGATCTTCCACCCACTGATTTTGCTTGTGCCTTGAGCAGTCACTTGCAAAATGACAAAAAAGACAAACATTTAATGAGCATTTACTGACTTTGACTCTGTTTTGGGTGGCCAGCAAGAAACCTCTACAGAATCTGAGCTGGGAACCCAAAAACCAGAACACACACACTGAGCGGACATTCACGGGTTGTTGTGTTTTTGGCTTGAGTTTGGAGATAGATTCATCCCTGAATTGAAATGGCATCTCCCCAGGCTAGAGAGATCTTGTACATCAGGTGGCTTTCCCTCCAGGTCAGGCTGTATTCCAAAGACGCCTTCCCTCGTGGTTGCTGATAGGGAACGGACAACTTTAGTTTCCAATGGAGGCTTCGCATGAGCCTTGTAGGCAGTGACTGCTCAGGGGATACACTGAATCAGTGCATCCCCTGGCCTTCCTACCTTCACCCCTTCTCTGGACAGCACTGCCTATGTCTGGGACAGCCCTGCCCCTGCACCTGGTTTATACTAGCAAAAGTTGCCAAATATCCAAAGGTAAATTTAATCCTTCCAGTCAATTTTTGCAATAAAACCATGTTAGCAAGGCAGGCTCCCCATTCATACCTAATGGAATTTGGAATAGCAGTTAATCGTTTGAGGTTGCATATTTTTAGCTAACACAGTGACAAATTGCTCAGCTAGCCTTTGCTTTCAAGTCTAAATTGAATGCTTTTCTCTCAAAAAATGTTGGCTCGTACTTTTTATGAACTGGGCTCAGTACTTTCTAAAGAGTTTTATAGTTCAGCATCAATGTTCCAAAGGGCTTTTAAGAAACTCCATGTGTGCTTCTCTCTCAAAGCTGGCTGAGGGAGATGGGAATGTTTAACGGTCTGCCAGGAGTGCCTATAAAATACGGCACTGAAAGAAAACAAGGCTTCCAGTACTCCCTGTCTCCTTATTCACAAATGTTTAAAGCCTTCCAGCTTACAATTTAAACTTTAAAGTCTTCCAGTTTATAGCCTCCCAGCCTTTTATTTGGAGCTGGGTTGAGACTGGAGAATGAGACCGGCGTGGGGGAGCTGGCCTGGCACACTGTGGTGTCATAACATGCCTCTGTTTATAACAGTCACTAGTGCACTGGATAAGACTAAATCTTGCTTGTGGCTCTGTTCAGTTTACTGTGTTACTTGCATATAGCCTCCTTTGATATAGAGTCTGAGGTGGATATAAGTCTGGGTGCTATGAAATTAATACTCTGTGCCCTTGCTTTGATGGTGGGAAGTATGTAGCCCATGAATGATGATTGGAAGCCAGTGGGTGTGTTAACAATATAAGATGGTGGGCCAGTTCACCGGCAAGAAAAGATAAATTATGCTCCACACAGTGGCCCACTCTTCTCAGTACTTTTCTTTAGTCACAAAGATTGAAAACCAGTCTCATTGGCCCACAGGATCTTGCTTAGCCCTTGTCTCCAGGGCTTCAGTCACTGCAGCCTTTCTTGTGGGGCTTCCTAGTGCTTCCTAGCTGAGGCTTTCCCCAAGTAACTTCTGCTCTCTGCAGGTCTCTCCTGCTCTAGCCTTCTGTTCAACAGGCATAGAGAGCCACCTGCTCCCTGGTCCTTTCCTGACCCTGGATTTCCCCACTCTCCTCCTCTGCCTAAGAGGCAGAGAGCTTTACCTGTGATTTCCCAGAGAGCACGTGGCTAAGAGAAGATCTGTGCCCTACAACTATAGCTCCCCATTTGAAAGGGGCCAGGACTGTACCAGAAGCACTGGGATGTGATCACATGCTCCTAAGACTCTGTGTCCTCCTGTTGCACTGCAATTCAATAAGACTCTGCCAGAAAACCAAGCAAAACTTCCCGATTTTACTTTTTTCATATACGTCTAGAATGTCAAATGTCCATAACTGGATACAGGCCGAAACTTCAACCTCCCATCTGAGCCCTTTCAGATTAGGGCTGCCAACCCGCCGGGATTGTCCTGGAGTCTCCAGGAATTAAAGATTATTTTTAATTAAAGATGTTATCAAGTGATGAAATGTCCAGGAATTCTTCTGAAGGACACAAATCCACACCGTGTAGGAGTCAAACAAAGGAATTTATTATGTACAGCGCTGACGGAGTGTCACCTCGCTTATTAGGCTCAGAGACACTGTTAATTAATTCAAGAATAGCAGCCGTGTTAGTCTGTATCCGTAAAGAAAGCGAGGAATACTTGTAGCACTTTAGAGACTAACCAGTTTATTTCAGCATAAGCGTTCGTGGGCTATAGCTCACTTCATCAGATGCATAGAATGGAACAGAAGTAAGATGCATTATACACACAGAAAGAAAGAAAAAGAAAAAAAATTGTACATTAGCATACCAATTCTAGGAGGGCTGTTAAATGTAGATGGGTCATTATCAGTAGAAGAAAAAAATACCTTTTGAAATGGATTTCTGTGTCAGGGAAATTAACTCAGGAAATGCAATCAATTAGTGTAATGATAGAACCATTCACAAGTCCTATTTAGCCCCTGGTTAATTGTATCCAATTTGAAAATTAATTCCAGTTTCTCAGTTTCTCGTTGGAGTCTGTTTTGGAAGTTTTTCTGTTTCAAAATTGAGACTATCAAATCTTTAATGGAATGGCCAGGAAGATTGAAGTGTTCTCCTACTGGTTTTTGAATGTCATGATTCCTGATGTCAGATTTGTGTCCATTTATTCTTTTGCGTAGAGACTGGCCAGTTTGGCCAATGTACATAGCAGAGGGGCATTGCTGGCACTTGATTGCAGTTAATTATATAGATTTACCATGGTTGTGGAAAAGTGATGGGGCAGGCAATTCCAGAGCCCCGGATAGGTCTAGCACAGTAAGACAAGATAGCACAGTAGCCAGTAGTCAAAAGGTCACACAATATCTCCATCCGTGGTTTCAGGTTAACAAGTTAACATGTAATTAGTACTTTCATAAACTGTATTAGTATGATTATATATATATAGATAGATAGATAGATATAGATATCTATATATATATAAAAGTCAAATGGTGTATGCGTGCGTGTATGCGTGTATGTACGTGCACTTACTCCTTCCACACCGTTTGAGCTAGAGACTTGAAATTTGGTACAGTTATAGGTCTTAGGGTCCTAATCAGGGTAAGAGTGAAATTTTTTAAAAATCTCACCTCTGACGCCCCCCAGGGGTGAAATTATTTAAAGGCCAATCACATCAGCTGGGCAGCTGCTGTTCTCTATGACATAGTTATGATGTCATAATACCCCCTGCAACGGACCATGCACTCGCTCAGCTCTCTGCCCCCTCCCCACCTACGACGGACCCGAGTTGGGTTTGGTGGGAGGGTAAGTGAGGTGGGGGTGTCGGGTTTGGTCGGAGGGTAAGTGAGGTAGGGGTGTCGGGTTTGGTCGGGGGTGAGGTGGGGGTGTTGGGGTTGGTCAGGGGGTGTTGGGTTTGGTGGGGGGTAAGGTGGGGGTGTTGGGTTTGGTTGGGGAGGTGAGGAGGGGGGTCGGGGTTGGTCGAGTGGTAAGTGAGGTGTGAGTGTCGGGTTTGTTTGTGGTGGTAGGTAGAGGTGTCGGGTTTGGTTGGGGGGAAAGTGAGGTGGGTGTGTCAGGTTTGGTCTACAGGGGGTGAGGTGTGGGTGTTGGTCGGGGTGTTGGGGTTGGTAGGGGGGTGACATGGGGGTGTTGGCTTTGGGTGAGGGGGTGAAAATGTGAGTCGGGGTTGGTTGAGGGGTAAGTGAGGTATGGGTGTCGGGTTTGTTTGTGGTGGTAGGTAGGGGTGTCGGGTTTGGTTGGGGGGGAAAGTGAGGTGGGTGTGTCAGGTTTGGTCTACGGGGGGTGAGGTGTGGGTGTTGGTCAGGAGGTGTTGGGGTTGGTAGGGGGGTGACGTGGGGGTGTTGGGTTTGGGTGGGGGGGTGAAAATGTGAGTCGGGGTTGGTCGAGGGGTAAGTGAGGTGGGGGTGTCGGGTTTGGTCAGGGGGGTGAGGTGGGGGTGTCAGGTTTGCTCTCTGCCCCCTTCCCCCCTCCAACGGACCCCGCACTCGCTCAGCTCTCTGCCCCCTCCCCACCTCCGATGGACCCAAGCAACACCGGGTATTTTTGCTAGTATCTTATACTGACATGCCAACCTTTCATAAACTCAGGGTTGGTCTTGTGGGAAGAACTCCTCCTTGCAGGAGAACTAACGCAACAGGAACAGGACATCTTTGTTCCATTTGCAACTTTGAATTAGATACACTGATTTAATTATGCTCCAACATCTGCTATTTTGCTGACTATGATTAAACAAGCAAAGCAAGGTTATTTTCTGTTGTTCTTTGTTCTCTTAGCTAATCACTATTTGCTAGTCCTCTGGCCTCTTGGCCAAACTCTGTACTTTGGGCCTTTGAAAGCTGACACAAACCCATGCACCAAATTGTTATGCCACAGTACATGGATTTTGGCCCTTCACATCCAACCAAAGTTGGCAACCCTATTTCAGATCTGAATTCTCAGGTGAGAACAGGCTCTTGGTCTGGATTCTAGGCCAGATTCAAAGTGTGACCAGATCTTTTTTTAGATGTAGGCAAAACCAACCTAAATCTCCTTAGCCTTCATCCCTATTATATCCTAGCCTTGACAGGTTACAGTTCAAGCTGCAGACCAAAATGTAACCCTCTAATGGATATGGGCACAGTCTCCTTCCTCATCCTTTCTTTAGAGCTAACATTACTTTTTCATACAGCCCTCTCAGTGACAAAGGGACACGGTTTTGCTATATCTAAAAGTGGGAAAGAGGTGTTTAATACAAGGACCCAGTGATATATTTGCCACAGCAATGACTAAAGCTATTGCTTCTAAATAGGAGTTTAGTAGATGGAGAGAAGACAGACAGGGCCGGTGCAAGGATATTTTGCGGCCTTGGTGAAACTTCCACCTTCCCCTCCACCTCCCCCCGGAGCATCACCTTATTATAAACTTTCAAAAATGAATACTGCATAATGTGGAAGTGTTCATTAGAATTAATACACGTTGGGCTTGGAAATGTATTAATTTCATTATTTAGTCTACATATTTAATGAATATAAATGAATAACCTGACAGTGTTGACATTGTTATTGTTTTCACTTTGCACAACATAGCATGGATCTTAAAAAGAGTAACACGTTATAATTTAGAATTTATTTTTCCGTGCTTTCAGTTTAGCAAATTTAGAAACAAGTTCCTCCAAGTAAATGCTGCAAGCAATGTCATGTTCTATTGACAAGGTAGATAGTCCAACAAGTCTAGTTTGTTGAACTAAATCGAAGGCGGTTGCCTCCAAGCAACACCGTGCAGCATCACTAACAACCAAATTCAATGAATGTGCACTGCAAGAAATGAAAAAGGCTCATGGATTAATATCCAAAATTATTCGCTGGACACCATTTTCTTTCCTTTTCATATTTCTCCCATTGTCGTAGCCTTGACTATTTCAATTAGGGCTATGCGTTTTACATAATAATTAGACCAGTTCAGTTCTCAATATAAATAGTTACACTGGTTCAAAGGTGCATTATATCTGGATAACTTATGGGAATAAGGGAAGAGGAAGAAGTTATACTTGTACACATACATCTATAGTGCTGCACCTGCGCAAGGAAGGTTATGTTGCTTTAACTATACTGGTATAATTATAGCTGTACAACTTTTGTGTGTAGACAAGCCCGCAGTGTTTGTACTATGTACTGATATCTATGACATACAGAGGTGCAGGAGTGATGACCTGGGAGCTAAATATAAGTTACTGGAAAAAGTCTTAAGTCACACATGAGTCAAACAGAGAGATTTGCTTGGGTTACAAAACAAAAGTATCTGTATCCCTTAAAAAACAGGACAGAAGTTACAGCTGTACTGGAGGAGGGACAAGTTCAGACCACGAAGATAAATGTTGATAAACTACTAAGGTGTCAGACAAACTAGAAATAAAAACAGGCACATGACCAAAAATAATCATTACAAGTATCCAAATACCAAATCATAATACAAATATACCAGTAGGACTATATTGGTGGCCTTTAGGTCACAAGCAGTCTATTGAGTGCATGATATTGAGAGAAATCAAAGGGGCATCCAAATCTAATAAAACAGTAATTACCCATGTATAATCTGGTCAAATGTCACAGTGGGTGTAGGGAAGCAATTTCGCAACACCTCAAACAGTTACATCTTGCAACAGCTAGTTCTAGAAGGGAGTAACTATTTCTCCACTGAGGTCTTGCGTAGTCCAGGGAGATTTGCACCAGTCCCTTTATTTACAACAGTCCCAACCCCTAATGCACATACCGAACCAGGAAAAAAAAATGGCTTGCACCAGCGTAACTTACCTCAGCAGGTGAACTAGGACTGGTGCAAGTCCCGTCTCACAGGGGTGCAGGCAGCACCTTGGGAGTGGGAGGAATTGCACTGGTATAGGGGCACCCATACAAAATCCACAGTGCACACTGCGCCTCACTCTGAAGTCACACGCAGGATTAGTTTCAGCGAGTAGGAACAGAGCAGACCGGGCCATACTGAACCCAGCACTGCCCCTATGACACTTGAGAAAGGGGGGGTTAAAACTCCATCACGCCCTCCCCACTTTCCTAGGAGGCTCTCCTGGTCTCGGCACTTCCCCCTGTGCTGCCCCACTCACAGAGCAGCCCCGTACCCTCCCTCAGGCTGCTCGCCCGCCCACCCCCTGCACGGCTCACAGGAGGTATCCTGGGCTTTCCTCACCGCTCTCCTTCCGCTGGGTGTTGCTGCGGCTGCCCTGCAGAGCAGTTCTGGGCTGGGCACCACAGGGCCACTTTTTGGCACCCCCCAAATCTTGGCGCCCTAGGTGGCCGCCTAGTTTGGCTAGTGGTTACACCAGCCCTGGAGACAGCCATTCTAAACAAGCACTTCTGAATAGAACTGTGGCTGACAGGGCATTCAGGGGACTTACTCCCTCATCGAGAGCGAGAACTGTTAAGGTTTGACTGTCTCTCTCCCCACACAATAATGTAAATGTAGTAAATTCTACATCTCCCTGTCTGCAAGTGCCGGGTTAACTTTTTCCCTTTTATGTCTTAAATAATCATAAGATACTGAAGCTCATTTCCTTAGCAGTTAATAATAAAACAATCACAAAAGAGATCCAAAGGGGCCCTGGTGATTAGCATAGTATGGATCCAGAATTATCCCAGCAGTTGTATTATGGCAGTGCTTTTGTACTGGGCACTGGAAAAACACAGTAAGAAACAGTCCCTGCATCCCCGAACAGATTACAATGTAACTAGACAAGATGGACAAAGGGAGGGAGGGAAAAGAGAGCCACGGACATGCCCAGATAGAAGGTCAGTGAAGAGACTAGAACCATGCTCTCCTGGCTCAGTCCTATCCTGACCGCTACATCACACTGCCTATCACCGCATCTGTCATGATCTTTTTGCCCCTGTAGTTTGCTGACAAAGTGCCTTGTTTGTAATGTCGGATCCCCCCGTACTAATGACTTGAAAGGGCAATTAATCTATCCGTGAATACGTGAAGAACTTGAAATAGCGAAAGCTGTTTCTAGTTAGAATGGTAGCTCTGTGTAGACTATGTATACTATGCCATGTTTTATGTTCACAAAGACCCTTAGTTCAAAGGATTATTTGTTAATTTAACATGTTCACTCAAAAAATGGGAAATACTGTATTAAACGAAGATAAAGGGCCAAATTTTCAGCATTGCCTTAACTGGGCCTCCGTTTCTCCAGATCCTGCAGTTATTTGGAGCCACAATTTAGATCATTCTGATGTTCAAGTCCCTGACTATCTCTTAGTGGCCTAATATGCTTTACCTATAAATTTCTGCACACCGAATGCAGATGGCAGTGTCTGAACAATCTAGTCTTACCGTTTGTAAGGTCAAAAGATTACTAAGATTAAAAGAGTATAACCATTTGTAAATCCATATCTAACCTCCTTATTTCCACCGTGCACAAAACACTGCAGATATCCCTAGTTACCACATAGGACTGGCACTGCAAAAGGTCAAGTCATGAATAGCTCTTGGAGACTTTGATTCTTAGGGCTTGATTACACTTACAGCTTTATAGCGGTTTTGGTTATACCTGTCCTCATATACAGCTATAGGGATAGCACTATAGTGTGTCCACACTTAGACCCGCCAGCAGTATAGTGTGGCCACATTTGCGGCACTTGCAGCGCACGGGGAGTGGTGCATTATGGGCAGCTATCATAGCATTCAGCTGGGTGCAATGTGCTTTTCAAACGAGGGGGGTGAGAGGGAGCGTGTTGTGTGTATGTGGACGAAGAGAGCGAGTGGATTTTTGGTGTGCTGAGAGTATGTCAGCAAATTATCTTTAAAATGTAGAGCCTGCTACTCTTCTATTTCACACTGGCTCATTCGGTAAACATTTCCATTGTTGAGTTGCCTAGTTAAAGATAAGCTCTGAAAAAGTACGTCTGCATTCCTTCAACCGAGTTCAAAACAAAGGGAACAGAGGCTTAATTGCCTTAAATGGCTTAGGGTCTTCTCCAGAGATCACTCAAAGCAATGTATTGTTAATACCCATTTACACTGGAGTTAAAACGGAGCACCCAATACGCTACAGCTGTTAATCCTCTGGCAAGGAGGATTACCAGGACCGCTATAAATGTGGATTTATAGCGCTCTACATGCCTTGCCAGTCTGGATGGGTAGGGAGAGTGCTCCTGGCGGCTTTATAGCGCTATAAAGTGCCAGTGTAATCAAGCCCTTAGGCTCCCTCTAGGTCTAACACAGGAGTAGGCAACCTATGGCATGCATGCCAAAGGCGGCACACGAGCTGATTTTCAGTGGCACTCACACTTTCCAGGTCCTGGCCACTGGTCCAGGGGGCTCTGCATTTTAATTTAATTTTAAATGAAGCTTCTTGAACATTTAAAAAACCATATTTATTTTACATACAACAATAGTTTAGTTATATATATTAAAGACTTAGAGAGCGAGAGAGACCTTCTAAAAATGTTAAAATGTATTACTGACACGCTAAGCCTTAAATTAGAGTGAATAAATGAAGACTCGGCACACCACTTCTGAAAGGTTGCCGACCCCTGGAACCACTGGAGTTCACCAAGCTCCATCGCACAGTATGCCCGTGACAGACAAGTTTAAATGAACCTAAGCCCTGGTATATGCATGATTACACTGATAGAAGCATTCTTCTGTCAACACAGCTAATGCATGGGTGCTTAACTGCCACATCTCGAGTGGGTGACTTCGCTGCAGCAATGGAAAATCCCTTCTATCACTGAAACAAATGTCTACAGTTGTGTGCTACAGCTGCAGTACTCTAGCTATGTTGCTGTAACGTGATCCTGACTCTGGCTCCCAGGTGTTGAGGGGTTTGGATTGGGGGGGGAGAACCTGATGTGAAAAGTTTGGGGACCACTGCTTTAAAGCCCTTAGGAGCTAGAAGTGCTCTCTACCTGGCCGGACTGGGCCATTACCTACTGCTGTAATGCTGCATGGTGTTTCGAGTTTGTACACGTTTTAAACCCTTACCGTCCTATTAAGGGGGATTTATGTTCTCGAGTCTTATCAATGTTACAAAATGTATCTGATCTCTGTCAGTCGGTACAGCATTCTTTCACAGTTGGCTGCCCATGGAAGGCGCATGAAATCTGATGGGACATTTCACAAGGTTGTGTTAGGTTGGGGCAGTATTTAAGTCATGCCAACCCATATTTAAGGAATAACTTCTAGAAAAACAGTTAGAGTAGCACAATCTTCCTTCAGTCTATAAATATGCTGTTGAAATGCTTCAATTTTTTTGCCATACAGTAAACTTCCATGAGTCAGTGTAATTTGCATTACAATGGACAGTGATCAAATGTGTCCAGAACATGGAGAAAATAGGCACCCTAGGTACCCCTAAATCTTAATGGAAATATACAGGCCCCTCCCATCACAATGAGGCTAACTCCTTACCTAGATTGTAAGGTCTTTGGGGCAGGGGAGCACTTAGTGTAATGGAGTCCTGGTCTTCGGTGGGGCTCCTAGGTATAGGGTGATCAGATGTCCTGATTTTATAGGGACAGTCCTGATTTTTGGGTCTTTTTCTTATATAGGCTCCTATTACCCCCCATCCCTGTCCCGATTTTTCACACTTACTGTTTGGTCATCCTACTTAGGTGCTGCAGTAAAACAAATAATGACTCTGGGTAACAGCTGGTCTTTAGCTTTAAATAGCTGAAATATTCCTTTTTTAATTCATGTCAAAGGCTGTGTGAAGTGAGAGGGAGTGAAGGGCATGCAGCACCTTCTAGGATCCAGGCCTGCGTTGCTGCCATCTAGAACACTGAATGTCCTATGTTACTATATGGGTATGTTTTTGGCATATTTTTTTTTCATATTCTATTACTCGGCAAATCCAAATACTTTTGTTTAAATAGTATTACTGTATCAGCTGTGGTGATGTTGAAGAGTTGCATTGCCCTGACTAATGAGATCATTTTTTTCATGCCACCAGTTAGGGTGGCCACTACTGAGGTACAAAAAACTGCGACATCCGGGATGATCCTGAGTGCTTAAACTGACCAGCTGGCAGTGTGAACTGAGCACCCTTTATAGATTTTTACAGGGCAACTCCCTAAAAAAAAAAAAAAAAAAAAAAAAAAAGATGATCTCTTCCAGGTAGCAACCCTGGTATTGTGGCTGTTGGTGCACAACAAAAACAGTGGGTGTGAGTAACTTAGGATATACTAGAATCAGAGAGGTAGCCGTGTTAGTCTGGAATAGCAGAGGTAACAAAGTCCTGTGGCACCTTAAAGACTAACTATAAAGTTTTGAAGCATAAGCTTTCGTGGGCTAATACCCACTTCTGCTTGCATCCGACGAAGTGGGTATTAGCCCACGAAAGCTTATGCTTCAAAACTTTATAGTTAGTCTTTAAGGTGCCACAGGACTTTGTTACCTTAGGATATACTGACATCTAGTGGCTTTGTTAGCAAGAGTGAAAACATAAAAGAAGTGCCTTGTTTTCTATAATTTTCTTCCTAAAGATATGTTGTAAGTACAATAGTAAAAAATGTTCGCATTTTAGAAAAACTCTGCATTGCTGGAGAGAAGAAAAAGCAGCAGTCCTTGCCCAAGATTTTTTCAAGTTTTGTCAACTGTTTCAAACACTACATTAGAGAATGTATACGCATACATATTTTTACCCAGTTGTTTACTACAGTATAACCATCTCTGGTGAATGCACCTGAGTTTGAGGGAGTTCTAAGCTGATGTAATTAAACTTTAAGCTTATAAAGTTTCTTGGAAACACATTTGAAGAGTGGAAGACTAGACAGCTGCGCCCAAACTACTAAGTTCAGATCTGGTTGAAAACTTTTCTAAAGTGTGTGTGTACTGAGTGGAGAGGGGGAAGGATCCATGGATTAACTTTGACAAGTTTAAGAAATAAGAGCCAGTTATCAATGTCAGACATAATTCAAATCTACACTTTTCAGCAGCTGGTACAGAAACATGTCAAAGAGCACCAATGCAGTGTTTTCTGGTGGAATTTTTTTTTTTAAAGCTCTGTTGCATCTTCAAAACTTGAGAATAATATCCCATCCCCAACCAGGTGATGTTCACTTCCATTTGTAAAGAGATTTCTTCCCTTTTTTTGTTGCCAAAGTAGCTGAAATCTACATGTGGCCTGGCCACTTGCAGTAGACTCAGTTGCTTCCTTTTTAATGTGTCCTGTGGGCACATGTGATACTGCAAAACTTTTCACTGGGAACCCACCAGAGAAACTAAGCCTTAATGAAATAAAAACCTCACACCTCCATAGGCCTGATTTCTCAGAAGTGCTAAGCACCCATAGTTCCAGTAAAAGTTAGTGATAATTGTGGGTGCTGAGCTGCTCTGAAAATCTGCCCCTCGATGTGTCAAATGGGGCCCAATCCTTCAAAATACAGGGCACCTCCTGTGAGGTTAGTGGGAACTGAAGGTTTGTAAACCCAATAGGAAGTGCAAAGCACTTTGCAATATTAGGCCCTTCTTCTGTAAATCCTTTGGCGTAGGAGCTGTATCTTCTCTGTTTTACATAGTCTGAACACACTGATAGCTCTCAACAAATCCTAATGACAACACAGTGCTGCAAATATGGTTAGTTAGTTAGCTTGCATTCTTCCTGATTGCTCTGTAGATGATTCAGCCCAAGCCTTGTTGGACTTGGACTTTTTTTTAATTTCTTGGGAACTTATGCCCAAAGCAACCACATTCTGAACTGGCATAAATCAGTGTCACTCCATTGACTTTAAAGGAGCTGCCGCAACACCCCTTGTTGAGTCTCTGACCCTCCTTTTACATTAGAGAACATTTCCAGCCCAAACCTCTTCCAATGGCCTTTATCTGCTTCACACCTGACCCACTCTGCGGGGTACTGTACCTTCAAGAGCTGGTTGGAGCCGATGTATGTTCTGTTTATGCAGAGGCTCGTGTTAAGTTAGAAGTCAGACTCTGAACGAAGCAGATCTCCATCAGACTTCTTGACTCGGCGCAATGGTTTTTTTTAAAAAAGTGGATAAACAAACCTAAATCCCATATTCTTCACATGAGAAATGGGTAAACACACATTACCCTTGAGTATGCTGCTGGCTTAACGTGGTTACTGAACATGACATGCTCTACCAACGAAGCGGCAGAGGTACATGGAAGTGTTCCTTTGATAATCCATCTCGTATTCAGACAGTGGAATGTTGGGGTGTTCTGAAGGCAGATCAGCATTAGCTGGGCTATTCCCTGTCTATGGTAGAAACTGGAGACAGTAAATGGAAGGGAAGTTGTTAAAATGTTTAGATATCTCCACTGTGCTGGTTTTATGAATGCTTTATGTTTATATATTGTTTGCAGCACTGTTGTAGCCATGTTGAGCCCAGGATATGGGAGACAAGATGGGTGAAGTAATATCTTCTAGTGGACCAACTTCTGTTGATGGAGACAAGCATTCCAGATCCGCAGAGCTCAACAGCAATATCAGATGGTACAGATATACAGTTGAGAAATCCAGCTCTGCCCTCGGATACAGAAACTCCATAAAGAACAAAGGTTCTGTTAAATCTCATGTAACTTTGATTGTTTTAAATTAAACATTAATTGCTATCTCAAGGTCAAAGGAAGCAATTTAAAACTGGTTGTTTGCAAAGGAAGCCATCAGTTAAGACTTAAAGCGTTTGGCCCAACTTGAACTTCAAAATGGAATAAATAAATAAATAAATAAATGGAGATATACCAATCTCCTAGAACTGGAAAGACCTTGAAGGTCATCGAGTCCAGTCCCCTGCCTACACTAGCAGGATCCGCCTGCCTACACTAGCAGGATTGAGTACTGTCCCCTGACAGATTTTTTGCCCCAGATCCCTAAATGGCCCCCTCAAGGATTGAACTCACAACCCTGGGTTTAGCAGGCCAATGCTCAAACCACTGAGCTATCCCCCCACCCCCACAATATTTAAAAGACTATTTAAAATGGATACCATATTTGAATGACAGCATTGCACATACTGATCTGAGTTCACAGGAAGCCTCCTCAAACTAATCCAAAGATTATGGTCCCTCTTGGAATCTATTAGCTATCCTCAAACCTGACCTCCCGTATACTACAGGCCATAGAACTTCCCTACAATAATTCCTAGAGTAGAGCTTTTAAAAAAACATCTGATTTTTAACTTCAATTAAAATCAATGGAAAAAAGCCTCCTGAAGCTAATAAGAGCTGGGCTAACTGCAGAGTTGTTGAGTGAAGCCTAAACCTTTGGACACACACTTTATACTGTGAAAATACCCTTTTCTAAAAAAATTGTCTTTGATAGCTGTGAGAAATTATTCTGATCCGAGTCTGAAATGCCAACTTAGACACAGAACTAGACGATATTTGGCAGTATGTAATGGATCCAGTGCACATTGGTCCCTTAAGCCAAGCCACATGTATACTGGCATAGCAGAGCGGAGGAAATATACATCTCCACTGCTGTGCTATTCCTTTTGTGAAGATAAATATTTTCTTATGGCATGAGTCACCAGATGGTGGAATTACATAGACTTACACATTTTCTTTTTTGGTGTTCGAGCAAGTTTTTAGTCTCGGAAGAAATGCTGTGTTGGTTTTCTGGTGCAGATTCTTTGGAAGGGCTGTGACAAGCAGCAAGAAAGTTTGCTCTTTGCCTTAATCATTCATCTGGGTTCAGTTCTTGAGAGACAGCTCCCTGGAAACCAAGTACCAGTGCTTGGGCTGAGATCCCTGAAAGAGGAAATTGCCTAGGTGCTGATCAAACAAGTTACACAAAGAAAATGCACAGACCATATCACAGATTTTTCTTCCAGGAGGAAGTTGATCTACAAGGGCTCAACATCAGTTACTGGTTGGCAGAGGGATGACACTGTGATTTTAGTTGCCTGAATGGCATCTTCATTTATGAACATTGCATTTTTTTAAAAAACTTTCACTGTTGATCTTGCAGCACAGGCTACTGGGAGTAGAAAAGAAGCAAAATCAAAACTCATCAGCCTCCGACTGTATTATATTAGGTGTTTCTGTGGGCCTAGAATGGAGACAATGTGCAGTCTCTCTTTTGTCAGCCTTCTCACTCCCCATCTCCCCTGGTCTAGGAACAGCTCTCCTTTCCATATGGGTGAAGAGGTGGAGGGAGAGGCATCTTGCTTCCTCACAGCTATTTATTTTCCATTGAGCGCCAAGAACTAGCTGATTTCTGAGGATGTTGTTGCTAACTTGTTTCACCTTATTCTTCCCTCCCAAAGGTGCCTTTCAATGTGAGAAATCTGAAGATGTTAAAATATTGTATCATGCACCAAATCCACTTTCTGCCTATGGGACAATCAATACATCTTCTATGATAGCCACTCCATAACACTCCTTACCTTATGCCGATTGCTACTTGTGGAGAAAGTAATTCCTGGATAATTGTACAGGAAAACCCCAGCTTTGCACAAATACTCCAAACTGCTTCTAGTCACTAACTGAAAACTATAGAACCATTTGTCCACTCAAATACTAACGTCTAACTGCTACATAGCAATTTAGTTTACATATGGACTTCGAATTGAAGGCCATAAAGAAATTTCAGCAGTTTATAGAGATGATTAATAATACTCAGTACTTAACACCATCAATGGGCTTTATGAACATAAATTAATGCTAACAACACCAACTGGTTCCCCCATAATATAGAAATTAATAGCAAAACTCTCACTGGTTTTAATGGGAATGAGACTGGGCCCAAAGGGTGGGTCCCAAACACACTACTCTATTTTGCCATTACCCATGGACTATATAATATAATGCCTTTTGACCTGTGTGGTTAGCTCACTTCGGGATGTTGTGGGTTGTTGCAATTAGGAGAAGAAATTGATGCAACCTTCTTTATTTACAAAATCCTGTTTCCCTGAACACAGTAGGAATCAAACAGCAAGAGTACTTTCTTTGATCGCTGTCCCAAACCTGCCTTTCCAGCCAGCACTCTGTTCCCCAACCACTTTCTCTCTTAGCTTTCTCTAGGGCCACATTGACAGCACAGCTGGTACTGCTTGCTGGCTGCCTCTCATTCACCCACGTGTGCAGCTGAGTCCCTGCCTGTTTCATTCAGAAAGAGTAGAGCTGAATGCAGGGTAAGTTGAACTTATTAAACCCTGCAGGCTATTCTGTCCATGTGGCTGAGTTGCTTCCAGCCTAACTCCACCTGTACCTGTTCCCCTGCTGCCTCCCTGAGTAATGGCCCCGCCAGGGAACATGGGTCATCTGACTCCAGTTCCACCAATCATGAAACATTGCCAACATGGTTAAAATTCCTGAGTGGCCTTGGGTATGCCTTCGTTTTGGCCGGAGACATGGGCTTGCGTTTGGAGCAGAGGCTGTTTAACTGTTGCAGCTGCCTGCTTACAATGGCTTCTTTACATTTATCCTGAATATAAGGCTGTGGTTATGTCTGACCTGTAATAACAAGGTTTGACCTAACCCTAACAGTAGCTTGATTTTTGTGGGGGTGTATGGCTGTGTTACTGATCTAACTTTGTTTTTTTATGGAGGACACCTTTAAATTTCTGGGGAGTCTATGGGAGCAGCTGCCATTTTGGAACTGAGTAGATACCTCAGGTGTTCTCTGCACTTTGTGCTCTCCCATTGGATTTTAGTTTTATTCATTCTTGTTTTGTTGTTCCTCTCATTCAAGATAGAAATACGGGGTCTCTCTTGTGTATGAAAAATCATGAATGTTTTCACGCAACTGACACAAGAGAACTGACTGACATAGGTGCAGTTTAAATGACACAGCCCCTGCATTTTCTCATCCAAATTACTGCACACAGACTGGGCAGCCTGCCGGGAGACGGGGTAGAGGCTGCATGCCAGCTAATGGGGCGGGGACTATAACAAAAAACAGAGTGACTGGCCCATATGAGTGACTGGCCCATTTTTAACTTCCCTCCTCCTGAGAATTTCGAGCAAATGGCAAATGTCTCTTAAACTGAGGGCTTTAGTTACAGAGTGCCACAGAGCTTCTGTCACTCAAATCACATTCTCTCTTTACATTCTGAAAAAGTTCTATTGTTGACTTGACAACCTGTCTTGCTGAAAATAATAAGACTGTAAACCCAATCCTGCTTTGCTTGAAGTCAGAGACGGAGTTTTGCCATTGACTTCAACAGGAGCAAGATGTAACTCTATATGTTGTCACGTCGTTAGTAATGTGACTTTTGGTGTTGCTGCTCTCTGGGAATTTTAGGAATCTCACTGTTGCAATATAAATATAATACAAATGGGACCATGAGATACTGAAGCTAGTGCTGTGAATACTACAGCTTGCCAGCTACTCAAATAACTGACTGTAGATTTGCCCATCACTGTTTCAAATACTCCATAGCAAAAAGAAACACATTTTGCAATAAAAGCAGGGTTAGAACAGTCTGTGTGAAATGCAACAATAATACCTAGCTCTTATATAGCACTTGTCATCAGTAGAACTCGAAGTGTTTTACAAAGGAGGGTAATATCATTATCTTCTTTTTGCCGATGGCGAAATTGAGGCACGAGGAGTGGGGCAGTGACTTGCCCAAAGTCACCCAGTAAGCTACTGGCCGAGTCCCAGTCTGGTTCTTTTCCAATAGGCAGCACTGCCTCCCTACATACAATGATTTCAGATTTGCCATGAGAACAGTGGGCAACTGATAGGATTCTCGACTAGGTGCAAACCTTGGGGAGGCAAGTTCTTCCGTGTCAGAAAAGATGGATTTGCCCCCCCAGTATAGGTATGGATATCTGGTAGGTTTTGCAGTGTTTGCATATTTACAAACAAATTTATTTATGTGTATTGGGAAGGTATATTTGCAGTGTACACATATTATAGGGAACAATTCTGATTTCACTTATATTGGTGTAAATCTGGAGTAACTCCATTGTAATTAAAGGTCTGTACACAATGAATATATAAATCAGTTCTCCAATTGTTGGCACACCTTTATTACAACATGACATTAATGACACATCCTATTTCCCTTTAGCTGATAATAGCAACCTCTCTTGCTAGACTTAGTTGCAGATGAGTGACCCTAATATTCCTTTTTGTGGCCTAAGTGTTCCCAGAGGCCAGACCCCCCCCCCATTATGTGCTGTACAAACAAAAGAAAAGCTTTACCCTTAAGATTTTACAGCCTAAGTCTAAGATGATAAGATAACAAGTGGGAGCATTTCTAATGTGTCCCTTTCTTGGGGGTGGGGTGGACAGGAGTAGGCATTGCTGACACCTATGCACAGTTTGCTTAAATCCAGTGGATAGTATTGGTTGCAGCCCAAAATGGTAAATAGGTTGAGAACACCTGTTCTACATAACCAGCATAGACAAAGCATTTTGAGCTGCTTCCCTGTATCAGCCTGTGCTCTGAGAGTTCTCAGTTCTTCTGAGGAGATCCCTACCAAGAAGGGCAGGGCAGGTCGGAGACCAGAACCCATGTGAATGCAGCAGAGAGAGTTCAGTGGTTCTTCAGAGCTGTGCCTGCTCACAGCAGGTCTGACCTTTCTGTGCACGTGACCAGACCACTACTTGGAAGTGTCTCCGCCCAAGTGCAATACTTCAGACATGTTTTTGGAATTCACTTAAACCCCTTTTCTCTGGTGGCAAGGAGCCACCTAGATGAGTATAATCGAAAATAAGTGTTGTAGATTATAAATAGCTCCTGCAGACACAAGGAACATATTCCAGAGAAATGTTTTGGAAGGTGGGTGAGTAAGCAGAGGCCGTTTCGGCCAGCTTTAACTAGGTGCCAAGACATGCACTGCTGTCTTGATTCAAGTTTCTTCCGTTGCTCAGTAAAAATGAGTTGCAATCATGATTGTTCCAGTGCTCACTCCTTTAGTATATGTAGCTAGTTTTACAAAGGGAAAAGCTGACTGAACTTTTGTGGGGTTTGTTTATACAGTGGTTCATGGGGGTGCGAGAGGGGGAATCTTTCTAGGCATTTAAATCATTCCCATCCGTTTGGGAGGGAAGAGCAGTTTGGTTTTCTGCTTTTTGTCTGTATTTTTCACCTTTCTTTGTTAAATCTCAGCCTTGGAAAAGGTGAAAGATCAGATGTGTAGTGTTTGCTGGCTGCAAGGGATGAGTAACATGTGCATGGCCTTTTAGTTTAAATTCTGTGCCTCCATTTTGGTGGTTCATTTAGGACCCTAACAGAGGTAATGAATAAAAGATCTTTTAAATAGCAGCTTGAAATGTTCCTTGCTAAGGTACTTATGGCTCCAGTAACAGGCTGAGGCCTGTCTCTTTAAGGACTAGGGAGCCTTAGGCCAACCTGCCCTTTTCACTTGATAAGACCCATCTGAGAAGGGAGACAGGTGTTCTCTATAAATGGCTAAAGAGCCCTAATTGAAAGGAGTTGTAATGTAGAGGTTGGTTGCTGTTACTAGCCTAGCAGAGGAAAACAGAGTGAAAGGTCTCTGGTAGCCTGTGCTGGTTGTAAGTGTTATGTTTGTTTCAGTTAATAAAATGGTGCCCTGGAACAAGGGCCTGAAAGACTGTCTGTGGCAGTGAGTCCTTCCTGGGAAGAAGGGGAAAATGTGGCTGTGGCTAGCATAAAGCCAGCTCGGATAAAGTGTTGCTTCTCTAGTCCCCCTTACCATCGGATCTGCCCACCTTAAAGTCTTTAATGTATCTATGTATGTAGGGAACTGCTCTTATTCCCACTCTATAATTGGGGAATTGCAGCACAGAGATGAAGTAACTTGCCAGTGCCACACAGTTTGTGGAGGAGCGGGATATTGAATCTAGATTTCTCAACTCCCAGGTTAGTGCCTTAGTTCTAGACCAGTGATGGCGAACCCGTGGCACGCGTGCCGCTGCCGGCACGCCGAGCCGTCTCTGTGGGCACGCCGTCAAAACGCCGGAGCAGAGGGGCGGGGTCAGTAAGAGGCGGGCGGGCGGTGGAGGAGGAAGTGAAAGGACGGCCGGAGCCCGGGAAGGAGAGCGGAGGCGGGGCCGAGGCAGGAGGCGAGGCGAGGCAAGGCAAGAAGGAGAGCGGAGGCGGGGCCGAGGCGCGAGGCAGGAGGCGCGGCGCGGCGCGGCGCGAGGCAGGAGGCGACGCGCGGCGCGAGGCAAGGCAAGGCAAGGCAAGGCAAGGCAAGGGGGGGGGAGGCGAGGCGAGGCAAGGGGGGGGAGGGAAGGCAAGGCAAGGGGGGGAGGCAAGGCATGGGGGGGGAGGGGAGGCAAGGCATGGGGGGAGGAGGCGAGGCAAGGCATGGGGGGAGGAGGCAAGGCAAGGCAAGGCCGGGGGGGGGGCGAGCCGCGCTGCTGAGGCCGGGGGGGGGGGGGGGCGAGCCGCGCTGCTGAGGCCGGGGGGGGGGGGGGCGAGCCGCGCTGCTGAGGCCGGGGGGGTGAGCCGCGCTGCTGAGGCCGGGGGGGGGGGGTGAGCCGTGCTGCTGAGGCCGGGGGGGGGGGGGTCCCGAGTCGAGCGGGGGTGTTGGCACTTTGAAAAAAAACACGTCGTTTTGATTTGCAGTTTGGGCACTTGGGCTCAAAAAGGTTTGCCATCACTGTTCTAGACCATCCTTCCTGCAACATTGGGCTTGATTCTCCATTGGCTTGCACCTCATACTGGCATTTAGACTAGTGCAAAGTAGCTGTAAAATGCTACTAAATCACAGGAGTAGCACCATGTCAACAGTATCGCTTCTGTTAGCAAAATTTATGTTGCTCAAGAGTATGGGGAGGAGGAAGGGGGGGTGAAAACACCCCTGAGCGATGTAAGTTTTGCCAGCATAAGTGGTAGTGTGTACAGTGCTATGTGGGTGGGAGAGCTTCTCCCACTGACTTAGCAATTATGCCGAAGGGAGCTCTCTTCCATCTGCATAGAGCAGCTACACAAGCAATGTTACAGCTGCATCAGTACAGCTGTGCTGCCGCTGTGACCTTGCTAGTGTAGACATGGCCTCATGCTTGCTTGCTGTGGTATAAGGGAGGGTTACGGGTAAGGGGTAGTAGAGGATTGACCCCAATTCTCGAAGTGAGAGGATTGCTTTATTTCTGCTACTGTGCCCACAAACAGATCGTTATTTGTAGAGTTGGCTATATCTTATAAATCAATATGCTCTAACCAGACCTCTGAGTGCTATCACAATAACTTGAAATACATACCAATTAAAATAACAGTGGCTACCGTACTAATACACTGCCAGGTGCTTCCATCCAATACCATCCACTTCCAATCAGCAACGAATCCCCCCTTCCTTGCCCCATGCAAACCCTGTTTTCTCTCTTTACCTGCAACTAGCCCCCTCTGAAATGCCTGAGGAAACATGGGCAGGAGGGGAGAGTCAAGGGTCTGCAACTGGTATTAAATTTTTGGTGGGATCTCAGTGTTATCCATTGTTTGTTATGCATGGTCAGCCACAATCAGTAAAGCTGCCACAGGCAACAAGGAGCTTTAAATTACATCTCTGCAGTGGGTGGGCTGTGTGTGAAATGGTTCAAGTGAGACCAGCTGGTGAGACTGCCACTGCCCTCTGATTTCTGAGCATGGCAGGGCTTTAATCCCCACAGAATCTTTCTTTGGCAGGAGCCACTGAGAGAAGGTGGTCAATCAGCAGTTGCTCTGTCTGCCCTGCAGGGCCGGCGACAGAAATTTTGGGGCCCCTTACTCTGATCGTTTGTGGCATCCCAACCAGTCTACCGCCGCCCGTGCCCTGCCCCGCCCACCCCATCCAGCTTAGTCTCCTGCCCCCATGCCCGCCCGCCCAGCCTGGCCTCCCCCCCACCGCCCCCTTGCCTGCCCCCCAGCCCAGCCACGCCGATGAATGAACCTCCCCTGTGCCCACAGGGGGTGAACTCACCGCAGAGCCCGCCCGCCCAAAGGCCCCCCCGGAGCCGCCGCCCCCGAGTGGGGCCGGCCCCCTTGCCCCCCTTCCCCTGGCGAGGCCGGCTCACCTTCTCGGCGCCTCTGCCACCATCAGCGCCGCACACCAGGGCGGCCGGGTGCGCTTCCCCGGGCCCGCCGTGGAGTCTGCTGTGCGGTGCAGGCGCTTGGCTACAGCGCTGGGGTGGCCGCCCGGTGGGGGATTTGCATGCGGCAGGTCGCGCGCGCGCCGGGGCTCTACAGAGCATCCCCTGAGGCTGATTCCACCCCGCCTGCACACTCCTGAGTCCTGACATGGGGGCCCCCCTTAAGTCTGGGGCCCGGTACACCTGTCCCCCTAGTCCCCCCTGTCGCCGGCCCTGCTGCCCTGGCCACCCTGACAATACCAGCTGGCGGATGCTCCTTTTTTGCTCCCCCCACCCAGCAAAGGGGTGATGGGGGATGCTTGGTACTGCTGTAGCCTCATTCTTTGGCAGATAGGCACCTAGGCTTAGCCTGACATAATACTGTGTAACCTGGGTGTGATGAAACCTTCTGCATCATGTAAGACCCAAGTATGCATATAAATTCTATCACAGAGCCAGGACTCTAAGGGATGATAGTAATTGGTTCCTTTATTATCATCTTTGTGGGCTTGATGCTAGAGGCTAACATCCCATACTCCTACAATTGAGGCAGTATGTTATATTACTCCCTGATGGACAAACAGGAGGTCAGACTAGATAATCTAATGGTCCCTTCTGACCTACAAAAGTTTGTCCCAAACCTATGAAAGTCATAGGAGCTCAGGGGTTATTTTTTTAACAATTCACGTCAGCTGGCAAAAGAAACAATTATAACACGAATTGCACACATAGTGGGAGTGAGGAATAGAAACCACAGTCCCTCTGTTCCAGATCCACAGCCCTCAGTCACTTGAACTCAAGGAGAAATCCTTTTGCTGATATTAATGATAGTGTATATGGCCCCTGTGGGACAGCCGCTAAAAGGTAACATCAGACTAGTACCTACAAAGACAGTGCATTCAATGGTGGCTATTTTAGAAAGGGCTGGAGGTGATGGGGATCAAACCCAGTTTCAATCTACATAGTGTGTGACTGCTCTTCATGCAAATAAGTGAATCTATACCCCCAATAGGTGTTTTATTCACACACAGCACCTATAGTCTCTTACTGTAAGACTGGCTGATTGTGAGGCCACAGCAACAGATAGGGGTATCATAAATGGGATTATGGCACTTTAGCATGAACACAGGGCAGATGGAAATTGACATCTAGAAGGGGAAAGGTCATTCTCAAAGGTACGATTACTTTTTTTGTATTTATCTTAACTTGCCCTCTGATAAATTTTCAAATGTGTTTTTTTTTCTTCTCTCATTTTGATATGAGAAAAATCTTTTCCTATCCTGCACTGTTGGCTTCCTGCCTATTCTCAAACTTTGAAGTCATCTTATGCACCATTGATTGGTGCAGATCAAACATTTTCCAGGATAAACCCCCCCTTTTTTAATCTCTCACCAGTTTTCCATTTCTACAAAGCCCCCAAACCACTGTTTTAAGTTTTCTGAAGCTCAGCTGTGCCTTTCATGGAATTCTGGCTAGAAAGAAAATAATGTTCCTCCTAAAGTAGAGATCATTGGCTACAGTAAATAATTTGGTCTTAAAAGTTTAAAAACACAAACTACTTTTGCTACTGAATCTACAGTGTGACAGAGAAGATTCAGCTTTCCAGAATGAACGTGACCATAACTTGATAATAACTAATTGTCAGATGATTTGTAACTGATTTTTATTTGCAGTGGTTACTCCTTACAGGAAAAACAGCCTTTTATCTTTTGACAAAAACGGCCTGTCTTTAATGGGAAGGGTCTGTTTAAATGAGGTAGTTTAAGTCACTTGCCTTCTGACCTCTTTCTTTGACATTTGATTGAGTGCTGGGGGCGCTTTTGCAGAGGGTGAAGAGTAAATAAATAAGAAGTAATGGAGCTGTCACATGTTGTCTGCCGCAGTCTGCTGTTGTCCTAGTACCATACTCCATTCAATTAGTCATTGGGGAGAATTGGTCCATCTCTCTGATGAGTTGCATGTGTTTTACTGAAGACTAGAATGGATCAACTCCAGGAACAGCTGTCTCATTCAGAATACAAATGGGGGAGGGGGGGAATAGTTTATGTATTAATCTGGAAAGGCAGCATGCTATCTGAAGTAATTAAACTGTTTGGAGATGAAGAGTGATAAACATTATTATTATTCCCTTGCTAGTGAATAAATTGCATATTTAGGATTTAGGTCAGACTGCCATTATCACCCTATGGGTTTTTAGATGCTTCAAACTTTTTGACATCTAATTTTCAGTGTAAATGCCCATGGTTCTTTTCAGTCTCCAGGGTTAGGCTTGTTACATTTGGGTTAAATCTTTGTCCATTTTTATGTACAGATGGAAAATAACTTTGTCTGTCAATAGAGACAGAGGCTTCTTATGGAGCTTGTCTTGCCAAAGGAGGCAGGTGCAGCCAGGTCTGGGGGTTAGGAACCATCCCTCTGACCCACCTCCACAAAGAGAATTAGGCACCTAAACTCCAAATCCTGCCTAGATGCTGGCTTTTGTGTCAATCACATTTTTAGGCACCAGTCTCTTCCCTCCCTTCCCCCCGTGCATTATACAGGTCACCTAGGTGCCTAACTCAGGGTTTGTGGATCCCATTGTTGTCCCAGTGATTTTTCTAGGTGCTTAGAAGTTAGTGCTGCAACGCGCAGGTCCCTCTGTGGATCTAGCCCTGTCTCCATTCACATGCAGAATTCCTCCTTGGGCTCTCAGCCCTTCTCAGCGCCCCTCCTCCCCCGAAACAGACAGTGGTTCAAAGACACAATCTGGCCGTAATATTGGTGCAGGTTACATAGGTGTAGCTTAGTGCTGTCTTTCACAGTGGAGTTATGTAGTGATTAAGGTTGTCAGCTTTCTAATGGCACAAAACGGAACACCCCTTCCTGGAGGCCCTGCCCCCACTTGCTCCATCCCCTCTCCCTCTGTTGCTTGCTCTCCCCTGCTGTCTCCTACTCTCACTGGGCTGGGGCAGGGGGTTGGGGAGAGGGAGGTGGTGAAGGTTCCGGGAGGGATTTGGGATGCAGGAGGGAACTGGGGCACAGTGTCTGCAGGGCGTGGGCTCCAGGAGGGAGTTTGGGTGCAGGAGGGGACTCTGGGCTGGGGCAGGGGTTTGGGAGATGGTGCGGGGACCTGGTGGTGCTTACTGTGACTCCCAGGAAGCAGCCGCCAGGACCCTGCAGCCCCTAGATGCATGGGTAGCCAGGGAGGGTCTGCATGCTGCCCTTGCACCTTCAGGTACCGCCCCCTCAGTTCCCATTGGTTGCAGTTCCTGACCAATGAGAGCTGAGGAGTTGGCCCTAGAGTTGGGGGCAGCACATGGAGCCTCTTTGGCTCCCCATACAGCTAGTGGCTGCAGGAACCTGGTGGCTGCTTCTGGGAGCTGCGCAGAGCTAGGGCAGGCAGGCAGCTTGCCTTAGCCCCAGGCCCCTGCTGCATCGCTGATCGGATTTTTAATGGCCTGGTCAGCAGTGTCGATCGAAGCCACCAGGGTCCCTTTTCAACGGGGCGTTCCAGTCAAAAACTGAATGCCTGGCAACCTTTGTGAGGCAAGTTTTTGACTATGCAACTCTGGAAGAACACAGTGAAATCAGCAGAATAGTGTGTTAATCTCCCTTTTCCTGGTAAAACAGGGACAAGTAAGAAATTAAAATTCATACATTGAACATGACCGTGTCATCGTCTTACATTCCAACACTGAAATACATGTGAGCTGCTGAGGGTCCTCAATCCCCACTGAGCTTCAGGATCTTGTTCATTTATTAGACCCACATTTTCCAAAAGAACTAAGGGCCAGATTTTAAAAAGTATTTAGGTCCTGGGTGCCTAATTTCTGGGTGTGCAACTTGACACCTTAAAGGGGTCCAGATTTTCTGAAGACCTACCTTCTGAAAACCAGGCCCTTTTAAGGTGCCTCAAATTCGGGCAGAATCATTAGTCAAGTTTGGAAAATGTTAAGGCTCATGACTGTGACGCGCCGGGAGATGCACAAATGAAAATCAGTGTAAAATCTTTTGCCTCGAATGGCAAGTTTTGATCAAAAGCATTCTTTAAGGGTGAATATGTTGGAAATATATTTAGCTTCCCAACAGACACCACTGCAATCATGAATAATTAGCTCCTTGGGTCTGTCTTGGTGTGCCCTCCTTTAGAGTGTTCACAATAAAAACTTGGATAAGGCCATATACTTCCCTCCCATCATGTAATGTAAAAACAAGTGGATGGCTTAAAAAAA
This sequence comes from Sternotherus odoratus, assembly GCA_032164245.1. NCBI lineage: Eukaryota > Metazoa > Chordata > Testudines > Kinosternidae > Sternotherus > Sternotherus odoratus. The sequence continues at coordinate 88,585,571 of JAVMKO010000007.1, forward strand.
AAAAGAGAGCATATTTTTAAAGTTAAAATGTGATTGAAGGGAAATCTACCAAGTAGAGTGATACTGAGGGATAGCAGACACTGATAGAGCATGCACAGAAGATAGGTGACTCATGAAACCATTCAGGCCAAACTTTTGAAAAGTGGACACAGATGTTGTATGCTGAGTGTTAAAGGGCCTGTCTCGTATTGAGTAAACATTTGAGCCTAATTCTCATATCCCTTATCTCTAAGAATTTTCCATATTCCCAATAGTCCATTTAACTTACCATTGGTCTTTCTAGTTCAGAAATTCTTCACTAGAATAAACTATGCATGAGGCTTATTTACAACTGACATAACACATATTTGTAGCCATTCTCCATAACTGATGTGTTGCTCTCCTGTTACAATGTTTGTCATCCAATCCAGGAGCTGAAAATACACCGCTGCAAATAATGAGTAATTAAAGGGACTGTTACAAGCACCAGGAGGCTACAACTGATAGCAGGGCTCTATTATGAGATACAAACAGAAATACCTCTGGCCATGGAAAACATAGTTTAAATAGACACAGTGGACAAAAGGTCCAGATTTACAGAGATTAAATGAGTTGCCCAAGGTCACACTGAAAGTCTGTCAATGGCGGACTGAATCCAGGTCTCCTATGCCTTAGTCCCAAGTATACATCTTTCATACGGTTTTCAAACACATTGATTAATGATGTTTAATCTGTATTGCTCTATGAACACCGAGGTCATGCACAGAAATAATTTATGAACCAATTTTGATTTGAAAACCAAAAATATCCAGGGCTGCCAAATTCCTGGTTTGATGCTGACTGTTCAATAAGCTCTCTTCTAGATTCCGAGTCTTATGCTCTACTCATGGAACCACATAGAGTAAGGCTCCCGAGATCCATGTCACTATATGGGTAGCAGAAAAACTCCTTCCTAATTAAAAATGTATCAGTCATTTCTGTCCCATTCCTGTGAGCAAGAATCTCCAGGGTTGCATTTTCTTTTGGATATAAAACGCCAAAGTGATGGTGACTCTAGCAATGATACAACTGGAGAGAATGGTTTGAAAACTTCACAGCTGTTCCCAGAGACCTTGTTCTAATAATTGCAAGGACTAAATCAATGGGGACTGTTTTGTTTTACTGTCTCTAAACTTAGAATGATGACCAAAGCCTTGTCAAAGAGGCCAGGACTGACAAGAAGCACATGAACACCTCAGAGGCCATCAGTGACTGATAACCAGTATACTGTGAAAGATTTCACATTCTTCAGCTCTAATCTTTTATAACAAAATGAAACCCAAAACTAACCTGAAAGAGAATGTCAGCTCTGTTTAGTGTCCTCTCATGTGCCATATATGTGGTTGTGTATGTTTTTGGTGGATTAGAGCTACTGTTTACTTATTTTCTGCTTGGTCAGCAGTGCTATTGTTTCAGTGGACATTTTCAAAAGCCGTTTGTTTTTGTTTGTAATCTAAGATGAGCTCTGTAAGTATTTGTGAAAGGGAGAACGGAGTCTTATGGATTTCCTTTCAGTAGCTGTGGCGGACTTTAGAGGCAAAACATGATGTTGTCCATTGTCTAGATGATTCTGAAGTATCTTTTTCCAAAGTTACCTCTCCATCCGATGGTAAAGCTACACAAATCTAACTGAATATACCTTCAACCAGGATTAAAGGATTTTTAATGAAAATATCTGACAAAGGGCATTTTATGTTCCTTGTCCCCTAGTTCGATTAAGCTCCATGATAATGACAAGAGCGTCTTCCCCACTCTGCTTCTTTACCTACTTGTTTTTATTTAATATCAATTTGTACAATAGCACCTACAGGCCGCCTAGTCAGGGATTGCATCTCATTGTGTAAGGCAAAGTAAAATAAAGAGTTCTTTCCCCAAAGAGCTTACTGTCTTGGTGTGTGAGAAATGAGATAGATGAAGTAAATAGATTGCAGCCACCGATGTCCATCTCACTCACCCCTTTGCTTTTATTTTCTCCTATTTTCCCCATTGCTTCTCTCCCTTTCCTAATGCTTCCCTTCTGTTTTTCATCTCTCTATCCTTCCTCTTGCTGCTCTTCTGCTTATCCTCCCAATCCTTCTCCTTTCTTTATCCCATGTCATCATCTCTGCCAGTTCTTCTCTCCAGTCTTCTTTGCTCTGACTTTCTCTTCCCCAGTCCACTAGTCCTCTGCCTATTATTTCCCTCTCTGTCAGCCACTAAGGGTATGTCTATATTACCTGCTGGACTGGTGGGTAGTGTTCAATGTATTGGGGATTGATAAATCAGCCCCCAAAAGTGCACCCCGTCGACTCTGGAACTCCATCCTCTTCCCCCCCTCCCCGTTGTAGCCCAGGCCTAACTGATTAAGAAGAACTGTCCCCATGCTATCATGAAATAGAATGATAATTTCCAAGTTATCCAACAGAAGGATAACTTAGATGTATAAACTTCAGGCCTTAGAATACTCCTTGGAACCGCATGTTCAAATCTGGACACGTTCAGTTGATGCTTTCATCTTCTGAGACCACCACGAAGTTTAGAGGCCTTTCTTATAAGAAAAGTAATATGCAAAAGAAATAAAAATGGCTCTTGCACCTTTAATGGATTCTTTTATATGGAAGGAAAACCTGAGATATGTCTTCAAAACCTTTTTCTTCTGTGTGTTTAAACATCAGGTCTGTTCTGTCTTGATTTCCACTAGAAGGCTTTAATGATAACTGGGTTACACAGGATTATGACCGCAAAGATACATGGTGCAAATGAAACCAAGGTGAGAGCAGTGGTCATTTTTATTCTGTTTAAAAGTTGTTCTTTATTTAGCATCTTTTTAATTCACACACATGGGAGATGCTTGACAAGACGTCTCTGCTAAATATCAGCAAACTCACTCTTTCAATAAAGGGCTAAGAAAATACACAATGCACAGCTCTGAAACTTCCAACAAGACTTCTAGCAAAACCAAGGAAAACCAGACTTGCTAGAAGTCTTGTTGGAAGTTTTGCTATTTCGAAGGTGTGTGTGGAGGGGGGGGGGCACCTTTTTTGTGCAGAGGAAGGAATACTTTAAAGTCCTCTTTATACATCATAATCACCCATTTCAATGTCAGATTTTTAGGGGCAGTGCCCAGCACGCTGGAGCTCTGACTGAAGCTTTTAGGTGCTAGCATAATAGTAGATTAACTCAAGGCCTTGTGATCTCTTCTGAGATGTATTTTGGATGAGTCAGGGCAAATGTGCAGTCTTTGCACATTTGACTACACCTCAGTGTGGTGCAATGTCCTAGATGGTGGTGCCCTCCTGCTCCAGAAGTGGTCATATAAAAGATTCTTTATTAAGGTGTGGTTGATTAACCTTGTTTATGAAATACTCCAACTACTTTTGAAAGCCAAGAAAAAACCCAAAGTTGTATGATGTTTAATCCATATTATCAGTTGTAAAAACACATAGGGCCACAATGTTTGTATTCTTCATAAACAACATCAAGGACATTGTTAATATGCACCACTATTATGCTGAATTCCCCATCTCCTTTTTGAGACTGCTCCAAAATTTCATATGCAGCTTTATCAACTTTATACATACTTGAGTTGTGCAAGTCAAAACAAAACAGTTTGCCTCGATGCAAGGACAAGCATCCCTCACACCAAAAGGGTCCTGATGGCTATTTAGTGTATTAAAAAACCAACCCAAAACCTCTAGATTACTCCTGTCCGGGGAGGCATTCGGACCACTACAGTGTTTTCTTAACCAATGACACACTTCAACACTTTTAAAAATGTAACCCTTGTACTCCTAATGGGCCTGGCTGCACGTCCATTTAAAATGAGACAAAGCAAAAAGATCTAACCCACATCTTTTATGTGTTAGCTGGTAATAAAATTACTAATTGGAAAAACAAAAAGGCATGTGTTTGGATATTATCTAAACTTACTTAACATTGTTTAGTTTTGTACATCATGGTCATATCTAAAATCTAGCTTATATTGTATTTTTTAGGCCCTGATCTTGCAACAAAGTAATGTACATGCTTAACTTTATATGTATGTAGTTTCCTTAAAGTCAGTAGGCCTACTGTCATATGTCACTGAAGCAAGTTTAAGCCTTTGTCAGAATGGGGCCTTTGTTGCTAGTTTTTATTAAAATAAACAATATTGTTGATAGTGTAAACTTTCTTACATAAATGGGTGATAAATGTAAAACAATTAGCATAGGTACTGAATTACAGTGCCTACATATTACAAAAGTTACAGTAATGACTTACAAAAATGTATACGTCCCCTTAGCCTATCTCTGTAGAAAACAATAAAATAAAATCAGGGACTTTCCTAAGATGTGAAATATGGAACTTCTCTGAAGTGGGTGTTATGGTTGGAAGAGATGTGGCAAAGTACTCCCATTTGTGTCCGTCTCTTTAAATTAAAAAAAAAAAGTTTACTGCTTGTGAAAAATGCTGGATTAGTATCTCTAGAAAATAGTTCTGTTGTTACTCCATAGGTAGGCAGAGTATGGGTTATAGCAATGCAAACTTCCCTTCTTCTAAAACTCTGTTATTGGATACTATTCACCGTGGGGAGGGGAGGGGGAGAGAAGGGGAAGAGAGGGGAAGGAACATTATACAAGACAGGTGCTTACAAAGCCCCGAGATCCAAACTTGAGGTTCCTGTCTTTTGTTCCCTGTTATCTTAGAATTTAAGTGAGGCTGAATGAGAGGTTTAGGGCTTACTCCTGCCAGGAACACCCCACAATACTCATTTACTTCAGCATGGTAGGATTGGGTTCTGTCTCTGCCTATTCCTTATTTTGTACATAAGGACCTAGAATGGAAGAAACCCTTAAGGCACTGTAGTGAGGTCAGCAGGGTTAGTGGTGGGAGTAAAGGGGTCATAATCTGGTTTTAAAACTCTGTTCCTCAGTTTCTCCTGCTGTACAAGGGGGTCATAATGCCACTTCTGTCAATTGATCCCAGCGCTCCAGGTGAAGGGACTGTCGCTGTAAGCCCTAGCTTTTGTCCGGAAGCATTTCCTTGTTGTAGGCAGCACCCCTACTATCAAAGCCCATTTACTGATTTAATGTTAGCTCTCCTCATAAATTTGCAATCGTCGGGTCATTGGGCGGGGTGTTCCTCTATGGTATTTATCCCCAAGGCTTTTTTACTATAAAAATTGGATGACATGGGGCAGTGGGCCCCAGCTGCTGCATTATTTTATCAGTTGATCTCCTTTCAGTGAATGGCCTGGAAGGGGTAACGGTGCACAGGGGTAAACAACCCTGGTAGCTGAGATCCCGTGGCTCGCTGTCCTTGTGGGAGAGACGTGGAAGATAAGGCTGGAGCTGGAAGGCCGCCATGTGCCGCCTCTCCGTCCACCTCCTTCCTCTGGCAGCTTTGGAGGGTTGAGTCCTTGCGCTTTCTTCCTCCAAGTCTCTCTCGCCCCTGCCCTCCCCACGTGTTTCGTGGAGCACGGGAGATCCCTACACACCTCCAGCCCCCCCCCGTAAACACACACCTCCCCCTCCCCTCCAGCCCCCCCCGTAAACACACACCTCCCCCTCCCCTCCAGCCCCCCCCGTAAACACACACCTCCCCCTCCCCTCCAGCCCCCCCCGTAAACACACACCTCCCCCTCCCCTCCAGCCCCCCCCCGTAAACACACACCTCCCCCTCCCCTCCAGCCCCCCCCCGTAAACACACACCTCCCCCTCCCCTCCAGCCCCCCCCCGTAAACACACACCTCCCCCTCCCCTCCAGCCCCCCCCCCGTAAACACACACCTCCCCCTCCCCTCCAGCCCCCCCCGTAAACACACACCTCCCCCTCCCCTCCAGCCCCCCCCCGTAAACACACACCTCCCCCTCCCCTCCAGCCCCCCCCGTAAACACACACCTCCCCCTCCCCTCCAGCCCCCCCCGTAAACACACACCTCCCCCTCCCCTCCAGCCCCCCCGTAAACACACACCTCCCCTTCCCCTCCAGCCCCCCCGTAAACACACACCTCCCCTTCCCCTCCAGCCCCCCGTAAACACACACCTCCCCCTCCCCTCCAGCCCCCCCGTAAACACACACCTCCCCCTCCCCTCCAGCCCCCCCCGTAAACACACACCTCCCCCTCCCCTCCAGCCCCCCCCGTAAACACACACCTCCCCCTCCCCTCCAGCCCCCCCGTAAACACACACCTCCCCCTCCCCTCCAGCCCCCCCGTAAACACACACCTCCCCCTCCCCTCCAGCCCCCCCCGTAAACACACACCTCCCCCTCCCCTCCAGCCCCCCCCCGTAAACACACACCTCCCCTTCCCCTCCAGCCCCCCCGTAAATACACACCTCCCCTTCCCCTCCAGCCCCCCTGTAAACACACACCTCCCCTCCCCTCCAGCCCCCCCGTGAATACACACCTCCCCCTCCCCTCCAGCCCCCCGTAAATACACACCTCCCCCTCCCCTCCAGCCCCCCGTAAATACACACCTCCCCCTCCCCTCCAGCCCCCCCGTAAATACACACCTCCCCCTCCCCTCCAGCCCCCCCGTAAATACACACCTCCCCCTCCCCTCCAGCCCCCCCGTAAACACACACCTCCCCCTCCCCTCCAGCCCCCCCCGTAAACACACACCTCCCCCTCCCCTCCAGCCCCCCCGTAAACACACACCTCCCCCTCCCCTCCAGCCCCCCCCGTAAACACACACCTCCCCCTCCCCTCCAGCCCCCCCCGTAAACACACACCTCCCCTTCCCCTCCAGCCCCCCCGTAAATACACACCTCCCCTTCCCCTCCAGCCCCCCTGTAAACACACACCTCCCCTCCCCTCCAGCCCCCCCGTGAATACACACCTCCCCCTCCCCTCCAGCCCCCGTAAATACACACCTCCCCCTCCCCTCCAGCCCCCCGTAAATACACACCTCCCCCTCCCCTCCAGCCCCCCCGTAAATACACACCTCCCCCTCCCCTCCAGCCCCCCCGTAAATACACACCTCCCCCTCCCCTCCAGCCCCCCTGTAAACACACACCTCCCCCTCCCCTCCAGCCCCCGTAAACACACACCTCCCCCTCCCCTCCAGCCCCCCCGTAAATACACACCTCCCCCTCCCCTCCAGCCCCCCCGTAAATACACACCTCCCACTCCCCGACAGCCCCCCCGTAAACACACACCTCCCCCCGTAAACACACACCTCCCCCTCCCCTCCAGCCCCCCCGTAAATACACACCTCCCCCTCCCCTCCAGCCCCCCTGTAAACACACACCTCCCCCTCCCCTCCAGCCCCCGTAAACACACACCTCCCCCTCCCCTCCAGCCCCCCCGTAAATACACACCTCCCCCTCCCCTCCAGCCCCCCCCGTAAACACACACCTCCCCCCTCCCCTCCAGCCCCCCCCGTAAACACACACCTCCCCCCTCCCCTCCAGCCCCCCCCCGTAAACACACACCTCCCCCCTCCCTCCAGCCCCCCCCCGTAAACACACACCTCCCCCCTCCCCTCCAGCCCCCCCCCGTAAACACACACCTCCCCCCTCCCCTCCAGCCCCCCCCGTAAACACACACCTCCCCCCTCCCCTCCAGCCCCCCCCGTAAACACACACCTCCCCCTCCCCTCCAGCCCCCCCCCGTAAACACACACCTCCCCCTCCCCTCCAGCCCCCCCCCGTAAACACACACCTCCCCCTCCCCTCCAGCCCCCCCCGTAAACACACACCTCCCCCCTCCCCTCCGGCCCCCCCCGTAAACACACACCTCCCCCCTCCCCTCCAGCCCCCCCCGTAAACACACACCTCCCCCCTCCCCTCCAGCCCCCCCCGTAAACACACACCTCCCCTTCCCCTCCAGCCCCCCCCCGTAAACACACACCTCCCCCTCCCCTCCAGCCCCCCCGTAAACACACACCTCCCTCTCACCCCCGTAAATACACACCTCCCCCCCCCCCCGACAGCCACACACCTCCAGCGCGGCTCGCCCGCGGACATCAGGCAGTGGGGAACTTCTCAGCCTCTCGCTGAAGCCCCTAGATCCCCCTGCCCGCCCCCTCCGCAACATCTGGCTGCTGCTGCCCCTGCCTCACCCCCCAGTCGCCCCCCTCCTCCTCCTCAGTCTCTGTCACCGCAGCTTCTGTTTCCCGAGCGCCCCCCCCCATCTTCCTGCCGCCTCTGCAACATCTAGATCCCGCAGCCTTTGCCTCGTCCCTTAGCTGCCCCGGCCGCCTCTGGCCGCCACTGGCCCGGCCCCCCAGCCCCGGGGACCGCTGCCTGCCCCCGGGGGAACATCTGGCGGCCGCGGCCGCTCCTCTCCACGCCCCCGCCCCCCGCTCACATCTGGCCGCCGCAGGGGGCCGCTCTCCTCTCGGCAGGCGGGGCAGGCAGGGGCCGCGGCGCTGCGCTCCGAGGAGGCCGAGGGAGCCGCGGAAGCAGAGGCCGCCCGATGGTGCTGCAGGGCGGCCCGGGGGGCGCTGGGCGGCGGCTGCTGGCCCGGAGCCTGGCTGCCCTGCTCCTGCTCCCGGCCCTGGGCCACGCCTGGACCTACCGGGAGGAGCCCGAGGAGCGCGACAGGTGGGTCCCCCGCGTCGCCCCAGCGGGGCCGGCTCCCCGCCCGCGCCGCCGAGAGCCCCGGGCTGCACCTGGCAGCCCCCGCCCGGCCGCGGGCTCTGGCTAAAGCCGCCTCTTCTCTCCGGCTTCTCCCGCAGGGAGGTTTGTGCCGAGAACAAGGTCACCACCAGCCGGTACCCCTGCCTGAAACCCAGCGGCGAGCTGGCCACCTGCTTCAGGTGAGCGGGGTGTGTGTGTGTGTTTGTGTTACCAGCACGTGGGACTGCCGCTTCCGTGTGTGTGTTACCAACACGTGGGTGTGTGTGTGAGAGAGAGACCAGCACGTGGGAGTGTGTTATCAGCACGGGCATGTGTGTGTGTGTGTGTTACCAGCACGTGGGAGTGTGTTATCAGCATGTGTGTGTGTTACCAGCACGTGGTACTGCCACCTGTGTGTGTTTGTTACCGGGGCTGCCCCCTTCTGTGTTTGTGTGTGTGTTACTGGGACTGCCTGTGTGTGTGTGTGTTACTAGGATTGCTCCCGTCTCTGTGTTTTTCTGTGTGTGTTACCGGTTCTGCCTGTGTGTTACTAGGATTGCCCCCGTCGCTGTGTTTTTGTGTGTGTTGTATCGGGACAGCTGCCTCTGTGTGTGTGCGTTACCAGCATGTGGGACTGCTGCCACCTACTGAGAGTGTGCCTCTGATGCCTTGTGTGGTATGGTCAGTGTGTTGTGAGAGTGTGTGGTACTTGTTGCCAGATTGGGACTGCTGTCTCCTGTGTTTCTGGGGAAGTGCATTGTGTTTTGATAGCTGGTATGTGCTTGTTGGTATGAGACTGTATGACTGTCTCCTTGTGTGTGTGACACTTGTGTGTTGTATTGTGTGATTACTGTATTGTGAGAGTGTGTGCTTGTTACACAGTGTGAGTGCTCTCTCTGGCCAGCGTGTATGACTCTTCTGTGGCAGGGAACTGTGTTATGATCGTGTGTGTTGTGATTGATGGTGTATTATGGCACTTGTGTGATTGTGGTATTGTGGTAGTGAGTGTCATCCTCAAACACACATTTCCTGGCACAACAGTCCTCAGGAGGCTGAGTGGCAGAAGTTCCCAGACCTGGCTCAATTGTATGAGTGGGTGCCTGTCTGTATGAGAGTGCCAGATGGTTTCTTTGTGTGTGTGTTATGATGGATGGGGTGTTATGGCTCTTGTGTGACTGTTGTGATCAGCGAGTGTGTGGTGACAGTGAGTGTGTATTTTGTGTGTGTGCGTATTTTGAGTTTATAGGCTTGGAGTGCTGATAGTAGTACACATGTAAACATTCATGACAGACCTATTGAGAAGATGAATAGTTGGTTTAACGGTTGCATGTTGTTTATAAAAGTTGTATCTAAAGTCAGCCAGAAAGAAATATTTAACGTTTGACTGGCTTGGTTGTTTTCGCTTGCAAAGTCTTTCAGCAGCTGTGTCTGCTTAGCGCTTAGACTCAGGGAAGTCGCTCTGTGGAGTGAATGGGATGCAACTATTCAGCACTTGCTCCGGTGATGTTGAATTAGGGACTATAACAGGTAACCCCCTCTTTACTGGTAACATTTGCTAAATTCTAGCAGCTCTCCATCCACAGAAAGGTACAGCATGGGAAGTAGCAGTATAGACTTCCAACCATATTGCTCTGGTAGCATTTGTCTTAATCTTACTCTTGAATGAACAACCTACAGAGGTAAGGGGATAATTCAATCCCGGGGCCCATTTCATAGCAGACTTCTCTGCTGTGACTACTAACAAAGGTACAAATAGTGACAAACTTTTTTTTTTTTTAAGATAGATACTTATCTATTATGAACCCACTGAAAGCACCATCATATAATTATGGCTTTTGATCATTAGGTGGTTTTCATCTGTGCCAGGCTATGGCATATGTTTAGAAGTGAATGGTTTCATATTCCACAGGGATGCAATTCAAGGGAATGATATTGATGTATGAAAGAAACCCTGCATGATTTGCATAACTGATACTTCCTCTTTCCATGCACTAATGTTGGCTGTATTTAAAATCAGCCAACTTGCCCTAGCTAGCAGCCCCTAGATTTGAATATTTGTGGCATGCTGGCCAGATGTTCTTAGTGGAGTGGTCTTTAACAGGGAAAGTGAGTTCCACAGTCCATCTGAAAGCCAGTCCACCTTTGGGGTGTGGTTCATAAATCCACCTATTTACTTAGGCCTTTGCTTGAGATCAGTTGATGGGAAGGATGTTGTGTCTTTAAGGATGACCTTCCTTTAGTTATTGATCGGAGATATTGTCTCTGAGTTTCCACTTGATATTATATTTGTAAATTTTAGGAATGTTATCTTTATATCCAGTTGTTTGCAAGAAATTGTCAAAACTAGAATTGCTTTTAACTGCCATAAATGTACCCAGAGCCTTTGACAAAGACATAAATACACCTGGGGTTACAGAATATGCTAGTGTCAATGACCAGCCACAGGGAAGTCACAGTCAGGGCCGGCGACAGGGGGGTACCACGGGTAGAGCTGTACCGGGCCCTGGACTTTAGGGGGCCCCCGGTACACAGCAGTACCCGTAGTCATCCCCCCTTGTCGCGGGGCCCGGAGAGCGGGGGAGGCGGCGGGGAGGCGGCGCGGCTCTCCTCTGGACGAGCGCGTGTCCCCGGCAGGAGCAGTGAGCCCGGCCGGCGGCAGCGGCGCAGTCCGGGGGAGAAAGTGAGCGCGTGGGGGGGGGAGCAGCAAGGGCGGCTCGCGTTCCGGCAGGACCCCGCGCTGCCGCCAGCCGCTGTCAGCTGGGGGGAGGGAGCGCTGGCTGGGCTGGGGGGGGGGCCGGCTGGGCTGGGGGGCCCCCTGGCCGCTGTCAGCGGGGGGGAGGGTAGTGCCAGCTGGGCTGGGGGAGCCTCAAACGATCAGAGTAGGGGGCCCCCAAATTTCTGTCGCCGGCCCTGGTCACAGTCCAGTCCCTGCTGACTCCAGAGAGGGTTAGTCTATCATCACATACTCTAGAAAGGGTTGGATGGTGCCATGACTCAGTCCTTCTTTCTTCACCAGTTCCTGCCCCAACCCGTAGCTGAATCTCCTGCCTCCCTGCTATCAAATCCCTCCTCACTCTTGTCTTCTGCAGACTAAATAAGCCTAGGTTTCTCAGCTGCTCCTTGTAAGTCATATGCCTCAGCTCCCTGATCATTTCCATTGCCCTCTCCTGGAGTCTCTCCAATTTGTCCACATCCTTTCTGTAGCGGGGGCCCCAAAACTGGATGCAATACTCCAGATTGACCTCACCAGTGCTAAATATAGGGGAATAATCACTTCCCTCGATATGCTGGCAATGTTCCTGCTAATGACATTTGTCTTCTTGGCCACAACAGAATACTGTTAACTCATATCCAGCTTCTCGTCCACTGTGATCCCCAGGTCTTTTTTCGCAGAACTGTAGCAGTGCATGGGATTCTTCCATCCTAAATGCAGGACTCTGCACTTGTCCTTGAGGAACCTCATCAGATTTCTTTTGGCCCAATCCACCAATTTGTCTAGGAATCCTCCAATTTGTAAAATTCTCCCATACTCGAGGGGTCCCAAATACAGCAGTAGCATTGTTGTAGTTGAATTGCCTACCCCAAGCTTTAAAAAACACAATGAAGCAGGCTGAAAAAGTAATGAGTACCTTTAAAATCAGGATATTTTTTTAAAATAACTTTTGAGTTCTTTTTCCTTGCCTTTCAGTTTGAGTCTCTAGGGCTTATTTGAGTCATGTTTTCAAGCTTTTGTTCACTATATGAGTATTTTCACTGTTTTCTGTAAGGAAATACCATTTTGAAAAAATTGAATTCTTTCATAACATTGCAGAGATTTTGACAACATTTTGTTTAGAAACAAAATAGAAAAAATCCACTTAAAAGTGTTGTTTGACATATTTGGAATGAAAAGTTTTGGGTTGTTTTATTTGAAATGTATTTGATATCAAATTAAAAAATTTGAACCGGTTGAAATTGAAAGTAAACATTTTTAATTTATTAAGACAAAATGGTTTGATTGATCCCACATGAATTTATGTTCCGAATTTTATTTTGTGGAAAAAATTGAAATTTGGACATTTCATCGTGATGTGGGAAGAATTTTGTTTTTCAAACTATCAACATTTTTCGCAGGATGGACAAAGTTCTAGCGAGGATGTCCATTTATTTATTTGTTTTAATTAATGCTATAATTCCCATGTAATCACTTATCTCCAGGACTGGGGGCTCTAAGTAAATTACCGAATATCGTTAGAGTTTGCAACACTGTAGCAGTGAAAGGGGTGGTGTACGGTCATCTTTTGCCAACCGTGAGGGGAAGAAGAGCCCCTCATTACAACCTCTCTCACATAGCTCACAGTACCCCCATTCCGGTGTAACATTTTGCCCTAGGCAATGAGACTCTATGTCTGAATAGCTGGTTAGCTTTGACCCCTAGCCTGAAATGGAGAAGCAAGAGGTGTCGTTCTGGTAGTAGCTTATGATACCAGCCGATCTGTGAGGCTGCCCCCAGAAGAATTTAAAATACATGAATATTTTCTGGTTAATGCTAATATGTTTCCTTTGTAGTGTACTGGCGTGGTACACCTACTAATAGTGGGCAAGCCAATGGAGGCTTGAGGTAGGGCGTGACTTGACTGTGAGTTTATGAATAAAGATGAGCCAAAAGCAGGGCCAAGCCAAAGTTATTATTCACTTACTTATTATTCACTTGTGATCATAGTGACCTTGTACATGACTAGATGTATTTTTTTTCTTCTTCTAGTATGTGTAGAATTTGGCCCCTTGGCTTTGTTTGGTTCATATTTATTTTTAGATGGTGCTTTTATTTATTTCCATAAGAGAACAGAGGAATGGATTTGAATAACAGTTGGCACTTCAGCATGGCCAGTATTTTTACGCCTTACTTTTATTTTTTTTAACAATAAATAAAGTAGCATGTACCAATAATAAGCTATACACAAATACAGTCCGGTCATTGGTAAGCATATAATACAATACAGGGCTTGATCTTGCATTTCTCGAGCACCCAGAGCTCCACCTGAAATCAATGAGAATGTGAGCAGCACCAGGAAGGCAAGATCGAGCCCTTAATTATTATAATGTCTTCACTCTCTCAGATATTTGCATATGGCATATTTAATCTGCTTAGCCCCTTTAAACGAGGGATCTCAAACTCAAGGGCCACATGAAGACTAACACATTGGCCCGAGGGCCGCATCACTGAAACCTTTTGATACAACGATACAAAAGTATAGTAAAAAATGAAGAGTACTATAGTATGCTATTAAAAGTCGATGTATTAACTTTTTTAAAACGGTAATGTGAAGAGGGGTTTTAATAAAATATAAACACTCAGTAATGCACCTCACTCAAATGACAAAACACGTGTTTACTTTTAGCATTACTTCGGTTAAAGACCCGGTCAGGGGACAAGCAGCACGAGGGGGTTGGATGGGTGTGGGGTTCTCAAAGAGGTTCTCAGGGGGGCAGTCAGGAGGCAGGAAGTGGGAGGGGGCAGATAGGGGGCGGGGGACCAGGCTGTTTGGGGAGGCACAGCTTTCCCTACCTGGCCTCCATACAGTTTCGCAACCTCAGTGTGGACCTTGGGTCAAAACGTTTGCCCACTCTTGGACTAGAATCATGCCTGAAACTATTGTTAGTCCTGGTTTACCCATCTTTAAAATGTGCACAATGTATCTGCCTCATAGGGTGTAATGATGAAGCCTAACTAATTAAAGTTTGTAAAATGCTTTGCAAACCTTGGGAGGAAAGTGCTCTAGACATGCTAATCATTATCATGAATAAGTTGTCTCCTGAGAGGTTGGTACAATTGAGTGAAGCATGATGCTATGCTAAAAGTAGGTGCTAAATAATAATTGTAGTCTTGTTCATAATATGGGTAATATATATGAAGAAAGTGATGATTTCAAAAGTTATCAGTCTCTTAAGTACTAACAATATCTATCAGATTAGCCAGTATTTCCCTAGAATAGTTCCATGCACTCTTTTGAAACTAGAGATGGTGATTGTACCACTATGGAATATTATCCCTTTTCTTATCTCATAATTGTTTGGCAGCTAAAAATATCTAACTGTAGTCAGTATATTATTGCAGGTGTTGAATTCTGCCATGAAAAGGATACTCTAAACTTTATAAGAAAAAGATAATTCAAACATAAGGCAGAAATACATGTATGCCTATAAGCTAGCTAATTGTGATGCTAACTGAAGATCACATTCTAAAAAAAAAGTCTTCTTTTTAGTCTATTGAATGATGTTGTTGCTAGCAAAGTCCAATTTTTATAGAATGTATCATTTTACACATTCTTAAAGGATAAAAGTCATTGCAAGTAAGTTAGAACTGAACTGCTCCACAAAGGGCAGTAATTTCACTGATATGCCCCCTGGGACTATGTTCAGTTGTTCGTTCCCAGAGTCCCTGAAGAGCATGTTGCATTGCTTCCCAGTTAATTTGACTACATCGATTTTTTTGAAGTTTTCAGCCAGAGAAAGCAAAGGTGATATTTTATCTCAAGACTCTTTTTTTTGCTTTCCATACACCATTTCCTTTGCCTTTCTAATCCAAAACTCTGCTGTCGTCACTTTCAGTGGAATCAACATAACCCTGCTTCTCATTGCAATGTAAGATTGTAAATGACATTTCTCCAGTTAGGGATAAAAGAATACATAAGCCCCAGTTATCTTGGAGGATAATGTACTGCATGTTGGAAGTTTGCTAGGAATTCAAGAGAATGAGATGTTCTTGGTTGTATTTTACTTGTGTTTTGTTTTTGTTTTAGAAAAGTAAACAGTCACAACATCTGTAACAACGCTTTTGCCAAGATTGTTTCCATAAACTAACAGATTTTATTTCATGTACTTTAAAGTGCAGTGGGCTGCTAGCTCTTTGGGACGGTGCTGGTACCTCTGTGCTAGCACATTGTGAATGTGACTAGAAATGAATAATTGATATTATTTAGCCATCATTTTGAAAATGGCAATTTCAGAACTAGATATGTCAATGCATCTGTCATGCATAAAAGCCTATAATATACATTTATGAAGAGCCTTAGGCCTTTAGGCACCATAACTAAAACATAAGACCATATCCCGAGATGTGCTGAGTCTCCCTGACTTGAGATGGGAGTTGCAGGTGCTCAGCATCTTTTAGGATTTGGCCCATAGACTTGCTGTTTTCCGAATCTGACTTTTAGAAATTCCGATTAAAATCAGTAGCACAATGCACTTTCTCAAGCACTAATAAGTACAACTGTGGTCAGGCTGTATGCAGAAGTGCTTTTAATAGCTATATCTCTTTTGTCTATCTTTGCTTTTTAATAGTTCTTACTCTAGCCTGACGTCCTTGGGAAGAACTTAGTGCTTGTGAATATGGATTGTTTATAGGAAAATGTAATGTGTTGTTTTTTTACAAAACAGGTAAACCTTGGCAGTGGAATAAACTTCCCCATGCCACCTAATCATTTATCCTCACTACTACTTTGAAATAGCTCCCCTAGTAACAAAGGTTTTGTGCCCATTTAGTCTTTGTCTTGACATATTTGCTGAGGTTACCAAGGGAACTGATTGGTGTCCATTTTCGTGGTGAATTATGATGTGGACCTCTGTCAATAGTAACAAAACCAACACCAAGCACACATCTTATGTAGGTACCTGAGTGGCTGGTAGTTGGTCATGATGACTTTCCACCATTACTGATTGGAGATGCATTTGAGCTAGTGACAGAGGCCCTATTTAAACACTTAAGTTGTACTGCTTTAACTGGACTTGTATAGTTAAAGTGGTACAACACTCCCTTAGTATGGATGAGTTATACCAGTATAAAGGTGCTTCTGCTTGTTCAGGAAAGGGAATCAGCCATGCTAGAATAAGGTACCTTTACATGGGCATAACTGTGCCCGCGTTAGTGGTTGTATAAATGTGTCAGTAAAAGAATCTCACCCCTACCCAACATCCTTATGTGCTCATACAAAAATTGTTTGTAAACCAGGCCTAAAATTACCACTACAACTAGCAGTATAGTCTTACAGTATTCTATTTCTTTTTTTAATTAAAAATGTGTCCCATACCAAGGTCACGTGCTCATTTTTATAAAGCACAGTGCAATCAGTATGCTGTCCCATGTAGTTTAACTGGGAATGTTTATGAAAATCAGAGTTTTCAGTTTTAGAATACTATAGTATGTGTACTAAACACATTTTATGTATGATCTCTTGCAAGTCTTCACTGAGGCTCATACAGGTTTGAATGATGTACTTGCTGCTTACAAGATGCAATGCCAAAGGTTAAAATGTATCCGTGTGCCTTAACTAATATATGCCCCCACCCTTTACTGTAGTATCCGAGAACCAGTCTTTTATGTACATATCCTCACAACACTCCTGAGAGGATAATAAGTACTATTATCCATATCTTTTATAGATGGGAGAGTGAGGTATAGAGAGGCCAAGTGACTTGACCAAGGTAACATAGGAAGTCTGTGAGCAGGGACTTGGATCTAGGTCTTCTGAATCATAGGCTAGTTCCCTAAATACCGGACGATCCTTCCTCTCAATGGTAATCAAAGATTGATGCAGATGATAACTTGGATAATGGTCCAAAAGTTATTTTCTGCACACAAAAAAGAACCTCCACAAATCTTCTCTGAAGCACTCAGCTATTGTGGTTGTTGGCAATATACAAAAACTTAAGACAGAGAGAAAAGCACTTTCACACGTGGTAACGCTTATACATATTTTCCAAATTTATTACAAAGAAAAAGGGGTGAGTTTTTTCAGGAACTGCTGGTAAAAGATCATCTTATGGATGTGAGGTTGTCTGCCTGGCCATCCCATTAAGACCACAAATGGTGTCAAAATGTGCACTCTGCTGCAGAAGAGCAGAGGATTAATACGCTCTCTGTGAAGTCTAGTCCATGTTGGATGACAGCCCTCTGGGCTAAGCTCAGTCAGAATCCTACACAGGCGTCTAAATCATGCAGTACAAAATGCAAGTTCTCTCATTTCCCTAAGGAAATGTAACAGGAGGAGTCTTGCAAAGGACTTTTTTCTCTTGGAGCAATAGATGTATCTGCTGTGCCACAGTGTGCAAGTGACATGTTCAGCGCAGCTCTACAAATCACCTCCCAGCTCAGCACGGTGTACTCCACGAGCTTTCCGAATGCAGCCCTCTGCTTTCACTTTGCTAATGTTTGTTTATCCTTTATTAATAACTCTCATCTACCCCAAATGTGAATGCATCTTACTGTTTTGCACTATGGAGACTAAGGGCAGGATTTTCAAAGGTGCCTCTGGGAATGAGGTACCTAATCCCCATTGAAATTCCCAAACTGAAACCGTTCTTTCCCCTAGCAATGATGTCTTACAAAGATAACTGAAGAGAGAAGCCGCCAAAGTCCCATAAATACATGTTTTTAATAGGTCTAGAGTAACAGCAAAGATGGATGCCTATGTGGGTTTACTTGTATAAAAGCACCTATTTATACTCCCCTCCCCCCCCTCAATAGAGCCAGTTCACTCTGAGATAGACAGATATAATTATGATCTTCCTGTGAGCTGGTATCATTATTGTGAATAATGTATTGAGGCAGGAGTTACTACAAAGGATGAGGTCTGGCAAATAGCTGTTCATGTATATGGGAGGTTCTTGATGGTCACATAAAAGGTGTTCCCAGAATTTTAAAACTGGCAAGCCATGAACTATCTGATAAGTGCCCTCCTTGGTGGTTTGACTAGTAATGAAACCCAGGTGCACTGCATGGTTTTGATCTACAGAATATAGGGTTAAATTTGAACTGACTTTTGGGGCACTTTGTTTAGCACAAAGACTCCAGACCAACAAAATAGTAGCCTAAGGGCCCACTGTGGTTGACACAAAATATATAGTAAATATAGGCCACCTGAGGGAATATTACTTTTAAGATTATACCAGGGATCATATATATACCCGAGGGTCAGATTATTTTGTCTTTAAAAAAACATCTGATCCCTTGTTTTAAATAAAATAGTTGAGGCAGTGGGATCTAGTTGTCATTGTTTCATCTAATTTTTGTGCGTGTGTGTGTGTGGTGGGGGAAATAATTTCCTAACTAGTTCCAATTAAAATATTTCCAGATTGTCTCTGTTTTATAAAAAATAATCTTTTCTAAGAAAAGAACCCTGTACTCCCAACTATACTTAGAATAAAAAAATCTAGTAAATGCTGCATCTTCTCTTGACATTTCTTCTTCCTTTCTCTCTCGCCTTTACCAGTTTGAAAATGTCTCTTCCCTACTGTATATTCTAGGTACGGGTGGGAGTGAGAGCATATCACAGACAGGCATGTACATTGTCTCACTCACCCTTTGTTCAATCGGGTTTACTTTGCTCTTCTGTATTTGAAGATTTGCTGGTCCATGATGTTAGAGAACAAAAGGTGAAGTGTTACTTGCCTTCCCTAGGCAAACTGGCTCTACAGTCCTTTGACCACCCACTAGTTAGCTTTGCAGGAAAACAAGTTAGTCCTCATTCTGATTCCACCTAATCAAGAAGAGCTCATTTAAAAATAAATATTTAAACTGAACTAAAAAGGTCCAATTATCTTATAACAACGTGTCTCCTGTTTTTTGTTTTCCATTTAATTTTTTCTTATGCTTCCCTACAAACTAGGTGATAGAATCTCAGCTGGTGTGAATCATCATGGCTCCATTAAAATCCTATCAGGACTACGGATGGGAGTGGAGGAGAGACAGTCAATAGATATCTGGAGAAGTCAATGGAGCTGTGACAGTTTATGCCAGCTGAGGATCTGCCCCATGTGTCCTGATCTTTCAAACACATACTCATCTGCATGGTTCGCTTGGCCCTGATCCTGCATTGTTCAAGTGAATAGGCTTAAGCCCCACATGTGTAAATTTGTAGCGTTGTGAGTTTAATCCTTTATTTTTGTCTCCTCTACCTCTTAGAATTTCTCTCTATCTGTGTTTCACTGATAATACTTCAATATCAGTGTAATTTCACTTGGAGTTTGCTAGAATCACAGTGATTACATTGTGTGCATTTGGTATGAATGAACAGATCAAGTTACAAGTAAGGGTCTGATTCTAGAACCTTTACTGACATTACTTTTCTACTTATTTACATGAATTATTTGAATGCAATCAATTGCATTATTAATGTCTGTAAAACTTATTCCCGCTGGCTAAGGGCTGCAGGATTGGGCCCACAGCTCAAATGAATGGATATTTACAGTGCTGATTGTTAGCCCACCTGTTTTCAAATTTCTGATGATCATTTTTCTTTCTTTCCTGCCCATTTTCTTACCTGAGTTTTAACTGATTAGTTTTCAAGCTCTTTATTGGTGTCTATTACAAACGCCATAGTTGCAAACGTGGTTCCATTACTGTTCTTTGCTTTCTCTTCTAAGTTATTCCAATTATAATCAAACCAGATAGACAACAGGACCTGCACAGTGCTGGTTCAGGAGAGTTGTTGAAAAGATTGTTTCTTATTGGTGTAAAAAAGACCAATTTTAGTTGCAGAGAGTAGTCCCAGATCTTAGTTTTGCGTTAGGAATCCTTCTCACTAATACAAGCTTATCCATCTTACCCAGTACATTTCAGTAAATAGTTTAGTTACAGTCAGGCAACATATTTTCTGTTACATATGAAAACTAAATGCTTACATTTCCATTAATAAGTTTGTACTGGAATTTAAATTAGGTGGCACACATAAAGACCATGCGCGGTATCGGTATTAGCAGCAATTCAATAGAGAATCCACATCAAAAAGACTTTTCCCCTTCCTTTCAAGTAGGCGAAACACTGTTGTATGCAATATTTTAAAGAGGCAAGAAAGGCAAAGTCCAAAGGAATAATTTGATTTTTTTTAAAGGATTGTTGTTGGAGAATGAATAGGCTTATTATAAGTTAAATACAAGTTACACTAAAGGGGAAGCTTAAATGTGTGGAGGAGAATATTTATCTCGGATTGCAAGTGTATAAAGAACAAAAGTCTTTTCTATAGGGAAATTAGTGGTGTGTAGCCTCCAGTGTAAAACAGCAGTGTTCACATTGGCTCTGCAGTCTCATTAACCTCTTGTTGAAGGTGAAAGTTGAAGATTTAATTCTTCTAGGTAGCGGCCAATAACTCAGCTTGCACAGTTGATGTTCAACTATGTTTAGGTCGACTCTTTAACCAAGAATTGCTGACGAACGCTGACAAGTTTTCAGAATACTCAGTGAACTAGAAGTTGGTGTATCTGTTCAGTATCTTTATTTCACAAGTGTTTTATTAAAAAAGAAGCCTTAACAGATACATTTTAAATAATTTTTAAGGGGGTAGCATGGAGCCTTAGCATCTCAGCTGAATGTTAACATCTTTATTGTCACATTAGATATATTGTAAATATCGCCTCCTGGATAGTCAGCAAAATGATTTAATCATTAATTACCCAGCTTGCATTGTAAAGTTTATTTGCATAGCTGCAGAAGGAAAAGCAGTGTTGTTTTCGGAAAGTTGCTTTCTGAAATGTTGACAACACATTTATTTTAGAGATCATTGCCCATGAGAGAGAATAAGTTAAAATGACTTATGCTATAAACAGAAAATAGCTGAAGAGGAAATTGCTTTATCTCTATAATATGTTTCTTAAAAAATAAATAAATACCAAGCTAAGAAAGGTCTTCTAGCTCTCTATCAGTTGGAGAACTTCATCCAGCACTGTACTATTTAAGTAACCCTTACTCATAAAAATAGAGGATAGAGGCAATGGTAAACTAATCTTGGGCCATGTTTCGCTTGCGATGGCTGTGAACAATCCAAAATGTAATGTCAGAGAGAATTAGATACAAGTACGGGAGGTAGATCTAGAATGGAGAAATATAGACAAGAGTTGTTAGCATAGAGGAGGCAATTAATCCCATTCGCTCAAGGATAAGGTATAGAGGGAGAGAGGAAAGAGGTAAGAATAAAGCCCTGGGAAACTCCCAGAAAAAAGGAGCCTGGAGAGAGGAAAGAGCCACAAAGACAGTCCCTGAAAGAGCATCTGGAGAGGTGAGGACAGGGGTGCATAAGCCAAGGGAAGGTAAATATCAAGGAAGAGAAAGCAATTAACAGTATCAAAAGCAGCAAGAAGCTCCAAAAGGGGAAGACAACTTAGCCAGAAAGAGGTTATTGCAGGCTCTGGAGAGAGGGGTGTCTGTGGAGTGAGTAGTCTGGAAGCTGGACTTAAGTATGTCCTGTGGTGAGTCTCAAGTAAGGAAGATAATTCAGCAGCTTGCCCAAAGGATTGGAGGGGAAGAGGAAGAAGAACAGAAACTGGACAGCGGCTAGCGAGACAGGTGCAGTCAAAGGTGTTTTGTTTTTTTAAGGATGAAAAAAACTGGGGCTGTGGGAAAGGCTCATGCAGAGGACAAGTTGGGTGAAAGTGGAGTCACGGGACATTGGGTTTAGTGGGTCAGGTGGAGGGGTGTGAAGAGGAGAGTAAGTCAGAGACTTGGAGCTCAAGGAAGAAGGATTGCTAGAGTCACTTGCATTAGTGAGAGTTTCATGGAAGGACCCAAAGTATATAAATTACTTGGAATACCTTTTAACATTGTAAGGGCCTGATCCTGTAAACAGTTGAGTGCTGTTAACTCCTGTGGCCTTCAATGGAAGTAGAAGGCAATCAGCACCACACGGGACTGAGTCCTCTGTTAGTTGGAACCTCTCCATTGGAGTCCCTTCCTACTGGGATGAGACTTTTTGTCCCCACACTGGCAGAGTCTACAGGCTTAGATTGTAAATAGCATGGTGCAAACAGATGTTTACTGCATGTGATGGCTCTCTCACTGTATACATACACAGTGAGCAACATTTCAGTCAACCGGAAAACTGTGTATAAATTTAGTTAAACGTATAAACATTATTGTTTTGGTGTATAATGTGCTGTGACCTAAGTAGGTCAGTGAACTTCCTTCAGAAGAAGGCACGCGTATTCCTATGGCAAAACGGCTTCTACCCAATTGATTTTGTGGAATAGAAACTTGAAAAAATGTATATGAAACGCCACGTTAGCTCCACCCTTGTCAATTTTTGTATTTAATCAGAAAATGGGATCATTTTTTCCTGTTGGAATTTGAAACTTTCCCATTGGAAAATAATGGTTCTCCTGTGGGAAAGTTTAAAGAAAACCTTTTCTCACACTTTCTGACAATTTTGTGTCAATTGCCATGCCCTGAATCAAATAATGGAAAGAAACTGGCAACTGCTGCCCCTCATTCCTGAGCTACTGGATATTGGGCAGGGGGTTACCTGAATATTTACTACTTTGGACCTATTGTGAATTAGAGAAAATGATGAATGGAAAACTGCCTTTTGATTGCGTTATGGTTCTGCAGTGGCTGTGTCCTTACCTGTGTGTATGTTGGTGAAAGATCAAGCTTGGAAAGTTTTGCAACTGTTTGGACTGATCAACTTTCCAACACTTCATTAACTATGTGTTCTGGGGCAAAGTGGACCAGTATGTCGTGGTTTACCTGAATGATATCCTGAACTTCTCAGACAACCCTGGCAGTGCACTGGTCACATTTGAGTGGCCCTGGAGCCTTTACGGCAGTAGACTCTACAATAAGCTTGAAAAGTACATGTTTGTTGCAGGGGGCTTATCTCGTTGCCGGGAGAAACGAGGCCTCACACAGGTGGCTAGTTGGAAAGTGGTGAGTTTATTGGAGGGGGCGGCATTTCGTGCTGGGGGGCTTATCTGCCAGCACGGCCGCAATACAAGATGACTGACACACTCAGGCGGTGTTCAGAATGCCCAAAGAGGAAGCCCAACCCAAAAAGGTGTGTCAGCACAGATATATTCATGCTCATTTGCATCTCATACATACTCATCTAATTAATAGCAAGCAACAAACTGATTGGTTACACACTGTTCAGCACTTGTTGGTTACACAGTCCTGCCTTAGTTTCCCCATTTAGTTTCCCACGCATTCATTCTCACACAGACGGGGTAAACACTCATGCAGCTGGGAACTGGTTTCCAAACACACAGATAACAGCAAGGTCATTCTCAGATAATACCACCATTATGCACTCTCCTGGAGTTGACTTAGAAGCGTAACTGCACTTCCTAGTGATTGCCCGTTACAATGTCTTCCGGTCCTAACAATGTTTGCCCAGATTTCCACAGAATTTCTAGGCTTTCTCCTGATCCCCGAGGGATCAAGATGAACCCACACAAGGTCCAGGACATCTGTGACTGGATGCCCTCCATGCCCAACCCCAACAACGCTTGATCTGCAACACTTCCTAGGGTTCACCAAGTTTTATTGGCTGTTTATTCCACATTTCTTGAACCAATTAGGCCTCTCGCCACTCTACTCCGGAAGGATACCCAGTTCCAGTGGCCCCTGAATGCAGAGTGCATTCAATCAGCTGAAACTCACCTGTACCTCTGTGCCTATACTGGCCTACCTAGATGCCATGCAAGCCTTTCTTATAGAAGATGATACATCTAGTATGGCAATTGGGGATCGCATTTTCCCAGCCACACAGAACCAAACAACTACTGCACCCATGGGCCTATTATTCACAGAAACGTATCTCTGCCAAACAGAACTATGAAACCCTGGATAAGGTGCTCCTAGCCATTAAGGTGGTCTTTGAGGAGTGGAAACGTTATTTGGAAGCCACTCACCATCCAGTTGGAAGTTACACAGGGCAAAGGCACTAAACCAGGGGTTTTCGAACTGGAGGTTGTGACACCTTATGGGGTTGCAAATTTATTACTTAGGGTGCAGTGAGCTGTCAGCCTCCACCCCAAATCCTGCTTTGCCTCCAGCATTTATGATAGTGTTAAATATAAAAAATGTGTTTTTTAATTTAAAGGGGGGGGGCACACTCATAGGCTTGCTGTGTGAAAGGGGTCTCCAGTACAGAAGTTTGAGCACCACTGCACTAAACCAACAGCAGTTCCGATGGGCTCAGTTCTTTTCACAGTTGAACTTCACCATCACATATTGTCCCGCGACTAGGAAGGAGCACAAACTCTGGCAACTCAAGTGTAAAAATATAATTAGGCAGGCCAACAAGAATTTGAAGAGCAACTAGCAAAAGACACAAAAACTAACAGCAATTTTTTTTAAAGTACATCAGAAGCAGGAAGCTTGCCAACATGATGATCAAGGTGCTAAAGGAGAACTCAAGGAAGACAAGGCCATTGCGGAGAAGTCAAATGAATTCTTTGTGTCAGTCTTTGTTGCACAGGACATGAGAGGAATTCCCACATCTGAAGCATTCTTTTTAGGTGACAGATCTAAGGAACGGTCCCAGACTGAGGTGTTGATAGAGGAGGTTTTGAAACAAGGAGATTAATTATACAGTAATAAGTCCCAGAACCAGATGGAATTCACCCAAGAGCTCTGAAGGAACTTGTATATGAATTTGCCTGTCCTTTGTAACCTCTTTCTTAAATCAGTTTCTGTACTAGATGAGGGAGGGGGCGCTTACGCTGTACAGATCTCTCTGCAAGGTTTACACTCCAGGGAGTGGAGGGGGTGTTCTTGAGCAGTTGGGCAATTCCTTAGCTGCAGCCTCCCTAAACAGAGCTGATCACAGCAGCCTGTACGTTCTTCAGCTGGGTGTGTCCCTACCTGTATGTGTGCTGGTTTAAATGCAGGCTGGATCTTGGGAGAGGGCTTGGCAGGCTGGTCACAGCAGTACAGTGTGAAGGGAGAACAGGTTGGTGGGTCAGAGAGGCTCAGTGGTACCCCAGTTCCAGGTGGCACCTGAGAGGGAATCTGTCGCAATCTGCCCAATGTGCAGAGTCCGTCAAAAAGGTGAACGGAATGCTAGAAACTATTGGGAAAGGGATCGGTAATAACAGAGCAAATATACTGATACCATAAATCCACGGTGCACCCACACCTGGAATACAGTTCTGGTTGCCCCCTCTCAAAAAAGATACATTAGAGTTGAAAAGGAGCAGAGAAGGGCACAAAAATGATGAAAGGTATCGAACAGCTTCCATATGAGAGATTAAAAAGATGGGACTGTTCAGTTTGGAAAAGATGACTAAGGGGATACGATAGAGGTCTATAAAATCATGACTGATGTGGAAGAAAATAAATAAGGAAGTGTTATTTATTCCTTCACAAAACCCAAGAAGCAGGGGGTCGCCAGATGAAATTAATGGGCACCAGGTTTAAACAAACAAAAGGAAGTACACTTCTCCACCCAGTGCGCAGTCACCCTGTGGAATTCATTGCTGGGGCCGTTGTGAAGGCCAAAAGTGTAACTGGATTCATGGAAGAGTTAGGTAAGTTCATGGGTGATAGGTCCATCAATGGCTATTAGCCTTTAACTGCCAGATGCTGGGACTGGATGACAGGGGATGGATCACTTTATAATTGCCCTGTTCTGTTCATTCCCCCAAAGCATCTGGCACTGGCCACTGTCAGGAGACAGGATACTGGGCTAGATGGACCATTGGTCTGACCCAGTGTGGCTGTTCTTATGTTGGTCCCCGGTTGGTCACATAAAATACTAGAGGGCCACATTTTAGTAGGTGTAAATTGGCATCCACCTACTTCATTGGGGCTATGCCTATTTGTGCCAGTTAATGATTTAGCCCTTTATTCTTTCTAACATTCTAAGAAAAATAAATACATAAAAAGTTGTTGCAACAAATTAAATATGTCTCATCACTCAGAATTCAGAAAGTCCCCTGATTTGAGTTTGTGTATCTGAATCATCTGTGTTAAGTGTGCTCTTGTCTCTTGTCCCCACCCCACCCTGGTACCAGGAAAGACAGTTTGGGTACCAATTTTATTAAATTTGCTTAAAAGAGGTGCAATACGCTGCCCTTCCAGACTGGTATCACAGGGAGGCAGTGTGATCTTGGGACACAGTATTGTCTACTTGCCGGGAATTTAGTTTTACTACTCGCTCTTGGGCTGACTTGCTGTGTGTCCTTGAGCAAGTCATTTAACATCTCTGAGCCATATTCTGCCCTCAGTCACCCCAATTGGGGTCTACTTCAGAATTTGGTTCTGATTATATCGTCCTCTGTAAAATAGAGGGAGGGGGATTTATCCTTTCTTTGTAGAGAAGGTAAAGATAAACTGATACACAGGTAAATGTATGAAGTGCTTTGAAAGTGTAAAATTCCATGTAGATAAGAAGTTATATTATTATTATACCGAAAAGGTCCTTGTTAATTAACTCCTCGAATGGTGGTTAGACTTATCTGCTTATAATGATTTACAATCATACAAGATCACTGAACAACTGCTGTGTAAGATGGGGAAAAATTGTTGCATTTTTTGGAGTAGAGTTTTCATATCCACAGAGACACAAATTAGATTTCGGTGATGTTTTCTTTTGTTACAAAACTATCCAGACAATTTCCACAGTGGGAATAAGCTAACGAGACATCATTGGAATATCTCCAGTAAAAATAGCTGTGTTGACTGAAAAAAGAAGCAGAAAACAAGTAGCCAAAGGGAAATAATTGCTTTCTCTCTCTCATACACACAAACACATCTTCCCTTGCAATATACTCTGCTGGATATTTGAAAAATATCAGGAATAAAAGATACTTCTAGAATTACAGATGCCCTTCTCACCATTAAAGCTAAGAGCTCTTCCAAAGAAAGAGGATTATTCTAATTTTCTTCAAGGTTTTTACAAGTGATTTCTGGATAATAAAATATATCTATGGGAATAAACATGGGGATGGCACTTTTTAGTGATCAGTTCCTGTTGACTGTAGATCTTCTGTACGGCAGAAGGTGGGGCATTATTCTGTAATGCTTTTCTTTTGGAAGGAAGGATTAAGACAAATCCAGTCAACAGGATTTTAACAAGTGTCTTAATCTTCAGTCTTGGAAATAGAACTTTAATGGTCTGTGGGTGAGTATGTTGCATGAGGTCATTTTACTGAAATCCGGTTTCAATTGTGAAATGATTAAGTATTAGAAAAACAACTTTAAAAAAGTCCTCCTATCCTAGCATGGCACATGGGCCTGTGTATCCTGGATAACCTAGAAACAGTCACAGATGACAGAGATGAGAATTCTCAGAAATACGGTTCATTGCTTTCTTGATAGGCATGATGGGTATTTGAGGAAAATGCCTGCGGACATGAATTTTAATTGCAGTCATCAGGCACCTTACTCCAGAAGTAGCCCCACTAACTTAATGTGACTCAGTCATAATTAACAAGAGTAAACGAACTGGAATCGATCATTATATGTCTTTTCTTACAGCGTATTTGCTGCAGTTGTTGTGTATGACTGTTGGGGAGGTAAGCTATAGCCAAATGAAGCCAAAATACCATGATATGTGTTGCTGAGAGGGCTGGACAAATGGCAAGTGACCTTCTGTAGCCAGACTTGAATAACTGAATGCAAAAGATTTCTTGTAGCCAATGTGATCTCTCTTCCTAGAGTAATCCCGGTTCCTCAACATATTCATACTGACATTGAGCTTTACTGATGTGATCTTGACGTTTGAACAAATAACATCTGCTCGCGCAAGGAAAGGTGGGTCAGTGATGACCTACATATAAGTTAAATGCTAGAAATAAATGTTTTGCAGTAAAATCCTTCAATTACAGGCATTTTAATAGGTATCCATTTTTTTCTTCTTCCTGGAGACAAAATAAAAATGAATTCTTCCTTGAGCACTTTTCCAGTTGGTATATTTCCCTCCATTTCTTTCACACTATACCCTTTCTTTATTGTATCATTGTACAAAGTTTCACAATTAGCCTTTTATGCAAAGTCAGCTATTTTATATATGCATATTTCAGTTGGTGTCCAAAATTATTGAAGTATGTGACTAGCAAGTGATTGCAACAAAATTATTTTATTACTGGAAGGAGACAAAAAAATCAACACCCTCTCGCACACCAAAACAAAGTGTCTTATTTTCCTGCTTTACTCTACTAAATGGATTGTCTTTAGAAGACTTTGTGGGATGGATGCTCGTGAGAGTCAGACCACAGGCATTACTGGCTATCGACAGCAGTTGTTTATCCATCTGTCTCACGTTACTGCTTTAGTACTTTTGCTCACACAGCCCATTCTGAGTTTCCCTTTAAGAAAGTAAAACTTCCTTAGGGTATGTCTACACTATGCAAACTATGCTGGCATACTGATGTTGATGATGCCAGTGTAACTCCATAGCGTAGACACTGCCTTCACTGACAGAAGAGGTTTTTACTTCCAGGCCTGGTCTACATTTAGGGCTCATCTTCACTAGGTGGGGGGAGATCGGCTGTAGATACGCAAATTTTGACGTATCTACAGCTGACTTAGCTGCCGTCCTCACGGCGGCGGCGGGTGGCGGCGCTCTCCCCAGTCGACTCCAGCTTGCGCCTTTTGGCGAGCTGGAGTTCCGGAGTCAACGGGGCCGCCGCTAGCAATCGATTTATCGTGTCTTGACGAGACGCGTTAAATCGATCACCAAAAGATCGATCCCTCCCCGCTGTAGTGAAGACAAGCCTTTAAAAGCTAGATCAATGTAGCTCCTTTGGTAAGTGGTGTGGAACAAGCCATGCTCCTGTCTGATGTAGCTAAGCTGACCTAGCCCCTGGTGTAGATGCAGCTGTGTCAAGGAAAGAATGTGTCCATTGACATAGCTACCATTGTTTGAGGAGGCGGGGTCCCTATATACAGAAAAAACCCTTCTGTGTACATTATGGGGTTATGCCTGCTAACATAGGTATGCTGGCACGGTTTCCATAGTATAGACATACCCTAAGTATAGCAACATCATCTCCTTTAAAAATAGTAGTAAAATCAATGGAAATATTCTTCTATCAACATAGCTGTGTCTACACTGGTGGTTAGACTGGCAGAGCTATGCTGGTCATGGGTATGGTTTTTTTTCACACCTCTGACTGATCTAGCTATGTCAACCAGCTTATAAGTGTAGCCCAGGCTTTCTTTTCTATTAAATGTTCCTAGACAATTAATGGGATATAATTTGTTGGTCCGTAGCAAGCTTTCTTGTAAGGCCATTTGTTTTGACAATGTAATGCATGTTAACTGTTGTTTCTGATGGCATCTGTCCTTAATTTTCCTTCTTGTAACACAACTCTGTATCAAAATCTATATGTATTTCATAAAAGGGGAATTTCTACTGTCAAATTAGGATCATAACTCTTAGAGTTGGAAAAGATCTATTCAATTGTTGGGTTCCTCCTTCTGGAAGGGAATGTAGTCTCTTGATAGAGAATTGTCTGCTATGACACTTTGAACCTAAACAGTATAATGAAGAGTGCCTAATGAATGTCTGATTAGGCAGATTTTAGTCAAGAGACTGAGGCCAGGTCCAAAAGCCAACATAACCCCCAGTGTTTCCTTACCAAAGATGTCTGAGTTATTTTTGGTTGTGGCCAGAGCAGGATTTTAAAACACTGGTTTACCTTTGCATGTCTTTATGCTTAAAGCAGTGTAGTCAGCAGTTCCTAGATGTCTGACTTGACATTTGGTTGTATTGAAATGAATATTGTCTTTTAGTTGCTTCAAAATACTTTCACTGTATTCAAAATGAGACAGAGTGGAAAAAAGCAGCAGTCCAGAGGGACCGGTTAAGTCTGCTAGAGGAGGAATTGGATGTCTCCAGGAGAGAGAGAGAGAGCCAGCCTCCAGCAGCAGAGCATGGCAAAGTTATATAATCTCATCTGTAGCTTTCAAAATATGAGGGTGTTACACTGTCCGACATGATCTGATGGGTTGAATTAGGTAGAAAACTATAGAAATAGACCTGAGTGTAGAGCACGATTCACAACATCTGCTCAGAGAATGAACCCCTGTTCCACTTAATAAAAAGAGACGTGCCTGAAACAAATCGGATGTTCCCATACCATATATCAATCACTCTTGCCAGTTGCAGACTTTCCTGATTTCTTTCACATGTGGGAAAATGAACAGGGCTGTTTAGGGTTTGACTTCCTTTTAAATTAAATCGTTCCCATACTCTTAATGAGAGAGCTGCTGAGCTTTTTCAGAATGTGAATGTGAAGAAGCAGCCTTGTCCCCTTGATTTGTGTGAGTAAAGAGGGCACCACGGAGGCCTTGTCTACTTGGGAAAGTGCATTGGTATAATTTTTAAGGTGTGACTATAAACCTTTATTGTTCCACTGGTGCAAACCATTAGTGCTTGCCTCTTGGTCTCAGGGCGGGTTTTTTGTCACTTTGGTTTGTCAGTTGGGAACATTTCTCAGTTTAAATTGAGATAAGCTGCTTCTATACTGCAATATGTTGGGCCTCAGAAGGATTAGCCCTGGTGGGCAGTGTACTGGTTTATATTAACCCCTAGCTCTTATATGGTACTTTTCATCACTAGCTCTCAGAGCTTATCACAGTCTTTAATGTATTTGTCCTAATAACACACCTGTGCGATAGGGAAGAGTTATCCCCATTTTTACGGCTGGGAAACTGAGACATAGAAGAGGCTAAGGTACAGCTGCATTGCCAAAAACAAAAAACCCAACAAACCCAAATAGTGTAGATGTTTCTGCCCAGACCCTGAAACCCAGGGAGGGTCTCAGTGCCCAAGCCCACAGACTGGGGTCTGAGACTCGCCACCACAGGTTTTTTGTTTGTTTTTGATTTTTTTGCAGTGTAGATGTACCTTAAGTAACTTGCCCAAGGTCACACAAGATATCTGTGGCAGAGCAGGGAATTTCCTAGACTTGCGGCCTAATCGCTGGATCAGCCTTCCTTTCTTTAAAAATGAATTGAAGCCAAATCCTTTGCAATTTTGCTATGTGAACAAGACCTGACTCCTAGAAACCTTGTATAGCTTCTACTTGTGAAAGATCAGAAACTACAAGAATAGGTTGGATCATCTGCAAATTATAGCAATTAAATGTGTAAATTCATTGCTTTGAGAACTGAGGTAACTTCACGTTTTGTGACTGCGTTATCTGCTGTGCAAATTGAAGATAGTTCATCAGGGAGTTGGTTTCTTTTCTCATCTTGGTGTAATTTAGAGATCTGGGGTGAGGAAGGGTGTACTTGTAATGTGGGTAGGCATACTCCACTAGCTTTAATTTAGCTAGCACAGGTAACATGAGTAGTGAAGATTCAGCGGTATGTACCCCGGCATGGGCTATCAATCCAAGGGTGTATCCAGGGTCCTTGGCAGGCTAGGGCTGGAGTAGCAAGCTTGTATTGAAAACCATGCCACTTTTGTGTTCATTACCATTGTTCTTTGCACTAGATCAGTGGTTCTCAAACTTTTTGTAGTGGTGACCCCTTTCCTGCACTAGGCCTCTAAGCGTGACCCCCCCCTTTCGGGTCAGGCGGAGGGGGTGCCTGCAGCCCCCCAAGGCCATTGAGGGGGGGTTCCAGCAGCCCCCTGAGGCCAGTGAAGGGGGGGTTCCAGCAGCCCCACGGAGGCACCGGCAGCCCACCGCGGCAGGGGGTGGCCTCACAGGGGCGCCAGAAGCCCACCTGAGCAGGGGTAGTGTCGGGCACGTGGCAGTGTCGGCAGCCCGCCACAGCAGGAGTCAGGGCCCAGACAGGGCTCGCGGGGCCGCCAACAGCTCGCCATGGCGGGAGCTGGGACCAGGCTCACGGGGCCACCAGCAGCCCGCTGCGGCAGGAGCTGCAGCCGGGACTGGCCTTATGGGGGCGCCGGCAGCCCGCCACAGCAGGGGCACGTGCTGCCTGCAGCAGCAGGGGCCGGATGCCAGCAGCCCGCGGCAGTGGCATTGTTCAGGGCCGGCTGCTGGCAGGAGGGGCTCACGACCCCCACAGAACTGGCTCGCGACCCCCAGAGGGGTCCCGACCCCCACTTTGAGAACCAATGCACTAGATTAAAGTAAATGCGGTATACCTACTCATGCTATAATTACACCTTGGTTTGTGTTGTAGATGTGCCGTTTGTGTGTGAGTGATACACATGGTCTATATAAATCTCAGTAATAAGTTAAATTATACATTACTTAAGGTGTCATACAGAGAAGTGGCTAGCTTTGAACTCCCTGAAACCTTGGGGAATTTCAGCCTGTTCAAATCGGGCACAAAGCCTGTTAGTATTAGCACTAGTTTTTTTTTCCCCTTAGAAGAACGAGAGGTTAGTTCCCTGTTTTTTCTGGGCTTCAGGGAGGGTCACAGATTCTTGCCCATTGAATAGTAACATGGACCTTTTGTGGTGCAGGGGAATGACCTGGAGTTTGACTCTCCAGTGACCCTTAAAATTGGAGTAACAGAGGGAGCAGCAGTTATGTCAATAAAAGCTGAAAATGAGGTGATGGTTGAGACTGGAGAGCTTGCTAGTAATATGAAGAGTTTGATACCAGTGGTATTCTGATATTGGGGCAGGAGCATTATCTCTCACACAGAAATGGTGTATCCCAAGGGCTGATGGGTCAGGTCCTTAGTTTGCTAAAGGGCACAAAAAAGGAAAATACATCCTGTCTATCCTACAGGACACCAAGAATCCTAATTAGGATTGCTAATCCATTGGAATGAGCTGGCCTCTTCCTGGAACCTCACCATGTGTCTGTGTTCCCAGGTCACAGTGGTGGAAAGTTAACTTTAAAAAAAATGAAGTTCTGCAAGGACAGATCATTCTGAGCTGAATCAGTGGCCAGAGGCTGAGCCTGGATCCATGGTTCCTATTCTGCACAGAAATTGCATAATTGTGGAATATTTTCTGATAAGCAGAGAGCTCTAATATTTAATCAAGATTTTGGCCTATAGAATAAAGTCAAAGTAAACAAGTCCTGGGGAAAATGTAGTGAGAAGCGATGTACTTAAATACAGGACGAGTAGAAAATCATTTTTGAATGTTCTGTTAGAAGTCAAGACTTCAGTTACAAATACTGGAGGTAAAAGTATAATTGTGGGCCTGTTTCTGCCCCCCTTCTGTTGATTTTAATGAGACTTGTCACACAGTAAGATTACTCAGTATTAGTAAAGTTAGCAGATGGTGATCCTTGACAATGCCCCCAGGCATTCACAGAAAAAAGTCAGAACTTCCAAATGAAATTTGAGACCTAACACAATCGGAAAGTTGATGACTAACTGTGATGAGGGGTTAAGGCAAAGAAGGACTAAGATTACAGCAATGTAATCACATAGTTACTCAGTCTGGAATGTGCACATAGTAGATAGTTCATACTGTATAGCAATAAGGAAGACCAAGCCATGAGTGAATATTACTGAAGAGCATTTCCAGCCACAGATGGAATTTACTCAGTTAGGTTCTTCAGCCTGTGCTATGTACACAGGTGAAAGTAAGGTGGTACCAGCCGGTACGCCGTACCGGTAAAAAACCTGTCCAGCCCCTACCACCTTACTTTAAAGCGCCCTGTGGCAGTGGTTTAAAGGACCCGGTTAAAGCGCTGTCACAG
Source organism: Sternotherus odoratus (assembly GCA_032164245.1). Classification (NCBI taxonomy): domain Eukaryota; kingdom Metazoa; phylum Chordata; order Testudines; family Kinosternidae; genus Sternotherus; species Sternotherus odoratus. Next base: position 88,619,445 of record JAVMKO010000007.1, read on the forward strand.
CAGCGCTTTCACGTTGCTGGTTCCCCCCCCCCCCATCTGCAGCCCTGCCAGGTCCAGCCGTGGCAGCGCTTTAACCTCCTTGCCCCTTCTGCACCCCCCTCCCCGCCGCCACCGATGGCGGGGGCAAAAGAAGCAGCTACCCAGCCGCAGCGGCGGTGGGGCGCAGAAGGGACCTGGCAAGGCTGCAGATGGGGGGGGCGCAAAAAGAGCAGCAACATTTTAAGATCTCCCCCCCCCCCCCCGCTACTGACGGGGGAGAGGGGCAAAAGGAACTCAGGCGGGGGGAGGAGGGACTTCTGATTTCCCTGGCCCCGCCCCTTCTGTCTGAGGCCCCGCCCCTTCCTGGGAAGCTGGCGGGCGGGGGCGTACCAGTAAGAGAAAAGTTTTACTTTCACCTCTGGCTATGTAGGAGGTCAGACTAAATGATCATAGTGGTTACTTCTATTAATCAAATAGAAAAGTAATCACAAAATAGTTGCATGTAACATGTTTTGGAGTGTTTTCACAGACAGACCCTTTTGAAGAGTGCACACTGGGGCCAATATTGCAAAACTTCAGGTTCCTAAACTAAAACAAATTCATATTTAATCTGCTTAATAAGTGGTCTGATCTTCAGAAGTGCTGAGTACCTGCCATTCTGATGGACTTCAACAGCAGTTGTGCACGCTCAGAGCACCTTTGAAAATCAGGCAATGGATGCAACAGCAATTTGAAAAATTGGCCTGATTTTTTTAACTCATCTGGTGATGCTGCTGCTTAAGTCATTTTGGTTCAAATCAGTTTTGTATTATTGAATTATGATCTCTAATTTAAGGGGAAAAATACCTCTTCATGTGGCGTCTTAAAAAGGAGGGTGCCTAAGTTTGTCTATTTATTTATTATGGGTTAGTAACAGTATCTGTATTTAATTAAGTTCTCAATAGTGTGACCATGTCTTGTGCTCTTGTCGTGTGCAAAAATCTCCTAAGGGGTCCAACTTGAGCAAAAATAGGGGAAGACCTAAGAAACATTTAGTTGCTTGGAACCATCTGAAACAGGCAAATCTGGAGGGAAAGGTTTTGAGATAATTTGTGTTCTTCAGTCTCCTGAAAGGCCTGGGTAGGTCTCAGAATATATGTGATCTCACATATCTGTCAGCTAAATCAGAGATCCAAATGCAAAAATCTATCACTGGGGTTTAACAGTGTAAAGATTTGTGGCAATTCCCAATATCCATAACTAATGCATGGATTACAACGAGACATGAAATAGTATTTTAATCTGTGACAGATGTAATCTTGCACTGATATTGTTCATGTTATTTAAAGGGAAACTGAAATATAGGCTAACACTGTGATGGATTTTTAAATAGTTCTGTTTTTACTGTGATCTAAATGATTAGAATCAGCATGAGTAAACTGAGCATTATATATAGAAATTAATAAAGTACCTTTTCAAAAAACTCTGGGATGAGCAAAGTGGGATGTAGTTTTCTTTTGGTTGGATAGCATCCAGATTCCCAGCTGGCATAAAGTATCATAGCTCCATCAATGGATCTTCCTCAGCTTATATCAGCTGACAGTTTAGCTACCTGTGTAAACTTCTGTAACACAACATAATGGAGATTCATTTAAAATGTGAGTTGAGTTTGCAGAAAACTGTAGTATATTTATGTCAGTGAAACAAGAGACTTGCCACAAACAGAGGCTTTATTGCTGTGGTATGATAGCTAAGAACATAAGAATGGCCATACTAGGTCAAACCAAAGGTCCATCCAGCCCAGTATCCTGTCTACTGACAGTGGCCAATGCCAGGTGCCCCAGAGTGATAGTGAACCTAACAGGTAATGGTCAAGTGATCTCTCTCCTGCCATCCATCACCACTCTCTGATAAATAGAGGCTGGAAACACCATTCCTTACCCATCCTGGCTAATAGCCATTAATGGACTTAATCTCCTTGAGTTTATCCAGTTCTCTTTTAAACCCTGTTATAGTCCTAGCCTTCACCACCTCATTAGGAAAGGAGTTACACAGGTTGACCGTGTGCTTTGTGAAGAAGAAATTTATTTTATTTGTTTTAAACCTGCTGCCTATTAATTTCATTTGGCGGCTCCAATTCTTGACTGTGCCATGGTAAAAACGAGTTATGGTATAGTCTAGGTGGCCTAATGCAGCTGAAAAACAGAGGCGTGAGACACTTATCTGTAATGTGACAACTAAGATCTAAGTATTAGCGTATTTAATTTAAAGCAACATTTGTATCTAAGGGTATGTCTTCACTACCCGCTGGATTGGCGGGTAGCGATCGATCTTCTGGTGATTGATTTCTCGCGTCTTGTGAAGACGCGAGACATCGATCGCTTGCGGCGCCCCCGTCGACTCTGGAACTCCAGCTTGCCGGGAGACGCAAGCTGGAGTCAACGGGGGAGCGCGCCGCTGCCCGCCGCTGCCATGGGGACGAGCGGTAAGCCGGCTGCAGATACGCAAACTTCAGCTACGTGATTCACGTAGCTGAAGTTGCGTATCTGCAGTCGATCCCCCCCAGTAGTGGGGACTAGCCCTAAAAGGTCCAACTTTCCTCTCCACTGATTTGTAAGATCTATGTCACAAAATGCTGCATTGCTGCTAGCAGGGTGTGTGTGTGTGTGTGTGTGTGTGTGTGTGTGTGTGTGTGTGTGTGTGTATGGGAGTGAGAGAGAGAGAGGTTTATGTAATTTTGAAAACATTGAAGGGGCACGAAGGTTGTATGAGCAGAATCTATGCAAGTGTCCTGTTGCACCAGGAATTCACAATTTAGAACTTCTTCTTTGTAGTACTTTCTATTACGTTATGTAAGCAGTGTCAGGATGAGCTCCACCCTGACATCTGGTGGGGAATTGCAGGAATTGCGGTGAACTGTGGAAAATAACTTCAGCTGGTGATATTTGCATAGACACATCCACCGCGCCTAGTCTGAGCTCACAGCAGCCCAAATGGTCACTTTGGCTGATGTAGGATCCCCAGGTTCTCTGTTATTGGGGTAGGAATGATAAAATGTTGCTAACCTAATTATGTGAATGAGGGACTGGGACATGTACTTGGCCTTTGTCATGACGGAGGGACTCACCATCATCTAGGTAGCACTCACTGGCCAAAGGGTAGTGGTTCCAAAACTGACTGAATTGAGAGAGGCAATGGACAGGTTTCTATACTGTTTGGTGAGGGCCTTGTCTGAGGGCCCTACACAAGCCTATTGCACCCTGTCTCTCTCCACTGTGGAATGTCAGCGCTAATGTTTGATTCCATTAGGAGTCTAGGTTCAGACTGCTGAGCTGAGCTCACTTTGGGCCCTGTAGGGCATCTGCACTAAGGCTCCCCATCTATGAGCTGAAACCACTTGAGAGCTGAAATCACTTGAAAGCTGAGATCACTGAGCACCGTGTTAAGTGGGGGGCCTGAAATTGTATTGAAGAGCAGCTGATGGAATAGACCAGTTTGACTGGCCGCTAGCAGATGTGCAGCAGCAGCAGTGGATGGAGTGGAGCAGTTCAGGTGACTGCTAGTGGAGTGGCTGGTGAGCAGAAGCAGCAGCAGATGAAGCAGAGCAGTTTGTGTGTCAGCTAGCAGAGCGGCTAGTGGAGCAACCAGCAGAGATGTTTGTGAGACAGCTTGCAGAGCAGAGTCGAGGTGCTGGCAGAGCAGCTGGCGAAGCAGTGTTGAGCTGCTGGCACTGGCAGCAGCTGGTGAAGCAGAGCAGTTTGTGTCGGCTAGCGGAGCAACCAGCAGAGCAGTTCATGGGACAGCTGGTGGAGCAGCGCAGCAAGCGGAGCAGCAGCACCCCATGGAGAGATGGGGCAGTCGGCCTTAGACCTCATAAGGTACCCCTCACTCTGCCCTCCATTTCCACCCAGCCTGGGAGGTAAGACTCTGCAGAGTAACTTTTGACCAGGGACTCCAGAGACTTTGGGGCTGTTGGACTTTTGGGACTTTGGGTGATGCTGGACTCCTGAACCTAAAGGAGAAGACACAGCCCAAACTTGCTGGGGTGGGAGATTCTGGTTCATGGTTTGGGTTATGAATCCTGGTTGTGGTGTTTCCCCAATAGAATGCGACATTGTTTCTCTCTGTTATTAAAAGGGTTTTTGGTACACTCAGACTCTGTGCTTGTGAGAGGGGAAGTATTGCCTCTTAAGAGGCGCCCAGACGAGTGGTATATGGTTGTCCCAGGTCACTGGGTGGGGGCTCGAGCCAGTTTTGTATTGTGTCATTGGAATGGAACCCCTGGATACTGAACCTGGCCCTTGTTGCTGCCAACTCCGATGGGCAGAAGGGTTACATTTACAAGTGGAAATTTTTTCATACTGTTGATGCATATTTTTTATATCTGGCATGTTAGGTAAAAAAAAACAACCTGTCTGGATTAATCAGTTGTGGAATAGTGGGTTTGGGTTATCTTTTGGGAATGACACTGGTTTTTCAGAACAAATAGGTGTGTGAGAGAGAATTTTAAATGGAGTTGGAAGAATAATTTGAGTACAGTACTCCCAGGTACAAAAACTACTAATAGCTTCTTTTTCATTAAGACAGAATACGGCACCTGGAGTGGACAAAAGTTGCTTAAATTTAGCCTCAGATATGGCCTTACAGTGGATATCATTAAAAGGCAGCTACTAATGGATTAGGTAGATGTCAGTTCTGTGTGGGGCATTTCCCTGGTCTGAGGGCTGTGCTTCATATGAACCTCATCAGAAGTAATTGTGTAGCAGTTACTCTTGCCCTAAGAGGAGTGATAATCACTAGGCTCCCAAATGGCTGCATAATGGCTACCTCAAAAGTACAGCATACAGAGTATCTGCTCTTTAGCCTTAAGATCTTCGTCACATCTCCTGCACTTTCTCTTCCCCAGCTATGCAGGTAGGGGGTACATCCCACTGCACAGAAGTTGGGCTGTGAACACAGTGTGGGATGTGGCCATTGCTACTCCAGTATAGCTTAGGCCTGGGCTACACTAGTGAGGCGGGTTTGAACTAAGATGTGCAACTTCAGCTATGCTATTTGCGTAGCTGAAGTCAAAGTATCTTAGCTCGACTTACCAGGCCGTTCCCATGGCAGTGAGTCGACTGCAGCAGCTCCTTCGTCAACTCCGCTTACTCCTCTTGCAGAGCTGGAGTTCTGGAGTCGACGGAATTGCATTCAGGGATCGATTTATCGTGTCCTGATGAGACATAATAAATCGATCCCCGATACACTGAACACTACCTGCCGGAGGGGCGGGTAGTATAGATGTTCCCTTACTTTGGCCCCAGAAGTGTTGTGCTAACAGGCTGCTACAGGAGACATGCATCCTGTGAGGAGCAGGCCCTAAGGCAGGGATATCAGAATAGCCCACCAATGTTTGACAAGTGTAAACATCAAGGCAAGTGTTTAGGGTGTTCCCAAAGATTTACAGGACACTCCCAAGTAAATGGATAGTACTGAGCAAAGGACAACTGAGGCTGAATATTTTATTTCTCTGACTGTGTATTAGAACCAGTGAAAACATTATACTTTCATTACTGAGCTGGCCTGTTTATATTTTGTCCTCACTTAAAGATTTGCTGTCTATGACGATGGGTGCCAACAACTAGCTGCCATTAACACTACCCCATCAACTGGTGTTGAAAATGGTTGGGCAATTCAGAGCTGTTATCAATGCAGATTTTAAAGTGCTGACAAAGCCTTAATATTGATTTGTTCTGAGGAGTAAAGCTGAAGAGTAGTATTTACTGTGGGATAAAAGCTAAAATTACTTGAGCTTGCACTGACATTTTGCCAGTGAAGTTTTAGCATTCAGACCACACAGCGGAAATGTTTTCGAAGATATATTGCCTTCTTAAAGCAGACTGTGAGGTTATGATCTGATGTTTGTAATTGTAAGTTATTGATAGTCATTTAATTGAAAATACGAAACTCCCACATAATAGCATTTAGCATTCATGTGATTAAAGTTAATCCCTTTTCTAAAAAATGCTTGTGAAATGTAAACAAGTTGAACAGATTTAAATGGCAAAAGTTTTAAAGTCACACACTTTATCAAGAGTGAAAATTAAAAACATTTCGTATGCTTTGCATGTGGCTTAAAAGCATATGATTTCAGCACTTATAATAAAAGTCAAAGGAATTTTTAATGGGGGTTTAACAATAATTTAGTTTTGCTTATGCCAATAATATTTTGGAGAAGTGCCACATATTTCTTTGGAAACCAAAAAGAATATTGGTGGCTGCTTTGCACTCAGTGGGCTTAATTACGTGTTCAGATAATGGAGCCTGTACTGCAGTTTATCTCACTGTGGCATTGATTCAGGAGGTAGTTTAAGCATGTGCATGTGTAATACTGACCCAGGTCGTCAGCAGGAAGGATCGAACCAGGGGACCTCTGGAGCTTAGGGCATGAGTTTCTACTGCAAGAGCCAACAGGCTGTTAGCTAAGGGTATGGCTGTACTACCTGCCGGATTAGAGGATGGTGCTCAATGTATTGGGGATCGATTTTTCGTGTGTCATCTAGATGCGATAAATCGATCCCCTAATGTGGTCCCCGTCGACTCCGGAACTCCATCTCAGCAAGAGGAGTCAGTGGAGGAGTGGCCGCGGTCGAGTTGGCGGGGGAGTAGCCGAAGTTGCGTATCTTAGGTGGACCCCCACCCTGGCAGTGTAGCCCAGCCTTAAGGCCACTGTAGAGCAGCCTCTTTTTATCTCTCTCTCTCTCTCTCTCTCTCTCTCTCTCTCTGAGTGGTCTCGGTGTCACTAGATGGGACAGAATACAACACACAGGAGGTGTGAAGGTTGCACAAAGTCTCCTGAATTGGGGCCCAAATGCTACACTTACTGCATGCATGTGAGTGAGGGAGTGGGACTTTTGAGGTAAATGAGATTAGAATAAAATAGAATCTGAAATTTGCAGCATCTTGAAGGTAATTCTTATCAGATTTCAGCATATAGTTGAAAACGGCACGTTTTGGAATGTCAGACCACAAATCTAGTGCAACTCTGGAAGACCTTTTTGTGTGGTAGATGAAACACAATCAGTTCTGCAATCCAGACTATGATCTTGACTCATTGTTGGCTTAAGAAAAAGTACATGATTTTAGAAGTTTTTTTGCAGAGAGATTTATTTGAGGCTTGGCGCTTTTCTTGCTAAAATTGAAGATGGGACTAACAAAGAGGAAACGGAGAGACTGAGACATCAATAAGGGCACAATTCCATTGGCATTGCAGCTACTGTACCTCTCTGTTGCAGTCCTTGGCTTGTGTGAGGAAATAACTTTTGTTATTTGTTGTTGGATTTTTTTTTTAAAGTTCCTCACAACCTCTGGGCTGGAGCGTCTCCAATTCACAGATGAGAAAGTAAAGCATAGAGAAATGAAGGACCCAATCCAAAGACTACTAAAGTCAGTCTAAAGGCCCCTAGTCACACAGGAAGTTTGTGAAAGAGCTGGGAGTTGAATTGAAGTCACTTGACTTTCAGTGCAGTGCCTTAACCACAACCACAGTATCCCAACCTTAATCCCTTCGCTCCAAAGTAATGCACACTGGAAAACATAATCCCAACTATACATATAAAATGATGCGGTCTAAATTAGCTGTTACTGATCAAGAAAGAGATCTTGGCATTATTATGGATAGTTCTCTGAAAACATCCACTCAATGTGCAGCGGCAGTCAAAAAAGCAAACAGAATGTTGGGAATCATTAAGAAAGGGATAGATAATAAGACAGAAAATATCATATTATCTCCATATAAATCCATGGTACACCCACATCTTGACTACTGTGTGCAGATGTGGTTGCTCTCATCTCAATAAAGATATAGTGTAATTGGAAAAGGTTCAGAAAAGGGCAACAAAAATGATTAGGGGTATGGAACGGCTTCCATATGAGGAGAGATTAATAAGACTGGGAGTTTTCAGGTTGGAAATAGATAACTAAGAGGGGATATGATTAAAGTCTATAAAATCATGACTGGTGTGGAGAAAATAAATAAGGAAGTGTTATTTACTCCTTATAGCACAAGAATTGGGATCACCAAATGAAATTAATAGGCAGCAGGTTTAAAACAAACAAAAGTAAGTATTTCTTCACACCAAGCATAGTTAACTTGTGGAACTCTTTCCCAGAGGATGTTGTGAAGGCCAACTCTATAACAGAATTCAAAAAAGAATTGGATAAATTCATGGAAGATAGATCTGTCGATGGCTATTAACCAGATGCTGGGAATGAGCGGCAGGGAATGGATCACTTGATGGTTACCTGTTCTGTTCATTCCCTCTGGGGCACCTGGCATTGGCCACTGTCAGAAGATAGGATACTGGGCAAGATGGACCTTTGGTCTGACTGAATATGGCCGTTTTTATGTTATATTCATTGATTGCAGTGGAAGTTTTGCATATGCAAGGACTACCAGGTTAGGGTCAAGCCTATGCCCACGTTGTGGCAATTTAAGATACTGCTGATCTGTCCCTCTGCAGCATTTTTGATTGCTTGATTCAGCTTTCCTTTTGCGTGAGGATAGAGATTGCTGAGGAGTTAGGAACACACATTCTTTTGGCTGACTCTGCTCAGTTTGGTTTGCTCGGCCCCTGGTGTGTGCTGTGGTTGGAACATTACACTTAGTGAATGGCCATAGTTTTAGTAAACACTTATTAAACAAAAAGGGCACTGATTCATTATTTTAGTTTTTTAAACATATTTTAGTCCATTTATAAATGGTACTTTAATAGTGCATCATGCAAAATATCTTGGGAATGAGTCCTCATTACAGTCAAACTTAAGAATATTGCAATATAGGTTTTTAAGAAATAAGTGTTATTATTTTGGCAAGCCCCAGTATTGTATTTGAGCCTGATCTAAAGCTCATCAAAGTCAGTGGGTGATTTTTCCATTCACTTCAGTGGGCTTTGGATCAGCCCCTTAGTGTCTCTTTGGATGATTTTTCATAAAGAGCTGGAGGAACTAGGAGTCTGAAATGCTTTGGCCATACGTCGTGTGCAGGCAGCTGCACACCTCCTTAAATTGCCTACCCGCTGACCTGAGTCGTGACCTGAATCCCTCTCTCTACATGAAATTCAGCCTTTGTGCTTGTTCAGACACTGACCTGCCGTTTGGGTCAAATTACTGTATTCGTTAATAGTTTTGTGGTGTGGACTCTTGCACACTAGGGGTGGAGTTAACACCAGGCTACTCTTTTAACAGCCTTGGTCTCCAATCCCAGATGCAGGCGGCCAGCCATTTTCTTATTAAAGCGCTTGGTCCTCAGTCGCTATTTTTAGTTTGTGTGTTACACTTTACAATGGTAAAACAGGGAGGTTTTTCTGTAAATGGCCTATGTTGTCACAAAAAGAACATGTATAATTAGATGCGGCTTTTTAAAAATCTACTTGCTTCCTAAACAAGTAAAAGTGAGCGAATGTGGAGTGAAAACAGGTTTTATGGCAGTGCTCACATTTAATGGTGTTCCATGATCTTTAAACAACATGTATTCTACAGCATTATAGCATCTCACTGTTTCATGGAGTTAAATCATTTCCCATAACTGCAGTATAGCTGGGCATTTTTAGTTTTGTACAAATTGCTCTCCTATTAGGAAACGCAAATGTCTTAGTTTGCTGTCTTATTTTTTTAACTGTCCTGTAACGAAATTTCCTCATCCTCTGGGAAATTAGCAAGATGTGTACACAGAGTGATACAAGCCATTTTTCTATTTCCGTCATGTTTTCGTATTGCTGAGAATGTCTGTTAATATAAACAGTAGTTATGTGTAATGGGTAAAAAATAAAATAGTTATACAAACACAATGATATGCATTCATAATGTTGGAAACTCCGTAGAATACAGATAGGGCATTTTAGGATTATCATTTTTTTACATCTACTTCCTTACAAATCTATTAAAAGGAATACAGCACCTATTGTAAATCCTATTGTAATAGCATAACTTTAGGTACATTATTTTGAACTTGTCCTCAAAAGTAAAATTCATACAAGCCATGCATGGAATTCCTTTTGCATCATACACCACATATGAGAAGTTTAGAATTACATTTTAAGGCAGCTCAAACTTCTAAATCTCTTTGCCTGCAATCAGCCAAGAGAAGAAAAATCACTCCACTAGCTTCCTGAATGGGAACTTCAGAAGCTAGGCACAATCCAAGGTAAGAGATTGTCCAAACTATGGACTGGTACCGTCTCTCCTTGTTTCCACTTGCTACATTTCATTAAAAGACAGCTAAAACTACATTATGTATTTTAATGATACTTTTCCATGCAAGCAATCACAGTATAGTTTTTATAACACTAAGGTGTGATTGTAAACCTTGGGCCATGTCTCATTAGCTATAGTAACAGCTGGTTTCAATGCTTCCAGGGATACCTTTTAAAAATAAATAAAATCAAACCTTACTTACTCCCTGGTTTTAGGAACTTAAAATTTTAATCCCCCAAGAACCTTTATGGGTGATTCTTCTTCACTCACAAGCATTCAAGAGTCCTCAGGAATGTGAAACCATAAATACTCTTTAGCTGGAAAAAACATAATAGCCATTTACTTACATGAGATTAAAAATGAGTAAAACCCAAAGTGTGTATCCGGGGTATGACCAGCCCCGTAGTCCCAGTTATTAATTGTCTGTCTTGTAGAGTTCAGAACTCCAGTCTCCATTTGCCTACAGTCTTACTCCTGAATCCATTTAAACTTGGTGGTGGTCAAAACAGGTACCAAGCAGTAGCTCCAGTACAGCAAAGCTCACGCCACCAGTTCATATTGGCACCCATGGGCACAGGGCCGGCGACAGGGAGGTACTACGAGTACAGCTGTACCAGGCCCCCCCGACTTTAGGGGGCCCCCGGTACACAGCTGTACCCTTTGTCGTCCCTCCTTGTCGCCGGACCTGGAGAGCGGGGAAGGGGCGGGGAGGCGGCGCAGCTCTCCCCCGGACAAGCGAGCCTGGCCCTGGCAGGAGCTGTGAGCCCGGCTGGCGGCATCAGCGCTGTCCGGAGGAGGTGGGGGGGAGAAAGGGCGGCTCACGCCGCTCTCGCTCCCGCTGCCGCCAGCTGTCAGCTGGCGGGGGGGGGGGGGCGGGAGCGCCGGCTGGGCTGGGGGGGGGGGGCCCGGCTGGGCTGGGGGGCCCCCATCCGCTGTCGGCTGGGCTGGAGGGGGGCCCGGCTGGGCTGGGGGGGGGCCCAAACTATCCGAATAGGAGGCCCCCAAATTTCTGTCGCCAGCCCTGCATGGGCAATACTCCAGCAATCTGTTGGGTGCTCTTTGCTCATCCCAACATAGGTCTTTCTAGTCCTGAGTCTTTACCTGCACTGTTGACATAAGAGAACGTGATCCCATTTGATATTAAATCATGTATTTTATATAGGAACTGTCTCAGCATTAGTGACTCAAAGTAAGCATTTAAAGAAATAGATAGATGTTGTTAAAGGTCAAAATTGTAAACTCAGAAAAGATGAAAAATAATCAGTATTAAAAATTGGCATCCCTGCATCTATCCTGGACTTAGCAATTTTCTCTTGATTACAAAACATACGCTATTACTTTTAAAATCATAGTTTCGGGAATATTTCACTTCTGCAATATATTTTAATAGACAGAAATATTTCAAATGGCCTATCGTATTTCCCCAAACTGCTATGTTCCTGTAGCAAGCAGAAAACCAACCAATCAAACAACAATGCACCTGTATTTTTCTGTGAAAACACATGCCATGCAGTTGAGGGCAGAATAGACCACTAAGCATAAAAGTAGCACAAATGGAATAGACGGAGCAGTGTTAAAAGTACTTTCAGCTGGACAGGCAAAGACTGTGTTCTGCTGTTAATGGTAATGATGCAAAAGTCTTCTTTCAATTACAGTAAACCCTCGATTTTGCGGACCTCGATTTAACGGACTTCGGATTTAATGGACAAAATTTCCGGTCTGTATGTCATGTGTGAAAATTAACACCCTGTTAATTGTAAAATGCCTTTAACCAAGATTTGCTTATAATTAAATGAACAGGTTATTTTTTGTTATTAATTCACTGTTACAGTAGATTCCTGATTATCCGGGCGCGGGTTAACCGGGCTGCAGATTAACCGGGATGTCTAAACAGGTCGGTAGGGGAAGCCCCAAAGTGGCGGCGGGCTCAGCCTTAACCTGACGCTGCTTTGGGGCTTCTCCCACTGGCCCCTTATGAGCTGGGGTCTCAGCCTGCTTCCAGCCTGCGTGTAGGAAACCCAGGCTGGCAGTGGGCTGAGACCCTGGCTGGCAGGAGCCTGGGGGGAAAACCCCAAAGTGGCGGCAGGTTGAGCGCTCAGCCGGCTGCTGCTTTAGAGTTTCCCCGCAGGCTCCTGCTAGCCGGGGTCTCAGCTCCCGCTGTCAGCCTGGGTTCCCCACACCCAGGCTGGCAGCGGGAGCTGACTGGGGCAGGCGGCAGGAGCCTGGGGAGAGAACCCAAAGAGGCGGCGGGCTGAGCACTCAACCTGCCGCCGCTTTGGGCTTTGCCCCCAGGCTCCTGCCAGCCGGGATCTCAGCCCGCTGCCAGCCTGGGCTTCCTACACCCAGGCTAGCATGGGAGTTGACTGGGGCAGGTGATGGGACCACCACCATCCCCCTCCCCCCCCCCCCCAGTGGACAAGTGATTATCTGAGATTTTATTAACCGGGAGTAAGGTTTTCCTGATCATCCCGGATAATCGAGAGTCTACTGTATAGAAAACTTTTCTGTGAAATTAAACTTTTCATACATACTTAATTTTAATTACACAAACGTGTCTACATAAGTAAAAACAGGTAAACTAACTCATTTGTCAGTTTTTTAACATACGCATTCGGAAAACCTACTTTATTATATAATGGACTTTCGGCTTTAACGGATACCCCCTCGCCTGAATTAGTCTGTTATATCGAGGTTTTACTGTACAGGGAAAAGATCCATAGTTGTTGCTACCATAGATTTCAGTGGAATCATATCTGTATTGTAATGTAGTAAACCCCTGAGTGTATACATTTTAATGTGGTTTATGAAGTGTGCAATTAGTTATTTGGCTTTGGTCTATGTCCAGATGTTCTATGCTGGATGTTTTGTGGCATCTTACTTCTTCTGTGGAGATGAAGAATGGCTGGCCTTGAAGGATAGAATGCTCATGTTCAAGACAATTAGAGCCACTTTTTCCTCTTAGTTAAATGAATATGAATCTGAGGTGTGGTCAGAGGCAGAATATGGCTCATTATGTGATCTTTCTTGGTGACATTGATTTATTATTGGGCTATGCCCCAAAATCCTTATTCACTTTTCAGTGAAATTTTTCTTGAATAATGATTTCAAGTTTAGACCCATTCATTGTTGTTCTTATTATTCTATTTTATACAATACTTCCAAAACTGGATGATTGTGGAGATGAAAATCTTGGCCCCACATCCGCAGTGCAATTTTGAAAAACAGGGTCTCGAGTCACACTTGAAACTGCAAGATCAACTTTCCACTGAGATACTACCAAAAATACTTGATAATCCCAGGCAATTAGCTGAATCTACAAATAAATTCTTAATCCTCCTGTCAAATGTACTAATTTTAATGTTGATTATTTTTGTGACTGGTTAGTCCCATTGCTTTTGGATAAGATTATGTCCATTAGACAATCAACTAATTCTCCTACTGTAGGCAAATCCTAGAAAGTTTATAATGATCTCTTGGGCAGTAATTCTAATGCAAATTCAGATTGTTTTTTTAAAAAATGCTTACCCTCTAATGTTACTGATACTGGATAGGGTGATCAGATAGCAACTGTAAAAAAACGGGACGGGGTGAGGGAGTAATAGGCACTTATATAAGAAAAAGTCCCCCAAAACAGGACTGTCCCTTTTAAAAACAGGACATCGGGTCACACTAATACTGAGGAAAATGGCACATACAATGAGAAATGCAACCTTTATGTTGCCTACAGGAGTCATAGTTTTTAGTTCTATCTCTAGTCAAGTCTGTCTTGGATTCAGTTGTTCTCGGTTAAATGATATTGAAAAGGATACCAATTCATCTAGATTAAACATATGACTAACTTTAATACTTGAGTTCCATCTACCGTGCTCAAGTAAACTGAGCCAGTGGGTCTATCTGTGAGTTTAAAGTTAGGCAACTGCTTAAACATCTTGCTGAATTGAGATCTATGTTAAGCCCAACTGTTAATTGTTTTGTTTAGTCACAGTATTTAATTTTGATTGTCCATTTACCAGAGATTCACATATAAGCCAGAAGGAAAAACTGTAGCATAATTCTCTCTTCCAATAGCTTTGTGATTAAAGCAAAAGACTTTTTTTTCTTTGCAGGAATTGTATACATTTAATTTCCACGCATGGGGAAATTGCATCCTTCTAATTGCTAACACTCCTGTTTCTTAAAGGAGGAAGTCTGAACAAAGGTGCTTTCACAGGCATGTTGAAGTACATGATTGAGAAATGCTGTTGTGTGAACAGAAACTAGAGCCAAGGTATTCAAATTTGGTGCTTAAAGTTATTTGCCAAAAATCATATTCAGGAACATAAGTAGGTGGCCTCATTATTATTATTTTTTAGAGCATCCACAACTCTAATAAATAAATATTTATTTATTTGGATGTAATTATGTGGATCCACTTATGTGGATGTACTACATGTGGATGTACTTCTGTGGCATGTTTCTGAGGATGGGGGAGATACGAGAATGCTTATACTTTGCGGGGAACTGGGCAGCAGAGAATGAGAATGAAGGAATTAGTAGCTGGAAGGAGATGAGCTAAGGGACTGGTTGCAACCAGCGCTAGCCGGTACGCTGTACCGGGGCGGCCCGGCTTCCCCAGGTGGCAATTTAAAGGACCTGGGGCTCCCAGCAGCGGCCGGGCCCGTTAAATAGCCTCCAGAGCCTGCCAGAGCCCCAGCTGCTGCTGCAACCCCAGAGGGGGAGGACACTTACCGGTACAGGGCGGGCCGGGACTGGCTCTGACCCACCATCCTTACCCCTTCCGCCCGAGGCCCCGGCCCTTCTGGAGGCCAGAGCCAGCCCCGTATCGGTAAGTCCCCATTTCTACTTTCACCCCTGGATGCAGCGGTTAGAGATAAACAGGCCTGTGCAGCAGTAACAGAAGGGGGAGGCTCTGTTGGAATGGAGGGTTGATGAAGAACAAGAGATAAGATGGGACTCCTCGTGGTATTTGTTCTTTTCTCTGAAAAACTCAGGGAAATCTTGTATGGCAAGGGAACTTGGGTTAGGACTGGGGGAGGATTCTAAGAGAAAGTCAAAGGTAGTTAATGGGCAAGGAGAGTCAGGAAATAGTGCCGTTAGTGCAGAACTGCAGGAGGAGAAAACCTATTTGTAGTAGAGGAGGTCAGTGCAGTCACAGGACTTATTCTAGGAGCTTTAGGTTGCACAGGAGTGGAGACAGTGGGTGTTTAGTTGTTCCCAAAGAACCTTTATGGTTTCTTTAATTAGTTTGTTCTTCATGTTCATTCAATGAAGAAGTGATGGATGTCCAGAAACAGTGACTACTAACTGTCCTGCTGCTAATGCCTGCAAGGAGAGAAAGCAGTAAGGAGAGGGAGGGAGGGAAGGGGAGAGAGAGAGAAAGAAAAGGGCAGAGGAGATAAAAGTGAGAGAGTTGAGTTAAGCATCTGAGTCCATCTGAAAAGTGAGAATTTCCTTGGGTGCTATAAATAATCATTTATTTAATGCACCGAAACATCGTACAGCTCCACAAAGAGAGGTAATCACAGTAATAGTAAGACAGTGTTTATTGTGCAGAACACTTTGTGTAAATTTGGCATGTTACTGGCTCGTAATTTAGAGGCACTGTTTACTCCGAAGGCTTTTATCAGATGTTAATTAGTGTAAGGAGACCCATCAAAGTGTAACTCTACTCCACTTAAATGGTTTAATTTGAGTTCTGGAGAGCTGAGGGCTTAATTTGAAGGTTTAGAATTTATAAAAGATTTAATAATAAAAGATTAAATAAATCCAAGCTACATTTTGCTTTCCACTAAGTCGTATGATCCATAATTAGTCTATTAAAAAGCATAATTAGTCCAAGTGTCTCACTTCAATTAAATATCTTTTGTGATAAGACTGTTTTGATGGAGCCTACTGTATGCTGTGCTGTAAAATTGTGTATCTTGATTCATTAGGGGAAAGACTGTGAATGTTTCAGACTCTGGGTAATCAGGATTTAGATTCAACCTTTGTAACCCTGCCGTACAGTGAAATTAGGTAGTAATACTTTGAACTGAGCACATATTGTAGAGTTTTATAGGCCTAAAGTCTCAAAAGCCTGTGTGGTAAAGTGCCCCGGGACAGAAGTTAATATGAGTTAAAGGCCAGCACTGTGTGACACAGGCCTTGATTTAAACCTGCCTGAAGAAACCTCTAAAGAAACGTGACATAAAGGTTTTTCTGCTTGAGGCTTTTCATTCCACCTGTTGCCCTATGACCCTCCTCCAACGAAAGAGAGACGAGCTCTTCTCTTCCTGGCAACTTGTACTTTTCTCTGTTCAAAATGAAGTCCCCTTTCTTATATGTCTATATTTTTCCCAAGCAAAGTTTCTAAATATAAAGATCATTAGCCTAAAAGGATCCTTTTGTGGATCCAGGTGAGAGTGCCCCACTGTATGGATCTGAGTTACACAAAATGAATGTAAGCCCATTCTGCACATTCAACTTGGGGCTTTAGTTTGGCCTGTACAAAATAATGTGACACAAGCCCATCAGCGATGCATATGTTGTGCCCTCTGTCCAGTACTGGCTCATTGTGACCACTTATTTTTTTACCCTCTTGGTCTTCCCTGAAATTTTCTCTTGGACTCGTGTATTTTTTGGTTTTGTTGTTTACTGGAGACCACAACTAATAAATAAAATATGCTGAAATCCCTGGGATAGTCAAAGAATAAGGTACTGCTCAGTCTGAGTAAGTGTGGCAGAATAAGGCCTTTTATTTGCAAAAGGATTGTCCTGTGTACACCTCCCATTGCCACTCACGCAGAACTCCTGCTTACAGTCAGTGGGGCAGCTACTTCAATTGATTACATGGAAAAATAGGACCGTGAATATGTGAACATGTAATGGGATTTGACAGCTAGAAACAAGGAGAGTTGCCATCATGTAACCAGGCAGATCTCCAGGGACCATATGTTAGAGAACCTCTACTTCTGGGGTTGTTCATTTGAGTTAAACAAGTGCATTATGCCGAGGGAATTTCATTTGCATTGGACATGGTATGTTAAAGATTTATGTTAAAATGTGCAAGAGATTATTTTGCTTTCTTCCTTTATTTATTTTTTGTTGCCCTGATTACTCTTTGGGAATTCTGAAACTAAATTTTAATTGGAAAAAAAAATTGTATAATTGTAGCCAAGTAAATTTGAGCCTATCCTGTCAAACAATGAAGTGTGTACAGATTACATACCCACTTAGACAAAAAGGCAGGTTTATTATTAGACTTTCAGATTGCAAGCATCCCAATTTAAATATTATAATCTAAAATGTTTGGAAAGGTTTGTGCAATCTGGTATATATGGTTAAGGAACATTTGATGAAGTAAATGGCTGATCTTTTTCTTGAGCATGATCCTGTATAATATACCTACACATAGACACGAGATAAAGGAACTGCATTCCTTTTATGCTAATGATCCTTATATCTCGAAGCTTTGCTTGGGAAAAAATAGAAATATAAAAAAGGTGAAGTACAAGTTGCCAGGAAGAGAAGAGCTCATCTCTGTTTTGCTGGAGGAGGGTCATAGGGCAACAGGTGGAATGAAAAGCCTCACGCAGAGAAACCTTTATGTCATGTTTCTTTAGAGGTTTCTTCAGACAGGTTTAAATCATGGCGTGTGTCACACAGCACTGGCCTTTGACTCATATTAACTTAAGCATTGTGTGTGGAATTGGTTGTGCCCAAAGCAAGCCTACTGGATCAGATTCCACAGTCAAGATAGGCATTGCCCTGCCTAGTACTTGCTGGTTTGAGGATTGTGCGGGTGTTTAGGTTTGAAGCAGACAGCTGGATGTCTGCTTTAGGCAGGAGTATCCATGTCCAGAGAGCCAGAAACTTAGAGTGCCAATGGGACTTCTACAGTGAAAATTTAGACACCAAGTGACTTTAGATGTCTACAGGGTTAGGTGGCATCTGAGCAGTTTTGTGGATTGCAATGGTGCCAAAAGCCAGCACTTAAGCATCTAAATCTGAGTTTTATGTGCCTAAGTCCCTTTGTGGATCTGTACTTCCATCCCCTCCTAGTGATGGTTGAGCTGCAGATGGAGGGGTTGATAAACCTGCTACAGTCTTGGCTACCAGAAGTGGGGCAAGCAGTAGCAGCTCATGCTTTAAGATCCAGAGGTCCTGGGTTGAGTCCCCATTCCTGATGACCCATCCTGGGATTTGTTACTACTGCAAAATCAGTTTGGCTACAGACCAGTACTCTGACTTGAGCACAAGTCCACGGAGAGCCCCCAAGCATGTGATTCTTTTCTGGAACAAGAGTAAGCTGTGTGAGATTTGGAGTGGCCGGCTCGGAGTGTGTATGTGCTAAAATCCGCTCACTGTGTTCCGTGATCCAGAGCCTATGCCCAAATGAGCCCCTTTGTGGCATTACTCTGGAGGACCCTGGGGTTAAATAGAAATCAGAGTGGAGGGTAACAATGGTGCCGCACCGGGACAGCTGTCTTACTGCATAGGCAGGAATTTTGCTTCAGCTCCAGTTCTAATGTATTAGTGCAGGGGTCTCCAAACTTTATGAGACGAGGGCCATATTAGATTTTTGAAGGGGCTTCGCGGGCCGAAGCAACTGTGAAAAAATTCAATATATGCAAATATATGCAAAATCCCCCCCTTTGCGCCTCTGGCCGCTGCTGCAACACCCCCACCCCCCACCCCTTTGCTTCTCCGACCGCTGCTGCATCCTCCCCTTTTCTATTCTGGCCACTGCCTCAGGGGCACTCACCCCTCCGCCCATGGCGCCGCTGGCACCAGCTCATGGGGAGGGGGAGCATCGGCAGCTACTCCACTTGCCTGCTCAGCTGGGGGGGCCGGACAAATCAAAGCCAGGGGCCGGATCCGGCCCCCGGGCCGTAGTTTGGAGACCCCTGTATTAGTGGAACCATGGGGTGGTTTGGTTGGTTTGATTAGAAGTGTTATGCAAGTGTTATAGACCTGGTAGAGCCTCCCGGCTGGACCCTCACCGAAGTGGGTGCTGTTTGGACTAGAGCCGGGTGAAGGATTTTTTGTTTGTTTGTTTCTGTTCAGATAGCCAGGGTCAGAGCCATGGGTGGGTTTGCATAGCTCCCACTCAAATCTGAGCCCATGTGAATGCCTAGTTTAAGTATATTTATTAACAAACAGGCTTATTTATTTATTTTATTAAGCCAGGAAGGCGGGTACTTAGGTTCTGGAAGTTGCCCATCCACCATAAATTGGAGCCCACCCACATTTCCATTCCTAGCTACGCTACTGTGGAGAGCAAACTGAAAAAATCAGAAAAAAATATTTGGATTGGTTTCAAAAACATTCAGAATTTGTCAACAAATCAGAAAAGTCCATTTCACTGTAGTCAGCATCAGAAAACGGTGTCCGTCCGTCCCTCTCTCCCTCCCTCCCTCTGGCCTAGTGGGCCTTGCTTGGGATGTGAGAAACCCAGGTTTGAATCCCTACTCTGCAGGAGGGTCTTGTCCCCCCTTCTCCATCTCCATCCCTGCCCCCGAACAGCCTAACCACCAGGCTACAGGCTATTCTCGTTCTCTCCCATTGAAGCTCCCCTTTGTATAAATACCTAAATTGGAACTGGGCCAACTAGAAGGCATGAGAATGACTCTCTAGTCTACTGAGTAAGGGACTTTCCTGGTCAGAAGGAACCTTAGATTCATATGTTGTCTCTCAGGGTTGGTCCCCACTACGGCTTAATGTCGACTTTAGCGTCGTTATATCGGAATAAACCTGTACCCGTCCTCACACGGACGCCATTTGCATCGATTTAAAGGGCCCTCAAAATCGATTTCTGAACTCCTCCCTAACGAGAGGAGTAGCGCTGAAATCGACCTCTCTGGGTCAGTTGTGGAGTAGTGAGGACGCATGGGACGTTATTGGCCTCCAGAGGCTGTCCCACAATGCTCCACTGTGACCGCTCTGGACAGCACTCTCAACTCACTGCTCTGGACAGGTAGACAGGAAAAGACCCGGGAAAATTTGAATAGCATTTCCTGTTTGGTCAGCGTGACGAGCTCACCTGCACAGGTCAGTCGCCATGCAGAGCTCAGCAGCACAGGAGACCAACCAGAGGAAAAGAGCTCCAGCATGGTCCACGCGTGAGGTGTTGGATCTCATCACTATCTGGGGAGAGGAATCCGTGATGTTGGAACTCCGTAACAACAAACGGAATGCCAACACGTATGGAAGAGTCTCCAAGGCCATGCTGGAAAGGGGCCACAACAGGGACGCCCAACAGTGCCATGTGAAAATTAAGGAGCTGAGGCAAGCGTTCCAGAAAGCCAAAGAGGCAAATGGACGCTCGGGGGGCCCGCCGCGGACATGCCGGTTCTACCACGAACTGAATCAGATAATGGGGGGCGCCCCCACCACCGTTGCACCGGTCTGCGTGGTCTCCACCCATGGGATAATCATCAGGCCTGAGGAGGATTCAGATGACGACGAAGGTGATGAGGACGGAAATATCACGGAGCAGCAGGAGGCAAGCGGAGAAACCCTGTTAGCAGACAGCCAGGACCTATTTATCACCCTGGAGCCATTACCCTCACAGCCATCCCAAGCTGCTGCTACCCCAACCGGTGAAAGGACGTCTGGTGAGTGTTTTTTTTTAAGGGATTAGATGACCTCATGATTTTTAAAGGAAGCATTTATTAATGATTAACTTGCCCTAAGGTCTTGGCATGCATTCATTGCTGGTCCCTTTTTACTGAAACAGTTTGTCAATATACTCTGGTATGGAGCAGAAATCCTCTATGGACATTTCCATGAAACTTTCGAGCAGGTAGCGATGAACCTTCTGCAACAGGTTTCTGGGGAGAGCTGCCTTATCTGGTCCTCCGTGATAGGAAACCATTCCACGCCATGAAATTAGTAAATAGTCTGGTATCATTGAATAGCACAGCATCGCGGCAAATGGACCAGGGCTTTGGAGAGACTCTAGCAATATGCGTTCGCTATCTCTCTGAGAAGTTCTAAGGAGAGTGATGTCATTCATGGTTGCCTGTTTGAAATACGGACTGCAATTAGTAGGGAGACAGATGTTCCCAGCTGTAAAGTAATCTTTCCCATCCCATAGCAAGAGCAGGCAGGGATTTTTAGTTTGGCTGCTCGCGGCTGCTTCCACAGAAGACCCAACGTGCCACCCCCCCTCCCCCCAGCCAGCCCATAGCAAGAGCAGCCAGGGATTTTTGGTTTTGTTTTGCTGTTCGCAGTTCACTGGGAGCCATGCGGTGGGGGGAGGAGGGATCCACGTGGTGGGGGGGGATGGTAGGGGGGGGTTAGTCTGGAATATCCGAGCGCTGCTGTAAAGAATATGGCTTGGTTTACCATGTCCAGCTGCATGGTGATTTCAGTAGCCGTGTTGAGGCTGTCTCGTGTGTGAGATGCTTCTGTGACTTGTGCGTGAATATGAAAGCCATCCAGTCACTTTTAGGTGCGGAATATGACCTTGTACAGAAATCATATCAGGCCTGTGAATACTGTGGTTCACCGTTAAATAGTACTCCCATTGTGCTGCAAGAATGTATCTGTCTCATAACCTTGTACCTTTCTTTGCCCACAACAGCTGCACATTTATCTCAGAATCCCCCGTCCTGCCCCTCAAGCCGTCTATCGCAGATATGAAAGCGTAAAAAGAAAACACGTGATGACATGTTTAATGAACTACTCCAGAACTCTCACACTGAGGCCGCTCGGCAGAGTGAATGGAGAGTGAATGATTGCTACAGTCAAGGCAGGAATCAAGAGCTGCAGCAGAAAAGCGCGAAGAAAAGTGGCTGGAGCGTGAAGAAAGGCGACAGGACCGTGAAGAAAGGCGGATGGATGCTTTGCTCCGGTGTCTGGTGGAGCTTCAAGCAGGACCAAAGATCGCCTCTACAGCTTCTGTCTAACCACCTCCCCCCCTCCCCAAGTCCCATAGCTTCCTCACCCAGACGCGGGGTGAGAACCCAGGGGGGAAGCTCCGGGGACCGAGCCACTCTACCCCACAAGCCATACCCCACAAGCCAGCACAAGCAGCAGCAGGATGAGTTTAGCTAAAAACTTTTAAAAGGTGCTGTGTCTTGGCCCCCCTCCCCCCTACTCTCCCCGCTCCTCCACCACTGCGACTGCTGGTTTCCCTCCTCACCCACCCCTTCTGGGCTACCTTGCCAGTGATCCCCTGTATTTGTGAAGAAGCAATAAAGAAACCATGATTTTTAAAACGTGAATTTATTTCCTCTGCAAGCATCGGGAGGGGGGAGGGAAAGAGGGTGCAAGGACGGCAGGCTTAGGGCTGAGCAGAGCAAGGGAGCGGGTTTTCAAATGCCATCTTGGGCACTAAGAGACGCCTTGAAAACCAGTTTTATGAGGCGCAGCGCCTCCTGGTGTGCTTTTCTACTTTCCCTGCTGTTTGGCTGCTGGTAAGCAGCAGACAGGGAATTTGCCTCTGCCTCCCACTCCGCCATAAACGTTTCCCCCTTGCCCTCTCAGAGATTGTGGAGCACAGAGCAAGCAGCAATAACAATGGGGATATTTCTGTTGCTGATGTCTGAGCGAATGAGTAATGAACGCCATCGTCCCTTGAGGTGGCCAAATGCACACTCTTACTGCCATTCTGCACTTGCTCAGCCTGTAGTTGAACAGCTCCTGACCCCTGTCCAGGGCTCCTGTGTAGGGCTTCATAAGCCAGGGCATTAAGGGGTAGGCTGGGTCCCCAAGGATAACGATCGGCATTTCCACCCCCCCTCCCCCCACAGAAATTTTCTGGTCAGGGAAGAAAATCCCTTGCTGCAGCTGTCTAAATATCCTAGAGTTCCTGAAAACACGAGCATCATGAAGCTTTCCCAGCCATCCCATGTACAGGTCAGTGAAATGTCCCTTGTGGTCAACCACTGCTTGCATGACCATAGAATAATATCCATTCCGGTTTCTGTACTCTGCGGCCTCGTTGTCCGGTGCCAGGATAGGGATATGAGTCCCATCTATAGCCCCACCACAGTTAGGGAATCCCATGGCGGCAAAGCCATCTATTGTAGCTTGCAGGTTTCCGAGGTTTATAACCCTGGGTAGCAGCAGCTCGACGATTGCCCTGCTTACTTGCATCACAGCAGACCCCACTGTCGATTTACTCACCCCAAAGTGATTTGCGACTGACCGGTAGCTGTCTGGCATTGCAAGCTTCCAGAGGGCTATTGCCACTCGCTTCTGAACTGTGAGGGCCGCTCTCATTTTGGTATTCTTGCGCTGGAGGGCCGGGGAAAGCAAGTCACAAAGCTCCATGAACGTGCCCTTACGCATGCAAAAGTTTCTGAGCCACTGGGAGTCATCCCAGATCCTCAGCACTATGCGATCCCACCAGTCAGTGCTTGTTTCCCTGGCCCAGAATTGGCGTTCCATAACGTGAGCCTGCCCCATTGCCACCAAATTTGCCAGATTGTTCGTCCCCCTACTTCCATAAACGTCAGTGTCCCTGTCCCTGCTGTGCATGTCCAGGTCCATCTCCTCATCACTGTCGTCAGGTTCCAGAAAGCGCAGTTGTCTCCGGATCGCCTTCCTCTGCAGACGATGCAGCATAAAGTCCACAACAATGCATGAGTCTTCACAAAGGCCAGTACTGCAGCGGTGGCATCAGCGGGCTCCGTGCTTGCAGTGCTATGGCATTAGCTCAGCACGGAGAAAGGGCGCGAATAATGGGATGCCTACCCACAGTGCACCGCTCGAAATGGTGTCGGCGGCGCGAAAAAAGTGTGCGAAATTATGAAATGCCTACCCATAGTGCAGCACTCGAAATGGTGCCTGCTGGGGACTCCGGGAACTGTGGGATAGCTACCCACAGTGCAATGCTCGCTATGTCAACGCTTGCCACAGTTGTGTAGACAGACACTGCCAACTTGCTGTGCTTTGTGGGAACGCACAAAATCGACTCTATACAGTCTGCTTTAAAAAATCGACTTAAAGGAAATCGACCTACTGTTGTAGTGAAGACATACCCTTAGAGTGGGGATTTGATTCCACATCTCCTACCTCCCCAGTGAGTGCTTTCATCAGCAGGCTGGGGGGCCAGTGAACAGTTAAATATGTATACAAATGGAACAGTTTCAATAAGAGAAACTGGGAGCAGACTAGCCAAAAGCTTGATGGTTAGGGCACTCACCGGAGTTCAACTCCCTGCTTCAGAATGGGAATTCAAATGTGTGTCTTTTACATATCAGCCTTTTGCCCTGTGGCCAGGGTGCTTGCCTATCTCACGTCCATACTCTCCCTCTTTTTTACTTTTCTGAAGCTGGTCAAAACTAATTGCGTCAAATTCAATAATAATTTCAGCATGACAGAAACTGCATTTTTTTTTTGGTGAATAAACTATTCATCTGAAAAATTTCTCTCAGCACTGGTTTGGAGTCATGTGCTTCTAAATGCTCCAGGGTCCAGTCACAGGTAATAACACAATTCCTGGGCACAGAACTGTCTCTCTGTCTGGTACCACTGCCCTCAGCCCACAGGACCAGTACTGATTCCTCCAGCACTCCGTCCCCAGACCTTCAGCCCCCATGAATATTCTGTTTATGGTTTAACCTTTCAGAGACATGTGATAGTTGAAGCAAGCAATGCACAGACTTTGAGGAGGAATTTCTAAACCAATCACACTTTCCTCATAGACAAATCACATGACATACACAAATCTAGGCAAAGTAATAAACACTTGTACGTGGTTCCCTCACTCAGAGTCCTCACCACTCTTCAACATTCTTTGGGTTTTAGTCAGTGCCTTTCAGGGGTCCTGGGTCCCCTTCTGGACCCCACCCCTCCAGCTCAGTTTCTCTTTCTGGTGATGGCTCTGACTAATCTGTCGTGTGACTCCTGCTCCTAGCTCCACTTTGCTTATTCAGGTCTGGTAGTCAAAAGGTGAGCGTGCACCTTTTTAAGAGCAGCTCTTAACACTCTTTCCCCCCCTTCTTTTTGCTGGAGGTTTTCCATTGCTCCAATCCCACCCCCTGCAGACAATCCGGGAGCTGTCCCATTGGTCTAAGGCAGGGGTCTCCAAACTTTTCAGCCCGAGGGCCGCATTAACTATCAAATAGCAGTTCGGGGGCCGACAACACATGAACACCTGTACACTACACATGAACACTACACATGAACACCTGTTCACTACACATGAACACTACACATGAACACCTGTACACTACACATGAACACTACACATCAACCCCCCAACTGACCCACCCAGCCAGGTCTCTCCCCCCAAACCTCCTTTCCTCCAACCCCCAACTGACCCACCCAGCCAGGTCTCTCCCCCCCAAACCTCCTTTCCTCCAACCCCCAACTGACCCACCCAGCCAGGTCTCTCCCCCCCAAACCTCCTTTCCTCCAACCCCCCCCCAACTGACCCACCCAGCCAGGTCTCTCCCCCCCAAACCTCCTTTCCTCCAACCCCCCCCCCCCAACTGACCCACCCAGCCAGGTCTCTCCCCCCCAAACCTCCTTTCCTCCAACCCCCCCCCCCCAACTGACCCACCCAGCCAGGTCTCTCCCCCCCAAACCTCCTTTCCTCCAACCCCCCCCCCCCAACTGACCCACCCAGCCAGGTCTCTCCCCCCCAAACCTCCTTTCCTCCAACCCCCCCCCCCAACTGACCCACCCAGCCAGGTCTCTCCCCCCAAAACCTCCTTTCCTCCAACCCCCAACTGACCCACCCAGCCAGGTCTCTCCCCCCCAAACCACCTTTCCTCCAACCCCCCCCCCCAAATGACCCACCCAGCCAGGTCTCTCCCCCCCAAACCTCCTTTCCTCCAACCCCCCCCCCAAATGACCCACCCAGCCAGGTCTCTCCCCCCAAACCTCCTTTCCTCCAACCCCCAACTGACCCACCCAGCCAGGTCTCTCCCCCCCAAACCTCCTTTCCTCCAACCCCCAACTGACCCACCCAGCCAGGTCTCTCCCCCCCAAACCTCCTTTCCTCCAACCCCCCCCCAAATGACCCACCCATCCAGGTCTCTCCCCCCAAACCTCCTTTCCTCCAACCCCCAACTGACCCACCCAGCCAGGTCTCTCCCCCCAAAACCTCCTTTCCTCCAACCCCCCCCCCAACTGACCCACCCAGCCAGGTCTCTCCCCCAAAAACCTCCTTTCCTCCAACCCCCAACTGACCCGCTCAACCCGGTCTCTTCCCCCCCCCCCAACTGACCCGCTCAACCCGGTGTCTTCCCCCCCCCCAACTGACCCGCTCAACCCGGTGTCTTCCCCCCCCCCCCAACTGACCCGCTCAACCCGGTGTCTTCCCCCCCCCCCAACTGACCCGCTCAACCCGGTGTCTTCCCCCCCCCCCCAACTGACCCGCTCAACCCGGTCTCTTCCCCCCCCCCCCCAACTGACCCGCTCAACCCGGTCTCTTCCCCCCCCCCCCCAACTGACCCGCTCAACCCGGTCTCTTCCCCCCCCCCCCAACTGACCCACTCAACCCGGTCTCTTCCCCCTCCCCCCAACTGACCCGCTCAACCTGGTCTCTCCCCCTCCCCCCCCCAACTGACCCGCTCAACCTGGTCTCTCCCCCTCCCCCCCCCAACTGACCCGCTCAACCTGGTCTCTCCCCCTCCCCCCCCCCCCAAACTGACCCGCTCAACCCGGTCTCTCCCCACAGACCGTTTCGCCGCCTGGCAGTGGGTGGCTCCTTGTTTCGCCGCCTGTAACTGGGTGGCGGTGCGGCGCGTCCCGGCCCCAGCTCTGAGCCGTCCCTGGCCGGCGGCGGCAGCGGAGCACGCGGCGCGTCCCGGCCCCGCGGCTGACGGCGGCCGCGGAGCACGCGGTGCGTCCCGGCCGGCGGCGGCAGCGGAGCACGCGGTGCGTCCCGGCCGGCGGCGGCAGCGGAGCACGCGGCGCGTCCCGGCCCCGTGGCTGGTTCCCGACCCCTGCCGCGGGCCGGATGAGAGGGCCTCGCGGGCCGCATCTGGCCCGCGGGCCGTAGTTTGGAGACCCCTGGTCTAAGGTGGAAGACCATTCAGGTTAATAAAAAAACGAGGAATACTTGTAGCACTTCCTATGCATCCGATAAAGTGTGCTATAGCCCAAGAAAGCTTATGCTGAAATAAACTGGTTAGTCGCTAAGGTGCTATAAGTATTCCTCGTTTTCTTTACGGAAACAGATTAAAACTGCTGCTATTCTTAAACCTTATTCAGGTTAATGACTCTTCATTGTTGCTGTAGCACCTACTTACCTCAGGTCTGGGAGGTACATGATACAAACCCTGTTAGCAAATTGCTTATTCAGTACACACTGAGGTATTCAACAATAGAGCAATTTTGTAAAATCAACCAGAATTCCTAACTTTTAAATAGACAAATTTCCCAAATTGTCACAGCAAGGATCAGTATTTATTGATTTTAACAAATGGCATCTTGTCTATTCTCCATTCTCCAGAGTAGAGGGATGCTCTTATAAGTTTAACCAGAATTCCTATGACAACTTAGCTGTTGTGCTACTATTTTTGGATGTAAAATGGTTCTTTGTACGGCTGTGATATAGTATCAGCAATAAATCATTAAAAAATAGGGAAAAGTCCAGGAAAAGTGGTCCCTCTTTAAAATTATGAAAGTTCAAGTGTTTTGAAATTAAACTATCCAGTAACACATTATTATAAATTACCCCCACCAAAGGTTGGTTTGTTATCCTATCGTATGAGACTGAGAATAACTTTTCTAAATACTTAGCTGGCCACAAGGAATGCATGGCTTGGCCAACATATGGTATATATCGTTTAGGAGTAAAGAATGTTTACTGTTTTATTTGAAGATAATTTGTTATAGGATGTCATAACAGCCTCTTTAAACATGTAGTAAATTAAAACAAACTTTGATGTATAACTTAAGGATTGAAAAAAGCACAAAAGGATATTGTGACGTTCCCCTGGTGTTATCTGGACTGGTGATCTGCTGGTCACTCCAATCCTTGACTCTGGGAGCCAGCATTACCCTGCTCTGTGGTGAGAACCCCCGCTCCTAGGCTGTTCACGCACAGCCTCTGGCATGTAAGATGCTTGGATTGTGTAACCAAATGACACTAGCCAATATCTCCAGTCCCAGACACAACCCTAGGAACCTCCGTCTTGCAGTGTCCAGTTATACTCTGAACGCTGCAAGCTTATATGAGTTCGTCAATTTAACAAAGACATTGATATGTACCAGGCTTGTTATCCCAAGAGGAGTCTCTGATGTGCTTCAAACCAAACGTACTGCTTCAGGTAGAATAAGCAAACAGATTTGTTGACTATAAAGGTAGATTTTAAGTAATTAGAAGTCAAAGCATAACAAGTTGGATTTGGTCAAATGAAATAAAAGTAAAATACATTCTAAGCTGATCTTAGCACTTTCAGTGCCTTTACAAACGTAGATGCTTCTCACCACAGGTTGGCTGGTTGCCCTTCCGCCAGGCTCCCACTTTGATCAGCGTTTCAGTTGCTTGGTGGTGATGTCTGTAGGTGAAAGTGGAAGAGAGAGGGACAGCATGGCAAACGTCTTTCCCTTTTATCATGTCTTTTCTTCCCTCTTGGCTTTAGAGCCCCCCTTCAGAGTCAGCTGAACATTACCTCATCGCAGTCCCAAACTGACCAAAGGCCAGTGTCCTTTGTTCCTGTGAGGCTGGGCTGGGTTTGTTCCATACAGTCCCTGATGAGGTGTGAACTGCCTTTCCTCTTGAGGAGTTTTTGTCTGGCCTTGCTTTAAGCCAGGAGGAGAAGGTGTGAGCTGAACTTTATCATTGTACTGTAATTTTTGTTGCTCAGAATTTGAAACTACAGGAAGGGGGTAAGTTCAGACTATAAATACAGTCTACACATGATGTAGAAGTGGCTGGGCAAAGTCTCTAGGTGCAGGGCTCATTATGATCACAGTACATGCATGCAAGAATTACACAAGTCAAACACTTACCCAGGTACTAGACTCCAAAAGTGGGTAGTGAGGAATAAGAGTGTAGCCCTATTTCCCTCTCCTGCCCACACCAGCCAGGAGAAGGGTGCAAGGGGAACGGAGAGTGTAAAACATAAGAGGGTGTTGCAGGGCTATTGTGGCCTGAAGTCATCCTATCACTGTCAGAGGCACCAGGCTTCTTGAGTCTGTGTGTCTTTACAACAGTCTAGCTCCATATTTTGCACTGAGCAGTTGAGTACCTCAGGACCTTTCCAAGGTTAAGCAGAGGTTAGCTAACATAAGAACCACAGCTGAGACCGTTTGACTTAATTCCAGAAGTGCAATTTTTATGACATCTAAACCATAAAATTACTGAACTGGTCAGTATATGAAAAAAAGAAGAAATCCTCTGGCAATTTAATCCTTGTAAATATAAACCCAGAGTTGGCTTACTAAAATATAGTACAGACGTATCAGGACAAACTCATAAATAGATATTATGTTTCACATGGTATTGTTGTGTCAGCTCAAAAGATTTAGTAAATTGAGTGTGTCCCAGAGACGACTGTAGTGCACTTCAAATTAGATATTCTGTAAAAGGTGTCTTGTGTCATTTCAGTGTGGCCAGGCTAGTACTTTTAGCTTGATTTTTGAACACCTACTTTGTGTCATTGAAATGGGTCTGATTTTTAGAGATTGGGTTCTGAGCCCTTACTGTAATCCAGGCCATTTTAAGGTGTAGCAAATTGGATACCCAAGTTCACTAATCTTGGTTGAAAGACATAAAGGACCAAATGCTGGTGTTACATCCATGAAAGTCAGATTGCCTATATGAAGGGCCAAGTAAAGGTGAACTTCTGCACTGGGATCAATTGAACTTGATTGGAAAATGACTATCCGAGGGCAGTATAGTTCAAAGTAGAGCAGAGATTTAAATTAATGACAATTTGGGGTTGGAGTAAGAAGGGAAGGGGAACAATTCTGTCTCAATTAAAAAAAGAAAGAAAGAAAAAGAAGTATCAGCTTTCTGTCTCAAAAGGTTTTACTACTGAGAGCCCAGCTTTCAAATATGAGAAGCCAGCTCTACTCCAGATCCCCAAACATTCCCGATGAATAGCACTGTGCAAATAAACTGTCCAAAAAATCAGAATTTATTTTTGGGTTGAAATAAAAACAGCATTTTTGAAAAACTTTTGTGAACAAAAAAGTTTTTTTAAAAAATCTGGGGTTGAATGAAATGTTTGGGGGGGGGTTGTAGTTTTTTTTTTAACAAAATTGATTTTTTTTGTTTCATTTCTGACTTTTTAAATGGTTTTGATTTTTAATAAAATTAAAAGAAATTTTGGAATGTAAAGTCATTTTGAACCAACAAAAGTTTTGTTTCAACACATTTTAGTTTCCTTGGGGGTTTGTTTTTTGGTTTTTTTAGTTTTTTTCCCCCCAACCAAAACAGTTTGGCAAAACAAACAAAATGATAAAACAGATAAAACTATTTTGCTATTGCCGATGCTGCATTTTCTGTGGGGAAAAAGTTGTGGTCCCAATCCAGCAGAGCACTTAAACATATGCTTCACATCATTGGGACTGCTCATGTGCTTAAAGTTCAGAACATGCTCAAGGCCTAAATGCCAATTTGATGGGGATGGGCAGAATCTAAAAATTGTGTGCCAAAGTTTGAAAAAAGCCTTTGGAATTTATTGAGGCTCGCTAGCTATTTTTGTTGCATGGTACAAGTAATATAATCAAGTCTTAATTAAGGAGCATTTTTAATCTCCCAAGGAATTTATGTCTATCTGTTAAGTTCCTATACCATGACCAGCACTGCAGTATACAAGACCCTTCATTCTAATGATATACAGTGAAATGGTCCCTGCCTAAATGAATGTCTTCAGGTGGATGAAGTAAATATGTATTTGTGTGTGGATTTCTTATGCTGACTCTGCATCTCACAAGAGCCATGAACCAGGGGCGGGTTGCATGATTAATCTATCCCAGTGGATATGGTGTGCCCCTTCGTAAGTCCAAGTCTGCCAACTACATGATGAGCTCTACACTGCTGGGTAAATTCCTAGATCACAGCACTAATATTGAAAACAGCATCTTCTGATAACTGGAAATTAAGTTTAATCAGGACAGAGTGTCGACTTGGATAGCCTGACTCTCCAGATACTGTTCGGATTAAATGTGCTCATCTGTTATTTAGTTCTGTTCTCTTTATATACAGATTTTTTCCAGTTCCACTATTGTCCTGTTTTTAAATGTTTGATCTTTATGGGCATTTGAAGCACATATATAATTAACACGTTGACAATCTGTTTTACTTTCCTAATTATTTTCAGCTGCTTGGAAATGAAATACTTTTAAAATCAAAAGTTTTCAAAGAAAGAGACACAGCACTTCAAAATGGGAGAATACTCCGAGATATGATGAAAAGTCTTGGATTAAGCAGCGCAGACTGTCATTCTTTTACTCCCTTTTATTATTCTTGGCTTATTTAAAAGATCTTCATCCAGATTTGTCATTTACAAATTCATACTAGAAGGGGATTACGCAGTTAAGACAAAACAGATACATCGTCTCATTTTCTGATGTTCATTTTTTCTAATCTTCCAATGTTATTCGAGGGTTATGGTTTATTTTATTCTGAATAATTAAGTTAATTTAGATGGCCAGAGTGTAGCATAAATCAGAGAGGTGATTTAAAATAATTTGAGCGGGGTGTGTGCTAAAAGCAATGTCAGAATTGTCTGTGGATGATTGAAAGCTTTTCATTGATAAATGATTGTGATACCAGCTGGCAGATTGCTGAATACAAGGAGGCTAGCATGGGATGTGGAACCTGTGTTATTGAGAACAATCGGGAAAGTCCCTGCCCCCTTTTCTTAAAGCCCCAGCTCCTGGAGTCATGTTGTTATGTGACATCTCAGCTTTCATTAAAAAAATTAAAAAGGGTTTCTAGTCCTGATGGTTGTGGGGGCGGGGGGAGGGGTTTGAAAATGTCAACATAAAGGCTCAAACACCAGGTAGTAAATAAAAAGAACCCCACATTTATTCATCTAAAGCCTTTGTGATTTTTAAGGCCACCTCATGTTTCTTGGTGGGCCTGACTCATGATTTTTGAATTCTTGTGGTTGGGTATAGTGCTTTGGGACTGATCTGGCACCCATTGAAGTCAATGGGAGCCTTCCCATTGGCTTCAAATGCATTGCTTCAGGATAGGGTTGCCAGGCACCTGGTTTTTGACTGGAACCCTGGCAGCTCCAGTCGATGGCGCAGTGGGGGCCTAGGGCTAAGGCAGGCTCCCTGCCTGCCCTAGCTCCACGCACCTCCCTGAAGCGGCTGTTAGGTCCCTTCAACCCCTAAAAACATGGAAGGCCAGGGAGGTGCCCAGAGGGCCGGCTTCCCAGCTCCCATTGGCTCGGAACCGCGACCAGTGGGAGCTGTGGGGGCGGAGTCTGTGGGCGCGAGTGAAGCACACACAGCTTCTCTGGCCACCCATGCGTCTAGGGGCTGCAGGGACCTTGTGGCTGCTTCCCGGGATACATGGTAAGCACTGCCACACCCCAAATCCCCTTCTGCATCCTAGCCCCCTGCCCCAGCCTGGAGTCCCCTCCCACACCCAAACTCCCTCCTGGAGCCTACACCCCCCCAACACCCTGCCCCAGCTGCCTCCTTCACACCAAACCCCTCATCTCCGGTCCCACCCAGAGCCCACACCTCCAGGTAGAGCCTTCACCCCCCCTGCATCTCAACTCCCTGCCCCAGCCCAGTGAAAGTGAGTGAGGATAGGGGAGAGTGAGCCACAAAGGGAGGGGGGTTTGAGCGAACAGATGTGGGGCCTCAGAGAAAGGGCAGGGCAGGGGGTGGGGCAGAGGTGTTCGGTTTTGTGTGATTAGAAAGTTGGTAACCCTCCCTCAGGACCCAGCTTGTGAGAGCAGAGGGATTTCTCGGTTCCAATTCCAGCTTATACATGGGCTACTTTTGGTGGTCTTGGGCAACTTTTCTGCCTCAGTTTTATCATCTCTGAAGTGGAGAGGATACCTGCCTCTCAGACGCTGCGTGAACATTAAATTGGTTAGGATGAAGTCCTGCTGTTTGCTCCTCTCCTGAGAAGCTGCAGAGCTATAGCAGCTCAGGAGAAGCATCCTGCGAATTGTGGAGAAAAGAGACAAGCAGCAGGGCCTTCAGGAGCACTGTGGGAAGATGTTATCCAGCATTTTAACCTGCTGATGTGCTTCCCCATTGCCTGTTGCTGGAAACTATCAGATGCCCTGAGGAGAGCGTTGGGGGGCTTGCCCATACTCCAGACTCATTTAGTCATGCTGCTTTGGTGTCTGGAGTGCTTCTGCATGCACTAGCCCAGGGGTCGGCAACCTTTCAGAAGTGGTGTGCTGAGTCCTCATTTATTCACTCTAATTTAAGGTTTTGAGTGCCAGTAATACATTTTAACATTTTTAGAAGGTCTCTTTCTATAAGTCTATAATATAGAACGAAACTATTGTTGTATGTAAAGTAAATAAGGTTTCTAAAATGTTTAAGAAGCTTCATTTAAAATTAAATTAAAATGCAGAGCTCCTCAGAGCTGTGGCCAGGATCCGGGCACTGAGAGTGCCACTGAAAATCAGCTTGCATGCCGCCTTTGGCACCCGTGCCATAGGTTGCCTACCGCTGCACTATCCCCTCATGCTTAGTGAGCAATTAAGGCAAGATGCGACCTGGGTTCTGTGCATGCATGCCAGGGGTGTGAATAGGCCTCTGTGACCTTAGATAACTGACCAAAATTAAACCCACATGAGGAAGTTCAAAGTGCTGGTTGACAGTCTCTCCATCCTGCTGTGATCTTGAGCCTCATTAAACTTGCTGAATTCAGCCTGCTTAAATAGTAGTACATACTAGTAATCCTGAGTCATCCCATAAACACTATAAAGCTAATATGCAGCAAAGAGGGAACTGGGCATCTCAGAAGATTTTTAACTGGGCTCTTGATACTTTAGGTCAAATCTAGCCAGGGTCAGTTGTGGATAAAAAAAATCATTTCTCTCTCTAGCTGTTCATTGGGTTACTGTCCGTGAAATAACTTGGTGTCTCACTAGATTCTGGAAGAACAGCGTCCATATCATCACCAAAAAATCACCATTGCAATTGGTGACCAAATTTTCAGATTGCCACCTAAGGTGTGCCCATAAAATTTGCACTGGCACCCTTCACACAAAACTGTACATTTGTGCCTTCAAAACAGGGGATGGAGATTTGAATTTTAAAAAACCAGAGTATTCATAGAAGTGAATTTGTATATAACAGCTTATTTTGCAAGTGCAAATGCTTATTTATGAAAAAATGGGTATGCAAACAACTGTGATGGGTATAGCATGAGTCACCACTAACCTTGTGAATTTGCCTTAAAGGATGCATTGCCAGTAGACATACTCCATTCCTTATGTGAGCGAGGAAAGCTAAATCAACAGCCATCCTTTTTCATATCTTGGCATAAATATTACCTTTTTTTTAGCAAGGTACAGTAAAAGGAATCTCATGTGGCCGGAAATGCAGATGTTAGTTATCCATTTGAATGTGTGTGTGCTTTCTAGAAGACTAAGATTCTGAAGCCAGATCATGCTGTGAGTTGGAGAAGCTTTCTGCTTTTTTTTTTTTTTCAGTCATCATATTAAAGCCAGGAATGATTATCCCCAGTCCCAATGCTGCAGATTTCTGAAGTGTTAGCCTTTTTAATTTCAAACTTTTGACTATCCTCCAAAAGTTAAAATGCTTCCAAAACCTTTCTATCATATGTATCATATTAGCACAGGTTTTATTTTTGATATCAATCAAATAACGAGAACCATCCCACGTTCGGCAAGGTTTATTTGGAAAGAAATAGAGATGAAACTTTTGTGATCTGTGCTGTTGGCATGAATATAGCATTGAACCCAGCCATTACACATGTTGTCAAATCCCTCAGAAAATTCCATAGGTCTCTGGTTTTAGTTTTGCAAAAGAAGGCTTATGGTTTTTTAGCTTCGTTCTACTAAAGATTGAGATAAGAAGTCGTGTTTTTAGCCTGGATGGGCCTTTTAATTTGCCTTGTGCATTTTTTAATTGTGTTGGCTCATCCCTGCGCGTGTGTTTATTTAGAGCCTCTAATCAAACACATTTATTTTGTCCTCTGATGTTATCTTCATTTAGTTCCTCTTCTCCTCTCTGAGGTAGTACATTTTCCCCACTGCATCTTCTCCTCCAGTCAGGAGGCTCAAAGGGCCTCTGATGAGGCCACTGGCAAACCATACCATTCCACTAATGGGCCACCAGAGGGAAGCACTGTAAGAATGATGGAGTGTTTTGTCCTCTTGGAGAATGAACAGGAATTTTGCAATACACTAAGAAGACCAGAGATCCTGAGTACAGCAGTGCAAATAATTAAATAATGTTTTGTTCAGTGACTGAAACAAAAAATGAAATTTTTTTTAGTTGAATGAATCATTTAGTTTGATCCAAAATAAAAGTGTTTTAGTTTAGAGGTTTTTGTTTTTTTTTTACAATTTTAAAAATAAAATGGAAGTAAAATTTAAGGCATTGAAACTTTCCATTTTTAAAATGTCAAAGAAAAATGCGTTTGCTTTTTTTAGAATTTTTTCTTCAGCAAAAACAGTCCGGAGAATTTAACGTGAATTCACTAAATGTTTTGGTCAACCCGAAAATGCATTTCTGGGTGAAAAAAAGTGTAATCTGAAAACTTTCACCCAGGTATCATCCTGAGGCTACTCTGTCAAGTTTTGCTCTCCCATACTGCCCTGTGCAATCATGAAAAGATATGGATTTCAAGTGTGTGTGTGTTTGAATGAGGATTGTAGCCTTCTGCTTTGTTGCCAGGATTTTATCATACACTGGCAAAAATACCCGGCGTTGCTCGGGTCAGTCGGAGGTGGGGAGGGGGCAGAGAGATGAGCGAGTGCGGGGTCCGTTGGAGGGGGGAGGGGGCAGAGAGCAAACCCGACACCCCCACCTCACCCCCCCGACCAACCCCGACTCACATTTTCACCCCCCCACCCAAACCCAACACCCCCACGTCACCCCCCTACCAACACCCCCTGACCAACACCCACACCTCACCCCCCGTAGACCAAACCTGACACACCCACCTCACTTTCCCCCCAACCAAACCCGACAC
This sequence comes from Sternotherus odoratus, assembly GCA_032164245.1. Taxonomy (NCBI): domain Eukaryota; kingdom Metazoa; phylum Chordata; order Testudines; family Kinosternidae; genus Sternotherus; species Sternotherus odoratus. The sequence continues at coordinate 88,655,683 of JAVMKO010000007.1, forward strand.
CCCTACCTACCACCACAAACAAACCCGACACCCACACCTCACTTACCCCTCGACCAACCCCGACCCCCCTCCTCGCCCCCCCAAACAAACCCAACACCCCTGACCAACCCCAACACCCACACCTCACCCCTCACCCACCCCGACACCTTCCCACCCCCCCAGACCAAACCCAACACCCCCGGATCACTTACCCCCCAACCAAACCCGACACCCCCACCTCACCCCCCGACCAAACCTGACACCCCTACCTCACTTACCCTCCGACTAAACCCAACTCGGGTCCGTCGGAGGTGGGGAGGGTCAGAGAGCTGAGCGAGTGCGGGGTCCGTTGGAGGAGGGAGGGGGCAGAGAGCTGAGCGAGTGCGGGGTCCGTTGGAGGGGGGAGGGGGCAGAGAACTGAGCGAGTGCAGGGTCCGTTGGAGGGGGTATTATGACATCATAACTATGTCACAGAGAACAGCAGCTGCCCAGCTGATGTGAATGGGCTTTAAAGAATTTCACCCCTGGGGGGGCGTCAGAGGTGAGATTTGAAAAATTTTCGACTCTTACCCTGATTAGGACCCTAAGGCCTCTAACTGTACCAAATTTCAAGTCTCTAGCTCAAACGGTGTGGAAGGAGTAAGTGCACATACATACACGCATACACGCACGCACACACCATTTGACTTTTATATATATAGATTTTACAGTCATTATCAATATTATATATTTTTTTAAATGTGAGACTAATGTAGCAATATCTGGAAACTACTGTGCATGGAGCACTTTCATTTGTTCAGTTAGTGATGTAAAGGTCCATTTATATCTCTCCACCACTAAGAGGAGCAAAGCATATTCGACAGCCAACATGTCAAGTTTAGGAAAAAGAAAAGGCTACTCTAGTTTGGATTAGCTGAAGGAGGTCCGTGTCATTTAAATTCTCTATATATCACAAAGTGCAGAAAGCATTTAATTGCTCTGCCTGGTGACAGAAATGTAAAGACCTCAGATGCTCTATGATATTAACTCAAGAAAAACCAACACTGAACTGGTCCACACAACATGTTAATTAAAAACTATATTTCCCCATTTGGTAACTTTATACCGTTAATTCTTTTTTTTTTTTTTGCCATCTTCAGATTTACTGTTGCAAAATCTGCACAGATCATCATGTTCAGGGGAGGCTCTAAGGTTTCTGCCACCCCAAGCTTGGAAGTTCTGTGGCACAGCTATGGGTGGCACACCGCGGCTGCCGCAGATTTGGCGACGTTTCTGTGGGAAGTCCATGGGTTCCACGGCCTCGTCATCCCCGCCGCCGAAATGCCGCCAAATCCGCGGCAGCCGTGGACCTCCCACCAAAATGCCGCGGAAGGCAGCCCAACTGCCGCCCTCATGGCGAATGTCAGGCCACTCCCCGTGGCTTGCCGCCCCGGGCACACACTTTGAGCGCTGGTGCCTGGAGCCAGCCCTGATCATGTTATACCATATACTATGTAACTAATTCTTTGCATTTCTGAACAAATAGCCATGGAAATAATAAAGTGATGGCCTACACCAGCCACCCAAAGTGAAAAATGTCAGCATCTGTCTGGAAACATTCTTGGCAGGCAAAAGGTATCACTTTTTTCTGACTATGGATGCTTGAAGGTTCCTGAGCTCTTCCCCAAGGCTCTCCTCACCCCAGCCTCCTTTGTTCTGTGCACACAACAGTTCTGTCCTATTCCTTATTCTGCACCCATCAATATTATATCTGAGGGATTTTTTAAAAGTAGGAACTTTAGAGGTCCTGCAGGCCAAATTTAGGCTGCTAGGTAAGAGTTTATAGTCCAGGACGTCCATGATAGCATTCTCTGAAATGCTTCCAGTTCCATGAGCATGGCCAGTTAGATGGGCAGAACTGCTGGGTCTCAATGCATGGATGAGATGATGGTGTTCAAAGGAGGGATTCGGGTTTTTTAGGAACCAAGGAAGGATGGGTCCCACCTTAAACAAAATGGAACCAGATTGTTGTCATGTAAGATTAAAAAGGTCATAGAGAAGTTTTTAAACTAATGGCTGGGGGAAAGCCAATAGGTGGGGAGGAGCACAGAGTACAGACAGAGACATCTGTTAGGGGAGTATTTATGAATAGGGATTCTCTAGGGTTCTCGAACTTTTGTCTTGGTGATCCCTTTCACACAGCAAACCTGTGAGTGTGACCCCTCTTATAAATTGAAAAACTTAAAAAAAATATTTAATACTATTTTAAATGCTGGAGGCAAAGTGGGGTTTGGGGTGGAGGCTGATAGCTCTCAACCCCTCAAGTAATAACCTTGTAACCCCCTGAATGGTCAAGGCTCCCCGGTTTGGGAACCCCTGTTCTATATCCTAGTAAAGAGGAAAAGATAAAAGTTGATAAAATACACATAGGAACTGAAGAGAAACAGTCAAATGAAAAATAGTCCCATTCAATTACATCGCATGAAGGCAGACCTCTAAATATTGACAATTTTTATAAGTGCTTGTATACAAATACTAGAAGTCTAAATACGAATATGGGTGAATGTGAGTACCTTCTGTTAAACGAGGATTTTGATATATGTACAAAAACTTGGTGGAATTATGACAATCAGTGGGACACGGTAATACCAGGAAACAAAATACAGAGGAATTACAGAATAGGTCATGTGGTGACAGAGTGGCTCTATATGTGTCAAATATAATAAAAGTCTTAAATGAATCAAACTGTACCATAGAATTTCTGTGGAAAGAAATTCCATGATTGAATAGCAAGATTCTAGCAGCAGGAATATACTACCGGCTACCTCACCTGAATGGTGATGGTATTTCTGTAAAGGTTAGGGAGATTAGAGAGGCTACAAAATCAGAAAATTCAATAATAACGGGGGATTTCAACTATCCCCATGTCCACTGGAAACGTGTATTCTCAGGATGGGATACAGAGATAAAATTTCTAGACATCATTAATGGCTGTTTCTTGGAGCGGCTGGTCCTGGAACCCACAAGGGGAGAGGTAATTCTTGATTTAGTCCTAAGTGGAGCACAGGATCTGGTCCAAGAGGGAAATATAGCTAAACTGCTTGGTAATAACAACCATAATGTAATTAAATTTAATATCCTTGTAGGGGGGAAAATACCAAAGAAACACACCACAGAGGCATTTAACTTCAAAAATGGAAACAACACAAAAATGAGGAACCTAGTTACATGGAAATGAAAAGGAACAGTCACAAGACTGAAATGCCTGCAAGCTGCATGGAAAGTATTTTAAAATACCATAATAGAGGCTCAAACTAAATGTATACCCAAAATAATTAAAAATAAAACAATAAGAAGACCAAAAGAAAAATGCCACCATAGCTAAACAATAGAGTAAAAGAAGCGGTTAAAGGCAAAAAGAGATCCTTTAAAAATTGGAAGTCAGATCCTACTTAGGAAAAAGAGCCCAAAAGAGTTTGAAGAGCAACTAGCAATAGGCACAAAAACTAACAGCAAAAAACAAAAACATTTAGAACCTCAGAAACAGGAAGCCAGCCAAACAGTTAGTGGAGTGATCGAGGTGCTAAAGGAGCACTCAAGGAAGACAAGACCATTGAAGAGAAGCTAAAGGAGTTCTTTGTGTCAGTCCTTACTGTAGAGGACAGGAAGGAGATTCCCACACCAGAGTTGTTCCTCTTTAGGTGACAAATCTGATGAACAGTGGCAGATCAACAGAAATGGTTTTGGAACAAATAGATAAATTAAACAATACGTCATCAGTACCAGCGGGTATTCACCAAAGAGTTCTGAAGGAACTCAAATACAAAATTGAAGAACTGCTAACTGTGGTGTGTAAGCTATTGCTTAAATCAGCCTCTGTGCCAGATGAGTGGAGGATAGCTAAGCTAATGCTGATTTTTTTTAAAGGCTCCAAAGGTTATCTTGGCAATTACAATGAACCTAACTTCAATATACAAAATTGGTTGAAACTATAACAAAAGAACAGAATTACCAGATTCACAGATAGATATATGTTGGGGAAGAGTTAACAAGACTTTTGTAGTGGGAATTTGTGGATCACCAATCTGCTAGAAGTCTTTGGAGGGTGTCAACAATCATCTGGACAAGGTTTAGCCATTTGATATAGTACACTTGGACTTTCAGAAAGCCTTTAGACCGGGTCCCATGCTAAAGGCTCTTAAGAAAAGTAGGCAGTTATGGAATGAGAGAGAAGGTCCTCTCACACATCAGTGACGGGTTAAAAGACAAGAAACAAATTATAGGAATAAATGGTCAGTTTTTACAATGGAAAGAGGTAAATAGTAGGATCCCCCAAGAATTTGTACTGGGACCAGTGCTGGTCAAGATATTCATAGATAATCTGGAAAAGGGGGTAAACAGTGAGGTGGTAAAGTAAGTCGGCAGATGATACAAAATTATTCAAGATAGTTAAGTCCAAAGCAGACTGAAAAAAGTTACAAAGGACTCTCACAAAACTAGGTGACTGGCAAGTGAATGGCAAGTGAAATTCGATGTTGATAAATGTTAAAGTAATGCATGTTTAAAACATAATCTCAGCTATATATACAAAATGATGGGGTCTAAATTACCACACCTACTCTAAGATCTCTTTCTTGAGTGGTTAGCTCTCTGAAAACATCTGTTCTTTGTGCAGCGGCAGTCAAAAAAAGCTAACAAAATGTTAGGAACCATTATGAAAGGGGTAGATAATAAAACAGAAAATATCATATTGCCAATATATAAATCCATGGTTCGCCCCCACCTTGAATACTGCAGGCAGTTCTGGTCACCCCATCTCAAAAAAGATAGATTAGAACTGGAAAAAGCATAGAGAAAGGCAACAAAAATGAAGAGAGATTAGAAAGACAGTCCCAGTCTGTTCATTTTGGAAAAGAGACAATAAGAATGGATATGAAAGAAGTCTATAAAAACATGGATGAAGTGGAGATAGCAAATGGGGAAGTGTTATTTACCACTTCATAAGACACCAAAACCAGGGGTCACGCTATGACATTAGAAGGCAGCATGTTTATAACAAAAATAAGGAAGTACTTCTTTCACACAGTCAACTGTGGAAGTTTGTTGCTGGGAGATATTTTGAAGGCCAAAAATATAACTGGTTTCAAAAAAGAATTAGCTAAATTAATGGAGGACTTTGTGACTTGGCCAGAGGGCCGAGCCACACAAGACCTGGAGTCAGAAGCAAGCAGGAACAACTGGGACCAAAGACATTGGCAACATTATCACAAGAGGGCACTCCATGGGAGAGTGTGCCCCACTATAGAAATAAGCTCCATATAGTTTTTACTGCGAGGTAGCTAAGTAAGGTCAACATTATATTCCTTGCCCTTGCCTAGTTTGTCTCAGTAAAACCACAATGTTTTATTCTCCTCAAAGATTTTACAGTGGGATAGGTAATGTGTTTTTATTATCCCGTGGTAAAACACATTCTCCTTTCACAATGAAGGCAAAGTGGTGGTGGTATCATTCCCTGCCCTGAGCCAAAATACATGTTACAGTATGCTTTTCTCTTTTACTAAACCAGATCTGAAACAAAACAAAACCAATCAAATTCACAAGGGAAGCCACTGTCAAATATTACAATATTGTGGAGACTTTAACCACAATAAAGTTAGGAAATTTAAAGTTACGGCAACTTAAACATGGCCACATTGCACATAATGGAGGCAGTAAAATTAACAGCATATACAGTTATCAAAAAAGGTTACATATGCATAAAGGCGCTTAATTTGTGGTAGCTGTGGGAACCATAATGTTGCATGCATGTTTTGATTTGATAAATTGGAACAGCTTCTTTGGTTGCTGTACATAAGGCACTTTTCGAAAACTGCCTGAACATGTCCATGTGGAGACTCCTTCCCTGTGTCTTGGGTAGATAAAGCATGATTTGTAATTATTCCTTTCTATATTCTTAAAATGTATTTGGTAAAAGTAATTAAAATACAAAACTCTGTACTATAAAATCTTATCTTTAATCCTTTATGGGTCTCTAGTCTGATTTCTGGGCCAAAGGCCTGTTGTTAAAGTATTATAATAGTATGCTATTAAATAGGTTTTTTCATTTTCCATAAATTGATTCATTTTTAAAGAGCCTAAGAAAATGTGCCTAAAAATATTATAGGTGTACCCATTTCAGTCCAGAAAAAACAAATAATTCTAATTGCAGAGAAAGATTTATGCTCCCAAATGCTTGTTTTCACACACGCAGATCTAATTCTGCAAGAAGTGGAGGCTATTTCCACTGAGATAGCAACTATGTGTTTCATCAGTCTGTAAACCTGTGTCCCTCTGAAACCTCTTTCAAATGGCTTTGGGGAGGTCTGGTAGTTGGATGGCTATATAGTGTTAGAAGACCATATTGTCAACCCTGTTCTGGCTGACAGTGGCGTAGTCTATTTCTAAAGGTGGCCATCCAACCATCTCTGTTAAAAACCTCCTCTCTTGTAATTTATTGTTTATACAGTGCCCTAAATGTGCATGGAACTGTACTGATAAGTACACCAGAAAAAGAAAGAGCTAAGGACAAGCAACACATGACGTGTAGTCACATTGCTTAATGGACCACTGGAAGGTGTTCAGATACTAGGGTGATGAGCGCAGAGTAAGAACCTATATAGAACAGAATAAAATGGAACATGCCAGGCGATAAGTGGATTGCCCACAGCTACCATATGCCTTTGGTAGGCTTTCAACAGCTCTGTTTTTTGAATGGGAAAGGGATCACTCAGCTGACTTGTTAGCCACCCAAATACTATTGACCAAATTACTAGATAATGACACTCCAGTTAAATTATCTAAATAAAAGGAAGCATTCAATAAATTATGCCCATCACATACTTGGGAGACGGATGGGCAGATTAATTGTTCCATGCTTCCTGATGTGTCTTATGGGTGATTTGAGAGGAGAGGAATTTCCCTTCCTAACAGACTGGCTACTAATGAGTTCAGCAGCTGTTGATAGTCATGTCACCTTCACCCTGTCTGTGTTGCTGCCACATTACCAAGCTGTGTGTTTTAGGGTGCTAAAACCTCCTCAGTGCCCTTGTTTTGGCCATCAATATCTGGCTTTGTTGTGCTTATTTTAAATAGTAGGGCTGCTTCCTGTGCCTTTTATTTTCGTTCGTGAGAACTTTTCCTGAGTCCTGCTACTGACTAATAGTTGCCTAACTAGTGGGTAAATATCTTTGACAGCTGCCATTCTTTGGCCAGACCCCCACCTTGGAGCTGCAGTGTTGTGTCTCTTGTGTCGCACAAAAACAAGCCAATGGAAATACCTAGATAGCAAGTGTCTCACATGTTTTATTACACAGACTGTGGACCACAGTTTCAGGATAGCTCAGGGCCAGGTTGGTTTGTTGTTGGTGGTGTCCGTTAGTCTCGGGAGACGATGGATATGCACCCATGGGAAATGTTCAGTTATTGATTGTGCAGTGTCTGTTGTGGCTGTAGAGCCCCACACGGGAGTGACAGTCTCTATTGCATTTGCTGCACGTGAAGGCAGTATCAGCTGTGGGTTGGAGCCACTGCTTCCTTTTTCTTTGAGCTCGCTTTTGATCAGCAGGCTGTCGCAGCTTGTCTTCGCCAGTTTTCAGTCCAGTGGTCAGAGCGTGTCTCCATCTGGCTCTATCCTGGGCGAGCTCTTCCCAGTTGTTGATGTCGATTTGCAGAGCTTTCAGGTCCCTCTTACAGACATCTTTAAAGCGAAGGTGGGGCCGTCCTGTAGCTCTGTTTCTGGAGGCAAGCTTGGCGTACAACAGGTCTTTGGGGATCCGCCCATTGTCCATTCGACTTATGTGGCCTAACCATCTGAGGCGGCGCTGACGGAGGAGAGTGACCATGCTGGAGATCTTGGCACGTTCCGGTACCTTGTTGTTTGTCACTTGATCACTCCATGTGATCCCGAGTATGCGACAGAGGCAGCACATGTGGAAGGTGTTCAGTCTCTTTTCTTGCGAGGCATACAGGGTCCAAGTTTCGCTGGCGTAGAGGAGAGTGCTCAGCACACAGGCGCGATACACAGCAACCTTTGTGTTGATGGTCAGCATGCTATTGTTCCACACTCTCTGTGAAAGCCTAGCCAAGATTGTGGAGGCCTTCCCGATTCACTGGACTCTGAGATTAACCAGAGAATCGGGCAGGTTGGTTTAGCATCTATATATTTGGGTTCAGATTTTCAGAAAATCTCAGCTTTTATTTAGGCCCCTAAATAAGGGGCAGAATTTATCAGTGTTTTAGCCAGCCTCCCCTTTTAGTTACACAGTGCTGTAGTATTATTACTATTGGTCTATTTCCTTTGTTGTTGTTTTTAATGCCCAACCCCCCACTGTGTTTCCCCGGAATTATCCACAGTGATGCCTGAATCTTTCTCCTGGGTGGTTGCAGTTAAACTAGAACCTGTTAATGTGTATTAGGAATTCCAATCATTATCTGTTAGCCTTCTTGGCCCCCTTTGAAGTGCCTCAGAATGCTCTGTACACCTAACTAACCTGAATAATATGTCATCCATAGATCTTACCATCTTTCTCGTCATCACTGCCTCTCTTGAATTGAAGACTTATTAACAGCTAATACAGATCTAAACTCTAAACTCTTTGCATGTTGAAAACTGGCAGATTTTTCCTACTTTGTGTTTCTCTTTTCCAGTTTTTATTCCATGCCAAAACTTTACCTCTCACCGCATCACTACTTAAGTTTCTCTAACCGCTTCTTCTAAGGGACTTTATTAAAGGCATTTAAAAATCAATTAAATGTTAACTACCATTTCTCCTTTATCTGCTATTTTGTTGATTCCCCTAAAGATTTCCAGGAGGCTAAGGTGTCCTGTCATGAAATAGGTTAGTAGTACAGCTCCTAGGCCCAGTAAATATTTAAGGGCCTAAGCACATTATACTTTCTCTGGGTTTTCTCCTCTACTTATTTGCAAGTTCTTTGGGGCACGGAATCTGTCATCTATATTATAAAGTACACACATGCCTTTGATACCGTGTGAGTAATAACAGCAATGCTAGATTGCATGTTCTTTCTAATACACTTTTCCAGTTGAACAGACTTAAAGATTTTAACTGAAATTTCAGTTTGGCGATGCTATTTGGATAGTAGTTCTACAAATGGGAGGAAATTGTCTTCCTCTACCAGATCACCTCATATCAGAATTACGTTGTATCTCTCCAGTTTGGCCACAGACAAGTCTGAATTTTTCTTTTTGCTCTTATTCCTTTTTGTTTTTTTTGGTTTTTTTTTTGGTAAATTTCTAAAACAGGAGTTAAGCCAGCTAAAGCGGGCGTTAGTCTGAATGACTGATGAATATTGGTGTGAAAGTAACTCTGCTGTGCAATGATTTTATTCCCTAGCTACAGTATAATAAAAAAACATTTAGATATTAGTCTATAGTATACACCTAAAAATAATTTTGGTGTGGGCTTAAAAATGAGAGACGAGCACGTGTGTTTGCAACTGAAATATGTAATTGTCTTCCCAAAAAAGATTCCATGCCTCTTCTTGTCTCTTTTTTTTTTAACATGCATTATTTAGAGTGCAGTGTGCATCATGGAAGCAATTTAAATGCACTGGGTGAGACTCAGCAAAACTAATAGCAGTGTGTAAATCACAGCTACCTGCACCAACTGAGTACTTGGGGTCACAGAAAACATTCAACTTAAGAGACATAACTGTTATATGCTACCTTCTGTGTGATTCTGTTGAGGTACTGGGTGAGAAGAGAGGGCATTTTGAAGAGACACATGGCTTGGATCTGGGACAACCCTTTTTGCCCAACCCTTGGAATCCTCACTCGACACTTTTTTGTCATGATTGTATTAGATCAGTGGACCCTAAACTTTTTACCTCATGCCCCCCCTTACTCCTGTCTGCTCCCTCCCGCCTCCAAGCCAGCTCTGGGAGAGGAGGATGCTGACAAGGGTAAGGGGGCAGAGGCTGGGGCTATCGTTCAGGGTGCAGGCACCACCAGCAGCAGAGCCCTAGCCGGGTGCAAGGCTGGCAGGTGGGTGCAGGAGCGGAGCCCTGGATGTGGGGATGGCAGCCAGGGCCCTGGTTGCAGGGCAGGGAGTGGAGCCCCAGGCCAGGAGCAGAGCTGTGTGGCGCTCCCTCCCCGGATGAGCTGGCCCAGACCCTAGACCAGCCCCCTCTCCTGAATGTTCCTCCTCGCCCCCTTAGGGGGGTGCACCGCACAGTTTGTGGACCTCTGTATTAGACTGCAAACTCTTTGGGACAGGAAGTCAGGGCCTGAGTTTTCAGAAGTGATGTGCAGAGGAGATACAAACACTCAAAACTTTTGACAAACCAGCCCAGCTCTGTGTTTATTTCTTATTTAAAATGCCATGCACACCTCTTGGGGAGGTAGGGTGACCAGACAGCAAGTGTGAAAAATCAGGATGAGGTAGCGGGGTAATAGGAGCCTATATAAGAAAAAGACCCCCAAAATCAGGAATGTTGCTATAAAAATCAGGACATCTGGTCACCGAACGCGGAGGAGGGCAATGTGGTTCAATGAATGGGACAGTGGGCTAGAGGGATGTCCACACAGGATCTGGGAGGTGGATCACGCTAGCATGCTAAAAATAGTGGGATTGCTGTAGTGGCACATTTGGTGACTTGGGCTACCCACGCTGCTATACTGAGCTAGATCCATGAGAGCTAGAACGTGTACTGCTACCTGAGCTGGGAATTCTGTCTCCCAGCTACGGTGTAGGCGTACCCTTGGATGCAGGACACCTGGGTTCTATCCCTGGCTCGGCCATTGGCCAGCTCTGAGTCACTAGGCAAGTCACTTTGCTGTTATGTGCCTCAGTTTCCCCATGCGTAAGATAGGAATAACGATATCGCCTTTGCAAAGCGCTTTGAGATTTCTGGATGAAAACTGCCAGCTGAAAGCTGGGTGTTTTGTTATGTAAAATGAATAAATAATAGTAAATTGGTCCATAAATTGTTCTACAATGCCAAGCACTCTGTCATTTCAGAGAGCTAAAATACCTTGAAGATAAAGAGCAGAAATGCAGGCAAGCAGTCTTCAAAGGTACCATGTAATCCCCAAAGGGGGATCTGCTTATGTGAGCAATTATCTGAAGACCATCTAGAGATTTTAAAAAACTGGTTCTTGTAAACTTGGAGGTGTACGTTGAAGCCTGAGTGAACATTCATCATTTGCCACAAAAAGAAACTGAAATGGGGGAGCAGGCAGGATGAAAAGCTTAGCCAAGGTAAAAACTAAGTTTTGTCTTTACTTGAAGCCACTGAGGATATAAATGAATTGCTTCAGTGGAAATAACAAAAGATATGTTTTCCCACATTTAATAAAAAGCAAAAATGAAAATATAAAGAGCTCACTTCAGGCTTCAGATGTCTAATGCTGCTGCTTTATTGCACGCCACCATTTTCTGTTGGGAAGAAGGCCAAAGTAGACGATCCTCCTTTTAAATATGGGGTGCAGGGCCATTTCCTATTAGCATTGTTATGGAACTGCTGAATCTGCTTAATATATTCACACTCTCCCACTCTCATCTTCCCTGTGTCCAAGGGGTTATAGGCTTTTACTTAAGCTCAGCAAATGTGCACTTGACTAAACTGGGGTGCATTTAATTTTGGCCCGTAACATAAAGGTGGAGGCCTAAGAGACTTTTGGGCCTTGATTCTGTGAGATGCTGAACACAGTCAGCTTCCATTGAAACAAGGATGCGCTGCACCTTATAAAATTGGACTTGAATTACTCCAGGCCTTATTGACATTGAATAGCACTTGTTGGGCTATTGCGAGTAAAAATCCATAGACCCTGCTCTTAAGTTTTCTCTTTCAGTTGAAATTGTTTTGTTGTTGTAGTGGTCACAGCGCTAGGTTTTAGAAACTATTGTTCTTGATAGTGCATTTATGTGATGGGGTTCCCAGGGTGACACTGCTGAGCCCTCTGTCCCACCAACCTGGGGTATCCCTCTCACTCTGTGATGCTGTTGTCTAGCTACAGACCTCTGACAGGTGCTGCACTTAAACAGACGTCCACTGAAATGAGTAAGGTGAATGCTTCTTCCACTCATAAACCAACAATAGGGAGGCTCCAGCCAATTCCCCTCATCTCCCCAGCCTTGCACCCCAGAGCTGTACCATCTTGCCCTGGTCAGAAGCCTGACCAGTGTAAGTTCTTTACCCAGTCCACCCCTCCCTCGATGTAAACTTAGTTGAGATTTCCCCAGCACTTAAACCAATTTTAGGTAAAATATAAAACAGATTTATTAACTACAGAAAGATTTAAAATTATTATAAGTGGCAAACGTAAAGATCAAAGTTGGTTACTTTAGAAATAAAAGTAAACTCAGCTTGAGTTCTACAAAGTAAACCGGATTTGAATCAAGCAGTGCCTCACCCTGACAGATGGTTTAGTTCCACATCACACAGGCTGGGACTCTCCTCCAGCCCGGGACCACACTCTCCAGTTCCAAATCTTTGTCTTCCAAATGTTTCTTCTGGGGGGAGAGGGAGGGAATGAGGCCAAGTCATAATGTCACTTCACTTCTTTATAGTTTCTTCCAGCTTGCTGGAAAGGTCCTTAGCTATGACGTGGGTCAAGCAGTCTTCACTGCATACAGGTTGTCTCTGAGATGGTCATTGGGAGAGTGAATTCCCTTCAGTGAGCCATCAGTGTGTCTGGCTACTCCATTGTTGTACCTGAAAGGCTGGCTGTGGGTGTTCCCGACCTCACTACATATTTCAGTAACATAGCAAAACTTCATAACTTTACATACAAGGAGAGCATATACCATACAACAGTATGTTAATGTTCAACAGTGTTATCGCTGTTTTAAAGTGATATCTCACAAGATATGCTTTGTACAAAGCATATCATATATGACAGTGGTGAAGATGGGGATTTCAGGATGCTACTTTGAGGAAGAAGAGTGTCACAGTTTGCTGCCACAGGATTTATTGAAGTAAATGAAATGAAATGAAATGAATTTCTAGACACTAATAAACACAGTACATTTTTCCTATCAAACACAATTCTATAACCGTGTTAGTGATTAAGCAGAGATCTACCTTTGTAATGTACTATAGAATATCCTTGGAGTGAGTCACAGTTACACTTACAGTTGTCATTTAATCCAATATAGAATATAGTTAAGGCTCAAGTTATAAAATGATTTATTTTATATTTAAATATTTTGCACTAACAGTAGGTTTGGAAGCAAGTCCCAATGATCTCAACCAAATGAAAGAGATCAAGATAAATAATTTTTTGGGGAGTTACACATTTTGACATTTCTCAAACAATGTATCATCTTAAAAATAAATAAGTGCAAGATGATATCATTGTGGAACCATGACTTTGAGAAATAAACTGATTTATATTAATTTTCCTTATGAAAAATATTTCACTTGAAAGCATTGTCAAAACAATCCCCAAGAAAGTCATTGTTGTGGACTGGAAAGAATGCCACTTCACATGTGTTTAATTATTGGGGGGTGGCCGGGGGGAGGGGGAAAGGGGAAGGATACTAGTCCTGCATCACAAAAATCAATCTTCAATAACAGGAAGTCCTGAGCCATTTATATTAAGATTCCTCTTTCATTGTAACTAGCAATTGGTTCCAGCTTCTAAAAAAAGACTAATTCTTGACAGCTACAATAATACTGCCTCAGATGGATTATACTCAGCAGTGTTCTGGTCGTATGCCTGATTTGGTGCCATAGATCATAAAAAAGCAAGGGAAATGACTTATTCATGTGCAGTGATGTTTTATTACTTTTTAGAGCTGAGCGAAGAGATTAGTGAAAGCATCAAAATGCCAAAATCTGCTATCAAAAAGCTGGTTCTTCTCTCTTCTTCCCCAAACATATTTTAATTTTAAGAGTTTATGCAAGAGAAGGGGGAAAGAAGGAGAGGGGCGGGGGCAGCAAACAGGACGCTTAGGATTAGGTTGTGCAAGCTAGTCCCATTGGTGAGTACTTAGTTCCGTGACTGCTCATGTGAGTAAGAATGCACCAATGTGAGGAGCGGCTTGCACAATCTGACCATTAGCGTAGCTGTGGGGAAGCTTGTTCCAAACATAACCCTGGATATGACAGAGACTGACATACTGTAGCCTGGGGTTTAGGGCACTGGCCTGTGGGAAATCCAGGCTTGATTCTCTGCTCTGCCTGTTTCAGAGCAGCGTTTTCATCCCAGATCACTATGAATCAGACACTGCTCTGAGCGTGAACTTGAGGCTGGGTCTCCCGTATCCCAAGGCAGTACCACAGCCAGCCGACTATAAACTGCGGGAGTCTGTGGTCATTTCTGGAGAGAAACAAAGCCCTGGGCCCAAAAACACCGTCCTGAATGAAAAAGCTCCCGTTTTGAGCTGAAAATGGACATTTAGACACAATTCTCTTTCCAAAAGGTTTTGTTTTCATTCCAATGCGGGACCAAAAGGGAGTTGGAAACCTCAAAAGCTGCTGTAAAATGGAATTGCCATCCTCTAGGCAGCTGCAGCCCCCAGGCAGGTCACAGGCTGGTAGGCTGGCCTCCCCTCCATCATGCCGCCCAGTGAACATCTGCACTGCCTGAGTCCTTGCACTGGTGGTCTCTGCTCAGTGTCAAATCCACAGGATGTCAGGGAGGGCCACTGCTCAGCAGGTGAGGGGACTGGGAGCAGTGGTCACTGTTCTGTCTTCCCCACACACCTATCCCCACCACTCCATGCACACGTCACTCACCACACCAGCAACACGTTTGCCCTGAGTGTCCCTGGAATTCACTATGAATCTCAGGTCACTCTGTGGATATTGTACCAGCCAGGTGTGAAGAAGCAGCTGAAGTGATTGAACCCAAGGTAAGAGTTGGACACTATTCTGATTCTGCATTGCCAATGAGAATTAAGTCATCTTCGTTTTTTTTTTAAAATCCTCCAAATTCCTGCTGCTTTTGGCTTTGCATTAGTTCCTCCCCCCAACCCCGCCACAAGTGTCTTAGTGCAAGAACTATCTGTGTCTTTGTGTCTTAGACATTGCTGAACACAGAACAAATAGGGCTAGTCTGCGTTCCTTACTCATGTTGATGTAAGCAGTGTCAGGATGAGCTCCACCCTGACATCTGGTGGTAAAGTGCAGGAATTGCAGTGAGTTTTGGAAAATAACTGACTTTATTTGCATAGACACACCCACCGCGCCAAGTCTGAGCTCACAGCAGCCCAAAGGGTCACTTTGGAGGCTGTGGGATCCCCAGGTTTTCTGTTATTGGGGTAGGAATGATAAAGTATTGATTAACCTGTTTATGTGAATGAGGGACTGGAACATGTATTTGGCCTTTGTCATGCTGGAGGGACACGCCATCATCTAGGTAGCACTCACTGGCCAAGGGACAGGGGTTCCAAAACCCACTGAATTGAGAGATGCTGTGGACAGGCTTCTATACCTTGTGGGTAAGGGCCTTTTCTGAGGGCCCCACAGGCCTATTACACCTGGCCTCTCTTCCCTGTGGAATGTTAGAGATGACTTTTGCTTCCATTAGGAATCTAACTTCAGCCTGCTGAGCTGAAGTCACTTTGGGCCCTGTGGTGCATCTGCACTAAGGTACCCCTACTATGAGATGAAATCATTTAAGAGTTGAGGTCACCTAAGAGCTGAAAAATCACTGAAAATTCTCTTAAGTGGGGGGCCTTAAGCAGAGAAGTTCCTGTGTTGGCTAGCAGAGCAGCTAGCGGAGCAACCACCAGAGCTGTTCATGAGACAGCTTGCAGAGCAGAGCTGTGCATCTGGCAGAGCAATTTGTGTGTCGGCCAGCAGAGTGGCTAACGGAGCAACCACCAGAGCTGTTTGTGAGACAGCTGGCAGAGCAGAGTCGAGCTGCTGGCAGAGCAGCTGGCAGAGCAGCCGGCAGAGCAGTGTCGAGCTACTGCCAGAGGCAGCAGCTGGCGGAGTAGAGCAGTTTGTGTGTCAGCTAGCAGGGTGGCTAGCGGAGCAACCAGAAGAGCAGCAGCAGAGCAGCTCGTGGGACAGCTGGTGGAGCAGCGCAGCACGCAGAGCAGCAGCACCCCACAGAGAGCTGGGGCAGTTGGCCTCCGACCGCGTAAGATGCCCCTCAACCTGCCCTCCATTTCCACCCAGCCTGGGAGGTAAGACTCTGCAGATTAACATTCGACCAGGGACAGAGACCTTTGGGCGGTGGGACTTTTGGGACTTTGTGTGATTTTTGGGTTGCTGGACTCCAGAGACTTTGGGCTGTTGGACTTTTGGGACTTTGCGTGATTTCTGGGTTGCTGGACTCCTGAACCTACAGGAGAGGACTCAGCCCAATTTGCTGGCGTGGGGCAATTTGTTGGTGGGTTGGTGTATGAACCTAGTGTGGTGTTTTTCCCAGTATAATAATATCATTTACCTCCTGTTATTAAAGATCTTCTGATCACTGATCTGTGCTTGCAAGAGGGGAAGTATTGCCTCTTTGAGGCGCACAGGGGTGTGTGTAGGATTTTCCCAGGTCACTGGGTGGGGGCTCGAGCCAGTTTGCATTGTATTGTTGAGAGGGAACCCCTATGTACTGAACCCGGCCCTTGTTGCTGTCAATTCTGAAGGGCAGAAGGGTTACATTGAGTAGTAACTTGCTACACATGTATTTCCATTGATTTCAGCAAGACTACTTACAGAGTCAGATACCGAGCTGAGTAAGGGTGGCAGAATATTGTCTTTAATAATTAATAATAGTAGGAACAGTGCTAATCAAGCTTTGCTAGGGGATATTAGTCGCTAAAAAGTATAGCACTAAAAGGCATTTAGCAATGCACTTAAGCATGTGATAAAGTCTAGCTTTGCTTACATCATGTTGATTTCATTCACTGACTTAAATGGGACTTAAACAGGGATGTCATTTCAGAAAAACATGGCAAGGTTGTGTCTGCATCTTGTGTCCACTTCCTCAGCGAGGCTGCAGCTGCTAATGGAGGTGGGGTTGTCAGAGTTAGTCCTAACAGGGTCATCAGGTTGGCCTCTCCTTCCAGGGGTTGGGGAGGTTGCAGGCTGGTGCCATCCTGGAGAGATGTAGGGGGAGGGGAGAGGGATTTCTCACCAATTGTCAGCTGGGGCAGGGATTGTGCTGGCTCGCTCTGGCCAAGCCACCCCTTCCTCTTACTCTCCAGGTGGCAGGGTGTGAGGGGCCGCAGTGACACAGGCTGCTCATGACAGCCTATTGCACCTCTCCTTGTAGGCCTAGGGTGGCAGATTTGGTGAAGCTGCCATGACAGAGGGGTGGCCAGGCCAAAGCTGAGTGAGTGGCATTGTGACTTGACACACTGGCTTGCAACACCACTCAAATTTGGCCCGCCTGCTGCACCGCGTCCCCTGCTGGCCCAAGGGAGAAACTGCAATGCTGGCTGGTGAGGAGCTATGTTCTGTTTGCACAGCCCTTAGCACAATGAGGTCATGATCATTGACTAGGGCTCAGAGTGAACAGAACCAGGCCAGAGTAAGTGCAGGTGGTTAGCAGAAGTGCAGGACTTGCACGTGAGGGGAGATTATAAACTCTGGGATTATGTAGTTTTAACACCAGAAGATTTAGAGGGAACTTCACTGAGGTATTTAAAATCATGAAGGGTCCGTCTCTACTTTTTGTGTTGTTCCACAGCAAGTGAAGAAGCTTTATTCTTGTGAGGCAAAATCCTGAAGTACATATGTGGGGCCAGATTGTCCTTGTATGTTGGGGAGGAGACTACAAAGTGCCCCTCTTGAAAGTCCAGGGACAACTGCTGTCCATAGGGACACAAATTGTTATAAAAGGGGTAGGGAAGAAGTGAAGTAACAGCCCCTCATCCTTTGCAGGGCATGCTGAAAGGAACAGGTTTTTTCATCCTAAGGGACAGTGAAAATTGCATGTTCTCCATGCATGCTAGAGAACATCAGTAGGCAACTACTAAACTCTTTAATCTACTCCTCCATTTTTAGTAGTCTTTGTTCAGGAAAAATTTGAATTCAGACTTCAGCCTATAATAAGGACCGAGAGAAAATTGAGTAAGGAGTTCAGGAGTCGGCCCAAGTGGTAGTAGTAAATATTTATTTTGTGGTAGAACCCAATAGCCCTAACTGGGTTTGGGGGTCCCACTGTACTGGGTGTTCTACAAACACATTAAAGAGACAATCCCAACCCTGAAAGAGCACATGGGTTTGGTTTCCTTTTAAAAAATGCACAGGCCTTTAGTCAGGCCCATTCGCAATCTAACAACTGTTTCATTCCCACCGCTTCTTTTACATGGTGCTACTAGACAAAGTATTACAAAAACTCATAACATCAGTAATAGCCCAATGAGAGGGGAATTATGTATTCTCTATGGTTGCTCTGATTGTTAAAGACCAAATTCTAATGCTTTCCATCCCACTGGGTGGTGATTTACTCCACAAGGTAGTCACCCACAAGTCATTGGAGTAAGGTGCTACTAAACCAGCGGTTCTCAAACTCCCCTGAACCGCGACCCTTTTTTACTCTGGGGTGTCTTGGCGCGACCCTTTTATGTCTGCCGAAATGGCTGCCGAATAGATTACTTCTGCGTTCTGCGGCTTTTCGGCGGACATGACGAGGGCTTTAGTGTCCGCCGAATGCGGAAGTAATCGATTCAGAGGCTTTTCGGAGGACTCCCTGTAACGCACGCCATGTCCGCCGAATGTGGAGGTAACCATTGCGGCGGCAGTTTGGTGGCAAAAAGACCTCACGACCCCCCCCTGGAATTGGCCGGCGACCCCCCAGGGGGGCCGTGACCTCTACTTTGAGAACCGATGTGTTAAACGGTAGTAAGGCTATCAGAATGTAGCTCTGAATGAGCAGGGATTTAAAACTCTCAGAGTAGAAATCCATTGTTGTATGATGTACTGGCTGACCCTTAGAAACATGCTTAGGTCAAACTGCATCCTGCAACCTACACAGCTGAGGCCTATATATATAATATAAGAAAACAAAGAGGAATGGTCTCAAGTTGCCATGGGGGAGGTTTCGGCTGGATATTAGGAAACACTATTTCACTAGGAGGGTGGTGAAGCATTGGAATGGGTTACCTAAGAAGGTGATGGAATCTCCTTCCTTAGAGGTTTCTAAGGTCAGGCGTGACAAAGCCCTGGCTGGGATTATTTAGTTGGGGATTGGTCTTGCTTTGAGCAGGGGGTTGGACTAGATGACCTCCTGAGGTCCCTTCCAACCCTGATATTCTATGATTCTATGCAAAGAGACGAGTTCAAGATAATCCACCACCTCCACTGCTGGCAGGCAGCTGCTTACAGAGAAAGAAGACTGAGAAACAAAGATTTGTGGAAGATTGGGCTAAATTCTTCTTTTGTAAAGATTGAGATAAAATGTCTCTCACTTAGGCTAGAGGCCAGATTTGTTGTTAGTGATTATAATGAGATTCTTTGTTAAACTGAGCACTACCACCAATTCCAGCCTCCCCTGGAATGTCTTGCTCCATTTCGGGCAATACTGCAACACAGAAAAATTTCTGAGCTAAAAATTCGTTCTGCAGACACTAATGAGAGAGAGGCATTGCATCTCACATCCGACCCACAGCTATTCAAGGAGCGCAGGTAGAAAAGAAAAACATCTTCCTGCAGATACTAGTTTCTGATGCCCATGGGTTGGGAGTTATGAAGACCTCATTAGGGAAAGAGGACTTGCTTAGCAGATCAGACCATTGATTGGTTCATCAAATAGTTACTACCTGATGCTTTAGAGCAGCAGTGTCTAATAGAAATTTGATGCTAGCCACAGTTGTGATTTTGAATTTTTCTTATTAGCCACATTATTTTAAAAAAACCACATTAAGCCACATTATAAAAAAGCCACATGCATTAGCCACAATTCAATAGCCTATTAGCTACACGTGGCTAGCGGCGAACGCATTGGACACCGCTGCTTTAGATGATGAAGAAACCTGGACAGTTTCTCAGAGCTGTTCTTTCCTAATGCCATTTGTGACAAGCTCTCAGTTTGGACCATGGAATTCATTATTCAGTTATGCAGCTCCTTTAAAATCCAGCTACTTCACTGATTTATCTGGAAATCTTATTGGTTATATTAATTTCATACCATGAATCAGATAGTGGACCATAAAGTGATGCGTGGATGCCTACTTCTTGGTTGTGTGCCCAACGCTGGTTAAATGCAAAGAGACATTGGAGTGGTTGAAGGTACAACTTCATGAACAGCTGGTAGCATTGAACTGCCTAATGCCTTTTTAATTAAAACATGTTAACTAAATTACTTAATTCCAGGTCTTAATCCGAACATAGTGCCAAAAAACAACAACAGAAAAACCACCCCCAAAACCCTGAGGTGACCTAGAATAGTTTGCTTTTCTGCAAGTATTTATTAAAATTATACTTCCCTTTCATATGTAAGATTGCAAAGGCCTGAGATATGTATTCAGCTGCTGCTCCTTCATCTGACCTGGGACTACAGTGAATAATCTTTTTGTTAATTCACTGTTGCTGTTCTCCCAGGTTTAAAAGTCAGCCAGAAGCAAAAAACATAAAGACTAGTACAGTATGTGGCTGCAAAATGCTCCAGTGTGCTGATGAAGCATCTATAGATAAAAAATTAAATTCTGGAAATAGATCTTTATGTACTAAAATATTTTTTTAAAAATTCAGTAAACATGAGTGGGCCAAGGAGGTCCCTGTGAACAGTTAATGGACAAGATTGGCTGCTTGATTGAAGCATATGCTTAAACTCCAGAGCAAAATTGCATATGTTGTATTTCCTGGGTAAATGGAACTGAACGGATTGTCTGCAGAACACAGATGCTCTTCATTTTGTTTTGGTCACACAAATTTTAGAGAATGGCTGTTTTTCATTCAAACATCCAGATTTCCATGGCAACAAGGATATTCACATGCAAGTAGAGGTATTCACTATTTGCACTAAAATACTCATTGTTTATAAAATTTCAGATCCTGATCTTCAGAAGTGCTGAACATCCACAAGTGAGGCAGGGTGCATTTTTTTGGTGAATAGTTAAGTTGCCAAAAAATGCATATTTTTTTTGGCAGGGCATCAAAATGATCACAAATTTCTGTTGAATTCAGCCAAAAAACAAAGAATTATTTTTGTAAGCTGAAATTCAGTTGTGGTTCAAAATCAACTATTTTTTCCCCAGATTTTTCAGTTCAGCCCCTAACCCAAAAAATCAACTATTCACTCAGCTCTACCCACCTGGCCAATTGAAGTCAGTGAGAGTTGCAGGCACTCAGTACCTCTGAAAAGCAGGCCCTCGGTTGTTCAGTCAGGGAACCAGAACCATCTGGCTTAGATGATCAGAAACACACCATACATAAAAAATAGTTCACAAAAACAGCTGATGACAAAATGGAATTGTTGATCCATGGGAAATGCTGACCTTTAAATCAGGGCAGAAAGACAGAATCTTGAAATACTGGAAATTCTGAAACATTTTAATTCATAAACATCACTGTTCCCTTAATGATAATGCTGAAATGTCTTAATATAAAATATCAAGTATTAATAGGTAAATATTAAATATAATATTGATTTTGTTATTACAAGTCAACATGAAATGAGAAAACCAAAATGAAATACTCCAAAATGATTTTGAATTATTTTGAATTTTTTCTGTCAGAAGTTTAGTTGAAGTAGATATAGTCCTGCAAAGCATTTCTAGTTTGACAAAACAGCATTTTTTGACAGAAGACTATTCCACTGAAATTTTTTCACCCAGCTTTATTTTAAACAAGCCCACTGGTTGAAATATGTTCACAAAGTCTATGAAGAACTAAATTTGCAAAAATCCATAGTCTCTGTATAATTCCTGATCAGATTGCTTTGATAAGGTATTCACTATGAATAGTTTATCCCATCATCTCTTCATACATATTCTTTGGATCTGGTTACATTGCAAATATGGTAGGACAGAATTAATATATTTACAGTAGAACTAATATTTTTATCAGAATATATTTGGAGCCTTAATATAAAATCTCACTACTCTATGTTGGGGTTGGTTGATTGTATTAAATATTACATCTTAAGTGCAGTGGAACCCATTTTAATTAAACTTCTGTGCAGTAAAACTGTCTATATTGATGTAAAAGAACCTCATGCTGTTTTAATACATTGTGATTTGCAATGCATTCCCAGCTATTTATAGTGAAATTGACTTCACAGTTTTAATCTTAGCATAGAACCTGGAAAAGTCTTCCAGCTAGTACAGATTCTAGTACTCAAGTTGCAAAATTAAGGGGGGAAATATTAATATAGTTTACACAGGCCAATCTTGGGGGTTTTGGTTTTTTGATCACCCACATTTTCCTTTGAAGTAGAGCTGGGTGGCATTTTTCAGCTGAAACATGCAGATTCAGTTCAACTGCAACATTTCACAAACTTGTGTAGAATTGAAACATCCCCCCCTCAAAAAAAAAAATTCAAGCAAAATTAACTGCTTAATTTCAACATTTTTGGAACAAACTGTTTTGATTTTTCATTTAGAAATGTACTTTAATTTTGTTTTAAAAAATTATACATTTTTCATAAGCTCAAAACCTAAACTAAACATTTCACTCAGCCTGAAATTATTATTTTTTTAATTCCATTTTTGGAACAGCTAGAAATCCAGAAAAAAATCAGTGATTGGCCCTGCTCTTCTTTGGAGTCGTGGAGGATACATGTGCACTGTAGCTGGGAGCCAGCATCCCAGCCTGGAGAGAGAGACTTGTGCAAAAGGAGTTGGACCTAGTGCCCTAAAAATAGCAGTGTGGACATTGCATCTCAGGGTCCCAAGCATAGGGAGTTGGGAGTATTGAGAGCTGCAGCCTGAGCTGCAACATCCACACAGCTGTTTTTAGCATGCTGGGGTGAACCTTATTGTTATGAGTCTGTGTACCCCAGGGTGGGAGGTTTACTCTCAAACGCCGCATAGACATACTCTCCGATGCCATATGATTCCGTATTCTCCTCCAGAAAAGCTGGCTTGCATAGAATTAAAAAGATTTTGGAACTTTTCAGTATCTCTGTAGTGAATGGGGGAAGAGTTGCTACAGCAAGAAAAGAGAATGGTTTGACTGGCACAGATTAAACACACAGCATTAGTTTTGAGCGAATGAAGACACCTTTTTCAGTCCTGTAAAGTACTTGGTACAAAAATAACATCTTCCTCTGCATTTTTAACCTGTTTGGTAGAGCCTCCAGGCTCTGCTAATCTAAATAATAAATAAAAACATACTACTGCTACTCCTACTATTTTGGCTGGAAGTCTGGAAAATGCCAGTATTCTAAAAAGTGATAGGAAAAGTTAATAAAATATCTCCTACTTTGTGTTTGGAATATTTAACCATGCTGAAGTTGGGTTTTAGGTTTTGGTTTGTTTTAATTGCCTTTTTAGCTTCTGGCCACCATATTTACTATGTCAATTTCACAGTCAGTGCTGTATTGCCAAAAATCTGATATTCATAATACAAGGGCATTGGAGGTCAACTATTTTCTGGTGTATTTCCATTGACGATAATGGAGTTAAATTTACCACCAGGTATAAATGTTGAACTAAACTTTTTATCTTAACAATTGCATAGGAACTAAGCCTTAAATATATCCTTGAGCAGCCTCCTTGATTAAGAGCTTCGTGTTGGCACTCAGTTAGTTATTTGAGGTCACGCATTCTTGGAAGCCAGTGTTTTTATAAAGCCCATGTCAAGAATTCTTCAGATGTGATTAAGACAGACAATAAAGAAATACATGTTATTGTTTTTAAAAGCAAATACCATGCACCCCGTTGCCTGGGTATTTTGTGATTTCTTGTATTTAAGTGTGTGTGTGTGTGTGAATAGATGTGTGTATAATGGATAACCTTAGCAGTGTCAGAAAGTATCTTTGGCACTTTGCAGCACAGTCGAAAATATATGAATGTTTATTCCAAATTTTAAGGCTTTTCTAGTTACTGTTTTTACTATGTTATTTCTAAAAAAATACCAGCAACATTAATATCCAACATGAAAAACTTAACACATCCTGTTTAAAATGTTTGTTTTATTGCAAATAGGCCATACTTTCTGGACACTTAAAACTTAATTTGTTTGCCAGTATTTCATAATGCTTATACACACATTTGTACTAATGAATGCAGATAAAAGTTAACATGTACATACATGCCTATTGAGTTAATATACTCCTAATTAAAGTGTCTTAGCTTGGAATTCACACTAGCAAAGTGCCATATGGATCTGATGATTAACTTTAGTGAACTTTTCCAAAATTAAAATGGACATGTTGTGAATGGTGCCAGAAAGTAAAAACTAAATATCAAACACTATTTCTATTGGCTATATTGCTTGCTTGCCTACCTCTTGGAAGCAGGCACAAAAACATTTTTTTGTAAAGGGAAAAGAATGAGTGT
The DNA here is from genome assembly GCA_032164245.1 of Sternotherus odoratus. Classification (NCBI taxonomy): domain Eukaryota; kingdom Metazoa; phylum Chordata; order Testudines; family Kinosternidae; genus Sternotherus; species Sternotherus odoratus. The sequence goes on from JAVMKO010000007.1 coordinate 88,680,039, forward strand.
TTTCCAGAGAAGAATGATAATTTGTTCCCTAGGGTTTCATGTGGAAATATTCTTTATACTAATTATTTTATATAGGAACAAGAAAGCCTGTAGGGTTTAGAGTTTAGGGTAGAGCTGTACAAGTTTTAGAATAATCTCAGCTGGCAAAACTTTTTCTTTTTGTGTGAAAAGCTTATTCTTCTCAATGAAAAATTCAGCCAGAAGTGTGGGGTTCAAATCTAAGTTCTGTTACCAGAGTTCCCAAAAATTCTGGGTTTGTGGTTCAAACAAAAGGTTTTCATTTTACCCATATCTAATTCTGACATTGAGTAAAACTGCTGCTTTTGTTGGGTTGTTGTTGCTTACCTAATAATTCACAATAGCTCTCCCAATCATTAGTGCAGTTCTGCTGTAAGAAATTTAATAGATTTAGGATTTCACCACTGTATTGGTGGTGTTATACTCTCGCTAATTTATTTTAAGGTGCATTTCAGCTTTTGCCTCATGTCTGCTATCCTATTCAGAATTGTCCTGTGACTTGAAAATCATTTGATTCCTTGATTTTTTTTGGTATGTTTTGAATCTATAGGAGGGCCCTAAACATAAATGACTGGTGATGCCAGAAAGAAACATACATGTTTTATGTCAGAAAGTAAGATATGAAGTGGAGAAGAAATGACATTGCTTTGGTCTTATATTTCAATGGTAAGGATCTAAAACAAGATGAGGTAGATGGATGATAAGCATCCAAATTGCACGTAGGATAGATGATCGCTATTCTTTCTTACTACTAGTCCATGTCCTGTGTTTGACTTCAGGGAAACTGCCTCCATCTCTCTCCTTCATTATGCAAACATTTGTATTTCGCTGACATGTCATATCCAATAATTGCACTATAGCTGATTATGTGCTTTCATTAATCATCACTCAGAAGGAATGTCGTGGGAGAAGTGTTTTTGCAGTTCACTTTCTTCTGTCCTTGGTGATATGAGGTCTTCTCACATTCTGGTATTAAAAACATGACTCCTACTTTATTGTTGTCTGGAGACAAGCTGCAGCTGTGGCCAACAGCATAAATTGTGTGTACATGTAAATAGCTTGAACTTTTGCTACAGTGATTTTCTTCTGTCAGTGTTGTCACCCTTTTTCAGCCAAGCACGAAATGCCACAGTGACCACAGGGATCCGAGCTAGTGTGAAGTTTAAGTCAGAAACCCAGGCTAAAGCTGAGGTGGAAGAGGGATACATTTCAGGGCATCCTGTGTCTCAGCCTTAGTGATGCAGGTAGTTTGCAGTAAACATACTTAGATTCTGTGCGTTCTGGGAGTTCACCTCCATACACTGAACTCTGCTCAGGGCCTGAAAGTGGCTGAGCACCCTCAAATCCTGTTTGACTTGCTGGAAGTTGGGTGTTCTCAGCCCCGTGTAGGATCAGTCCCTACAGTTAGTAAATGCAGACAACAGACTTCTTTTTTTGTAGTGTTTTCACTGCCAAGACAGAACTTTATTTGTAACAGATGGGGCCAGTCTGAAAGTTCAGAATGCCCCGTTTGGCTCCCCCTTGACCTTCAACCGTAGGAAATGGTGGAGAATTCATACTTGTCACTTTAGCAATAACCTGTGGCAGCACTATTGATTTTTAGCCATCACAGTTCTATGTTTGCATTTCAATCCGTAGTGAGCACGTATTTACTCTTGGAGTTGTTTAGCACTGTAACAACGCTAATGGGATATTTGAATATCTGGCTCTTTCAGACATGCCACATTTTTGTCCACGCGTCCAATAGTGCACATGCAAAGTAGGCATGTTGATGAGCATGCAAACAGGTGATCTCAAGAGCACTGAGATCGGACCCAAAATGTATTTCATGAAATAACATTTGTGATACAGTTGAGGGGGACAAGGCAGTGGCATCAAAACAGCCTTTTCCCCAGGATCACTCTGGTTACTTCCCAGTCCCCACCACAGTGTATGGGTTCTTTTCCCTGTCATGCCTTTCCAGGGTTGGCCTTTGTAAATTTTGTGGAGCTGAGTAGCCATTTTGCCAATGGCGGCAGTTGTTTACGTCTCTCTTTCTCTGCTTTCATTTACGTTTTGATCTGTTTGCTCCCAGCTTTCACTTCCTTATTGCTGAGGAGATGGCACTGTCTCACAGTACATTTTACATGTCAAGAAAAAATAGCATTGTAAAAACTGACTTAAAGACCATTCCCATTGTACAAACCCAGCTCTTTCACCACAGTGCATCACCGTATGAAACAGTGCAGAGTATATTCCAGATGTTTAAGTGCCTTTAGAGCATCTAAAGCTGCTATAAATGATTGAAAATGATAGAAATAATAAACACCACCTGGAATTAGAAGAGTGTTTGTAGTGAAAGCCTCCTACCTGTGGGGTTTGATGTTGATGTTTCTGATTTATGCAAAGGAGAGCCCCTCAGCAGGCCTGTTTTCTTTGGCTCCTGTGCTATCATGCGGTTATGCTTCTTGACAATGTTCTCTCTCAATTATTCAACCCTGTTGGTCTTATAGATCTAATTTTTTTAATGGTTCTGAACAGTGGGTATTTGTATGTGGCAGAGTTTGCTCAGGAAAGGCATGGGAAGATTTATTCCATTGTTGGCATGTCTTTGGAAGTAACATATTTAAGTGATTTACCTTTTCTATTTGGATGGTGCTTTTAAAAATTGGATTCTTGAATGGGACACTGATTAAAATAGGTATAGCGTCTGGAGTTTTCAATCTATTGCAATCAAAGGTCTCAAGAGCAAGTGGAGATTGGAAATTGTTTAAGAAAAACACTGGATGCTTGGTGACTGCTAACTGATGGGTGGATCCTGGGAGTTGCTGGGGGCAGTGGACTCTTAGTACCTTCAAATAAAGGTTTGACTCATGGGAGAGCCGGTAAGAGATGAGTCTGTAGTTTCTGGTCCCAGTTACAGCTGCCTGGGACATCATTACATTGCAAACAGCAAAGTAAGCTGTGCATATTGATTCCTCTGAGGGTGCAGATATGTAATCTACATATGCCTAATAGGAAGACATTTCTTTAAAGGAGCCAGAGAGGAGATGTGGGGGAGGAGTGAGTTGTGTCTGGGTCACTGTTGCTAGACCAATGCACAAGTGGCATTCCAGGCTCACGTTTCTGTAATTTGGTATGGTAGTGTTGGGCATAGTCAAGCGACAGGGAGCCTATTGAGCAACAAACTCAATTGAGGGCCAGTGGTCAGGGGAGCTGCTTTCCAACAAGACATATGACAGGAGTGGGATGGGAGTAGGGTGACCGGACAACGAGCGTGAAAAATCAGGACAGGACGGGGGATAATAGGAGCCTATATAAGGAAAAGCCCCAAATATCAGGATTGTCCCTATAAAATTGGGACATCTGGTCACCCTAGCTGGGAGAGGCTCAGTCACAGAGCAGAAATCAGGATGTTTTCCCCTAGCTCTGAAGCCCTTTGCAGCAGGCTAGTGATATATTGTTAACTTTAATTGTATACCTTGAATGTTATTTGATTTTAGCCAAATGGTTGTAGTCAAATTGTCTTAGCGAGTCCGGTTCACCAAGCCTTTTCTCATTTAAATGTGACTATGGGGAAAGAGTCGCCTATATTTTTCTATTCTCAGATTTGTATTTTTCTCGTAATAGGGTTAATCATTTACATATTTCATACTGATTGGTTCATTAGCTGACTAGCAAACTGAGTGATTCCAGCCCCGCAGAGGAGGAGAAAGCCTCTGCATGGCTTCCAACTGAAGATTTTTGCCAGCAAGAGGAAGGATGATATTGTGGTGCTTTTTTCTCAGCAGACTGTATGAAGTTGATGAGCAAAGACTCTAACTGAGACTCAGGTGAACTCAACCTAAGCTTTTGGAACTCTGAGTTACTTCTCACTGTGTTTCCGTGGGGATTTATCTGTTGAGATTTAATTTGGTGATCATGTGTATAGTCAGGTATTATCTGTAAAGATAATGTATGTGGATTATGAAGTAGCCTTTTTATTTAGAGGAAATTAAGCTATTATTATTATTAATTTTTATCTTTATGAAATTGGTACTTCAGAATTAAGTTCATTCCTCTTGTTCTATTTGGATTTTGTTGTGGGAAGGTTGACTCTGTGTAACCCTTGCTGAAAACCCTCAACAACTGAGTTCTCAGTCTCCATGTGCTTTTCTGTAGCAGTTGTGGGGAAACACTAAGAGAGAAGTGGTAAAATAAACTCTAGCTCACTCAAAGGTTTTGTGTGCAGGGATTATTGGCTGCTGTTATCCGTGTTTGATGATAAAGGGTTGGGAGGATTTTGTGAAAACACCTTTGCTCTGGTGCCGTGTGTTGGCACTGATTTTGGGTGGTGGAACTCAGAGCTCTATGGTATTTGATGGGCTTTTTAGTCACGCTCACTGTACTCTTTGTGATAGAGTTGTGCATGTATCAGAGGGCATGCTACAGTGTAAAATGTTTAATTGTATTTTGTAGATTATCTCTTTCCTGCAATTTCCCCTGTTACAGGGGCAGATGGGGATTTAACTAAAGCAGAGGACTCACTATAAAACCTGATGGGTCTAGAACGCAGGCCTGCAGAGCGGCCAGGTAACCAATAGCTTCAGGCTGCCACCCAGCACCTCCCGTAAGCACCTTGCACTCCGCTGCCCATGACCCCTTGTGGACACAGATTAGGTGAAGTCCCACCTCAGGGGGTTTAACAAGTACCAGCCTCTTGGCTGTTGATTGGCTACCCGCACTATATAAAGATGGCAAGGGGCATTCCAGGAAGGGTCCAGGCAATAATGTGGATTTTCTGAAGTTGCCACAACCATTCCTGTTCCTGAACTCCTGGACGTGACCCCAGCTTGATTTGGACTTCACCTCCTGACCCAGATCCTGAAATCTGATTCGGACTCTGGTCCTTGGTATTGACCCTGGCCTGGAACCTGACTACAAACTCCTCCGCTATTCCCAGCCTCAGGTTTAAATCTTCTCTGACCCTTGATCCTGACTGTCCTTATTTGGATCCTGACACTCACCTGGATTTATAAGTCCACCTGCAATTAAGTGACAGGTTTAAGAATAGCAGCTGTATTAGTCTGTATCCATAAAGAAAGCAAGGAATGCTTGTAGCACCTTAGAGACTAACCAGTTTATTTCAGCATAAGCTTTCGTGGGCTATAGGCCACTTCATCGAATGCATAAGAACCACCACCAAAACACCAAGAGAGAAATAGAATTTCAGTCAGAGGGCTTTCCCGAGCAAGCTCTCAGATCAGAGCCATTAAGAGAGAGAGAGAGGCATCGGATGCATCCGATGAAGTGGGCTATAGCCCGTGAAAGCTTATGCTGAAATAAACTGGTTAGTCTCTAAGGTGCTATAAGTATTCCTCGCTTTCTTTACCGTAATTAAGTGTGACTAACATCCTGGCTTTGTGCATATTGCCTCTCTCTGAATGGCTCTGATCTGAGAGCTTGCTGGCGAAAGCCCTCTGACTGAAATTCTGTTTCTCTCTTGGTGTTTTGGTGGTGGTTCTTATTTCATGTTTATATTGTGGTAGCACTTAGAGGCCAGTCAGGTCAAGGTTGTGTTTTTCTAGTTGCCGGTGCTGCTGCTGGCTGGTTTCTGTCTGTCATAAGTATGAAGTGCCATAGAATTACTGTTTTACCTGTGAAGGGTTAAACCTGAAACAGGAGGGGATGACATATCTGAGCTGCTAATACCTAGGAGACAAAGGGTTTAGTTTCACTTTGTTCCCGGGTTTTTCTGTCGGTCTTTCTCTCAGGCTACTGGGAGCCTGTCTGCACTCCCTGGCTATGGGGAGAAATCATATCTATGTTTCTATTCATCATTTCAATAACCTGCTAAGAAAACAAAAGTGGCAGTAAGTGTATTCTTGAATTGTATCACTTTGTAATCCATCCACGGTGTCCTTAAACTGTAAAGTTTAGCAGAGAGAGAAATTCCAAGGGAGGGGGCTCCACGAGGGCTGGGTAAGGCTAGGAGACTTAGTATCTATGAATTTCTGTGTAAGGAGTTTATGTTTTTCTCTTTTTCTTTTATTAAAACTTTTTCTTGTGTAAGAACCGTCTGGTTATTTCCATTGGAGTGATCCTAGTTTGGATCAGGCTCGTCTCACAGCTAGTGCGGGTTTGTGTTCTCGAATCTCTCCCAGGTAAAAAGGGTGTGTGTGTGTTACTATCGGGTTCCAATGTGTCTCACCCCATAGTTTTGGGGACTCATATTGGTGGTGGCAGCAATTTCCAAGCCCCAACTGGAGAAGTTGGGTTTTGGGAGAAAAGATTTAACCTAAGCTGGTAAAATAAGCTTGGGGGGTGATTTGTCTTTCATGTGGGGTCCCCACATCTTTACCCTAGAGTTCAGAGTGGGGAAATAGAATCCCTGACACGTCCAAAAGGACGTTTCCATGCCTGCTGTGAATCTCTGAGGTAAGGAGAGCACAGGAGTTTTAGGATACCCGTTGTTCTCAATTGTGTATCAATATGAGACTGTAAAGCACTAGGACTTGATTCTTATAGTTTATGAACAAACCCTATGATAACGGACAAGATTCCTGGCAAAGCACCTACATATAATTCCCCATCTTCCCCCCGCAGTCCACTGTTGTCTTTCTCATCTGAGGTTGTTTTGAGTAGTTCCAAAACCTAACTTACCATTCAGGTGGACTAAGATACAAGCCAAGGTCTGGTCTTTGCATGGAATGTTTAGTTGCAAAATAAATATTAGAGCAGCCTTCTAAATCCCCATGTACTTTAAGCCTATAAGTTGAGTAATGAAACATGGTATTAAGAGCAGAACCCATCACCTACTTCACACACTTCTTGCTGACAATGACACAGCAGAAGCAGGCTGGTATCCATCCCTACTGGAAAAAACTGTCAAGCTTTCATACCAGAAAAATGGCTTGAGTTACTCTGTAAACTCACTTAGTTGTTCCATAAGCTTTCATTAGGCCGTGCCAGGGAAATGTAGCACAGTGCAAAGGGGAGATATTATTCACTCGCTGCACTTCAGAGCACTCTCGAGGTCAGGTATGCTACAAGAATGCAGCCATAATCCTGTTTTACTGCAGAAAGATCATTTACCTTGCAATGTGACATCAAAATTATTGCTGCTTTCATGAGAGAGAGATTCTGTCCTTGCAGTTTTCCTTTCAAATTCAATTACAGTTTCCATTCACAAAGGGATGTTGTAAACGGAGGCTGTCTGCTTCATCTTTACTAAAAGTTTTCTTGTCATAACACTTGCAGGGCTGCTTTATCTTGGCTCCCAGATGCACTCAGATTTGCACGTAAGTGCCTTTGTTTTAAATGTCTGGTGGCTGCTGCTGCAAATGTCAGATCTAAATTCATGTAGAACATACCACCTTATGCTATTAGTGGTCCACTGATATCAGTTGATACGGCTTTAAGATACCAAGGTGCTGGGTGACTTAATAAAAACTTAAATAGAATGTTAACAAATAATAATTGCTACTGATTCTCCACTGCATCGGCTGTGCGAAGGGGTTGATAATAGGGAAGTAATGGTTAGCGGGCAGGGTTAGGATTTGCAGACTAGTGCTTGGACACTGACTCACTGCATGACTTTATCTGAGTCACTTATAGTCCAGTCCTCTGGTGTACTGAGTGTTTCTGTGAATGTGCTGAGGCCCTCAGCTTCCATTGACATGAATGGGAGATGAGGTTGCTCAGCAACCAGAAGAAATGTAGGATTGGGCCTTTAGCCTCGCTGGGACTAAGTTACATTTATTTTTTTACAGTTGGATAAATCCTGTGGTAGTTTTGCACCATAGTGAAATTTAATATTTGCAGAGTTCTTCTATTGTCTTTCTTCAGAGGACCTCAAAGTGAAAATTACCATTATTGGGGCCTATTTAAGTGGTGTTGATAGACACAAGGAGCCTTGACATGGTGCGGCATGGAGGGGCAGTTTGAAATGCCTCTGTGATATTCTACCCTCACGCCTCTGTACCATCAGGTATATCGTTTGAACTGCTTAGTGAGTTTTGTGATGATCAAGATGTTTGTGTAGATCAAGACATCTTCCCTTTTTAATGTGCCTTTCACATGTTTTCCCCCACTTCCTGTTCAACAGAAAACTTCTATCAGCTGTTTCTCAATCTGTCTCCAGGAATATGTATCCCAGAATTGTTCATGTTGTTTATTGTTTCACCTTCTATTCCCAACCCTCTCCAATGGTACGGAAGAAGAGTTTGGGGCAAATTGGGATGGAGAGGGAAGGTTTCACACTGAAGATTAGATCTTGTAGAGTTGGTCTTGATTATTATTACTACTTAATATTACTGCTTCCAAAGATGGTGCTACAATGGAAGTAGGGCACATTAGCTGAATCACAACCTGCAGACTTTGGGGAAGTTTGGATCTGAATCCAGATCCAAACTCAGTGACGTAAGTCTAACTCTGGAGTATACTGTATACAACAGAGTACACATATAATTCCCAGAATTACAGTGGGGATTTTTCTTACACACACGCTGTTGACCCTTTCTACTGTATAAGATTTTTGGATATACGTGTACATTTTCCATGTAAAATATAGACCATTCATTTTACTTCAGTGTCTGAATAGGTCATGCCTGTAGCATGTATTTGTTAAATGAGAAGCCAATATTTCCAAGGATGAACTTTAATCCATAGCTGGTTCTCTCTCTAACCTAAAAAGTAATGACATGGGGAGAACCTTGTAAGCCTTGACAAAAATGCTCAAACTCACAAGCCATAACTACTTCCTGCAGGCTGGTGGGAATCGGAAGAGTCAGTGTTCATGGGACTCTCTCTCCTCTGTTGATAGTTTCAAAATTCTAATCTCAGTGCCTGTTACAAGTCACATCAGCTGGTGGTCTGATTATGTGCCGCTATATCATTAGTTAGACTAATGCAAAAAGACAGCCAAGATAAAATTACTAATGAAGATTTGGGATGGAAGGGTGAGTGCGCATAAAAAGAAATCTGTAATGTAATCTGCTCTCCCTTTGGTTTCCTTAATATATTTTCAGCAGGGTGCATATGTTGTAAACCACAAAATGTATCCGTAAAGGAAGATTAACCTCTCTCATTAGGAATTAAACCAAACGTGGGACTAAAAAATAATTTGATCTACAAATCTTTGTCATTTGAAAGCCAAAGAAGTAATTTCCTAGCTGGTAAAATGGTCAATCTTAAGAACTGATCTTATTTGCATGCTGTGTACTTATAGCACATCTGCACTGGGGAACCTCACTTAATGGACTTCTTTCACCCTTTGCCTGTTGGATATAATGGGAAGGAGCTGAGAGAGGCACCCTATTTAATGCCACGTAGACTTAGTGGACCTGTATCCAAAGTTTGCAGGTGTGTCCATAAAGCAGATTGTAAGAACCTGCAGGCCTGGAACCTGGGACTATAGAGGTTTTGTGCTGCTCACACCGCTACCTTGCCGTGGGAGGCTTAGAGTGGAGTCCCATGGAAAGACTCCATGAGGCTGCGCTTGGCAGGAAGAACCTCCCAGCTGGACCTGAGTGGCATTCCTTGCAGCATCGGTACGGTCCTTAGATTCTTGCTGCATAGCTGTCAGCTGGGACATTCCTGTTTGGTCTATGTGGCCAGTTAAGACTCTGCAGTGTCTCAGGAATACTCCCCTCATCTGGAGTTAGGGAGGCAGTGAGCATGGCTATAGTGTTCAGATGGGGTGAAATCTGTGACCCACTCTTAGCAAGCCTGCCGTGAGAGGATTCCCTCTCATAGGTCTGTCCAGCTACGGTACCTCCATGGGTATCTAGAGACCAAAGCCCAGAAGTGGAAAGCTGACAGATTCACGACAGTTCTTCTTCAACCCATAAAATGCAATTACACGTGGGCTGGTTAACAAACTGGAGCTTCCTTTCTAATGGCATCATTCTCAATAGCTTATTAACTAGTGTGTGGCCTTTCTCCAGGAATTATGAGAGCAGATATAAAGAGCTGTTTATAAAACTGTTTATTCTAAGTGAGATGTCCTGAGGGGTAACAGATTCATCAGGGGCTTGTCAGAATGGAAAGTAAGATGGGGAGAAAACATTAGGGTGCTTGTGGTTTTTGGCAACAAGTTATAAACATTTCTTCATGGACAGAGCTGAGCATGAAATTTACTGCCCAATTTTTATGACAGCGATTTCAATCATTTTGCTATGCTTTGCTGTTGCTGTCAAAAAGCAACAACAAAAACCTGTCCAGAAATTGCATGGTTGACATTTGCGTAGGTTGTGTTGTAAAACGTATTGAGCTTTATCTGGTGAATGTGGGGTTGTCATTTTTATATGATCTCAAATGTTTTTTGGAGTAACCTAAATGTCACAGCGATTTATGGTGTAAGGGACCATCTACCACAAAGGTAGGCTTATCTGTGGGACAGGATAGATCAGAGTGCCCAAGGGAACTGTCTATGACTGTGTGGTTGGGCTGTTAAAGTGCCTGAGGCGTTCACACCTCATCCCTGGTTGGTGTAATCACCACCAATTTGGGGTTTGTGCCCTGCTTCTTAAGTCTGCCCGGAAGTTGATATTCTCGCTTTTGAGCCACTGTGCGACAGCTTGCTCCTGAGCACCCCAAAGACCAAATGAGGGGGCCACTGGGCCAAGTGGGAAGGGAAGTAGGCCTCTGAGCCCTCCCTTTAGAATAGATGCTAGTGATAAGTGGGGCAAGGGCTGTGGGGTTTGTTGGTGGTTGATGGTGAGGTAATGTGTCCTTAACATGAGACTGGAAGTTGAGATGTTCCCCTCATTCCTTCAAGCAAACAAGACAGTGTTTGGTTTACGTCAAACCCTCATGAACCAAAATGCAGGGCTCAGTTCAGTAACACGCAATGAACTTTGCAGGGCTCACTGTAAGGATGCCTTCTGTCCAGGTTTTCCAAGGGGGAGGAGGCAGAGAGCCGAGCGAGGGGGAGGGGGCAGAGAGCCGGGAGGGGCAGAGAGGCAGAGAGCTGAGCAAGTGGGGGGGAAGGGGGAGAGAGCTGAGTGAGTAGGGGGGAGGCCGCGAGCCATTACTGTTGGCCCGTGTACACGGGCTTATACACTAGTCTGACATAATTAGTTTTAAACCCTATGAGAAACACAAGAGCTGCCCCAGTTTAACTACATTGATTTAAGTTAAACCAATGCAACTTGCATATAGACAAGCCCTGATTATCATTGTCACTGATGAATACAGGGCAATTAGAGCTTAGCTGACAATGTGCTGATGGTGTGCAATGCCTAAGAATATCCATTTTCACTCAGGCATAACTGAAGTGGCTCTGCACTGTTATCAGTAAAATATTTTTATCAGTACAATAGGGTGCTGTGACTTAGGCCTTGTCTACACTGGAGGTATGGGCTAGAGTCGATCACAGGCAGGCTGCATACACACTGTGGGGAATAGCTACATGTAACAGTGAAAGGCTCTGGCGGGTGGGAGGCAGTGGGGAAAGGCCCCAGCAGCTCCCCACTGCCTCCTTTCTGCCAGAGCTTTCCCCCCCCTGCTGGAGTTTTTCCTGCTGCAGGAAAAGGGTTTGGCAGCAGTTCTGCCACTAAGGGCTTATCTTCACTACGGCCGGCAGGGATCGATCTTTTGGCGATCGATTTATCGTGTCTCATCAAGACGTGATAACTCGTCACCCTGCGCCCTCCCTCCGTCGACTCCGGAACTCCAGCTCGCCAAAAGGCGCAAGCTGGAGTCTACAGGGGAGCGCGCCGCCGCCTGCCGCTGCCGTGAGGACAGCAGGTAAGTCGTCTGTAGAGACGCCGATTTCAGCTAGGTAAATTGCGTATGTACAGCCGATCTCCCCCCCTAGTGAAGACTAGCCCTCAGTCGCATTGAACATTCCACACAGGCCAGCCCTGAGGTTCTGTACCACCAGCAAAGCTCTGTTAGTAAGGGCTGATGTTGCTGATACTTGTTCATTATCAGCAGATAGGTGCTGAGTAGATTAACATCCCCTGAAGATGGGTCAGCCCAATGGTCCTAGTCAGTTTCCTGTCTTCCGACAGTGGCCGGTGCCAGATGGAATGATTTGAAGAACAGTAGTAGTGTTGCTACTAAATATCACCAAAGGCTTTGTGTCCATCCTCCCTCCGCCTTCATGGAACAAGAAATTAAAAGATCAAGGACATGCTCATCATGTATTCACTCTCACATCTGTATGTCTCTTGTCCCATACTTCAGTTGCAAACTCCTGCTGTTTATATGGCACATGGCACGAAGGGGGCCAGTCAATGACTGGGACTCAGGTGTTAGTGCCATACAAGTAATTGATAGTAAAACTGTAGCACCTGGGAGAGTTGAAGAGTGGCGTCTGCTATCAAGCTTTCTATGGACTGGCAGTGGTTAATTTATGCTAGGGTTTGCCAGGGATGAGCACCCCAGCACCTCAAGGCTTGGCAGTTCGTAGCCTCGGCAACTCTGGGCTTGCTGCATCCGTTATGAATGTAAAAAAATTGCTTGAGCTCCGGCACCTTTTTCATTACAAATGAAACCCTGTGGACTGCCCTATACAGATTTTTATTGTGCTATGTGGCGCGCAGCTATTGTATTGATGGATACCACTGAAATTATTATGTATTTGTAATGTTGCAGTAGCTAGAGCTCCCATTCAGAGAGGAGGCATTGTATGTGTTTCACTAATCCAGTCCAAACCAGGGTATCATTTTCACAATGATTTTCATGAAAAATGTCCCTCCTTTTCCCCCCTCTCTCACAAAATCAAATTTTGGAAAACCTTGACCAGCTGTACTTACACAGAAAATCCAGTGGATAGTATTTTCTGTACTCAGTTTGTAGGTCTTGTTGAACATGATTTATCAATTGTTGAGTGCTAGCATTGTGGAGGTAGCTGTGCAGGAAAGAGAATAGATGTAGACTTGGATCAAAGGAGCCCAGTCCGGATACTTGATAGGGATTATTGTGTTAACGAGGCTTTATTTAGTTTTGCTGTCTCTAGATTGCTTGTTTACCAAGGACGAAATTCTCTTGTTTCTGCAATGAAATACCCTGCTCAACATTCAGCTTTCCCTATATGTTTGGAACTTCTTCTAAATTGAGAGGGATTAATTTGTAACAGAGGGGTCTGGACAAGCAAGGAAACCAATGTTAAAGCTGGCTACTATTGTACGGATCTGCTGAGAAATGTATCCTCTGTCAGTCATTTAACTGTGCAGTTGTGATTAGTGTAAATGATGGATCTCAGTTAGTTCTGTGAGTCATTTCAATAACAAATGCATGAACACAGACAGTGTCTTGGAGAGAAGTCAGACATCTGGTTGAGATTCCAGGTTTAGGAATGTAGATGATGCAAATGCTGAAATGCCAAATACATCATGCCCAGAAGTGCAGTAATGGTAATAAACAAGGTATTTGACGTAAACAGCAGAAAATAATGAAAGAGAAGAGAGAAATTCTGTAAAGGTAACCAGTGAAGTTTCTTTGTGGGAATCTGCACAGTGTGGCTCTCAGTAGGCCATCACTCTATGTAGATTCTGCTTTATATGCTGCATGCAAAATTATGTTCAGATTTATTTGCTTGTGCCAGAAACAATTTTGCACTTTAAAATAACTGATCAAAATCCGATTTAGATTGTTAGAACATCGGACGCCATGCTGGGTCAGACCAATGGTCCTAGTCAGTTTCCTGTCTTCCGACAGTGGCCAGTGCCAGATGGAATGAACAGAACATAACAATTACTGAGTGATCCATCCCGGGCCATCCAGTCCCATCTTCTGCGGATCTGATGTTTAGGGACACCTGGGAGCATTGGATTGTGTCCCTGACCCCCTTGGCTAACTAACAGCCTTTGATGGACCTATCTGTCCTGAATTTATCAAGTTAGATTCATGTGCCAGGTTATATATAATTTTTTTATTGTAAATAAAATAAGGAATGAGGGATTGAGTCTGAGTATTCTAGATAAAACATAACACCAGAGTGGTATGTTGGTGTGTGACTGGGAATAGTGGGCCTAACTCAGAGTAAAGTGTGGGTTAGGTACATGTGTTACATGTGAGCAAATGAGTGAGTCTAAATTAGTGTGATGGGCATGTTGAGTGGGGGGGGGGGCTGAAAAGTGTAAAATCTGACCATCTTGACATTGAATTACACTTGGGCTCAATTTGGCTAATTGTCCTTTGGGGTTAACATAGGCTAATGTAATTAGCTCCACTCAGATGCAGCTCGTATTTGTTTTAGTGAGAGCCAATGTTAACCTCCTTTTATGGGAGGGACAAGAAGATTAAATCACTTACCCAAGTGACCCGGGGGTCGCACAACAATTCAGCAACAGGCCAGATAATAGGAAAAATACAGGACTCTCTTATCTTCCAGACTTCCTTCACAGTCTATATTACACTCATTAAAGAGACACTGTCTTGGGAATCACATTACTGTCTGAAAGTTTAGACTACTGAAGTTACAAGTAACATATAAGAGCATTATAACTGCAAGAAGGTACCGCGAAAAAATTCTCCGAAGTTTCAGGTTAATATACTTTGTGCATTTGACAACCTTTGACTATGCTCAGTTTCATGATTTGTCCTGTACAGTCAATCCCTGTGGTTCCTGTCCTGAAATCCATGTGAGCATTTTATGCACATGAGAAGTCTCACTTAACTGGTCTAACTCACGTGCATAAAGTTACAAGATAGTCACATGTTTAACTGTTTGAAGAATAGGAATCATGATCCCGTGTTGGAAAAAGAACAGGGTAGCATGAATAAAGTCACAGGAAAATATTCATTTTTTTTTGTTTTAAAAATATTTTTTTTAAATCAGTCTTTTTTTAAAGCACGTTCCTCATTAAATAAGTGCTGTATAAGAAAGTGGTGTTTGCTATGAGATTTAATTGAAGAAGAGACGTTTAAAACAACGGACTAAATTAATCCCTGGAATAATTCCATTAACCCTATGGATTTAGTAGAGAATTAGAATGGTGTCTAATGAATAAGGCTACGTTTTAGTCACAGGTATTTTTAGTAAACATCATGAACAGGTCATGGGGCAGGAAACAAAAATTCACAGACCATGACCTGTCCATGACTTGTACTATAAACTCCTAACTAAGACTTGGACCGATGGGCCGCTAGTGCTGGGGGGGTTGGGAGGGCAGACCAGGGGGCATCATGGGTGCTGGGGGGCAGCCCGGGGAGCGCTGTGGATGCTGGGGGCGCATCCCAGGGAGATGCTGGGGGGCATGTGGCCTGGGACCCCCGCTGGTGCTGGGAGGGGGAGAGTTGGTGGGTCTGGCAGGCTCCCTACTCATCTCCACACGGCTCTCTGGAAGCAGCCGGCATGTCCCCGCAGCTCCTAGCGGGAGGAAAAGCAGGGCGGCTCCACATGCTGCCCTCGCCACGAGCACCGGCTCTGCACTCCCGGTGGCCGGGAATCCCCGGCCTCTCCATCTGGGAGCTGCAGGGGCATGCCAGCCACTTCCAGGGAGCCCCCCCAGGTAAGCACCAACCCGTACCCCACCTTCCTGCCTCAGCCCTGAGCCCCCTCCCAAACTATTGCTAGTGGAGGGGAAGGGTGTGGTGGCCTGGGACTGCCCCAGCAATGGCCAGTGCAGCTGGCTCAGGGGCTGCCCAAGCTGCTTAGGCAGCCCCAGAGCCAGTTGCACTGGCCTCTGCAGAAGTCACGGAGGTCGAGGGAAGTCACGGAATCTGTGACTTCCACAACAGACACCCAGCCTTCATAATGAACATTACTAGTACTTATGACTGGTACAGGTAACATATGCCGGACTGTTCAAATGCAATTGCTACCCCCCTGATAAACTCCCTCTTGAGCTTCAGATACTTCTACTGGTGCTTGAAAATCTCTTGGACAGAGTCCTTGAAATCAGAATTATCTGCAAATTGCCAAGATTTACAACTGTTAGCTGTAGAACTGCATAACAAGCCTCTTGAAGGGAACTAAAAGCAAGAAATCTACATAGCTGGTGGCTCACGTTTTCTTAAGAGGGGCAGTGTTTGGGGTTTTTGTACATATATAGTTTCTTAAAATGCCCAACACACAAAAAGGATTAGACTTGGTCCTCTGAGAGAAAAGGTATCTCATTAGAGGACTGCTAGCCCAAACTATGTGAGCAGCTTCTTGATACTCCCTAGTAGAGAACTTTTTACTTATCTATCTCCAATTCTATATGTAGGACTTTTCCTCACATGCCCCTTTTAACAATGCTAAAGATGTTTTACTTGGTTAAACCATCTTGTAAATGTAAAAAACAAAAATCCCCAAACCATGTTCACTTCTCTAATAAGGAAAAGTTGCTTACGAATCACATTTTTTTGTGCAACGGTAGGAAAGTCTGAAGGAAATCTCCAGCAACCAAAAATGCTTTCCTATCATTCAAAATGATTATCTAGGCCAGTTTTAACAATTTGGTTGCCATCTCTTATGAACATGTAAACGGTTCATATAAACAGCTGTATGCCTTGTTGTCAGACAGTTTGGTCCTCAGACTTTCAGCATGCTGGAGTTTGGAAAGTTTAAACCTGTCTCGCATATCATTGGAAAACGTGCACAAGGATTGTGTATGTTTCTGTGTAGTATATGAATAGAACTTTATTCATAGGTATGATGTCTATTTCTGAGACTATCTTTGAGATATCACAGGTACAAATGATCTGGAATACCACAAACAGAATATCAACAAGATTTCATTAATATTGTAGCTTTTCTATCACACTCTTATCACTGTTTCGGAAGAGCCCCAGTGTTTAAAATAGCATGTGTGTTATGTTACAATAGAGCACTTTGTAGGGGGGTATTCTTTCATATTTGGGATGATATTGGTCTTTGTGGTGAGATTAATCCCCTTTGAAATACAAACTGCGAGCGTTAGTGGTAACTCAGGCCTATCAGACTCAAATATGTGTTGGGGCGTGTCTATACTACAAACTTTTGCCAACACAAATGTTGTTGGGATAAATCTGCAGCAGTTAGTATATCATTTGTGCATGTGCATACTTGGCTCCTTGTGGCAGTGCTGCACATACTTGCCTGTTTCAATCTACACTTTGCAGCATCTGTGCTTGCTGCTGGAGAAGACTCATTATGTCCTGGTGCATCTCCCTCTCCTTTTCTGGCTCCATACAAGGCTGCAATATTCATCCTCCCCTCCCTCTGTTCAAGGTCTGATGCAACACTGGCTTGCAGGATCTCACTGAACATGTCACCCTGGGTCCTTTTCTTTCTCCTCCTGGTCTGGCTCAGGTACGGAGCGGGAACCCCTCAAGTCCACAGTGGCAACAGCTGCAGATAACACAGAGGTAAATATAGTCTCAATGGAGAATGAAAGTGAAGATGCAGAACTCCCTTCCCTTGATACTGTAAATAGTGCAATTTAAAGAGTGTAGGTAGAACAACCCCCGACCCCCACCCCCAGCAGAAATCAGTCTCTTAACTGTAGCCTGGTGCTCTCTGTCAATGAAGCAGTAACACAAAGGGTATGTCGACACTTAAAATACTACAGTGACTCAGCTGCAGTGCTTTAGGTGCGCCGCTGCAGCACTTCAGGGTAGACACTCATTACAGTGATGGGAAGTGTTCTCCCCTTGGTGTAGTTAATCCACCTCCCTAGGAGGCGGTAGCCAAGGTCTTGGTTACACTTGCAAGTTAGAACGCATTAAATCAGCCCCGGGCACCCTAACTCCTGAGATGTCCACACTGGCAAGGCATATAAGAGCGGTCAGACCCCATGGCTGGAGCACCCCTGGTAATCCACCTCCATGAGAAGCATAGACCTTGCTGCACCCCAGCTGGAGCACTGAGGTGTCAGTGTGGATGACCGTGTTGCATTGCTGGACTGTGACTGGCCTCTGGAAACGTCCCATAATCCCCTGAAGTCAAGTGGCCACTCTGGTCATTGTTTTGAACCCGGCTGCAGGCTGATGCAGTCCCTGGCGAAACCCAAACAACAGGTGAGAGTAGCTGCGTGGAACGTAAGATGAACAAAACGTGGAACGAAATCAGCTGGCTTGCCCAAGATCGAGAGGCATGGAGGAGATTTGTTGGTGCCTTATACTCCAGCGGGAGTGAAGAGGATTGATGATGCAGGCATGGGGATATCCCCTTTCAAAGCTCCGTTTCTGACAGTCTGCATGCTTATCTGCCCCAGGACAAAGCAAACCTTTCCTGTGGAATGCTCCTGCTGCAGAGGGGTGTGTGTGTGTGTGTGTGTGTGTGTGTGTGTGTGTGTGTGTGTGTGTGTGTGTGTGTGTGTGTGTATGTGTGTGTGTGAGAGAGAGAGAGAGAGAGAGAAAGGCAGGGGATGGGGACTGATGTCAGGTTTCCCTCTTCTCCCTGTTGCTATCTGAACTTACAAGGTAGCATGTTGACACACTCTGCCCCCCATGCTTTGCAAACCCTTTACAAAGCACATTGCAGCCACTTGCACACTGGGATAGCTACCACAATGCACTGTTCTCTGTGGCCTTGCAAAAGTTGCTAATGTGGACATGCTCCGCAGTCACAAGGAGCACAGGGTGAACACATAGAAGGGCTTTCCCTGCTGCTGTCTCCAAGGGCTGGTTTAACACCCAGTGCTCTACATCTGCAAGTGTAGCCATGCCCTGTGTGGAGGGAAGAATTCTTCTGTTGACCTAATGTTGTTTACAGCTGGGGTTGATTTGGCATGGTTATGTCTCTCAGGGGTGTGGATTTTTCACACCCCGAGAGACTTGGCTATCCTAATGTATGTCTTCTGATAAACTTTGGGCTGGTCTACACTGGTTTAGGCTGAATTGCACCAGTGCTTAGCACTATTGACTTAAATGGGAGATGAGGGTTCTCAGTATCTCATAAGATACTGTTGCCTGGTGGGGTTATTAACGTGGGGGGTATTATATTCAGTGAAAGAGATCCTGAAAGAGTCCAGCGCTGTTGTAACCATTCATAGCTTAAACATGCGGACGGAGAAGGAAAATACCTGACGTGGTGGTGGATGTAAATGAAAACTGACATCTTCGGCTGTTCAAAAGACAGTTTCGTCTAGATGCACAAAATTTTGTCTGCAAACCAGTATGTGGTGAGTGTAACTCCACAGTGATGATACCGAGAGAGAGAGAAATATTCATGTGAATAAACAAACATGTGGCATGCTTCAAGTACATCTCCAACCAGGCTGCCAGCAGGAAGCATACCTTAGTCATGGCTCATAGAAGAAAGACAGACAGAACAAAAACCAATCACCAGAAGAAAACAAACATTGGAAAGTGAGTTAAAAGAAGCTCTGCGTGTGTGGATGTATCCATCGAGCCCAGTGAGCTATATTTCTCTACCAGCAAAGTTTTATATTATGAACAATACAGGAAGGTCTGTAATGAGGGGAAAATCTGACTAAATAAGACAATCGGGGTGAGGAGCCGGGAAATTCTTAAGAAAAGCACATTCCCAGACAAAATGAAAAAGATCAAACCCTGTAAAGCTAAGTAAGCCCTTTCCAAGCCTCATAAAATGCTAAGCATACGGAGAGGTCAGAAGCCGATGATCTTATTTCAATGCCTCTTCTCACCTCTCCTAAAATAATGTTAATACTTTATAACAACAAACATCATTACATATTAAAGCCCATTTTATGGATATTTTCTAACACTTGCTCATATTAAATTGATCTGTTGCCCTGATTCTGAGCCCACTTTGGTTTAATATCCATTGAAACTCTTTTGGGGCAGATCCTAATCTCATTTACACCAGTGTAAGTGCAGAGCAAATCCACTGACTTCAGTACATTTGCTCTGAATTTTCACCTGTGACCAGAATCTAGTCAACCAGCCTCAGTAGAGTTGCTTCTGATTTACATTGGTGTAAAGGACAGGTGAATGTCTGTGTTTTGGTTTAAAATATGCAAATATAGACAGCTGCATTGTGTACACAACGTCCAATTATGATATAAAGACACTACAGTATTAAAATATTACTATTTTTGTAATGCTTAAATAGGTAATACATGACTACATATATAATAATCCATTCAAGTAGCAAGAAAAAAATCTTATCAATATTGTGCTAACAGTGAAATGTACCAGACAGTCACAAACAGATTTCTACTCTACAAAGGAAGCACCAATAAAACAGTGCCCCCCCCAAAAGAGCAAAAAATAAACAGTAGCAACACAAGACTGTTGTTTTGTGCTCTTTTAATTAGAGTGACTAACAGAGTTGATAAAGCAACTTCATAAACCAACAACAAAACCCAACAACAACCCTGGAACAATGTAAAATTGGAATGTGCTTCTGCATGTATTATTTTGACTCTCCATAAAATCTCAAATTGAATAATTTCAGATGTAGAATACCTTCCACCCACAGAACTTTACAAAGAAAAATGACCCACGTTATCTTCAAAGGGATCACTTTCCTCACAAATGAAATGCATCCACTTCTAAAGTAGAATGTGGCCGAAATGCACAGCAACATTACACTGCAGTTCAGGCCAGAATGTAAAGAAGAATCCTGGATCCATTTTAAATTACAAAATAAAAATAAGGATAAAAATCCCAGACGTCTAAATGATTATTTGTAGAAATATTACTCAGCAGGCTCAGTGCCTAAAAATGACACGCTCCATTGCTTTTCCTTGGAGATGTTCATTTTTCTAGCTAAATTTTATTCATACTTTATCAAAAACTAAAAAAAACCCAATAAGTACTTTCTCCAAGTAAAACACATACTTGCCCAGAAAACGTACAGTATGCCAAATCTGTATACTTTAATTTAGCAGATTAATGGTTTGATGCAGCGGAAAATATCTGCTGCTTCCCAAGTAGCACAAGCCCTGGAAGTCACAGATCCTAGCTGTCTGGTTTTCCTTTCAGAGGAAAGATGGGAATTCTGTTTTTTAAAATGAATAAAGAATTTATTTTTTTAAATTGTTTTTGATTTTGCTGTGCCAAATGGCAGGCAGAGAAGTTGTGCAAATTTGATCCCAGCCGCGAATGCTCTTAAGACTTTTAGTCCTTCCACGATACTCGGCCCCCAACAGCTCAGAGCCATGAAGCCAGAATAGATTTGCCAACAGTTTCAATGTGAATGGGATGGGACAGTCTTGAGCTTTTGACCGTTGTCTTGGTTTCCTTGTGACTCCCAGAGGTCTGGGACTAGTAAACAGCTTTTGCCTGCACTTTTCCATTCTGGCACGTTGGGGCTACCAGTTCTGCAGGCCTCTCCCAGGTTTACTGTTCTGTTGGCTGGGTTTCCATTCTTCTGCTCTGAGTGCTTCCCTTCAGGAAAGAAAGTTGGCTGTTTCTTCACCGCACCCCCTTCCCATCCCCAAAACAAACGGCCATGATGCCAGAAGCAGATTTACCTCCC
This sequence comes from Sternotherus odoratus, assembly GCA_032164245.1. Lineage (NCBI taxonomy): Eukaryota > Metazoa > Chordata > Testudines > Kinosternidae > Sternotherus > Sternotherus odoratus. Next base: position 88,701,343 of record JAVMKO010000007.1, read on the forward strand.
ACCCTCAGACAATGGGGGGGTGAAGGAAGAAGATGAGAGGAAATAGATGACACTCAAATTCTGGGGCAGAGCAAGGAAGTGTGGAATAAGGGGGGACTCCCAAAGGGACACCATAGTTGGCAGAGGGAGGGAGTGGAAGGTGGGCATCTCAGATAAGGGGAGAGAGGGTAGGTATCACCCAAATATAGTGAATTCCCTCCAGGCTCTGCTGTAGGAAAGAAAGGCCACTTCTACAACCCTCTCTTCCTCTGGGATCCAGGAGTGGGGAAGGACCAGCTTCTGAGTGTTTGGCCCACCATGATAGATCACTACAGGAAAATGGGGCTGGAAGTTGCTATGAGTTGGATTCTTTCCTGTAGCAGCAAGACTCGGGGAGGAGGTAGGAGCAGCTGGCAGTAAGACTAGATGAAGGACTTGTAATGGACCCTAGCAGGTAGGCTATTCAGGACCAAATTCACCTTTCAGCAGCAAGATCCATGAGTGGCAATGGAGAGGGGCAGCAGCTTTCTGCATCAGCTGTATATTGAGCTGGTCTCTCCTCTGACTTAGTGCTGGGGTTCTGCTTGCAGATGGCTTAGTTGGATCAGGGTGTCCCAGAGCCCTGCAGGCTCCAGCCCAAGCCTGGATGTCTACGCTGCAATTGTATAACCTGGTGATTCCCAAGTCAACTGTGTGGAGTTTTATCACAGTGTAGATATATGCTAAGAGACCTGAAGAGGAGCTCTGTGGAACTCGAAAGCGAGTCTCTTGCACCAGCAGAAGGTGGTGCAATGAAATTTATTACCTCACCCACCTTGATGCTCTCATGCTCTCCAAAGACACTATATAAATAAATCATACTAATAATGATTGTCTAATGATTCAACAGCTTCACGACTCGCTGCGGATAATCCACCCTGCAGCAAATAAAATGCAGCTGAGCATGTCTAAAAATAATCCATGGCATTGAGACTACAATATAATAATACTGTAGAATTCTCCAAACTTTCATACAGTGTTATTTTACAAGCAAATCACTTCTTTATGCTGGAAGTGGTTCATAGACTAGAGATGTACTTGAGCCAAATAATGACTTTTCTATCTGTAGCATATGTCTTTATCATCTCCTTGGGTAATAAACATTCATCTGGCATGGTCACTTGAACAATTATTTCTTTTCTCGTCCAATTCATTAAGTCTGTGTACTTAATAATCAGTTTTATCTTTAAAAGGTCTTCCCTGAGAAAAATGAAGCAGAAAAGCAAGAAACATCTGGATAAGTGAAACATACTTGAAATAATTTCTTCTTTGGTGTCTCTATAGAGATTTTAACTCGCACTGAGAAATTAATTCCATGTTCTTTACGTGCTGCTTTTGAAGTTAAAAAACGTATTAACAGAACAATTTTTCCATAGTCTCATTGCTTTGATATATCAATATTGAGCTGAGCTGGTCAACATTTTTTGTTTGAAAATATTTTGATTAGAAAAAAATGCAATTATTTTAGTGTAAAATATTGGAGGGAAATTTTTGTTTCATTCTAAATTTTCTGTATTTTTTGGGGTTGTTTTGTCCCCACCTTTTTCTTTTTTCTTTTTCCCTATTTTGCCAGGGGAAAAGGATGGGGGAAAGAGAGATTCATAGATTCCATGGCCAGAAGGTACCATTGTGAACATCTACTCTGCCCTCCTGTATAACACAGGCTATAGAACTTCCCCAAAATAATTCTTAAAACATATATTTTTAGAGAAATATCCAACCTTGATTTAAAAATTGTCAGTGATGGAGTGTCCACCACAATACTTGGTAAATTGTTCCAATGGTTAATTACTCTCACCATTAAAAATTTACACCTTGTTTCCAGTCTGAATTTGTCTAGTTTCAACTTCCAGTCGTTGGATCATGTTATAACTTTTTTTGCTAGGTTGAACAGCCCCTTATTAAACATTTGTTTCCCATGTAGATCCTTATAGACTGTAATCAAGTCGCCCCTTAAACTGCTCTTTGTGAAACTAAATAAACTGAGCTCCTTGATTCTATCACGATAAGGTATATTTTTAATCATTCTGGTGGCTCTTTTCTGAATTCTCTCCAACAATCTTCTTGAACTGCAAGCACCAGAACTGGACACAGTAATCCAGTAGTGGTCACACCAGTACCAAATACAGAGATAAAATTATCTCTACTTCTACCCGACATATCCCTGTTTTTGCATCCCAGGATCGTATTGGCTCTTTTGGCCAGTGGCACACTGGGAGCTCATGTCCATGTTCACTTGACTGTCCACCCTTCCCCCACCCCCGAATCTTTTTCAGAATCATTGCTTCCCAACATAAAGTCCTCCTAGTATTCCTAGATGTATATATTTATATTTAGCTGAATTAAAATGCATGTTGTTTGCTTGCCAAGTAATCCAGGTCACTGTGAATCAGTGCTTTTTATTATTTGCCACCATGCCAATATGTGTGTCAGCTGCAAATTTTATCGTTGATGACTTTGTTTTCTTCCAGGTGACACACTAAAATGTTAACTAGCGTAGGGTCAAGACCTACTCCATGTAGGACCCCACTGGAATCACAGCTGCTTGATGATGATTCCCTGTCTACAGTTACATTTTGAGACATATCAATTAGCCCATTTTTAATCTATTTGATGTGTGCCATGCTAAGCTTATATTCTAGTTTTTTAATCAAAATGTCATGTGGTACCAAGTCAAACACCAACAGAAGTCCAAGTATATCAATGCTATTGCTTTTGTCAATCAGACTTCAGTTGTACTGTCACCAAAAAAAGATATCAAGTTAGTTTGATGAGATCTATCTTCCATAATCCTATGCTGATTTACATTAATTACACTACCTTCCTTTAACTCTTTATTTATCGAGTCCCAGATCAGCTGCTGTTATCTTATCCAAGATTGATGTCAGGCTGATAGGCCTATAATTACCCAGGTCATCCCATTTTCCCCTTTTGAAAAATTAACTTTCTTCTGGAAATTAACTTTCTTCTGGAACTTCCCCAGTGCTCCATGACCTATTGCAATCATGGTCCAGGAAGAGCCTCAGACAGCCCTTTAAAGCTCTTGGATACAAGTTATCTGGATATGCTGATTTAAAAATGTCTAAATTTACTCGGTTCTGTTTAACATCCTCCAGAGATACTAGTAGAATGGAAAGAGTGTTGTCATTACTATATGATGAGATTGTATCATCTGTTTTTTTCCCATATTCAGAACACAAATATTTATTGAAAACTTCTGCCTTTTCTCTGTTATGGTTGATAATTTTACAATTTCCATCTAGTTATGGACCAATACTATTGTCAGGATTCTTTTCGGGGTTTTTTTTTTTCCTTTCTCTCTCTCTTCTCTCTCTCTCCCCCTCCATATACATATATATATATGTGTGTCTGTGTATGTTTATATATATATATAACTCTTCCTATTGTCCTTACTTTTGTTGACAATAGATGACACTGTGTGACCCTTGGCTTCCCTTATCAATTTTCTACAAATTCCTAACTTCTAATTTATATTGTGTATCAATTTCCTACTGTGTTGGTTTCCCCCTTTTTTTTTTTTTTTTTTTTTTATTTACAGCTGCCTTCACTTTCTATCTAGAGGATGTCAGATTTTTAACTAGTAAAATCTTCTTCATCAGTTGTGGCTTTTTGAGCATTTAGTAAGGTGTTCTAAAATGATTCCCAATTATCATTCACATTTCTTCATTTAAATTCTTCTTCCAGGCTGATTTGGCTCGAAATTGTTTTGAACAGTCCCTTTTATTAGCCCTATTAAAGCATAATGTGTGTATATATATGACTGGTCTGAACTATAATTTTGAGATAAAGGAAGTGGGAGGGGACTGAAACAGTGACATATTTTCAGGTTTTCCAAAAAATTGTTTTTGTTTTTAATTCAAAAACTGAAATTTCGTCTATATTTTTTTTGTGTATTTTCCACTTTTTAAAACTTTTCAAGCAACTCTACTAGTGATCATGTAGCAAGCATTTGCCTTCCATGCATATAGCATGATTAGAAAGGTAAATTGTCTGGTTTTTCTTAGGACTTGTTTAAGGTATATACAGGGAGGGTGAAATCCTAGCTCCAATATTCCCATTGTCTTCAGGGGGCCAGAATTTCACCCTATATCTCTGGCCACTGCTAGTTGTATCAAAGCATTTTGTGTTAAAAAAAAAAGGGAACTTATGCTGAACAATGTTTTGTGAATCATGATGAATAAAACTGGATCACTGAACTTTTTACACTTGTACAAAGTGTGTGCGCCTTTTCAGTCGTTGCAGAAAAAATCAGATTAATTCCGTCAGTCATTAGACAATATGTAAACCATGCCCAGGAGACAACCAGCGATTTTTCTGAAGCTGGAATAGCAAGGTAGCAGCTCACCAGTGTGATTTACGTTACAAGCAGCATATTGTTGAAGGGAGTTGAGAGGTTTTTGATTCATAGCCATACTGATTCATGGGGGCTTTTTTTGATTTTGATCAATGCAGAGTACTGGAAATTTATTGTCCTTTCCTTCTCAGGAGTTGATGTGACTGAAAAAGAAACTCCCAGTACGGTATGAAAGAGAAGCAGAGGCTAATACATTTTAAATATCAGGCTATAAAACTTTGTTCAAGTGACATTTGAATGAAAATGTTTGTTCCGAAGGAGTAAAGGAATTCTCAGCCGTTTAAATTCTTTCTTTTATGGTATCTGTCACAGTTCCTGGATGAACTTTACCTCAGACACCTTCATTGAATATGCACCCACTTCTCCAGTTTCATGCTATTACCTCTGCTCAGGGGGGATTCAAGTGATTCTCCACTCTCAGACCATATTCTGGGTTGTAATCCCCTGGTATTAACTGCAGTTAGCACTGCAGGTCTGACTTAAGATCAAACTCTGCAGTTCTGTTCCCTCTGAAGCAATGCCAGTGGTAATCAGTGACCAACCAGCTTCCTCAAAGCAAAGTATCGTTCATTTGGAATGAAGCATTTCAGAGAAAACATACATCTTTAAACCAATCAATCAGCCTACACACACGCCTGCTTGCTACGTATCTAGGCCTGGCCTGCACAACATGCGGCCCAGGGGCCACATGCAGCCCGCACGGGGTCACTGTGTGGCCCACGTGGGATGAGTAGGGGTGGGACAAGCCAAGCGGGGGTGTGGGGGAGAAGCGGATAGGTATGGGCCGAGGGCGGGGCTTTTCGGCCCATAGCTGGTTTTTTTGCAGTAATATGGGCCTCGCTGCTTTCCGAGTTGTGCAGGCCTGATCTAGCCTTTTTCCATATGGAGAGTCTGGAAGGACTAATTCATTAGAGATTCTTCTGTAGCGCCTCTCTCTGTCACAGCTTGCCTCCCTGTCGAACCTCAGGGACAGCTCCCCGGGTAGCCGATAGCAATTCAATGCCTTTGGGAATAGCAGATCTAAGGATATGTCTATACTGCAGAAAAACACCGCTGGCTGGCCTCCGTCAGCTGACTCAAGCTCTGGGGCTATAAAATTGCATGGTAGACATTCAGGTCAGGCTCTGGGACCCCTCCCTCCTTACAGGCTTTGGGAGCCCAGGCTCCAGGCAGAGCTCAAAGATCTGCACTACAGTTTTAAAGCCTCACGAGCCCCAATCAGCTGACAAAGGCCAGCCACAGGTGTTTTATTGCATTGTAGACAGACCCTCAGAGTTCGGGGAGTATGCCGTGGAACAGGAGCTGAGCAGTCCAGAGGGATGCTCGGAGGACTGGGGGCTTGATGTGTGCCTATCACTATCCAGTGCAGAGCGAGCAAAGCCTGCCACGGCCTGAAAGGCAGTGCTTGGGTTCCAGGGAGCTGATCCATAGCAAGCACAGACAAGACTTCCTCATATTAGGGACAGGTGGATAAGGTGCCTCACAACACTGGGTACCCCAGAGAAATGTCACATGTTCCCATTCTTTGACAAGTCAAACCAAGGCCTTCTAATATTGGGAGGGGGCAGAGAGATGTGGTGGTGGGGGTTGAAATCCTGGCCCCATTTTGCCTTTGACTTCAGCGGATTTCACCCAAGACCTCTTCTATTTATACTGCAAATTATGACCTGGATTCAGGAAAACATCCTTTAATAAGACAGCATTTAAGCATGCAAATTCCATTCTGTACAAGTAAATGGGACATAAAGGTAACCACATGCTTAAATACCGTCCTCAATCTTGGTCCGTGGTCTCATTCTAATCATATTGATGTCAGTGGCAAAATTGCCATTGACCTTTTGGAGAACAGGGTCACACTCTTATGCAACAGCCTCCCCAGTTTGGACTGTGTTACTGACCTCACTCAATATTTATGTCTCATTTGGAAACCTAAGTTTTAAAATCTGAATTCCTTGTATCATTTGTATGATGTGTTTGGGCGTGCGTGCATATGCAAACTGTGTGGTTGCCTTTATTGTTTGTTTTTAAAAAAAGGCTTTATTGGGCATTGCTTATACAGCATTTTGTGATGAAAGATGCTATATAAACTGGACTGGATTCAGTAAATCTAACAACTTGCCAACTTATTTCTGTTTGACTTCAGTGACCTAGCAACAGCACAGCAGCCAGCTAATGAGCACAGCGTTCCTTACAGCATGCTTTGGCACTACTTTCATTGCTGAAATGGAATTTATGGCTTTCTATCTAGAATGCATTTTTTGTAGGAAATTGGAGCCACAAAATGAAGAGTCATGGAAGTTTAAGAATTCCAAGACACTGGACAGATGTGCAATGATTAGCACTGTACTCTGGCTCACCTTTGTTTAGATAAATAACTGAACCTGCGCCATCAGCAAGACATGCTGTTTACAGGGTTGGAAAGAAATGTGGCTCCAAATCCTCTGATTGGAAGTAGGGGATGGTGAAAAAACATCTTTAGTATCTATTCTTATTTTAAATGTCATTTGGGATCAGTTTTGGATGTCTTCAAATGAGGTTTAGAAAATGGATATTTTTTCAGAAAAAAGCATAAGAATAAATCCTACCTTGCCACCATGTGAGAATTAATATGTTGCAAATAAGAACAAAGCCATGTTTTTTGTATTATGTATTTTATATGTATTATAGATAGATAGATATAATATGTAACAAACATGGCTTTGTAATATGTATGTATGTATACATGCACCTTTAATTACATATATAAATGAAGTTATTTAGTTTTCCCAAAATGTCACACCTGTTATAAATTTGATTGATTGAAATTCAAATCAATTTTAGCTGTGCAGATAAACAAAATCATTTTCTTGGTATAGGTCAACAAATTAAACACAGCTGTAAAAAGAGGAGGGAAGAGAGAGAGCATATAAATCTGACGGCACATAAGAATATGAAAACTGAGCAGGCAATATTAGTTACACTCTCTTATTTAATCATATCATTATTTTCTGGCAATCTATCAAAAACTGTATGAACATTTGCTTGTATTAAACCCCATTTAAAAACAGAAAAATATGGTCCAATGCCATCCATAGAAGGGAGAAAAAAAGAAACCAAGATTCCAGATTTATCCATATTATCTTCAAGAAGGTGATATACATCCACATTACGGAGATACCTAGTGACTCTAATCAATAGCTCTTTAAGATAGGCAGAGTATGTACTTCCAAGGATTATTTGAGTCACATATTTACATTGTGCTCTAAACTTGCTTTGATCAAGTTCACATACCAGTTTTGCCTGCCACTCTCAGACATCGTTAAGCTAAACTTAATCAAGCTGTCTGTGCTAAGCTGTCCTGCTGATTGGTGGTGTCAGTTGAACTGTCACAGAATAGAACTACAGCTATTTTACATGACATTTCCATGGAACTAATATTTATCATTCAGCATCAAGATTTAAGATATATTGTATAGACATGAAAAATACCTGTCTTGGGGCTGGGTTATGTTTGGCTGTGACAAAGACCAATATTATGTATTTCCCCACAGAACAACATTGAGGCTTCCCAAAAAGTCTGAGAATCCATAAGAACAAGCGATGGTCCAGCTAGCCCAGTATCCTGTCTTCCAACAGTGGCCAATTACTGCTTCAGAATTAACAAACAGAACAGGCAGTCATCAGGTGGTCATCTCCTGTCATCCATTCCCAGCTTCTGGCAAGCAGTGGGTAGGGCCACTTGTAGCATGGGATTGCATCCCTGATCCTCCTGGCTAATAGCCATTGGTGGACCTATCCTCCATGAATTTATCTATTTCTGTTTTGAACCCTGTTATAGTTTTAGCCTTCATAGCTTCCCTGGCAATGAGTTTCACAAGTTGATTGTGTGTTAGGTGAAGTAGTACTTCCGTTTGGTTGTTTGAAACCTGATACCTATTCATTTCATTGAGTGACTCCTAGTTCTTGTGTTATGTGAAGGAGTAAATAACATTTCCTTATTCTTTCTCCACACGAGTCAAGATTTTACAGACCTCTATCATATCTCCTATTAGTTGGCTCTTTTCCAAGATGAAAAGTATTTTTATTCTCTCCTCATATAGGCTGTTCCAGTCCCCTAACCATTTTTGTTGCCCTTCTCTGAACCTTTTCCAGTTCCAGTTCTTTTTTGAAATGGGGTAACCAGATCTCCACACAGTAGTCATGATGTGGGCATACCATGGACTTGTATAGAAGCATTATGATACTTTTTGTCTTACTGTCTATTCCTTTCCACATGGTTCCTAATATTCTGTTAGCTATTTTGACTGCCACTGCACATTGGATGGATGTTTTCAGAGAACTAGCCACAATGACTCCAAGATCTTTCTTGAGGGGGTAACAACTAATTTAAACCCATCATTTTGTATAAAAAGTTGGGATTATGTTTTTCAGTGTGAATTACTTTGCAGTTATCAACATTTCATCTGCCATTTTGTTGCCCGGTCACCCAGTTTTGGGAGATCCCTTTTTAACTCTTCACAGTCTGCTTTGGACTTAACTATCTTGAGCAACTTTGTATTGTCTAGAAATTTTGTCACCGCACTATTTACCCCTTTTTTCCAGATCATCTATGAATATGTTAAACAGACTAGTCCCACTACAGACCCCTGGGAGACACCACTATTTACCGCTCTCCATTCTGAAAACTGACCATTTATTCCTACCCTTTGTTTCCTATCTTTTAACCTGTTATTGATCCATAAGAGGACTTTCCCTCTTATCCCATGACAGCTGACTTTCCTTAAGAGCATTTGGTGCTCTTGTCAAATGCTTTCTGAAAGTCTCAGTACACTATATCCACTGGATCTCCCTGGTCCACATGGCTGTTGACTCCCTCCCCCCCAAATAATTCTAATAAACTGGTGAAGCATTATTTCCTTTGTAAAAGCCATGGTGACTCTTCTGCAACAATTCTTGTTCATCTGTGTGTCGATTCTGTTCTTTACTATAGTTTCTACCAGTTTGCCTGGTACTGAAGTTGGGCTTACTGGACTGTAATTGTCAAGATCACCTCTGGAGCCTTTTAAAAAAACTGATGTTGCAATAACTATCCTCCAGTCATCTGGTACAGAAGCTCAGTTAAGTGATAGGTTACATACCACAGGTAGCAGCTCTGCAATTTCATATTTCAGTTCCTTCAGAACCCAGTCTGTATCATTTGGGTTTGTTTAGTCTGCAGAAGAGAAGAATGAGGGGGGGGGGGTGATTTGATAGCTGCTTTCAACTACCTGAAACGGGGTTCCCAAAGAGGAATGGATCTAGACTGTTCTCAGTGGTAGCAGGTGACAGAACAAGGAGTAATGGTCTCAAGTTGTAGAGGGGGAGGTTTAGGTTGGATATTAGGAAAATATTTTTCACTAGGAGTGTGGTGAAGCACTGGAATGGGTTACCTAGGCAGGTGGTGGAATCTCCTTCTTTGGAGGTTTTAAGGTCAGGCTTAACAAAGCCTTGGCTGAGATGATTTAGTTAGGGTTAGTCCTGCTTTGAGCAGGAGGTTGGACTAGATGACCACCTGAGGTCCCTTCCAACCCTGATATTCTATGATTTGGAAATGGAAATGCCAGGCTGTTTTCTTTAATTATTAGTCAGAATGGAGGGTCACAAGAAACATCCTTACAGGTACAGAATCTCAACAGCTTGGCTCTGCCTACTTGTGAGATCATTTCTGTCCCCTGTGCCATACTGACACAGCTACACTCAGCAAAGGCCCTTGAACTGTATCCCCCTTGTTACAAAGCTGCGGGTGGGCTTTGCATTCTAAAGGCCCCTTTTCCTTGACAAGCTCTGCCCTGCAAGGTCTGAAATAGCCAGAATGCATTGACCTTTTAGGCATGCTGCAAAGCCAGTGTGTTGAATGAGTGTTGTCTCAGAGGGCTGAGAGAGGGGTTTTTGTCTAGTGGGAAAGAGGGGTTACAGCTGCATTGGTCACGTGGCTGGTGATCAGATGATATGTGGTAGGGAAGTGCTGCTGTTCTGGTCAGGCTTTATTTTGTAAGTCTAGATGGCACCCATTACCATAGTATTTGGTCATCTCTCCGTCTTTAATGTATTCAAACAAACACCCTTCTGTGAGATAGGGCACAGTTTACCAATAGGGAACTAAGGCACAGAGAGACTTAAGGCTTGGTCTACACCGGAGGAGGAGGGTCGACTTCAGATAAGCAACTTCAGCTACATGAATAATGTAGCTGAAGTCGGCGCATCTTAGGCCGACTTACCTGCCATCCTCATGGTGGCAGCGGTCGGCAGCAGACTCCCCCATCTACTCCACCTTGTGCCTTTTGGCGAGCTGGAGTTCCAGAGTCGACGGGAGTGTCTTTGGGAATTGATTTATCGCATCTTGATGAAACGCAATAAATCGATCCCCAATAGATGGATCACTACCCGCCAGTCTGGCAGGTAGTGAAGACATACTCTCAGGGCCAGACTCACAAAGGCCCTTAGTCACCCAACTACTACTTTAAGTGTCTACATTGAACATTTAGGCATACTCAAATCCTCAAAACCCTCACTCACCTGCCGGAGGCACCTATGTTTTTGCTGGAAAAATCCCCATGGTGCCTACATTTCTGCTGGTGGACATGTGCAAAACCATCGAATTCCTGGTGCTACTGAGCTGCTTGGTGCTTTACCTCAAGACCTGGAAGGATTTTCAAAAAAGTAATTCTCCTTCCTGTCTCACCTGCAGGACCTGATCCAGTATGCATTTTCAACTAGACTGGGCCTCACACAACCAGGACAAGCAGACTGGGACTATTCTGGGCTGGGACTTGTGGGCGAAGGGGGAGCCACTCACCTATTTTGTGGGAGCACTAAATTCAAGCTCCTGCACCAATGAATATTAATTTATTTTTACAAAGTGGAATAGTCCCAACAGAAGGGATTAAGAAAGCTACACCCTGGAATACCCAATAGCCTGGTGGTTAGGTCGTCACCTATGAGATTGCAGACCCAAATTCAAGTCTCTGCTTCAAATTAGGACAAGCAGTTGTTTCACATTGCAGGTGAGTTCCCGAACCATTGGGCTATTTTTTTTTCCTAAGAAAGGGCTGAATTGATCTGACTTAGGTGCCTAACTCCAGGAGTGGGTTCACAGTTGTGAATCCCAAGCAGAGGTAGGCACCTATCTATCCTTGGGGGGTGGGAGGTACAGGCTCGGAGATGTTTGGTAAATTCCAAATCTTTACATTGTTTATTTCAATGTATTTTCAAAAGAATCCATTTTCCCAGGTGAACTGGTTATCTCATCTCAGCACATCCATTACCGTGAGCCTCAGCAGTTGGATCTGTTTGATCTCAGTCAGACTGTCTTACTGAAGGACTTTTGTAGTTAATTTCTTTTTAACACACTTTTTGAAATTGATTGGATTCAAGATCACAGTGTCTCTTTCTGGATGGATGTGCAGCCAGTTTCCTTCATGTGAAAATACTGAGTTCTGCAGTAGCTCTGCAAAGTAATCCATCATTTTGTCATTTTTGCAATGTCCTCTATAAGTTCGGAGGCCAAGAAACACAATTTCTACTCATGCGTCATAAAACTCCCTGTGTCCATAAAAACACCAGGAAAAAACACTTCAACTAGCTGAGAGAGCGAGAATCAGATAATACATTTCAGTAATGGACAGCCAAATAGCATGTCAGCTAGCTTTCAAAATCACAGGGTCAATGGCGCTATGTTGATTTTTAACAGCTGAGGATCTGGCTTGTGGCATGTGTTTGGAGAATGAGTAATAAAGTGCCTGCATTTTCTGTCTTATCAAGGGCTTCACCTTAACAGCAACCAAAACAGGATTTCTTTCCTGATAAAAAAGTTAATAACTACAGCCAAGCAGCATTTAGATTTAGAGAAAACAGTAATGCACAACTAGACTGAATTATTAACTGTAGTTGCTGGTCAGAACCATGCCCTTCATTCGTATCCTTAAAAATCCTTTTATCGGGGAAATCTTACTTTCAAGCAATCAAGTCTTTTACTACACCAATTGATGCTCAGGTCTCTGAGTTCTTCCGTTTCCTCGTCTCAAGAGATTTTCCTGATATTTACTCAGTCAAAATTCTAATTTTGCTTTCCAAAAGATTGGTCAATGAGTTAGTGTTCACACAATCCATATGTTATGGTTCCAGGTCCCAGGAAGATTCTTTAGCTCCGGTATAGTCAATAAGCAGACTGCAGGCCAAATCTGGACTGTCAGATGCTTTTGAACAGATCCCCAAATCTTTTTATTTACTTATTATTATAATGATTTTTTTTATTATATTCTCTGGAGTCTGGGCCTTGCCTGTACTTTGACCAAGATATTTGGACATTGACAAAAAATAGACTATCCCTGTTTTAGATAAAAAGAGGCACCTGCTGCTCCTTATATTATTCAATCTCATTGAAATCAATGGAAAGACTTCTTCAGAAGCGGGAAACTGCCTTAATGTGGTGATGTGGTCCCAGCTCATTTCGTTCTGATGGTTATAGGCTCAATCCAATTCCCACTGAAGTCACAGGGAGTCTTTCCGTTGACTGCAATGTCAGTTGGAACTAGACTGATGAGAGGAATATGCAGAGGAAGAGAGAAGAGTCCCGCTTTTGCAGGTAAGATATCCAGGATAGTAAATGCTGCCTTGGCTGTATTTATCTTTTCAGGTAGCTGTAAAAGAGGACTCAGTCTAGAAACCATGGCAAAGCTTATGATACTGAACTGCTGTCTACACCATTTGCTGTTACTCAAAGTTTTGGTATGGATCCCAAATAAAAATAAAGCTTGTTGTCCAAAAATGCATAAATCTTCTGTGTATGTGAAATATAGACACCCACAGCTGCTGGGTTACTGAGCACTCTTGCTTTACATATGGCCCTTATTTGTCCATGCAGGATTTGGCAGGCGGTGCCAGAGCTCATTTGAATTTTATATATAATTTTTTAAAAACAAGGATTTTTGTCCCAGTTTGGTTCATTTCTAAACAATTCCTCAGCCAGGTATAGATGTTAAGTATTCCTTTTTTGTATTACTTTTAGTCTTTCATTTTTCTGAAATTCAGGAAGCTCAAAGGAGCACTTAGGACCGTCACAAGAAGTATCCCTTCTGTGTACATATTACAAAGGCTCCCTTGTGTTATTAAGCACAGCAGGTTCACTCGCAGATCTTGCTGAACCTCTTATCTGTGAGATAGTACACAGGTTGTTGTGAGTTCATGTTATGATATTCTTTGAGTAGGTCTGGTTGAGAATTTCCTGATGAAATTTTTTTTCAATGGAAAATTGGGGTTTTGATTATATGAAAATGTTCATGGAATATAGCCTTGAAAATTTGGAAAGCCCCAAATGTGAAAATTTCCCCCTGAAAACGCAAAGTGTTTTGATTTTTTGACAGTTTTTGGTTGAAAATTTTCCAGCATTTTGCTAAAAAATAGCAAAGTGTGCCACTAAATTTTGATGAAAGTGTGTTTTGTTTTTGTCAAGATGTTCCATCGAGAAAAATACTAATTTCTGACCAGATCTCTGAGATGTGGCCTCTTGATACATTCATGATGCATACCTCGAAATGGATGAATATAATATCCATCTTCTAAGGCCATGTACACACTTTCAATTAGAATGTAATTGAATGCTGACAGCTGTAGAATTATGACACCTCCTTGATACTGTGACTTTTAATACTTCAGGTGCCAGATTTTGGGAGATGGGGACTTCCTGAAGTCTTCACTCAGGAGAAACTCCTATTTAAAACAGTGCTTTTCCTGAATGAATACTACATGATTGAGCTCATGGAACCTGGGAAACTGACGGGAAACCATTTCTATAACATTTTCTGATAGGAAAACCACCCTGTTACATGATGTGAAAGGCAGGTGTGCTAAAATGTTACTGCTGTTTGGAAACAGAACTTAATAATGAACCAAAATTTCACAGCACATCCACTACTGTTTCACATTCTGAGGCAGCTAAATATTATCCACTGTATTCGATTCACACGTAAATGTACAACGAACTAGCAACAGTCATGAAGAAAATTATTCTGTGCTTAAAAAGACCAGTAGCAGCCTGCTTGCCTCTCATTATCTATAATGCGATCATAATTATGCAATGTTGATTAGAAATGTCAACCAGGTTCTGAAAATAAGTTTTATCATTAAAATACCTCTGTTAATAATCAACTTAAGTGTCAGTTATTTTGATAAATTGATTTTCAGGAATATAGTTGGCCTAAAGAATGTAAAGGTCATCAAGAATACATCCCAGGCTGTGTTTCTTAGAATTAGAGTCGTAATATGATGTTCAGGGCATAGTATTATATTTTCTCTGTGTTCACCCTAACCTATCAGATCCCCTTGCAAAATCATGTCAAATAAATGTTTGCTATTTAGAAAAGTCATGCATCAAAAAAGGAGTTGGCATCAAGTAAAGAAGCCTATATTCTGAATCGGGAATTTACTGCTAGGGGATTGTATGGGGAAATAATGCAGTTTCTGGGGTCTTGTTAGGACCTTTTTGTGACATTCCCTTGTATGAGACTTAAAGCTACCATGAAGAGGAGCAGGGATAATCCTGGGGAAGGGAGATCAGGAACTTCTGTTCTCCCTGGCTCATAAAACACGACTAAGGGGACATTCAGTAAAATTAAATGATGAGAAATTCAGAAGCGAGAGAAGGAAATACTTTTTTTTTTTTTGCACCGTGTGGAATTAAGCTGTGGAACTCATTGCCTTAGTGTTATTAAGGCCAAGAACCTAACAAGATTGAAAAAGGGATTGGCTCTTTATCTGGATACTAGGGATTGGCTGTTTATCTGGATACTAAGAATACCCAGAGTAGTTATAATGAATGACAACACACATTCTGGAAGAAATACTAAATCACCTGGTTCAGGGCGTAAACCAATCTCTAACTATTAGCGATCAGGACATGACCGATATAGGCGCAGACTGTCCCACATCTGCCTATCATGGGGTTTTTGCATTTTCCTAACAAGATCTGGAACCGGCCACTGCCAGAGGTGGGATATGGGTTAGGTAGACTTTGAGTCTGGTCCAGTGTCACAATGCTTCTTATGTTGGGGAATCTCTCTTACCCCCAGTAGCATGAAGAGTCACTTCCCCCTCATTATTAGTATTTATTTATTTATTTATTTATTTATTTGTATTACCATAACACCTAGTCATGGATCGAGCCCTAGTAAAGGACCCATTGTGGTAGGTGCTGTACACAAACAGAACACAGACAGTCCCTGTCCCCAGTATCGGACAAGAGACAATAGCTGGATATAAGACGAGGAAGACTCTGTAGCACCTTAGAGACTAACTCGTTTATTTCAGCATAAGCTTTCGTGGGCTATAGCCCACTTCATTGGATGCAATGAATAGCTGGATACAGATGGATAAAAAGAAGGGAGTGTAAAAGGAAACAATGAGATGTATTTGTCACCATGATCGGCTGTGGTCTCAGCACGTCAGCTGCCTGTTGTCCAGATTTTATAAACATCACAATCAATGAGCGTTCTGAGCATCTGGCACGGGAAGGAGTTTGAAGAGGGCAGGGAAACAAGCTAATACAATGATCCAGAAAGGAAGATATGTTAGCTTTAAGCTTACACAGTTTAGCTTGCAAATAACCCACAAGTATTTGATTTCAGAGGGTAGGACCCATCCTGAAAGGTACTGAGCATTCTGACCCTGATCCAGCAAAGCATGTGCATAGCTTTAAGCATCTGAGTAGTTTATTACATTCTCTACCACTACCGGCTGGTTTCTTCACTGGTATGTGCCTCTATTGCCTATCAAGAGACTGTGCTGTCAGTCTTGCCCTATCCTGAAGCGGAAAGGAGATGCCTGTGTGTTTGGAAAGCCGTCTGTATGGCTTGAAGCATCTGAACAGCCTCCCTGATGTACCTTTGAACTTTTTCCTCCTTCATTTGTTTTTCTTTAAGATAAAACTTCACAGCAGTGTTTACAGTGAAGTCTAATGAGGACCAGTGTTTGCATAAGAAGGCAAAGCTTCCCCTGCAGCCGTCCAAACTTCATTAAATTTAATTTATATTCCGGCTAATCTTTGAAAGTGTATAAAATGTGCGGCCAAAGTTTGTTTTTACATAGTTTGGAATAATATATTGTTTGTTCTTAGTGGTCAGTTGCAACTGATAGTTGTTTTAAATGCAACATAATGATATATCGCAATGAACTCTGGGTCACCTAGGGGATGCATTTGTGTCATTGACTGCTATTGCATTAGCATTCTCCTGGGTCAATTATACATTTAAGGAGGAAAACAGAAGAGTGATTACTTCTTAGCTTACTAGACACTTTACTTTAGCACGTCTGCAAAATATTCTAGACTCCATATCTCTAAAATCCACACGTTTTCAAAAACCAGATTAAGTCACTTAATTTAAATATAATTCCACAGGAGGTTGAAGGACAGGTTACTTCTGGGAAAGCAGTGCTGGCAGACCACAAGCAATAGAAAAGATCACTCAGTCTCAGCACTTAGTACGGCTCTAATAGAGGACTGTAACAATTTTATCCATTAGTATGTATTTAGAAATGCTATCAAGAGGCTTATTGTAGTTGTGCCATACAAAATAGAAACAGAGAAATAACACCATATGTTTAAATGTGATTTCACACTAGCCTATAAGAAACATGTTTTCTCTATACCTAGAACTTTCTCATCTAGTGAACAACTCAAGAAATTTCAGACCATATAGAAGTGTTAATATATTTGTGTCCCTGTTTCTAGAACATTCTAAGTGCCCTATTAATCTTTCTGTAGTTAAAATCTCATTTATTTAATCGGTCATCTCTTCAGAATTCTTTGAAATGTGGGAAATGAATTATAACATTTAACCTTGTGTGTATGACTAGCTGAGATATAGGCCCTTCAGTTTACTTTACAGTGACAGATGCTTGGAAACGCTCTATGTCATGTCATGAAAGTTGTTTATATGTACAGCTCCAGAAGTATGTCATGTGCTTTCCTCATAGAGGCATAAGTTGTCCATGATTTTCAAGCGGGACTATTGATTTTGAGTTGCTTGGTGTTGGGTGCCCAACGTTAGAGCTCTGGTTTTCAGATGGCGGGTGCTCATCGCTTTGCAAAAATCAGGCCCTTTTAAAGTGTTTCAAGTAGACACCAAGAAGCTGAGACACCAATAATCTCTAATCACTTTTGAAAGTCTTGGCTAAGGAACCTGCCTTAGAATTGATTGAATAAAGATTCAAAATACTCTTGCTCTAGGTCTTTTTCAACAGGCATCTTCTTGACCAAACTACCATGCCCTCCATGAATTTGTTTTTTGTAATTGAGAAGCTCTTCACAAACTTCCCCACTTCTCTCCAAACACTCACCTTTTAAAAAGTGCAGTCGTCCAGCCTAAATAAGAGCCACAGAAAGCCCTGACTGAGGCAGAGCAGAGGGACAGGATGCTCATAGCTTCTGGAAGGAGAGAGAGAAACCGAAACTAAAACTCTTTGTCTTCAAGGTTGATTAGCATCTCCGGTTCCTATTGGTCCCTATCCCCCTCTCAGGTTACCTCTGGCTTAACCCCTTACAGGTAAACAGTAATTGTAGGCTACTTTGTACTTATGACAGCATCTAGGATGGAAAAGGGCCTTTCGTTCTGAAGGTTACCATCCACCGTTTGTGCTAATATGGATCATTTCAAATCTTTTTGTATACCCAGGAAAAGAAATCACCAGTTTAATAATCAGCTTTTGGATTAATGGCTTTTTACATTTATTTTTGAGATTGCTTCTCAAATAGGACTTTTTAAAGTTGTTTTTAAAGGCAATATCTCCTTTAAACAGCATTTTTATTTTACTTTGTTTTATTCTATTTTTGTCTTTCAGGAAAAAATGCTGTAAGGGTTATAAATTTGTTCTTGGACAATGCATCCCTGAAGGTACGTGGCTTCATTGTTCTTACCCTTCACAACCCAGT
Source organism: Sternotherus odoratus (assembly GCA_032164245.1). NCBI lineage: Eukaryota > Metazoa > Chordata > Testudines > Kinosternidae > Sternotherus > Sternotherus odoratus. The sequence goes on from JAVMKO010000007.1 coordinate 88,719,678, forward strand.
GCCATTAGCCATTTCTCATTTCTTTTGCTTTCTGTGCTGTTAATTTGGGAGGAAATACTGAGTTTACCACAGACTTGGTTGTCCCTGGTGTATCGGAGTGGGATTCGTTACCAGAAATAGCAATATGATAAAATTCTGTGTCTTCAAAATATTTCAACTAGGAAGCTAGGTCTTGGCTCTCCCTACATACATTTGGTTGTCTAGATCTTGTGCTATGAATTAGTATACACACTGGGCCATATTCTGCCCTTGGATGTCTGTTGAGAACCACTTCACCCAGGGGTATTATCTGTGCAGCTAGGCCAGCAGCTAATTATTCCTTCTCTTCCCAACAGCAGCAGTGCAGAGGCTGGGAGAGGATAGTGCCTCAGAGGGGTGTCTCCCCAGGGTACTCCTGGGTTAGACATTGCCTCTTATGCAGGGCTGACCCTAAAGGCAATGAGAATTATTCTGCGTAGCTCATGCGGTGGTGGAAAGGGAGTGTTCTTTCACTGGCATTAGTGAGTGATAGGAAACCATATTTTGTAAATACAGTTTTTGGAGCTCCTGAGTTCAAAGATCTTGGAACATCTGTGTGACAGGTTCAGTCACAGAGATCACCTTGGGACTGTCTCCTGATGTGCTGAAATTACCTCCGAGCTCATTTTCCCTGCCAGCTTGAGACTTCCAGAACCCTGCCTTGTTGAGCCGGACATGCTAGCCTGCTGCAACACAGACCCAGGGTCTGACCCACACCCCCAAAGCTTCAGACTAAACTGAAAACAGCTCAGCAGGTTACCTGTCTCCAGCACCCGGACACCCAGTTCCCAATGGGATCCAAACCCCAAATAAATCCATTTTACTCTCTATAAAGCTTATACAGGATAAACTCATAAATTGTCCACCCTCTATAACACAGAGAGATCTGTTTGTTCCCCCAGATATTGATTACTTACTCTAGGTTTATTAATAAACAAAAGTGATTTTTAAGTATAAAGAGTAGGATTTAAGTGTTTTCAAGTAATAACAGACAGAACAAAGTAAGTCCAAAAGCAAAATAAAACAAAACATGCAAGTCTAAGCCTAATACATTAAGAAACCAATTACAGGTAATAGCTCACCCTCAGAGAAGTTCCAATAAGCTTCTTTCACAGACTAGACTCCTTCCTAGTCTGGGCCCAATCCTTTCTCCTGGTACAGTCTTTGTACCTTTCCCCTGGTACAGACTTCTCAGGTGGGAAACAGGGTTTTCTCATGACTGGCAGTCCACTTGGACCTGCTTCTACCCCCTTCTATAACTTCGGCACAAGGTGGGAATATTTTGTCTCTATGGGTCCCCACCCCTCCTTCTAAATGGAAAAATACCAGATTTAAAATGGATTTCATTATCAGGTGACATGGTCACTGTAAAACCGCTAGTCTCCAGTTCCCTGGGGCTTGCCCACGTGTATACAGGAAGGCTTTCAAGTAACTAAGGCCATTTACAACTGATTGTTTCTGGAGCACCCTTTGTCCTCTACTTAATATGTTTACATCAGTGATATAAGTTTATATCTTATTCTCCTAATTCCAGATATAGAAATAATACATGCAAACACATAGGTTGAGCACACTCAGTAGATTACAAGGTTTCTAATGACACCATACAAGGGATCAGAGCGGTGGCCGTGTTAGTCTGGAATAGCAGAAGTGACAAAGAGTCCTGTGGCACCTTAAAGACTAACTAAAGTATTGAAGCATAAGCTTTCGTGGGCTAATACCCACTTTGTCGGATGCAAGCAGTGGATATTTACTATCTTTGCTTATGTCTTCCAAAGTTCAGTGAGGCTGTTTCAAGAGGCAGGATGACCTCGTTTTCACCTTTCTGTGAGCTTCCCATCACCCTGTCTGTAAATGAGGCTTCCATTGTTTTGATTCCATCATGCTTAATTGATATCAGAGACAGGTATAAAGCTGTGATGTCTCTCCTACCTGTTTTTCCTTTGGTTTAGACAGACTGTAAAGCCTATTGTCAATGGAAATCCATAATTCCTTACGTAGTGTTAATGATACGTTTTACGATGGTTGAGGTTCAGACCCCCCGAACTTTATCATGTAGCGGTTCAGACTTTATCACGCAGATAAAGTTTCTGTTTGTTGCTGGAAGCTATCTCCTCCCACTCTTGTTAGTTCGGTAGCTTTGTTTACCTAATATGTAAATGGCCGTTCACTGTCTCTGCCTGATGACCAGGCTGGTTGGAGAAGCAAATATGCATTCCTTCATCTAGGGCAGACCTGTTTACCAGTTCACCCTGACATGCCTGGCTTAAGAAAATTTTAGTCATCATTCCTGCCTATAGCCATAACTCTTAATACACACCCCATATGTACATCATACAATATTAATAATCAGTGAGTTTCCAATGACATTGCCTTTTAGAGACAGATTATAAACATGGTGAGTTGGGGCACACCGAATTGATCAGGCCCACTGAAACACATTGCCTGATATGCCACAACTCCCCTTTCTATTTCTCACCCCCTTTAAGAGAGCTTCTCTCCTCCACACCTCCTGGCTTGCATTTACTGGGGTTTTTCCAAAGGCTAGGAAACAACGAAAGGGCTTTTGGTATAAAAGGATTAGCTTGAACTGCCACAGGGCCTTCCCTTGAATCAGCAAGTGGACAGGATCCTCTGTCTTGTCCCAACGCTTGCCGAAGGGTTGGAAGGACTTTGGCTTCCTGGGACCCCACAGGACTGATGGGTGGCCTCTGGGTAAGCTTTTCCCATGTACATGGGAACCTTCATTGATTTTTATATGTTTTTCTGTAATGCTTTTACTCTAAGAATAAAAGTATTTTGCTGTATGAAGACTGGCTGGTAACCAGTGTGCACTGCTGTAGCCCTGAAGAGCCCAGAACTGCTGGGGAAATCACAGTGAGGTGCCGAGGGGCTACAAATCTTAATCCCTGGTCTGGAGGGGGAGAGGTGCAGCTCTCTGTCTGACACAGTGGTTGATGGCGGAGAGCTTGAGGGCTGGTCTATTCTTGGGGCGTGTGGGGGGGAAGGACTGACAAGACCAGGATCGGGAGCAAAGTGCAGTTAAGTCTGAAACTGTGATGGGGCTTAACGTGCATTGCCGTCTATCACTAATTTGTTCTGACATTTGATCTTTTGGAAAATTCAGCAATTCACAAGGTGGCCGTCAGTCACTCGTGTGAATCAGAATATTTCTTCAACAATCAGTCAATAATTTTTAAAGTATGGTATATATGCAGAGAGTTTTGGAATGCTGCCAGAAACATTTAGATTTTACTTAGATATAATGTTCTTAAGTTGCAAGCTTTTGGGAGCAGGGACTGCCTTTTTGTTCTGTGTTTGTACAGTGCCTCATGCAGTGGGTTCCTGGACCATGATTACAGCTCCTCGGTGCCAAAATAATACAAGCAACAGTTTATAAAAGTGTATTTTAAAAAAGGTTAGAAACAGTGAACTGGCCCTTCTGTAAGCTCTGAATTAAACATTTAGAATTTTTTTTAATGATATAAAGCAATACTGTCATGAATTTTGATATAAACTCTAAGGGTCTTCAGAAATGCTTATCCAGATTGATTTGGGCCCTGCTATGCCTCAGTTTCCCCTTCTCCAGCTATTCAGCCTTCACACTGAGGGAATGTCTTTACTGAAGACTTAACTTGGGTGATTGGCACCTGTATCTGAGCACCCTTGTTAGCCTCGCCAGGACATTAGCATCCAGACTCTAAAAGCCCTACCTAAATCATTGTTTCCTCTCAGGTACTGCACTCACCTGTATATGTCACTAGGACTTCTGGGGGCATATCCCATGGATCTTAGTGCTATGGTAAGATGAGCCCCTCTGTAATTCTTTCCCAGTGAATTGTGGGATAATTTGTCTATGATTCTGGCCTTCTGGGGGGAATTGTGGGAAGGCACTGGATGCTTATCATTACTAGCATGATTTAGCCTGAATCCTCACTGAAAAGTGAATGGTTATCAGCCCAAACGAAAGCTTCACTTGGGATTCAGCCTATACCCCCAGAGAGCCAGCTGGCCTAGTGGAAAGCGCCACTACACTCCGGTAAGAGGGTTAGCATCAGATGCTAGTCTGTACATTTATATTATTAGAAATGGTGACACCTTATTAACCATGTGCTCTTTGCTTAGGCAGTTAGGGTTGGTTTGGTGCAGTTAATGTGTTTACTTTAACTTTTCTTTCTGAAATGTTTTCTCAATGTCTTTGCCACAGAATTATCCATAAGCTATTGTATTGTATAGTACACAGCAGATGCTGCTTCTGTCGCTTGTGAATTTGGGGACGGGGAAAAAAAGCAAATTATTTTTATGCAACTAATATTTCCCTGAGAATAATTACTAATTCTGTGCAACCAAAGCAGCATATTAATTATTATTTTATTATAGTCTAGCTCCTAGGATCTTCATTTGTGCTAGGATCCTATTCTGCAAGGTGCCGGTACAAACACAAAGAAAGTGTCCCTTTCTTAAATTATTAGACTGTAGAAAAGCTGTGACTAGGAATTTTAATTCCCCAGTAAAATATTAGTTACATTTTGTGACAATCTCACTCGTGCTTCTTCCATCTGCTGTGATAACGTAGTATGACTTTGCTATTGAACAATAACATAAGATGAGATAAAATATCAAACCATATGGTTGTCCTAAGCACATGCTACCAGTGTTCCCCTTAAGCACCCTTTTCTCTCTTTAGACTACGATGTGTGTGCAGAAGCTCCGTGTGAACAGCAATGCACAGATAACTTTGGACGTGTCCTTTGTACATGTTATCCTGGATACCGGTATGACCGAGAGAGACACAGGAATAGAGAGAAACCCTACTGCCTCGGTGGGTATGAAGAGCATGTCACATTTATCTTTGGTTAAGGCTGTGTCCTGCTTCATGAAGAAGTTTCAATTTTTTAGAAATTCTTCAAAGAAGTTTAATGGTGTTAGACCCCTTCCTCTAACTTCCCTTCATTCTTTTAGTCTGAGTATGCTTTTAATTGATCTAAGTAAATAGCTGTATAAGTCTCCCCCCCCTTATTAATTCTTCGCCCATTCAAGGTTTTTGGCAATGAAACAAGGCATGATTCTTGCATCAAACTGAAAACCAGGGAAATGATGTTAAATTATAAAAGCAAACCTCTGAGGTTCAATTCAGATTGTAACTCATAATTCAGGGATTTATACCACACCCAGCTAACTCAGTAGCACTACCTTTCATAGGTGAGTATTCACGTGAGCCAAGGTTTGCAGGATCAAGTTATGATGCAAGGACCTGTTAAGTGGTGGTCATGTGTAAAGGGCCATGCATGTTAATAATTATAATATAATTGACGTGAAGCTGTGGCCCAGGCCCCCTGAAGTTCTGTGGTTGCTTGACCATCAATTCAGAATTCCTTCTGATAATGAAACCCTTATGGGAAATATCTTATTTGAGGTCTGAACCTCCATAACTTTTGGGGAATTCTCAACATTTGTTCAACTTCAGATATCGATGAGTGCGCCACAAGCAATGAAACTCTCTGCTCTCAAATCTGTGTCAACACCATGGGCAGTTACAGATGTGAATGTCATGAAGGCTATATCCGGGAAGATGATGGGAGGACTTGCACCAAAGGAGACAAAGGTATATACCAGCACGCACTAACATCCTGGGCCAAATATAACCTAAGAAAACTGACCCACCATAGAGAGGAGCTGTGGAAATGTAATACAGCCAATGCCAAATTCAGGTGAACTGATATAACATAACTGAATTTGGCCCACTCACTGAAATTGCTATAAAGCAAGTGAACTACCCAAAGGCTGTACCATGCTTCCATAGTCCTCTGTCCATGGTGCTCCTAGGGATAGTCACTGTCTCTAGAAAATCCCTATGGACAGCTCTGACCTCCCATTAAACATCTCAGGGGCTCCACAGGTTTTTGGGGCTAGCATCTCACTCTCTTCTATGGGAGGGGGCAAAACACACTGCCCTCTGGCTGATGAAATGTTTGGGAAGATAACCCCAGCAGGAGACCCTCTTGGTCATTTCCTCTTTAGCCATGAGAGGGAGCAACCAGGTATTGTCTCATGATGTGATCCATACAGAAGATATGCGTGGATAAAATATGTCTTGATATAGTGTTAATAAAAATGTTTTTACATTCATGGCAAACCTAGGTTCTCATCAGCTAGACCACTATGTAACAATGGAAAAAAACTATTGTGAGCATAAGCCTTTTACTGCCCTGAGATACTGTACTCTTGATTTCCCAGGGAAATTCCCATGGCTTGTTCTGGAAGTATCTTTTCCATGTAATTAGCATTAAATGAACTGCCATGTCTGCATGTGAGAGAAGTGTGAATGAAAAGCTAATATTTTGAAGCATGTGAAAAACATTCTCCCTGGAGAGGAAGAGTGGGTGAATAATGAATCTTGCTCTTATTACTTAATTTAGACTACTCTGTCTGAAACACATAAAATACTTGCAGCTAACATAATAAGCCAGATCCAATTTATACAGGGGTAACTAAGAATAGAATTTAGTCCAGTGTGGGATCTCACTTAGGAAAATTAGACAGATTCTCAACCTCCATAGATCCAAAATCGCTTAAGTGGATTTAGTCTGTGTTTACACTGATGCCAATGACATTAGCAGATGGCCCAATGTTAGTACTTTTGAGCTTTCAGTCACACACCAAAATGATACCTGGAGATTCAACTTATGTTTTAATAATCTAAATCAGCAGGCTAAATTCCATCTGTGATTCTAGAGCTCTTGAATTCCTTGGCACTGAAGTTAATTGGATGACACTGTTGCAATGGAGATCAGAATTTGTTCCAATAAATATGGAATGTTGAGCTTTTTGGCTTTGTTTTGTTTATTTGAACATTGGTATTAAGTATAAAAGTGTTTGCCATCATCCAATACTTTTAAATTAATAACGTTTGGGAGAATTTAAATTAACCACAGATATAGGAAGTTAGTAACAGAGGGGAAAAAAGAAAAAACTGAAAACATTTTTTGATGAACGATAGGATACAGTTGGTTCACCTAGTAATGCTGAAAGTACATTTTATATCACTGATGCTTCCAAACTTCAGTTGGACAATAAGCACAAACATTTTGTAATTTTTATTTGTCCCATTGAAAACATGTCTCTGGAGCACCCCAGTTATCCGAGATTGCTCTTTGTAGCTTTCAAACATTTATAATTGCAGATATTTCACTAATACCCTTGCAGATATTTTTATAATTAACATTTCCTCTGTAGTTCAAGCTTTCTGACAGAGGAATGTCCATAGCATTCAGGATTACTGACTGTTCAAAATATTCTAAGCATTTTTAAATGAACTTCAGCTATCTGCAAACAGCAGTTTGTAACAGTTTTCTTTCCACTATAATCCATGTCTTCTGTGGGGCATAGGACACCATCTCTCAAACACTTACCAGCAGCAGTTGGAGAGGCAGCATACAGACTCTAAGGGCTACCTTCTTCTCTGTTACACCAGTGTAAAACCTAGAATAATTTCACTGATTTCAGATGTAAATGAGAGCAGAATTTGGCCCCAGCTATTTTTTATTAAGCACACTAGGCTGCAAAATACTGGCCAGCATGTAGAGCAAGGGGATTTTCAGCAGCTGATTTCTATGTCTATAAATTATGTGCCACCTTGTGGTAAATGTAAGTTCCTGCATCATTATAAAACACATTTAAGTTGTAATAACCTTGTAAAGACCAACAGTAGAGTCAGATTATATTGATCACTGGAACACTAAAGCAGATTTTCTGATAATATTTTGTATGAGATAGCATAAAAACAGACAAAAATCTGACCTCTCACCATAATTCCAAATATAATATACTTTACACAGAGACTGCATGCATCCAACGAAATGGGTATTAGCCCATGAAAGCTTATGCTTCAATACTTTAGTTAGTCTTTAAGGTGCCACAGGACTCTTTGTCACTTTTACACAGAGAGTTAATAATGTGTTTCCTCTGCAAAGCCCTATCCCGTTACCAGTGGATTGGATTAAATATGTTGTGGATTTGTACGTCAGGCACCAAAATGGGCTGCATCCTTCCTGCTTCAGCAATCATTTTTCATATTCCAGAGACAATACAGTTACACACTCAAAAGAGGACAAATCAAAACTTCTCTGCAGTCTGACCCCAGATAATACAACACAGATGATAAGCTAAACAATCTCTATGCAAAGAATGCATTCAGATCAGCTCCCTGTAGAGATCTCCTCCTGGCAGTATCTCTCTCTCTTCCAGCATAAGCAAGACCGTGACTTCCAGCATATGCTAAGGAAACATACTGCCTCTCCAAGCAGTTTTCTTATCAATAGCATCTGCAGGGCTCACCAGTAAGGAGGTAAAAGGCTCTGAAGAAGGCCAACAAAACATCATGTGAGCTGGACTTAATTGTTTGTACTGTTGGAGGCCCTGTAAGATGGGACAGGTTCAAAGGAACTCTGTCAAGTAGTTTAGCCCTCAGATTCAAGTTTTATACAATGAAAATTGTTTGTTTAAACATCCCACTGAAGAGTTGGTGAACCCTGGCGTTGCCAAGATATACTCTCTCTGAATTCAGCATCTGCACCAATGATGACTGTCTCAAAATCTCATTGCTTCCTTGACCAGTGGGCGTGACCTAGATGGATTCTGGTTCTATTCAGATGTGAACACATTCAGGATCTGATGTCAAGGTAGTGATGGATGTCTGTTTTCATGGTCAGAACATCACCTCACTTTAGTGTAAATCAGAGGAATCCTGCCTTGCACAAGTTGGGAAGCAGAAGTAAGGAGATATCTTATCCTTGTTCTCACCAGCGTGTTGGATTGTGTTTTGATGATCACAGAGACTAATGGATCCAACTGGATTCACACAATTCTCTGCAACATGATCCTTTCCAACTATTAGACCACCTCACTGATGGCCACAGTCATTATAACCATATTTTGTTGATGCACGGCCCTTTGCTCTACATCGGTTGTACAAATTAACTGGATTAGAACTAGGGGCAAAGTCAGCGTTTCTTATACTCCACTCAATTCCACTGGTTCCAATGGGATAGCATGGGGTTTAAAGACAGCATAGAAATCTGGCCATTTTTTCTTTCTGACTGTTGCTTTCAGCAACATTTCTCAACACAGTCCAGTCATCGGGGAGGGGAGAGGAAGAGGGGGTGTGAACTCATTGGGATAAAATAAAAATTGAAAGGGACTTTGGTTTAATACTTGTTCCAAACCAACATTTTTACTGTAGTTTAAAAACAGACAAGCCTAATTATCTCTTTATTTTTAAAATGATACATGTCTCAGTAATTCCTGCTTTTGTCTAGAAATACTGGCACCAAAATATTCACATTTTTAAAAGATGTTGAAAAGTTGGGAGAAGGTGCAGAATTTGAGGTCTGGAGAAAAAATGCCTTTCAGGGAAAGACTTAAAGAGCTAAGTCTGTTTAACTGATCAAAAAGAAGATCAAGAGGTGACTTGATATCTGTGTATAAGGACTTTCACAGGAAGAAAACATTGGGTATTGAAGGGCTCTTTAATCTAGCAGAGAAAGACATAGCAAGAACCAGTGGCCGGAAATTAAAGTCAGACACATTCAAATGGAAACAAGGCACAAATTTATAACCGTGCAATGGAACAAACTAGCAAGGGAGGTGGTGGATTCTCTATCTTTTGATGTCTTCAGATCAAGATTAGATGCATTTCTCAATGATATGCCTTAGCTAGACACAAGTTATTGGGCTCAGTGCAAGGGGTAGCGTGGTGAATTTTATGGCCTGTATTATTCAGGAGGTCAGACTAGATGATGGTCTTCTGGTCATAAATCTGTGAATCTGTGGAGAAGGCGATGAGGGAAGCTGTTCTCCTGGTATTTCCATCTTGTACACTATTCAGAAATAGCACAGGAAAGTTCACAAAGGAGCCTGGTATTTCAAGCTGAAAAAAGGACTGAGTAAAATTCAGAGGAGTATTTGAGGTATGTTCCAATGCCCAGTGTTAGATTAGGCATTTGATAAGCATATAGTGCTTAGATGCTTGCCTGAATCTCCTAATCTTTTGACTATTCACCACTAATTCTGACACCCTTAATACTGATGATCAGCTAACCTTACCTCCTCTTTATCATCTTCCGCTTCGTGCTTTAGGGACAAGGAAGTATGGGGCACGTTTCCGATCTGACATGCCAACATAAGAAAAGTAAACTTCTTTCTCTTTAAGGCAGAACTGCTTGTTGCGGTGGATCCTAAAAGGCTTCCTGGGTGTGGAGTCTTGTAGAATAATCCTACGGAAAAATCAGTTGTCTGTGCAGCTGAATTAGCATCCTGGTGTATTACTAAGGTTAAGATTCTGTCACGGGTATTTTTAGTAAAAGTCAGGGACAGGTCTCTGGCAATAAACAAAAATTCACAGAAGCCTGCAACCTGTCCCTGTTCCCGTGGTCCCGAGGCTGGCTGTAGCCACTGCTCCAGCGGCCCTGGGGCAGACGGCAGACCACCTTTCCCAGTGGTTCCCCCAGACTGGTGTTCAGTTGTTCGGTAGCCCGGGGCTGGCCACCAGTCAGCTGTTCTGGTAGCCGCTGCTACAGCCCTGGACCAGAAGTCACAGAGATCTCAGAATGTCAGAGAACCCATGACCTCTATGACAGAATCATATCCTGAGGTATTACAGACTTACATAGTGAAATTTGAACAAAGGGGAACGATGTGAATTTTTTTACATTGGACAGAGTAAATATATGTATAACACCAAAAGTCATGTCCTTAATACTATGCTAAAAGAGAGCCTGTTTGTATCTAGTGCTGCAGTTTTATTTTTCAAAAGCAGTACACATTTATGAAAACATGACCCAACTATACTAAAGTATGTTTTCAAATGAGCAAGCATAACACAATAGCTAAGTCTGCTGCTGCTGGTCCATTTAGAGGCAAACAGCCTACTATTGCTACTAGATTTCCTCCATTAACTCAAGTAGTAGAAGTCTGTACCGTGATTCTGAAGGTCTAGAGATCGAACCCTACTATTGGCTCTTGTGGATGATCATTACACAAGCTGATGTGGGACAACTATTAAAATTGTTTGTTTGTGATGCTAAAGTGATTAGTTCTGGGTGAGGCCAACAATAATAAGGTTGTAATGCTTATTTTCAGGGTTATTCTGCAGATTCTGCAACAGATTCATTCCTACATACCTAACAGTTATAGTGACCTTTTCTCTAACTTGGCTGTAAACCTTTACCACGAATCCCAATTCTCAGTCCTGTTTGCTCTTGGAGCTCCATTGCGCAGCAGAATAATCAGTGTTGATAAAGACTGATTTTGTGCAAATTGAATAAGACTGTCATGTTCCATGGGGTTTGAGTGTAATTTACAATGTATGAAAAGTGGCCATTGGAGGGGATTGTAAATCATTTCAGATCTATAGGCCTGGCCTAGTGTAAATGCATAGACAAAAGTACAAATGTAAACATTTTCAGATGTGGAAGAGGAAAGGGGCATTTAGGACCGTTAACTAGAAACAGCTGTGTTTAAAATGTGGGCTGTACTGCCTCTGAAATTGCTCAGCCTTACATCGTGATTCAGAATTGAAAAGTTGGTGATGGCATGAGCCTCTCTTTCAAACTATTGGGTAGCATAAACACCTCAAAGGCTGTTCTGTGGCCTAGTAGCTTTTGCAATTGCTGTATGCTTTTCTTTCCTTTGAGTTTTCTGCCCTTTTAAAATGTATTGGAAATTGTTTTAATTTTAGCCGGGCTTTCTGAGAAGGTTGACAACGTGGTGAAAGCAGGAACCTGCTGTGCCTCTTGTAAGGAATTTCACCAGATAAAGCAGACGGTTTTACAACTAAAACAAAAGGTACAACGTTTTGTCAGTCACATCATTACATTACACATTTTTAAAGTATAAATTAGAGACTACATACAGTTGCAGTTCTTCTTAGGGTAACTTTAAACATGCCAATGTTGATGAGTCCCAGTCATGTGAGGCTTGTGTTCATGAAACTGAGTGTAGCAGGATTTTAAAATCATGTGTGAATGGCAGCAGTTGATTGATAATCATATCAAATTGGTTACCGGACAGATTGATGATCCTATCAAATTCAGTGGTAGCTTTGAGATATAGACAGATGCTCACCACGGACTAAGATAAGACCATGAAATCCAGTTCCAGTTACAAGAATTTGAACCCAGCTCTGTTGACAATCTGCGTCATCTTTTCCCCTTTAGTTCCATCCAAATACACAACATTTGGGGCTTGAGCCTGCACAGAACAGGACTAGCCAGTATAACACAATAGCTAAGTGTGCTGCTGGTGGTCCATTTAGAGGCAAACAGCCTAGTATTGCTACTAGATTTCCTCCATTAACTCAAGTAGTAGAAGTCTGTACCGTGATTCTGAAGGTCTAGAGTTTGAACCCTACTTTTGGCTCTTGTATGGATCATTGGATCTTGTATTGGATCTTGATGATCATTACACAAGACGATCATGTATTTTTGTCAAAATGGACAATACCATTTTGTCCATTGTATGGACAATGGACAAATGTAGTTTTGTCAAAATGGAAATTTTTGCAGGAACATGCCAATTTCAACTACATTTTGGTGGAAGGAGGTCAAAGCGATTCATTTTGACTTTCTCCTTACATTTTGGTAATATTCATTTGGACTTTTCTGTTTAATTTTATTTCATTTCAACTTTCATATTATTATCAACTAATTTGAATATGTTATTTTTATGATGCAATTTAACATTATTGAAACAAAACGTTTTGATGGTTTAGAATGAGGCATTTTTGTTGTGTGAGAAAGTTGGAAATTTTAGCTTTTCTTTCTGATTCGGAAGAACAATTTTTGAAAGGTTGCAGTTTCCCACAGAACAGAAATTTCATTTTCCAACCAGCTCCCGTTAGGGGTAATATTACTTTAATGAGAACAGCATATAAGGTAGCAATGCTGGCTGTAAACAAACAGCGTTAAAGAAAATGCCAAGTCCTTTATGTGCTACTGTGTACAATTATTTACAGAATAATTTGCAGTAAATATGTATTTACAGTAAATATGGCTCTTTGAATGGGCTGGTTGCCCAGTTATTTGTTTCCAATTGAGAAACCTGGCATCAAATCCTGTAATAAGTATCCTGCTCTGATTTGGTGGGTATTGCAAATTCTTAAGCTTGTGTGCTTCTCCATTGGTAATTAAGTCTTGTCTATAGCAAAACATGCTGGCTGATCAGGAGTGACTTTCTGGACTTAGAATTGTTGTATAAGAACAAGGCACGTATGCACAGAGGAAAAGGTTAGCAGACAGGAAACAAGGCCTTCTAACAGAGGCATGTGCAAGAGCTGTAATGCCCAGGCCCTGCCTATCTAGGTTGCCTTTATCTCGTTACTCCTGAGGACATTCTGTGCCCAAAAATTAAAAATTCTGCACACAGTATTTTAAAATTCTGTAAATTTTATTGATCAAATAAATGTGGAGGATCCAGCATTGGAACTGGGGAGAACAGACCACTGACTGCACAGAGGTGGGAGATCTCCCCCGGGACACTACTCAGCAGTGTGGCTGCGCCCGAACCCGGACACAGGCCTGCCCCAGAAACTCTTGAGGGCCCTGCCCCTCCATGCCAGGTGCACCAGTTATGGATAGGTAGGGTCAGCAAGGCAGGATCCAAGTGTGGAGAGGCTTACTGTGGGGGGATCCAGATGTGGGTTGAGAGGGTTTTGTGTGGGACAATCTGGGTGCGGGCGGCTCAGTGGGGGATCCAGGTGTGGGGCAGGATCTGGGTGCAACGGTAATGGGACTCTGCAGGGGGGTCCAGGTGAAGGTGTTTTGGGCTCAGCGGGGGGTATCTGGTTGTGGGAGGGATAGAGGGATGTTGGGCAGGGAGTCTGGGTGTGATGGGTCTAGATGCTGGGGGAGTGGGGCTCAGTAGGGTGGGGACACAGGTGCAGCTGATTGGGGCTTGGTGGAGTCGAGATACAGGTATGGGTGGCTCGTCGGGGTGCCGGGCAAGTGGGGCTCATCTGAGGGTTCTGGGTGTGGGGGAGGGGGGTGATGCTTGGCAGGAGGGTCTGGTTATGAGGGGGGTTCAAGATGCATGGTGATTGGGTGGATGGGAGAGCAGCTCCCTGTACAGTGATCCCTTCCCCTGCAGGTGAGGAGCGATGGGTGCAGGATGCACAGGGGGGAGGGGGAGTTTGCTGAGCTTTCTACAGCTGGGGGAGAAATCTGGGAGTGGGTCTGACACAGCCCCGGGTGCCGGGCAGGGGAAGAGGAAGTCCCATCCTCCCCAGCCCAGCTGGGACTAGCAACTGAGGATGGTGCAGGGTAGGAGTCACCAGCCAGGTCTTCCCCAGTCCTGCCCCCTAGTGATTTACTTCTCTGCTGGATGCCTTTGGCACCTAAAACATACTGCTTGGGAGAGCCGCATGACCACTCTTGTGGCTTCCCTTCGCTTTCCTGTCAGAAGGTCATTTTTTCTGCAGGGAAGCAAAGAAATCTGTAAGGGATGTAAATCCTGCACATGTGCAGTGGCGCAGAATTCTCCCAGGAGTATCTCGTATAGCAGGGGTGGGCAAACCTTTTGGCCCGAGGACCACATTAGGTTTCAAAATTGTGCGGAGGGCCGGGTAGGGAAGGCTGTGCCTCCCCAAACAGCCTGACCTAGCCCCCTATACAACCCCCACCCACTTTCCACCCCCTGACTGCCCCCTCAGAACCTCTGACCCATCCAACCCCCCCCCCATTCCTGATCACCCCCTTTGAAGACCCCCGCACACACTCTAACTGCGACCCCCCAGGACCCAACCCCCTATCTAAGACCCCATGATCTTTGTTCCCTGCCCCCCCCCCAATTTCCCCCCACCCCTAACCACCACCCCAGGGACCCCACCCGCTATCAAAGCCCCCTTCTCTTTGTTCCCTGACCCTCCCCGACTCCCCCCACCCCTAACCACCGCCCTGGGACTCCACCCCCTATTGAAGCCCCCCTGCTCTTTGTTCCCTAACTGTCCCCTCCTGAGACCCCCACCCTAACCACCACCCCCAGGACACCACCACCTAAGCCCCCCCCCCAACAACAACCCCCAGGACACCACCACCTAAGCCCCCCCCCAACAACAACCCCCAGGAACCCACCACCTAAGCCTCCACCCCTGCTTATCATGCTCAGCTGGGCGTGGGGCCCCGAGGCAGGTGGCACTAGGCCCGGCCCCGGCACCGTGGCCCAGGAGCGCAGGGCCTCGCAGTTGGCAGCATTCACGGTGCCCCAGCCCTGGAGAACCGCGGCTGGCGGCGCTCCCGGCGCCCTGGCTGGGAAGCGCAGGGCCCCGCGGTGGGCAGCACTCGGCTGGCCCCTAGCTCGGAAGTGCGGGGCCGCAGCACTCGCCCGGCACCCTTAGGCCGGGGCCACTGGCCCCACCCCCAGCCCAAACTTGAGGGCCGGGTAAAAAGGGCCGGTGGGCTACATGTGGCCCGCGGGCCATATTTTGCCCCCCCCCGCCCCCCCCACCCCCGTCGTATAGCCTCAGCATGTAGTGCAGGGGTGGGGAACCTTTTTTCCGCCAAGGGCCATTTTGACCCTTATAAAAGTCATCGGCGGGCCGCTTTCCCCCCCCCCCCGACCCCCCCCGAAGCCCAGGCTGGCAACCGGAGCTGAGACCCCAGCTGGCAAGGGGCCAGCAGGGGAAATCCCAAAGCAGTGGCAGGTGGAGTCCTTAGCCCTGCACTGCTTTGGGGTTCCCCCCACTGGCCCCTTACCAGCCAGGGTCCTGCCGCCTGCCTGACTTGCCCAGCCCGGTCTCTCCCCCCCCAAACCTCCTCCCCCCCAACTGACCCGCCCAGCCCGATCTCTCCCCCCACCCGCCCCGAACCTCCTTCCCTCCCCCCCCCAACTGACCTGCCCAGCCCGGTCTCTCCCCCCAAACCTCCCTCCCCCCCCCCAACTGACCCGCCTAGCCCGATCTCTCCCCCCCCCCCAAACAGCCCACCCAGCCTGGTCTCTTCCCCCCCCTCCCCCAAACCTCCTTCCCTCCCCCCCAACTGACCCACCCAGCCCGGTCTCTCCCCCCCCAAACCTCCTTCCCTCCCCCCCCCAACTGACCCACCCAGCCTGGTCTCTCCCCCCCGCGCGCGACCGTCGGCTCCCCGTGGCTCCTTGTTTCGCCGCCCGCGGCCGGCGGCGGCCCGCGCCGCGCGTCCCAGTCCCATCGCGGAGCTGCTCCTGGCCGGCGGCGGCAGCAGCTCATTCCGGCCCCGTCGCGGAGCCGCCCCTGGCCGGCGGTGGCAGTGGCACGTCCCGGCCCCATCGCGGAGCCACCCCTGACCGGCGGCGGCAGCGTCCCGCGCGGCGCGTCCCGGCCCCAGCGTGGAGCCGTGCCTGGCCGGCGGCCGCGGGCCGGATAAAATGCTTTGGCGGGCCGTTTAAGGCCCGCGGGCCGGAGGTTCCCCACCCCTGCTGTAGTGGATTATATCACAAATGGCAGAGACAATAAGTAGTAGGGCTGGGATCAAAACAGAGATGCCACCTTGAAAGGGTTCTCCAGTGGGACTCAATGTCACCATGATGTACTAATGCAACATCCTGACTGCAAAGTTGGGTTGATCCTGAACCCTACAGTATTCAGGATAGCTCCAATGAAACTGGAATGAGTCAGCGGAAGAACTAGGCCAAGGATATTTAGAATGCAAATGAGTTGTCAACATTTATAAAAAACATATCAAGTCAGCAATCCAGTGCTTGGAATCATGCACATCTGCTCACCCAGACATATGTAATCATCTTTAATAGAAATCAGTGTTACACGTCAGTCCAGTCAAATCATGTCAAAATCAACTAGTCTACAGTTCTCATAGGAACCCCTCAAAGCTACAATATGTAACATGAAACATCGATGGTGGAAGAATCTTGTTTCGAGCACTGCCATTCCCTAAAAATGTATCCACACAAATCTTTACTCCGAGACAGAAAAGGGTAGGTTGTGAGGAAAGGTTGGATTTTGAGTTATGGATGGAGAAAAGCAAGGTCCTTTTGGACAAGTATCCCAGTCCATCCAAAAAGTGAAATATGAATTAGGTCAGGGAGTGTAGTTAATCCCAAAGAGGATAACGGTCAACATCAAAAACACATGGCTTGGCACTAATTTGTATAACAGGCAGTTTCTGGCGAGGAGATATAAAAGTTAGACTCACTTACTTGACGTGTTTAGTGCATGTCTCAGGTCCAGTTGACTCAGTGAGGAGGCATGTGCGTATGCTGGCTTTACAGATATGGGATTTTTTTTTACTTGCTGAATTATTTAATAAAAAGGCTTGTTGACAGTCTTTTTTTTTTACCCAAGCAACAGAAGACATTTTTATATTCGGTTCATGTCGATCCTTTGCAGTTACACACCTTTATTCCCGTCTGGCTGTTCAGAATATAAACTGAAGAATTGGTCATTGTAATGACTATAATGAGTGGCATTTATATAGCAGTTGAGATCCTGAAAAAGCCCAAAGTAACCTCCAGGCCACAAACTGAAATAAAATCTATACAGGGGGAATTAATTAATCCATCACTCAAACGTGACCATCAATGGAGTGAAAAATTCCATACTTTTCAACAGTGCATATAAATGCTACACAGCTGCTTAGTCCAGGTGAAATTTGAGATGGGCAGAATTTTACTTACTAGTTTGAATTTAAAGAGACTCTGGTTCTAAGACACCTAGAACCCTCCTGCCAAAAGTAGCAGGGAAATTTTAATGATCACAAGTGGTCAAGACTTAGTTCTAGCTCTGTCTAAAAATGGCATCTTTGGCAGAATGTAGCCCCAAAACTGTGCAGGAGTATTGGTTTAATACCTACACAGAGAGAAGAATTTCATGTACAGAGTCACTGCATTTAGAGGGTTCTTATATGCTTCCCAACCAAGTGGTAGCACAACCCCACTCACGGGTCATTAGAGATCACAGCACAGGATAACAAGCTTGTATAACAGTAAGAACTTAAGAATGTCCATACTGGGTCAGACCAAAGGTCCATCCAGCCCAGTATCCTGTCTACTGACAGCAGCCAATGCCAGGTGCCCCAGAGGGGGTGAACCTAACAGGTAATGATCAAGTGATCTCTCTCCTGCCATCCATCTCCACCCTCTGACAAACAGAGGCTAGGGACACCATTTCTTACCCATCCTAGCTAATAGCCATTAATGGACTTAACCTCCATTAATTTATCCAGTTCTCTTTTAAACCCTGTTATAGTTCTAGCCTCCACAATCTCCTCAGGCAAGGAGTTCCACAGGTTGACTGTGTGCTGTGTGAAGAAGTACTTACTTTTATTTGTGTTAAAATTCCTGCCCATTCATTTCATTTGGTGGCCTGTAGTTCTTATATCATGAGAACAAGTACATCATTTTTCCTTCTTCACTTTCTCCACACCACTCATGATTTTATATACCTCTATCATATCCCCCCTTAGTCTCCTCTTTTCCAAGCTGAAAAGCCTTAGCCTCTTTAATCTCTCCTCAGATGGTACCCATTCTAAACCCTTAATCATTTTAGTTGCCCTTCTCTGAGCCTTTTCTAATGCCAGTATATCTTTTTTGAGATGAGGACACTACATTTGTATGCAGTATTCAAGATATGGGCATACCATGGATTTATATATGAGCAATAAGATATTCTCTGTCTTATTCTCTATCCCTTTTTTAATGATTTCTAACATCATGTTTGCTTTTTTGACTGCTGCTGCAGACTGCATGGACGTCTTCAGAGAACTGTACATGATGACTCCAAGAGCTCTTTCCTGATTAGCTGTAGCTGAATTAGCCCCCCATCATATTGTATGTATAGTTGGAATTATTTTTTCCAGTGTGCATTACTTTACATTTATCCACATGAAATTTCATTTGCCATTTTGTTACCCAATCACTTAGTTTTGTGAGATCTTTTTGATGTTCTTCACAGTCTACTTTGGTCTTAACTATCTTGAGCAGTTTAGTATTGTCTGCAAACTTTGGCACCTCACTGTTTATCCCTTCCTCCAGATCATTTATGAATAAATTGAACAGAATTGGTCCTAGGACTGATCTTTGGGGAACACCACTAGTTACCCCTCTCCATTCTGAAAATTTACCATTTATTCCTACCCTTATTGCCTGTCTTTTAACCAGTTCTCAATCCATGAAAGGATCTTCTCTCTTATCCCATGACAACTTAATTTATGTAAGAGCCTTTGGTGAGGGACCTTGTCAAAAGCTTTCTGGAAATCTATGTACACTATGCAGAAGTAAACTTCTACAGTTCCAGACTAACATGGCTACCTCCCTATATCCACTGGATCTCCCTTGTCCATATGTCGCTGACCTCTTCAAAGAACTCTAGAAGATTAGTAAGACCTGATTTCCCTTTGCAGAAACCATGTTGACTTTTGCCCAACAATTTGTGTTCTTCTGTGTGTCTGACAAGGAACCCACAGATCAGTGTGTGTTATGTGTCCATTTTATGTTTAATCCACAGAAGCTAGGGGTCTGTTACAGACCCCATTCCCAAGGAGCCTTGTTATTTAACTCAAGCTGTAGTAACTCATCCTTTCCACTCTGGAGGTCCCAGGTTCAATCCTTGGATAATAGCTAAAATAGTGGCTGGCACACCTGCAGGCCATAAACTAATTGATTAGGGAAGTGCAGAGATTTTAATTTAAAACAAAGGATAAAAATACAAAGTGCCCAATAAATCACAAAGAGTGTGTCTCTGATAAGGATCCCTCAGGAGCCCCAAGGCCACCTGAGCTTCAGAGCTCTGCCAGCATCTGTGCTTCCTCTGGGGCTCCTGGGAAATATCTATCCCACCCTGACCACTCAATTCCTCCCCCTTCCCAGAGTGTAAACTGCGCTTGAGTTTTAGTCTGTGCCCCAGGACGGACCAGCTAGCTGAGGTATAAAGCACCACCACTACACTTGGCTGAGAGGGCGTTGTGTGTGGATGGGTGCCAGATTAGGGACAACACCCGGGTAAGAGCTTGCGTTAGCTCTGCAGTAAAGAAAAATCTTTGGACTCCAGCCAGCCTAGCTGCCATATGTGGCAACCAGGTGTTGTCAATGACATCAGTGAGGGCACTGAGTGTGAACAGCAAGTAGGTTTAGCGGGCTGATTAACAGACAGGGAGAGACTGGATAGGGTTACACAATCGCTGTCCCTGGTTGACAGCCCAGGCCTCAAACAAGGAGCTGAGCCAGAGGCTCCTCAGGTGAGGTGTCTCTGGCCTCAAATGAGAGGGGAGGATAAGAGCAAATCCTTCCACCACACACATTCCCATTCCTCGAAAATACAGTTCGCTTCTTTTCTTTAAAGAAACAAATTAGAACATTTGGTCCCATTTCCTCGCTCTCTGCCTTAGCTGCAGCCTTAGGGCTGTAGATACTGGGGCGTTACAATGAGTGAGAATGAGAGGAGAGGAAGTGACCTGGGCTCCAGTGGATTTGGCACTGCCTTGTTGTGTGATGTATGGCGAGTCATTTGACCTGCCTTTGTCTCAATATACCTAGCGGTAAAACAGACACTAACACTTGGCTCCATCCCACTGTTAAGTCACTAATGTTGGCAGAATGCCTCCATCCCTTGATATGGAGATCCTTGCATGAAAGTTGCTGCATATTACAGGCACCTAGTGTTACCATCTCCTTACATTAAAAGCCTTAGGTTTAAACCATTGGCAGGTAAGTGCATGTCAGCAATTGATAGCAATAACTAGAGAAGTCTTGAGACCATCCAATGCAATGATTTCTAAGTGGCTGGTCAAATTAATGCCAGATAATAAGAATCATTATGCTTTAAAATGCTCTCTAGTGCAAATATGAAGGAATCAAACACTGAAATAGCCAGTCGGCCAAATTCATCCAACAGGTCAGCGGAGTTACACCAGGAATGAATTTGCCCCAAGTATCTTTAAAACATTCCTTAAATTCTGTTTGGCAGAGCAAAATTCCCAACTCCACCTGTGGTCACTCCCAGCTAGTAACTTCCTTGACTGCTGATCAGTAGGGGTGATTGTTGTCTTCCTTAGGCCGATTTTTGGGGGACAGAAGGTTTTCAGAATATCTTAAAGTTTAACAATGAAATGTTTTTAATTATCTAGACGAGGGTGCCTGGTGTTTAATGCATAAGAGCACCTCAGATCCACAGTGTGCATCTCTTCATGTAGTCCAACTTTGTTTTGTTCAGCTACTTTTTTATAGCGTGTATCCAGAACACTTTTCTGAGTTAAATCCTACAGTTACAGGGTTGAAGAACAACAGCGGGAAAGGAAGAGATATAGTGCAGACAAGGAAGAAGGAGAGATGTTTCTTCATGAGACTGGCGAGTTAATGAGACTTCATCCAATTTAAAGAATTTTGTTGTTACTTCTCTACTTTCTCCCCATTTACTTTCAGAGTAAATACTATTGGTCTCTCCCTACTGGATATATGATCATTTGGACCCGCATCATCACCTAGGATCCCCTCTTTCCCACTTCTGGGATCTCCCACACTTGTTGGTGGAAAGTAGAGGAGAAGCCTACCACTGCAAAACCATCCACAGAGCAGGATGAGGGGTCTGAGTTGCCCTCCTCCCCCCACTCTGTTCCTCTTTCCCCTCACCCCCGAAGAAAGGCAGTCGGGGACATGGCCCAAGCAGTTCACTATCCCTCCGAGCAGCCCCACATCCTCTGGACTCCTTCACAGAATTTCACAGTGGTGGAGGGAAGTGGTCCTTTCAGAAGGCCCCAATAACCTCTACAAAGGAGAAATTCAACAGAAGCAGTGGTGGCTACCGGCAAGGAGGGGAATACCGTGCCCTGGCCACATAACAGACCAGCCCTTAGGGGCCACACAGTCCCAGCAACCTCCTGCCCTCTTCCAGCAGCACTAGGCGACAAGCCTTGTACAGCCTGTAGATGCAATCAGCTCTTCTGAGCGAGGCAAAACCATCTGAGGGAGCTGTGGGGAGAGTTCATGTATATATTTAAATGAACTAATGGTGCCAGGTAAAGGGACAGATGAGGGGAGTCTATGCAGAAGTGGGGGAAAAACACATAAATTAATGAGCAAATTAATAATGCAGAAATAATCAACCATGCACCAATGGATCACTTCTTTGGGGCTAGGATATGCAGTGAAAACATAAAGGGTTCACAACAACAGGGTTATGGTCTGATAGGGAATATTTGAAATATTTACTTTTTTTAAGTTTCAGTGATTTGGGGCCATCAAGCGATGCTAGGGTGAGCAGACAGCAAGTGTGAAAAGTTGGGACGGGTTGGGGGTAATAGGATCCTATATAAGAAAAAAAAACAACCAAAAATGTGACTGTCCCTATAAAATCAGGACATCTGGTCATCCTACGTGATGCACATTCCCAGGCTGTGTAGCCATGAGATCTTATTGCTGTAACTCTTTCTTCCCCTTTTGCCCCTTTCCTTCTGTATCATTTGCTGCATTCAGTTGTTGGCTGTCGTCTTAAAATATGCCCTGATCCTGCAATGAACAACACGTGAACAGGCAATTGTGCCCATGCAGAGCCCCAAAGTCATCAGGGAGGCTTCCCCCTAGCTCAGCAGTCTGCCTTTATGCAGTGTAGTATTGCAGGATTGGAGCCTTGAACTGTAAGCACCTTGAAGCAGGGTTTGTTTTGGCTTATGTCTGTACAGCAACTAATACAAGGGAACCCCAAACCTGACAGGGCGTTTGGGGACCGCCATAATAGAATAATAGTTAGAATATTTGTAGTAACTACTTCGTCTGGATCAAGACCTTTAAAGGTTCACTCACTTTGTTTCCAGTGAAACTTAACGAGGCTTGTAATTGAAACTGGGGAACAAGAGTGGATCTACAACTCTTTCTCTCTTTTTTTCCCCCCAGGTTGCTTTGCTACCAAACAACGCTGCTGACCTTAGCAAACAAATCACTGGTGAAAAGGTGCTTGCATCTAATGCCTATATACCAGGCCCCCCTGGGCAACCAGGACACCAAGGCCCTCCAGGTAAGATGCAAGCCAGAAGAAACAAAATATAAAATAATTATATGAACAAAAAGCTTTTCACTGAATATGATTCTAAGTGTGCAACATTCTTCTAAAATTGGTCTTATCTGCCAATCTACATTGATATCACGTCACAATCTGACAGTGCCTTCTATCTCTCTCCCATTTTCTGATCAACAAATAAGATGTTTTTTTCCCATCACTTCCTGGGGTATCTCACATATTTCAGTCACCATTTCTTAGTTTCAGGCTGAGTTACAAAAATATCCTCACCTCATTTCAGAAATGCCTGTTACTTTAGCCCATTCTCACTGGTGCAATAGGAAATGTGCCTTTAATTTGCAAGGGTTCAAACAAACCTTTTTCCTATGATATTTTTGCATGGATTCATTCATTGGATTAGTGCAGATTTATGGATTCAAGTGCTTTGGAAAACATAAACAAAACTCCACTGACACTCTGCATTTTCTCTCATTTGGGGTTGAAACCATAAGAAATCACCAAGTTTCTAAAACTATAATTCAGCTCTGATACCTTCAAACTAAGATCAAATATACTAAAAGGTTCGCTAACTTTGATTAACTTAAGTGTAATTTTGGATTAATAACAAACCCTAGAAAGTTTGACCTGGTTCTGAGTTTCATTAGGAAACTTTGCAGAGTTCTAGCTGTATTCCTTACTTGGTTTGATTTCTTATCTACTTAATTGATTCCTATCATTACCGTCTCCTTCATTCTCTGAGTAGAAGAAATCTTTGCTTTATTTTCTTGGAGGAGAGTCTCTTCAGTCTATGGTATGTCATTAGTGCAAAGACAATATCGTTTTAGACACTTCTTCTGGCTAAGCCTCTGACTGCAATGTACTGTTTATTATCTTCTTGAAATCATTCTGAACAAGGCTTGACTCTAGTCTCTATACTTCTTCCATCTAGTTCTCAATGACCTGCGCTGTCCAAGGTACTGTAGAATTATCATTTTCTAGTTGAAAACGATCTATGCTAATCTATTTCCTATGTGATTAGTGAACAAGTAGGCTGGGATTTTCAAATGGAATGACACACTAAGTCAGAGGGAGTTGGGTGTCTGGCTCCTTTGCAAACCCTAATCATAAATATTTTTGTTCTGTTTTCCACCACAGTGTTTGACTTTAATTTCTTGTGCCCTTCATGCCCAAGCACTATGAAGAGGAATGCATCATCTGTTGGTTATAAAGCAGTTCAGCCAGATACCACATTTGTGTTGCTTATTATGTGAACATTGTTTCAGATATGATGTCTACTTGTGAGATGCAAAGAAGGGAAATGTTTCTCTTGACCTATCTATACTTCATTTGTCTTGCTTTGCCTCTTAAAAGTATATTTTGTATTGAGTCAACAGTCATCTTCTAGCTGATGTGAAAAAAGTGAAATAGAAGAACAGTACACGTTTCTGCTCATGTATCAGGTAGAAGAAAGATGCAATACATCACTAATAAAAGTGGGCTAAACTTGAAAGTCCTGATTGTTTCTGTGCCTCTCCACTGTAGAGCCTTAAATCCATCATGCTTCCTTTTTTATGAAAGGTTTTTCTTTAGTTTAACTTGCCCATTTGCTCTGTATTGTGTTAGTATTGCGACATTTCTGCTTTTCCCTTCATTTCCCACTCTTTGTATCCCTCAGAGCAGTTGTGGTCTAGTTCTGTTCAGGAGGTTTCCTTCATTAATGTTTGTGAAGCACTTTGAGATCCTGGGATGAAAGCGAAGAAAGGTGCTGTTGCTCTGAATAATGGCATTGTTCCCAAATGCCTTATTGCTGTGTTTTGGTTTTGTGGATTTACTGCAGTCAATCAATGAAGTATTGCCTAAAGAGAAGAGAGAAAGGAAAAGGGGAATCCATTAGGGAAATTGTATACTTTTCTGCTTCCATTGATATACTACGGAAAGTATCTAACTGGGTATTAACCTTCACTGGATCACTTTTACTTTATAGGGACCCCAGGACCAAAAGGAAGTCCAGGATTTCCTGGCTCACCTGGACCTCCAGGCCAGCCAGGTCCTAGAGGCTCAATGGGACCCATTGGACCATCGCCTGACATATCCCATATTAAGCAGGGCCGACGGGGCCCAGTGGTCAGTATTTTACTTTCCTGTCAAGAACATGAAGTGTGTCCCCCCCCACCACCCTCCACATGCACACACAAGCCTTTCCATTCTTGTGAAAACCATTCCTTTATCTTCCAGGGTCCACCGGGAGCACCAGGACGAGATGGTACCAAGGTGAGGCCAGAAGTATTAGTCTTTTCCAGTGTGCATACACCCCCCAATTGCTATCATCAATCTCACTGGTTGCTATTGTGGATCAGTTTCTTTCAAATGCGAAGAGAATTTTTCTCTCCCGCTGCTTTGATCACGTCCCCCACCTCAAAGCCCGTCCACGTTTTTCTTTGTTTCCACCTCAAGTTCATGTTCCTTAGCTTCACTTTCAAGACCATCCATGCATTTGCACTTATGTCCTCAGAGTCTCTCTCTCTCTCTCTCTCTCCTAAGCACTGCTGAATCCTCCCCATGTACAAATCCCTTTGTGTCCTCACCTTACTCTCTGTTTTGTGCTTTCATTTACATTCCCTGGCTCCCTCTTCTATGCTGAGCTTCTGCTCTTTCCTTTTCCATATCCCTCCTTAAAGAGGACAGTGATCAGTTGCCCTCTATGTTCACTGAGGGCAAGACAAGAAGTGATGGGCTTCATTTTCAGCAAAAGCAACAGAGTCCTGTGGCACCTTATAGACTAACAGACATGTTGGAGCATAAGTGATGCCCACTCCATCAGATGCAAGACGAAGGTGAAGTGGGTATTTACCCACAAAAGCTTATGCTCCAATACTTCTGTTAGTCTATAAATACCTCTGCCACAGGACTCCTGGTCTTTTACTAGAATCAAGTCCTTCATTAGGTAGTGAGTGCCGTCAAAATGAAACCTGATTCACAAGGTAAAACCACTGCTTTGTTTTATCCATGAAGGGTATTTTCCTGCAGTTGTTTTGCAATGAAAACCCCCACTGATTGCTGGAGGATTTTGTATAGGATAATTATGTGGCTGAAGGTAAAATTTTCAAAAGCACTTAAGTGACTTGAAGCCTAAGTCCTGTTTTCAAATGTGACTTAGACACTTAGTAGTCAAAGACCTATATTGACTTTTTAAGAGATTCCAGTTGCTAAGTGCCTAAGTCACTTTTGAAAATAGGATTTAGGCTTCAGGTCACTTAAGTGCTTTTGAAAATTTTACCCTGAGTCCTTAATCATAGTCTCAGCTAATGTAAATCAATATAGTTGTATTGAAGTCAATGGGACTACTTCAGCTTACTTCAGGATCTGACCCACATGTTTTAAATCATTGCGTGGTGGCAAGTTTGGGGTATCTTAAGAAAAACTGTTATTTTTTTACATCAACTTTCTAGCACTTCCAAATTGTGTGTTGAAGGAAAGATGGAGCTCAAAAAAAAGTATTCAAGTGGGTAATTTCATTTTTAACTGCTGGAACATAAGTGTTCCTACATTTAATGTTTTTTTCTATAATGGGATGGCCATCTAATTAAACTTATACATATTAAACTTTTACATATAATTATAGATATATGTCTCTGGGCCATAAATAAAAACATATTTTAGAAAAGATAATCATAGCCATTTTGGAAGTAATCAACCAATTTATCCTTATATGCTCTAATTACTTCTATGATATGAAACTTCTCTTCCTAAAATCCCAGTAGAAAGTTCTCATGTCTCTCTCATTTCTGTTGTTACATAAATGAAATGTATTTAGTTCTTTATACTGATTTCTGACTCTGTCTTCCCTCTCATGCAATTTCTCCTCTCCCATCTGACTGATCCAAGTCTTCTAATTCCTCTGTCTTTTCTCTGAGTGACTATGGCCCAGGTATGCACAGGTATTTAGGGGCTTAATTTCCATGGGACTTAGTCACCTAATACCTAGTGAAATGGGATTTCCTCTGTGGTCAATACTCTTTCCTTGATTGTATTTTTTAGGATGAACTCTATAAATCATAAAAATCAATGAATGTCCTTAAGAACTAGCACCAGTTTTGACTGAAAATAACTATTTATTATTTTTAAAATAACTTCAGGCTGTTGGAAAGCTACTAGTGCCATTTTGTAAACCTTGTTTTTTACAAAACTTTCAGAAACTGATTGCTTCTGTAGTTCCTTGTGGCAGCCGAGATTTGAAATTTTGTCTTTGGGGGTATTTAATAGGGTGTAAGTTTACAGGTTGCAGAGTGTGGTTGTGGAAAGCATGGAGACACAAGCAATAATGCGTGTACTGACTAATTGATCTGTGCTTGTGCTTCTACCTAATGAGGAGGACTATGTGAAAACCTCTACACCAACAAAGAACAAGCCCTCTTGAATTGGGAGAAAGTGGGTGAGCATGTAGCCAGGGCATCAGTTCTTAAATCCATTGACTGCAAAGTGGATGCAGAGCAGCCACTTATAGGAATTTCAATTACTCCAACTGCCAGCCAGGAGTAATGGATATTAAAACATTGAGACAGCTGTGAAGACCAGCCTCTGACAAAGAAATATGTCTGAGGTTTCCATGCAACCCCTAGCTCTGACAGCCAACTGCTAATTCCCTCGTGGCATATGCTGGCCTACTAGCCTGCAGCACCTGTGTAACCCACTGGTCAGAGCGTGTGGCAGGTCCCCCAGTGTACCTGGGATATGAGTCTATTGGAGGGTCTAGGGAGGCTTGGCTCTTTAGCTCAAGCTTTTAGGAGCTTTTACTTGGAGTTCTGGAGGTCCCTGATTCAATCCTCAGTGAGTAGGTTAGATGGAAGCTGTCCTACCTGTTCCTCTTAGTTTACATCACCTTATTGGATGAAGCCAACAGTTACCAAGAGATTCTTGATCCACAGGGATGAATGAGTGTCTCGGTTGAGGCAAAGCTAGGTCATTTTCTGCTTGCTTTAATCACAGCTAATTAAAATGGTATTTATTACAGGGCGAGAAAGGTGCTCCAGGACCAAAAGGGCCACCTGTAAGTATCACTGACAGACAACTAGGATTTCCACAGTAGAGAAAGGACATAATATAGTACAGGCGTCTCAATCTCAAATGACCATGAGGGTCGCATGACGACTAGTGCACTGGCCCGAGGGCTGCATCACTGACGGCCCCCCCTCGCTGCCCCCGCCCACACGCCACCCTTCCATGAGGTCCCACCCCTGTCCCACCTCCTCCTCTGAGCACATAGGTCCTCGCTCCCTCCTGGAAAGCGCTAGTCACCGCAAACAAAGCAACAGCAATATAGGAAGTCAAGAGCTGGAAACACAAGCAAACAAATCTAATTTAACAAGAAATTACCAGCCTCAGATGATTCAAGCTTTTTTCAAATATAATATGCTGATAAATCTGACAGAAATTTCAGTCCATCTCAGCCTAATATCAATTATAATTTTATAAAGTCTCACTCTCCCAAACTGATCCTCATAACCCTGTTCCCCATCTCCACTTACGCCCGTAACCCAGCTCCCTGTTCCCCAAATCTCCCTCCACTCATGCTTGTAGCCAGCTCCGTGTGTTCCATCCCCAAATCTCCCCCACTCACCCTCATAACCCTGCTCCCCATCCCCAAATCTCCACCCACTCACCCCTGTAACTCAGCTTCCTGTACCCCATCCCTAAATCTCACCCCACTCACCTCCCATAACCCTGTTCTCCATCTCCAAATGTCCCCCCACTCATCCTTGTAACTCAGCACCTGTCTCCAAATCTCCCCCCAACCCTGCTCCCTGTTCCCCAAATCTCCCCCCACGTCTCCAGCTTCAATACCCTCCCACTCCTAAGCTTCCCCTCCCTGTCCCCCTGTCTCCTCTCTCCGTCTCCTTTCAGCCTTCCTGAACTCTCCTCCCCGCCACCCCTTGCCCGAGCCCGGCACTCTCTGCAGGAGAGCCCGGTACCGGAGCATGGCAGGCAGGTGGTGGTGCAGCAAGCCCAGGCAGCTGCAGCCGGCCAGAGAGCCCTGGAACGGGCTCACCTCTGGCTGCTCGCAGGGCAACGGCGCCCACCCGGGGCTGGGGAGGCTTCTCTGCTGCCTGGCCGGGTCACTGCCGAGCCCCGGCTTCCAGGCGCTGTTGCTGCGGCCTCAATGAATGAGCTGGGGCGGGCTTGTTCATTGAGGTCGCAGCAGCAGCGCTGGAAGCCAGGGCTCAGCAGTGGCCCAGCCAGGGCGCTTCGCAGGAGCCCTCTGCAGCAGTGGCCAGGAGCGGTAAGTCTCCCGCCAAGGGAAGTGGGAGGGCGGCAGGGAGCCTGGCTTACTGCTCCTGGCCGCAGCTGCAGAGGGCTCCTGGGAAGCGCCGCCCCAGCTCATTTATTGAAGCCGCAGCAACAGTGCCTGGTAGCTGGGGATCGGCAGCAGCCCAGCCAGGCAGCAGAGAACCTTCCGCTTCTGGCCCCTCGCTCCCGGAAACTGCTAAGGAGGGGGGGGGACAGGGAGCTTCGCGGGCCGCAGGGAAGGGCTTCGCGGCCCACGGGCCGCATGTTTGAGACCCTTGATCTAGTGGCAATGTCACAGCCAGATATCTATGGTGAAAGCAATCCCTCTACTTCTCTGTTACTGTATCAGTATTTTGTACCTAAAGGTTTCATCAAGCCTAATTCTCGTCTATGTACCCTGTTCTCTCTTCAGTGGATACGCTGCATCCCCATGCCATTATGGTGTACTGTACATTGTTAGAAGGCACTATCCTGGGACAGCTCCCATAGAACTAGCTAACTTAATAATAGTAAATGGCAGTAACAGATGCTTGATTTTGGACAGCATTATTAAACATTTTGCTTAAAAGGAACACCGGCCAATAAGAAGGGATTAATTGGGGTTTGGTGCAATCAACAAATAGAGATTAAAAGAAGAAGAAGAGAGAGAGAAGCAATGCAGAGTATTTGTTCTCATATACTTATTCAATCAGGGTAAAATCCAGCCCTCTGCAGCAGACCAAGCACCCCCAATGGAGTTAGGCACTAGTGTGCATTTAAAAATCTCACTAGGCACCTATCTGCATTTTTTGCTACCTAAATGCCTTTAAAAAAAATCTGGCTCTTGGTCACCATTTACATCCTCAGAATAGGGTTTAACTG
Organism: Sternotherus odoratus; assembly: GCA_032164245.1. Classification (NCBI taxonomy): domain Eukaryota; kingdom Metazoa; phylum Chordata; order Testudines; family Kinosternidae; genus Sternotherus; species Sternotherus odoratus. Next base: position 88,749,811 of record JAVMKO010000007.1, read on the forward strand.
GGATTTGAGTGGGCTGTAGCACTGAGCAGGTCATCTGGCCAAAGATGAATATTTTCAGCATGTTAAATCCTTTCAGACTCTTGTTCCTTCAGAGCAGATTCTTAAGTGGACTGTCCACCAGTGTGTCCAGAATAAAGAGGATGCTACAGTGTACTTATCCATGTAAAGAGAACTTTAAAAAAATTATGGTTTTGAGATAAAAACAGATGGAAGCCTATTTAGTAATTCATAAACAGCATTTGGGTCATGGTAGAGAAACTGATTCATTTTAAAATTCCATTTCTCCTATTGTGTTTTATTATAACTCTTCCATTCATAAAAAGTAAGTCATTATTTTTAAAATAGAAGGAACATGAGGAAAAGAATTTCCTCTGAACTATGCTCTGTGCCTGCTCAGTGCAGAGTACTCTTCTGAGATGATGAGGGCTGATGTCAGTAAGGGTTGGAGGCATTTGGCTACTCTCAGAAGTGTTCAGCATCTTGCAGGATGGAGCCCTGTCTGCTAAATGCATTTACCATTTGAAGGTGCTTTTCTGAGTTATTCCAGGTGGATTGAAGGGGAGATGTTTTATTTTATTTCAGGCAGCCAACACCAAACAATGTTTTGTCAAAATACCCCACTGAGCCTAACTATGTTAACATTTGGGTAGTGCTTGGAGAATATAAAAGCACTAAGTAATAAGTATTATTAATGATCACACATCATGTTTGCAGGGCCCACCAGGCTCATTCGATTTTCTGTTGCTGATGATGGCAGACATCAGAAATGACATTGCTGAGCTGCAGGAGCGAGTGTTTGGACACAGGACTCACTCGTCAGCAGAGGAGTTTCCATTACCTCAGGAATTTACAAACTATCATGACACAGTAGACTTTGGATCTGGAGAGGACTACAAGCAAAGGATTGCACCCAAAGACTCTAGGATGCACAAAACAGCCCATCATTAGCTAGGTTATATATCGGAAGGAGAGATGTTCAGAGTTATATAGTATAAATGCACTGATGATGTAAAATAGATATATAATTTTCCAATTTTCTCTTTTCTCATCACCATGTACTGTAGCTTTCTCTATTTACAGAGACATCTACTGGTGGTAGTTACATACATTCCAGCCTGTGTCAGTTTTTGTTGCTTTGTGTATGTAAACATTATTGTAATAGAAATTAGTTGGCTAAGGGCAGGTCTACACTACCCATCAGATTGGTGGGTAGTGATCGATCTTTCGGGGGTCAATTTATCACATCTAGTCTAGACATGATAAATCGATCCCCAAGCACTTTCACGTTGACTCTGGTACTCCACCGCATCGAGAGGCACAGGCGGAGTTGACGGGGGAGTGGCAGCAGTCGACTCAGCACCGTGAAGACGCAGTGGTAAGTCAACCTAAATACGTCAACTTCAGCTACGCTATTCCCATAGCTGATGTTGCGTATCTTAGGTCGATTTCCCCCATCCCTCTCCCCCGTGTAGACCAGGGCTAAGTGTCATACAGTGAGGTCTAAGGTAAAGCTGGGAGATGCGTGTGTCCTAAAACTACTCCTGCTTGTCCCTTAAAAATACCCCACTGCTCATCCAGTGTAGGCAGCCAGATCTATTCAACAATAGATTTCTGGCTGTGCAATGAGAGAATATGGTCTATATATGATGTTGGGGTGGGCAAGGGAGCAGGAAACTTACTAGGAGGAAGAACTGGTGTGAATGAGACAATTTTTTTGATTCCCACAGATAAAATCAACCAACCCTTGATGGTGGCAAAGTGACTGTCAGGTTCAGTTATCTGAAAGGGGTGGCAATATACATTGTAGATGACTAAGGATACATTAACTGATTCACTTACACCTGTGAAAGTCATCCCATTGAATTCAATGATGATACACTGATGTACATGAGATCAGAATGAGGCTTAATGTTTGCAAAAGAATTTTTATCCATTTTGTTTCTATAGACTGTGGCACTAGCATTTGCTGTATGAGTCGAAGGCGTTCTTCTAAGTGTAATTTGTCACTTAGACTCAGTATAGAATGAAGAGGAGTGATTAAAGGAGTACATAGGACCAGACATTGTAGCTGGTGCTTGGGGTGGCCTGGGTGAACTCTGGAGAAAGTCATATTGCTGCCTTGGGCCAGAGAGAAAATCGTTGTTTGAAGGCGGGGTTGAAGAATTAATAGGGAACTCATTCCTCACACCTTTCCATACCAAAAAGTTGGATCAACAGGTTAGTGTACCCCAAGTCATCTACAATATAGATTACCACTCCTGGCAGATTACTGAACCTGGCAGTCACTTTGCCACCATTATAGTCTAAACAGTTTTTCCAGTGTATTAAACACAAACATTTTATTTGCATGGCTCCTCTTAATACAGTACTTGTAGTGTTAAGAAGACAGCTTTCCTGTGACAAATGCAAAAGAAAATCCCTCATTGCTCCATTTCATCTTCAGGGCTTGTATGTTCTCCCTAGAGCAAGTATGGACAGTGATATAAGCAGCACCTTTCCAAGATGGGGGGGGGGTGTTTTGGGGGGCGGATCCCCTTTCATGCCTCCCTTCCCGATGGCAACTACTATAATTCTTATACCTGTAATACTGTCCATGTTGGCTACACTCCAATTAAAAATCCATGGCTGGTCCATGCCAGCTGACTTGGGCTTGCAGGGCTTAGGCTAAGGGGCTTTTTGATAGCAGTGTAGATATTCAAGCTCAGGCTGGCGCCTGGGCTCTAGGATCCTGTGTGGTGGGAGAGTCCCAGAGCTCAGGCTGCACACGGAGCCTGAATGTCTGCACCACAGTTAGTCCACGTCAGCTGTCACGGGCCAGTCGCAGGTGTCTAACTGCAGTATAGACATACCCATACTATATTAACCATGGAGTACAAACTTTTAATATTAGCCCTGCAGTGTGTCAGCAGAGGAGCAGGGAATATCAGGAAATCTTGAAATTTGCAAATTTTCTTTGGGGGATTTGTCAGTTCCTCAGATACCTTTTCAATTCCTTCCCATGGGTATATTTCTGCAGATCATATGGAATAAGATTTTTCTTCATTCCTGTTTTCTTGATCTTGAGTGTATATCCCAAGTTTAAAAGAACTGACTACATAATCAGTAAAGATTAGGCTAATTACAGTAGGCCATGGACCTTCAATGGTCTGAAGAGTTCTGTGAGCTGGAGATTGAAATATTTTGAGAACTAAGCAGTGGGGGTTGGGGTTTTGGGAAGAAAGGTGTGTCCAGAAGTGGAATAATCTTTGAGTCAACAGAATGGAAGACCTAAACGAGCATTAGATGGGCTGTATATGGCCCACTTAGGGCTTGTTTCCATTTACCAGGGAATCAACATGTGACGATCGATTCACCGGGGATTGATTTAGTGGGTCTAATGAAGACCCACTAAATCAACCACCAATTGCTCTCTCATCAACTCTGGTACTCCACCAAAATAAGACGCATAAGGTAAGTTGATGTTTCTCCCATTGACCCAGCATGGTGTAGACTCCGCAATAAGTCGACCTAAAGTACATCGACTCCAGCTATGTTATTTACATAGCTGGAGTTGCATAACTTAGGTTGATTTAGCCCCATAGTGTAGACCTGCCCTTAGTTAATTTCATGTAGGTAACTATATATACATCACATTCTTACACTATATATGTACCCATACATACAATTATGTCATGCACTTAACCTGCTGGATCAGGTTGATATTCTCCGTACATTAATAACCTGCATCGGTTTTTTTGAAACATGAACTACTGAACAGGATGTTTTGGAAATCAATCAAGACTTTTCCCCCAAAAAATAATGTGATCTAAAATAAGGCATTGGTTTTAGATCTAGCCTTTGCTTTTTCAGTTCTAGGAAAACAACAAATTAAAGCTTCTGGACACCCAAAGGGACAGATTGCCCTGGTGCAATATCCATGGGAGGAGAACTCTGACCCTGAATCAGGAAGCTGCATGAGCACATGCCTAACTTTAAGTGCACAAATAGTACCATTAACACCTATGGGGATTACTAAACACATGTTTAAGTGCCTTCCTGAATCTGGGACTTAGTGAGGTTCCTCTTGCGGAATTTTCATCATGTCACTCCATTGGTTGGGCACAAGGTTTTCTGCAGGCCCTTGTCCCAAGTGCAACAGGCATGCAGATGAGCCCCCCAACCTCTGCATAGGGCTCTGACAGGGGCCAAGGCCATCCATACCTCTCCCACTCATAGAATCATAGAAGATTAGGGTTGGAAGAGACCTCAGGAGGTCATCTAGTCCAACCCCCTGCTCAAAGCAGGACCAACCCCAACTAAATCATTCCAGCCAAGGCTTTGTCAAGCCGTGCCTTAAACTTCTAAGGATGAAGATTCCACCACCTCCTTAGGTAACCCATTCCAGTGCTTCACCACCCTCCTAGTGAAATAGTGTTTCTTAATATCCAACCTAGACCTCCCCCACTGCAACTTGAGACCATTATTCCTTGTTCTGTCATCTGCCACCACTGAGAACAGCCCAGGTCCATCCTCTCTGGAACCCCGCTTCAGGTAGTTGAAGGCTGCTATCAAATCCCCCATCACTCTTCTCTTCTGCAGACTAAATAAGCCCAGTTCCCTCAGCCTCTCCTCATATGTCATGTTCCCCAGTCCCCTAATAATTTCTGTTGCCCTCCACTAGACTCTCCAATGTGTCCACATCCTTTCTGTAGCATGAGGCCCAAAACTGGATTCCAGATTTGGCCTCACCAGTGCCAAATAGAGGGAAATGATTACTTCCCTCAATTTGCTGGCAGTGCTCCTACTAATGCAGCCCAGTATGCCGTTAGCCTTCTTGGCAACAAGAGTACACTGTTAACAAAGACACTGCTGACTCTTATTCAACTTCTAGTCCACTATCATCTCCAGGTCCTTTTCTGCAGAACTGCTGCTTAGCCAGTTGGTCCCCAGACTATAGGAGTGCATGGGATATTTCCGTCCTAAGTGCAGGACTCTTCGCTTGTCCTTGTTGAGCCTCATAAGATTTCTTTTGGCCCAATCCTCCAATTTGTCTAGGTCACTCTGGACCCTATCCCTACCCTCCAGCATATCTAACTCTCTCCCCAGTTTAGTGAACTGGGTCATCTGTGAACTTGCTGAGGTTGTAATCTGTCCCATCATCCAGATCATTTATGAACATGTTGAACAAAACCATCCCCAGGACCAACCCCTGGGACACTTCACTTGATGCCAGTGCCAATTAGACATTGAGCTATTGATCACTCACTACCTGTTGAGCCTGACAATCTAGCCGGCTTTCTATCCACATCAATTGTGGCAGTCCAGTTCTGGGGAAGCTGTGCTGAATGGGCTTCCCTATTCGGCCACTCGCCTTGGTGCATCCTTAAAAGGAGGGGAACCATGGAAAATATTATGTGTCCTAATGTGTTACTTCTTCAGCAAACACCCAATAGGTTTATGGGTAGGAGATTTAATTGACCCGTACTTCTAGTCTCATCCTTGGGCTTCCTTCTCCACCCTTCCCACCCTCCCTCCCCCCATGAATTCCCAATCCCACAGACTACCTTGGTTGGGCTCCAGGGACTGGGGGGTGGTGCTATTGAGCAAGGTCTGCCATTTTCACATTGCAGGAAGAGTTCCTCTGGCAGAGTGACCTCTTCTGGGATGATCTAGCCCTAGGTGTGCTTACAGAGCAGATATCTTTTGGATGGACCTTTCGTCTCATATTTTCAGTTATCCATATGATATTTTTCACAAAAAAGGAGTTATAGCAGAAACTGTTCAGTTTAGGATTCCAAGAGAGAGACTTATATACATGTACACACACATCTTCAGATAAAAAGGTAAGGTGATAGGTATTGTCTGTGACCTACCTGAAGCATTTAAAATTCAGATAAGATAACTAGATTCAAGATGAAGTTTTTTTAAATTGTAAATTACTTACTCCTTTATAATTCTTAAAATAACAACAACAAACAAACAGAAACCCAAGATCCCAACATATGGATACGGCAACCGTCATCCTTTTGGCTAATTTCATTACTTAGTCTCATGCACATGACAATTTTGTTTCAGCTAGCTAAATACCATGTATAATTTTATTAGAAAGAAATATTATTTTGATGAATTTAAAATGTGCTAAGTTTAAAAGAGAAGGATACTAAGGTAAAAAGTTCATTATTTTATTAATATTAGAAATAAGTATTTAATTGAAACATTTTCAGATGTGTAGTAATGGGCAGAATTCTTATTTTTAATGGGTTGGTATTAGTTTTTAACAAAATTAGATCAACAAAACTGGAAGAAATTTTTGTCTCTCCCTACAGTGTACAAAGTTAATATGAAATGAGCCATTTGTGTAAATCTGGAATAGTAAAGCAAAAAGTACATCCTGAAAATGTCCATTGTAGTCATGATAAAACAGAAAACTAAGGGGGGAAAAAGTAGTTGATGTGGCATTCAAGTAATAGCTTGTTGGTATCACATTATAAAAGAGTCTCTAATCAAGTTACTTCCTGGTTGTATTTCATAGTTAATGGAAGATGAGAATTGGGTCTATGAATTTGTTTTTAATTTGCCAAGACTCACAACTTTGTTCCAGTTACACATTTTGTACACCGCTCATGTTATTTATAAGTATATGAAATGCTAAAATGATTATGATTATATGATGTATTCTTAATAACAAAGATATTTTTCTTATGCTGTTGGGAGTTGCTTTTGTTACAAATCTTTTCCCTGAAATTTTCCAGGATTTATTTTGGTAGAATCACTGGAAATTACAAAAGAATATCAGCCCCATGAAACATGAGTCGGATTCATGTTTATTATTTCACATGTAACAAAGTATGTTATACAGGCCCTTCTGTATGTATCAAAATAGAGATTTAGTAAATCTTTTCAGACGGTACACAATGTTATTCAGTAGAGCTGGTCAGAAAATGGGGGCAGAGGGGTTTCCATGAAAAATTTCAACAAAAAAACCAAAACTTGACATTTTTCAGCCAAAATCTTTTAGATCAATGCTGAATATTTCAAATCAGAAATGCCACCCAAGTACCTCATGGGAGTTATAGTTCAGGTGCCTCATGCCCCCATTATCTTCTATGGGCTGAACTACCTGGGCAGACCACATCTCCCATGAGGTATCAGAATCTCCCCTCTTGCTGAGATGCCACAGTATATCATGGCAGTCCCAGCTCTTGAGAGACAGTATGGCAGTATTTCCAAATCAAAATTTTGGGGGGTTGACCCAAAAGGGAAACCCTTTTGGTTTTCAGATGGTCACTTTTGTGACAAAGTGTCAAAATTTTCCATGGAAAGCAAACACCTTTTGTGAACATTTTCACTTTGTCAAAAAACAAATAAATATTTTTTAATCAAAAAATAGTGTTCATGGAAAATTTTCACCCAGCCTTACTACTCATACCCTAGTTACTGTGAACTTCTAAGTGGTCAGTGCCTGATGAATATTATTCTCAACATAAAGTTGCTTTTCTCAGCAATATATAAAACCTGTTCTCTCTGCCAGGAGACTGATTGGGGCTGCTGTCCCGGGACAGAAATCTATACTTTGGGAAACTAGTTTCATTCTTGTTGGTGTTCCATGTATGTGGCCAGTTGGCAACGTGTGTGTGTGCGTGCGTGCCTTACACGTGGTCCTGCTTGATTTTGTCAACTGTTATTTGGGAAGAGACAGCAGGAGACTGTTCCTGTGAGGTCATTAATAATAAATACTAATTCATTTATCTATATATATAAAAGTCAAATGGTGTATGCATGTGTGCTTGCATGTATGTTCCCTTACTCCTTCCACACCGTTTGAGCTAGAGACTTGAAATTTGGTACAGTTATAGGCTTTAGGGTCCTAATCAGGATAAGAATCGAAAAATTTTCAAATCTCACCTCTTAAACCCCCTAGGGGTGAAATTCTTTAAAGCCTATTCACATCAGCTGGGCAGCAGGTTAACACCCGCTGTTCTCTGTGACATAGTTATGATGTAATAATACCCCCTCCAACGGACCCCCCACTCGCTCAGCTCTCTGCCCCCTCCCCCCCTCCAACGGCCCCCCCACTCACTCAGCTCTCTCTCCCCTCCAATGGCCCCCGCACTCGCTCAGCTCTCTCCGCCCTTCCCCCCTCCAAAGGCCCCCACTCGCTCATCTCTCTCCCTCCTCCCCCCTCCAATGGCCCCCCCACTCGCTCAGCTCTCTCCCCTACTCCAATGGCCCCCCACTCGCTCAGCTCTCTCCCCCTTCCCCCCCCCCAATGGACCCGAGCAATGCTGGGTATTTCTGCTAGTTTATTATAAATAGTATATATTTATATCCTATAATAAACTATATACAGATTTATTAATTAGGAAAAGGGAATAAGAGAATTATTGGTGGGTTTACGTTACTCTTGTAAATAAGTTCCAATCTTAAATTTCATCTATCTCTTCGCTATCCCTTGTCAGGGATTTTAATTCCCTTCCCCATTCTCTGAGCTGCCAGCTCAGCTGATGGGAGGAATTCACTTGCACTCTCCTTTTCATGGGGGAGAGAACCATCAGTAAAGTATTTTGTCTTTGATGGTCTACAATAGTTTGTCTGGTGTTGAAGCGCTTTCTCTGCAGGGCAGGTTGTAACACCTTTTATTGTAGGCTGGCATTTCAAGCTAGTTAATGTCTCTCTCTCATCTGGTGATTTACACGGTTACAGTGCAAATGCTCAAATATTACCTTACATACCAATGTTATAAGTGAGAGCAACTCACAAGCATTCACTTAAGTCTAAACACTAAGAACATTCTTATAACTCTAATACCCATTTTAACAATACTAACCCACAGGTGAGTGAGACTGGTTCCAGCTCTGTATTTGTCAGTATTAAAATCACCTAAGTTTAAAATCACCTAGTCTGCTACCATCCCACCCACTAGTAGTGCAGCACAGCAACTGGTGCAGCCCAGCTGTTGCTCATAATGCCAATGGAGACTGGCTCCTGAGGTAAGTAACTCCATAGTGTCTTCACCTTCTCAGAACAGGTCTAGATGATATGCTGGTAAAAATGCTGGCAGCTGATTTACAGTAGCACCCTGTCACTGTTACCACTGTTTGGAATTCCCATTGTTGCATGACTACGAGAAAGCTCATTGTAGACACAGTCTAACTCAGTTCTCTAGGTTTGTCTTGAGAGCCCCCAGGAAAGATCGTGGTGATCATGGTGATTAGTTAAGATTCACACTGATTGTTTTAGTGCTATGAAGTTGAGGTGTTAATTATGAACTCTGACATTACACAAGCCAGTGGGGAAACATCTAAATTGTGGTAGCGTTGTGACTGCAAATTTTGTTGCAAAAACGTATGGTTATTGCACTGGGAATTAGCTAGGAAGCTCCTAATGACACTGATAGCGAAGGACGTGGGCTAAACTATGTGCAAAGTACAGAAAATGAATAGCCATTGCTTGGTAGCACTAGACATCACGTTAACAGCACAACACGTTGCTTGTTGAGAAACAGACTCCTTTCCTCAGGCCATAGACAAAAAGAAGTGAGAGAAACTGGGCCTTTTACCAGAAATCCAAATTTACAGTTGCTTTCCATTTGTACAAATTGGGGAGAAAGTTTTTGAACAAGGGAGCTAAACTACGTGTTACTACCCCTACAGTAGACACAGCAGAGGCAAGATGATTGATTCTACGGTCTACTAAAGTTTTCCCGAGGGTACATAAGCCACATGAATTAGTGTGTCACTTAGGCTGAGGATCTCAAGAAAAGTTGTCAATAATCACAGACTTGTTATAACAAAGAATGTAGCACTGCAATAGTCTGATTTGTTAAGTCAGCACTCAGACTGTTAAATCATTTGTGAAACCTCAGAATGCAACCTACCTATGTTACCTGCTATGCAATTAACTGCTCACCTGAGGAGATTTTAGCCTCGGACCACAGCACTGTCGCATCTCTCCCTTCACAGCCATATTATACATGCCAGTCATTTTATGAAGGTCAGAAACACTAACATCAAACTGCTAATAATCCCAAAGTAGTTTGCATTTACTTTTACAAATAGATGTGTCTGGTAGATGAGGCAAAGGGCTGTCTTTCAGCATGTGAAGTTAATGACATTCTGGAGTATTTTCTTGGCTATTTTTCCTTTTACATTTTTATTCACTGTAATACAGTATTAAACCTGGTTCACTAGACCAGCTCTGACTCATCGTAATGATTGACATTGTCAGATTTTTATTTCATAACAATACACACACTGGGCCTGTTTCTGCTCTCCGTTATGTACACGCATGAGAGTAAATAAGAGCAGAATTTGGCCATGTCACATCTCTATATTACCCACTGGATCAGATATGAATAGCGTAGCTGAAATTTCATATCTTAGTTCGAACCCCCCCCCCCCACACACACACACACACTTCCAGTGTAGCCAAGGCCTCAGATACATTCTTGCCAGTGTTGTAGATGGCACACTTACAGTCTGTCTTTCCTCTGTTTACAGATTATTCTGTTTATATACCATAAAAGTATATTTCAAAACTGACAAATGTATGTTTAAAAGAAATAGGGAGAACCAGATGCTGGTACTTTCCCTTTTGAAAGTCTAGAAATGTGAAAGTTGCACTAATTGAATTTGTTTTACATTATTTAAAGAGGAAATAACAGCTGGAAAACATTTTACAATGAAGTGGCTTCAAAACGCCATTCTAAAACCACTTGAAAACGATGTTCAGATTTCTTCTGCGTTCCGTTAACTAAACTATCAGCATCTTGAAGTCCTAAGGCTTGTCATGCTCATTTTTTTCAAGGTTCAACACAGTCTGTGCATGAAAGCATTTAATGTAAATTAATTTGCTTTATGTCAGAATAAACATCATTAGTCACAGGGTCTCTTTGTTTACAGCTGGTGTATCCAAAGTAGTTTGCATTTTGTTGTGGTGTAGCAGAACAGAGGAGCTATGTTAGGGAAAGCTCATAAGTTAAAATACTGTGAAAAATGTCAGTGTCCGAGGGAATATTTATTATCCAGTTGTTAGAGTGGGGGGCTGGGAGTCAGGAATGCTCTGTCAGAATCTTGGTTCCGGCTTCCTGGGTGACCTTAGGAAAGTCATTTACCCACCCCCATCCCTCAGCTTCCCAGTGTGATGGCAGGATGCAGACTTTTATGCTGTCCCTGGCCCACAGGGAACAAACACCCAGTCAGGCTCATACAAGTGTTTCAGGGAGAGCCCATCAGAGCAACTTCCCCAGGAAAAGGATGGGTGAGGCTGTTTGTTACTCCTGGGGCTGGGTAAGAAACCCCAAGCTGGGAGACGGGAGTATTGCTGTGTTTCAATTGCTGTTTGTTTTTTATTTTTCTGTGACCAAGAAAGAACATTTTTCCCTGGCAAAACATGCTCTGGCTGGGGGAAGAGGGGCTGTGGTTTGCATGTTGAACTGTTTTACTAGCTCATGTATACTTAACACTGAAACACTGTCTGTCTGCATGAAATTTAGCAGTGACTTTCCCCAGCACAGCTCGTGCGTGATGTATAGAACAAGGGACTCGGCAAAGCTGCTATAACAAAACATGTTCACTGTGCTGTGCACTAACCTTTGCTCGGTAACTGTGCAATCCTATTGCTGTAAGTCATGCCCTCCCCCCTCACAAGGTCTCCCCTTTGTTCTGTTAACCCTTTGCTTCTCGTGGCTGAACTGAAACTGTAATCCCATTGAGGCAGGGACTATTTTGTGTGTACTCCCAGCATGCTTTAGGAGGTGTCAGATAAGGCCACTTACAAGAGTGAGTTAAAAGCAGTTTATGCAGCACCCAGAGGCCTGCAGACAATTTTTTTTATATTCCAGTCACATTATCTTTGCTTTACCCACCTTCTAGCCCCCGAGGCTGGGTGAAATTACCACGCCAACAACCAAGGACAATGACTAAGGCCTTGATCCTATAACTGACTCTGCAGGTACACCTCTGCATTGCATTCCAAGAAGCTGTGCCCATATAGATTTAGTTGCATGATCATGCCAAATTCCCAGTACAAGGTGCCGGTTATGGCATAGGAAAAAACAAAGCTACTGATAGTGCTAGCAGCTAACGGATATTCTTGTCTAGCACAGTGGCTGGGGTGCAAACAGAGCAGAAGGATCTGCCTGCTGTCCCCACCGAGCTAATGAAGTTCCAAGGATCCATCATCTGCCTGCTGTCCCTACTGAGCTAATGAAGTTCCAAGGATCCATCATCTGCCTGCTGTCCCTACTGAGCTAATGAAGTTCCAAGGATCCATCATCTGCCACAGGAATTTGTTTCTCTGTGTTGGCCAACAATCGTTCAGAAAATTCAAACATTCAGTTCTCACACAGGCTGAGTGGATAAATAAGATGGTAAATGGGAAGAAGAGAGTGTCTCCTTACGTGTGCAAACAGTATCTAGCCCAGTGGGACCCGGCTGGATCCTTCAGTAATTACAAAGAATAAGAACAATGCTATTCCCAGTCGTTGTGCTGGAGACGAAACGTTCATTTATTACTTGGTTCATGTTTTTGTTTGTGGTGCGTTGTGTGCCTGCACACTTGCTGGAGCTGGATGGGATGATTCTGCTGGATAGGCAAGAATTATCCAGAAATTGCATGTGTTAGTCATTAGGCTTACTCATTAGCAGTTTGAAGCTACTTAGGTGATTTCCATTGGGGCAAGCAGTTTGGCAGAAGACACCCAGAGATGCTCTATGGGAGTGAAACCAATAGAAACTCAACAGGAGGAGATGTTCATAAATGGGAGAAATGGGAGCCAAACTGTAGATGCAGTAATGGCGCAACCACAGAAGGAGTGGCTGTAAGTGTTGTGTTTCAATGGTTGCAAGTGTTGTGTTCCAGTTCCCAGTTCTGTTGGATTTGACTCCAGGTCCCTTCCACACTGTAGATGAAGAAGAGGATTGGAATGGGCTACAGAGTGGGAAAGGGGTGCCTCTCCCCTTCTGCATGGCCCTTGAAAGGTTGCTGCAGCCAAATAACTTAGAGGGAACTTAGGCCCTCACTGCAAGGTAGGTGCTCAGCACCTCACCGAATTGGATCTCGTGTCCTCGCATTGTCTGTATCGACACTAGATGTGACAATTCCTGCCATCACTTCCACTCTTTCAACTCCACCAATGGTGGCAACTGTGGGACTGTCTGTGTAGACTGTAAACTCGGGAGCCTTTTTGTTCTGTTTTTACAGCGCCTAGCAGAACTGGGTCCTGGTTCATGTTCTTTGAAGAGGCCAACAACCATGTGGACAAAGGGCATCCAGTGGACATAGTGTACTTAGATTTACAGAAAGCCTTAGACAAGGTCCCTCACCAAAGGCTCATACATAAATTAAGTTGTCATGGGATAAGAGAGAAGATCCTTTCATGGATTGAGAACTGGTTAAAAGACAGGGAACAAGGGTAGGAAAAAATGGTACATTTTCTGAATGGAGAGGGGTAACTAGTGGTGTTCCCCAAGGGACAGTCCTGAGATCAATTCTATTCAACTTATTCATAAATGATTTGGAGGAAGGGGTAAACAGTGAGGTGTCAAAGTTTGCAGATGATACCCAACTGCTCAAGATAGTTAAGACCAAAGTAGACTGTGAAGAACATCAAAAAGATCTCACAAAACTAAGTGATTGGGTAACAAAATGGCAAATGAAATGTCATGTGGATAAATGTAAAGTAATGCACATTGGAAAAAATAACTCCAACTATACATACAATATGATGGGGGCAAATTTAGCTACAACTAAACAGGAAAAAGATCTTGGAGTCATCGTGGATAGTTCTCTAAAGACGTCCATGCAATGTGCAGCAGCAGTCAGAAAAGCAAACAGGATGTCCGGAATCATTAAAAAAGGGATAGAGAATAAGATGGAGAATATCTTATTGTCCGTATATGAATCCATGGTGCGCCCACATCTTGAATAATGCATACAGCTGTGGTCTCCTCTTTCAAAAAGGATATACTGGCATTAGAAAAGTTTCAGAGAAGGGCAACTAAAATGATTAGGGGTTTGGAACAGGTCCCATGTGAGGAGAGATTAAAGAGGTTAAGACTTTTCAGCTTGGAAAGGAGGAGACAAAGGGGGGTATGATAGAAGTATATTAAACTATGAGCGGTGTGGAGAAAGTGAATAAGGAAAAGTTATTTACTTGTTCCCATAATAAAAGAACTAAGGGGCACCACATGAAATTAATGGGCAGCAGCTTTAAAACAAATAAAAGGAAGTTCTTCACACAGCGCACAGTCAACCTGTGTAACTCCTTGCCTGAGGAGGTTGTGAAGGCTAGGAATATAATAGGGTTTAAAAGAGAACTGGATACATTCATGGAGGTTAAGTCCATTAATGGCTATTAGCCATTAAGGAATGGTGTTTCCAGCCTCTGTTTATCAGAGAGTGGTGATGGATGGCAGGAGAGAGATCACTTGACCATTACCTGTTAGGTTCACTCAGTCTGGGGAACCTGGCATTGTCCACTGTTGGTAGACAGGATACTGGGCTGGATGGACCTTTGGTCTGACCCAGTATGGCCATTCTTATGTTCTTATGTCTAGGGCTCCTAGGCGCTACCACAATGCACATCATGATAATAGACCTGCCAGCACTGCTTTAATACCCTGTCATCTACAGCAGTCTGGACAACTCAGGCCTGGATGCATGAAAGAATTTAGGCACCTAAGTCCCAGTTTCATCACCATTGTGAAACACAAAATTCCTGCTAAGCCCCATAAGAGTCTAAATTCACTCAGAGCCTAAATTTTTGCAGTAAAAGTTCCCTAGGTGTCTATGTTTCGGCCTTTGGGCATGGGCACTGTTGCCTTCCTCTAGGCATCTGAACACCTGTCTCCCACCTTAAGCCTCAGAGCAATTCACAAATTTCAGTCGCATGGGAGGTCCAGTTGGGTAGGGGCCTCCTGTGTCCGGAGGGGCAGGGGCGCTCTCATAACTTTTAGCCCAGTGGTTAAGATACTGTTGTATTAATTTAGATGGAATATATGGGCTAACGGTGTTAACATAACCCAGCCGCTGTCCGACAATTAAAAAATTCAAATAAAGTTTGGGGTTTGATATACTGAGACTTCAGCCTGCTAAATACCATGGCAAACACACCATTAAAATCCTTTCACCATTTATTAAAGCTACAGAAAAGAAGGGAAAAACAATTACAGCATTTGAAATGTAAACTATTAACTAAGGCTTTCATTTTAACAACATCCCTTGTGCCCTTTGCCTCTAGCTGGAGAGAGCTTTTAGAAGGAAAAACCTCCTTGTTGGACAGTCTTTTAGATGGTATAAGACAGGGGTCTCAAACTCAAATGACCATGAGGGCCGCATGAGGACTAGTTCATTGGCCTGAGGGACGCATCACTGACACGCCCCCCCCTTGCTGTCCCTGGTCCCGCCCCCACCCCACCCCACCCCTTTCATGAGGTTTCATGCCTGCCCCGCCGCCTCCCCTGAGTGCGCAGCTCCCCGCTCCTCCCCCTGACAAATAAGGCATTGAATTTTATCTTTTACCGCTGTGAAAAAATATAAATTCTCCTATTTGTGTTGGAAAACTCTCTTTTCTTCCATGAATGTTCTTTTTTTTTCTTTCTTTCTTTTTTTTTTTTTTTGATGAAGTCATTTCCAAGCCGTTTTAATAAAATATATTCACTTAGTAATGCACCTCACTCAAAGGACCAAACAGGAACTTAGATTTACTTCTATTAAAGCACCTTCCTGGACTGGGCTGCACTCACACTCCACCCTTGCTCCACCTCTTCCAACCCCTTCCCTGTCCCCTTCAAACCCCTTCATCAAAGTTCCCACCCCAGCTCCGCCCCCTCCAAGCCCCTAGTCCAACCCCTTCCCCAAATCCCCGCCCCTTTCTCCCCCTCCTCTCCTGTTCACAAGCCTCCCCATTCCTGACCCCCTCCCTCCCAGAAACTGCTAAGCTGTCAGAGAACTGCCTGGCGATAAGCGGAGCAGCGGGGAGTGGCACACGGGTTAGAAGCACGTGGAAGAGTGGGGGGAGGGGGCCGCAGGGGAGCTTGGTGGGGGAGCGGGGGGAGCATCATGGGCTGCAGGGAAGGGCTGGTTGGGCCGCATGCGGCCCACGGGTCGTATGTTTGGGACCCCTGGTATGAGAGATGGTAACGCCTGCCTTTTGGGGGAAAAGAGAAGAAGTTAGTGGAAATGGGGTGAAGCTTCCTTGTTGTAAAAGTCCAATCCCATTTCATCACAGGTGGCGTTCGGGATTCAGCTGGACCCGTGGCAGGATGTCATCAGGATCCCTCTCTCTTGCCTGGTGTGGTCAGGGCTAGGGCCAAGAAGGTCTGGGGTCCCAGGAAACCATGACAGTGAAGCTCATTCCAGTAGCTAATTTTTGTCCCCCTAATCTCTTTAAGGACCTGCAAAAGGAGTGATGAGTGGACTATTCCATCTCCTCATTATTTTGCCCACCAATTAGGCCTAGTTTCTGATATACCAATTTTGGTTCAGTGAGTTCTGGATCCACTTGTATTGTCTACCAGCATGATCTTAAAACAGTCCGTGTGTTCGTTAAGAGGCCTTCTGGTTTGGGCTAATTCAGTCTGTCTGTCTGTGTCTCCCTTGTGTACTTTTTCTCATTATTATTTGTTGTTATAAGTTATTATGACAGCAGATGAACTTTCACTCACTTTTTACAGTTGAACTCACAATGTGTAGGCCCAGTTATCACAACAGCACTCCCCTGAAATGTGGGAGACCCCTGGTTCAAGTCCCCTCTTCATCTGAGCAGGAGAAGGGGTTTGAACAGGGATGTAGCACTTGTTCAGGTGAGTGCTCTAACTGTTGGGTTGCAGGACATTCTGATATTGAGCACCATGAGTCTCTACTGCTGAAGCACATCCACTGTGAATAAATGACCAAGGAATCATTAGATCCAGAGAGAGAGAACACACACCTCTGTTGCCGGGTGTTTAGCACACTCATCCAGAATGTGGACGACCAGGATCTAGTCCCCTGCTCCAATTACTCTTTAATTATTTGTCCAGAGTATACAGATTATGGTTTGAGCACTCACCTGAGAGGTGGCCGAGCCCTGTTAAATTCCTCCCCCTTCAGGCAGAGAGGGCACTTGAACTGGGGGTCTCCCAGTTGACTATCCTAACCATTAGGCTATAAGTTATAAGGGAGGTCCTCCTCCATCCTCCCCCATTTTTTTGCAAAAATGGTGTTGGCTCCTGACTCCAGAGAGGGATGCTGGTTGAGAATCGCATGCAGAGATGGGCGTCTCCCTGCGATCCGGACCATGGGCGGCGGGTATCATATACTAGGCGGAAGGAGGCTGTGCCTCCCCAAACACTCTGGCATGGCCCCACCCACACTCCAACCCCAGGGGATGGGGGCACTTCAGCTACACGGCCTGCCCAGTGCTGGGGCTAGGGTCACATGAGAGGACAGTGTGCTCCCAGATTTGGCAGGGGAGAGGGAGGTCACAAGGAGGAGTCAGGACTAAGGGGCCTATCTTCATGAGAGAGGTGGGACTTAGCACACCCCTCTGGTTAGCATCTCCCATTAGCCAGTTTAGGCAGGTCCATGCCTAGTGTGCTGGTTTTTGTGAATCGCAATTTAAAGTACCTATCTCTCCGCAGACATTAGAGAGAAACCTAGGCACCTAACTCAGGTTTTGTGAATTGCTGTGATTTTCTATGTGCCTAAAAGTTAGATGCTGTGATGCACAGTGTCACAGACACCTAATTCCTTTTGTGCATCCAAGCCTTGGGGGTTAAAATACAGGCAGCCACATCTGCACTACCACTGTAAGTACCACTGATGGAGCTGGATGGGTGGTAGCAATTGTGAGAATTTTTAGGAGAAACAATTTAAGGTAGAAAATGCTTTTGATTTCTGATATGTCTTGAATTAATGTACAATTCTACCATCTTTCCTATAAAGTAACACTAGGTGCTTTATAGTGTGTTTCACACATTCATCAAATTCATCTTGTGCATGTTGACTTGCTTATGGAGTGTAATCATGGGTAGTATCTTGTATGTTACTGTTTTGGTTTCTGGTATGTGAGCTAGTGGTCATCTGGAAAGGAATATAGACTGTATCTGATCAGAGACTTGTCAAGCAAGAGGTAATAAAATCAAGAGCAGTTCTTTATCCTCCTGATACACCGCATCAAAAATATCTAAAGACCAAAAACACATTCCCAGAGAAAATGAAAAACTTGGTCATGTGCTGCCCAAGATTTCGCTACTCAAGTTACCTTGGGAAGCACATTTTTGGAAATCCAGATGGTATCACAAGAACTGATTTAAACATTGGGGACGGGCAGGAAATTAAAGACGTGACAAATGAAGTGTTACATTTGGTTTTATGTAATAATGTCCTTTAAAACAAAAACAAACAAAGGTAGAACTTGTGCTTTGGCAGAGAAAGAGACTCATAAATCCATTTCAGTGGAACAAAGTGGTTTGGAATTGGGTTCCCCAGTCAAAAAGAGAGTAACTAGAAAGAAACCCTCCCTTCCTCTGCTTTCAGAGTGGGCTGGCTGTGGCTGGAAATCGGTGCCATGATTTGGTGGGTGGGCGGGTGAGGGAAGGAAATGATATTTCACTCCAGCAAGATATATTTGACTGTTCATGTATCTTGGGACTGAGGACATTCTTTAAAGAGGGCATGTCTAATCCGGAGCTGTGAAGAATAAACTACAGCAAATCAACATCTGTGCCTGGCATCAGACCTAGCTGAGGGAGGGGTGGTGCTAATCTGTAGATTTTTGGCTGTGCACAAAGGATGTTCCATTTTCTATTTCAGTCACTCAGAAGAACTCACATCCACAACACTGGCTCAGTTCAGCAGGAGCAACAATAATGCACATTGTATGACATGAGTCCATTGCTCGCTCGCTCTTCACCCCTGTCATAAATATAAAGGGAAGGGTAACGACCTTCATGTATGCAGTAATATAAAATCCCTCCTGACCAGAGGTATAGAATCACTTACCTGTAAGGGGTTAATCAGTTCAATTAACCTAGGTGGCACCTGACCAGAAGGACCAATGGGGAAAGAAGATACTTTCAAATCTGGGGGTGGGGGGAGGTTTTGTTTGTGCTCTTTGTGTTGTTCTCTCTCAAACAGAGAGGGACCAGGGCAAGAAAAAAATATCTCCTACTGAAATGGTACATCTAAAGTTACAGAAATTGTAAGTAATAGCAAGGAATTGCGTTAGATTATCTTTTGTTTTAGCTTGTTAATTTTCCCTACACTAAGAGGGACTTTTATTGCTGTGTTTGTTTGGTTGTTTTTTGTTTTTGTTTTTTGGTAACTTAAAGATAAGCCTACAGGGGAATCCTCTGTGTTTTAAATCTTTTTATTTTCTCTGTAAAGTTATCTTCCATCCTGATTTTGCAGATGTGATTCTTTCCCTTTTTTTAAAAAAATTCTTCTTTTAAGAACCTGATTGATTTTCAGTGTCCTAAAAAAACAGGGATTTGGACTGTGCTCACTTTGTTAACTTTTTGGTTGGGATATCATTCTCCAACCTCCCCAGAAAAGGGGGCGAAGGGACTTGGGGGGATATTTTGGGGAAATAGGAACTCCAAGTGCTCCTTTTCCTGAATCTTTGTCTAAACCACTTGGTGGTATCAGTAATACCATCCATCCAAGGACAAGGGAAGGAATTTGTGCCTTGGAGACGTTTTTAGTCTAAGATGGTGGAATGTAAGCTATGGGGGTCTTTCCTGCTGGTCCCCACCTCTGTACCCCAGAGTTCAGAGTGGGGAGAGAACCCTGACACCCCCATTTCTATTTTCTTTCTCAGTATACATGAATTCATTGTCAGGATCTGCCTTGACAGGCTCCAGCCACGATCCTCCATCCAGAGAAGAGGGTCAGCACACACAGCAATAGTGCAGGTGTTCCCAGGCCCCACCTTTACCTGGTAGGATCCTCAGTTTGGCTGGAATCTCTCAGCTCCCTGATCTCCAGCCACTGCTGTTTGATTCTCTCCTGCTATAGTATAATTCCTCCATATCAGCTGCGTAAAAGGGAAGTTAGGGGTTAGTTTTATTGGGGTGAGGCTATGGAATCATGGGCTTTTGGGGGCAGGAAGCTCAGAAGAAGGCACTATATTTTCATACTCCTCGACTGTCGCATTTTTTTACTTATATACATAGAGTAATGGACCTAACAGATTTTTCCACCTCTAGCTTCTATGATTAATCCATTACTTCTCTTTACAGGGTGCTCTTTGGGCAGGTACCTCTGAGCACTTCCCAACAGTGCAAAATGGGGAGCCATCTGGCAAACTTGACCTTACGCACTGTGGGATCAAGCCTGTGATAAACTAATGCAAAACTAGCTAAATAAAATGTCAACTAATTTAAAGCCGTAGGAGACTCTGCATAAGTCGCCGGAGCAAGGAGATTCCACAGGCAGGGAGCATAATGGGAAAAGCAACAGTGACCAATGTTTCATATGAAGGGGCACATGAAACTACAAGAATAAAGTACTGGGTGAAAATAATCATACCATGCAGAATCATCTCTAAATAATCGTAAAAGACGGTATAGAGTTCCTCATTACCTTCTGGATTGTTAGTTACAGTGCTGTATTTTCATGGGTCCCCAGCAGATGGCACAGTTGAATCATTAGGAAAATTTCAACATTTGTCCATATTTCCTAGACCTAGATTAAGTTGCCCTAAGTGCTAATAGTTCTAGAGGGTACACAATCAAAGGCATGAGGAATTATTTATTATTTATTTTGATTTAAATTATTTATATAGTGCATAAACTGTGTGAGCTACATAGTTCATACTCTAAAACTTTGAGGCGACAATCAAAGGCCGTGTCTACACTAGCGGGGAGGGTCGACCTATGATACTCAACTTCAGCTACATGAATAACATGTTAGCATTTTACGTTGACTTACCTGCTGTCCTCACGGTGGCAGCAGTTGGCAGCAGGTTCTCCCGTCAACTTCAGCTTGCGCCTTTTGGCAAGCTGGAGTTCCGGAGTTGACTTTGGAGACCGATTTATCATGTCCTGATGAGATGTGATAAATTGATCCCCAACAGATCAATCTCTACCTGTCGATCCAGATGGTAGTGTAGATGAGGTCTTAATGTAGTCATCTTACAAGTGATAAGAGACAAAGGGAAGATAGAAGAGAGAGCCAGGGTTACAGTTACGAGTTTGGGGTTGTTTATTTTAGTGGAAGCAGGTAGTGATGCCTTTAGGTAAGTAATGCCTGACACTTGCCATTGTAGAATAAGACCCTGTCTTCAGATGTTTATAACTCTAACAAACTTTAATCAATTTCCATGCTCAGTGTCTGCCTCAGGTTGAATTATTTTGGAAAGTTTCAGCTAAACTTGGTTCAGCTGGTTCCAAGAATGACATTAAGGAGAATACATTGTTTTTGGCCCGTGTCAGAAAAAAATAAATCTTACAACCATTTTGTTGAAACCCTCTAGTACGTCCACACTTTCCAGCAGGGACTTCAGATATGGCAGGAGGATCACTCTGGTACCAGGGTGGCTTTTGTAGTTCTCATGAAAAAACAAAAAAAAAAACCCACCTGAATTGGGTCAACTTAAGACGCTCCAAAAAATCACAGTTTGTACATGATCACGGAGACTTGCTGGAGTATGGCCGCTAAATGCTCCAAAGATTCCATCTACACTGCACATGCTCCAACCCAGCGACTGTACAGGGCTGAACCCTGCAATTGCTGCTCCTGGCTGCTGCTGCTGTGAGAAGTGAGAACTGGGAAACTCCCTTTCTGTGGTCTCAATTAAGCCGTCTGCCTGGAACGAACAGGAGAAGAGCACTAGGCCGTCTCTTCAATCAAGTGAAGACACAAAAGGTTAATATTAAAACAGAACCAATCCAATGTCCAAAATGCCACCTGCAGATATAAAGTAAATGTTTGATACTATAATACTGGATGAGTACCTGGATAAATAGATCCTAAACTGTAGGTAAATGAAAATGTGGGGCGAAGGAGAGAGAAGAAAGTGAGAGCACAACATTAATGTGAGTCCATTTTCTGAGCTAGCTGTTGCCCACAAATGTAGCCTCCCGCCAGGGGCATGACGCTCAGTCTATTTAGCGTCACAATGAGATTTAGTGGTGACATGATTTTATAATGGGGGAAGGGGAAACTGTGACTCATGAGCCACATGTGACTCTTTTACAGATAAAGTGCAGCTCGCAAAGCTCCGCCCGCCTTCCCCGCCCACCATTACCTACCAGACTGGGGACGGGGAGCGCGGGGCCTCTGCCCAGCAGGGAGCAGGGGGGTTTCGGCAGGGCCGGCGACAGGGGGGTACAACGGGTACAGCTGTACCGGGCCCCGGACTTAAGGGGGGGGGCCCTTAAATCCGGGGCGGGCCCGGAACGCAGCTGTACCCCCTTGTCGCCAGGCCTGTGAGCAAGGCGCAGCTCCGGGCAGCCGCTGCAGCGCTCATCAGCCCCCTCCCCCGGCACCCAGCAGCCTCCCCCCGCCCCGCTTTGCTTCTCCCGGCCGGGCCACGCGGCCAGAGCGCATGCGGGGGTTGGGCCCCGCGGGCGGCGGGAGACCGGCCGGGGGGGGGGCCCCCGCACGATCTGCATACGGGGCCCCAAAATTCCTGTCGCCGGCCCTGGGTTTCGGAGCTTCAGCCCTGGGAGGCACCTGCTGGGGCTCAGGGCTTCAGCAGGAGTGGTGCTAAAGTCCTGAAACACCCCTCCCCACAGGGAAGAAGCACCTAGCCCCACCACCCCATCACAGGGCTGAAGCCCTGAGTCCCAGAAGCTGCGTCCCAGCTTGTGAACTTCTGAAGATTGTCCTTGTGGCTCGGACGGTGAGTAAGTTTGGCCACTCCTGGACTATAAGTACCTACGTGGGCACAAATATTTAATAATGGGCTCTTCAATCTAGCAGAGAAAGGGGCAAATTGCCTGCCAAAATTCACAGCCATGAAAAACATGTCACGGAAATCTGGTCCTTTGGGTGCTTTTACCCTACCCTGTACAGATTTCATGGGGGAGCCCAGCATTTCCCAAGTTGGGGGTCTTGACATAAAAGGGAGTTACAGGGGGTCACCAGGTTATTTATGGGGGTTGCGGTATTGCCACCCTTATTTCTGTGCTGCCTTCAGAGCTGGGCGGCTGGAGAGCGGCAGGTGTTAGCCAGCAGCAGCACAGAAGTAAGGATAGAAACACACCAGGCCCCCCGACAATAACCTTGTGACCTCCCTCCCCCACTCCTTTTTGGGTCAAGACCCCTAAAATTACACCACCGTGAAATTTCAGATTTAAATAGCTGAAATCATGAAATTTATGATTTTTAAAGTCCCATGACAGTCCAATTGACCAAAATGAACTGTGAATTTGGTAGGGCCCAAAATATAATCCAATGGCTGGAAGCTGAGGCTAGACAAATCCAGACTGGAAATAAGGTGTATGGTTT
Source organism: Sternotherus odoratus (assembly GCA_032164245.1). Classification (NCBI taxonomy): domain Eukaryota; kingdom Metazoa; phylum Chordata; order Testudines; family Kinosternidae; genus Sternotherus; species Sternotherus odoratus. The sequence continues at coordinate 88,773,229 of JAVMKO010000007.1, forward strand.
TTAATGGTGAGCGTAATTAATTATTGGAACAACTTGCCATGGGTCAGGATGGATTCTCCATCACTGTCAGATTTTAAATCAAACTTGGATATTTTTCTGAAAGATCTGCTCTAGGAATTATTTTGGGGAAGTCCTATGCCCTGTGTTGTACAGGAGCTCAGACCTGATGATTACAGTGGTCCGTTCTAACCTTGGAATCTATGGATCTATGTCAAAGTTTAACTTTAACTCAGAATTTCCTGGTTTTCCAATGCTTGTTTCTTGATCATTACAATGTTTTTCTGAGGTGTTTCATTCTAACCTTTAAGTAAGTGGTATTGTACATATGCTTGACCTTTAACTTCAGGATATCAGAGCTTTTTGTTGGAGAATTTACTTAATTTTCAAAAAAATATTTCAGAATTGCTGAGTGAGAAGAGCCTTGTGGAGCCTAGGTCACAAGGTCCCTGTCTTTTCTCCCCTACCACCTGGTGTTACAGTGTAGGAACCCCCTGAATTGCAGTGCCTGGAAGAGTTTGGGAGCATCAGCAGGATCACACACCTACTGCCACTTCCCTATGAAAGGTACTAGCGCTGAGGGCGATTGCTCTGTGCTGTGCTGATTCGGCTCACATTCCTTCAAAGTGTATTTATTCCACACCCACTCACTCCAGGTTCATCCCCGCAGCCACTCGCCAGCAGACCACTTCTGAGGGACCATCCCTGCAGCTCTCCAAAGCTCCATGGGTAGCTGTGGGTACCAGCAGTGATGCAGCCCTGTGGGGAGTCTGTGTTCACAGGGGTTTCCCTGGCACAGGTGAGGTGTTTACAGACACACTGGACGGTAGAGATGGGAAAGTATGTGTGACAGTAGGGGTGCCTTGGTCAGATTGGCCTGGTGTCCTTTTTTTAATTTACAGTTAATATCTTCCCTGGCTCTGTTTCTTCCTGTCTACTGATGTCATCCCGGAAGCATTTTCTTTTCTTTAAAGGATACTTTTTTTTTAGCGCTAATAAACTTGTGTGGAAGCTTCACCATGTCGTTTTTCTCTACTCGCTGTCTTTTCTTTTTAGAGGTACGCACACCTTCTGTGCAGGGCCAGCCCACAGCATTCTGGCACCTGAGGCGAGGAGCTTAAAGGATGCCCCCTCCCCCCCTCGCTCGGGCCAAAACTTTGAAAGGTCTCTTGTGTCCTCCTTCCACCAGCACAGTCCTCCCCCATCTCTGTGCATCTCGAGCAGAGCGAATTCACCAGCAGCGGACACCATTTTCTACACTCTGGGTCCTAGTGGCACCTAGGGTGACCAGATGACAATAACAAAATATCGGGACACATTGGGGAGTGGGGGGGGGGAGGGTAAAGGGGGGGAGGGAGCCAGACCCCTCCCTACCAATGGGGGCATGAAATACAAAGCCTGCCGGTGGGTGGCGCCCACCCCCGGGTCCATGCACAGCCCCCCCCCCCCCCCAGCCACAGATCAGCGGCGCAGCCCCCAACCCCCTTCGGGCGCAGCCCCCACCCAACTGCGGGTCGGCAGTGCAGGGGGCCTCCCTCTGCTCCAGGGCCGGGCACAGCCCCCCCCCCCCCCCCGCCGCAAGTCGGCAGCACAGGGGCCCCCCCCAGCTCCAGGGGCAGCCTCCCCCCCCCCCCCCGCCCCTGCAGGTCAGAGGTGCAGCTCCCCCTGGCTCTGCTCTGGATTCAGCCCTCCAACGGCGCATATCCCCCCCCCCATCTCCGGGTGCAGTCCCCCGCTACGGGTCAGCAGCCCAGGACCCCCCCGGCTCCGGGACCAGGCCCAACCCCCCACTCCCCCCCCCCCCCCCCGTTGCAGGCAGTACTTACGTTGCGGAGGAGGGGGAGGAGTGGCCGGGGACTCTCTGGAAGAGAGACCTCGCTGCTTCTGTGCTTGCAAGGGGCCAATCTGCAAGCTCCTGCTGGGAACTGCCCCAGGCAGAGAAGCTGCCGGAAGTTCCCTCGATCCCACATATCGGGACAAAGGTGTCCCGCCTGAGGTAAGGTAGGGATGCGGGACAAGTCCCCTAAAATCGGGACTGTCCCGATAAAATCGGGACGTCTGGTCACCCTAGTGTAGGCTGACCATACGTACCGTTTTGAACGGGACAGTCCTGTTTTTTTCATATTTCTGGACCGTCCCGTCTTTTTAACAAAAATATCAATTTTGTCCCATTTTTGGGCAGGCCCCTCTTTGCAAGCTGTTTTCTAGGGCAGGGGTTCTCAAAGTGGGGGTCGCGACCCCTGGAGGGGTCGCGATGGCCACTTTTGTGGGGATCGCAAACCCCCACAGCAGCAACTCCCTGCTGCGGGATCCCCGGGGACCGGCTCGAGCCCCAAGCCCCGGCAAGCGCGGTGGTTGGATCCCTGGGCAGGGGCTTGAGCCGCACTCCCCAGGCGGCGGCTGGAGCCCCGGGCGGGGGTTGGTGCCCCGAGCCTCGAGGAGCACAGTGGCTGGATCCCCGGGCGGCGGCTCGAGCCCCGAGCCCCGGGGAGCGCGGTGGCTGGAGCCCCGGGCGGTGGCTGGAGGCCCGAGCCCCAGCTGCCAGCGGGGACCGGGGCTGGGGCTCAGCCGGCAGACCACCCGCAGCGTGGACTGGGGGCCGGGTCGCACCCGGCAGCCAGCCCGCGGCGGGGACTGGGACCGTGGCGCACTTGGCAGCCTGCCCGCGGCGAAGACTGGTCCCCAGCATGTTGGTTTTTTTTTTTTAAATTCGGCAGCTTTTCGGATTATGTCTCAAAGTCATAAAACTTTCGGCCGGCAGCCCCCCCGCCGGCACGCTCGGCCCCTGGCTGCGGCTCCGGACAGCTCCGCTCCGCCGTCGGCTTCAGCCCGCCGCCCGCTGCCTCCTCTTCTCTCTATTCCTCCTTCTTCCCTCCTTCTCTCCATCCCTCCCTTCCTCCCTTCTCTCCATCTCCCTTCTCCATCCCTCCCTTCCTCCCTGCTCTCTCCCTCCGTCCGCTGCCTCCTCTTGCTCCCTCCATCCCTTCTCTCTATCCCCTTCTCCATCCCTCCATCCCTTCCTTCCTCCCTTCTCTCTATCCCTCCATCCCTCTTTTCCTTCTATCTCCCTTCTCCATCCCTCCCTTTCCTCTCTCCCTCCATCCACTGCCTCCTCTTCCATCTCCCTTCTCTCCATCCCTCCTTCTCGCTGTCCCTTGCCTCCTCCATCCCCCCTGCTCCCTACCCCATCTCTTCTCTCATCCATCCTCTCCCATCTCACCTTCCTGCCTTCTCTCCCTCCGTCCCCTCCATCCTCTTCATCCCTCATCCCCCCTTCTCTCTCTCCCTCCATCCTCTTCATCCCCCCATCTCTGTTCTGCTTATTCCTCCATCCATCCATCCCCCAGTCCTCCCTTTGCCTCCCCCCTGCCCGGCGCTGGGGGGCCCAGGTGGGGCCATGGAGCTGGTCACCTCCCCACCGAGCTGGAGTGCCTGGCCAAGCCGCTGTTCTGCCGCAAGGGGGCGCTGCGCCAGAAGGTGATCCACGGGGTCAAGAGCCTCAAAGTCACCGCACGCTTGTGCAAGCAGCCCACATTATGCAGCCACTGCACCGACCTCATCCGGTGAGACCCCCCCTAGAACCCCCCCCAGCGCCCCTCAGCCCACGTTCTGCAGCGACTGCACCAACTTCATCTGGTGAGACCCCCCGGGACCTAGAGCCCCCCCAGACTGCCCAGAACCCTCCTAGAGCCCCCCAGAGCCCCCAACCACCCCCCCAGCGCCCCTCAGCCCATGTTCTGCAGCCACTGCACCAACTTCATCTGGTGAGACCCCCCCTGGGACCTAGAGCCCCCCCAGACTGCCCAGAACCCTCCTAGAGCCCCCCAGAGCCCCCAACCACCCCCCCAGCGCCCCTCAGCCCAGGTTCTGCAGCCACTTCATCTGGTGAGACCCCCCCAACCCCGTCCCGTTTTTGCCATCCCAATGTCCCGTTTTTGTCTCAAGGAAATATGGTCAGCCTACCCTAGTGGTGCCTCACAGTCTGGCACCTGATGTGGCTACTTCAGTTCGCCTCATGGTAAGGCCAGCCCTGCTTCAGTGCCTCAAAGATGATTTTCTGCACAAGATTCCAAAACTTTCCAGTTTGAGTTTTTATTTGTTATTTTAACCCATCAGCCTGTTGTTAACCATTTTCCTCCTCATTTTTAAAATTTACCCATTTAAAGTTCATAGTCACTGAGTCACCTGTTTCAGAAAGTCACCCGGCATTACGGTATCATCCCTAACTGTGCACAGGGCACTTTTAATCACGGGAGTGCCTACATTGTTAACTCTGATGTATTTCCCAAGGCTGGGTTGTGAGTTAGCTCCTCCCAAATAGCATGTGAGAATCATTGCTTCCCTTAACCAGGCCTCAGGGGCCATGCAACCAGTGAGTGCTTGGCTAGTTAAAATTACCCAGTAGTACCAGCAGGTCCTGCAACTTCCTTACATTCATTTTTCTAGACGTTTAAAGCCAAACCAAACAAAGGACACAAGATATTAAGGTGGGTTGTGCTTGTGTACTTTGGCCAGACCGATTCATTGCCAGCTCTGTGTCCCATTCTGCTCTAGCTCAGAACCTAGCTAACCTGTTTATTTGCAATGGGGAATCCTCTTGGGTAGTCATTCTGCAATGACTTACTCCCCCCACCCTCCAAAGAATCTTTTCCCCTCTTTTATACCCATTTTGTTCCCACAGGCTTTCATTATTAAGATTTCAATTGATGGTTGCTGACATACACTTGAATCTAAATATTTGTGCTATTCAAAGTGAATTGCTCATTCAACTAAATGCTTGATTATCCCCGGGCTCTTTTGATCCAAATGAATTGACCACTTGACCAGGTATTCTACATACACACTGATCATATGTAGGAATTAATCCATGCATGGGCCACATGTGATAAGTAAGGCAGCTGCATAATCCCCTGTGAAGCATCTACATCTGACATGTTAAGTTACAGACAGAAATAGGAACAGAGAGTTGTGGGTTAGCACTTTCTCTAGCATTAGCAGTTCGGGAGGAGGAAGTGGAGGAGGGCTCATCTGCAGAGGGGAGTGAGATAGAGCTAAGTAAGCCCAGATAGGAACATTTTGTGATTTTGAATAGTGAGGTGCAGACTCTCCCTGTTTATAATTCTGAGCTCCTGGTTGTATCAATCTTCCCATCCAATGAGAAGGACATTTGGATAAATGTGGCATTTCAGCCTGATCCCATCCCTCAGACTGAAAGACTCACCTTTTACTCTAGCATTCCCCCAGAGAGAGACCAGAAGTGCACTCAAGTGTGCTTAGTGATTATACTAAAGAGTGGGGTGGAGATCTGACCTTCTCTTCTGGACGCTGGCTTCAATTATCCATCTACAGCACCTGGAGACTCCCAGGGACAGATGCATCATGTGAATAACTTCTAACCGCAGATAGCATCACAGCTCCCAGCATTAGCAAAAGTTACTACCAGCCAGCTGATGATGCTCCGAGTCTGTAAATCTTATAGCTGCTAGTCTTTCTTGGAGGGGAAAAGAAGAAACAATGAAAGAGCCTAGATCTCAGTGAGACTCCAGCCTCTGTGAATATTTCAGATTGTTAAGATCAGAGGATGTTGAGTTATGTTTGAGCTAAAAGGATCTGACCATTTCCCCCCATTTTAAACCAAATACATTTTTTTTCACTTTTCCATAACTCCAAAGAGGGTGAAGGGATTTTTTCTAAAATTCACCTCTGGGCTGAACTTGCAGCTGAAAAGGAGTGATCCCTTCTCCCCTCAACCCCCATGAGCATCTGGAAACAAGGAGGGTTGGTCCTGCCAGGCAGCTGCTATAGGAAGACTTTCCTTCACTTCTTTCAAGTCTCCTTGACATCTCTTAATAATGCATATCCCAATACATACATTCTACTGATCTCTTGCTACCCTGCCATATTTCAGGCAAGTCCAAGACACCAAAATCATCTCTGCACAGGCTTTTATTGTTCCTGTTTTCTTTTCCATTCATTTTGCATCTGACCTTTAAAATTCCATTCAGATGAACTGCATCTAACATTTTTGTGTATTTAACCTTCTGTTCTTCTTCTAATTCCTCGAGGCCTTTAAATGATCAGTGTCACTATTCATAATGTGTCCTCATTGTTTTTTCACCCACTCTTATACTTGTCACTTTCTCCTCTGATTGCCTCTGTAAAGTTACTCTTTCCATCTCCACATGCATATTTCTCCCTTCCTCAGTGTAGTCTCCTTACAGCTGTCTCTTCTTTTGAGGCTTGCGCATGGACAGAAGGGGGCACTAGTACACTGCCTGTCTCCCCTATATGGGCTACATTACCTTTAAAATGACTCTCATTGCCTTACAAATCTAAAACCTTCCCATAAATGGCATTGATATTTATTTTTTTTTGCCAACTTTCCAATTTGCTACCATCTACCCATCCCAAAGGCTGGTCAAGGTAGTGTTCTGGGGGAAATTATTTGCAAAGTCCTGCTCTTTAGAGTGCATCCTACTCTTATTTTATTTATTTTAGTTAGTTAGCTTAGTTTATATATTTGTCGTACTGTAGATCTTAGGAGACTCACTCATGGACCGGAATCCCATCGTGCAAGGTAATGTACAAAAACAGAACAGAAGATAGTGCCTGCTTCAAACTGCTCATAATTCCTCAAAAGTGGTTAATTTCCAAATATGTTTGTTCTGCTACAAACCAACATTACTGGGTCCACTGCAGCTTTTGCTCGGTTTTCATCTATACATGATATTTTCTATCCTACAGTACCAGCTATGAGAGGCCAACATGAGACCCAGGGCCGTGTCTGCCAACTGTATTTTTGCTAGCACTATGCTGCCTCACTGGTACTTACCGGTACATTTTTTTCTTTACCTCCTCTATTTGTTCCCTTATTGAGGTCTGCCCTATACTTTGATTCTGCAATTTTTACTTCAGCTTGTTGTTAACCATTTTCTTCCTCATTTTGAAAATCTGCCCACTTTTTCATCCTCATAATCTTACATTTCCTCAGAAATGTCATTTATATGTGCTTTTATTTGTTTGAGTTATTCCTCTCTTCCCGTTTCTCTTTAGTTCACCGTAATTTAGGGCTTATTACTCAGGAAGCATCATTACAGAAGATGGAAAATTGAAAACTGAAAGTCAGCACCAAAACAGCAAGAGTGGAAGAGAGATTCTGGAAGAATAGACATCTGAGGAAAGGGGACATAAATCTGAAGACAAGATTCCCACTCTTAAAATCTTACATTTGCTCTGTGCTAAATTATGGCTGTGAAACATGGACATAACTGATAATAAAAGAACAATCAATAATAAATTACAATCCTTTCATTTATGGTGTTACAGAGGAATTCTGAAACTATCATAGATCACATAACCAACTAAAAAGTATTGGAGATTATTAGAACTTGGAAAATGCTAGTGACAGATTGTTTGAAGAAAAAAAAGATTCTATTTGCAGGACATATTCTAAAGAGGTTTAGTGGGCGATGCATGTTTACAGGCATTTTCAGGGAAATGGATGGCAGAAGAACACAGGCAGAAAAAAAAAATCTTGGATGGATGATGTGGTATCCTGTGTGGATCAAAAAGACTATTTATCCACAAAGAGATTAACAGAGGACCATACAGAATGGTCCTCTGTTAATAGACCATCGACAGGAAATGAAAAGCTCCCGGACCTCAATTCCATTTCCTTTACCTCATTCCCCTTATCTCCCCTGAGAAATAACAGGCAGGCCATTATACTGGGCCAGATTTCAAGGGTAGTAACCAGCCGACCAATTTGGATGCTGGGTGGGGGGGGAGGTCCCAGCAGGTATTGATTAGGATCGGGTGGGGGGGGAGGTCCCAGCAGGTATTGATTAGGATCGGGTAAGGTATTACATGTCCATTTCCCATTATGATCTCTACTGTATGCAATTTTGACAATTTTCAGTGGGAGGCAGGGATGATGGTGTTGAGCCAGGTTATGCAAAAAAGCAGGGGTGGGGAACCTCCGGCCCGCGGGCCTTATACGACCCGCCAAATCATTCCATCCGGCCCGCGCGGCTCCGCGCTGAAGGTAGGGGCCGGGAAGCGCCTGGGGGAGCCGCCGGCCGGGGATGTGCGCAGGCCGCCAGGCGGAGGGGTGGGGGGGGAGCGGGGCTCCCACCCCCCGCGCTTCCCGGCCCCTACCTTCAGCGCGGAGCCGCCAGGTGGGGGCAGCTCCACGCTCGGGCCGCCCCCGCCTGGCAGCTCCGCACTGAAGGTAGGGCCGGGAAGCGCCTGGGGGAGCCGCCGGCCGGGGATGCGAGCGGGCCACCAGGCAGGGGCGGCTCCGCACTGAAGGTAGGGGCCGGGAAGCGCCTGGGGGAGCCACCGGCGCCGCGCAGCCACCATTAGCCGGGCGGCAAAAGGAGGAGCCGCGGGGAGCCGATGGTCAAGAGGGTGTTGGGGGGAGGCTGGGCTGGGGGGCAGGCAAGGGGGCGGTAGGGGGAGGCCAGGCTGGGCGGGCGGGGAGGGGGGCAGGAGACTAGGCTGGATGGGGTGGGCGAGGTTTTGGGTGGGGGGGAGGCTGGGCAGGGCGGGTCAGGCATGGGGGGCAGGAGGCTGGGTTGGGAGTGGGAGGGGGGAGGAGGTTAGGTTTGGTGGGATGGGCCGGGAGAGGCAGGGGTGGGGGAGGAAAGGCGGTTAGATGGGGGGAGGCTGGGCGGGGGTAAAGGAAGATCACCCCCTACACCCAGGCTGACAGCGGGAGCTGAGTGGGGCAGGCGGCAGGACCCCGGCTAGCAAGGGGCCAGTGGGGGAAACCCCAAAGCAGTGCAGGGCTAAGCACTCCGCCTGCCACTGCTTTGGGATTTCCCCCGCTGGCCCCTTGCCAGCTGGGGTCTCAGCTCCCGTTGCCAGCCTGGGCTTCCTGGGGGGGGGGGGGGGGAGGAGCGGCTCGCGAATGACATTATAAATGTCCAAATGGCTCTTGACAGAAAAAAGTTTCCCCACCCCTGCACTAAATTATCAAAGTAAATATTCCTCCATTTAAAGCATCTTAGGTGATTTAGAAAGGAAGAAAAGAGGACGAGCAATGGATTAAAGAGCAAGATTTCTGACATCTGCCCTCCATTTTTGTGACCACAAACTGTTGATACAAATGAATGAGGATGTAACTTTGCATCCACACTTAACTGTAGACAAAGTTTATTGTCACTACCATTTCTCTCGGAAATTCAGGTATCCAGATTACCTAATATGCACCCGCAAAAATTTGAAAGCAAAAATCTGTAGCAGCAATTAAACTCGATTATTATTTTTATATAACAAAACCGAAGATTTCCTTTGAAGCAAATCTTGTGCCTCCTTCTTTCCAGTGAGAAAATAAAACAGTAAGACTTAGCTCTTGGGAAGTACAGTGTTTCACATCTTCTAAGCAGCATATAAATATCAAACAATTAATAGAAAATTAATGAACAAGGGCCTGATCCAAAGCCCTCTGGAGTTAATGGGAGTCTTTCCATTTAAGGCAATGGGCTTGAGATCAGGCCACTAATAATAATAAAAAATAAATAAAAAGGAAATATTATTGTCCGAAGGATCCTCAACTATCCTTTTGTGCCTAAAAATGATGCCTCCAGGACAGAATTGACACACATTGGCAGAGCTGCTTGCATTGCCACTACCCATATTACAACTTGCCAGATCAGGTAGTGTTGATGTATCGATTTATCGCATCAGATCTAGATGTCTGAGAGAGTAACAAAGGCACAGAGAGTGCAGGCCTGTATGCCACTAGACTGTTTACAGCAATGGTGTCTGCCGAAGTTATCATCAACTGGCATGGGAAACTGTTCTCCTGCAGGGGAAGAAGTGAGGTTCATTCGGGAGAGGCTTGCAGAATACCTCCATGGACGTTTCATCAACATCTCTCTGCAAGATTCAGGAGACATCGCTCTGTCAATAAGCAAAATGCTCCGCATGTCTGTCCCTCCATCACCGCCCCCACCCGCAATTCTAGAGGGGAAGGAAAAGCAGATAGCAACTCTACCTCCCTTTGTTGTGTCACTCTCTCTTCTAGAACAAGTAAATTAATGGAAAGTCAGCACCTGTGTCCTGCTAAGTGAGGGGGGTGCCACCACTGTAATGGGAAATGTATTTACATCCTTACCTAAAGCTCCTTCCCCTGCATTGGGCTTGCCCATGTCGACTGCTGGGACTGACTGGACTGTGGTGGAGTCAAAAACCGGTCCTAACTTGTGACACAGCCGGGTTCCCCCTCACCCCCGCGCCCAGTCACCTGCCTCTCATATGCCTCCTCCTCTTTCTTGCTAAGTGTTATTACTTTTAAAAAGGAAATGCAGGCTTCTTTGCGTGTCAGATAGGTGGATTCCACCTGAAAGCTCATTCGGCTTTGGATACCCTATAACAGGCGTGGACAAACTACAGTCCGCAGGCCATATGCGGCCCACCAGCCATTTTTATCCGGCCTGCGAGCTTGAGCCAGGGGAGCGGTGCCAGTAGCCCCACGATCCTGACCCGGGGTGGGGAGTCGTGGGACCCCGCGCTCCTGGGCTGGAGCGCACGGCTGAGTACGGTAAGTGGGAGGGGCCTTAGGTGGTGGGCTCCCGCGGGATGGTGGTTAGGGTGGGGGGGTCTCAGAAGGGGGTAGTCAGGGATCAAAGAGCAGGGGGGCTTAGATAGGGGGTGGAGTCCCGGGTGGTGGTGGTTAGGGTAGGGGATCTCAGGAGGGGACAGTCAGGGAACAAAGAGCAAGGGGGCTTGAATGGGGTCCTGGGGGGGCAGTTAGAGTGGGAGGGTCTCCTGAGGGGGCTATCAGGGGACAAGGAGCAGGGGTGTGTTTTGTATTGGTCGGGGGTTCTGAGGGGGGCGGGAAGCGGGTGGGGGTTGGATAGGGGGCAGGACCAGGCTGTTTGTGGAGGTACAGCCTTGCCTACCGGCCCTCCACACAATTTTGAACCCCAATGTGACCCTCGGGCCAAAAGGTTTGCCCACCCCTGCCCTATAGGGAGCTTCAAGAACTAAGTGGCAGTTGCAATTCAGCCCTATCCTGTACTCCTCACTCAGGCAAGTCTCCCTTTAGGCACTGTGGGAGTTTTGTGTCTATAAGGATTACAGGATAAAGCCCCAGATTCCCAGTAGGAGCAAGTGATGAGGTCAGGCTAGGACAATGGGAAAAACTGAACTGAATGTCATGTGGATAAAAGGCATCGCCACTGGTTTTATAAACAAAAATTAAACTTAATTTGCTTCACAGTAGTTAAGATGCCGTTAATTCAGAAACCACAGAAAAACCTGCTGGACACAGTTAATAGTCAGCAGACTACATAGGCCAGGCTTTGAAAGCATTTAATATTCACTGAAGTGCTGCTTGTATCCAATTATAACTCACTACTTGCCATCTTAATAATTTAAATCTGTCCGCCCTTTAGAGAGAAAAAAATGCACTAATCAAAGCCATGAATGCACCTTTTGCTTCTGACAGCATTAAATTAAAGCTAAATGGTAGATCTTGAATGAGTTACTGTGCAAGAATAAAGGCATTAATGAGGTAATTTCATTATAGAGGCTCATCCAAGCCTATGTGAAAACAACGGGAGTAAATGGAGAGGAAAGCTACTGAGGAAATTAGGGTTCCTTCCACACTAATTAATGTTTGGGGCATTTAGTACAGGCACCAAATTAACTGCTCCAAAGAACTCTCATTGAAAAAAAATATATTGTTGCCCTCCCATGTAATTAGAAGACAGTACAACTAGAACTTAATGCGTATAAAGCCAGCCTTTAACTTATTCTGCCCAGCCACTGAAAACATGCCATTATTGAGGCCTAAGTTTAAGAAAGCACTAAGCGTACAATATAGGATTGTTTAGGTCCTTCTGCTCTGTGAGCTGTAAACAGGTAGCCCCTGAATGGGGAACTATGAGACTCCTGGGAGGCCTGGCTTCCCAGCAAAACAGTCTTAAATGCATCTAAAGGGAAGAAAAAAAAAGGTGAATAGGCCCAGCACAGTTAGCACAGTGAATGCTCAATGCTGTCTTAAGTGATTACATGATGTTGTGCCACCCCCTCTCATTGAGTTATCTTTACACTGCTTTTGTCTCCTCTAATTGGAGCTGATGAGGTGCTAATTGGTTGCTTTTTTTAAAAAGCACTACTTAAGCCCTGGCAGACAGAGTGAGACAGCATGAGTGGAGTTAATGAGGGTTTAGCAACAAAAAATACAAAAAAAAAAAAAAAAATCAAGATGTATGGGGGGGGGGGGTTAGGCATGGGGGTAAGTTTTACATAAATAGCTTTAGGCTGTTGAATTTTGTAAAGGATAGGACACAACCTGCAATAAATGTGAACAAATAGCCAGCTACCCTTTAAATGCTGCAAACATGCAGTAAGCTCATTATTATCTTGATAGGCTTACATAAAAGCACCCTCCAAAGCAAACCACTCAAAGCCGATAGACCCCTCTCATCTACCTGAATTAGGACTGTTGCCACTTCCATTCAGTTAGGCCTCCTTCACATTTCTGTATGCCAACATGGCTTTGGTAGATGCTGCTGTTGAGTTACACGGGTGTTGTAAACCTTTGCTGCCCTTGTGTTCTTGAACACACATGCAGTCTGTATTTATTTGTTTAGATTGTAAAATCCTGGGGGTGGGACTGTCTTCTATGTGCTTTGTACAGGCCCCAATTCTGATGGGCACCTCTGGAAACTACCATGATACAAATTATAATGGAGAACTGCCAATGTGTTTGGAGTTGTATCAATGTATAAAATAAATAGCATCTTTCCCAAGAAGCATATAATCTTAAAGGCCAATTCCACAACATTTACTTCTAGGAGTTTCTACTAGTTCTCTGGGACAGCTTGTCTGGGGAGGCTGAGTGCTAAAACAGCCAGAGGCAAGACAATTAAAACACACAGACATGTCTGACTTGAATTGGAATTGTTAGCTTGGAGAAATCATTGTTAGAAGACATTGAGGAAGATGTGAGTTTTAAGAAGGTATTTTTACCTGGTGATAAAGAGTGAGAAAACCTTCAGTCAACATGACTAGTGCTCCGTGAGGTGAGTACATGTCACTGGGGCTACTTGCATGAGCTATTTGATGCAAGATTGGGCCCAAAATATGCATTGTCCATAATCGTTTATGAGGGTTTTACTTATAAGTGAGATGTGGGTGGGAAGACTGGAAGCATGTCAGAGAGAAGTAAACATTTGGAGGATTTTACGATTGCATACACACAACTTTTTCTCTTTAGAGACTGGGCTGCTCTTAGGATAACTAAGTCTGCAATTGACATAAAAAAAAAATATTGAGCAGGCATGTTATGAGTGGATCTGTCATTTGCTTTCTATGTCCATGATCACAGCAAAACCAATAAGCAGAGCTGGTGAAATTTTTTGAATGAAAACATTTTAATCAAAAAAATGGTTCTTTTTATTTTTTAAAATAATGTTTTAAAGTTATCTTTTTTAAAAATCTTATATTTTTATTGAAATGTTATTTTAATATTTTTATCCTTACAAAGCTATTTTTAAATAGTTTGAATTAAATATGGATCACATTTTGGATTAAAAGATTCACTAATCATATTGATAACATTTTCAATAAAAGTTTGGATAAAAAAATCCCTGAAAATTGTTGGGGGAGAAAAAAACTTTATCCCTGTGAAAAGAACCATTTTTGAAAATGTTGGTGGATATTTTATTTTTAACTACCTGTATACAAAATATTATTATCAGTAGTATTATACAAGGTATCTTTAAAAAAAATAATGAATCTAGCATGAGAGCAAAAGATTAGGAGGTCTGCTGGATTCCAGTACTATTGTGTTCTTGAGAAATTCATTTAGAACCGATCCAAAATGAGGTGCCTTTTTATGGATTCCAGCTGGAATTGGGCTTTTAATCTTTCTCTCCCTGTTTTATTAATCCAACCTGCAAAATGGATATAAACAATACTTACTGCACTTCAGAGATGTGTCTTGAAGTTTAACTAAAGTTTCTGAAATATTCTGGACTTCCCAGATGGAGAGTATCAGAGCTAGAGCTTAGCCATAGACCAATATTTATGAACAATTTTCAAAGAAAGTTCACAAAAGTGTCATTGCAAAAGTTTGTGATAAATGAAATCATCAGCAGTGTTTAGTATTGTTTTTACGCTGAGCATACATACTATGAAAGACATTTCTGCTAGTTGCAGTGTGTGTTTCATATTACAATCAAACAACATTTTACAAGTTGCATGGAAATAGATGTTTAAGGGGGGGAAGTGTCTTCACTTTGTTATAGAACTTCCAGGTGATGCTCTAATTCCTTTAAAGCTTCTCTTTTAAGTATTCCCACATTTGACAAAAGTGACACAAAATTTAAGAACTATAAATATAAAATACGTATAATGAACATATTGAGTGGACTGAGCATCCATTTTTAAAACAATTCAGAAATATTTCATTTATGCTGAAGTGAAATTAACATTAAAGACTCGTTTTTTTGGTCAGGTTTAAGATTAGCAGCCCTGTTAGTCTGTATCTGTAAATAAGACAAGGAAGACTTTGTAGCACCTTAGAGACTAACCAGTTTATTTCAGCATAAGCGTTCTTGGGCTATAACCCACTTCATCGGATGCGTAGAATGGAACAGAAGTAAGATGCATTTATACTCACAAAGAAAAAAAAAGTTGTACATTAGCATACCAATTCTAAGAGGGCTGTTAAATGTAGATGGGCCATTATCAGTAGGAGAAAAAAATATCTTTTGAAATGGATTTCTGTGTCTGGCAGTAGATAACACCTATTGAAGGTAAATTAACAAGGGAAATGCAATCAATTAGTGTAATGAGAAAATTAGTGTAATGAGTCTTATGCAGAAATAAACTGGTTAGTCTCTAAGGTGCTACAAAGTCTTCCTTGTCTTATTTTTTTTGTCTTTCATGTAAGTGCACTTGGCAATATCAATTCATTTGCAAGTCATCAAACATTGGCTAAGGACATGGCTACACTTGTGAGCTAGAGCACATTAAAGCAGCCCCATGTTCTCTAACTCATGACACGTCCATACTGTCAAGGCACGTAGAGCGCCAGACTCCGCAGCTAGAGCACTCCTCGTACTCCACCTCGGTGAGTGGAATAACATTTGATGCACCCCCGCTGAAGTGCTGCAGCACCACTGGGAATGTCCTGGTTTGTTAAGGTGCTCTGATCAGCCTCCAGAAGTGTCCCACAATGCCTATTCTAGCCACTCTGGTCATCACTTTGAACTCTACTGCCCTGCTCACAGGTGACCAACTGTCAGACTGGCCCTTTAAATTCACTGGGAATTTTGAAAATCCCCTTCCTATTTGCTCAACCAGGCATGGTTGGGCTCTCAGCGAATCTTTTCAAGTGACCATGCCTCCACACACCAGGTGATCCCCAATATGGAGCAATGGCGAGGTGTTGGACCTCATCAGTGTTTGTGGGGAGGAAGCTGCCCAGTCCCAGCTACGCTCCAGCCATAGAAATTACGATACCTTTGGGCAGATATCAAGGGACATGATGGAAAGGGGCCATGACCGGGATGCACTGCAATGCAGGGTTAAAGTGAAGGAGCTGTGGAATCCCTATTACAAAACCTGTGAGGCAAACCACCGGTCCAGTGGTGCCCCCGCAACCTGCCGTTTCTACAAAGAGCTGGATGCGATACTTGGGGGTGACCCCACCTCCACTTCGAGCAACACCATGGACACTTCAAAGCCCAGTTCAACAAAGCAGGAGGAGGAGGAGGAGGAGGAGGAGGAAAGTGGGAGTGAAGGTGCCAAGGAGGAGGAAGACACCCCAGAATCCCTAGATGCATGCAGCCAGGAGCTGTTCTCAAGCCAGGAGGAAGGTAGCCAGTCGCAGTGGCCATTGCTTTGGGAAGGATAAACACCAAAGGAGATTCCTGGGAACATTTTGGGAAGGAAGTTATTCAGTGTGGGCTCTTAGAGAGAGGAGGGTTAGGGCTGCATGCCTAGATGCAGAATAGGGTATTGATTTGCTCTCTCACATCACGCTAATCAGCCTCAGTGATCTCTTCAAAGGTCTCATCCGGAAGTTAGTCAATGCACTTGCGCAGATTTCTTTGGAGAACCACTGTGGTCCTTGTCCCAGTTAAGCTAAAATGTCTGTACCACTGTGCTGTGAGGGGAGGGGGGACCATTGCTACACACAGGCACGCTGCATATGGGCCAGGGCTGAAGCCACATTGCAGTAGAAGACCCTCTTTTGTTTCCCAGATCACCCTCAGCAGTGAGATATCTTCCAGGACGAACTCCCGTGGAAAATGCGGGGACAGTGTTCAGTATAGAGGCCCCCTGCAGCTGTTGGCTCTCCCTGAGGCACAGAAACTCAGAGGACAGTACAGCCATGAAACAATCAGTTCCCCTTGACCCTGTGCTTACTCACCATTTTGGGGCTCCTGCTCGCTTTGGGATGGGCAAATTATGCTGTTATGTAGACGGATTGCCCTTAAGTACGAGGGAATCATTACTCTTCTGGTGTGAACAATGTTGCCTCTGTTTAGTGTTGTGTTTTGCCTTTACAGATGTAACCTTGAGATCTCAGCGGTCCATGTTATCGAAAGACTCCAAAGAATTAGGAAGAGGCCACATAGAAGCAAAGAAGACATGCTGCATGAAGTAATGCAGCAGTCCCTTAACGAGAATCTAAAAGCGCAGCAGTGGAGGGAGAGTGAAAGGAGGATCCGCCAGCAGGAAAACGCGGTGCTCTGGCAGCAAAGTATGGATCGGCTGATTAGCATAATGGAGCGCCAAGCAGACTCTATCCAGGCGCTCATTGCCATGCAGGCGGAACACTACCGTGCCCACCCACCCACTGCAGCCCTTGTCCCAAAACTCTTTCCCTTGTGCCCCCATGTTTCCTCCAACCCACTAGCCTCAACATCTGGGTTTTTATTGCCACCAGCTGCCTCCAACACTTGCAGCTTCACCACCCAGCCCTGAACACTACGATCCATATCCACTGCCCTCAACCCCCCTCGCCCCACTCTGTAGCCATCCTGAAGTGTAGCACTCATTGCACAGCACTCCAGAGTGGAAGGCTGAGTATGATAGCAGGACATACACAAGTCTGTGAGTGTACCGATCCCTACCCTACCCCCTTGCCCTTTCTGTATCCCAGGCAGTTGTGTTTCTTTTCAATAAAAATGTATTTTTGGCTTTGAAAAACATTCTTTATTATTGCATAAAGTAAAAGGTACCCTAGGCCAGGAAAGCAACACTCACCGCAAGTCCCTGTAGCAAAGAGCGTAGTTAGATTCCTAACATTGGAACCACGACAGTAATACCTGTGCACAGCTAAGCTCATTGCACTTTTATGTGTTATGCAGCTATAAATTTTAAAGTGCTTTCCTCCAGACATGTTTGTTCTGTAGATCACAGTTGCAGTGATCTCTGTTCACCTCATAGCTTTTGGCTAACCTACTTGTATTCTGCCAAGATTCTTCTGGTTTCCTTTGTTTCCAGTAGCAATAATAGCTTCTGGTTACCACAAGTCAATGTAACACGGGGTGTAAAATCACACACTTGTGCAGCACTGGACTGCCGCTGTAGATTTCCCACATCTGAGCTGTACTCCCCAGTCTACCTCAGTCAATGGCAGCACATGTGCTTCACATCCCCTAAGGGCTAATGAGCGTGGTGGATTATGTGCCACTTTACTCTGGACTGATTGTCATTTTCTGAAGGGGAATGATGATCGTGGAATTAAGGCACAGGAATGGGGAGGAAGGCAGGAGATCTGGGTTCTGCCATGAATTTGCTGGGTGACCTTGGCCAAGCTGCTTCACCTCTCTGGACCACAGTCTCATTAGCTGTACGTTGGGGATACTGCTACATACCCTATTTCACCGACTGTTTGTACAATGCATGGAGGTCTTGGAAGGAAAGTCACCATATAAGGCAAAGTGCTATTTATTAGTAGAAGTGCATGTGCCCCAACAAGAGGATTTTTCAGTTCCCACAACCACAGCAAGGTTTCAGGTACCCGCTCTCTCTGGACCTGACTCAAACAAAGTCCATTGAAATCCATCGGAATCTTTAGAATTGGGCCCTGTCCCACCGAAGCATATGTGAGATGTGTTAGCAGGTGAAAACTTGTGCGTAAAAGTCATTTATTAACCACCAGCAAGGTCCTCGGGGAAGACAGCAACCTTGGCAAGAGAGAGGTGAACACACATCTCAATTCCTTTCCTCTTCTGTCTTCTTTCTTTCCCCCTCCTGCTGCTCCATCCCTTGAAGTAGACACTGGCACTTCCTCATGTTGATCACTGTGGAAGTGCTAGTTCAGCACAAATTCACTTGGGCTAATGTTAAATAATTAAGCCCCCTCGAAGGGCAGTCAAGCCTATTTCCAAAGCTCATGTACAAGGGATGATGGAAAGAGAAAGTGACAAAGGAGTATTGTAACACGAGCCAGGCAATTATTGAAAGAGAAAATCTCTGTTGCGAAAGAAAATAACTCAAAGGTATTGGGGAAAGCTTAGAAAACATAGTGAGTGCAAGAAAGATTATTTCCTAATGAAAGTCTGGCAGGTTCCTTGAACCTTCTTCCTGGCTCCCTCTTTTGTGCAGTTTTGTACAAAACTGAGGTCAATATTGGAGTTAGGAGGAATGAACTTTAAATGTAAAGATGTCGTTGGTTATAATCAGGGTGCATATCATGTCCTGGGAATCGGATCCAGGGATGGTTATTGAATGTAAAAGCTAAATCATGGCAGACGTGGTGGCTTCTACCAAGTCCTCCGGCCTTATTTTCCCCTTTTTAAAAAAGTTTTGAATAGAATAAGTTGAATGATGGCACATAAGCAGACAATAGAAAACACAAAAGAAACTCTACAACATTCATACAAATCATGCAACAAAGAGCATAAAGGCCTAATGTTTCAGACCCAAGCCTCTCTCCATCTCTCTTTGCACAGAAATCAGCATGCACATATTAGTGCCCCAAAAGGGCATAGCCCGGATAGAGTTTTCACATATTACAGCACATTGCCTGCTTTTGAGAATTTAAGTGTCAGGAAAGTGCTCAGACAGAGGCTAGCTTGAGACTCTAATGTCTATCTTGTTGTTTTTGTCATTGTAACTATCAGAGAGGCAAGGTGGACCGACTTCTGTTGGTGAGAGAGACAAGCTTCTGAGCCCGCAGAGCTCTTCTGTTCCATGTGACTCAAAAGCTTGTCTCTCATCAACAAACACTGGTCCAATAAAATATATTCCCTCACCTACCCTGTCCCGCTAATATCCAGGGACTGACACAGCTAAAACAACAAGTGACTATCAGTAATTAGTAAAGATCTCAACAGTGTCATCGGTGAGGATTTTAATATACTCTGGAGAGTGTATTAGCACAGGCTTCACTGAAGAATGAGGTCTGCCAGTTCAGAAATCTTACTTCCTAGCAGGTGGACGTGGCATCTCAAATAAACAGTACAGTATATGCCATTCCATAGGTTTTAGTGGCTGGAAGCATTGTTCTAGCTCTGATAAGGATGCCCCAGAGCATGATCCTGTGAGATACTAAGTGCTGTCTTGCAAAATACTGAGCACCAGCAATTGAGAACTGAGCACCTTGGAAAAGGCACTCCGGGGTCTCGCTGGATTGAACAGGCTCTAAGAAAGGATCAAATCACCCAGTGTTTGATACTGACATGGAGATGACCGTGGCTAATAAAGGCTAAAAGATTATAATGCAGAATTTGAACATGGCTCTTTTAGCTTTAATGGGCTAACTAATCTATTGATCTATCTTCTAGGTAATAATATATTTTATATCTTATGAAATAAATAAACCTGCACTGAAATATCTGATAATTCATGCCTATGCCTAAACAAATCAGAAATAAAAGGATAAATTATCTGAAGAATATTATTGATAGATGGGGAATAACAGCTGCCATTTTCCTGAAGGACGAGTGCTTTTACTCTTTCCCTTGATGTCAGAGCGTTAAATTACCACACCAAACTTCTAATTCTTATGTTCTAGCAAATCCTTTTCAATATGCCATATTCTGTGCTTGACCTCAGGGAATGGAAGCTGGGTGAAAATAATTTACTAGTATTTGGCCTTGTAAAATGCGAGGGCCAGATCCTCAATATATGTAAATTATTGGCGCTCAACTGAAGTCTCTGGATCTAAAACAATTGACAGCAGCTGAAGATCTGGCTCCAAAATTATACCTATTTTTACAGTTATTTTGCAGGTTAATATTTGTAATGAAATTTGAAAGTGGAAAAAACCTTACCATGGAACTTAAGAATTATAAATATGTTTCTTTTTACTCAACTTTTTTACCCCCACACTAGCAAAGGCATGTTACATGATATGCAAAAGTCACATTGTTTATAATAGTCAGGAACAAGCCATAATAGAGGGTCAGTCAGACTTCACTGGCTACACCTCTGGTCATTTAAAATGGTTATAATTTAAGCCACAGAAAGTTTTCTGTTCAAATCAGAATGGTTTCTCATTGTAAGGGTTGGTCAATTTAAAAAGCATACTCCTCACAGGTTATCTGTAGTGTGGGGAGGCAATTACTCTGAAAAGGAGTCTTAGCTACAAAATCCAAATCTCTCAGTTCTTTTCACTAGTCACAAATGAACCTCATTTATTTGTGTCAAATGAATCTTGGTTCTGGGGTCAGACGTTTTTGAAATAATTGAAGTACAGTGAGGCTTTGCATAAAGCAACAGCCACAGCCTTACGCTAAATGCAGATTGAATAACAATGCCAGCAGGACACACAACCATTGACTAGGCTTTAAGGTGAAAAGAAGGATTGTCTTTCTTTAATTCTTCAAATGCTCTGTTTTCCCTGCTATGTTTGTAGGTGTGCCATGGAGTGATGAAGTCTCACAGCTGAAGACAGCTATTGCTCTGTAATCTGGTACACTAATCTCACTACACCCACACCTACTCACATATCCCTCACCCATAAATTAAAGCAGGGGTTCTGAAACTGGGGGTCAGGAGCCCTCGGGGGGTTGCAAGCTGTCAGCCTCCACCTCAAACCCTGCTTTGCCTCCTGCATTTATAATAGTGTTAAATATATTTAAAAGTGTTTTTAATGTACATGGGGGGGGGTTGCACTCAGAGGCTTGCTATGTGGAAGGGGTCACCACTGCAAAGGTTTGAGAACCACTGAATTAAAGTAACATTACAGCAAGGTTGAGTAAGACTGAGGAAATTCACGAAAAGCTAAACTGGAAGGAATGTGTGCTTGAATGACTTCAGCTATGCTGAGCTGCCCACCTGTTTGGCAGCTGCCATGACAACATCTTGCCTCAAAGTTAGAGGATGACTTTTTGGATCAAATTTTGGAAACAAAAAAGAGGGGGGCTGACTTGCACCCAGTTTGAACGTTCCGATGGTAATTACACATGCATAATTTGCCTGTGAGCACAGGTAGGTGCCTGCTTATTCATTGTTGTTTTTTAAATAAGTCTTCATATTTATTTTCTTAAACACTTTGTTGGGTAGGAGAGACCTTACATAACATGTATCGATTGTAGGTACTTTTGTGGCCCCCCGTGACCATAGTATCTGTGTGCCTGGGAATCTGATGCATTTATCTTCACAGCACCCCTGTAAGGTAGGGAAGTTGTGTTTTCATCATTTTACAGATGGGAAGCTGAGACACAGAGACAAAGTGTTGCAGTGGAGACTCTGATGAATCAGAACAATTGAACATGGGTCACTTAAGCATGCTAACCACTAGGCCATCCTTACTGTAAGAACCCTAAAGGGACAACAGTCATCCTTTGTTACTCCTTCGTGTTTCACTATCATACAAACAATACAGGGACAAATTCTGCAGCCTTCTCTGTTGCCTGCCATGAAGGGCCCAGCCCAATATAACTGCCCCAGTTCTGCTGTAGTAAGGGGAGGGCATGTTCTGGGACCCATACAGACCTCTGTCCTGCAGAGTCTCCCTGTGCCCCCATCTGCAGGGTGGGTTGGATGGTGGACTAAGAGCCAGCTGGGCTGGCAGCTCCATAACTAGGCAATACATCCACTTTTTCATCTCATGGCTGGGGACTGCAGGGGGGAATCTATTGCAATCCTGACATTGCATCAACAGCCTTTTTGTAGCTCTGCTGCTGTTTCTTGGTAGCTTTGGAGGTAGGATTTCTTCCCTCTTATGTGCATCCCAGAACTCCGCAGTGTGCAGCCATGACCAAGGGCTTCCAGGGTTTGGCTCCTCCACTCAGTAGAATACACCCAAGGTGAAATATTTGCTGAGATAGGAATAAGACTAATGTAACTCCCTAAAGTGGCCTGAGACACCATCTCCCCATTTGCTTTCTCTCTAACCCCTAGGGTTTCGAGGAAGCCGCCACCTCAGGTCACCCTCTGGCATGGGAGACCAGAAGAGCAAGTATTTTGGGCAAAGGGGCTAAAAGGCAGCAGCTGCTGTGCCTGAATACAGTGTCTCATCACATCTCCGACTGCTTCAGGAAATACAGCCTTCTCTCTTCCCAGCTGATGCATTCTGTGTTCCCAGCTGACATTAGGATTCCTGAAGACACAGGTAAGACCAGGGGTCTCAAACATGCGGCCCGGGGGCCACATGCGGCCCGCAAAGCCCTTCCCTGCGGCCCGCCAAGCTTCCTGGGCCCCCCCCCCTCCCCGGTCTTCCCATAGCAGTTTGCAGGACGGAGGGGCCAGAAGTGGAGGCTTCTCTGCTGCCTGGCTGGGCCGTGTGTGTTTCTAGCTCTGGACTTCCTAGAGTGCTCTTGCTTTGTTTGCCAAACAGCTGTTGGTGGTGCCTAGTGCTTTCCAGGAGGGAATGGGGAGCTGCGTGCTCAGAGGAGGAGGTGGGGCAGGGGTGGGACCTCTTGGAAGGGGTGGAGTGGGGGCAGAGCCGGGGTAGCAAGGGCAGGGTATGTGTCAGTGGTGTGGCCCTCGGGCCAGTGCACTAGTCCTCACGGAAGGGGTGGAGTGGGGGCAAAGCCGGGGCAGCGAGGGTGTGTGTGTGTGTCAGTGGTGCGGCCCTCGAGCCAGTGCACTAGTCCTCATGCGGCCCTCGTGGTCATTTGAGTTTGAGACCCCTGGGTAAGACCATACACACAAGCACTGGAGAAGCTTTTTTTTTTTAAAAAAAAACAACAACTTAAAACAGCCATTCATTTAAACATGTTCAGTTTAAAGCCTTTTCTTTTCTCCCTCTCGCTCCTACACGTTTTCTTCCTGGATTCTGGCATCCAGATGCCAGTGTAATTTACACCAATGTAAATCAGGAGGGGTGGGGTTGTCACTGGATTTATTGGGAGCAGAATCTGGGCCCCAATGGACATTTCTTCCTTGTTTCTCTCTTCTCAGGATCCTAATTGGTACCTAGTGCCTTGCGTGCATACCATATTGTTCCCCAGTTTCCACCCAGGTATGCTTATTGGATCAAGCTTTGCTCTAGTTGTTAACATCAGTCGAACGCCGAGAGGACAACTTATTTCATGTGTACAGTCAGGGGAAGTGGGTTTAGCTTTGTGCTCTGTGTGGTTTGATGTTTTAGAATATGCAGTACAATACAATACACACTTTGGGGTTCTATAAAGCTCATTGGCAAGATTCTGCTGTTACATTCGTTTCCATTTTCTTTGCTTCTCCTTCCTCACTTTTGCTTGACCATTCTGTCTCTCCTCATCCAGTGTATCCTCCTCTTGCATCCTTGTTCTCGCTCACAGATCCATTTGTCCATTCTCCCCGCCTCCTTCTTGGCTAGAAAGTCCCCAACAGGCCATTCTCAGTTTGGCAGAGGAGAAGTCACTACAGCAGGAGGAAGAGAGCGCCGATTCAGTGACTTTCACCAGCAGCAAAATAGAGCCAAGGAGTAGAGGGGTCAAATTCCTGCTGGCAGCCAAAGGGGGTTTTCTTGTCCACGCAGATGAACACCTGAAGTGGGTACGAGCCAGCTGTCTGGCCAGTCATGAGCCTGCAAGGAAGTAATCCAACCACGTAGCCCAGCCGAAAGACTAACCTGCCAACGGACGATCTGTTGTCCAGAGCGTGTCTAGTTCTACTTGTAGACCTACAACAGGAAATTGGAAAGCCTGAGATTGCTTTCCTGGCGGATCATTCCCTCTCCCACCCCTTCGACTCCATAGATTTCTCTCTGAATTCAGGGAAAAAATAGCAAACTCATGGATGTTATTCCAACTGGAAGTGAATTTGCAGAATGACGGGGCTCAAGAACTGTGTTCTTTGCAGCTTAACTGGATGTGGCCTCTTTCCTATTCCTCCTGTAGTCTATTCAGTGTCACCTTGATATTGCAGTGCCTGTGGCTGCCACACCCATGACCCAGAGCCCTGGGAGTTTGGAGGAATTATATATGAGGGCTTGAGAAATATCCTGAATGCCTAGTATGTAGTGCTATTCTGTATTTCAAACTTCCCTCAGAGTAGAAGGATTTCTTATTGTTTTGGTACTTTTACTTTGGTTCATTAATTAGTATTTCCAGATTCACTTTAATCACAATCCATGTTGAAGAAGATCACTGTGTTGTTCAAAGCAATTATTTGTGAATAGTCAAGACCAGTGGAAAGCAGCAGCTTTGCATCATTAGTATTTTCATCTTCCTCTGAGCATTAGTCACTGGCCATTTCCTGGGACAATATAGACTAAAGGCCTGATCCCATAACACAGATCCCATTAGAGAGGAGAGCTTCTACAGTGAATCACAGGAAATCTGCATAGCTCCTTCCATTATCCAGTGTTGTGATGCTGGCGGTTGTGCTGTACCACAAAAAGAGTTAAAGAGAGTGTGTGGCAGCTGAGACAGGACCTGGCAATAGGAAGAAAATGAATGTCACTGAGAGAATGGAAAGAAAGTGAAAGAGAGCTTGGGATGGATGGAGGAGAAGGGGTTTCAAGCAAGACAAAAGAGGTGTAGCAGCTGTGGGAAGCAAGAAAGGGAGAAGGCAAGGTGTTAGGTAGATCAGGGTAAAGGTCTGGCAACTGAGAATGAGAAGGAATCCTTGGTAAATGAAAAGGAAAGAGATTGTAGCAATGAGAGAGAAGAAAATCTGGTGGTTCAAGTGAGAGAGTGGTGTGGATCACATGAGTTCCTCCAAGGGAGTAACTCATGCTTCTCAATGGTGCATTCTAGAAGTCAAAGTTCAAAGCGTAGGATGCTTCCATGTTTTTCATGGTTCACTTCTAGGTCATTTACTTTAAACGAGTCTAAACTCTCCAAATTCTAATGTTCAAAGGGTTTCAGATGTTTTCAAATCAGGTCAGCTCATCCCTGCTTGAAGTAAACATGAACAGGTCAGTTGTTCATTTTAGTAAAATTCGACCTGAACATGGTTGTTCAAAGCTGCGAAGGATAGTGAGCTCTCTTACAAAATAGCAGTTCTTTAGGTCTAACTGTATTATAATCAGCCAAAAAAGAAAAAAAGGAGAGAAAGAAATGAGGAAATGTAATTGATGGTGTGTATCATTGTGACCTACAGGTCCCAATCAGATGCAGTGTCTGCTCTGCTCACATTTTAAAAAGAGTATTTTAGATGCTGAACCAAATGACTAGATTTGTTGATCTATTATTTTAGGAACAGTATAAATGATCTGGTGTGCTTTCTAAATAATAATTATTAATGGCTAGGCAATCTCTATGACTTTGTGAATAATAATTAGTATGTTGTGTTCCCCCATCAAAATTAGGTATTATATCATTCCTGCACTGATAGCTAAAAAGGCTACATCTTGCCTTCATTTCACAGGCAGGCTGTTTGTTAGCTGTAGCCAGCTGTTATAGGAAGTCATGTAAAAAAGGAAATCATACAAGTTTATCTTCCTCTCCATAAAGACTTCTGCACAGTGAAGGGCTTTTGCTGCCTTTTCTATGGAAACATCAGACACTAGTAGAGTTTCCTTAAGGAAAATGTTGAGAAGAAAAAGACTGAAGTCAATTGGGAAGTCAAGTGTTTGTTTACTAAGGCCCTGTCTTCACTACCACTTTAATTCGATTTTAACGACGTTAGGTCGAATTAAACGTGTACCTGTCTTCACATACATGCCCCTAACGTCGATGTAAAGGGCCCTCAAGATCGAATTTGGAACTCCAGCCTGACGAGAGAAATAAGGCTAATCTCGACATTCCAAGCTTGACTGTGGGCTAGTGAAGACGGAACCCGACATTAATAGTCTCCAGAGGCTGTCCCACAATGCTCCATTCTGACCGCTCTGGACTGCCTCACTGCTCCACTGTGACCGCTCTGGACTGCACTCTGAACTCGCTGCTCTGGCCAGGAAGATAAGACCCGGGAACATTTGAATACCATTTCCTGTTTGGTCAGCGTGGCCAGCTCACCTGAACAGCTCAGTCGCCATTCAGAGCAATCAGCAGCACTAGCCGCCATGCAGAGCTCAGCATCACAAGACTCCATGCAGAGCTCATCTACCCTGGAGACCAGCCAGAGGAGAAGAGCTCCAGCATGGTCCACTTGTGAGGTGCTGGATCTCATCGCTATCTGGGGAGAGGAATCCGTGATGTTGGAACTACGCAACAACAAACGGAATGCCAACACCTATGGAAGAGTCTCCAAGGCCATGCTAGAAAGGGGCCACAACAGAGACACCACACAGTGCCGCGTGAAAATTAAGGAGCTGCGGCAATCGTTCCAGAAAGCCAAGGAGGCAAACGGACGATCAAGGGGCGCGCCATGGACATGCAGGTTCTACAATGAACTAAATGCGATAATGGGGGGCGCCCCCCCCACCATCGCGCCAATCTGCGTGGACTCCGCAGATGGGATAATCGTCAGGGAGGAGACTGATTCCGAGGAGGACGACCATGAGGAAGAGGAAAATCTCACGGAGCGGCAGGAGCCCAGCGGAGAACCCGTGTTCCCAGAGAGCCAGGAGCTGTTTATCACCCTGGAGCCAGTACCCTCCCAAGCCTCCCAGGGGGGTAAGTGTTTCTTTTTTAAGGGATTACATGACGCGTGATTTTGTAAAGGAAGCATTTATTAATGAGTGACTTACCCTAAGGTCTTAGCATGCTTTCATTGCTGGTCAATTTCTACTCAAAGAGTTTATCAATATAGTCCGGGATTGACCCTAAGTCCTCCGCGGACATTTCAAGGAAGCTATCCAGGAGGTAGCGATGAATCCAGCGCAGCAGATTTCTGGGGAGAGCCGCCTTATGTGGTCCCCCGTGATAGGACACCATCCCACGCCACGAAAGTAGTAAGTTGTCTGGTATCATTGAGCAGGCTAGCATTGCGGCGTATGGACCAGGACTTTGCATGGAGTCAAGGAGCATGCGCTCCCTATCTCTCCGAGAAATTCTCAGCAAAGTGATGTCATTCAGGGTTGCCTGTTTGAGATACGGACTGCAATTAGTAGGGAGATAAAGATTCCCAGCTGCAAAGTACTCTTTTCTGCTGAGGACCGACCAACCGCACCCGCCCCCCCCACAAACGCTGACCGCCCCCCCCCCAGCCCGTAGCGGTAGCTAGCAGAGAATCTGGGCAGTCTGCACGCGGTTGCTTCCGCTTCAGATCCAACGCGGACCCAACCCCCCCCCCCCAGCCCGTAGCGGTAGCTAGCAGGGAAGCTGAACAGTCCGCAAGTGGTCTGAAGAGCCCCCAAAAGACCTTAGCCCTTAGCGAGAGATTTTTTGGCCTTTGCTTTGCAGTTTGCGGGTCAGTGGGCGCCACGCGGTGGGGGGAAGGGGGTGGGGCTACTCTACAATATGCAAGTGCCACTTCTAACTTGCCATGGCCGGCTGCACGGTGATTTCAGAAGCTGTGTTGGGCTGAGGCACGCATATGTGTGTGAGATGCTCTGACTTTTCTGTGAGCTATTCAGTCACTTTTAGGTGTAGAACATGACCTTGTACAGAAATCATATCAGGCCTGTGAATACTGAGGTTGCAAACGGCATACTACTCCCATTGTGTACCGTCCGAGACTGCATCTGCCTCCTAACCTTGAATGTATCTGTCTCATAACTTTCAAACTTTCTTTTCCCACACTCGCCCACAGATGAACAAGTATCTCAGAATCCCCCGTCCTGCTCCTCCTCCCGCCGTGCACCACAGATAAGAAAGCGTAAAAAGAAAACACGAACGCGCGATGAGATGTTCAGTGAACTCGTGGAGAACTCGCGCACTGAGGCAGCCCGCCAGACGGATTGGAGGGAAAGAATGATAGAGGCAAGGGATCGAGAGATACAGGCAAGGAATCGAGAGAGGCAGGAATCGAGAGCCGCTGCAGAAAAGAGGAAGAGCGCGAAGAAAGACGCATGGATGCTTTGCTCCGCATAATGGAGGACCAGAGCGACATGCTGCGATCTCTGGTGGAGCTGCAGCATGCCCAAAGACCACCTCTGCAGCCCCTGTGTAACCACCTCCCCCCCTCCCCAACTCCCATAGATTCCCCACCCAGACGCGGGGTGAGAACACGGGGGGGCAAGCTCCGTGGGCCGCTCCACTCCACCCCACAAGCCAGCAGAAGCAGCAGCAGCAGCAGCAGCAGGCTGACGTTCTCGGAAAACTTTTAAAAGCTGCTGTGTCTTGCCCACCCCTCCTCTCCCCCCTTCCCGCCCCCCCCCTCCTCTGTCCGCTCCTCCCCCACTGCAACTGCCGGTCTCCCTCGAGGATACCAGGACAGTGATCCCCTGTATTTGTATTTCCCATGCACCAATAAAGGAACCATGATTTTTCAAACAGTGTTTTTATTTCCTCTGCAAGCATGGGGAGGGGGGAGGGAAAGCATGGGGAGGGGGGAGGGAAAGAGGGTACAAGGGCAGCAGGCTTAGAGCACAGCAAGGGAGCAGATTCTCAAACGCCATCTCGGGCACTCATAAAACTGTCATTCAAGGCGTCCCTGAGGCGCAGGGCCTCACGGTGTGCTCTTCTACTTTCCCTGTTGTTTGGCTGCTCATAAGTAGCAGAAAGTAAATTTGCCTCTGCCTCCCAGCCCGCCATAAACGTTTCCCCCTTGCTCTCACAGATATTGTGGAGCACAGAGCAAGCAGCAATAACAATGGGGATATTTCTCTCGCTGATGTCTGAGCGAATCAGTAACGAACGCCATCTCCCCTTCAGACGGCCAAATACACACTCCACGGCCATTCTGCACTTGCTCAGCCTGTAGTTGAACAGCTCCTGACCCCTGCCCAGGGCTCCTGTGTAGGGCTTCATAAGCCAGGGCATTAGGGGGTAGGCTGGGTCCCCAATGAGCACGATCGGCATTTCGAGCCCCCCCACGGAAATTTTCTGGTCGGGGAAGAAAGTGCCTTGCTGCAGCTGTCTAAAAACCCTAGAGTTCCTGAACACTCGAGCGTCATGAAGCTTTCCCGGCCACCCCATGTACAGGTCGGTGAAACGTCCCTTGTGGTCAACCACTGCTTGCATGACCATTGAATAATATCCCTTCCGGTTTCTGTACTCGGCGGCCTCGTGGTCCGGTGCCAGGATAGGGATATGAGTCCCATCTATAGCCCCACCACAGTTAGGGAATCCCATGGCGGCAAAGCCATCTATTGTGGCTTGCAGGTTTCCGAGGTTTATAACCCGGTGTAGCAGCCGCTCGACGATTGCCCTGCTTACTTGCATCACAGCAAAGCCCACTGTAGACCTACCCACCCCAAACTGATTCACCACTGAGCGGTAGCTGTCTGGCGTTGCAAGCTTCCAGAGGGCTATCGCCACTCGCTTCTCCACTGTAAGGGCCATTCTCATTTTGGTATTCCTGCGCCGGAGGGCAGGGGACAGCAAGTCACAAAGTTCCATGAAGGTGCCCTTTCGCATGCGGAAGTTTCTGAGCCACTGGGAGTCATCCCAGACCTGCAGCACTATGCGGATCCACCAGTCCGTGCTTGTTTCCCTGGCCCAGAATTGGCGTTCGATGGCATGAGCCTGCCCCATTGCCACCAAATTTGACAGATTGTCAGTCGCCCTACTTTCAAAAACGGCAGTGTCCATGTCGTCCCCGCTGTGCACGTCCTTGTCCATCTCCTCCTCACTGTCGTCGGGTTCGAGAAAGCGCAGTTCTCCCCGGATCGCATTCCTCCTCTGCAGACGGTGCAGCATGAACTCCGCAACCGTGATCGAGGTCCTCACAACGGCCATTACTGCAGCCGTGGTGTCAGCGGGCTCCATGCTTGCAATGCTATGGCGTTAGCACGGCGGAGAAAGGGCGCGAATTATGGGATGCCTACCTACAGTGCACCGCTCGTAATGGGGGTGGGCGGAGCGGAAAAAGGGCGCGAAACTTGGACATGCCTACCCATAGTGCAGCACTCGAAATGGTGCCTGCTGGGGGATCAGGGAACTGTGGGATAGGTACCCAGAGTGCAACGCTCGTCATGTCGACACTTGCAAAAGTTTTGCGGACAGACACTGTCAACTTGCTGTGCTTAGCGGTGCCTAGTGAAGACACACAACATCGACTGTATACAGTCGCGTTCACAACATCGAAATAAAGGAAATCGAACTACTGCTGTAGTGAAGACATACCCTAAATATTACTGACTGTACAGTACTTGTATGAAAGCTACAAAGCATGTTCATAATGATGTTTGCTGGTTTGCCACTGCTTAATACTTGAAGTACTCTGATTAATCCCATTGTTAAGTTGTTATCCTTGGAAAATTTTGGCACATACGCCTCCCAATTCAAATGTTGAATTAAGACTTACCAGGAATCACAATAAGATAAATGCCTCCATTGACTGTTCAGGCTGTATTGGGGTTTTGAAACTGTATAAATAGACAAATAAACCTACCGAGTAATTACTTTGCAGCCTAGAGTCTAGCAATTAATCAGTCAACAGTTTGATTATATTTGTTCAACCTCTAGTTAAATTCATCTTACAGAACCTCAAAACAATTTGGCACAATTTCTAGATTTGCTTAGTGGGATCTTTGGCAGAGTAATACTCAACCCAAATGATTCACAATGAACAGATGTGGCACAGCACCATTTGTTGACAACAAAATAATTTCATTGTACTATCGGAACCAGACTGCATTATTTTGAGAAACTTGGCATTCGTTCAGTTTTGATGAGCTACTTGAATCCATTGTATGATGACTCCTAGTTTTCCAAGCTTCTATATTGATTCACTTATATCTTTTAAATGTACTGTTGATCCTCTTGCAATCAGAATGTCTAGAGTTAAGATTTCTCCTTGCCTATAAATCTGTGCAGCATTGGGGAACTTCTCAACTGACCAGTTGCTTGTAACCTCTTGTACATCCTGTGGCTCATTGTGAAATCTACTTAAGCATGAGGCTACATTAGTGACTTAGGGTATGTCTTCACTACAGCAGTAGGTCGATTTCCCTTAAGTCGATTTTCTAAAGTAGACTTTATAAAGTCGACTTAGTGCGTTCCCACAGAGCGCAGCAGGTCGACAGTGTCTGTCCTTAGAACTTTTGCAAAGGTCGACATAGCCAGCATTGCACTGTGGGTAGATATCCCACAGTGCCATCAGGCACCACCTTTCGGGGCAGCCAGGCACGCTCCCCAGGGGACCAGCCCCAGTCTGAGCAGCTCCATGGCCCCTGTGCCCACCCGAGCAGCCCTGCGCCGGCTCCCCCCGCCCGCCCGAGCAGGTCCGCGGACCCCCCCCCCCCCGCCCGAGCAGCCCCGCACCGGCTCCCCCCGCCCGAGCAGCTCCGCGGACCCCTGTGCTCGCCCGAGCAGGTCCACGGACCCCTCCCCCTCCGGCCCACCCGAGCAGCCCCATGCCGGCTCCCCCCGCCCGAGCAGCCCCGCGGGACCCCCCCCCCCGCCCGAGCAGCCCCGCACCGGCTCCCCCCGCCCGAGCAGCTCCGCGGACCCCTGTGCTCGCCAGAGCAGGTCCACGGACCCCTCCCCCTCCCGCCCACCCGAGCAGCCCCACGCCGGCTCCCCCCCGCCCGCCTGAGCAGCTCCGCGGACCCCCATGCCTGCCGGAGCAGGTCCACAGACCCCCCCCCCTCCCGCCCACCCGAGCAGCCCCGTGCCGGCTCCCCCCGCCCGAGCAGCCCCACGCCGGCTCCCCCCCGCCCGCCTGAGCAGCTCCGCGGACCCCCGTGCCTGCCGGAGCAGCCCCGCGCCGGCTCCCCCCCCGCCCGCCCGAGCAGCTCCACGGACCCCCGTGCCCGCCCGAGCAGCCCAGCGGGACCCCCCCCGCCCGAGCAGCCCCGCACCGGCTCCCCCCGCCCGAGCAGCTCCGCGGACCCCCGTGCTCGCCCGAGCAGGTCCACGGACCCCTCCCCCTCCCTCCCACCCGAGCAGCCCTGTGCCGGCTCCCCCCGCCCGAGCAGCCCCACGCCGGCTCCCCCCCGCCCGCCTGAGCAGCTCCGCGGACCCCCGTGCCTGCCGGAGCAGCCCCGCGCCGGCTCCCCCCCCACCCGCCCGAGCAGCTCCGCAGACCCCCGTGCCCGCCCGAGCAGCTCCGCGCCAGCTCCCCTCCCCCCCGCTCGGGCGGGCTGGGTGGGAGCTGGGTCCGTGGAGCTGCTCGGGCGGGGGAGCCGGCGTGGGGCTGCTCGGGTGGGCGGGGGGTGTGTGTCCGGCACGGGGCTGCTCGGGCGGGGAGGGTTCGCTGAGCTGCTCGGGCGGGCACGGGGGTCCGTGGAGCTGCTCGGAAGGTTGGAGGCTTAAAGTCACATGCATCCTCACTATTTCACAATCGACCCAGAGGGCATGGTTAGACTGGTGCTTTGCAGCGCAAAAACCCTCCTGTTGCGCTATAATTTTCATAGCGAACACACTTCAAAGGGAGATTTTGCGCAATGACTCCCTGTTTAAAGTGCAAGTGTTAAAACTCCTTTTGCAGAGTGATAAGCCTTTTAGCGATAACGTTATAGCGCAAGGGTGGGAATGTGGACACCCATGGGATCTCTTGCATGCCTCCAAGCCATGTAAAGCCATCAGCAAGCCATTGAAGGCCCTCAGCAAGCCATTAAAGACAATCAACTTGCCATGTAAGGCAAATGAGGTGAGGTGTTGTTTTATAAAAGCGGAAGTAGCTTTGCAGTTTCTCTCTAACAACTCACACAGCAAATAATCAGTGAAAATGCTTGCGGACGGAGCTGTGTGTCTGAAATAAACAGCCTGTCAGTTTTCGCTAATGAAAACTAACTGACAGCCAGATCTCATCTCCCTGTGAACAACTTCCCAGTTCCCCCTCACCCCCCTCCTTTGCAAAACACATTGCACCCAGCTGAATGCTGGGATACCTGCCCTATCCCGCAACTGCTACTGCCGGCAGAAGCGCGACAAATGTATCCATTATTTTGCGCTACAAGGTTTCAATTTGTACAGTCTCTAGCGCAGGGGTGGGGAACCTCCGGCCTCCGGGCCGTATACGGCCCGCCAAGTGATCCGGTCCGGCCCGCGGGCGGGTCTGGAAACCCTGCACCATACAGCGGGCCAGACCAACGTCGCGGTGGGAGTGCGCAGGCGCGGCGCTGTCCCAGAGTGTCCGTGAGGGCTGGGGGCGTGTCGCTCTTCTCCTTCCCTCGCTGGAGTCGGGTCCCAGCAGCGTGACCCAGCGAACAAGTAAGCGCGGGCGGCGGGAGACCGGCTGTGGGGGGGGGGGGAAGCGGTGTGCAAGGGGGCGTTGGGGGGAGGCTGGGCTGGGAACGGGGGTAAGCAGTGTGCAAGGGGGCGTTGGGGGGAGGCTGGGCTGGGAGCGGGGGTAAGCGGTGTGGGGGAGAGACCGGGCTGGGTGGGTCAGTTGGGGGGGGAGGGAAGGAGGTTTGGGGGGGAGAGACTGGGCTGGGTGGGTCAGTTGGGGGGGGGGAGGGAAGGAAGTTTGGGGGGGGGAAGAGACTGGGCTGGGTGGGTCAGGCAGGCGGCAGGACCCTGGCTGGCAAGGGGCCAGTGGGGGAAACCCCAAAGCAGTGCAGGGCTAAGCACTCCGCCTGCCACTGCTTTGGGATTTCCCCTGCTGGCCCCTTGCCAGCTGGGGTCTCAGCTCCCGTTGCCAGCCTGGGCTTCGGGGGGGGGGGGGGGGAGAAGCGGCCCGCGGACGACTTTATAAGGGTCAAAATGGCCCTTGGTGGAAAAAAGGTTCCCCACCCCTGCTCTAGCGCAATACCTATTGCGCTACATTGGGAAGCGCTACAAATAAACACGCTACAATCTTCAGTCTAACCATACCCAGAGAGAGGTCGATTTCAGCTACTCCTCTCGTTAGGGAGGAGTACAGAAGTCGATTTTAAGGTCTCTTTAAATCGACTTTAAGGGCATGCATGTGAGGACGGGTACAGGCTTAAATCGACTTTAGCTTGCTAAAGTCGACGTTAAGCCCTAGTGGGGACCAGGCCTTACAGTGACATTTTTATCCTGTTCATTGTGAAATGTGAAGAATAAAACCAAATGAAGACTATGTTACAGACACAGAGTGGCACGTATTGCCAGCTGTACTTTTGTTTTTTTGCACATTCTCTCCTTTTTATATATTCAAGTAAATACATGGGGGGTGGGGGGGGGAGAGTATATTTACTTATACAGTGCAGTATGTGTACCAAGTAACTGGGCCTGCCTCAGTATGCCATAGTCCCCCAAATGAATGCAGATATACTAGAAGCTACAAAACTATGCACATGTTCAGGGGGCTGCATGTAGGAACTATTGTGGAGCCAGATGTTATCCAAAAATCAATTGCCCTATATGAGACACCCCTAATCAGTGCACATTTTCAAACAATTTGGGCGAAACTAAGTTAAATGTTTCCTAGTTTAACAACTGTTAAAACATTCCAGGGCACTGATTTCATTTGAATATTGCAAATATTAGGGAATTCATTTGAAAAAAAGGTGAAAAACACCTGCAGAGTTTTTCTTCTCAGCAGTTCACAGGAGAGAACCTGTGACACAGATGAGTTAAGACAATATGAATGATCTATTAGGTTTTTAATGCTCTCTGTGTTCCATAATTTATAAAATTACTATTGTGCTGTTTTACGAGACAATAATCTCATTTTCAAATGGATAAACTCAAAGAGAAAATTGTTTATCTCAACAAGAGAACAGGAGTATTATAGAGAAAAACAGAATGTATCTTCTAATACTGCTATTAGACTGCAAATGAAAACAACGGTAAGAAAGAAATAATATTTCTAAATGCTTATTGAGAACAATGAGAATAGTAATAGGAACTATGTTTGGTTAAAAATCTTATATTTTTAAAAATCACAACTTTCCTTCCTATTGGTACTAATACCGCTTTTGATTAATGTGTGGAAGAATTTTAATAATGAATTTTACTTTTCATCGTGGATGCTCTTTGTTTACTTTTTGATTTTTGTATCAAATTGGGCAATGAAAATAGATTATCACTTTAATTTTGTTTAGGTAGCCTAATTTAAGATTCACATGCACTAACAATGCTGCAATGCTTGAATTACAAACACTACTGGTGGCTATTTATTTCCTTTTTTAAAAGCCTGCTCCATTGGAATTTAAAAAATATTTCATGGAAACTGGAGCTGATTAGAGACCAGAATTTCTGTTCTGCAGGCAATTCTGGAAAACTAGTGGTTCTGAATCAGAACAAAAAGCTTAAATTGTGCAACAAAAGTTCTGAAAAAATTCAGTTTGGAACCACTGAATTATTTCATTTCAATAATGTTTAAATGTTTCATTTTGATAAGGCTAAACATGTTTTGTTTCAGTAATGCCAGTTTTGTTTAGACTTTTACGGTATATTATTAAAAGATTAAACATAAGATAGTATTAAACTTTATCATTTAAATTCATTTTGTTTGGCCCTATATTATATCAATAATTAATTTTAAGTGAACCATATTGACATTAGCAAAACAGAACAAGAAAGTCAAAATGAACATTTTCCCATTGAAAGTGTAGCCTAAATTGAAACATCCTCACAAAACATTTTGGCTCTGACAAAACTGCATTTTTTAACAGAAACTCTTCCACTGAAAACTTTTCAACCAGTTCTAATGGAAACCTTTTGCAGATGTACACTTTACTTAGCATATAAGCATAGATGCTGGTGCTGGGGATACGCCCCGGCTGGAAGTAGTTTCCGTCACATACAGGGCATACAGTTTGGTTCAATAGCTCTCAGCACCCCCACTGCAATAGTGTACTACTTTAAGCAGTGATCTTCAGACTGAGGCTCGTGATCTTTAATGTGCCTCCTGCGGCTCTTTGCAGCACATGATATTAAAACACTGTGATGTAATTATTAGCCAATCAGGATGCTTTTACTATGTTATTAACCAATTGTAGTTGATAATATAATATGGCAGTACTTTGTTGTGAGAAAGTACTTTCTCGCAACAAAGTAATATTATATTATCAACTACAATTGGTTAATAACATAATAGAGGCATTATATATATAATTTAAAATATAATATAAAATCAGTGAATTCATTGTTTCATTTATATATGTATAAATAAAGAGAGAGAGAGAGTTGGAAAATGAAACAATGAATTCACACTACTGTGATGTGTAATGTCTTTTGTGAAATGTTGATCACTAATTTGGCTCCTGAACTACTGATGTCTGAGTCTCACTGACTTAAAGGTAGTAGTTCTGCTTTAGCAGCTTTGTAGAGTGGCCTATGCTTTGGGGCACTGAAATAGCAAAGGCCATCTCTATTCATCAGTACAAATAAGCATGTGCTTAACTTTGAGTATAGGCTTCAAGCCCCACTGAAGTCAAACATGTGCTTAAATGATTTGCTCAATATGGATGGATGTAAAATTAAGTATGTGCTTAAGTGCTTTGCTGAATCAGGATCTTAGTGCTGAAGGGCCTGTGTTTGATTCATGCTGATAACTGGTATTTGTATGTGTGGCCACGATTCATTGCACTGAGGTTTTCTAAAAGCTTTATTTGCAAAATCTGCATTTTGGGGGTGAGATTTTATCTGAGAGTGTCTATATAATTAGAATCAGGATGATGTGTGATTGGTATGCTAGCCAAGAATGCACCAGGTCTCAGTGGCCTATGTACATGTCAAGTACAATGCTGAAGGTTACCCTTTACACATGAGGCATTACAGGCATGCTTGGAACATTCAGAGGTACTGGTAAGACATGGCACATGACTCCATAAGCAGGGATCTGCAGAGGCAATTCCATGGTGGCCACTAAGTGCCCACTAAGTCTGAAAAACTCAACACAAATTAATAAATAATATTTCCTCTTGAAAGCTGCTTTCTCTCACCAACAGACGTTGGTCCAATAAAAAACATTACCACACCCACTTTGCCACTCGAACATCCTGGGACCAGCATGACTATAATAACCCTGCATACACTATTTCCTCTGTGCTGCTATCCAGTTTGTGCATGAAAACACAGGATTTTGTGGCCAGATTTTAACAAGCTGCCCCCAAACATTGAACAGTGAAGGAATTCTTACCATCAGCTCTGCAAAATGCACCAGCTCATTGGCATCTCAGGGTTACATCCAGCCCCTGGAATAGGCAGGCATGACTTCTGTTTAAGTTAATGGGAGTCCGCCTCTGTTTGTTAGCACTGAATTTGGCTCTTGATGTGGATCTGTCCATCTTGTGAGAGAGGTAGGTATGAAAGGATTTAAAGAGAAACAAAAATATGGGATGCTGTGAAGATGTTCCCAATGAACCATGTGAACGTAGTCTTCTGTTCACCAAGGCAGCCTGATTATAAAAGAAGAACTGGATTGTTAGCAAGCATTTAGAACAAGCATGAGTGTCCACCTGGTAATATAATTAAAATTACAATCTCTTAGGAGTAGTCTCTCCTGCATTAGATTCCATTTTTAAAAATGTTATAATTGTCTTAATGTATTAATTGACCTTTAGTTAACTTTTACCATGTACTTCTTGAGCTTCTTGTACACATCAATCTTGTCTATAATGTTTAACTGTATTCCTGCCTCGACTCTGTCAGACTGCAAATTTTACAAGACAATGCTACCTCCTTAATACGTAGAAGCTGTGTGTCCTGCTCCCAGTGTTTTAAATCCATCAGGCTGATATTGCTCCAACAAAGTCCCACAGGTAGTAACCTCTGTCAGGACTAGCCGTAGGAAGAAATGAATGTCCAGCATTTAGTGCCAATGAAAACAACACCAGCTTATGCAAACACTGACAGTTTCGTATTGAGACTGCAATGAAATCCATGAATGAAAACTGAAGTGATTTGAGTTCAAAAATACGGGGCTTGTCAAGCGTCACAGTTTTCGATTTCACTTGACCTTAGCCAGCAGAATGTTCCCACTGACAGCAACTTTTGTCTCCAATATTTTCTGTGTTAACCAGCTTTGTAAGCATTTGTTTTCTATTACTGAATCATTAAATGGTAATATAATTGTTATTTCCATTTCCTTGGCCCTAGCATGTTTTGCAGCCAGTAACCATTCCCAGTTCATTAACGGACTGACCTCGGCATTAACACCCCCTCCACTGGGGTTGCCTTGGAAACAAAGCTTCCTGTGCGTAATCCAAGATTATCTAGCTCTTTATCCTACATGTGACCCTTAATTACTTGCTAAATTAGAATGGTTTTTTGAAAATCACAAGAGGAGGTTAATATGTTCTTCCAGAGCTGGTCAAGCTAAGATGACACTAAATTCACAGGGAATTCAAATTACATGATCCCTGAAGGCGTCTCTTTCAGAAGAAAGAAGAACTCTCCCAATGGGAGGCAGTGTGCCATGATAATGCTTCTGTCACTCACTTTCCTTGTCCTGTTTCTCTAGCTACAGCTTAATCTGGTCTGAGCAATTTACTGAGTAAATATCGGGTAGATTAATTATGGTGTGAGATCCAGTATCCATTTGTCTTCTATAATTGACAGTGTAATCGAAATTAAGCAATATACTTCATTTATGGATTTCTGGGCTAGAAAGAGCAACTGAGTAGGACCAGCAAGGACCACTGCCTGGAAATTAAGAAAAGTTGTCAAAAATGTTAGTGGATTGTGAGATCCTCTTGGACCACAGCTACAGGGGGAAAATCCTAACATTAATTTATTGCTGGACATCCCCTATTGGGGCGTTGAGTGGGTTGTGGAAGCATGTTGCTTAAGCTTTCTGAAAATCTGACAAACACCTTCCAGCACCTCTGCATATGGGTGGAAGGAACAATTTGTATAGTGGGGACGCTGAGAACCGTTGAACCAAACTGTAAACGCTATATATGCTGGAAACCACTTTACGGAAGCACCCCCAGCACCCCTAGGTCCAGCACCTATGCCCATATGCTAAATAAGATTCATAAGAAAAGCTCAGTTCATTTATGATTCAGAAGCATCTTAGCTCCAGTTGTGTGTGTCTAAACATGCTTGGTAGTATGGCGTTCTAGCATGGTTTCTTTCACTGTCGTGGCTAGGGCTTTTTGGTTGTATGAGAACTATGTTATCAAACTGTGCTATACATTACTTAGGAGGAGAGTCAAGGGGAATGGCTTGGACTACATGGTTCTCATGAAAAAATAAATAAAATGCTGTACGTACCAGTCAGGGAACCTGTGCGAGAACCAGGATAGCAACAGGGAGAAAGGAGAGTCTTGTGGAGAACACCCTGGCTTAGGTCTCACCCAGGGGTGAAAGTAAAATTTCTCTCTTGCTGTCGGGGTGGGATGGTCAGATCCCGCCTCCAGAAAAGGGCTGGGCCTCAAGTGGAATGGGCGGAGTTGGGGGGGTCAGTGTCCCCCTGCTATCCCACCTGCACCCCCCAGGGCTCCAGCCTCAGGGTAGCTGCTCCTTTTGTGCCCACGCCTATTGGCGACACGGCGGGAGGGCAAAAGGGGCAGGGATGGTAAAGAGTTGCTGTGGCACTATTTTAACGTCGCTGCTCTTTTTGCATTTCCCCATTAACTGTCAGTTCCTACTGACCCAGCTTGATGAAGACCAATGAACCAGGTCTGCAGTCCCTACTTTCAGCCATTCAGTCCTCTTCCCCTTAAATATTTTTGGAAACAAATGTATCTGGACAAAGTGAAAGAGTTCTTACAAATGAGCAACATTATTATGTACTACAATGAAGACACTCACTTATGCATAAGAGCGTCAAGGATGTTTTCATTTTAGTGCTAATTTGCATAACGGGATTGGATGGATGGTCTTCATTTCAGGATGAACTAATTTGGTGTGGGGGCATTTTTTCAGACTTGTGCATGTCTTTGAAAAAGCAGAGAAGTGGCTCAACTCTTACTTAAGATATGTCTATACTGGCATAGCTGTGCCACTGTAAGGTCTCCTGTGTAGCTGTTCTTTGCCAGCAGGAGAGGACTTTCCTGGTGGCAAAATAAAACCAGTCCCCAAAGAGTGGCCATAGGTTTGTTGGTGGGAGAGCATCTCCTGATGACAAAGCACTGTGCACACCTGCAGTTTCCATCCGTAAAACTGTTGTCGGTCAGGGGTGGTTTTTTCCCCACACTCCTGACTGACTGAAGTTTTACCAACAAAAGTGCAGGGTAGACATAGCCTTAGATTTCCTGTGCCGGCCAGAATGTTTGTATAGTTTTGGTTCTCTTTGCAAATGTTAGATACCCATAGCTGATGGATGGTGTTCGGAGTAATATTTAACAATCTATGTGAATTAGAAAAATAATGTCCGAGTGAATGCTTAACCTACTGACATCTGAGGCTACTTGTCCTATCTCTAAATGAAATGAAGTCAACATTCACCCTTTAGATTTTTCTACATTAACTCTGAATCCTCACCACCTCCCAGACTCTTAGATAATACCTGAAGCATGGTGAATTAAAACAAGGGGATTACAAGACATGAGCTTCTTCTAAATGGGCCTTCATGCTTTTATACCTTCCATCCCCTTAGGAAAACTGAGCTAAGCACTCTGCTACTCATATAGGACCTAAGTTAAGGGGAGTCTTTCCACTGACTTCTATGGGCTTTGGCTTAGCTACTCAGTGCCCAGTCCTGTAGGCTACTCATAGGGACAATTCAGCATCTCATGAAGGCAGGTTATCCCTCCCCAGATGATATGGTGATGACAAGTAGCTGCTCAGGATAGCTGAGGCTGACTGTCTATTTTTAGAACACATTTTCACCCATTTAATAAATCCTTTCCAGTTCCAAATTTCTATAGAACTGCATACAAGTTTTCCCATGAAATGGTATAGGAAGCTTTCTTAGTGGAATTGTCAAAGATCTGCAAAGGGCATGACAAATTGTAATTTAGTCTACTTTCTGTTGCCTTGATTAATCCTAATTGATCAGGATTAAACAATGCCTGAATAAAAATCTATGATTTATTTGCTGATATCTCACTCAGCAATCTGAGGTAACTTTTGGATACAGAGAGCACCATATGATGATGGTGGGAAAAACAGAGGATTTCCCCCCCCCTCTTTAGATCAGTCTGGGGGGGGGGGGGGAATTGTGAGTTCTTGATGCTGAATATTCAAAAAATTCCAAATATGAGTTAAATAAAATGGTCAGATGTGATTGGTCTCATAAGGCCACATGGTTTTGTTTCTATTTCCTAACTGGATGTGTTTACATTTAACATTCAGAGGAGGGCTTTGATGCATTCCAAGAGGAATCAGTTTAGGAAATGTAGCAGAGTATATGTGAGTTTAAGAAATATTAGAAAATTTTAAACCTTTTTCCTTTCCAGACAACACAGGTGTTGTCTGAGGCATCATTCCTAGACCAATTAGGCTACAGTAAGACTTTGGGTAATTTTTTGAAGGCACACAAAGTTCCATTTTCAAAAGCACATAAATCACTTAGTACCTTAAGTTCCTGTTGACTTTCAGTGGGATTTGGAGCACTACACGATTTAGACACTTATGAAAATGTTGTACTTTTTGACTGGGGGCAGAGTTTAAATTTAATTTTCTGCTGTAAAATTCACACAAAGGATGCAATCAGATCACTGTTCATTTAATTGCCCATTTCGCAGGGGTCTGGTACATGGTTTTGGGAAGCCTGTTCGTCTGCTTATGAAGCAGTGTCCCACTTCACATAAAACATACCAAGGACATAGGTCTGTAAATTTTTGTCATCTCCACAGTCCTTAATACAAAGTAACTGCAATGTGTGTACGTGTTCTGTCTGCAAAGTCTGCAGAGATTTGCACTTACAAATTAAAATCCACTTCCTGCAAACTGTCATGTGAGTAAAAGTCGGCTGCTCGAATGTTCTTGGCTGCTTAAAAGTGAATACAAAAAAGGCAAGATAAAAGCAAGAACAAATACATTTTTACATTTAAGCAGTATTTGCCCAGCTCTTTTGGCAAGTCTGCAAACTTATATAGAGTGGCAAAATGATCTAGCTGTGCCAAGACAAGAAGTGGCAGAATCTGTCTCCAACTCATTCAGTGGTCCTGTTACCTCTCTTACTTTAGTTTCCTTCTCTGAAAAATGGGGATAATAATAGTTACTCTCTCACAGAGGTGTTGTGATGATTAACCAGCTAATTAACCAGCAAGGTAAGCACATGTTAAGGAGGACTATTCATGTGCTTAACATCACTCAGTGCTCCTCTTCCCAGAATAAACATAAGACAGTTGTGTTTACACTGCATGGCGATGGGGGGCTAAAGTCAAACAGTGTAAACACAGATATAACCGGTAATCTGGCATCCTCCTGTCCCAGAGCCCAAATGTCTACATTGCTATTCTATAGCCTTGCAGCCCAAGCCCCATGAGCCTAAGTCAGCTGACATGGACTAGCCACAGGTGATTTATTGAAGTGTAGACAAGAGTGACAACCCTGGAATTGTATTACAGTATAGTTGGAATTAGGCTATAATACAGAGCAACACACAATATTTTAAAAGGGAGATACGTGGTTCTGTGAGTGAAGTTGTATGTTGGTTCAGTCACAAGTTTAAAACAAACTGACATTTTCTGGTACAATTAGTGTACCTGGAAGTCACCATAATGAGACAAAGACAAAACAACCTACGCAGGTGGACTGCAGAAAAAGACAAGCATGTTGGAAGAATGAAGCTAGGCAATCAGAACACCACACACCATAGTGAAAAGTTTCGTCACATTCAGGGCCCACATTCTGCAACACCCCCCCGGCACGTTTTTGTCTTTATGGGCTGGATCCTTCTAGTGGCCTCCTGCTAAGGATCGTCATCTCCTCTGGACTGTAGCACTCAGCATCTTTCGCCATCAATCCAAAAACATCAGCTAACACAGAACCAAATTCATCTCTAGTGAAACTCTATTGACTTTCATGGCATTACATAAGGAATGCATTTGGCCAAGTTTGTTGTAAAAAAGAGAATTTCTCTGTTATGGAAACATGCAGGATGTCAGACCATTTTAAATATACAATGGGCCAATGTAGGCCCCTATAGGTGGCGATACATTAGGCAGGGAAGAGCTACCCTCTCTGAACAGAAGTATAGAGGCCAAGGCCAAGGGAAGGCGTAATGTCTCCACAGTCACTGGAGGAAAGCATGGTTCCCAGAGGCATCTGATATATCTGTTAGTATGATGCAGACCTTCAGGTACTGTCTGTTATGTAGAAGCCACAGGGCCATGGACAGTCCTATGTGCCCCCTTGAGACTTTCAGCACTTGAGTATCAGCAGTAGCCCTTCTCTTCTATGCACAGGAAATTAGGGAACATATTCCCCATAATAACCAGCCAATATTTGAAAGCTAACATCAAGAAAGACACTTTCTGAAAACAGGGATATTCCTCTTTCAGCTAGGTAAAAATGTTGCTCGTCATTTCAGAATGGAATAGTGCATGCTATAGGCCCTGGTGTCCCTGTGAGAGGTCTTTCTACTTTAAAGCTAAGGAGTGCTTCCAGCAAGAGGGTGCATCGGTATGGCAGCTTGCAGCAACATGCACCCTTGTGCATTTAGCCAGAGGGGAAGGAATGACACTGGCTGCAATCTACTGTCCCTTCCTTCTTCCCCTGGGGGACTCCCTTCCCCCGAAGACACTCCTCTATAGGAAGCTCTTTCCTCTCCCTATGGACCTTCTCCACCCCACCTATGTATGGCTTCTCCTTCTCTCCCCTCTGACTGTTGTGATAACTGGGCCTACAAATTTCCCCTAATTGTAAGCTCAACTGTAAAAAGTGAGTGAAAGTACATAATAGGTCACAATAACATATAATAACAAATGTTGATGGGAAAAGGTACAAAAGGGAGTCAGAAAGCCTGAATTAGTCCAAACCAAAAGACCTTCTGACCTAACTCAAGCACTGTG
The DNA here is from genome assembly GCA_032164245.1 of Sternotherus odoratus. Classification (NCBI taxonomy): domain Eukaryota; kingdom Metazoa; phylum Chordata; order Testudines; family Kinosternidae; genus Sternotherus; species Sternotherus odoratus. The sequence goes on from JAVMKO010000007.1 coordinate 88,817,339, forward strand.
TTAAGATCATGCTTAGTGAACAAGAAAAGGGGAGAATCAGAAATTTAAACTAAAATTGGTGTGTCAGAAACTAGGCTTAATTGGTGGACATAATAATGAGAGGATGGGCTATTCTAAGCAGCACTCTTTTTGGAGTGTCTTTAAAGAAAGATGATATCTGTCTGTACTTGTGTACTCTTTAAAGAAAGAGACTTTTGGGGGGAAATTCACTACTGGCACAAGTTTCAGCATCATGATTGTTACCCAACCATTTCCTGGGACCTTGAATCTTCTTCATCCTAATTCTGACAGATGTCTTGAGGACACCAGGCCAGAGAGAGAGAACCAGATGACGTGACCAACTTCATCTGACTTCTGACACTACAGCTGACTTCGGAACACCATCTGAGATGTGAGACTTTATCTCTTCCCCCACCCCCATCTGTCCTTTTCTTTAAAGATGTGAGACTTTATCTCTTCCCCCGCCCCCATCTGTCCTTTTCTTTCTCTACCTTACTTTTTTTCTCTCTCCTTCTTCCTTCAGTCTAATAAGAGTGTGGCTTAGCTAGCCAAGACTGTGATCCAAAAGAGGCAACTAAAAGAAATTCCCTAAACAGCTTACAGCTGGTACAAGTTTGCCAGGTCTCAGAGCACCTGATAAGACTGTGTGCTGGGGCTGTGTTTGTCCAGCAGTGATGTTGCAAGTGAGTCAACACCAGAGATGGAAGCTGCATTTTTTAAAATCTTTGCTGTTCTTTTCTTTCTCCCTTCCTTTGTATGTGTTTGTCTTGTTATGCTTTTAGATTGTTTTTAACAATTGCATTTACCCATCTCCACTAACTTTCCCCCCAAAAGGACAGTTATTACTATCTTTAATACCACCTAAAAGACCAGGGGAAACCAGGGGGGTGGGGAGAGGAACAGAGGTTCCTTCTCTAAAGTCTCTTTACAGCCAGGGATATTGTTGCAATTAAACCTCACTTAATGCTTTAGTGCTGTTCAAAGCCTTCAACTGTTTTTCCTTCTTTTCTGTAACTTTAATGAAAAGTTGAAAGGATTTTTCATGGGGTGTTTAACGTGAGTGGAGCAGGGAAACCCCCACCCGGTGTTGAACACTGTGTGATGGGGGACAGTCCATATAGTCCATCCTAGCTAATATAACAGGATCCTCTTTCTATGGGTCCCCTCCATGGGACTCCGCTCCCTCCCCAGAGCCCCTTTCCCTCCCTGGGTGGCGCCCACTCCTGGCCTGGGAGAGAAGGGGAGGGGGGGTGACACCTGAAGAGGAAGAGAGGAGGGGCGGGAGTCCTGGGGGCGGGCACAGGGACGGAGAGGCCCCGCCCCCAAACGGCGCTGACATGTAGCCACGCGCTCGACTTTGCCCTTTGGCCAGTAGTCCCCGCCCCCTGCCCCCGCAGCCAATCAGGTAGCGCCCTGTTGGCCGTGCCTGGCTCCCCGTGGCAGAGTCCAAGATGGCGGTCTCCATGCAGCTGGGCTGCCTGGTTACGGGGAAGGCGCTTTGGGCCGCGTTGGTTTGCCTGGGCTGCCGCCTGCTTCTCCCCGCCGGGGCCAGCAGCCTGGGGGCGGCGGGAGGGGCCGCTGCCCAGCCGCACCGGCGCTTCGAGTACAAGTACAGCTTCAAGGGGCCGCACCTGGTGCAGGGGGACGGGTCGGTGCCGTTCTGGGTCCACACGGGCAGTAAGTACCCGCCGCTCCGCGGCCCGCGACCTATGACCCCCCCCCCCAGCTCCGGTAGCGGCTCCATCCAGTGGAGCAGCGGGGCGCCTGGCTCGATGGCCCCGCCCCCGCAGTACCGACTCCCTCCGGCTGAGGGGTCACCTGGCCTATCTCTCCCAAGCACGGCCCCGGGGGGGCGCCTGGCTTCGTGAGCATACTCCCCCCCCATCCCCCCCCCGATACTGGTCCCCTATGGCCCTGGGAGATGCCCGGCTCCTTTGGCCGGCCCCAGGCTCTATGGCCATGCTTCCCCTGGACTTATAGTTTTCCACAGTACCTAAGCACCTCGCTCCCACCAACACAGAGCCTGGTGCAAAGCTTTGGGGGGAGAGGTGGGTCTCTATCCTCATCATAAACCCCCGAAATCGTCATCCTTGTGCCCTGTGCTGTGTCTGGTCGCACCGCTGGCTTTGGGGATCACAGTAACAGTAGGTGAGGAATTCAGAGTGAGTACTTTTTAAAAAAAAGTTTATCACACTGTATTGAAGATGCTGCTGTTTGTCATCACATTCAGGTACAGTATGTAGTGTAGCTGTAGCCCTGTTGGTCCTAGGATATTAGTGAGACAAGGTGGCTGAGGTAATCTCTTTTATTGGTCCAACTTCTGGTGGTGAGAGAGACAAGCTTTCAAGCCACAGGGAGATCTTCTTCAGGTCTTTGAAAGGTACTGAGAGCATCGTAGGCAAATGCAAGGTGGAACAGATTGAGTAGCCTATGTAATTAACACACATTTTGAGGGAGCTTAAATTCATAACTGCACTGTGATGATTGGAATATATTTCCCCTGTACGATGAAGAGCTCTTGTGGCTTAGAAGCTTGTCTCTCTCAGCAACAGAATTTGGGTCAATAAAATATATTACCTCACCCCCCTTGTCGCTCTGGCAAATATGGTGTCATTTGTGGTAGGGCAGAATGTTAAGTCACTCTAAGACAATTTTATGGGAGAAAAACTGATGCACATGTACTCAAATTCATGGAACTAGTCCAGTGACAATATGGCATCTGATCTGCATGGCTATAAACAAATTAGGGTGTCCATACACAATTTCAAGAGGGTAGCTGGTTATTTTGGTCATGTCCTTGACATATGCTTTCCTCACATAAAAGAAACTTGGTGCTGATGGATTATCTTTCCCTGATCTCCAAGCACTGTATTATTGGTAAATGAATTAAGCTTCACAATGCACCTTTTAGACTGGCAAGTAGAATCTTGCATCACAATTGTGGTATAGATAGTTTTGACCTTTACTTCTCTGTCTATAATTAGGTACCTACATAAGTGGTTTGACTCTTAAACGGTGTGTTGAAAATAAAGCTACTAGTTCAGGTTCCTCGGCCAGTTATTTTGAAGTGACTTGCTCAAGGTCATGCAGGCAGTCCGTAGCAAGCCTGATAAAGCCAAGTGTAAATAACCATTTGCTAATGCTCCCATTTGCTGTTTATCTTCTGCAGCAAATATATGTATATGTTAACTCTTTGGCTGCAGTGCAGGATTGGGAGTTTCAGGTTGTTTTTTGCCTCTTGTAACAGGCCTGAGCTGTAAAATTAGGACAATCTGAGGGGGATATTAAGAGGCCTTGTTAATATTCATAAAGCACTCCGATTTTTGAATGGGAAGTATATGAATATAAAGTGCATGTTGAAATATGAAAACCATATCTTCATTATGGTTTAAATAAGAAATGAAAGTATTGCTATTGTATTAAAATCCATGTGCCTTCTTTCAAGTATTATGCTTCAGTCTACACTTTTTTTATTGTTTTAGTAAAATTACTTAATTGTCAAACAAGGTTTACTTATTATGTAACATGAAGACCTTTCCAGCTTAATTACATCAGAAAAGTGTTCTTATGTACTGACCTGTCACTGATACAGAAGAACTTGAAACAAGTTGTAGGTACTTTACAAAAGAATGGCCATACTGGGTCAGACCAATGATCCACGTAGTCCATTATCCTGTCTCTGACAGTAGCCGGTGCCAGATGCTTCAGAAGGAATGGAACGGGGCATTTTCCAGTGATCCTTTCTTTGTTGACCATTCATTCCTACCTGTTGTTTCCTGTCTTTTAACCATTTGTGATCAATGAGAGGACCTTCCCTCTTATCTCATGATTGTATACTTTGGTGTGGAACCTTGTCAAAGGCATTCTGAAAGTCCAGGCACACTATATACACTGGATCACCCTTGTCCATGTGCTTATTGACACCCTCAAATAATTATAATAGAGTGGCATTATTTCCCAAAATCATGTTGACTCTTCCCCCAACAAATTGTGTTCATCTACCCTGTTTCCCCGAAAATAAGACAGTGTCTTATATTAATTTTTGCTCCCAAAGATGCGCTATGTCTTATTTTCAGGGGATGTCTTATTTTTCCATGAAGAAGAATACAGTACACATTTATTGTTGAACAAAAAAAAAGGAAGTTTACTACCTTATACGGTACGGTAGTAGTTGTCATCACAAACCAGCATAACCAGACAAACATAACCAGCATAATCAGATAAACCAGCATAACCAGACAAACTAGGGTGACCAGATGACAAGAAAAAAATATCGGGACACATGGGGGGGAGGGGGAATGGGGGAGGGGGGACTGGAGGGGGGGGGAAGTAGAGGGGATGGGGAGGGGAAGTAGAGGCTTCCCCCCCCACTGGACCCATGGGGGCAGGGTCTGAGGAAGCAATGGGTCAGGGGTGCAGGGGCCCGGCTCCAGGTGCAGGGGTGCAGCCCCACCGTGGGTTGGGGATCCAGGGCCCCAGCTGCTTACCCCCGGGAACTGTTCTGAGCTGGGCCAGGGGGCAGCCAGCAGGTGGGTCAGGGGCTGGTTGGGGGGGGGGGGGGCGGCTGGGCGCTGTCTGTAGCCACCCTCCTCACTGCTCCTAGGCAAGCAGTCCCCTTCCCCCGCCCCTGCAGCATGTGAGGCAGCGGCAGAGAGCTGTCCTGCCGCTGCCCCTGACTCTTGATGAGGGGGGAGGGAGCTGATGAGGGTCCGACTCGGAGCCGGGTTGGGGGAGGCGGCGGCCAGGGGCTCTCTGCCCCTCCCCCTCTGCCGGTGCAGGCTGCAAGCAGCCTCCTTCCCCCTCCTTGCACCACGTGCAGTGGCAGAGAGCCTCTGCCTGGGGCAGTGAGACTTGCTGCCTGCTCCTGCAGGCAGGAGGGTGCTGCGGCCCCCCGGAAGGAGCGGTTAGTGAGGTTAGTGCTCCAAGACAGGGGGGTGGAGGGGGGCGTGGGCGGCAGGAGACTGGGGGAGGGGGCCCCGTACGATCTGCCGTACGGGGCCCCAAAATTCCTGTCGCCGGCCCTGCGTGAGTCTGTGAGTCAGCCAGACTCCGTCAGGGCAGAGCGAGCAGCAGGCGGCAGCTTGTCCTGGCGACGGCGCGGGTTCTCTGATTTAAAGAACAGCTCCGGCTGCGCTGCGGCCAATCAGTGAGCTGCGCAGCAGCGCCCGCCTCTACGGTGACTCCTTACGGCACCGGTAGCTTCGGGGGGGGGGGGGGGGGATGCCTTATTTTCGGGGGGATGCCTTATTTTCGGGGGGATGCCTTATATTAATGCGGGAGGCAAAACTGGAGGTATGTCTTATTTTTGGGGTACGTCTTATTTTCGGGGAAACACGGTATGTGCCTGATAATTCTGTGGTTTACTATAGTTTCAACCAGCTTGCCTGTTACTGAGGTTAGGCTTACTTGTCTGCAATTGCCAGGATAGAGCCTTTTTTAAAAAATAGCTGTTAATTAGCTTTGCTGTAGTCATCTAGTAAAATGCATTTTGAAATTTAAGCATTAGGTTATATACCACAGTTAGTAGTTCTGCAATTTCAGATTTGAGTTGGCTCAGAACTCTTGAGTGAATACCAGCTAGTTCTGGTGAGCTATTACTGTATAATTTTATCAGTTTGTTTGAAAACCTCCTCTACTGACACCTCAATCTTGAACAGTTCCTCAGAGTTTTCACTTAAAAAGAATGGTTTGGGTGTGGGGATCTCACCCGTATCCTGTGCAGTGCAGGCTGATGCAAAGAATTAATGTAGCTTTGTCTTCCCTGAGTGCTCCTTTAGCACCTCAATTGCTAGTGACCCCACTGACTGTTTGGCAGGCTTCCTGCTTCTGGTGTACTTATAGACTTCTTTGATATTCATTTTTGTGTCCTTAGCTAGTTGCTCTTCAGATTCTTTCCCTGCCTTATAATGCTTAGCTTGCTGGAGTTTAGGCTTATTTGTATTTTTCTCAATAGGTCTTGACTTCCAATTTTTAAAGGATGTCTTTTGGTCTCTAACCGCTTCTTTTACTCTGCTGTCTAGCCACAGTGGCATCTTTTTGGTTCTCTCATGGGTTGTGTGTATGGTAGGACCCTGTTCATCTGATCTAATTGAGACTGGGATGAGATTGGCTAATCTGGAGAATGGGAAAGTCTGAGGCTGCACCGCTGCCACAAAAGTGATTGCTTTCTTTTGGACCTGTAGGTGCTGGTTGTTCGGTTAATATGGAGAGCCGGATAATGGAGGTTTAGATGAATGGAGTTTTACTGTATACATTTAGTTTGAGCCTCTATTCTGGTGTTTTTAAACAGTCCACATGCAGTTTGCAGACATTTCACCCTTGAGAGTGTTCCTTTTAATTTTTGTTTCCTCACCAGGCCCCAGCTGAGATCAGTCCCTGTTGTGTGAAGCACAGTACTGTGTAAACAGGGAGAAGAGTGTCTCTGGTCCAAAGAGGTTGCACTCTGAATAGGCAAGACAGCCCAAAGGTCTGAAAGTAGAAATAGTTTTATCCCCATTTTACAGATAGACAGAGAAAAAAATAATTGACTCACCCATGGTCTAATAGGAAGTCTGTGGCGGAAGCAGAAAACTGAATCTTGATCCCCTGAATTCAAGTCCAGTTCCTTAACCATAAGACCAACCTTCCCTAAAAGTCATCCATTGCTCTCCCAGATGAACTTTGAATAAGGCACTCTATAAAACATGGAATTCCCTTTAATTATTTATCATCTCATAATTCAAAATTTTGTAATGAAATGTTCAATTTAAATATGTTATTACTTTAATTGCTCCTTAACTATTCAAATGTTAGGTTCTTAAAAACTACAATCTAAAAACAGTTGGCTCTTCAGTTAGAGGGACTATGTGTCTGCAAAATTATAAGGTAAAGTGTGCTTAGTAAATCCAGTATTTGTCTTATAACTGCAGGATGTGCTCTTTATGTTCTTTCATATGTTAACTGTTGATTTTTTTTTTTCTTTTTCAGATGCCATACCCAGTGCAGATCAGATTCGAATAACTCCATCTTTAAAAAGCCAGAGAGGATCAGTGTGGACAAAAACCAAGTCTGTATTTGAATACTGGGAAGTTGAGGTGACATTTCGAGTGACAGGGAGAGGCCGGATTGGAGCTGATGGACTAGTAAATGAACTTGATTTTAATTTTGAAAACAAATTTGTTTTATAAATATGAATCTTAATTTATGACTTTATTTAATTTCTGTGCACAGGCAATCTGGTTTACTGAAGGTCAAGGCTTAGAAGGTCCAGTTTTTGGGGCAGCTGATACTTGGAATGGTGTTGGCATTTTCTTTGACTCTTTTGACAATGATGGAAAGGTTAGTTGGAAGCAAAGTCTTATTATAAAGGTTCCAGAATGGGTTCACTTTTACCATTTTGTGTTCACACATGCTTATACTTTTTGTGAAAAATTAGCTGTTTTATATTGGGCTTTTTTGGTTTTCAGCTAGATGCAGGTTTTTTTTTAAATAAGAGAAAACAAAGCTTACAACTTTTCTGTTACGCAGTTTCCTAAAAGATTTCTTTTTGAGGGGCTATGTTTAAAAAAAAAGGCTGAAGCTTGAAAGATGAACCATGCTGTAATTGAGGATCAATGAGGACCAGTTCCATTGCTAGATTTGAAGGAAAAATGGTTTTGATAGTTGCACATGTTGAAACCCCTAAATGTTTATGTGGTAGGAGAGGGTTACTGGCATATGTATGCGATCAGGATTAAATATTTCCCCCCCAGGTAGATAGCTACAGATTGTAATCAAGTCACCCCTTAAAATTATCTGTGTTAGACTGAAAGGTGTCAGTCTATTTAGTTTATCACTGTAAGGTACCTTTTCTAATCCTTTAACCATTTTCATGGCTCTTCTCTGGACCCTGTCCAATTTATCACCATCCTTCTTGAATTGTGGACACCAGAATTGGACACAGTATTCCAGCAGTGGTCACACCAGTGCCAAATTCAGAGGTAAAATAACCTCTACTCCTTGAGATTCCCCTCTTTATGCATCCCAGGATAGTATTGGCACTTTTGGCCGTAGCATCACACTTGGAGCTCATGTTCAGCAGATTATCCACCACCCCAAATCTTTTTCAGTTATTGCTTCCCAGGATAGAGTTCCCCATCACCTAAGTATCGCCTACGTTTTGTTACTAGATGTATACATATACACTTAGCCATTTTAAACCAGTGTTCGCTTGTGCTCAGTTTACCAAGTGATCCAGATCGCTCTAAATCAGTCACTTCTCCTTGTCATTATTTACCACTCCCCCAATTTATTGTGTCCTTTGCAAACTTTATCAGTAGTGATTTTGTTTTCTTCCATGTCATTGATAAATTTTCTTAAATAGCAAGGGCCCAAGAGCTGGAAACAGACCCATTCAATGACTGTCACCTGTTTATAGTCACATTTTTAGAACTATCAGTTAGCCATTTAATCCATTTAATGTGTACTGTGTTGGTTTTAAATTCTACTTTTTTATTCAAAATGTCATGCTACACCAAGTCAAATGCCTTACAGAAATCTGGGTGAATTATGTCAACACTATGACCTTATCAACCATATTTATACTCATAAAAAAAGATGAGTTTGTTTAACAGGACCTATTTCCATAAACGCATGTTAATTAACATTAGTTACATTACCCTAATTTAGTTCTTTATTAATCAAGTCTTGTATCAGCCACTTCATTATGTTGCTCAGGATCGATATCAGGCTGACAGGCCTATAATTACTCAGGGCATCCTATTATCTTTTTAAAAATTGGCAGACCATTAGCTTTCCTCCAGTCTCCTGGAATTTCTCCAGTGCTCCAAGACCTATTGCAAATCAAGATTAATGGTCCAGCAAGTGCCTCAACCAGCTCTTTTAAAGCTCTTGGATGCCTTTTATCTGATCCTGCTAATTTGAAAATGTCTTTTTTTTTTTTTTTTGTTTAACATCCTCCAAAGATACCAGTGGAATGAAAGTGCAGTCCTTTACCTACTGCTCCTGCTGTTGCGTAACAAAAGGCAGACATGCTTATTTCTCTCATTGGTTTATAGTGTTTAGGAGTGAAATCTATATATTTATTGGATTTGATCATTTTTCAACTAATACTTCAGGTTTTTTTAGATGATCAAATTGCAAGAATAAATAGGACATATGAAAATAACTGAACTCCCGTACTTTTTTTCACTAACAGATCTTTTATAGAACAAAAGCAGGGTGCTGTTCTTTGTGTTGACTGACAATGCTATTTCATTAAACTATTTAGTTTTCCTACTCCTCTCCCACGAAAGCTGCATCAGAGTTAGGACTTTGGCTGTTTCTAGCCTACTACCATGCTTTTGGGAAGGCTGTTAATGATGTTGTATATTGAATCTGTTTCTAATTTGTAAAATTACTTCGTCTGACATTTTTAAACTCTGTTCATATGGTTTGTCTTTCAGAAAAACAATCCATCAATAATTGTTGTAGGCAACAATGGAAAACTCCTTTATGACCATCAGAAGTAAGTCTAGTCATTTTATTTGAATGTGATAGACCTGAGATATTAATTGATGAAATGTTTGGAGGCTTTTTAAACAAGGTTGAAGATACTTAATTTTTATTGATAAGAGAATGTCAAATATTTTTTGTTGTGTTCCATGTAGGTGCACATACCAGTCTGTGTGTTATAATATAACTGCATTGATTGAAATTACCTAGAAGCATACTCTTTTCCTACTGATTGACTTATTTCATCAGAGGAGGGGAAGGTTGAATTTGAGTAGAACTATATTTTTTTTTTTAGTGCACCAGTATAATTTAATAGCTTTGAATATTTTTTAACTGTTGTGAATTTAGCAGGAGCGACACAGGAGCGCTAAAAAATAGCATTGTGAATGTTGTGGTAATATAATAAATTGATGAGGTACAGAACCTTTCACCTGTAGATCACTCATTCAGATCTGCCACATATTCTCAGTGATCACAAGTAGCTACCAGTTGACAACTTGTGACAAATCTGTGAAATGAATTGGTGGTCTCATTCCTGATGGACAAATGTCTACATTACATTTGACACCTTTGTTAGCTGTCTGAACAGAGAGGCTCTGGAAGGTGGTCCCTCTGGATCAGTACTGAAGCACATTGGAAAGGTAGCATTGGGAAACTCTTATTGCCTCTGCCCATGCTTGTGTCCTGTGCTAAAGGACTTCATTTCCAGTGCTGTCAATCCTAAACCTTTTGGAAATACAAAACTTAATTTAACTATCCAGAGGGCTTTTGTTCTTGGAAAGATTTGCTTGACATTTGTAATCCACTACAATGATGAAATTTCCATGCTTTTTTTTTCTAGCTAGAACATAGTAAAGATGTAGTTCTCTAAGCAGATTCTCTTCTTTCATAGTGATGGTTCCACACAAGCATTGGCATCTTGTCAGAGAGATTTTCGTAACAAGCCCTATCCTATCCGAGCAAAGATTACATATTACCAAAAAACACTAACTGTAAGTACTCTGGTAGTCTTGAGATTATTCAATTTCTGGAGATTTTAAGTATGAAATTTTCTTGAACTCTTATTTAAAAAAAGGCCATGTGAACTGTAGAACTTATGAAAATGAGGGACTGATAGAAACCGGAGAAAAGTATAGTTTGGAGAGCTACTCTGCAAACTTCCCTAATTCTGCTATGCGCCTGCAACGTTGTTGTTTCTGCATTCCGAGGCTGCTTTTGGTGTTTTACGATGTAAGGAAATGTCCAAGAAATTGTTTTAAGTTTGTGATGGAATGAACCCACTCCGGATGGAGAAATGGCACTAGGACAGGAGTGGGCAAACTACGGCCCGCGGGCCACATCCGGCCCGCGACACTGTCCCATCCGGCCCGCGGCGGGGGGCTGCCCCTTGCCTCTCCCCGAGCTGCACAGCCCGGGCTCCGCTGCGGGCCCTCCACCCTTCATTGGCCATGCCACAGGGGCAGCACTCCGGGGACCGGGGCTGCACGGTAGCCTCTCCCCCGGAGCCACGCCGACAGCGCTCTGGGGGCTGGAACTGTGCGGTGGCCCCTCCCAGGAGCCGCGGCTGCATGCTGAACTCTCCCCCGGAATCACTGCTGTGTGCTGGCCCCTCTCCCAGAGCCGCGCTGCGCGGGGAGCACTCTGGGGGCTGGGGCTGCGCACTGTCCTCCTCCCCCGGAGCCGCAGCTGCACGCTGGCCCCTCTCCCAGAGCCGCGCTGCGCGGGGAGCACTCTGGGGGCTGGGGCTGCGCACTGTCCTCCTCCCCCGGAGCCGCAGCTGCACGCTGGCCCCTCTCCCAGAGCCGCGTGGCGAGGGGAGTGCTCTGGGGGCCGGGGCTGCATGCTGCCCCCCTCCAGCAGCTGTGGTAAGAGGGGGGATGGGGGGGTTCCAGGGTGGTGGTTGGGGGGGGGGGCTTTGGAGGGGGCAGTCAGGGAGTAGGGTGGGTTGGATGGGGGGGGTTCTGGGGTGGTGGTTAGGGGTTTGGAAGGTGGATAGGGATTGGGGCAATCAGGGGACAGGGAGCAGGAGAATTGGGTAGGGGGTGGGGTCCTGGTGGTTAGGGGTCTGTGGAAGGGGCAGTCAGGGGACAAGGTGTGGGGGGGTGTTGGATGGGTCAGGGATTCTCAGGGGCGGGAAGTGGGAGGGGGCCAGATTGTGGGCGGGGCCTTCCCTACCCGGCCCTCCATATAATTTTGTAAACCCAATGTGGCCCTCGGGCCAAAAAGTTTGCCCACCCCTGCACTAGGATGAGGCAGCTATGAAATACGTGTTCTATTTTTAACTCTGGTTGTCCATAAAATGTGCCCAATTACCAAGTTTCAGAGTAGTTTTATGAATTAATTAATATGTTCATCTCTTTTGCTTTGAGAGAAAAGTAGTAAAAGATGTCCTCCAAAAAGCAAACACCTGGGAGCTTCAGAAAAGATGCATCTTACCTGGAGCCCTTAATTGAGTGGGCCCTGATGCTCTCACCAGTACTTTAGATCTAAGGGCTGTTAGCCAAGCAACTCAGTGCATTTTGTGATGAAGGAGGCCGTCTCTGAGCCCTGGTTGTATATTGAAGCGAACGCTTTGAGTGGCACCATAAAGCATATAGGAAACTATTACATTTGTCAGAACTTGTGTAATACTCTTGCGTGCCGGATAATAGAACTACTTTCTGAATTCTGTAGACACTACTTGTATTACTCCAGTGATGTTTAGACTGAGGCTTGGGAGTTGCAAGTGGCTCTTTAATGTATCTTATGGCTCTTTGCAGCATGATATTAAAACTGTGTGATTTGGTTAATAATTTATATTGGTTAATAATTAATCAGGATGCTTTTACTATGCTATTAATTGTAGTTGATAAAATAACACCTGGTCAGTCATTTTACTAGGAGAACATAAATTAGGGCTGTCAAGCGATTAAAAAAATAATAGAATACAATTTTTTTAAATATTTTTGCATGTTTTTTCTACATTTTCAAATATGTTGATTTTAGTTAGAACACCGAATACAATGTTCACAGTGCTCACTTTTTATATTTACTTTTGTTTACAAGTATTTGCACTGTAAAAGAAACAAAATAATTAGTATTTTTCAATTCACCTAATACAAGTACTTTAGTTCAATATCTTTATCATGACAGTTGGACTTGCACATGTCCAATTATATACAAAAAATAACACCATTGTTTTATTTTTCAATGTAAAATTTTAGACCCTGCAGGTCCACTCAGTCCTACTTCTTGTTCAGACAATCGCACAGACAAACAAGTTTGTTTACATTTACAAGAGATAATGCTGCCTATTTCTTGTTTACAGTGTCACCTGAAAGTGCGAACATGCATTTACATGGCACTGTTGTAGCCACATCACGAGATATTTACGTGCCAGATACGCTACAGATTCATATGTACCTTCATGTTTCAACTGCCATTCCAGGGGACATGCGTCCATGCGGGTGATGGGTTCTGCTCGATAACAATCCAGAACAGTGCGGACTGACACTTGTTCTTTCCATTATCTGAGTCAGATGCCACCAGCTGAAGGTTGATTTTCTTTTTTGGTGGGTCAGATTTTGTAGTTTCTGTATCAGAGTGTTGCTCTTTTAAAATTTTCTGAAAGAAAGCTCCACACCTCATTCTTTGGAAGGCACTTCAGGTTCTTAAACCTTGAGTCCAGTGCCATAGCTATCTTTAGAAATCTCATGCTGGTACCTTCTTTGCATTTTGTCAAATCTGCAGTGAAAGTGTTCTTAAAATAACAGGGGACATGCTATTCTCCCCAAAAGGAGTTCAGTCACAGATTGAGTTAATGCATTATTTGTTTAATGAGCATTATCAGCGTGGAAGTGCGTCTTCTGGAATGGTGGCTGAAGCATGAAGGGGCATATGAATGTTTAGCACATCTGGCACAGGAATACCTTGGAGTGCCAGCTACAAAAGTGCTGGCACTCCAAGTAAACAAGAAGAGAGCAGCATTATCTCCTGTAAGTGTAAACAAACTTGTTTGTCTGAGCAATTGGCTGAACAAGAAGTAGGACTGAGTTGACTTGCAGGCTCTGAAGTTTATTATATTATTTTATTTTACAGTTAAAAAAAACTACTTTTGTAAGTTACGCTTCACAACGAAGAGATTGCACTACAGCATTTGTATGATGTGAACTGAAAAGTACTATTTCTTTTGTTTATTATATTTACAGTGCAAATATTTAATCAAAAAATATACATTTTGATTTCAGTTGCAACACAGAATAAAATATATATGAAAATGTAGAAAAACATCCAAAATATTTAATACATTTCAGTTGGTATTAACAGTGCGATTAATCACAATTAATTTTTGAATTAATCGTGTGAGATAATTGATTGACAGCCCTAATATAAATGTAACATTTATATATTATTTATTTAAAAATACATATTTCCCCTGTCGTACTGTTAAAATATGAATATGTGGTACTATGGTAAATGAAGCCATAAATTCTCCCCACTATGACTCTTTTGGGTAATGTTGATTGCTAATTTGGTTCCTGAACCACTGACCTGAATATCACTGATTTGGGGAGTTAGCTTTGAATTAGAATTTTTGTTTTTTTCTTTTCTTCCAGTGCTACAATTTGGAAAATTAAGTTCTAACTGTTTTCTTTCACTGTTGGTATCCTTTGGTATAAAATCTTTATTTCATAGCCTGTATGTCTAGTGTCTAATCTTATAGATTTATAAAATAAAGAAATAATGCATTTGCTGCATATGCCATAATTAGAACTTTAATAGCTTAAAATTATGAGGGAGTTAGTAAAACCCTTATTTCTAGAGCGTCTTTCTAACTTGCCTAATGTACTTTTTACTTTGCTTTATCCGAGTTCTATGCTAATTAAACTGGTATGTTTTGCGCATCAGAATCCAAATTTGTAGGTGTAATCTAGGTGTCTTTCTTTCTAGGTAATGATTAACAATGGCTTTACTCCGGATAAAGAAGACTATGAATTTTGTGCTAAAGTGGAAAATATGATGCTACCATCGCAAGGGTACTTTGGAATATCTGCAGCAACGGGGGGGCTTGCAGGTAATATTTTTCATTGTATTTAAGTCTGAGGTCCATGTTGATGTAAAGGGCTTCAGTAAATCATGACTTAGCAACTGACATTTTAAGATAGAATGAGACTAGTTATAAATGACAGGATGTGGAAGGGTAGTGATGATGAGTAGCTGAAAGTAAGAGTCTAGACTGGGGTGGGCAAACTTTTTGGCCTCAGGGCCATGCTGGGGTTCAAAATTGGGCGGAGGGCTGGGTAGGGAAGGCTGTCTCCCCCCAAACAGCCTGTCCCCGCCCCCTATCTGATCCCCACCCCCTGACTGCTCCCCTCAGAACCTCCGACCCATCCAACCCCCCCATTCTTTGTCGCCCCCTCCGCAGACCACCCACTATAACTGCCCCCCCAGCACCCCACCTGCTATCTAGCCCCCCTGCTCTTTGTTCCCTGACTGCCCCCTCCCAAGCCCCACCCACCCACTCTAACCACCACCCCCTGGGACTCCACCATCTAAACCCCCCCCCTCCCCCCCCCCCCACTTACTTACCGTGCTCATCCCGGCTGGCTCCTGGACCGGGAGCTCCTGCACCAAGCTTTGTGGGCTGGATAAAAATGGTCTGTAGTTTGCCCACCTCTGGTCTAGACTGTACTGGCCATGATAGCTGTTTGGCCTGTGTGAAATGACTTGCTGATCGCTCTCTAGTGTCTTAAACAACTAGCCAAGCTGCAAAGCTATCACCTTAATTAGCACTCTTTGGAACCTTTGTTGGTGACCCACTGTCCCTACAGATAAGGACTGCATATTAGCAGGATAGTTTGAAAAAGCTTGCGCGACTGCGGTCTGTGATGGACCTGTTGCATGACTGTGAAATCAAGAAGCCAACACTGCCTAATGCCTGAGTAATTGGTCCTTGTGGAAGAATCAATTTTGAGTTTGTGTGAGTAATGGAATGAATGTTGTCAGCCACGTAGGGGACAGTTACTACTGCAGTCTTCCTGTGTTTTCTGGCCACATAATGTAGATGCAGTGGTCATGACCTTCCCCCAAACCACCTTTTATGCTTTGGTCTATTTGTGGCTAGAGCAGAGGCTCCTTTAACTGTAGGAGAAGGAGACCACCCTGTGCACCTGCTCTGCCTGTGCCATCTCCAGTCCTTGCTCCCTGTGCAGTCCCACTGCCCACTCTGCATCTGGATGAATTTTAGAGGATTTCAGTCTCCAACAATATTAACTGAACACCATTCATGAGTGCTAAGCTCACAGGGAAAAACAAATCTGGAGGGGATATCTGAAAGGAATTGTTGAAAAGAGAAACTTTTAAAAAACAAACACCATCTATTTGTTTAGGTTTGAGATGTGCAACTTGACAGTTTCATCCTAAATAAAATAAAGAAGTATCAGAACATTTTAAAGCCAGACAGACTGTACTTCCCTGCCTGCTCACACACGCACAAGCTGGGGACAGATGGGTGGAAGTGAAATGATCCAATATATACTAGTTTAGTGTGTCCTTGTAACTTCTTAAGGTACTGTATGGAAGACTTTTCTCACTTCTATCTTTGATATGCCATTCATCTGGGCTACAAATCCAAGAGACCAACTAATGAGAACTGAAATAGCTTACCTCAAAACCCCAACAGTCAAAAGAAGGCTGGAATGTATTGTAGTAAATCAGTAACTTCCATAATAAATTATGTGTTAGGAAAGATATTTCATAACTAGTATTGGTAATTTAAATTCCAGTATATTCAGAGTAATTTGGTGTATTTACTTTTTATCCAGATGACCATGATGTTCTGTCTTTCCTAACTTTCCAGTTGACTGAGCCTGGGAAAGAAGCAGTAAGCATCTTTATGCACGAAAATATATTTTCAGCATGTGGCTGGGAGTCCATTTAAGTGTCAGCACTGAAGCACCTTATTTCATGTTTTTCCTTTCTTTTTCAAAATATTTATGTGGGTATATAGTCTACTTCCTTGGGAAAATGAGACTAATACAGTTTAATGTCTAAATAGTAAAATATGGAAAAATCTTAAACTAGACACCTATTGGTTCACAATATCTGTCTGTCTCTCACAGTAGAAAGTTTTGATGTTTCTAACTGCAAAAAAAATTTCCACAAACACAGTAGGAAAAATTAAAATGGTAGGAATCACAATAGGGATGCCTAGTCCCTTAATTATCAACTTTATACTCTGAAGTATCTGTTTCCATAAGTGTAGATATTATAGCAAGTAGCATGAGTGTGGAAGCATGTTTGTTTAGCTCAGAATGTGAACAAATCTTGACAGGAGAGACTCTGGGAGAGAAGATTTGTTGGGAAGAGAACTGAAAATTTTGAGGATTTCTAGTAATGTATAAATATCTTGTTTTTAAAAATTGTTTTAAAGCCTGTCCCAGATGCAGAAATTCCTGAGAAGGATAAAGAGAAATATCAAGAAGAGTTTGAGCATTTTCAACAAGAACTGGATAAAAAGAAGGAAGACTTTCAGAAGGATCATCCTGACATGCAAGGGCAGCCAGGCAAGTTAAATAAATTATTAACTGTCAGAGAAAACACATTATTAAACTTGAAGATGATGATATGCACACTCATGATGACATTAGCTGTGCCAGTGTATTTAGAACTGGGGCCCAGTCCCATAATTCCTGAACTCCCCCCAACTCCCTTTGTCAGTTACTTTATAAAGAAGTTCTTTGGCCTTTCTATGCCCAAGGGATTGCTGAAATATTAACAGACATGTATAATGTTCCTTTGTAGCTGAGGGAGTGAATTGTGCTGTGTGTATGTGTGCTTGTGGAGTGAGGGGTGGACAGGATTGGAAAAAAAGTTTGACAGTTCCTTGAAAATGTATTGAGAAAACTAATATCTTCTACTGATCTGAAAGGAAGGAGCCAGGCACATGTTTTCGGTGGATCCTCTTTCTGTCTGTGATGTGGTTGTTAAGGCCCTAATTCAACAGTCCATCCCTATTCAGTAAAGACTTTGAACATATGTGTTATTTCAAGCAGATACTTGAGTCCCATTAACTTAAACTCTGCAGAAATAACTAGCATTGAAATATTAAAAATACCAGTAACTCATGTTAACTCAGAGTTAGATTTGAAAGTTATGGCCTAAGTATATTGTATATCATACCTCTAATTAGGATTAGCAAATTATTAACTTCATGGTATTTAAAATATAAGTACATAACAGTAGACTTCTAAACCCATGTTTAGGATCCTACACCTGTAGCTCCCAGGGACTCTGAGTGAGCTGGTCTTAAAGTCAGGTAATTTATATTTAGATGCCTAAATATGGATTTAGGCACCCAGGTTAGAAAATGTTAGCTATGCCAGGTCTGCTGCTGGGATCATATGTTCTGTCCAGTCATGACCACCCTGCCCCCCACTTTTCATTCCTCCACTGATTTCCCCGTTGCCCATTGTATCAAAGTCACGGTTCTTGTCTTCACTTTATGACCCTCTGCTATTTTAGCCCCACCTTGCCTTACAAATCAGATTTTTTTTATTGCACAGTTGACTTCAGCTTTTACTTTGCTGCTGAATGCTGGTTTTGATTGACTGCTTTTCTCCCATCCACACATTGCTTGAGAAGAAGTCCTGTCAAAATTTGGAAAGGAACCTCTTAAAATATTCTTTAAAATGTACTTTTACTATTATTCCTTCAAATCACTCCTGATTGACAGTGGTTAGGCTGGTGACTACTGAGACCACTTGATTACTAGTTTGTGAACTTGGCTGTCCATATTATTACCTTATCCTTCTTGCACATTCTCTGAATCACCGCTTGAGCTTTTTGAAGCAGGGACTGTCTTTGGGGTGGTTTTTGTATGTGTTTTGTTGTTTTTACTGTGACTAATACAAAAGGGGCTCTAAGCTGGGGTCTTGGGGTGCTGCAGGTATTAATATAAATTCAAAAATGAGGGTACTCAACCTCTGGGTGTCTCTTGGGGCTGAGGTGAAATGAAACTATGGCAGTCAAATGTGCATGCATATTCATATATCTGAAAATGAGGAACCATAATAAATTACTTATTTTTATTTTGGTAGCGGATGATTTCTATGAAACTGTAAGTGATCGTGAATTGAGGCAAATTTTTGAAGGGCAGAATCGAATTCATCTTGAAATCAAGCAGCTTAATAGGCAATTGGATATGATTCTCGATGAGCAGAGGAGGTATGTCTCTGCAGTAACAGAAGAGATTACCAAAAGAGGAGCTGGTATTCCAGGCCAACAAGGACAGGTGAACTCAAAATGTGTATCGTTAATATGTTGACACAGATTCAAACGTAATCAATTTCCTTTTTTTCTACATGATTAGCTCTGTTCTCTGGCATTGACCATTTTTGTGGTTTGTTTTTTCAGGTCTCCCAACAAGAGCTTGACACTATTGTGAAAACTCAAGAGGAGGTTCTCAGACAAGTGAATGAAATGAGGTAAGCATGTGTCCTTCATCCTTCGTGTCCGGTCCTGAAGACCTGATTCAGATCTTTCTTACTCTGGTTTTGCAAAGGTCTAACTCCATTATATTCTTCATTGTAATTATTCCTGATTTTAAATCAGTGTAGGTCAGATCAAACTCAAATCTGAAAAATTTGTACATGAGTGTAGAGGGACTTTCATGTACAGACAGTAGTTAAGTGAGCCTCTTTTAAATGACTCTTACCTAGGTAAATGAAGGATTAAGATTTCAAATATTACTCTGACAATATGAGATTAAAGGGACATCAGCTGGCAATCTAGTCATTTTTTAAAAAAGGTTTCAGGTTACTGCACTTGCCCTGCTCTACCTCTGTCGTTGTTTTGTGGCAATGCAGCTGGGCATTTAATAAAGCTGGGCTTGCTGTACAGGGCTGCAAATCCCCGTGCCCTAAAAGGTAAGAATAATTCTCCTGCATGTGTTCTGGCAATCAAATAAAAAGGCTTGGTGATCGCAGTGTTATTTCTAGATTGGTTCCACAAGTGTTTCATTCTGGAGGTCAAGCGGTACTTTGAAGAGAAAGTACTTGACTTTAAAGTGTCTACAATCAGCAACAATGCTCCTGGCCACCCTGAGGCACTCCGGTTTGCATATAACAACATTGTCTCTCTTCCTTCTCTTCCCCCCCCCCCCCCCAAACCACCTCCAGCCTCTTGACCAAAGCGTGATTTGCTGTTTCAAGGCCATGTACACAAGGCTTGCCTTCTCACGGATACTTAGCGCTATGGATGATGATCCCAATCTTAATTTGATGGAGTGTTGGAAGTCCTTCAACATTGCATCTATTGTCTGTTTAATATAAGTGATGCAATCAGCAATCAAGCCTGAAACAGTCAATGAATGTTGGCAAAACCTATGGAAAGAATGTGGGAATGATTTTTTAAGGGTTTCCTCGACCATTGACAAAGAAGTGAAATGCATTGTTCAGGTGGCCAGGCAAGTTGGTGATGATGGAACGGGTTACCTAGGGAGGTGGTAGAATCACTTTCCTTAGAGGTTTTTAAGGTCAGGTTTGACAAAGCCCTGGCTGGGATGATTTAGCTGGAGATTGGTCCTGCTTTGAGGACTAGATGACCTCCAGAGGTCCCTTCCAATCCTAATATTCTATGATTCTATGGCTTCATCGACATCCTCGAGGAAGAAATTGAGGAATTAATTGAGGACCATGGAGAAACACTGACTAATGAAGAGTTAGAGGAACTGATAAAATCATCTACAGAAGATGAAGATGATGACAACGAATAGGAAGCGCCAGCAAGTTGGAATCAGCAAATTTATGAAGAAGTGTTCCAAGCAGTCTGTTCTGTTGAAGATGTTCTGCTTTTTATAAAAAACGCTCATTGGGGTAGGAACTTGATCTTAAATCTCCCACGTCCTAGGTCAGTGCCCTAACTCCTGCACTATAGTTACTCTGTCTTTCATCGAATATGAGGGTTGGAAGGGACCTCAGGAGGTCATCTAGTCCAACCTCCTGCTCAAATTGAACAGACACTGGACCAGAGAATGGAATGAATGACAGTGTATTGCTGCTGTGAATTCCAGGTGCCTCTGGGTCAGGGAAAGATAGTAAGAATAATTCTATAGCCTGTTAAGGAACTTACCTAGGATGTGAGGGAACCAGGTTCAAATCCCTACTCCAGTGACTATTTATAAATAGTGGAACATTTTCAACAGGTGAGAGATTGAGACCCAAATAATGCACGTTTAAAAATCTTTGCTCACAGTTGTATATTGGCACACATCTACTCTTCTTTGAACCTTTTGTAAACATAATTTATCACATTGTTCTTGGTAGTAGTTTGTAGCTTAAAAATTAATAAAACTAATGGATTTTAATATTGGGAATTTTCTGAAAGGCATGTATTCAAAATGTTTCGCAGTTGTACAGTTTAGTTCCTTCAACTTTGTATTCACAAAAGTTAAAAAAAACATTATCTTTTGTAAAATTTTTGCAGACAACTTTATGCTATAATATAAACAATTGTATTTTGCCAGTATTAATAATTCAAGAGAAACATCTTGTCATTCATCTAAGTAGGTCAGGTTTTTTGTAGAACGAAGATTAGAGTACTTCCATTTTCACTCTTGTTCTTCCAGGAAAGCTTTTATTTTAATATTCTTGGCCAATCCTTATGCCAAGCAAGTAAATTAGATTTTCTTGTTAACATTGGTAGTCTGCCCTTTCAGTGACTACTTATTAGGTATGCATTTGCGTAACATCTTAATATTTTCTGCTTAGATTAAACAAATGTCTTATGTTATAGATAAGGAAATAACAAAAATGAACAGCCCACTGCTGCTTTATTGGTCATCCCTGGAGGAAAAGGACTTATTGTCAAAGTAATTTTCATGTCAAGATTTGTAGATTTCTTAATCATCTGATTACAGAAGAATCATTTCCATTGTAGACAATAGCAACAAACAACATGCCTTTGTAGGAGCAACATAATTTAAATTTGACATGGCCCACATTTATTTAGAGAACTTAATATTTTCTTTTAATAACAAAAATGGATCATAGTTAATTTTGTCTTTTTTTAATCTTACACCATCATGTATTCTTAGTGCTAGAAGTCAATTGTTGATGTAGAGACTTAGAACATTTTGCTCCTGTAAAGTCATCCCATATATAATGGACAGAAATTATTATTAAAATCAATGTACTGTATTTGTATAGATTTCATTATAACAAGCATTTATTAGGTAGGGGTTACTGTAGCTGTTGAATATAGCTTGCTATGGCTTAGATTACAAGCAAAATTATTTCTCAGATATGGAATCTGTTCCAGAAAAAAAGACTTAGCATGTATACAGTGTGTGTCACATTCAAAGTTTTATTTAGGCTTGGAAGGATTAGATTTTTATAGGTAATTGTATGGTAAAATTGTCATTTACAGACAACACACACAAACTGGCAAAAAAAAAAAAATTCCGTTGATGATCTAAATGTACGAGAAATGCTGCTTGAGAACTTATTACAGTTTGATTTAAGCATATTTGTATATTTTGACAGGTGACGACAATTTGTGTCTTAATAGCTTTAAAGCCTTAACTGTTCAAACATCAATATCTGCTGTTGTTAAATAATTGTCACCTCTTTTGCCTGATCACCATAATTTCCCTCAACTGTGAAAACTTAAATAGATTATTTTTAAGCATTTTTATTTTTAAACACTGATATTATCTCTCAAAATTATTTTTGAAAAATCATTCTGCCACACCTAGTTATATTACTGACTGTTGAAGAAAATACTGAAAGATTGAGAGCTGTTTGTAGGGCCACTTTGTAAATACCAAAAGACGCGCAGTAACTTATGACTGATTATTTTGCTTATTGTGAAGTAAATCTCCTTGAATTATCCATTCTAAATTTGAGATTTAATCAGGAAGAGCGGACTGTAACTATGTTCTTAAAACTCACTTTTTCTTTGATAGCTTTTAAACAGAGTACTGTGGAAAGGAACATTTCTTATGTTAAATTATTTTCTTCTCTTTTTGTGAGAAACCTGAAATGAAAAGGGGGATTCCTGGGGTTTGTCATTGAAGACGACTGGTGGAGAAGAAAAGTAGAATTCTTGAAAAGCCTGTACCAAGGAGAAATATACCAAATAATGAATGAAAATCTAGCATATTGTATTGGTTGATATTTTTCCTTGAGCCTCAAAGAAACTAGGGATAGTAACCAAATTCAAGAAACAGATGAAAATCTAATTATCTGCTCCTGAAAAAGAGTATTTCAATATTAGTAACTGAAAGAAACAAATAGATGTTTAGCCTAGTCATATCTAAATATTATACCAGTATGGTTAGTAATTAAATAACTTGAGTGCTTCTTAACCAGTACTGGTTATGTCTGGGGTAAAACTGAGATGAGTGTTAGCTCCAGATATACAGTACTTATCCAGTTTAGTATCCTCCCCACCAAATGATCTAAATTCATTTCGCTGCAATCACAACAGAGGGAGAAACCTCTAGTTAGCTGTGGTTTAACAGTACATATATTACTACAACCAAAGCCACTCACAGAATCTAAAGTGATAAATAGCATATTTGTGGTGTAGTGCTTGTAGATATGTATGGTACATTGTCCTGTTATCTTTTGGATACTTACCCTTTTAACATTTTTTCCCCCTTTATAGAATTCTAAAAATAAAGACTGATCTTGAAATTAAAATGCTTAGTTTAACAATATGACCGGTAATTAATGCAAAGGTTAGGGGGTGTTCATTAATTTGTATTATAACGATCAATTATAATAAATTAAACATTACATTTATAGCTGATCAGACACTAGCAGCGAAACTTGATCTTTGCTTTCACCTCTATAGCTCTTAATTAAACGTAATCCTATTTTGAATTTTAAAGAATGTATAAAAATGGTTTAACAGTCTTTCTAGTGTGTGGAATTATACATATTCGTAACTGCAGTACAGCAATGGCAAACATCCAAGCCAAATGACTTGTTTTAGATGGAAGTTAAGTCACAGACCATTGGATGAAGAGTTAGGGCTTTATATACAGATAGTTATCAAGCTGTCTTGTCTGAACAAAATGTAAAGTTTAAAGTACAAGATATAAATTTTGATTATTCTGTTAATAATGAAGGGATTAACATTCACATGATAAATGTTTTAGCTGTAGACTTTAATCCTCTTTGCAACTGAAAAGAAGCATCACAATAGGGAAAAATTATATGAACATATTGATAGAGGAGCATGCATGTTTTCTTCATTGATTAGTTTATATTAGTTATGGAGTTTCAACTTTTTATGGATTTGATTTGATTTGTTATAACAACAAAATGAATTCATGTGAACACAGTATTAAATATTACAGTAGTGTATATGGGGAAATGAGTTTCTCATGTAAAAGGCAATCAAGGAACATGGATGGCCCTAAATCTTTTCTTATCCCTAAAGCCTCTTCATTTCTTACATGACTGCATTATTCTATTTTTTTTTTAACAGCTTTCAGTTTCCTTAAAAGATAGCATTATACCATGTTTATCCTAAAGCCTTGGTCAGATCCACAGATTCAAAATATTTGTTTGAGACAAAAAATAAGCCAAAGCAGATGCTTAGCAAAAGAATATTCACCATGGAGCTGATTTTACTTTTACTATAGCTTTAGGACATGTTGCGCTCTACAAAATTGAGATTCTTCTGCTGAATGCAAGTTTAAAAATAGGTGTTTTGAAAAAGTAAGTGCTGCTTCACAGATATTCATGCAAGCTATAAAAAAGTGTTCTACCTTTCTTCGTAAGATGTTAAATTGAAACTAATCTTAATGGGTTATAAATGTAGCATGTATGCAAGAGGGAATTTTTCAAGACCTGCCCTATTCTGCTTTTTGTTTTCAGAAATTCCATGGGTGACACTCTAAGGTTGCTCAGTGGAGTTCAGCACGCTGGCTCTGCAGGAGGACTCTATGAAACAACTCAGCACTTCAATGACATCAAAGAGCATCTTCATGTAGTAAAGCGGGACATCGAGCATTTAGTACAGCGAAATATGGTAATTTGTGTACTATTAGTGTAAAGAATGGCTGTGGAAATTCAGCATATGGCTGTTAGTGAAATGTTGGGAAAAGCCAGTATGCAATTTACTGAACAATTGATCTTTCATTAAGCTGCTCTACTGAAACTCTTTTGCCTTAATGGCATGATTAGTGTTTTGATAGGCATAAAAGGCATGATATTTTTAACTGCCTTACCTTGAAATCACATTTATAATGTGGATGCAAATCTTGTGCATTTCACTGGCTAGTTACATTAATACAACTGCCCATTTGAGTGTGCATAGTTCTCCGTGTTTGCTGTTGTAATTTATACCCTCAGACATTCAGAATCTGATCACAAATGAATGTGTGACCATTTAGATGTTAATTCCTTTGATTACACTAGAATTTTTTTCAAATTGCATGAAGGGGACCTACAGCAATTGTTATAGCTAATACTTAATAAAAAGGGTTTTCTAACTATTATAAAGGTACCTGTATGTGCATGGGGGTCATATACACTATTATCATACTTGCAAAGCAAGAGCTGCAATAGTTTAAAAACCCCAGCTGTTAGAAGCTGTGTGGGAATTGCTGTGAAATACTGCATATTAGGTGCTTTAGTATGGTTGTTTGAATACTTACCTATACAGTAGCCTGAAACTTGTAACCTTTGGAATCACTCAATCTTGGTGGTGTGGTGGTGGTGGTGTTTTTTTTTTTTTTAATGATGCAAAGCTTTCTTTGTAAGCTGGGAACATTGAATCAAATGACTTCCTGTTTGTCCATCTAATGTATTTAGCAGAGCTCCATCCATAATAGGCCTGTTCTGTCTTTGGTAACAGGCCTGAGATGCAGTCTGAGTATGAATATACATCTCATTTTTTGGCCATACCATATTTAACTTCTGTATTTACAAAACAAAATTGCTTGGAATTTTCAGAAAACTGAAAGAAAAGGTTGGCAGCTTTTGTCCCACAATCTGATGTGTTCCCCTAACAATGGCCCATTATTTTTCTTTTCACCAGTTTCTAAGGACAGGTCTACACTAACCCCTGAATCGGTGGGTAGTGATTGATCTTTCAGAGATTGATATGTCACGTCTAGTCTAGACATGATAAATCGATCCCTGAGTGCTCTCCCGTTGACTCAGAGAGGCACAGGCGGAGTCAACGGGGGAGCGGCAGCAGTCAACTCAGCGCTGTGAAGACACCACAGTAAGTCAACCTAAATATGTCTACTTCAGCTACACTATTCCCGTAGCTGAAGTTGCGTATCTTAGGTCGATTCTCTTCCCCGTCCCCCTACCCCCAGTGTAGACCAGGGCTAAGACCATAAGTAATTGGCTTCAGCAATAACATCATCCGCAGACTTCCCAGGTGCCTCTTGCTGCAAGGACAGTCCAAGCATGATAGTGTGCTTCAACATGGAGAGTATCTATTTTGTATTTAGCTCAGGCATTTGGAGCTTCCCAACTACAGTCCAGATTAGATCATTCAAGGCCCCTTCACCACCATTGCACCCAAATGGCTTATGAGTTCTGCAATAAATTATTTTTTTTAATTATTATGTATGGGATACTTAACTAAAAATGTATCCTCGCACTCCCAGCCTCTGAGTAACTTCAATTTGTTCAGCTCTCATACACAAATAAAAATGAACACAATTACATCTTGAGTCTCCTGCCCTCACACTCCTTCACTTTCCCCTATTCTTTCTGTAAACATGTTTGTGGAACTTTCTTTTGAAAACATTGTTTTTTTAAATAGCAGTCTTAAAAATGCAGAAAGATTCCAATTGAATTATCTTAATACATTTTTGCTTTCTAGCCATCAAATGAGAAACCAAAGTGTCCAGAATTACCACCGTTTCCATCATGCCTATCTACAACTCACTTCTTCGTTTTTGTAGCAGTTCAAACAGTGTTGTTCATCGGTTATATCATGTATAGGTAAGTTACTCTTTTAAATGATTGATAGGTGTATCTAGGAGTTCTAATTTTAAGTTCATTTAAAGTGACATGATCATATTAATCATTGTTTTCAAAACAAACTTGTGTTAAGTTAAATGTTTCAAGTATTTTTTTTTATTGTATATTAGCACACACTATCTGTTTGTCCAGGCTGACAAATTAAAATAGCTTAGTCAGCTTTCCTCTTTGATGTATATATCCCTTAGCACAGTGCTACATTGTTAAACTCAAACATGGTAGAGGAATCTTCTTAACTCTTTCAGTTAAACTTTATCAAAATACACTGAAACTTTTTTTTTATGTATTGGGCTTGGTTTTCTAAATTACAGTAGACTCCCGATTATCCAGGCTCGGGTTAACTGGGCTGCGGATTAACCGGGATGTCTAAAACGGGTCGGTAGGGGAAGCCCCAAAGCAGTGGTGGGCTGAGCGCTCAGTCTGCAGCCACTTTGGGGTTTCCCTCACTGGTCCCTTACCAGCCGGGTTCACAGCCCGCAGCCAGCCTGGGAGTAGAAAATTCAGGCTGTCAGCAGGCTGAGACCCCGGGTGGCAGGAGCCTGGGGGTAAAGACCACAGCAGGGTAAGCTAAGCGCTTAGACTGCCGCCCCTTTGGGCTTTCCTCCCAGGCTCCTGCCATCGGGGTCCCGCTGCCAGCCTGGGTGTAGGGAACCCAGGCCGGCAGTGGGAGCTGAGTGGGGCAGGCAGCGGGACCCTGGCTGGTAAAGGGCCAGCGGGTGAAACCCCAAAGTGGTAGCGGACTAAGTGCTCAGCCCACTGCTGCTTTGGGATTTCCCCACTGGCCCCTTGACAGCCGGGGTCGTGCTGCCTGCCCCAGTCAGCTCCGCTGCTAGCCTGGGTGTAGGGAACCCAGACTAGCAGCGGGAGCTGACTGGGGCAGGCGGTACCCCGCCCCCTTGGTGGAGGGCGGCTGGCGCAAGCCCCTCTCCTGCAAGGCGGTGGGTGCACCACCCCCTCCACCAGGGTGGCCGGCGCAGCCCCCTCCCCCCCCCCCCCCCCAGGGTGCAGGGTGCAGGGTGGCCGGGGCACCACCCTCACAGTACACTCTTGATTATCTGGAATTTAATTAACTGGGATTAAGTTTTTCCCGATCATCCCGGATAATCTAGAGTCTACTGTATGTATTTTAGGGGGACAGGAAAGGTGGTGTGTGTTGGTTTTTTTTACTTTGTTTTTTAATCTAAATTTTGGGGTTGAATGTTCTTTTAACCAATCTGATTAATGTCCCTGATTGTGCCATGCTTGCAATGTAATTGAAGCTTTATTGGAAAAAAAATATTGGTTATATGCATCGCCTTCTCACGTAATGAAATGTACTAAGTTCTTTGTGCATTATCTCCTGCCTTTTTTTTTTTTTTTTTTTTTTTTTTTTTTTTAGGAGTCAGCAAGAAGCAGCAGCCAAAAAGTTCTTTTGATGATCTGTTCCTCTTGTGTGTATATGCCTGCAGTATGTATGCACAAAATATTACATAAGTCTGTAAATGAGGGAAATTCTAGTGTTTAAAATGCTTCAATATTGTAAATTATTGAATTTTTGCTAAACAAAATAAGTTCTTGTTTAAAACATTAATACTGTGGTTAAAAACAGCCCTTAGAGCAATGAAGCAAGTACAAAGGAAAACGGTGAGCCTTACTTACTTTTTAAAAAAAACATTTCTGGTAGATACTGGGACTTGACCATGGCACTCCCATCAGTAAGTTTCCACGGTAGAGAATTGGGGCTAAGAGGGCCAGTTGCTATTGCTAAGTATTTCATGTCCAATGATTTGTGCAGAAAAATATATTTAAGCATCCTGACATACGAGATTTCTTTTAAAGAAAAAATTGCATTCCTCTAATTTGGGAAAAAAATATAATTATAAATATTTTGTCATTTGGATTTCAGTTTGGCAATGCTTTAGTGGTTTGTAGATCTAAATTTCACAAGAGTTTGTAGAAATAACTTGGTAATATGTGGACCCTGAAAGACAAAGACCTTTAATAACAGTCTGATTAGTAGCTGCTGGAGGGTAGAGAGCCTTTGTTCTATGCAGAACAAGCAAACAAAGGCTTGTCTCTTGAGACAATGGGAGAAAACAATACCTTCTAATAGAGTAGAGGTCCTTTAAGCAGTTGTGTGGGGATTGTTAGGGTTATAATAGTTTCATGGCTGACCATAATTTTGTAAAGTGATTGATGGAATCTCTCTGACAAAGAGTTAATGTTGCTGATGTTTCTTAAACTCCCGTTGAGATAAGGGCATATTTAGATTGACAAATGCCTTTATTTTTATAAGCTGTTTCATGAATATAATAGAAATATCACAGTGGAGACGGTTAATATTTTACATAGTAAGTATTAAAAACTAGGAGTTGTGTGTACATTTCCTACTTCCTCACAAGCTGTTGCCTCAGATGTGTTTTGCTGTTAGTCCAGCAAATCTTACTGAACCAGTATTGTGTAAGTTAACCAAGTGTTCAGTCTGGTGGATTTGAAGATTGTTTAATATTGCTTATCATGTGAACATTTGCTTCAGGGACAAAATGGAACAGATGCTCAAATTAGTAATAAGAAAAGGATTCACTCTACTTTGTTTACATATCCATAGTAATCTGTTCTTGAGTAGCTCTCCTACAGAGTTAAAGTATTTCTAAGTTTGTGTAAGGCACACGATGAAAACTGGACATTGGGACTGTTCATTTTTAATGTGTTTGTCTCAATACCTAGAGAAATTGTCTAGAACTTAATGTGTGCAACTTTGACTCCTTTGAAGGAGGCAACACATGCTGTCAAGTTCAGTGTCATGAAAAACTATTTGTATTGTGCCTGAGAATTTGGAGAAATAATAAATCTATGCAATATATTTTTGTTACTTAAAAAATTAAACTATCCTATAAATGTGGATGTCTATGCTATACCAATGAAGTGTGATTAGATCCTTTCCACACTTATTTGTATAGCTAAAGTATGTGATACGCTATAAATGGTATAGTTTACTAAATTTACTTAAATTATGGGAAGGCTTTGTTTACTCGACCGATAGGAGAAACTACTGACCCAAACTGATCTAGATAGATAAAGACAAGTCAGCGTCAGAACCCTTGTAGCCTAGAGTAACACAAGGCAGCAATTAATCTGCTCTCTTCTCTCACACCAGTAAAGTATTTACAGGTGCCTTGGACTAAACCAAATTAATGAAGAAAATTCCAGGGTTTTATCAGATTGTCTTATTGTAGTTCATTATCTTTCCAACAATGCACAGTATTATTTCTTTCATCTCTGGAGCTGGAACATGGTCAGACAAACAAAATCCTCACTTTTGTGATAGATAAATAGTTTGTATGTTCTGCTGAAAGAATAGATCTCATATGGGTCCTACTTTCCAGAATACATTTGGTGAAATGATGTACAGCTCTTAAAGATATCTTCCAATTAATACATTCTGGTTTCTCCATTTTGTGAATCTCTCCAACTATGACTTGGAATTGGAAATTCATATGTTCAATTGGAAATTAAAATGTTGAAGCAACCAGTGGTATTGTATCTTGTGTGGGGAAGAGGAAAACATCGGGGGCAACTTGTGTAGTTTCTGAATTAGCTCACTATCATGTTAAATTAATGCATTTATGCTGTGGATGGACCTGATCCCATGGGAGTCAGTAACAGTTTACCATTGACTTCTGTGGAAACAGAAGGCCCAAAACGTGTAACTTTCAAAAGGTGATTGCACCTAATTTTAGCAATGAAACAATAATTCATGGGTTATCCTTGCTACTTGCCGGAGGGGTGAAAACTATAAAACATCTTGTAATTACTTGACTTTACTCTCATTCCTACCATGACTTTAAATTGTGGCTTTTTCATCAGACTATCTTGTTAGCTAAAATACTGTTTAATTAGTGCCGCAATGTTGTGTTCAAACACACTTGTGTGTTTTTTTTTTTTCAAATAGAAATGGAGTCTTACAGAGATGAAAGAACTTGGAATCTAATTTTAACAGTTTGAGGGGCAAATTGTACTGGTCTGAGTCTTAAAATTGAGCATAGCATGATAAATGGCACATAATAAATTTGGAAATGGAGAGAGAAGCTCAACACATTGGTGACGAGTACAGTAATGAGTCATCTGAACCCTTTAAGCAAAATGCAAAATCACTGTTATTTAAATTGACTGTTTCCTGTTTTTGAGAGACCTTGACTTGTATTGATGTATCAATTACTGCAACACTGAAAAGGTTGTCCATCTGTTGTTTTGGAAGTGAAGAACATAACCTTATTTGAATAAAGATACATATTTTAGTAAACCTTTTCCCTCTGAATTTGGTATAGTAACTCTTCACTTAATGTTATGTTCCTGAAGAATGCTACTTTAAGCAAAACGATGTTAAGTGAATCCAATTTCCCCATAAGAATTAATGTAAATAAGGGAGGGTAGGTTCCAGGGGAATTTGTTTCGCCAGACACAAAGGCAGTCTGTCTCTCCCTCTCTCCCTCCCTCCTTCCTTCCCCCTCCCCCCTCAATGATGAGTGTGAAGCTTGGTTGAGGTGGTGAAGTCAGAAGGTGGGATATTTCCCAAGGAATGCCTTGCTGCTAAATGATGGACTAGCACTCGACTGAGCACTCAGAATGAACAGATTGTTAATGTAGCCTCACACTCTACAAGGCAGTAGGAATGGAGGAAGGAGACTCAACAGATTCATGGCAGTGGCTGCAAACATTCTCTGTGAAAACTGAACCCACGCTATCCTGCTGGAGCGCACCACTCCCTCCACTTCCCATGTGTGTGAATGAGAGAGACACACATCACCCCTTTAGGTACGTTGACCCCTCTCTAAGTACACTGCCTTCTTAAGTAGATCATCAAGATGAGACAGCAGCTGCCGGCAAGCTCCTTCGATCCTGAGCCCTGTCATATTCCCCCTGCTCTGTGGAGATGGAGTACAGGAGTGGGGGGAGAGGAAGGACACCCTGAAATCAGTAGGGACACCCTGACAGAGAGCAGAGCACAGCAGTAGCAAGAGTGACACCTGAACTGCCAGGCAATTGATAGCCTGCTGGGCAGCTGCGGCATGTGGAATTTAGGGGAGCTGATGTGGGGGCTGCCAGCCCACCCTGGTCCCAAGCCCCCACTAGCTCCAATGAGCGGCTCTTCCTGCAAGCAATGGACAAAGCAGGTGGCTGCCAAACAACATAATAAGGGAGCATTGCGCGACTTTAAACAAGCACGTTCTCTAATTGATCAGTGACATAACATTAACTGGGATGAAGTTAAGTGAGGAGTTACTGTATAGCAGTCAATGAAGTCACCTTTTTAAAAAGAAATCTTTAATCTATTCCTCATGGTGTCCTATGGCATAACTTTTAGAAAACTTTAGTGCCCATTGGGGACTGAGGTTCCACCGATTTGTCTCTTGGCTTAATAATGCAGAATGCTTACGATGAGGATTAACTACACTAACCCTAGCATCAATTCATTTTCTGGGAAGGAATGAATATCCTTTTTATCATCTTCTGTTAGCCATAGCTACAAATCTTAGTGTTTGACTACTCTCAATCTACTTCAGCTCTGCCAGTGATTACAGTAGTAGGGTTACACAAATTTACGATTGAATATAGCCTTTCTGAATCAGCTAAGTATTTAATTCCTAA
Organism: Sternotherus odoratus; assembly: GCA_032164245.1. NCBI lineage: Eukaryota > Metazoa > Chordata > Testudines > Kinosternidae > Sternotherus > Sternotherus odoratus. Next base: position 88,849,432 of record JAVMKO010000007.1, read on the forward strand.
TTTCTGTGTTCACTTAAACCAGTGTAACGCTGCTGCCATGACATTAGTGTAAGTGAGATAGGAGTTACTTGTCTGTCTCATTTAAGATATAAAGTAAAGAGAGTGATGCAGGGTGGTATTACTGCCTGTTAGATAGAATAAATAAGATTGACTGACTATGTTTAATTCACACACAGTTGTGCATCAAAGCTGACAATTTTGACCCTACAAGTGTGTTCATTGAGCTTCATAACAAACATCATCTAAAGAGAAGCTGGAATAGTTCTCTTCATTCTGCTGCTTCATTCTGTCAAAGTCAAAGACCTCTTCTACAATAGAAGGTTGTACTTCTTCCTCTATACATGTTATATGGCTGGATAAAATGGTACAAACCTCCCTAATGTGGATGTAGTTACATTGCTATAAATGTGCTTTATACCAATATAGCTGTTCCTGTGTGGGAAGGGGGATAACTACCAGTAGGAGGTTTTTATATACTGTTATAGCATTTTCCAATCTAGTACTTGGACTGGTATGACTGTACTGGTTTAAAAAAAAAATCCAGTCCCTAACAGAGATAGATAGTTATATCGGTACCACTTTGCATATTGACCGCTCCAAAGTTTATATTGGTTTGCAACGGGGCTGTCAAGTGATTAAAAAAATTAATCGCATGATTAATCACACTTAAACAATAATAGAATACCATATATTTAAATATTTTGGATGTTTTCTACATTTTTAAACATGTGTATTTGTTATAACACAAAATACAAAGTATACGGAGCTCATTTGATGTTTATTAAAAATATTTGTGCTGTAATAAAAAAATCACCTAAATCAAGTACTGTAGTGCAATCTCTATCATGAAAATTGAACTTACAAATGTAGAATTATGTACAAAAACCCCTGTGTTTAAAAAAACAACAACAACAACAACAAAAAAACACTTTAAAGCCTACAAGTCCACTCAGTTTTATTTCTTGTTCAGCCCCTTGCTCAGACAGAGAGGTTTGTTTACTTTGTCAGAAGATAATGCTGCCTGCTTCTTGTTCACAATGTCACCTGGTTACAGTAGTAGGGTTCTGTTAGATAATGATCCAAAGCAGTTTGGACTGATGAATGTTCATTTTCATCATCTGAGTTGGATGCCGCCAGCAGAAGGTTGATTTTCTTTTTTGGTGGTTCGTTTTCTGTAGTTTCTGCTTCGGAGTGTTGCTCTTTTAAGACTTCTGAAAACCTGCTCCACACTTTGTCCCTCTCAGATTTTGGAAGACACCTCAGATTCAGGCATATGTATGTTTAGCATATCTGGCATGTAAATACCTTGCAATGCTGCTACAAAAGTCCCAGGTGAACACCTGTTCTAGCTTTCTGGTGACATTGTAAATAAGTGGGCAGCATTATCTCCAGTAAACATAAATAAACTTGTTTGTTTTAGTAATTGGCTGAATAAGAAGTAGGACTGAGTGGACGTGTAGGCCTCAAAGTTTTTCTTAGTTTAGTTTATGTAACCAAAAAAATCTACATTTGCAAGTTGCACTTTCACAATAAAGAGATTGCACCATGATACTTGTATGAGGAGAATTGAAAAATACTTTAATCATTTTTACAGTGCAAATATTTTTTATTACAAATATAGAGTGAGCACTTACACTTTGTATTCTGTGTTGTAGGCTAGGGGAAAGTGTGAATGAAAGTTTGCACTCCTTAGTTACTAAATCTTACATAAATTTAGCAAAAAGTGGTTGGCTGCAGGGTTAGAATTTTATATAGATATAACTTTAAAAGAGCATCTAAGTGCACTTTCATTAGCACCTTGACCCTAAGACTCTCAAAGCAAAGTACTTTACAAATTTTTGATAAAATAGCTTACAGATTATTAAAACTCTAAACCTAGTTCACTTTGCACTAATTATGATGGTTGCTTTCTTTCTCCATTTTTCATGGACAAAGATAGACAAGTCAGCTCCATTTTATACACAAAAATACACAATGGTTTTCCTGTTGTGTTTTGCCTAGACTGTAACCTCTTTTTGGAGCAGGAACTGCCTTATTTTTTTGTCTTTTACTGAGCTGAGTGTCATACTGGTACTTAAGTCAGTTTTCCTTTCAGGTTCTCAAATGCTACCCAAACCTTCCCCCCCACCCCCTTTCCCCCAACAAAAATTAAAATCCTGCTGTGTTTATTTCAAGCAATATATATATAATATGCAAACCACAAGATTGTAAACCACTTTAGATGGTAGGTGGTCAGGCTGTTTCAAATGAGGAAACAATCATATTACCACTTCCTGAAAATGCTTCCCTCTGACAATTAGCATAATTCTTCTTATCCAGAGCTTTCTTAAACCAAGCCTGCAGCTTGCGGTCTCTCTGCTAGATGTTTGGTAAGGTAAGACACCACTTGGGTCTTCAAGGGCTTGAGATGATTATCTTCCAACATGCTGGTGTTTGTTAGCTTGTGTTGTTTCTCGCGACAGCTTTGTGTAAACATGAAACAAATACTGGTAATTCTGCACCCTGTTCGATTCCACAGCCAAGGACCTGTGTCCTGTTACCTCTAGAATCTGACTAGAATGATAAGAAACGGTGCTTCTCTTCAGCCATTCCAACTCTTGCTGGCCTTAGCAACTGGCCACTCGTAGTTGGTAATACTGAAGACTATTTAAAAATCTAGCAGTGTTCGCAAGGGCAGCTGTCCTGATTGGCTAGTGTCCATAACTTTAGGATGCTGAAGTGGCTGGCCAGCCAATTCTCCACACTCCAAATAGCAGGTTGTGGTTGCATCCCACAGTTGATGCTTGACACCGAAGTGACTCTTCCACAACCCAGTGTATGTTGCTTTAACTACAGGTAGAATATATTCAGGCACTAGTGGTGAAAAACATCTAGGACTTTGAACAAGCTATAGCATAATGAGATATTAGGTTACAGCTACAGAAGAAGCCAAGAGATCCTTCTCCAGTGCTCCAGTGACCACATTGCAATAGAGGACAAAATTGGAAAGGCCAATGGAGAGCAAGGTTTCTGAGAACGGTGAATGCTAACTTATGTCAAGTAGGTCCCAAAATACTTTCCTTCCCTCACCCTAAAAATATTAATTACTTTAAAGTCTGTGAATGAAGGTTATTGAGATTAAAAATGTTGCAATCGAATTTATGTTCTGTGTGCAGTAGAATGTAAGAACTTAAGGGGTGACCTGATTAGTCTGTAAGTATCTATATGGGGAACAAATGCGACAATGGGCTCTTGAATGTAGCAGAGAAAGTATAACACGATCCAATGGCTGGAAGTTGAAGTAGCCAATCTGGAAATAAGGTAACTTGAATGGTGAGAGTAATTGATCATGAGTACAATTTATTAATGGTCATGGTGGATTCTTCATAACTGACTATTTTAAAATCAAGATTGGATGTTTTTCTAAAAACTATGCTGTAAGAATTATTTGGGAGAAACTACTTTGGCAGGTGTGAGAAATGAAGGGCGAGTAGCTCTCTTTGATGGACACCCAGCCAGCAAGTTAGCTGTAAAATCCAGTTAGCTGTTCTCTGCTTGCTTTTACCTGTAAAAGATTAAAAAATCCCCCAAGTTAAAAAAAAAAAAGAGAGAGAGAGAAGCTGTGCCTTTGTCTATTGTTCTCTCTGAGCTGAAGAGATGGGGCAGCAAGAATGCTGTGTAATGTAAGTAAATTAGAAATGTTTAGAAAGATGTGAGTAGGTTTTTCTGTTATTTTTTTAAGGCTTGTGGACTTTTCTCTGTGCTAACCCCAAATGCTTTTGTTTGCTTGTAACCTTTAAACTGAACCTCCAGGAAAGCTATTTTGGGTGCTTAATTGTTGGAATTGGTCTTTTAAAGTCTAGCAAAAGCCTAAGATCCAAATGTATTTTCTTTCTTTTTGTTTTGAATAAAATTTACCTTTTTTAAGAGTGAGATTGGATTTTTGGTGTCCTAAAAGGTTTGTGCATTTGCTGTTTAATTAGCTGGTGGCAACCGCTGTTTACTTTGAGTTCTGTTTCCACTTGTGAGAGTGATGAGGAATCGAACTCTTCTAAAATTCACCTGTTCCTCACCTCCTGGCAACAAAGAGCTACCAGGGAATTTCTTCACATATGATGTGTATTAGAGCTATGGTGTTTTCCAGTTTTAGTTAAGTATGAAAGTCTGTTTGTTCATGCCTGAATCTAGGTCTGTCAAGTGCTTAGACTAAAATTAGGGAGCAGGGATTGGGACACACTAGTCTGGGAAGACAGGGGTAAAATAAATGTTCTTATTTATGTTTTCTTATCCTGCCAACTGTTTCATATCTGCAGCCAGAATTACAATTAAGATATATCCCTTGAATAATTTTCGCTTTATATTTGCTCTACTTCTGTGGAACTAAATTTGGGCAAACAATATTAACTTCTCACTGACTTAACCCATGAACAGGCATGGTGATCACCCTTTATTTTTAGAATAGCTTGCCCATAACTGCTAATTTTAAAGGGCTCTAAGTTTTCGAGTTATTAGTATTATCCCAAAACATTGTTACAGTCCACTAATAGGATGCAATCATGCAAAGACCATGCCTCTCCAGACCCCAGGGTTTATGGAGGAGTCCTCAGGAAATCACCCTTACAGCAGTCTTCCTCATTTCTTGCACTGAGACTCCTTTATGGGCCTGAAAGGGAGGTGAGGATCTCACTCTGCATGCCAACCCTGCTTTCCTCTCTTTGGTCTTGTGACTATGGTGATTAAATTGTGAAAATTCCCTAATCTGTTTGCATAGCTGTCCTTTGCCTCTGGTTTGCTGCTTGCTCTGTGCAGGCTTGGGGGATTGTTAGCAGAAATCCCTGATAAAGTGATGTGCGAGGGATATGGGTGTTAGAGGCAACTAGGAAGCAGAGTTTGGATGGAGCTAGAGTAGGGCTTTGTTGAACCACAGACCTCTTCTAGTTTGGTGTTTCCTCCCTGTAACAGATACCAAAAAGGGCCGTGAAACAAGAAATGGGAGGAAGTCTATCTTTGGGGCTTTAAATATGGATGTGGCAGAACAGCCACAGGTGGAAAGGAAACATTCATCACATGACTCATAGCCTCAAGTGGTCTTTGTACATAATTGGATTGCTATCACTGTGCATCACAGTCAGCAAATGAGTGTGTAAGAGGAAGATGGGCTGCACAGGAGTGTTGCCAGCCTGCTTCTGAAAAGTCATCTCCTGTCTTCACCTCGTGATATGATCTTACATACATTCGTAAACAGAGGAGAGGTCTTGATCCTAACAAAGAGAAAGGGAGTGTTTTCTAGGGCTGCTGTTCCAGAAGCAGCAGGGTGAGGTTTTTCTTGTACCAATACATCTGAATTGACTCTGTCACAGTAAATGACTCCAGCCAAAACTAGAGGAATTCCAAGTCCTTCGCTTCAAGAGTACATCAGCTAACCGCCTGAAGAATAAAATGCCCTAAAAATGCACCAATAATTGTCGTATTTGAGTACCCGAATCGCTGCAGAGCTGTCAGACCAGAGAAAGCTTGTGCAGGCGATTCTAAATGTCAACTCCATTCTAGCTCTCTGGGCACTTTGCAGGGGTGGGGCAAGATATAGCCAGATGTTTTGCAAAGTGTACAGAACCATGCACCTATGAACCCACTTATGCAGGACCTAGTAAATCTGGTATTTCTGCTATGCCCACATAGCGGAAACATGCCACCTACTGTACACTGGGGAAGAAGACCATTCCTCAGCTCCACGTGCATTTGTCTGGACTATGCACGCGACCTGGATTTTATCCTTCAACAGCAGCCATGATCTACTTTGGAAGCAATTTCCCTTCTGTGATAGGCATCACCGTGCCCATCTATAGAATCTGTAAAGATGCTATGTAAATGTAACACGTTAATTACTATTATTGCTACTATATTCTGTGTGATGTGGCCTCATAGTAAGTTAGAGATTGGCAACTGTATCTGTGCAAATTTTTAATGGTCCTTTGTCAAAGCAAAAGTGGTATTTCCTATGCTGAATGTAGCTGTACTCTGGCCAATGAACGGAGCAGGTTGGGTTATTCTTTTTTTTGTTTGCAAACTGCATGACCAGATAATCAGTTTTATTCATTATTTGGCAAACAGTTTGTCCAACAGTTTCAGTTTGTTGCTTGCTCCTGAGCTGCAACTGGGCCAAGTTTCCTGTTCAAACTGTGATTGGTCACCTCATTTGCATGTTCTTGTTTCTTGGTCCCTGACTGGATGACTGAAACTTTAGAACATACTTGGGGCCCAGTTTTGCCAGGTGCTGAATAAGCCAGCAAAGTAGAAGGCAATTTCTACTCCCAAAGAGTTCAGTTATGCAGGACCTTCAAGGGGAGCAAAATGTTTACAAAATGATTTCAGGCTTCAAAAAACCTATATTTTTTTAGATCTTTTCAGTAGATCAAATGAATTTTGTTTGATTTTAAATTCTCCTCAGTAATATTTATCTGTTTTCAAAAGGAAAGTTAGTCTGTTGATTAATCAGAGATAATCCAGGATTACTGGATATCCTGCACTTTTTTTTTTTTAGTAGCAGGGAGTGCTTTAATTAGAAAGGTACTAATGTAGATTAGGGCATTAACTGAACTTGACTCCTCCCATATCACCAATGAAATGACCACTGCATTGGGAGAGCCATTTTGATAATCAGAGCTCAAAAAATATTTAATTAAACAGTACCCAATAATCCTCGGTGTGATTATTAAAATACCCCAAAGTGTACAAGGCATTTGAGATATGTAAACAGTTTTCCAACTTAATCTAATCCAACAGATTTTCCAACAAATCTTAAGTACCAGCTCCTGCAAACCCTTATGTGAGAATACCCAACTCCACACAACTAATTCCACTGAAGTCAATGGGCTCTTTCATGTGAGTAAGGGTGTTCAAGACCAGCCCCAAGAAGACAATTTTCAGACAAAGGATAGCAGTGCTGTAAACTAGCTGAACCAAATGCATTTCTTCTTACCCGACTAAGAACCTTCAGCACTAAATATTTCATGCAGTGCCAATCAGTGATGGTCTGACTCTAGAGAGAAAGTATAGTGCCACAAGCAAATCAGAATGGTGGAGGAAAAATGGGAAGATATTTCTTCCCTCTGTTAAAAAAGAAGTTATGATCACACTAAGGATTCGTTCATCTGTCACAGAAAGGCTTGAAAAAGCAGATGAAGAAAACCCCAATGTACTGTACTTTCTGTTCAATGGGATAAAAATACTAATGGATAAAAGGATTGTTTTTGCTTAATGAAGAATCCTAGTTTTCAAATCTCATTGGACTGTGTACATCCAACAGGATTTGCTGCTCAGTAGCCTAAATTTTACAATTCTGTTGTGATCATATAATCAACCAAGTCTTATTTTAATTCAAATGCTGTGTGTTCTCTTGAAAGGCTCTTTGGTCTCCATGTAATTGAGAGTTTCAAGACTACAGAAATCAAAATGCTGTTGTGAACTATGTGAATTTTTCTGTATTTACAATTAGCTTAAGGTATTAATATTAAAAGTAGGTAGCTGCATCTAATGATTTTTTGGAGTAATCTGAACCATCTGCCTCTAGATACTAAGGAGTTCACCATTTTAATCCAGATTATGGCTGACGGACTGTTTTTGGCATCCACTTCTCACTAGCATTGTGCCCTTGAAGAGCTGCTGAGGCTGTAGAGATTCCTGTGCCGACAAACATATTGTTGTCTTTTGGGAGCCTTTTTGGTTTTGTTTTGTTTTTAAAGTTTCTTGGGAAGAAAATGGCTTTCTTAATGAAAAGCATGTTGAGCAACCAGGTAAAGAATTTAGGACTTGGTGGTGGAGGTGAGGAAAGCAAAGAAGAAAGTGGTCCTTCCGATCCAGCTGCAGCAGCAGGAATGACTAGAGAGGAATATGAGGAATATCAAAAGCAAATTGTTGAGGAGAAGTGAGTACACATTCCCTTATTATCAATGTGTGACTAATTCTTGATGACTTGGCTCATCTGAGAATAACCCCAGAAAAAGTCAGACCGTTGTCTCCTTAGCCCACATTCCTATTTTTAAGCATAGAGAACATTGCTTTCCAAACAGCCTCTCCAAAACGAAAGCTCATTTAGCTGCAGATTGTAAGATGTTTTGTATCATGATTTTGTCCTTCATCCTCATTTCCACCCTCCCCACACACTCACCTACACACCTTGTGCTGGTGTTGCTTTCTGCTTCATTATGGGCAAGAGAATTTCTTTCAAGTTTATTTCTGTAGGTTTCATGGTGTAAATGCTGGTTGCAATCTAAGAATGCAGTGGTTAATGCTGAAAATCATATGCTTTACCCTTTTAAAACACTAAATCTGATATGCTTAAAATATTTAATTTTCCTCATTTATCATTGCAAAAATTGAGGAGAGGATAAGAATGAAGAATGTAAAGCTGGTAATGTTTATTGGAAGGATGCTTGACTTATTTCAAAACTATCAATCTAAACCATTTTTTCAGTTTCCCAAACTCTATTAAATGAAGCAGAGAGGTTTTGCTCTCTGTTTACAGCTCAGGAATTTTATTTGGCTGATAATTGCAATTTGTAAGCACATTCTGACAAATAAAATGTATAGGCACTGTTTACATAGCAGATATAAAGTAAAATAATGGATTTCAAGCAGATAGCAGTTTAAACCCTGCATAATTATAAAGAAAGACAACTGAATTCTAAATCTCCACTGCATCTAGTTCACTAATGATCAATTACATAATGGTTGTATAAATCCTACATGTAAGATGATTATAGGTGAAAGGTTAATGACTTAAATTCCATAAGAGGTAGCCAGGTCTATATTTAGCAGCAGCGACTTCAGTCATAAAATTCTGAATAAATATAACCTGTTTGTGTAAACAATTCAAAATGTTATCTTCTTTTGTGGTATATTACATACAGGGAGATTTATTTTTTCGTTTCAATCAGCCTGCAAAAAGCTCTGCTGGAATAGATAAGCAAAGCAAGAAATCTGGACAGGAGAAAAGATTTGAAAGAAAAGAGTATGTTCTTTCAATAACGTTTTGAAGTCTGCTGTGTTAAATATAGAGCTGTGCTATAAGTCAATAACTGAACAATTTTCCTTCCAGCACAGGCGGGCATAGAGGAACTGTAATGAAAATGGTTGTGTCTTTGCATAGAAAAACAGAGTGATGGAACTGGACACTGCACTGGTTCTGTAATTGTATGTCAGTTCATCCTGGAAACATGGTCACCGATACAACATCTGGTTTTAGTGACCTCCTAATTTTACTCAGTTTTACAGCTGCACAGCCTGAGGATCAAAGAGGTTAAATGACTTGCCCAAGCCCAAGATCACCCAGTGAGTCAGAGGCTCAGACTGGATTAGAACCCCTGACATGACCCCCTTGTTTCAACTATTTTTGGTTAACCTCTACCCAACACTGCTTAAAAATGCATCAATCACCATTCATAGGAAGTCATGTAAACGAGCAAAGGAGAGACTTGTTAAGAGTGAAGGAGTCACATAGTCCATTCTCCTGCATCATAACATTAATTTCACTATTCATGATAGATGGGCATCAATTCTAGCCTTGATTTTCTAGAACTTCATCTCTGAAGTCACACTTTGACCCCATTTTCTTCTTAAAGATTTGATGATAGCAATAAATAATGGGAAATGATTATGTACAAGTATCAGAGCGGTAGCCGTGTTAGTCTGGAATAGCAGAGGTAACAGAGTCCTGTGGCACCTTAAAGACTAACTAAAGTATTGAAGCATAAGCTTTCGTGGGCTAATACCCACTTCATCGGATGCAAGCAGTGGACCACTGCTTGCATCCGACGAAGTGGGTATTAGCCCATGAAAGCTTATGCTTCAATACTTTAGTTAGTCTTTAAGGTGCCACAGGACTCTTTATATGTACAAGTATGTGATGGATGTAAAAATGCAGAAAGAGAATCTCTTATTATTGTACATGGACAGGCTAACTAGAGGATTGGGAAGACATTAGGGGAGCAAATGTATGCTGCGTATGAGAAAAGTTCCGGAGTGAGATCTATTCAGCTGTGGAATAGCTTTGCAAGTGGATGCTCAAAACTGGTTTACATGAAACTCTAAAATATGTTCCACTGAAAATAATCTTTTCAAAAGGGTGGTCTACACAACCTAATAGATATGTCACAGTTGTTATGAATCACAACAGCTCATTAATCTCTAGTGGACAGGAACAGGAAACTGCATGGCAAGCAATTGCACATTATATATGCAGATTTTTAACTTTAAACGAAGATTTTCTGCTAAACCCATATTGTATATTGTTTTGAAAGCGTATGGTTAGGATTTGATCAAATCACTTTTGTTTTTTGTACAAAACCAAATATTTTGTGGAAAAAAATGCATGAAAATAAAGACGTTTGGAGAATGGTGGGAGGGGAGCATATTTCTCAACCAGCTGTAGTGCTATCAACTTTACAGCTGAAAATATAAACAATCTAACTAAAAATCATAGTAAATGTTTTTCAAATCAAATGAAGTCAAATTTTACCTTGATTCGTAAAATGGCCCTGAATAAATTTGGCGGTGACGAATGTCTGTTTATCCCTTATTTGGCTTCAGTTTTGGAAAATATTTGCTAGGAATGGCCAAATTCTAGAGTTTTGATTAAGGAGTTTTGGCCCAAAGGTAGTGTCCCTATAAAATGTCACTTGGAAGCTATGGTCATGTAAGGGGTAAACAGACCTATGACCACTTTCCTCCCCCCACCCCCCAATTACATTTGTGGTGATATAGCTTCCTCCCTTCAACGGGCACATTTCTACTGAATGGAGGATAAGATTCTCCTCTCAGATTATCAGGGAAAGATTTGAACTTTCAGATTCTGTTGTACAGAGCTCTCCACTGATCTCTGTGATAATCAATGGAAGATCCAGCCAAGTAGAGAGAACAAAACTGGAGGAGAGGCCAAAATATAACTTATGTCATTGGACTTCATTTCTTACAGAGATTAATAACCTACTAGTCTGAGCACAGGCCTGGTAATCAGGGACTCCTGACTTCTAATGCAACCTCTAACCGTGACTCCATTTCTAGCTTTGGACCAGTAACTTAACGTTGTGTCTCAAGTTCCCCTGTAAAATGAGCATCATACTAACCTACCTCCCATAGGTATCATGAAGCTGATTAGTAAATGTCTGGAAAGAGTTCTACGTATGTTTGTTGTTGTTTGTTCTGATACAGACTGTACTGTGTTAAAGCATAAAATAAAATGAGAATGACTTCAGCCTGTAGTTTTCTGTAGCTGAGTAATTAGTTCTGTGACAATAACAAGTTGTCACATGATGGGTTTCTGGTTACGCTCCTCTTATTTTGATTTCAGGATGGAGAGAGATGCAGCGTTCGCACAAAAAAAGGCAGAGAGAGCCTGTCTGAGGGTTCATCTGAGAGAAAAGTACAGGCTTCCTAAGGTAAGATGAAGTCACAATCATGACCTAGTTCGCAGGCCAATTTTAAAACAGCTGCAGTCAGACCTGCTGTCTGACTGGGAAGATTTCCATACCCACGTCATCTTCCAACAAATGTGCACATTGAGACTATTGACCCTCTTGACCAAAGAGATTCCCATGCTACATGACACTTCACATACCACAAAAATGGAGGAAGGTGGCTGCAGGTTCTCAAAAGCAGCTCCTGATTTTCAGTGCTTCCATTTTAGGTGCCCAACCTAAGATGCTTTAAAGGGACGTGAATTTTTTTTAAAGGGTGCTCAGATAAATCACCACGTTTGGCACTCAGAATCGCTAGCCACTCTTGAAAACCTTGTCTCGCTAAGGTGTGGGGATTGGGAATCGGAGATCTTAGTTTTATTCGTGGAAGAAATGGCTGAAAATTTTCCATCAGTCTGGCTTTTTAAGAAAATTGATCAAATTAATTTTTTGGCAAAATGTGTCTGCTTTAGAAAACGTTGAAGTTTTTGTTAAAAATCTTTTGCTTTTCCATGGGGTCAGGACGGACATTTTCTGACCCACTCTAATTCCTGGCTCTATCACAGCCTGCCTCTTGCTTTGGGACCCAATATAGTATCACTTAACCTCTCTGTGCCTCTCTACCTTCCCTCACAGGATTATTGTAAAGCTTCAGTGATTAATATGTATATGAGATACTTCAGATGGGCAGCACAATATTAGTGAAAAATATTTCAATGATGAAATAGCGTTACTGAAATATTTTAAAAAAATAATCTTGTGCTTTCTTACTCCAGTTGTTCCACCTACAATAATGGGGGTGAACTGCCCATTGGAGTATTACCAGGTATCACCACAATTAAATATTTTGGGTAAAATTTTCAAAAGTGCCTAGGCGATTTAGGAGCCTAAGTTCTTTTTTTTTTTTTAAAGTAACACACACACACTGAGGAGGCTAAATTCCATTGATTTTTTTTAATGAGACTTCAGCTCACAATTGTGTTGGTCATTTCTGAAAATGGAATATAGACTCTTTTGAAGACTTTACCCTGGGTTCCTGGTATGTATGATTAAGAATAAAAGGGGAGAATAATTTGCGGGCGAGACTTGTGTGGCTTTAGGTTCCTGTTATTCCTCAGTGAGAGAATTTTGGAAGGTCTGTAAGCAGAGTGCTTTGGCATGAAAAGAAAAGAAGAAAAGAGGAAGTTGGAGCTGAATTGGCATTTGGAGCCTTTTTTAAATGTAAAGCTTCATGTAGCGGCTGTACACCAAGCATTGCTGCTGGACTATTGTATGACAGAGTCTTCAGTTAAATGACATGATTTAGTTAAGGCTTAATTATTCACTTTTAACAGCTGTAACTACACTAAATATGGGGGACTGAGCATGTTTCTTGCTTTGGAGCATCAGGAACATTGTAGATAGCATGATTAAACCTTAAGACAGTGGCATTTCCATGACTGGTATCCAAATGAATATGTAGAAAGATGTGTATATGTCTGTCCATAGAGTTAAATCCATGTGAAATCAGAGTATCTGGAATAGTTGCCCAGAAAATTGACAAGGATTCATTGAGACTCCAGCCTGTTCTATCTGACTTCATGCCTGGCCTTCTCCAGCGGCTGTCAGTCTGACCCAAGTATGTGATTCATCTCCACTAATCAGAACTTGTAACCACACCTCCTTTTTCTTTTCTACTCACTTCTGAGTTCAGAGTTGTAGCGTTTTTCTATAGTTTCAGCCTGTGGAAAGGAGCAAAATATATTTTTTGCCTTCTACATTTCTCTGAGACATGGCCTTAGAGACCACTGTGAAATATTGTGGACCATAAATCACTGCCACCTGCTAAGTGGACTTGTCTGGTGAGTTAGGAGAGCTCTGCAGGAAGATCTAAAGATTGCTTTGGTTAATTTCGTTTGCCTATTCTCTGCTTGAAATTTCAGCTTTTATTCCCTTTGTGCTAAAAGACTGATTTGTCCTTATCGGTAATACGTCTTTTCCCCTTTTGATTCCCCACTCAACCCTCTTCCTGAAGGCTAACAAGCCCTACAAATAATTCTGGACCACTCAGCCTTCCTGGGGAGCTAATAGCTCTGTGAGCAGCTACACTGGACTAGGCCTGGATGTAGTTAGGAATGCTTAGTCTCTTCACCTTAAGCCCTTTTGTACTGGACATTTCTGTGTACTGTATGAGCAACTGACTCCTGAAAGTTTAAAAGTCAGCCTTGCATTGTCATTTCTTCCTGCAGAGGACTGAGTTTACATAATAATGTTTATCTGCTCTTCCGAGACTGCCTTGTAATAAAAGTATTTTTCTGACCACAGTATAACTGTTAGGACCAGGAACCAACTCAGTTTCTTATATAGAATCAAATAGATGTTATTGAAAGTGGAGATTGTCTAAAGAGAAGTTTTGTCCAAACCCCTCAATCCTCTCCTGTGTTAACTGAGTTTCAAGATTTCTCTTCCCATATTCAAAAATACATGAAACACTCTGGGCATTTAAAAAAACGAGACTACTCTCAGATTTTAGGGTCAGAGGGGTGATCATGATCATCTAGTCTGACATTACAGAGGGATCTAGACAAATTTGAGGATTGGGCCAAAAGAAAGTTGATGAGGTTCAACAAGGACAAGTGCAGAGTCCTACACTTAGAACGGAAGAATCCAATGCACTGCTACAGACTAGGGAGTGAGCGGGTAGGCAGCAGTGCTGCAGAAAAGGACCTAGGGGTTACGGTGGATAAGAATCTAGATACAAGTCAAGAGTAGACCCTTGTTGCCAAGAAGGCTAATGGCATTTTGAACTGTATAAGTAGGAGCATTGCCAGATCAAGGGACATGATCATTCCCCTCTATTCATCATTGGTGAGGCTTCGTCTGGAGTACTGTGTCCAGTTTTGGGCCCCACACTACAAGAAGGATGTGGAAAAACTGGAAAGAGTCCAGCGGAGGGCAACAAAAATGATTAGGGGGCTGGAGCACTTATGAAGAGAGGCTGAGGGAACTGGGCTTATTTAGTCTACAGATGAGAAGAATGAGGGGGGGACTTGATAGCTGCTTTCAACCACCTGAAAGGGGGTTCCCAAGAGGATGGATCTAGACTGTTGTCAGTGGTACCAGATGACAAAACCAAGAATAATGGTCTCAAGTTGCCATGGGGAAGGTTTAGGTTGGATATTAGGAAAAACTGTTTCACTAGGAGGGTGGTAAAGCACTGGAATGGGTTATCTAGGGAGGTGGTGGAATCTCCTTCCTTACAGGTTTTTAAGGTCAGGCTTGACAAAGCCCTTCCTGGGATGACTTGGGGATTGGTCCTGCTTTGAGCAGGGGGTTGGACTAGATGACCTCCAGAGGTCCCTTCCAACCATAATCTTCTATGACCTCCTGCACATTGCAGGCCACAGAATGTCACCCTCTACTCCTGTAATAGACCTCTAACCTCTAGCTGAGTTACTGAAGTCCTCAAATCATGATTTAAAGACTTCAAGTTACAGAGAATCCACCATTTACACTAGTTTAAACCTGCAGGCAACCTATACCCCATGCTGCAGAGGAAGGCAAAAAATAATAACGTCCCCCCCCCCCCAGAATCTCAGCCAATCTGACCCAGAGGAAAATTCCTTCCTGACCCCAAATATAGCGATCCGTTAGGTGTATATTCCTTTGTCAAGAGTTCCTCTGGATGGCATTGACTGATACCCTCTTGGAACAGGGAGCATTGTCTTGAGTTCTCTGCTTGGTGTCCTTGAATCCCTTGTTTGATCCCGTGATCTGCACCCCGAGCCCTGGTTTTCATTCTCTGTCTCTTGTAATCAGTTGAGTTTCTGGCTCTGTGACCCCTCCCTCACCTGAGAGGGTGGGCTTTCCTCTGTTTTGGTGGACTCTGTCCAGTGACCCAGGATTCAAATAGGCTGAATCAAGATACATTGTATTGAACATATGACTACTAAGTCAAGGCTTTATCAGTAAAGTTCTAGTAACTAGTACAGTGTATGTAAACGTCAGGTTATCGTAGCAGTAAACTCATAGCATTTTCCTGCAGTCTTCTTTTACTGGGTGGAGGCAATTATCTGGGATGATGGCCCTATTAAATGTTGAAAGTCTCCATGCAACTTTGTCCTCTATATTAACTAAGCAGCAATAATGAAATTAACAATCCACAGGGAGTTCAACACATTCAAAATGCCTTCAGCTAACAAATTATTAATCCACCAAGGTACTTCATTCATAATGGCTCAGGGTTACTATCACAGAGGTTATGTAACAGCAGGGAATAAAGAGTCAACCCTGGGCCCACCTTATTAAGGCCCAACTTAAAGAAAAATTAAGAGAAAAATCTTCCCATGAGCTGTCAGCTCTTGTAATTTTAACTTTGCCAAAGCACAGATTTGAGAATGGATTTTTCTGGGAGGAAAAAACAAGTCTACGGCATCTTTCCTGTGCAAAAAGAATGTGCTGACTACTGAAATGAGTAAGGAAAATGTCAAGTGCCAGCAATAAATCTAACACAGTTGAGTCCCTCTTATATTAACCCCTCATCTGAATTCTTCTGTTATCCTAATTTAAATTATGTTCTTCTGTGGGCATCATTTACCTGGAAAAAATCCCAGTTTTATTGACACTTCCATTTACCAGAATAAATTCCATGACCTCTGTTTTGCTTGGATAAACGGGATTTTTACTGTAATAGCATAAACATTGCTGAAGGCTACCAATAGAGCTGGTTAGAAAACCCGGGAAAATAATGTCACACTTTTTATTTTATTTTTTCCATTTTGCATGATTTCGAATGGATTAGTTTTCATGATTTTTTTTCGCAATCTTTTTACCAACATTTTATCAAAAAGTCTTATTTAAGAAAAAGTGTATTTTTTGTGGGGAAAAAACTGGGGGTTCCATTTTCTATAATGTCTTTAAAAATAATGTTGATTACTCTATTTTAGACCAATTTTAATTCATGGCAAGTTTCACCAAAAAATACATTTTTCTCAGAAATTTTTGTAAAAAGGTCATTTTTCATTAAAATCTTTTTGCGTGGAAAAATTTCCATCAGCTTTAGCTAGCACTACAAGACCTCTTGCCATGAGTTTTGTTCTTGCTTATTTGAGCACAGTAAGAAGGATTTAACCTGGTCAAAGTTGATAAAAATACTGAAGTCACTTGGTGTCCCTTCTTTGCTTTGATCTGGAAGGTGGAGAAAAATAAACATACTCGAGGACTCAGACAAGGATTTTTTTAGTAGATTTTTGCTGGGGCGGGAGTTTGTTGCCCAAACTACTCTGATTTAAAAACAATTTTGGAATTTAGTGAGAATTGTGGCAGTGGAGTTCAATGTAAATGCATGCCTTGTTCATGTATTGTTCAGGTTACCCCAATAGATCAGTGAAGTGCAACAAGAAGTTTCTTGTTCTGGCAGAGGTGTATTTTGATATACTTCCTAAAATGGCTCTGTGGTTCCTTGGCTAAAATGCCAAATGTTGTCATTGTTGTTGTCATTAATATTTGAATTGTGGTAGCAATTATTGTCCAAAATCCTATTGCATGGAGCCGATTGTAAATTTTTTGACAATTTTTTCATCAAAACCTGCCACATCATCAAAACTGACGCGTTGTGAAACAGGGATAAATATCCTGGCTTGAAAAAAATAAATTTTTTATTGTAAAAAAAAAAAAAAAATTGGTTTTGACATTTTTGACACAATTTTTCATTTCAATGTTTAAGCTAACTAGCCTGAAAAAAGTTTTAAAAAGTTTAAATGTAAACAAGACATTTCAAAATTATTGAAACAAAATGTTTCAATTAATCCAAAACAAAACAAAACAAAAAATTCATGATTTCTTTTAGACGTGGGCATTTTGTCCTGATTCAAAACAGGAAACATTTTTAAAGTCTTAAAAATATTTGTGGGACAGGCAAACTATTTCCAGCACTTTACCATTGTACTTGGTGCTGTACATACACCAAACCAAAAGACAGTCCCAAAAAAGCTTCAGATCTAAAAATTTTTAGCCACTTTAGATTCAGCTCTTCAGTACATTGGGTACTTCCTGGTCTGTGGGGAGCCTGGAAGCTTAAATTCATAACTTTGCTAGACAGACATGAAAAATCACGGACTGAAGAGAAACACTGGATTTATGGCTTAGTACAACAATTTGTAACCCACTAACAATCCCCACTCCCATCTGCTCCACTCCCGCCCCACACACATGTAGTGTTAGATATTCTATTACTAACCTTTAGTCATTAAAGGCCCTCTGGTGACCTTTTCATAAAATTACATCACTCTTCCTAAAGCATAACCAACGGTTTGTACCTAAAACTCACCAGCTTTAAAAGCAAATAACCCTGTTTAAAAAAAATCAAACTTGCAGCTTCATAAAATTACTTGGCAAACTTTGTTCATTACCAGATGTAAAACCAATTTTTTTTTTAGTGGTCCAATCTATCATTTCGTATATAGACCCTTCTCCATAACTGAAAACTTGCTGACTGACTTTAATTGCTCACTGACCTCAATGAAAACTGCTTCTGTCAAATGTGGTAGGATTATTTTTAAATGACCCTGTGTAAAAATGAAAAGTGGCTCTGCTTTTCCTCTGCGGACACACTGCAACCCCTGAACTCTCTGAGCATCCCCCTAGACTCTTGTCTAGTCCCTGTTCCACTGGACACTCGCAGTTGTCCTAGATTCATTGTTTCCAAAGAAGCAGTATACACCAACTTACCAGTTCCACCTCAGATCACCACTCTGTTTAACATACAGCACTTAGATATGCTTATAGTGAAAACCAATAAAAGTAGACAAATAAAAGTTCATTTAAGTACAGGGATTTGGGAAGTAGCAAGTCAAAGTATTAGAAACAAATGATTGCATGTCAAATAAAATTATATAATACATGTTCTAAAACCTAGACTTAATTAACCAGATACTTTCCTGTCTAATTAAGTTTAGCTCCCCAAAGTCTTTGCAGCGTTTTCAAGCCAGGTTGGCTGTGATCTTCCTTTCATAAGGCTGAACACATTGATGGTTTATCTCCTCAGTGAAGGATCCCAGATGTACCTCAGTACTCCAGGTTATACTCCCCAAATTCATTGTCTTTGCCCATAAACAAGATGCCCCCTGGCTGTTTTTGTTTTTTCCTGTAGGTCGCCTCTCGTGTGAATTTATAATCTCTTCATTAGCATCAAGCTCATTAAGACCCTGTCAGACATTGACTACACAATGACCAGCCAGAGAGATGAGGGTCTACTACCCCCTCCCTGAACAAATCTGTGTATCACCTTCCAGTGACCTGTCAGCTCACATAATTTAAGGACATAGTTTTCAGTGTGGACAGATAACTCCTTAAATATTATCTGTACATACATTTAACAACGATTATGATAACTAGTAAGCTACTGAGTCTTGGAAGACACCTTACATGCCACCCTTTAGTGAACTATTATATAGATACCTGATCCAGGGAATCCCTATAAACCCCTATATGCATACCCTTTGTTCCTTCTGCCAGTTTGAACGACCAGGTCTTCAATATTGTCATAATCTTGTCGTAATACCCCATCAAGTCGATAATCTTGTGCATTATCTGTCAGGATGTTAATCCTTAAGCATTCAAAATGATTTTCCTCTACATTATCAGAAGCAGACAATGCTATTTTGGACGTAAAGGGCCACCTCCCTTCCCCTTTTGCCACTTGATCCTTCCTAAATAAATTATAACCATTGATTTTAACCTTCCAAAAGTGTGACTCACCCCACTCAGTAATACCAGCTAGATCAAATTTATACTCACAAATGAACAATTCCAGTTCTTGTTTGTTACCCAGGCTCCTAGCACTGGCATAGTCAAAGTATTTCTTTTCTTCATGTCCCTTGATTAATTTTGTTCTCAACATCTCAATTTTGTGCTAAATGATGGCTCATATCTTCCATCACTTCACCCTCTCCTTTTGCAATTAGTTTAACTCCCTCTAATACACCAGCCAGCCTGTCCGTGAGGAGATTGGTTCCCCTTCTGCTGAGGTGGAGGCCATCCAAACTTTTTTGAAACTGTTTGTTGTCCCCAAACCTGGCACTTATTTAACCACAAAACTTCTACTTTTTTGCCAGTGGCTGGAAAGGATGGGATTTAGATGGGCATTGGTGTCAATGCAAGGGGTAGAGCTTATCCTTAGCTCTCCACCAATCTTTTATCCATCCAGCAATCTCAATATGACATTTGTTGGGGTCAACATGTTATGCATGCCCCTAAAGCCTGAATACTTCATTCTTGGAGAAGTGGATTTTGTAACATTGGTAAGTAATAAAGAATAAAAAAAATATATTGAGGGCAAATTTAATTGCAAAAAAGTTCATTCAGCCGCCATAGACTTTAGAAGTAGAGATTGAGTCATAGGCCTAAATCTGTAAAAATAACTAGCATTTAAATTAATGGATGAGTAGGAAAAAATTAATGAAACTTTATTTTGCCTTCTCAGTGTGTGTGATGAACCAGCTAATATACTTTCTTCTCCTGAAGCAATATTTTACTGCTGTTACTTCTGTGGGACTAAAATCCTCAGAGGAGAGGTTTTCAAAGGCACTAGCCTGGTTAGGGGCCTAGTCCATGGCAGTGCCTAACTGTGATGTTGAAAAACTCCCCGGTAATGCCAACCCTCCCAGTTTTGCAGGGAGTCTCCTGGAATCTGGCTCTATCTCCCGGATGCTACTGAAGTAATAGAATGAAATTTAATAGTGAGAAGTGCAAGGTCATACATTTAGGGATTAATAACAAGAATTTTAGTTATAAGATGGGTGCGCATCAATTGGAAGTAACAGAGGAGGAGGACTTCGGAGTATTGGTTGACCACAGGATGACTCATAAGCCGTCAATGTGATATGGCCTTGAAAAAAAGCTAATGTGGTCTTGGGATGCATCAGGCAAGGTATTTCCAGTAGAGATAAGGAGGTATTGGTACCATTATACAAGGCACTGGTGAGACCTCATCTGGAGTCAGAGTAGATGATCATAATGGTCCCTTCTGACCTTAAAGTCTATGAATCTATGAAGCCAGTGTGGGAGATTTTACCCTGCTTAAAGTCCAGTGGTGCAGCAGGGCTAAGGCAGGCTCCCTGCCTACCCTGCCCCTGGTACCACGCCGCTGCCAGAACCAGCCAACACATTCCTGCAGCAGGGAACTGCGGCCAATGGGAGTGACAGGGGCAGTGCTTGTAGGCAGGGGCAGCACTCAGAGCCCACTGCCCCCAGGGACATGTCAGCTGCTTTCACAAGCGGTGAGGGGCCAGGGCAGGCAGGGAGTCTGCCTTAGCTCTGTTAGGCCGCCAACCAGAAGCCACCCGAGGTAAGCACCACCAGGCTGGACCTCACCCCCTCCTGCACTCAAACTCTCCTATCAGAGACCCCATCTCCTGCCCCAGCCCTGAACCCCCTCCCATACCCAAACTCCCTCTCAGAGCCTGCACTATGCACCCCCTTCTGTATCCTAACCCCCAGCCCCAACCCTGAGCCCCTCCTGCACCCAGACACCCTCCTCCTGCATTCATTGGTTATAATCCAATTTTCCTCCCTCTGATCATAGAAAAAATATATGAATTATACATTGGAAGAAACCCAAATATTTAGATTCAAATTATTTCCCCCCCAAAGCATACCCCTTCATTATCCTTCTAAATTACTGCATAATACTCTCAAAAAGGTAATAGGGCAGCCCAAACTGCATTAACCTTTTGGAAACATTGGCCTTAATCTAAATAACAGACTATTGGCCTGAAAGGCATCAAGGTTAACAGTATCAAAAAGTATCCTAAGTGTAAATAAAATAATGAATGTCAGGATTAAAAAGGGCTCCCACATAAGTGCAAACCCTAAAGCTCCATGCTATTTGCACCAGATTTATAGGAGAAAACCGTTCCTTAATGAACCTTAATCCTATTAACAGCATTGTCAGTTTGGGTTTGTCATTGAAAAGATGTTTTCATCCATGAGAGGTATGATTTGTTGACAACTTTTGCCTCTCCACAGTAGTCAGCATATCACCTATTTCTAAGGTAAGATCTGTCTTTACTGTGTTTTTTTAATACTGTGAACTGGCTTCAGCTTAATAATTGATTTTTTTACCCAACACTATCTTGGTCTCAGGGGTATTTCTTACCCACACACAAGGTCCCATTGAAGTCTCAAGTTTGTAGGATTAGGCCTTAAAGGGAAGGTGAAAATAGGAGATACCTCATGAGTTGCATTTAAAAAGCTCATCAGCTGGGGGAAGTTCCTATTCTCCTAACTTAGGTTATGATGTCCACAATTGTGTACTAAATAGCATGTCACTTGAAACATCATCATTATGGGACTGTGGGGCTAGTCTGAGCCATGGATATAAATATACAGCTAACCTGAGAGATTTTATCAGCCGAGGTAATTCCAAAACCAACCATGAAATGCGAGTAACAATAGGAAATTATTTTAAAGGTGATCAACAAGGAAAACAAAATTAGGCCTACTATTGTTTCTTTATAATGTATTTGGAGAGCTTTTTTTTTTTTTTTAAGACGAGGTTGAATGAGAGTTGCTGCTTATTATTTACATTAGAAAGTCAGGCCTTGTGTCTCTTCGTTTTCCTCAAAGACTTCATGGATGACTGGAGAGCTGTGAGGATGTTATTATTAGAGAAAGAATGCCAGGTGAAACTAGGGTGACCAGATGTCCCGATTTTATAGGGACAGTCCCGATTTTGAGGTCTTTTTCTTACATAGGCTCCTATTTTTCCCCACCCCCCACACTCCCGGTACCAATTTTTCCCACTTGTCTGGTCACCCTAGGTAAAGCCTTGATAATATGTGAGGGGAAGTGATTCTTATTCAGACTGTTTAAAATGTTGTCTGACACCTGTCTAACTCAATGGACTGAATAAGAGTTTGAAGAAAAGCTCTTTTGGTAAAAATTCTATAGCTTCTCCTTTCAATTGAAGGATGACAAAGTTCCAGATTTATATGTCTGGCTCCTCTAAGAAAAACTTTCAACAAAATAGAGAAGATGGGACTTGACATTCCTACTATTTATAAGGTAAAACAACAAAATTAAAGCACCTAGCATGATGAGATCCCAGTCCTGATTGCTGGGTTCTGGGTGCTAAGATATAAATATTTAATGATACTGATGATGCACTTTGGGACTGCATGCGCAGAGGAGCCAAGAAGCATGGAGGTGATTGTCCCTTTCTGCACAGAAAAAGGAAGCATAATGGTAAGGGGACTAATCAGTAGTCAGCAAAACATTCTCTGCAAGATATGGGAAGAGCACAGTTCTCTGCCTTAAACATTGCATTTGGTGGCCTGATTCATCACCACCTAACTATAGTGTTATGCTGGTGTAATAGTGGAATAACAGTGTGGATTCAATACCTTGACTGGTAAGGTTAGTGATAACTGTAGATATGTTGCTTTTGCTGCCTACTTTGATTTGTCTAGAAAAATAGATTGAAAATCCTAAGACATTGGTGAAACTAACATTTTAATTTTAAATACCAAATCTGATTCTAAAAAATATTTGTCCATGTGACCTATCTCTGAATTGGACATCGAGCAGCGCCTGAGATGTCAGTTCTCAATGTTATATTCCAGTATTTGATTTACAGCCGTTAGTTAGACAGAGATAGTCTTGCATTATTATTTTTAATTAAGGCACAGTCAGGGATAGAGTCCAGCATACTGAGGCCTGTGCTAGATCAAGAGATATCCATAGTTTTGCTTCTGTTGGACTTCTGTATCAGATAGATTTGTTTTTAAAAGTAGGCTTAGACTGTGTTGTGCTTTACACCAGTGTAAATCAAACACTATTATCTTTTGTCATAGTAGTGCCTAGTGGCTCCACTGAGATCCCAGTGCACTGAGCTGCACTGTACAAACATATAGTAAGAGACTATCTCTGCCCTGCAAAGTTTACAGTCTAAATAGATGAGAGACTGAGTGGGAAAGGATAATGGAGGTGAGACAACCTGCCCAAGATTAGTGGCAGGGCTGGGAATAGAACCCAGGTGTCCTCAGTCCCAGATTCATGGTTGCTGGATATGAAGAGTCTCTCAGTCAATCCCATTTGAATGAAAAAGTTTATCCTCATCCATATAATGGGCTCATTATAAAATGATGCACTTACATTCTCTCTCTTTTTAAAAATAAAATTCAAAAAGGAACACATTCTCCTCTTACAATACAAGAGGAACAAAAGAAACACGTCATAAATGACATGCAGCCTCATAATCCCTAAATACCTTTTTGGTTTTGGAGCCAGAATATCATGGACTCAATTTAATAACTGCACTATCCTGAAATTAAATGATTTGCTAAACGTTACGGTGCATGTTACATAATCTCTTTCTGCCTCGTAGATATTGTCAAAGCACAAAGAGAGACTTTCCTGAGGAGGAGAATTTGGAATAGTGGTTTTTCAAAGACATACTGGGCTCCCTTATGGGGCCAAATTCTTTCTCTGTAGAACAGATGTATCTCTGCTGTAGAAAGAGGAGGAAGATTTGGGGATTCCATGCAGGCTCCACACACCAGTTGTGCACCGTGGAACTCTGCAGGGGTGGGAGGTGAGATCTTTCTCCTTTGCAAAGGGCGTTTGTGAGGAGAAGGAGTAGTGGATCCATAAAGCTGCCAGGCATTCTTCTCCACTGAAGTGGGAGTGCACTGCGCACAGTGTTACTGCAACCCTGAGGCTGCAGCAGTGCCATTGTGCCTGGGGGTGCAGAATTGCTTCCCCTCGGTGCATCATGGCAATCCTAGCACACAGCCACGGCCCTAATGAAGTCCGATTTTGCATGCAACTTTAATTGTTGGTGCAGATTCGTTCTAATTTGAATTGCCACCTGCCCATTGCAAAGCACTGAAACAACCCTGAATTCTGTTCAGTTTCACCATATCCAAGTCCTGTTGTACGTTAGACACAGGCAAATCATATGACAGAATGATAAACCTTAATGTAGTCTGTTGCTTAATGATATTGAGGAGATTGTTTGACTCCTCTATGGATTAGTCTGTGATCTTTCATCCCTTTGGCTTTGATTTTAAATAGAGTTGATCAGACTGAATGGTTAGACTAGATGATTGCTAATTACACTGATGTATAAGGTCCAGAACCAGCGCTCTGGCTTAGAGCAGATGCTGTTTTAAATGAACTAAGCTAAGGCAAAACAGTGGCTAATGTACACTATACTCTGAGAAGTGCAAGTCCTCAAGTGAGTGTTGAAAAGCACTTGCAGAATCATGTAGAAAGTAGTGTGTGACATTATGGGTATGTCTTCACTACAGCAGTAGTTCGATTTCCTTTATTTCAATGTTGTGAACGCGACTGTATACAGTCGATGTTGTGTGTCTTCACAAGGCACAGCTAAGCACAGCAAGTCGACAGTGTCTATCCGCAAAACTTTTGCAAGCGTCGACATGACGAGCGTTGCACTCTGGGTACCTATCCCACAGTTCCCTGATCCCCCAGCAGGCACCATTTTGAGTGCTGCACTATGGGTAGGCATTTCCAAATTTCGCGCCCTTTTTCCGCGCCGCCCACCCCCCATTACGAGCGGTGCACTGTAGGTAGGCATCCCATAATTCACGCCCTTTCTCCGTGCCGTGCTAATGCCATAGCATTGCAAGCATGGAGCCCGCTGACACCACGGCTGCAGTAATGGCCGTTGTGAGGACCTCGATCACGGTTGCGGAGTTCATGCTGCACCGTCTGCAGAGGAGGAATGCGATCCGGGGAGAACTGCGCTTTCTGGAACCCGACGACAGTGAGGAGGAGATGGACAAGGACGTGCACAGCGGGGACGACCTGGACACTGCCGTTTTTGGAAGTAGGGCGACTGACAATCTGTCAAATTTGGTGGCAATGCGGCAGGCTCATGCCATCGAATGCCGATTCTGGGCCAGGGAAACAAGCACGGACTGGTGGGACCGCATAGTGCTGCAGGTCTGGGATGACTCCCAGTGGCTCAGAAACTTCCGCATGCGAAAAGGCACCTTCATGGAACTATGTGACTTGCTGTCCCCTGCCCTCCAGCGCAGGAATACCAAAATGAGAACGGCCCTTACAGTGGAGAAGCGAGTGGCGATAGCCCTCTGGAAGCTTGCAACGCCAGACAGCTACCGGTCAGTGGCGAATCAGTTTGGGGTGGGTAGGTCTACAGTGGGCTTTGCTGTGATGCAAGTAAGCAGGGCAATCGTCGAGCGGCTGCTACACCGGGTTATAAACCTCGGAAACCTGCAAGCCACAATAGATGGCTTTGCCACCATGGGATTCCCTAACTGTGGTGGGGCTATAGATGGGACTCATATCCCTATCCTGGCACCGGACCACGAGGCCGCCGAGTACAGAAACCGGAAGGGATATTATTCAATGGTCATGCAAGCAGTGGTTGACCACAAGGGACGTTTCACCGACCTGTACGTGGGGTGGCCGGGAAAGCTTCATGACGCTCGAGTGTTCAGGAACTCTAGGGTTTTTAGACAGCTGCAGCAAGGCACTTTCTTCCCCGACCAGAAAATTTCCGTGGGGGGGCTCGAAATGCCGATCGTGCTCATTGGGGACCCAGCCTACCCCCTAATGCCCTGGCTTATGAAGCCCTACACAGGAGCCCTGGACAGGGGTCAGGAGCTGTTCAACTACAGGCTGAGCAAGTGTAGAATGGCCGTAGAGTGTGCATTTGGCCGTCTGAAGGGGAGATGGCGTTCGTTACTGATTCGCTCCGACATCAGCGAGAGAAATATCCCCATTGTTATTGCTGCTTGCTCTGTGCTCCACAATATCTGTGAGAGCAAGGGGGAAACGTTTATGGCGGGCTGGGAGGCAGAGGCAAATTTACTTTCTGCTACTTATGAGCAGCCAAACAACAGGGAAAGTAGAAGAGCACACCGTGAGGCCCTGCGCCTCAGGGACGCCTTGAATGACAGTTTTATGAGTGCCCGAGATGGCGTTTGAGAATCTGCTCCCTTGCTGTGCTCTAAGCCTGCTGCCCTTGAACCCTCTTTACCTCCCCCCTCCCCATGCTCTTGCATATTGTAGAGTAGCCCCACCCCCTTCCCCCACCGCGTGGCGCCCACTGACCCGCAAACTGCAAAGCAAAGGCCAAAAAATCTCTCGCTATGGGCTAAGGTGTTTTGGGGGCTCTTCAGACCGCTTGCGGACTGTTCAGCTTCCCTGCTAGCTACCGCTACGGGCTGGGGGGGGGGGGCGGTCAGCGTTCGTGGGGGGGGGGGGGGTTGGTCGGTCCTCAGCAGAAAAGAGTACTTTGCAGCTGGGAATCTTTATCTCCCTACTAATTGCAGTCCGTATCTCAAACAGGCAACCCTGAATGACATCACTTTGCTGAGAATTTCTCGGAGAGATAGGGAGCGCATGCTCCTTGCCTCCATGCAAAGTCCTGGTCCATACGCCGCAATGCTAGCCTGCTCAATGATACCAGACAACTTACTACTTTCGTGGCGTGGGATGGTGTCCTATCACGGGGGACCACATAAGGCGGCTCTCCCCAGAAATCTGCTGCGCTGGATTCATCGCTACCTCCTGGATAGCTTCCTTGAAATGTCCGCGGAAGACTTAGGGTCAATCCCGGAGTATATTGACAAACTCTTTGAGTAGAAATTGACCAGCAATGAAAGCATGCTAAGACCTTAGGGCAAGTCACTCATTAATAAATGCTTCCTTTACAAAATCACGCGTCATGTAATCCCTTAAAAAAGAAACACTTACCCCCCTGGGAGGCTTGGGAGGGTGCTGGCTCCAGGGTGATAAACAGCTCCTGGCTCTCTGGGAACACGGGTTCTCTGCTGGGCTCCTGCCGCTCCGTGAGATTTTCCTCTTCCTCATGGTCGTCCTCCTCGGAATCAGTCTCCTCCCTGACGATTATCCCATCTGCGGAGTCCACGCAGACCGGCGCGATGGTGGTGGGGGCGCCCCCCATTATTGCATTTAGTTCATTGTAGAACCTGCATGTCCGTGGCGCGCCCCCTGATCGTCCATTTGCCTCCTTGGCTTTCTGGAACGATTGCCGCAGCTCCTTTATTTTCACGCGGCACTGTGTGGTGTCTCTGTTGTGGCCCCTTTCTAGCATGGCCTTGGAGACTCTTCCATAGGTGTTGGCATTCCGTTTGTTGTTGCGTAGTTCCAACATCACGGATTCCTCTCCCCAGATAGCGATGAGATCCAGCACCTCACGAGTGGACCATGCTGGAGCTCTTCTCCTCTGGCTGGTCTCCAGGGTAGATGAGCTCTGCATGGAGTCTTGTGATGCTGAGCTCTGCATGGCGGCTAGTGCTGCTGATTGCTCTGAATGGCGACTGAGCTGTTCAGGTGAGCTGGCCACGCTGACCAAACAGGAAATGGTATTCAAATGTTCCCGGGTCTTATCTACCTGGCCAGAGCAGCGAGTTCAGAGTGCAGTGCAGAGCGGTCACAGTGGAGCAGTGAGGCAGTTCAGAGCGGTCAGAATGGAGCATTGTGGGACAGCCTCTGGAGGCTATTAATGTCGGGTTCCGTCTTCACTAGCCCACAGTCGAGCTTGGAATGTCGAGATTAGCCTTATTTCTCTCGTCAGGCTGGAGTTCCAAATTCGATCTTGAGGGCCCTTTACATCGACGTTAAGGGCATGTATGTGAAGACAGGTACACGTTTAATTCGACCTAACGTCGTTAAAATTGAATTAAAGTGGTAGTGAAGACAGGGCTTATACTTTCCTCAATGAAAATAATGCTTACGTCTGTGCTTTCCTCGACAATGAAAACAATATTTACACCTATCTACCTTAGGATTTTATACTGGTACCTATTCATAGTGTTTGAACACCTCCCATGTAAAATCATTAACAATAATTCATTGGTAGGGATTGGTAGGTTTTGGGATAAATGTATTACAAGGGATTTTTTTCCCAGCAGTCTCTGAAATGAATTTGCTATTAAGTCCAAGACTTTCAAAATGGGGTGCTAAAGTTGGCCACCTTCTGTATATAGGCACCTGAGTGATAGAACTGATTATTTTAAGTGTTGGGCACCAGCTAGCTCCCACTGAAAATTTTGGTCTGATTTTCTAATAGAACGAATCTTCTATTATTTGTCAGGCTTACAAAAATCAGTAGAGTCCAGATATCTAAACTAAATTTCCATTTAATAATCAAAGTTGGAAAACTGGAACTGGAACTTTGAGAAGCTGCCTTGAAAGGAAGCTGAGGTTTATATTCTTCTTCTTTTACCATTGGTAGTCTGTTCCCTACGGGAATTCTTAGCAAGATTAACAGACACTGGGCTAAATGCAGATTTGGTGTAAGCAGCTGCAATTCCCCTGACTTCACTAGAATTGTACTTGCTTACATCAGATCTAAATTTGGCCCACTGTAGTCAGAGACTGGTTGAATCAAAAAAATTGCCTCCTGAAGCCAAACTTCAAACACTTCAACAGTCCAGGCTCTTCAGTCCTGGGATTATGGTTCAACTCCATCATCGACCATGATAGTGGTGGGCTGAATGGATGCTGTAGACACATGTGCATGTATGGATTTAATATACAGAATTCATTATGTAGTATTATTAATGTATTTATTGCTACAATTCTAAAGCTTGTGAATTCTATGGCTGACCAGTTAATTTGAGTTTGTCTAATTTGAAGTCTGCCCTCATCCACTTATACTACTGGTTGGGAAGAACCTCAAGAAGAAAAACTCCTTTTGTAGCAAAAGTTTCCTTATTAACACATTAATTCTATAAAGAATATTATAATATTGTTACTGCCTTCAACAGATCAAGTGGTAGCAAATCATATTCCTATTGTTTCTTGCGAGCAGCCACGAGATGGCATGTTGATTTCATTTGCATCATATTAAATCTGGTATTGCCCAGGCTATTTTAACAGCATATATGAAAAGTCAGATTTGAGGTAAACAAAGCTATCAAGTATATTGTCACATGGAAAACTCTAACAGTAAATAATGATTAAGCAGTTGGGTAAGCCAATCTGACCTCCCTTGCTATAGAACCGAGACTGAATGTCCACTGCACATGCGTATTCTTTCATTCATTCTTACACTGATTCATTCATACAGTCATTCAGATACGGGAACCCTCTCACTCTCTGAAACACCTCCCGCTGACAGCATTACTGCTTATTCAGATTGGGCCCTAGCTACTGTCATGCTTCATTTTGGAGATATAATGAGACATTGATGCTTATCTTGGGTGTGTGAACTGTGTCAGAATATCCTGCTCTTGTGAATGCTGGGCCCATCAGAATTCACCATAAAATTTGAACAAAATGGCCATTGTTTGAAAAATTGACATAGTCCCATTGGCACGGCTTTTCGGCAGGCAAACAGGAAACAAGCGTGTATAGTATTTGCTGCATTTTGCTCCCTTTAATTGCTTAACTAGTTCCTTCCCTTGCCTCTCGTTTGCATTCTCAGACTCATGCCCAACTTCCATCCTCTCTTTTGTTGTCTCAGTCCTCTCATTACCCCACTTAAGACATTGCAACCAGTGCTCTGATTATGCACAATACAGCCCCTCACTTTCAGCATGTCAGACATAGACAGAACTGACTGGAGACCTACATACAGTTTCTGTTTTGTATATTTGGTTTAAGGATGATAGAAAAGAATCTCTGTCCCATTATTTTATCCTATATAGAATCTAATACCACACTCATCACTGTAGTATGTGAGCACTTTCTCATGTGGACACACTTTTTGAAGAGCCTTTGGTGGAAGTTTTGTTCTTAAGGTTTGTTTACCCATGGATTAGTTCCTGATTAACTCCATGTGTGGACATTCTTATTCCAGTATAAGAGTACTGTGCTTCTGTTTGGCAAACACAAACCCCACGTGTTGACAATCCCTAAAATTCCTTATTGGCCACCAGATTCCTTTTAAAGTTAGTTAATAAATTGGGCCTTTCAGAAGTTAGCACTCACTAAATAGAATACTCCCCTAAGAGATGTATCTGTCCCAACCATGAGCTCCTCTGTACCTGTCGGCTTTCCCCCCAGCAGAGTGATTGCATGGTAACTGCAGGTATCATTTACAGCTTGGAAAGAAACCGATCAGAAAAAGTGACTTACTGAGTTGCTACTTTGGGGGTAGGGATGTGGCAGCCCAGCAGAATGTTACAATGGTCAAATTCTAAAAGGATGGTCCTCCTCCTCAGCACAACCACCACAAACGCTATTCCTTAGATCAGAGGCCTTTTCCAATGGTCCGAGGAAATACAATTTTTTTTTTCCAGTTGTCACTTGCACTGTGCAAACTGATACATTGGGCTTCTTTTCAGGATCTGAGAGAGATTCTGTAAGTGTTCCAATAAAAAAAAAAGCACAATTTTTCTAAAGCGAATGCCTTCTGGACCATCTGCACAATAGACTTCTTAACCTAGAAAATATTGCTTCATGTCGTCTGTAGGTCCCGGCTGAAAGAATAAGCTTCCAGACGTGAGTTATACTGCAGGTTTGCTCTGGGAGTTGCAACAGGTTGATTTTGTTGGTGTTGCTGTTATAGATAGATCACACGCACAGGGTACCAACTTGTCACCACTGTTAATGGTGTTGGCCAAGATTTTCAAAAGTCTCAAGTGATTCTGAGTGCCTCAGTTTTTGGTTGTGTTACTTGAGACACTTTACGGGGACCACATTTCAGAGAGCGCTTGCTCAACATTTTCTGAAAATCAGACCTCTAAGGTTTCCCAGGTGGGGCACTCACATTTACTTGTTGTGTCTAAAAAATCCTGACTGAAGTGCCTATGGATTGCTTCTGTGCCCACTTGAGTCAATGGAATGACTCCCATTAACTTCAATAGGTGATAGATCAGGTTCTATATTGGCAAAAGCCGTGTGCTGTCTTAACGGAATGTACTGTATTTGTTTTTCTCACAGAGTGAAATGGACGAGAACCAGATACAAATGGCTGGTGATGATGTGGATTTACCGGAAGACCTCCAGAAAATGGTGGCAGAAGATCAAGTAGAAGAAGAAGACAAGGAGTCTATCCTTGGACAGTTACAGAATATTCAGAATATGGATATAGACACTATTAAAGAAAAAGCTCAAGCCACTTTCACTGAAATAAAGCAAGCAGCTGAACAGAAATGTTGTGTCATGTAAAAGAGAAACCAGGGCTTGAGAGTTTTTGCGAACCCTATGAATTTAATACTATATCATGGGAGTTGCCTCACAGTACAAGCAAAATTGATGGAATACCATATAGTTCCAAAGCAGTATGTGTACATATGAGAGAGAGAGAGAGAGACTTCTAAACCTCCAGATTTAAATCAATATAGGGGATGTACCTGCTTGTATTGCACTAATCTAGGGCTGCTCCGTATTTTCAAACAAAAAGTTTTTCCATGGAAAAAACAGCATTTTCAAAACCAACATTTTTCATTAAAAATTGTCAAATTATTTTTTGCAAATAGTGCTGCCTTTTTTCCAAAAATGTTATTTAAAATGTCAAAAAGCTTACAAGAATGGTTTTCAATTTTTTAACCAGAAATTGGGTCTTTGGTAAATGAAAAATGTCTATAACGACTGTGATATTGTTTTCAGAAAAAATAAATCCTGAAAGAAATGTGAAAAATGAAAATTGGGTCAGTTTCAAACACTTCAAAACAAAAATAATGTTGAAATTTTGACACATTTTGCAAAACTAGATTTCCCTTTTTTTACCAGCTCTATGCAAAGCACACCAAAAAATCCTGAAATTTATAATAATGCATCTTAGGACAAATGGTTTCTGGATTTAGAACTTGCAGGAGATGCCTCACAATCACACAGGTCTGAGTGAGTCTAGTGATTTTTGTGGTAAGTCAAAAGATAGGTGGTTAGCACTAGAGCCAGGAATAATGAATAATGCAAACTTCCTCCAATTACTTTAACTGCTCTTCAGTCCTGAACTACAACACAAATGTGCTATTACAGTAGTGGGTCTCTCCTGAACTGCCATATGTGCCATATATTGTGGGTTTCTGAGGTTAACAAATATCCAGCATAGGCTAACTGGAGATAACCAAATTCATTGTATTTAATACTTATTCCGCAGGCAAAAGATGCTATAGAAATGCAAAGTTTTATCATTGTTATCAGATCCCAGATCTCCAGAAGTGACAGGTAAGTATTTTTAACTCGTGGCATCACCTTATACTCCTGCAGTCATGTTTGTTGTGCATCTTATACTGTACACACATGTGGTATGTTAGCAATGAATCTGATTGACGTCTGGGATTTGCACAACTTGAATAGTAGCTTTGTTTTTTTAGCTGTTAATTTTTCTCTCTCTACCATTTCTCATGCTTTTCTGTAATTCTAAATTACAGTTATTAGCCACTGTCGAATATATTTTACTGCTCATGAAATGCGCTACTTATAAATCTCACAACAATGAAACAGTGAGATCAGGAAAGAAGAACTAGTGCAATTGTTACACAAGTATTTATCTTACCTGCAGTTTTACAGGTATTTACATTGGGATAAATCCTAAATTCCTTACTCAAGACAAGTTTCTGATCCGCTACGCCAGTGTCAATTCTGAATAATTCCAGGGACTTGCTTCTGATTTACACAGCGGAATCTGGCCCTTAGGTTTTAGTCTTGACTCAAGCAAAACTTTCATCAGTGTCAACCAGAGACTTACCTGAATAAAGCCTAAGTAAATGCCAAGAGCCTGATTTCTCCTTTCACTTACCCTGATATAAAGTCGGAGTGACCGTAGCATAAATGGGGAGAATGAGGTCCTGACTAAGGAATTTGGGATTCGGTCCTGTAATCAGGTGAACACTAAGATTTGGTTAATCATCTTTTGATTGGTCAGGTCCCTTTCATCCCAAAAGTTCTCAAAGCACAAACATATGAAACGACCAGCTTCCAGCTGAGACAAGCTTAGCACAGCCTCTATGGCTTTGTTACAGGGAGGCACCATTTTGGATCACTTGCTAGAACTGCTGCCTGTGGATCACGAGGTTAGTTAGCTGGGTGGTCCTCTTCCATGACTGGCAGACATGAGGCGTTTCTTTTCCTAAAGGAGCCGATAAGACCATGAGATAACTCGTCCATAGCTAGTGCAAAGCATAATCTTGAGGTTAAGGCAGTGAACTGGGACTTGACATCCGATTCAGTTCCTGGTTCTGTCACAGACTTCCTGTGTGCCCTTAGTCAAATCATGTACTCGTTCTGTGCTGGAGAACTCCACCAGTAACACAGAGGTACTAACACTTCTCTGTTGTAATTAATGCTCAATACTACGGTGAGGCGGGCTGGGTAATTCCTTGGACAGATAGACCAGGATGAAATTGACAAATATTCTACGATGTGTGTACCTGGATTAATGCTCATTGAGAGGTTTATAGATCTGTCTCTCTCTCTCTCTCTGTCTCTCTCCCTCTCCCCTCTCCTTTAAGTAAAAGATTAGTTTAGGTTGAACAAATGCATTAAAATATGGTCGCTTTTTCATTGTGAACACACAGACCAAGCCTAGTCTCGCTTATCTTCCTTGAAATGGCCAAAGCAGCTTTAAGGTGGACTTCAGATACGAGATCCATGAAGAGTTCAACACCCCCACCCCCAGTCCTAGTTTTTAATGACTTCTTCCCAGCAACTTCCACCTTTAATATTGGACTAATGGATTTATTGGAGTTAAAACTGGCCCCTGTGGGATCAGCCCCCAGAACCCCCTATGGGAGGGAGTGCCTTGTATCTTTCAGTATCTACAGCATGGTCAGTGAAAGAGCTTTGTTGAGGAACTCCAAAGGAATTCCTGTTTGATTATCTTCAGAAAGAAGGTGTGGTTGCTTTGAAATGGGACCTTCAGGGGTAGGTATAGTGTGGAAGTAGCTAGGCATTCTCAGAGTCCAGAGGTGAAGACAGAGAAACACCTGCCTCTCTATTATTGGACATTTAAAGGGATTCTATCAACCTATACCAGATCTGGTAAACACATTTATTTTCCTATGTTACTTATCATACCCTAAGTCCTAAATGTGAAAGATCCTTCAGTGTACCTGTCTTTGCTGATGCTCTCTCTTTACCTGCTGCTTATCCCTTGGCTTGGCACTGAATATCAAAGAAGCCAGCTTCACTTTCAGGATTTGCTGCTGCAGTGATTGGATTGCAATGTGTGTATTGATTTAAACACAGCGGTTTGTGTTGGAATTTAAAAAGCACTGAAAAGACATTTATAGTGATCCTGAGCGTTAGTTTTATAAATTTTTGCTTTTCCAAAATGTATATTTTGCTCAATTTAAGAGGGCAACATCCCCTTGGAATATAAAGTTCTTCCCCCTTTATTCCAGCCCCCTGCTTGAATGAATGTAATAAAAATGTACTCCACTAGCTTTCTGAACCACATTGTATAACGTTTTATTGAACCAGAAAACATTTATGTGAATGGCTGCTGACAGTTTACTCATCCCATGTATGTAAGAGAGAGGAATTAAAAGACTTCACTAAGGGGTTGATCTTGCACCATTCAGGTCAATGAGAGTTTTCCATTCATTTGAGTGGGAGTAGAATCAATTTCTAAGGATGGGTTGATTCCCTAACTAATATATTCGCCTGCCTCTCCCACCACTCTATCTTGTTAGCAGTGTCCAGGCTTTGGCTTAGGTGTTGTATCAGTGCTTGCATTTAGGTTGCAAGCTTTCCAATATGGTGCTTGAAAAGCAATATCTTAGGTGCTTTATCACAAGAAAAAATAAACTGGAGAAGTTCATCCAAAACTTTTACAAGTTTATCATCTCATCAGAGGCTATAATACTGTCCCCCATCCTCAGTGCAACTCCAGCTGCCCAAAGGGATTGAGAGCACTATATGGCTTCAGCTGTTCATGATATATCATATCAAGGGCCATTTTTGTATTCATTTGGGGGAGTATATTCAAATTGTACATATTTGTGTCTCTCTTTTATTTATTTTTTACCACAACATTTTCTACCTTTGGTAATTTTAAACCAATTACCTTTTTCTGTGGAGAGGGAAAATGTAGGCAATCTCATTGAAAATGTGTTGTTTGTTTCCCAGCACATGCTTCAGAAAATATGCTCTTATTAGTTAAGGTTATTTTGTGATGTTAGCAATGTTGACTTATTTGATACATCAGTCCTGGCTGTAGAGCAGTTATGAAAGATTTGAAAGGCAGGGATGGGCTTATGGGGAACAAAAGAGACTCGGGATATTGTAAATAAGACAAGGAAGACTTGTAGCACCTTTGAGACTAACCAATTTATTTCAGCATAAACTTTCGTGGGCTATAGCCCACTTCATCGGATGCATAGAATGGAACAGAAGTAAAATGTATTTATATACACAGAAAGCAAAAAAAAAAAAAGTTGTACATTACCATACCAATTCTAAGAGGCTGTTTAATTTGGATGGGCCATTATCAGCAGGAGAAAAAATACCTTATGAAATGGATCTCTGTGTCTGACAGGAGATAACAACTATTGAAGGTAAATTAACTAGGGAAATACAATCAATTAGTACAATGAGAAAACCACTCACGAGTCCTGTTTAGCCCTTGGTTTATAGTGTCCAATTTTAAAATTAATTCCAGTTTCTCGTTGGAGTCTGTTTTGGAAGTTTTTCTGTTTTAAACTTGACACCTTCAAGGCTTTCATGGAATGACCAGGGAGATTCTCCTACTGGTTTTTGAATGTTAAGATTCCTGTCAGATTTGTGTCCATTTATTCTTTTGCGTAGAGACTGTCAGGATATTGTGTCCAGTCTATTTTTGCTAGCATTATGCACGTACAGTAAAACCTCCATTTAACGGACTAATTCGGGCGAGGGGGTGTCCGTTAAATCAAAAAGTCCGTTATTTAATAATAATTAAAAAATGAGCTGTCGGAGCAGCAGCCCGCCCGCTACAGGGTCGGGGCAGCAGCTCCGCAGCCCGCCTGCTGCCGGGACCGGGGCACCGGCTGCCAGGAGCCGTCAGCCAGCCCGCCCGGGCACCGGCTGCTGGGAGCCGGGCGGCAGCCGGCAGCCAGCCCGCCAGAAATGGATCAGGAATGCATCAGACTTGCTCAGAAATTTTGTCCGTTGCATCCGAAGTCCGTTAAATCGAGGTCCGTTAAATCGAGGGTTTACTGTAATATTGTTTCTATGATTGCTTTGAAGGTAGATAGTAGCAGCAAAAATGTACACAGCTGTAGCCCCACTTTCAGACCCTCCCATCAAAGTAATTGTAGTTCAAGCCACCAGCTATACTACTCCTTTCACATCAACCGTCCCTATCCCTGTGTATTTCTGCATCTCAATCCCTCACCAAACAGAGGCCAGGTCTACACTGGGAGGGGATCGACCTAAGATACGCAACTTCAACTACGTGAATAGCATAGCTGAAGTCGGCACATCTTAGGTCAACTTACCTGGTGTCCTCACGGCAGCAGGTGGCTCCCCCATTGACTCTGCTTACTCCTCTCAGAGTACCGGAGTCGACGGGGAGCGCCTTTGGGGATCGATTAATCGCGTCTAGATTCAGGTCTCCTCTTTCTCTCTCTAGCATTTTGTGAGCCCAGAGATTGAAAGTTGGGCAACTACAGCACTGATTGATTGTGAGACGCCTGCAACTGACCATGGAGCTTGAAATAGATATAGGGCTGTGCCTGCATATAATTAATTGCAGGATCTGGGCCTAAGAGGAGGTGAGATTTGAATCAAGGTGTTGACCATGTCTATATGCAAAAGTTGTACCATTTTAACTATACTGGTATAATGAAAGTGGTACAACGCCCCTGGAGTGGATGCAGTTATACCTGTATATCTTAGGGCTTGTCTATGCTACCCACCTGATTGGCAGGCAGCAATTGATCCAGCAGGGGTCAAGTTATCATGTCTAGTCTAGACACAATAAATTGACCACTGAGTGCTCTCCTGTCGACTCCGGTACTCCACCAGTGCAAGAGGTGCAGGCGGAGTCGACAGGAGAGCATCAGCTGTTGATTTACCACAGTGAAGACACTGCGGTAAGTAGATTTAAGTACGTCAACTTCAGCTACGCTATTTACAACCCCACACGGTAGTGTAGACAAGCCATTATTCCTATATGGGTACAGGGGGAGAAGATATAGCTGTAAAAGGCATCTTTACATTGGTATAACTGAGTCTACACAAGGATTGTCTCAGTATAACGACATTGGTAAAACAAAACGTAAAACCATATTCCTTGCCAACGTGGTACAAAAATGGTGTGTAGACTTTGACTCTCTGAGTTTGAACATCATCTAACTTCAATTAACATTTCTGGGGAAAGAAGGCATTTGTTAAAGATTCAGTACCTTTCTTCAATTATGATGGGAGATCTAACAATATAAACCTGCTGCATCCCAACAAGTCCTCCAACAAGTCTAGGTGAACCAGATCATCATTCCTAATACTGGTAAGATAAGAAAACAGTTAGAAAATAAAAGAAGAAAACCTTTCATCCCATGTTTGCACAGTTGTCAAGAATCACAAATGGTAAAGCCCAAAAGTTTTAAAAGCCCTTTGCAGGCAACTTTTAGGAGAAGCATTCAGAAGGCTAAAGTGCATTTAAAGGCTTCTTTTAGAAAGAAGAGGGCATTTTCAACACAATCTGTTTAATGAATTTATTATATTTGTATCTTAACTGCTCTGGCAGCACAGGTAACGCATCCTGTGGCAATGGGCTACAGTCTTGGATCCAGGCAGAAATTGCATTCAAAATACGGCAAAGGTGATGTGTATGTAAAGAGAAGGGAAAAAATTATATATTTATTACCAGTCATTTATAAACCATGCGTCTCAAAATGTGTAATCAGCGTTACAAAACCATTAGAAAAATCGTCTGTGGACTCTGATATTTTAAAGTCATCAGATGATTACAGATACAGCAGGTGTCATACTGTGTGTCTCCATTAGAAATATGGAAGAAGACTAAAACCAGAACATTCAAAGTCTGTCAAAATATGTACTCTCCTTCTGATGGGAAGTTGACCATGCTTAACCCAGTACAGGTACTCAAGCTGTTGGTAGCAGGTTTGTCTCTGAGTCAAGTGTTGCAGGTTCAAGTACAGTACAAGAACTTTGGCTCATACCCACTGTGGCCACTGTAGAAGGTGCTATAGTACTAGAAGTGTCTTCCCTCATCTAGCATATTTAAACTGACTGTCCCTTTGACCTCTCAAGGAGGAACTTAAAAATCCAGCACCCTGTAGAAAAGAGGAAAGGAAAACCGGTTTGTTATGGGATAGAATAGGCCCAGCGGCCCCCTGCTGGAGGCCTCAGGGTCCTGCAAGTCATCTCAGGTAAGGAGCAGTGGAGTGGTCCTCCAAGCAGACTAGAGAAGGGAAGGGCCTACAATTGGACATCAGTAAACCCTCAGAAAGGGCTGAAGACTGGGGCCAAAACAGGTTAAGAGAGCAAAACATTGCCATTACAGTCTGATGGCTGGGCTGGGCTGGGACTGGTTGAAAGGCTGTGGACACACCCAGCTCGTGAGAGGCGGGTGTCAACATTTCCTCTCTAAATTTCTTGAAAACAGAAGCTAATGTCTATGGCTGTGGGTCAGCTATTGCTAAGCTCATAATAGCACTCCATTTGCCTTTGTATGTGCTGCAATACCAGTAATTGAAATAGATGTTTGAAAATGTATAAAATATCAAAAAAATTATTCTATTAACAGCATGATTAATCGATTAATTTTTAACCGCTTGACAGCCCTAATAAATATTTTTTTAAAAACTGTTTGAAAAGTTGAATTTTTCCCCATCTTTTTGCCACCGAGTGCAATAAAATGATTGATGTGCCCATGGGATTGGATTCTCCCGCTTCACACACACACCTTTTCCTTTTGCCACTTTGTCACTTTTCAAAACTTCATCAACTTTGGAATTGTTAGAGACTGACACAAAGAAAAAATGGGTGTGCATGAAAATCCTAGACAGCATTTGTGCTATTGACCTCCGCATCAAGGAAAAGAAAGGGGGAGAAGAGCTTTATCTGAAAAGGGGGGGGGGGGAAGGAAAAAAGATTGAGATGAAAAATTTCAGCCAGCTCCTTGAGACTCATTTCAGACAAGAGTTCCATCACACTCAAGTATTAGGGGGTAGCCATGTTAGTCTTGTTGTTTTTGTGGACGCAGGAGTCCGGTGGCACCTTAAAGACTATTTGTTTTTCCAGGATACTCTGGGTCCTCAGTGCCTGAAAAATTTCCAGATGTCTGGACAAGCAACCTTTACCAGAACTGGCTACAAAACCTTAGTTGCGGACAGTAACCAGGTATTAGCTTCCTCAGGTCTGGCCAGTTTATTAACCTTAAAAAAGGCTTTGAAATTCCTTATAAGAATGGCTATACTGGGTCTGACCAATGGGCCATCAGGCCCAGTTCCCTGTGTTCTGACTGTGGGCAGTGCCAGGTGCTTCAGAGGTGATGAGCAGAAAAGGCCAATTATTGAGTGATCCATCCTCCGTCCAGTCCCAGCTTCTGGCAGTCTGACACTTAGGAACTCCCAGAGCATGGGGTTACGTCCCTGAGCATCTTGGCTAACAGCCATTGATGGACCTATCCTCCTTGTGCATGTATGGTGCTGTATGTAGAACCAAAGGAGAGTCTGGTGTTAGTTGCTGTACAATTACATTCCTCAGTTCAACTGTTTGAACCTGATCCTGCAGCCCTTACTCTGAGGAGTGCAGGCTTCAGCAACAGGCTGTGAATTCCTTTATATTGTCTCATGTTGAGTACATTCTTTGTGGTTTCACTTCAATATAATAACGATTCTGTGCCATCATCAATGAAAACTGACTGCTCTTGATTTTAGAGACTGGATGATCAGATTAATGGAAGTGTATAAAAGTAGGGAATTAGTTGGATGATGGCATCGATTTTATGTGTAGAGGTTTGACAAATTAAATCTTTCCACTTCCCAGGGATATGGTTTGCCCTGATTGCTCCAAGGGGAGAAAGGGAGACCTGTAAAATGGTGCTGGAAGCATTTCATCATTAAAATAAAATGTAGATTTTTATTTTAAAGTCAGGTTAAACGTGAAAATAATTGAAATGTAAAGGACCTGATTCTCACCTACATTAAGGTACTTGTATAGCACCATTTAGATCTATGTAGGGCCCCTTTATGCAGCCAGAATGGAGTAAATGAGAATCAGGCCCACAATTTGATGCAGTCTTTGTTCATTAAGGACCAAATCCTGCTTCCTGGGGCCTTGTCTACTTGTCAAATACAACCCTAACAGAGAACTTATATAATAATCAATCATATCCCTTAACCCACTTACAAACAGGGGAGCTGATCCTGCAAGAAGAACCACACAGACTGACTCTGCATCCAGATGAAGTCTCACTGAAGCAAGGGGTCCATTTGCATGGTTCTCTTTACAGAATAGGGGCCCTGGGATGCAGCACAACTCCCAATGACTCCTGTGGGCATCTTTGGTGGGAGTTCCATCCAATTTTCAGGGTAGAAGGCTGCTTCATCTTTCCAACATCTCCTTGCTGATCCCTTTCTCATGTGGGCTTCCCATAGAAGGGTGGAGTCAGCTGGAACTAAGTGGTACCTCTGTGGGCCTGGGCATGGAGATGTAACTCATCTCCTGAACTTCCCCATGGAGCTAACCAGCAGCCTCAGTCAGAGGAGCTACACTGCTAGGAGCCAAGGAGCTGGTATGGAGACATTGGTTCTGTGTTTTTCAACACCTGTGGATCTCTGGGGCTCTTACAGGGTGGGAGGAGTGCCCTGCAGCTGAACTTCCCTGGCATCTCCAACCTACCACTGGAGCAACTAGGCAGGAAGTCTGCAAAGGGCTCCTTGGAGGAGATACACCCTCCCTGTGTTACTCTACCACTGAAATGGATGATCCACTCAGAGCATGTGAGCAGCTGGAGATTTCATAGGTGCAAGGGAGGCAGAATTTGGCCCTAATTCACTTTTTTAAAGATGTACTGTCTGAATTTTAGATATATATAAACTGCAGAGCTGACTACTACCTCCAGCCCTCCATACTTACCACATTGTTCTTTTATTATATCTATTTCTATTGCAAAGGCAAGCACCCAGAGGCCTCAGTCAGTGATCAAGACCCCATTGTCCTAGGCTCCCCATCTGAAAACTTGGCTTTGGATA
Organism: Sternotherus odoratus; assembly: GCA_032164245.1. Classification (NCBI taxonomy): domain Eukaryota; kingdom Metazoa; phylum Chordata; order Testudines; family Kinosternidae; genus Sternotherus; species Sternotherus odoratus. The sequence goes on from JAVMKO010000007.1 coordinate 88,890,956, forward strand.
GTCTCATTAATATGTTTAGCTGCAAACTTTAAAAATAATATAAGCCCAAGGCTCAGTCCTTGATTTGGTTACAGGTAATTTATTTATCTGATTATTTAATTAACTGATTATTTAATTCAGTCTAAGAACCTTTAGTGACCCGACTGATGAAATTCAAATTGCATCATGATCAAACTAAAGCAAGCTTATATAGAAATTGCAGTATGACAAATTAATGCTACATTTATACTCACATTGCTAAGCTGTTTATAACAAATTAAAGTTAGCTAATGAATAGTAAATCTACCTTTTTACTATCTCTCTGCTTCCACTGTTATAGTTAATCTTTTATTATAGTGATAGATGCCTGAAGCGGTTTGATTAAACATCAAATTATTGTTAATTGCTTACAAATGGGCTAGTCCATTTAATGCCAAAGTTGTGCAATATTTGCGTGTGAAAAGCAGGGTGTTTGAACACTGGAGCTTAAGTGTGTGGGTGTATAGAAGGGTGTGGTTGTAAAAAGACAATGTTGTGCCAAGTCAAACTATTTCCATCAAATTAGCCCTATATGTAATGCAAATTTCCCCTCCCGCCTCCCCTCCCCCCGTCATGCCTCGTGCCATTTTAAAAAAAGCTTGATTTGATTTTTGTTTTTTCAAAATAAAACAATCTGCTTATTTTTTAAATTGAAGTCAATTCTTGTCTGGCCTGGAAGACTGCATAACTGGGAGGATTATAACATCTCTGGTACCAAGGATGTAAAAGCTGGTTGTCCCCAAATTCTCACTCGGGCTTTGTAGTACTACACGTGGACTTACTGAAGTCCATGGGCTACTAATAATAGTAAAATTAAGCATGTGCATGAGTATGGGCAGGGTATAAATGAAAGCTCAAGTGATTTTTGTTGTTGTTAAAAACTGTTTAATTTCTTTGGCCAGAAAATTTTCTTTCACTCTTACAACAACCTGACAGCCTCGGTTTTTGCTTTTTTATCTTCTTTGCCACATTTATACTATATTCACAGCTATCGGCCAACGGATTCCCCAGTGTTGAATGAAGTCATTTAGTTTTCATTCAGAATCACCTTATGAAAAAGTGCTCCTAGTGCATGTGATCATGGGATCATAAACGTTAGTGACAAGGAAGATCTGTAGAGCCATGCAACTAACTTCACCATCATCTATTATAAGGTAGATATACCATGTGGTATATTTTCTAAATTTTTAAACCAACTGTGATGCAGTTGGAGCCTCTCTGTATTAATTTATAAATACTGAATGTTATTTGAGATGTTTACTGTATGAATATATTGCTTTAAATTGATGGTGGACTGTCTGGAAAGAATGGCTCAAGATAAGCCACTTTTCAGCAGACACTTGAGGTCATTAAGGGATAGTGCCAGAGGAGGATCCTGGCTCCATCTCCTACTGAGCCTAAAGACCTATGTTTTTTCAGGTGGGCCAGAACTCAAAAATGCTGAACCAAAAAACCACCCTGGCTGTTTAAAAAGAGAGTGTCTTACTGGTGTGAGGAGCAGTTCTGGGAAACCAGACTTAGACACAGGCACTTGCTGGCATGCCTGGAGAAATTAGGGCTGCCTAGGTCACGATAAGGGGATGGTATCGACTGTTTGGTTTTTAAACCCTTTTCCCCCTAAACGTTTTGTTCCTACTGCAAAACAAACACCATTTTCCGTTTAAAGCATCTGTCTTCTCACTGTGGTCACCCCTGGATACAGGCTCCTGAAGGGAAGAACTGCAGGTGCCCCATCCTGTTGGATCTGGTGGGTAAGGCTGGTGGAGCCACGGGGACGACTATAGCTTGGTCTAAGAGTGGAGGAATTGTGAAATTCCATCCCAGATTAGGTGAAGACATGAGGTCTGGCACCTGGAAGATGCATTTGACTAGAGCAGAGTGGGGCAGAGGCAGAGATAGCCCTGTAACTGTGCCACCCATTGTGTTGCATCTCTTGGCAATTATTGTTTCAAAGGTGAACTGCAAAGGATTGCTAATAACTGGATTTGTTATAATATGGTTGTCTAACCCATGTGCAAGCATGAGGCCTTCCCGCAAAAAGGGGTGGGATGTGTTTTGCTTTTTCACCTTAGAAAATAGCAGGAATGTCACATTTGATCTTCCCTTTTTCTGAAAGACTGCAGGGACCTCTTGAAGGGGTGTATTGTGAGTACTCATATCTTAAGGGAAGGGGTGAGGATAAGCTTTAATAAAGACCCTCTTTCTCCAAAGAGTAAACTCTGATGACTAAAGTAATGTGTTTTCTGCTTGAAACCCCCCCCCCCATACTTGCTTACGTTTGTCTCCTGTGATATCATCATGTAACCAGGTACCACAGAATTTTCCAGAGTGTTTTTATTTAGGTTTAAAACAAGAAAATAAAACAGATGTATTGTAAACTAAAAGTTTCAGCCTGCTTTTCTACACCACAAAGAAAAAGGTTGAAATGGGGCGTGTGACTTTTTCTATCTTAACTTCTAGTGATCAGTACATGCCTCCATTTATATTTTTCTGCTACATAAACCTGATCCTACCTCCAAACCTTCCTATAGCTTTGCAGATTAAATTACCTTATCTAAAAACCACCCCAGTAAACACATCTAAAGCATTTGACCTTTGAATTAAAACGTGACAGAAACATCTTGAAAATCTTATTGAAAGCATGTGGTGGTTTCAAGCAGCTAATTAAAGTCGTCAGTACATATAGGATCAGCATTTTCACAGTTTTAAAGGGTCAAAGGAGAAAGTACAGTCAGAATCACTGCACCAGTGATTAAGGAGATTCCATAAAAATTAAGGGTTGAATGAAGTGAATAGATTTGAAGTGTAATTGTAGAAGTCACTGTTGGAAAAGACTTCGCTGTCCGCTGTGCCCGCGTTACTAACAGGTAATGTCTTTTTAAAAAATGAATGGGTGATCTGTCCCGAAATACAGGGGTTGCGGGTAGTTATGTTAGAACTTCAAAGCAAATGGGTGTTGTCAAGAGCGAAGTGAAGTAAAATGCCTTTTGAGGGTCGGAGTATTTTACGCACCATTTTTAAAGACAAGCCAATGACTTCAAACAGAAACATCCCAGCTAGAACTCTGAAACCTGGGTGACTATATTCGGTACATGGCTCTAAATTTAGGCGTCTAAGCAAGCGGCTTAGTTTTCACTGGAGTCGGCAGGTGTTCGACTCCTCTGGGAATCAGATCACTTGAGACAAGTTTCAAAACGGCCTAGGGAAGAGATGGCACTTTGTTGAAAGAGGCATGGTGCTGCCTACAAAAAAACACCTGCGATGACTTGGGTGGGGGGATAGCTCAGTGGTTTGAGCATTGGCCTGCAGTGAGTTCAATCCTTGAGGGGGCCATTTAGGGATCTGGGGCAAAAAAATCTGTCAGGGGATCCTGCTAGTGTAGGCAGGGGACTGGACTCGATGACCTTCAAGGTCTTTCCAGTTCTAGGAGATTGGTATATTTATATTTATTTATATTTATACTTGGGAACGGGACTGCAAACGCACAGTGCGCGTTATGGAGAAACAGGAGGAGATTCCCAGTCGGGGTTAGGTTTGCAAAACTCTAACAGCAGCGGCGAATGAAAAGCAATGGGATTGAGCGGTAAATCCTTCCCGTCACCTGACCCACTGTCTGGCACTTCAACAAGATGACCTCCTGCTCTGCTCGTTAAAGGGCTCGCGTTGTCAGAATTAGCTCGCCACTTTCTTCAACAGCATTTACGGACCGAGACAAAAATAAATACTGATGTGGAGGAGTTTCTGGGTAGTTGACAGGGTTATTTTTTGTCAGGTACGAGTCAAATACGGAAAGACAATATTTGCTCCAATAACTGTGAGCACTCGGTCCACTGGCTTTAATGGGATTACTGGCAAGAGAGCGTTAAAGATGGGTGCAAATCTCTGAAGAATCAGCGTCTTAAATTGTCTCACGGGGACTCTAGCAATTTATTACCAGTAAAAAGGACAAAATCCTTCATAACACCACTTCCCTCTGTGGATTTCAAAGTGTCTTACCACTGAAGGAAGCATCAGTAATCTCCCCATTTTTCATGTGGGGAAACTGAGGCACGGACGTCAAGTGATTTGCGAAGGTTCCTCAGCAGGCCAGGGGCCGAGCTCTGAACAGAATTAACTTTACCCACGCAAAGAGCTCACCCATCCCACCTGCATGAATCAGATGCCCAATTCCCCGCGGCCACCACACCACTGGGGTAAGTATGGGGGAAGCGTAGACCTGCTCTGAGCCTGTGTTTAAACACAGCTGTGACTGATCTCCCAGGTAGACCAAGCCCTCTCCGTGGCTGTCCCTTCACCTTGGATCAGCCGGTGATCCTTGGCGGGTGGGACTCGGTCCATTCCTCCTCAGTGAAACTCATCCTTCTTCGGGGGGAGTTAAGGGGGATCCCTGGGTCGCTTCCCCCGCCCCCTGTTATTTCTCAGAGAAATGAGCCCTTCTGATTTCATGTTTACATGGAGGAAGTGCCAAGAGGTAGCATCCCCCACCCACATCCTCGCCAAAAGCGTTCCCAGTCCGCTCGTGAAATGCTGGATTGTCTGGATTGCGTGAGAAACTCCACGATTTACTTGGTGCTGCCCAAGCCAGGAAAGTCCCTGCCCCGAGGGGTCCCCGCTAGTGGCAGGCTTGGGTTGCTTCGGTCTATTCCCTGGGTCTTGGGGGCGTGGTGCTCCGTGTGCCTGGAAACGCCTCGGAGTCAAACTGTCCCCTTCAGGCGCTGGATCTCACCCCGCAGGTTGTGGCGCGCGGGGGCCTGTTAGAAATAAGGCTCGGGATTGGCCAAGGAGTTTAGGGGATTTAGAGTCCTTGGATAACCCGGCCGAAATCACTCTTGGGGCGCTGACAGCGGGAGTGTTACTAGCTTTGCGTGTACAGAGCCCCTGCCCCTTTCCCACGCGCGAGTACGCCGGGAGGCGGTGAATCGGCTCCAGAGGACAGGTGTGGAAAATGGAGCGGGGGTCAATCCAAACCAGTCACTACTTGGGAGTGCCCGTTTGAGACCCCCTCGCAGCTCCCATCGACTTCACAGGGAGTCGGGGCTGCCCAGCACGGAAGAGGGACCTGCACTTGGGTCAGGCTGAGCACCTTAAACCCCCCCCACCCCCCGATCTCCCCAGTTAATGGCCGCTTTGGAAAGCGCTCCCCTGACTCCCTGAGTGACTTGCCCTGGGTCATTAAACCAACCTCGAGCAAAGCCAGGGATAAGCCAGGCCCCGCTTCGCGCTCTTATTACAACATCACGGATCCTTAATTAACAAATGATCTTGCTGGAAGTACCGTCTCGCCCCCATTTCCCGCAAGGAGGGGCGCCTACGTGTGGGGTGAGGGGGAAGATTAGCAGGGCTCTGTCACGTGGGAGCTGCTGCTGCGAAGGGACTCTACCTGGGATTTGCAGTCTTACCGCTAATAGGATCGCTGGAGCTCAGGGCCGTCATCCCATCAAGATAAACGTCTCTGGTGCCCACTTTTAAGCAATCTGAATTCAATTAGGCTAATTGGAAAACAAGGAGAGACGGATTGCATTAATATCGCTTTGCTGCATGACACTCACAGCTCCGCCCTCGCGGGAGAAACCACTGGGCATTCGTAGCGCCCCACCCCCGGTTTATTCCCCTAGGAGAGACGTGACGCATCCTTATGTATTCGGTCACATTGCTATGGGGGAAGCACCTTGATGCGTTAACTAAACGGGCTGATTTGTGCCGGACACTGAACAGGCATATAGCTAATCTCAGTCCTTTCTACTCCCACGTGGAGGAACCCACCGGGCTAGGTAACCTTTTCAGCGTTCCTTGTTAATGGTTCAGCTACACTGGGCTGAACAACTATCATCAACTGCCCAAGTGGCTGGGAACTGAACATGCGTCTTTCGGGACTGCCAGGGAGCCAGCAATCAGTAATCAGCTAAGGACTCCAGCTCCCCAGTAAAGTTCTAGTTGTGTTTTCAACAAACGCTTTTTAATGTGTAAATAATGTGAACTATCTAGAGACAGGAAGCATACAATACACATTCCTATAGATTTGATAGCAGTCTGCTGGCGGAACAAACGGAATATGAACCTTCCCATAGGACACAGGCTGTGTATTTTTAGACTTCGCTGTTCGGCCAGAGAGCCATATTTAGCCGTCCTCTCGCCCAGTATCCTGCCTTCCCATAGGGGCCAATGCCCGGTGCCCCAGAGGGAATGAACAGAACAGGGGATGATCAAGTGATCCATCTCCTATCGCCCATTCCCAGCTTCTGGCAAAGAGGCCAGGGACACCATCTCTGTCCATGCTAGTTAATGAACCTATCCTCCATTAATGTATCTAGTTCTTTTTTTAACCCCTGTTATAGTCTTGGCCTTCACAACATCCTCTGGCAGAGAGTTCCACACGTTGACTGTGCTTTGTGTGAATAAACACGTCCTTTTGTTTGTTTTAAACCTGCTGCCTATTTTAAACCTGCGCTCGCACTCTGTTGTTCCAGACACCCATATTAGTAAGTATTGTCACGTTTAAAACGAGTTGTATGTTTATGTCCCGTTTAAATGTGTGTGTGGGAGGGGTGAAGACAATGGTCATTTGACCTAGAAAAATAAAGGACACGGAAAAGGGAAGCAGGATTCTGTGGGTCAAAGTGCTTGGAGGTTCTGCTTTCATCCTGCCCTATAAGGGGAGAAGTTGATGCATGAGAAGTATGATTGACAAGAGATAAATTATTCTCTTCTATTCTGCATCATGTGTAGAAGCCGCTACATCTACATAAACCTTTCACAGCTTCTCTATTTTTGTCCCACTTTTTTTTCATAAAGTTCCTGCAACAATCATCGTAATAATACAAAATACCTGTGCAAGAGGCTGGGGGGTGGGGACGTTCTCCCAAAGGCAAAGGAGATCGCAGCTACTTGACCCAGGTGATTGATATTTTCAGATCGTACCCTATTCCCCGATTTGTCATTTCCAAGTCGAAATCGTCTTGGCTAAACTCCGGCCTACCGTGGGATCCGTTTTCACACCAGTGTGTGATGGGATTCAGTGGTGTGCAGAGGATTTACCTAGCGGCTAATGCCTTGGGATCAAAGGAAGGCGTTCCACCAATTGCCCTTCCTCCTTTTGCTAACCTAAACTCTGCAAGTGTTGGTTTTGGTGGGGAGAAGGGGTAAAGTAAGACAAACGTGTTAGACTGTCCGCTACTTCTCTCTGGGGAGAGTTGGCAGCTGACCCCTCCCATTCTACATCCTGTGCTGGGGAGTTATTCCGAGCCTGTGTGGTAATGGATGTCATAGAGATTTATATACAAGATTATGGGACCCTACGGTGAAAATAGGGTCTCTTTGGCCCCTAGGAAGGAAGCTCAGCTATTGGCCGGGACGTTACCTTGCTGTGTTGGGTCCCATTGGAGGAGCCCTGCACACCTTTGAACCAGCCCAGGTGAGCCCCGAAAGCAGCCCCTCTCGGGACCACTCTCTGTGGCTTGTGCCGAAGGTGCGTGACCCGGTTTCCCTGTCTCCTGTGCGCCCTTATTCCCGGCTCGGGAGCTGACCAGCACTTCAACTTCCCCTTCTTGTGCTCGTTGCTGCAGCGTGCGGAAGGATCCCACGGCCCCTGTTGCTGGAGGGACGGGCGGATTTTGTGCGCTGATCGGATGGCCCCAAATGAGAAGAAATTAGGGGCATTGCACAATCCATTCATCTCCCCTAATGGAGTTCTTGGGAAAGACACATGTAGATTAAACCAGCACAATGACCCCCGGCTGATTGCTTTGAGTGCCCTCCAATGGTGTTGACTTGCTTTTTATACTGCACACAAAAGCGAGCCTAACCTTTTCTTGTCCTTTCTCTTCCCTCCTTGCCAAGCGCGGCAGCGGGTTTCCCTGCTTTCCCCGGTACACAGTCACTCCAGGCTCACCGCACCTGGCGCTCCCGCCCCGAGCTGGGCAGTGCTCAACGGAATTATCTTTGGGGACACAAACAAAACCATAAGCCCCTTAGCAGCGTGTAGGCAGGAAAGCGCCGTCGAGGGAACAAACTCGGGCGCTGAACGTGGCCAGAGGACACAGGCTGAGAGTGTCTGGGGTGTTTCTCTCTCTCCGTTTGGACTTTCCTGTCCATCCCGAGAGAGAGGCCACCGCTCGGGGTAATACCGAGCATTCGTGTTCTGTAAACTTCCTCGGGTGGGGAGAAGGACACGCGACAAGGAAAAATTAACTAGCTCGCCAGCTTCCTCTTCCTCCTGTGGAGCAGAAACTGACCCGGCGCAGACCCGCCTACTGATGGGTGCACGCGAACTCCGCCACTATCCGAGACAGCGCAGTACAGTACGAGGAAGGTTTTCACCGCTTTCCCTGCCCTGGGGAAAGTTGCGATTTGTTCAGTCCCCCTTCATAGCTGAAGGTCCACTCCGTGGCCCCCTGTCTGATCATCCGGTACAAAATCGTTCCCTCTCTAGGCATTAGGGACAGCTGGTCACTTCCTCACCGCTTCTGGCCTGAAAGGGATGAAAGGGGGGCGCTGTGCTTTGCCTGGCAGCCTACCCCAGAGTGTCTCCCCAGCACCCCGGCTGTTGCTGGACAGGGTAGTTGGTTTATTGCATGTGCAGCTGGTCCCCAGGCCGAATGGCTGGAGATCTCTCTCCCGGCGAAGGAAACCGAGCTGATCTGACTCCGGCTGCCGAACAGCACCCTGACTGACGCCCCTGAAGGAAGACACGGTTCTTCCTGCACTACCCCCGCATACACCCCTCGGGCCAGGCGGCAGCGAAAGTCCGTCTATGAAATCTCTTCCCTTCCCAGCCCCGGCGTCAAGGCATGACTCCAAACCCTGCTTGTTCTACTTACTCCCATAGTCCCGCCTTGGCTTCGGCGAGACTGGGACGTGAGTGGGACAAACTGGGAGGAGTAAAACGGACAGGACGGAGCTGAAGATGGTGTGATGTGTTCAGGAAACAACGCCCCTTTTCGTGGCAACGGGAATGAAGAGGAAACGTTTCCATCAGGAGCCCCGTTAAACGGGCGGTGGGGTCCCTGGTGTTACACTCAGACGCCAGTAAGGTTTGGGTTTTCAGTTCACTTCCTTCTCCGACGTAACCATCCCTGTTGTACTGGGAGAAACGCGTCTCTCGCGCTTCCTTTTCGTTCACTTCGTTTTTCACACACCTTTGGAAATCGATCCACAAACCTGCCCTAACACTGAGAGCGGGAACGGGAGAGAGGAATAGAAAACCCATTAGCCGGTGTATCGCTTAACGAATTTAGAAAAACTCCCCTCCCCGCAGGACAGAGCCGGTCCTTGGAGCACAGCACGCATGTGACAGAGGACATTGAACCAGAAAGAGACACACACAGAGCAAAACCATTAACGTCTAAAAGGGGACCTGGGGTAAAAAGACCCCAGAACGCAACATAATCCGAGACCAGCAAAGCGGCCTGGTCTCCACAGTGAAAAACACGCATCCTGCCCAAACGAGGGTGTCCGCGGAGGGCGGCTGCTGAGTGGGGCGGGGCAGTATGATCCGGCACAGTCGGGTGGATTTCGGGGCACACAGCACAGGTCGGATTAAGGCGGCCGACGCGGCTGCCCCGGGGTGTGCGATCGGCTTTGCTCACTCGAATCCACTTTTCAAATGCCCCAGTGGGTTTCTCATCGGCCCTGCCCCACCTTCGGGTCCGAGGATCCCAGCCCGGCCCCGCGCCCAGGGGGAACTCTGGGATCATCGCCGCTCGGGAAGCCGGGTGTGAGTGCGCGGGGCGGCCCCGGCCGTGCGGGGAGGAGTCGCGCGCCCCATTCACTCAGGGGGACGCAGTGGCCCCAGCAGACAAAGCCCCCGGGCTCAGGCTAATCGCGGCAGTGGCGCAGCGGAGCGCGCGGCGGGCGCAGCTTTAAAACTCCCCGGCGAGCCCCGCCCGAGCCTGTCGGCGGGGAGGTGTCACGGGGCGCCGGGCCGCGGGCTCTGACCCCCCAGCCCGGCTTAAGGGCTCAGAGCGCGCGCAGGGGCCGGTGCGCAGCCTGCCCCCCGCGCTCCCATCAGGGGACCGGCTCGCTCCCTCCCCCACCCACGTCCCCGGGGCTTCGCCTTGGAGTCCGCCCGGCTCGGAGGGGCAGCGCGGCAGCGCCGGGGAGGAGGGACCAGCCGGGGCAGCGGGGCTCCATGCACCTGCCCGGCTCCCCTCGGAGCATGGCGGACGGGAGCTTCTCTCTCTCGGCCCACCTGGGCCGGAGTCCCGGCGGCGCCCCGTCCCGGCTGCACAGCATCGAGGCCATCCTGGGCTTCCCCAAGGAGGACGGGCTGCTGGGCGCCTTCCAGCCCGTGGGCAGCCCGCGGGCGCTGAAGGAGGCGGAGAAGCGGAGCCCCCGGCCCTGCTTCCCCCAAATCCCCGGGGAGCCGCCGGAGGAGCAGGAGAGCGGGGCCGAGGACTACGAAGGTGAGGCGGGGCGGGGGCGGGGGGGGGGACCGGGCTGGGGCGGGTGGGCCGCGGGCCTGGGGCTCTTTCCCCCGGGGAGCGGGGCACGTGCGGCCCGAGCTCTGCTCCCCGGGCTCCCTCTGACGGGCTCTTCCCCTCCCCCCAGAGCCCGGCTGCCTCCAGCACCCGCCGGAGCGGCTCAGCCCGCCGCCGCCGGACGCCCAGCTCGCGGGCGAGGAGCCGCCCAAGAAGAAGCACCGGCGGAACCGCACCACCTTCACCACCTACCAGCTGCACGAGCTGGAGCGCGCCTTCGAGAAGTCGCACTACCCGGACGTGTACAGCCGCGAGGAGCTGGCCGCCAAGGTCAACCTGCCCGAAGTGCGCGTGCAGGTGAGCGAGCCCGGCGCGAGCCCCGGCGGGCAGGGCTGGGGGGGGGGGCGCGCGCGGGAATCGCGCGGGAAGGGGGTTTGGGAATCGCGCCTTTGGCCCCGAACCGAGCTCGCGAGCTGCCCGAGTTTGTTCCCCGGAGGAACATTCCCCTCCCCCCCCCGACCCACGGAAACATTCCCCGCTCGTGGGCAGCCCGCGGCTGAGCTTCGTCCGCACCGCGCGGCGCTCGGCGTGGGAACTGTCCGGCTCTAATGAAGGCTGAACGATCTTTAATCCCCGGCTCATTAAAGTGTCTGCAAGGCCTTCAGGCGTCCCTCGTCCGCCGGGGGGAGCGGGTCCGAGCGGCCGGCTCGTTTCATCCCGGCTCCGGGTGGCTGGGACCGAAATGGCCTCGGCGCGTTTTCTTTTGAAAAGCTCCAGCTTGAGTTCAGCCGGGAAGGGGGATCCCGCTCGACAGGGGCTTTAGCTGCAGGATCCCGGGAGCCGCGCGCGCCGCTTTGTAGCGGGGGCTGATCCCAAACCGCCCTGGAGTCGGTGCAAAGGCGCCGATTGACTTCAGGGGGCTTTGGGTCAGGCCTGACCTCAGTGCGTTTAAACCGGGGCTGGTTCCCTTCGGTGCCGGGATTACCGGTGCCTCTGGGACGAGTTAGTCGGGATAACGCCGTGGAGCAAAGCTAGGGGTGATGACTATTCCGATAAAGCCGCCCCCACACGCTAAGCGACCACGAAGGCGAGGAAGGTTATCTTGGGTTGTTGTTTTTTATCTTGGGTGATCTCAACAAATAGCCAGAATGTCCCACCACAACTAGAGAAAGGATAGATGTGTGCGTCTGTGTTGGGGTGACCAGACAGCAAAATCGAGAGTGTGTAGGGGGGAGAAGGGGGAATAGGAGCCTATACAAGAAAAAGACCCCAACATTTGGACTGTCCCGATTAAATCGGGACATCTGGTCACTCTAATCTGTGCTTTATATCCCAGACACTTGTCTTGCTTTCTTCTGCCATGTCTGTCACCTTAAAGGAGACTTCAGATGTTCTGTATCCTTCTGGCATCAGAAACTGTCTCCCCGACCAGCACCCAGCGTATGTCCCCCCCAATGCTATCGCCAAGTATTGAAGAGGTGGGGTTGTTTTACCCAGGAAAGCTTAGGCCCAGATAAATCGGTTAGTCTTTAAAGTGCCACTGGACTCCTCCTTGTTTTTTCAAAAATATATTGCGAAAAGCCCTTTGGCATCGCGGATAAGCCGCATCTTTTCTCGCTCTTGTACTTTGGGATGAAATTCAATCCCACCCGTGTCCCGCAAGCCATTTTGAAAATACTTCGGTTTAAAAGAGACGATTTCAGCCCTAGGAATCGCTCCTCTCCCCCGGGCTGCGCTGGAGCTAGTTCAATATTCCGGTGGTTTTGCTGGCCGGTGTCTCAGCCGCGGAGGGGCTGGGGGCATTGTCCGAGAAGCAAAGGAGCACAGCGGGGAGACTGATCGGTGTTACCCTGTGGTTTTATTCCTTGCTCTTTGCATTGGCGTTGACAGGAGGAAAATGAGAATCCCCCTTTTCGGCGCTAATCCCCAAACTGTGTTTCTAGGTGTGGTTCCAGAACCGGAGAGCCAAATGGAGAAGGCAAGAGAAGCTGGAAGTCACTTCAATGAAGTTGCAGGACTCCCCTATCCTGTCCTTCAGCCGATCCCCCCAGCCCTCCGCCATGGGCACCATCAGCAGCAATTTACCGCTGGAGTCTTGGCTCACCCCACCGATGCCTAACACCACCCCACTGCAGACTCTGCCCGGCTTCGTGGCTTCCCCCCAAAGCCTTCCCAGCAGTTACACCCCTCCACCCTTCCTGAATTCGCCACCGCCCATGGGCCACACCCTGCAACCGCTGGGGACAATGGGGCCTCCCCCGCCCTACCAGTGCGGGACCAATTTTGTGGACAAATTCCCTTTGGAAGAGACGGATCCCAGGAACACCAGCATAGCTGCGTTACGGCTGAAAGCAAAGGAGCATATTCAGTCCATGGGGAAACCGTGGCAGACAATCTGAAGGGACACGCAGACATCACCTCCCCAGAATAGCAGCGGACCCTAACCGGCATGGCTGGTACCTTTTGACAAAGCGATCAGCCCAGGGAAATATCACCGATAATAGACCTTTCCTCCGCAGTAGACATGGCATTGAGAGGAAGGAACAGTCTCCTCGCACAAGCTGCTCACAACCCAGATGGAGCTAAGCACTAAAGAAATACCTTTCTTAGGTCCCAGTAGCCTCCCGCCCCTGAAGTTGCTTTGCTTGTATTCTTTTGTGTCCCTTTTATATCCCTGTGCAGATTAGGGTTTGATTCTAGGTTCAAGATCTAATCATTTGATATTATCTGTTGGCAGGACACTTGGTTATCTTAGAAACTACAGTAGGGGCCGAGAAATGTGTAGTCTTAGGGGGGTTTGTAACATTAAAGAAGGACGATTTTAAGACCGTGCGTTGCACCTGTTGATTCCGAACGCATCTCTGCTAAATATGATCAGCAGCTAGTGTGTCTTGTTCTTTTTCGTGTTTTAGTACAGTCTAAATGTATGGGCTCGTTAATCCACGGCTCGGGAAGGGCAATCTCCGGGCCCCGGCATGGAGAATCACCCTGTTAGACTCTTCTTGTCCACAAAGAGAAGGGAAAATACAGAGGGGTGTTACAGGGTGATCTGTGTGTCGCTGTCACCCAGACACTGTACAGGTATTTGTGTGACAACCACCCAGGTTAAAACAGCCGTAAGTAATAGCGGAGTCTCCTCTGTTTAAATCCTGGTTCCCTTTCTCTTCCCAACCCCACCCCACATTTCTCTCTTTCAATCAAAATGCCATTTGGCAAATATTTTAGCCCGGTAGTTAATGAAATAACACGGGCTGGGGGAGGTAGGGGGGAAAGGTAAACGGGCTGCAGGCTGTACCCCACACGTTTGGACGACTGTGAATATAATCTCGTCACCCCCTTCAATCTGCTGTAGCTGCGTGTTCCGACCATTCACCTGCATCTCTCCCTCTCTTAACGGTGAATAAAAAGTCACCGCGGTGTGGACCCGGAGCGGGAAAGCTCAAAAGAGCAACCTGAGCTTCTCAGAGCGGGCTGGGGTCCAGTTGTGCTGCGGAGGGAGGGATTCAGAGGCAGTGGTCCCCAGGCAGTTGTCACTTCTTCCCAGGCGGGCCAGCTAGACAGTGTAAATCCGAATTAACGAATAAACCTCGCCCGGGTAAGTGGCTGAGCAGGCTGGTCACAGCCCAAAAAAGCCTCCTATGTCAATATCTGCTTAAGGGGAAATGTCTGAGTAGCCCCCGTGAGTTCAACCTCACGACTCCTCGGGTGCTTAGACAGGTGATTAAGTGTTTTGCAGGTTCAGGGGCGGGGTGCTCCGCACTCATCTGCCTCCAACCCTACGTGAGAGCTTGGTTGTATTTTTACACCGATGAAACTACTGCTCGTGCAAAGATCCTGCACTGGCGTAAAACGTGACTTGTGCCAGCAGTGGAGCTACACGGATGCACAAAACCCCAGTGTGTAGAGAATCAATCCGGCTCAGAGTGTCTAGTCCCTCCAACCGAGGGACCTCAATGCGGAAGGGTCCTTTCCTAGCCGCCCCAGAAGTACGAGTCCTTACGCCTTTCCGAAGAGCTATCGCACTGCGATGCGAGTGCTTCGTTTTCCTATAACCCAGAGGGGAAGGGAACGTGGAGTTCAAAGGGGGCATTGTAGTGAATTTTGAGTTAAGAAATATCACAAGCTTCCTTTCCTTCCTGGTGCAATCGGAAGCCCACCCCACCCGCGGAGCTCTCTGCCCACCTGCTCAGTAGCAGGATCCAGCATAAAATGAGAGCCCCCCCCCCCCCCTTGAACAGAGATCTCTCGCCATCATGTATAAAACTTCGAGACAAGAATGCAGGAGGCGGGTCTCACGCCAGTGTAACGCCTTTAGCTAGGTTGGTTCTTCTAAAACAAGAGTTACAGATGAAGTGTTCCAGCTAGAAAGGACCCAGTTGTCCTGCACAATGTCTCATTGAAATAAGGAAGTCTAAATTGAGCAATGAATTCGGCATGAAACCTTTCTTTTTGTTAACCTTAAATCCGGAGCATGACGGGTGTCTGCATAGCTGGATCACTGGAACCTCACATGAGAACAGCAACCAAACAAAAGCATGGAAATAAATTCAACTCCCTCTCCTGCCCATCTATGGATTTTTTTGCTGACATTCTTCCCGTTTGAATGGGCTAGTTTAGATGTTAAATCCACCTCCCCGGTTTAACTTCTCCTGGTAGTTTGCATTCAGGGGGAGGGAATGAAGTTAAAGTGTCGTGTTCTTGCCATGTTGCAAAGGCATGACAAATATTGGTCTACTGTCACCCACACCCTTCCTCGGACCCCCCTTTTAAACTTCCTTCTATGCGGCCCGATCCAAAGCCCTTGAAATCAATAGAAAGTTTCCCATTGACTTCAGGGAGTGTTGGATCAGGCCGTGTCCATGTGATTCACTATCACAACCTAATGTGGGGGTGGCAGTGTCCGCCCTGCTGTCTCTTCTGTACGAGGGGCCAGGACTCACCCCAGGGTCTCTCACACCCCGATCGAGCGCTCTGGGGGCCGGAAGCCAGGACCCCCCCCCCCCCCCAGCTCTCTCCTCCGCGCTCTGTGACTTTGGGCAACTCGACTAACTTCTCGGTGACTCAGGTGCCCCCCCCCCCATTAAACGGGGCTAACACTTGTTCCCCGCCTCACAGAGGTGGGTCGAGGCTTAACGAGTAACTGTGCCGCCGTGAAGAGGAGGATGCTGCGATTCGCCCATTGGGTGGATAACCGGGGTCAGCTTCTGCCCCGGGAAGTAACCGCTCCGCCTTCCCCTGGGGCAACCTTTCAAAATGCCCCGGGAACCAGACCCACGGGACCGAAGCGGGGTGGGGGCGCATTTGGCTGGCAGGTCCGCCAGGCGCTGGGAGCTGCCGCTCCCCCGTGACCTCCTGGCTGAAATTGACCGGGCGGGGTACCCCCGGGAGAAGCCCCGGTCCTGGCACTGCAGCAGGTGATGCGCGCAGCTCTCTGGAGGGGAAGGGACGGGGGCGCAAAGGTGGCAACTGGAAACCCGCTTCACGCCGGCCTCCAGCATCGGCCTTGGACAGGGACCCCACAGCCCCCCGCAGCCGCGGGCAGGTTGCAGGGCGCAGCCCCCCGGCCGGGTCCGGATCCGGGCCTGACGCCGCTGCTGGGGGGAAGCCGCAGGCTCCACATGAGGGAATCAGCGGCAATTGAAATGACACATCTGCACCGAGCCCCTCGCCATTGTCCGAGCTGCGGGAATGAAACCCCAGCGTGGTCATTTCCCATTATCTCCGTTACCACAGCGCGGGGGGCTGAGAAACCTTTTAAAACCCCCCCCCCCCCCGCTCCGGCCTGCGCACAGGGTGCTTTACGCACTCTGGAAATTGCGGCAATTAACGTTTCTCATTAGGGGAAGGAGAAGGACTCCCAAGCCCCCTCATTGTGTCCCGGGGCCGGGTCAGCAAAGACGAGGAGCCCGCCGCTTTCAGCGTTTCCCACTCATTGTGGCCAGACAAAGGCCGGCTCCTAATTATATTTTCACAATCTGTGCGTCGCTTTAAGGGGCCTGTTAGAAACAAGCCCGTCAGCTTTGTTCAGCTTCACTTCAGGGAGCTTTTTAACCTTAGACAGCAATTTCTAAGCCGCCCTGCCCAACAACGCGGCCAATGGGCAGACCCCCGAGCTGCTCTGGCAAAATAATAATGGAAATCCGTGTATTTTGAAAACAGCCCCCTTCCCCCCTCCCCTTTCCTGCTCCCGAGTAGAAGGACACACACTGCTTTGAGGACTTGAAACCCAACAGGGATTCACTCCCCCAAATCAGCTCTGATCACTGCATCCTCCAGCAAAACATCCATTCCCCTCCCCCTCCCCATCTACTGGGCATTCAACACATTAAATACGGACTTCAAGAAGCTAGGGATCACACCCATTATGTACTAATTCCACTCGTCGTCACGCTGGTGTCAAGCTGGAGTAACTCCAGTCATGTCAATAGCATTACACCATCTTCACCGAGGTGTAACTGAGGGCAGGTTGCCCCTTGGCTTTCAGTATAAATAGCACTTCATTACCTTTCATGGCCAAGTTAAGTCGTTTGCACGTTTCTAATAAAGGGAGGTGAATAAACCATTGGCTATACACTTCCAAGGCAAGGCTGCTGTTTATAGCTTCAGCTGTGCATGTTTAAGGCCTGGTTCTGCAAACCCATAGTTACTTTTTGCACAAGCAGGGTTTTTCTTTCTCTCTCTGCAGTAGTGGAACATCTATTTTTCCCTTTGGCTGGCATGAATGCACATATTAGTATATATGTCATCTATATAGTATCTACTGTTCAGTAGAAACGCACAACCTTTGCATCAGTTTGCAAAGTGCCTAGCATGCCTTAGGGCTTAGGCTCTAACACACTGGTTCTCAAACTAGGGTTTGCGAACCCTTGGGGGCAGGGCAAATAGCCCAAGCCCCGGGGAGAGCGGGGCTGAGCAACTGGGGCTGGCAGCCTGAGCCCTGCCGAGCCGGCAGCCCGAGCCCCAGGGAGAGCGGGGGGCTGGGCAGCTGGGGAGATGGCAGCACAAACCCCAGTGCTCCATTCGGGGTGCAGGTGGCAGCTCAGACCCCAATCCTTGTCAGACAGGGAAGTTTGCATCCAGGGCAGTGAGCAGGGGCCACACTCTACCCAGGGGGGGGGGCAAGATAATATATCCCTCACAGGGCACCCCTGTAGGGACGGACCTCGTGGCTTGCAAGCCAAACCAGCTGGAAGCACGTTGTAGCCAGTGTAGGAGTGTTAAGATGTCTTAGTAATTGTCCTTCTCTGTGGAATGCTGATTTGCTTCAGGGAGACTTGAGTGAATCCTCTGTTTTTTTAGTTTGTTGGTTGTTAGCAGGTTTTTTTTATTTTTATTAGAACCTTTGTGCACAAGTTCAATGGATAAGTGGCTGAAAGTGTAAAGACGCTAGATCAGCTAGTGTTTCCTCAACACTGTAGAAAACCTAAGTCTAATGGTCATGATGATCCTGGAAATTCACTTACAATGAAAATAAAATATGATGATGGTTATATGAGATGTGGTTTTACATGCATTGGTGATCAAAAATGTCCAAAACTGCTGTGTGTGATTTGTGGTGATGTTCTAGCAAACAGAAGCCTCAAACCTTCTCTACTTCGGCACCATTTACACACTACGCATCCTGCAAAACTCGACAAGCCTGTTGATTTTTTCAAGCGAAAATTAGCTAAGAAGAAAAGTGACATTACCGGTTTTATACCCAAAGCAAGTCCTGGTCATGAACATGCACTTGAAGCATCATCCCGCGTGAGCTACTGAATAGCAAAAGCATCAGAAGCCCATACCACAACAGAGAGCTTGATTGGTTCATGTATAAAAAAACGTAGTTGATTGCATGCTCGGAGAAAAGACTGAAAAAATGATTGACGTGGTACCTTTGTCCAATAATATGTTGTCACAAAGAATTAATGACATCAATAATGTAGAGACCACAATTATACGTAGAGTGAAAAATAGTCCATATTATGGTATACAGTTGGATGAATCAACTGATGTAGCTATAGTGCTACTGTTTGTACGTTATGTGAATGAAGATATGGTTGAAGAAGACGTGTTTTGCCATCCATTGGAAGAACGTACAACTGGAGAAGATATCTTCAATCTAACTAATGCATATTTTCAAGAAAAGGAAATAGATTAGTCTAGTTGCCTAGGCATTTGCACTGATGGGGCCACATCAATGTCGGGGAAGTATACTGGATTTATAGCTCAAACAAAAAAGCTTGCATCAAAGGTCTCTTGGACTCATTGCAGTATCCCTAGACAAGCCCTCGCTACAAGACGCATGACTGAGGGACTGAAGGAAGTGCTGGACAATGCAGTGAAAAGGTGAATTTCATAACATCACGGCCAACAAATTCCAGAATATTTCACGTACTTTGTGAAGAAATTGGTAGTACACACAATTGTCTGTTCACCCATACTGAAGTTAGATGCTCTCACAGAGCAAAAATCCTTGTGTGCTTGTTTGATCTTAGAATGGAAATCCTAGTTTTTTTCAACAGCCACCTTTTCCACCTTGTTGGCTGTATGGAAAATAATGTCTGGCTCCAGAGCCTCGCTTATTTAGCAGATATTTTCTAAAAAATTAATGACCTAAATTTCTCTCTTCAAGGCCTCAGTGTAAAAGTTTTCAATGTGCAAGAGCGAGTTGAATCCATGATAAAGAAGTTGCAGTTCTGGGAAAGTTGTTTGGAAAACAATCAAACTGAGTGTTTCAGAATCTTAATATATCAGAGGGGGTAGTAATCTTCATGACTTCCTGACAGAACATAAACTTCAGTTGGATCAGTGCACTGAAACCAATATAACTACACACTTAAAAGGACTTTGCACAACTTTCAGGGAATACTTTCCAGCTATGTCAGGAGATAATGACTGGATTCACAACTCTTTTGATGATACCACTTTCTCAACACAGATATTGAACACTGAGGAATAAGAGAAATTGATTGAGATCTCCTGTGATTACGAACTGAAAAGGAGTTTCAGAAATCTGTCATTGATCAATTTTTGGCCAAGTTTAAGAAATGCGTACCCCTTTCTGGCAGAAAAAGCTGCTGCAGTTTTGTTACCATTTTCAACAACATACTTATGTGAGAAAGTGTATTCCTCGAATGCGCATCTGAAAACTAAATACAGAAACAGATTTGATGCCGAACCAGACCTGAGACTTCATCTTTCTCCAGTGGTTCCGGACTTCCAAGAGCTATGCAGAGGAAATTTAAACTTAAATCCCTGGAAATATTCATTTTTAGGAGTGGGTTCACGAGATGTCACAATTTAGTGAAAGGGGTTCAGGGGCTGTTAAAGTTTGGGAACCACTGTTCTAACAATAAAGGTCAAAACCATGACAACAATACCATCCCTAGTGGTAATCATCATCATCTGACAACAATTCAACAAAGGGTCGGATCCTGAAAACACTTAGGCACTTGAGTAATTGTTTTCATTAGGCCCTAATTTCATTGTTGCCTGACTACTGTTATGTCTGTACATTCTAATGATTAATAAGGAACGTGCTGAAATTTCAATGATAAATGACAAATATATGTGTATATAATATATATGCGCACACACACCATTTTTTAAAATCTAGCTCCAAAGGCTTCCTGTATTGAAGGCAATGGAAAAACTGCTAAGGACTTTAATGGGATTTGGATCAGGACCTTAAGAAGTGTATGTGTGTGTGTATATGCATATATATCCACCCACCCATATATATATATATATATATATATATATATATATATATATATATATATATATATATATATATATATATATATATATATATATATATATATATATATGTGTGTGTGTGTGTGTGTGTGTGTGTGTGTGTGTGTATATACACATATAGGGATGATTCAGAGAATGAGGTAGAGGGCGGGAACCAAGGAAGGAGTGGGGATAAAAGATGCTGTAACCAGAATTCGGGGATCACTCTGTTGGTCACAAGATGGAGGGGAATGAGTGGTCTGGATGCTGTAACCCAATAAATCACCTCTTACTACTCCACGCGGACTCATTCCTTATTGAACCTTGCAACAGTTGTTCTTTCAGCAGTTTACAACTGAAGGCTGACTTAATACAGCTTTGAAAATGCTGCTTTTAACTATCTTAATTTAAATGAAACAAGCTCAAGTTTCCTTACCTTCTCAAATCTGTTTTTAAACTTTCCCTTTATTTTTAGTACTTTATGTTTAACACAGTACTGTACTGTACTGTACTCTCCTCTCTCTCTCTCTCTCTCTCTCTCTCTGTGTTGCTGCCTGACTACTACTTCTGGTTCCAAATGGGTTGTGTGGTTGACCAGTCAGTTCATAGCTCTGGGGTTTGTTACGCTAAGATTATTCTGTATAAGCAAAAGATCATCAATGCCTGACCTGAGTTAGCCCTAAAGGCTCATATAGAGCTTGCTTATTATAGTTGGCTTTATTCTGTTTTGAAATTTAAGATTGTAACTCATTTGTGTGTTAACCTTGTAAATAATTCTCTTGCTTCGTTTTCTTATATAGTGAATCTGCATATAGTTTATTGTAGGATTGACTATAAGCCAGTACAAGTCTTTGGTGTGAGATTGTGCAATTGACTTGGGGTAAGTGACTTGTCCTTTGGGACTGGGAGTAACCTGAATATTGCTCCGATCCTTGGTGTAAGGAACCATCTATCTCAAAAGTAGGTTCCTTAGGTGACATCACGGATTGGAGTACCAAGGGGACTGTCTGTAACTCCGTGCTAAAGCTATTAGAGTGCCTGAGAAGTTTACACTTGATCATTGATTGGTGAAAGCTCAGTATAGATCTCACAGCCAATTTGGGCTTTATGCACTGGTTTTTAACCGCTGCCCTGAGGTTGGTACTCATGCTCTTGAGCCATCGCTGGACAGCATGATTGAGTGGAATCATGTCCTTAAATAGTCCATAACACACACACACACACACACACACACACACACACACACACACACGATTTTACAACTATTTGTAAAATGTTTTATATAGGGCATGTGGGGTAGTTAATGGGGAGGGGGTAGTTAGTGGGCAATCATATCCTTAAAAGAAAACAGTCTGTTCCTCTATTGCTGAAAATAATGAAGATAAGCAGGCAAATACTCTCATTTAGGAAAAGAGACTGAGTGAAAGTGAAGTGACGGCTCTAGGCACGCTGTAGATGTACACATCCATACATTTTTGTACCCTGGGTAGTTTTTGTGTCCATAACATTTCTCTCAAATTGTTCTGTTCCATTGTAAGAGCCCACTTGTTCAGTTTGTTGTAAATATCTTCTCCTCCTTAATTGGGTACTGAGTCTAATAATCCTGCCTCAGCTTGTTAACTGTACAATAGCAGTCAGAGTTAATGACCCATTAGTGATTAATTCCTTAACCAGCATCTAATTGCTCACTGTAAAACCTTTTCTTAAAACTGGATTAAATCATCTAGATCCTTAACCACTTCTTTCCTATAACATTGCTAAGGCTCTTAGCCTGGCCCTTCCTGAATTACCTATTTCCTGTTTTACTTAAACTGTCTTAGAAGGATGGTAATTTGAATGTTTGCTTCTATCATCCTTGCAAAACCTCAAGTTCTAAAGGACTCAAAAAAAGTCAGTCAAGGGGGAGAAAATGAAAAGACATAAATCTCCTCTAAGTTGATCATGTTGCTCCCTTTCTTTCCCTTCAAAAGTTTGGAACCACATCTTGCAAAGCCATGAATTAGGGGTACATCTTGCAAAGACCTTAGTCAGGTGAATAGCACAATTGCACTGAGTGGGCCCCATCCTGCATACGGAACTCTGTGACAGTGATGAAACCACTTGGGAGTCAGGGTTACTCACAAAGATCTGGAGGCTCTGGCCATTGATGTTGTAAATAATTAGTGAGGTTTTCTACCGCAGTGGTTCTCAACCAGAGGTACACGTACCCATGGGAATATGCAGAGGTCTTCCGGGGGGGAGTACCTGGAACTCATCTAGGTATTTGCCTTGTTTTACAACAAGCACTAGTGAAGTCAGTACAAACTAAAAGTTCATACAGACAATGACTTGTTTTTATACTGCTCTATATATGATACACTGAAATGTTAGTATTGTACAGTATTTACATTCCAATTGATTTGTTTGATAATGACATGGTAAAAATGAGAAAGAAAGCATTTTTTCAATAACAGCGTGCTGTGACATTTTTGTATTTTTCTGTCTGATTTTGTATGCAAGTAGCTTTTAAGTGAGGTGAAACTTGAGGTTATGCAAGACAAATCGGACTCCTGGAATGGGTACAGTAGTCTGGAAAGGTTGAGAGCCACTGTTCTGTGGAATAGATTCAACCTTTGCTTGATGCCCTGCGCATAGGACAGTTAATAGCTGCCCTTCCCCCAGGGAGAACCTGGGAGGAACTGGGATCCTACTCTTTCCTTTCGTGGGACAAGGTAATCTGTGCCACACCTTTAGGCACAGATTATTTCAGCTCCCTCCTGATGCCTGGAAGCTGAACTCTGCCATTCCATGCCAAGGCTTTGCCTGCTTCCCTGCCCACCTCACCCTGCTCCACTCAGCCCAACTGCTCATGGGTAGGTGAGGAGTAAGAGCCCTGCCAAGTCTGTTGTCTCTTCAACATTAGGTGCAGCAAGCCAAGCAGACCATGGAGGGAGTGTGTGTGTGTGTGTGTGTTTGTAGGAGGGTTGTGGAGGATACAGCCCTTTGCTCCCTGGCATAGCCACATTGGACTGGGCCACATCTGGCTTTCCGTGTTTCACAGAGCTACTGGCGTGATGAAAGCTAGCATAGGAGCCTAGTATTGCTCAACTGTACAGCCAACTGCCTGACTACAGGTGTAGTTTAGTATTAAAAATGTCCTAGAGACCAAATAGTCAAACTTAGCTAAGTGCATTGCATAAGACAAAGCAGAAAAGCACAGAAAGTACACCAGTCCTTTTGGGAAGCTTGTTCTTGCAGTGGCCTTACTCAGTACATTTGCTTTGAAATATGTCCCCCAAACCATTTATATTAGTAACATGGTTGCTTATAAGCGAGAAAGCAGTTTCATCTAACATCCAACCCACCACAGTGTACCAGTTCCTTAATGTCTTGTTCTGCACTTTTCCTTAGCTCTGTTTTGGATACTACATTTAAACCAAAAACAATGAGGAGTACTTGTGGCACCTTAGAGACTAACATTTATTTGGGCATAAGCTTTCATGGGCTTAACCCCACTTCATCAGATGCATGGAGTGGAAAACACAGTAGGTAGATATATACACAGTACATGAAAAGACAGGAGTTTCCTCACCAAGTGAGGGATCAGTGCTAACATTTAAACCAGTTGCCTGTGAAGGTTCCTGTACTAGGACATAGAATGAATGTATCTTGCTTTTGATGGGCTTTATTGAGGGTATACTCTAAGTACAGAGGTGGTGACAGAAGTTGATAAAGTACTGGTAGGAACTGAAGAGAACAGTCAGACGAAAAAGCGTTTGATTTAACTGGGCTGCTCAGGGGTGTGGATTTTTCCCTGCCCCCATGCCACCCCTTCCATGAGGCCCCATTCCGGCCCCTATGCCAACTCCTTCCCCAAATCCCCACCTCTTCTCCCCCTCCTCCCCTGTGCACACGGCTTCCCGCTCCTCCCCTCTTTCTTCTGGAAACTGCTAAGACACCAAACAGCTGTTTGGCAATGGGAACTGCCTGGAGGTAGGTAGAGGAGCAAGGAGCAACGCTCAGGGGAGTGCAGGGAGCTTGGCCGGCCGCATCAGAGAACTCCGCAGGCCACATGTTTGAGACCCCTGGTCTACATTGTGGCACTGGCTGGGGGAACATCACCCTGATCTTTTGTTTAACTGAAAAATCTCCATCCACTCTTTAAACTCACACCACATATTTTCCTTCCTTTCCCTCTAGCTGCCCTAAGAGAAGATCTCTAGGGTGAACAGCCAGGAGGAGGCCAAACACTGCCGCGAGAGGCAAATTATATAGCTGGAGGGGAGGAGCCCAGATTTGTCTGGACCAGCCCTGTCTCACTGACACTTTCAATAGGCCCTTAGCAAGGTTGGAGAGCATTGGCACCAAACAGGAAAGGGGATTTTTCTGCTGAGCTAACCTAACCCCTAGCAAGGCCTCATGCTGTAGGTTGAGCAGGATGAAGGGTGCTATGACTGTTAGGAAATTTCCAGACACAGAAAGAGAAATGAGATAAGCAAATAGATCTAAAGGCTTTGTGTTAAAAGCCGGTGTTTAAATATATAGCTCCTCAGCTGGAACGTAGAATCTGAAACGTAGCCAGAATCTACAGAAAGTAAAATCTGTAGAATCTACAGAATCTGTAGAATCTGAAATGTAGCCAGATTCTACAGTTCCTATTCACAGCAATAGGAGCAAGGCCTGCAGGAGTCAGCCATGGGAGTCCTGTGTATATATTAGGACAGTAATTAGACTACTCTGTGAATAGATCAGCATTGCATTGATACAAAGGAAATGAAAATGATATTAGAATTGTATAACTTGACATAGATAAAGGATAAAAGGTCTGTGTATTGCATAGCAAAGATGTTATTTGAACTTGGATAATAGCTTCTCATCTAATGCATATGATACGTTATTTATGTGACCGAAAAAACATGAATATCATACAAGTCTCCAAAACTTGTATCATGCCATAAAGTTTCATTAGTGATAGTTCTAACAGTAGCGTTTTTTCTTTATTTCAAATCTTGGGAATAAAGAATGTGCAAGATAAAAAGCTATCAGTCATGTTTGAAAAATATGGAGTTTAGGGCCAAACCTTGTTGATCTTAGTCGAGTTGACCTGTAGAGATTAACAGAGCTGCTGGTTTGAGTAGATAGAGCAGGACTTGGCCAATAGGTTCTAAACTGATCAGAGCAGTTAACACATCTTATTTTTGTTTGTGAAGTGGTGTGCAAATGCACTGCACAATATTACAATAAAATAGACTAATAATGAATCCGTAGAAGTTATAATAAAATGTTAAAATATATTTGTTCTCTAGGGGCTTGTTTGCAATCAGAACCTCTTGGACAGATACTGCAGTGATAGGTATATTGCAAATTCCTTACACCGTACACCCACTCTCTGCTAATGAGGAGTGATAGGTTAGCGGGTGAGACCTGACTAAAATCCCCACAGGAAGCAGTCAAAGGATAGGGGAATCACTGGATTTTTAACCATGTATCAAAATATAGCAGAATTTGTACGTTGCAGATGAAAATAATTTCAATACCAATGAAGAAGAGGAGAACAATTTGACATGTCCCTGACAGGTACCTTATGCCCGTGGTTCTCAACCATGGGTCCATGGGCTCCTTGGGAGTGGTGAGTGAGCAGGGCCGGCGACATAAATTTGGGGGGCCCCTACTCTGATATTTTGGGGGGCCCCAGCCCAGCTGGCACTTCCCCCCCAGCTGACAGCGGCTGGGGGGGGGGGAAGCCCAGCCAGGGCCCCCCCCAGCCCAGCCGGCACTCCCCCCCCCAGCTGACAGCGGCTGGTGGCAGTGCGGGGTCCTGCAGGAGCACGAGCCGCCCTTGCAGCTCCCCCCCCCCCCCCCGCGCACTTTCTCCCCCCGGACTGCGTCGCTGCCGCCGGCCGGGCTCATTGCTCCTGCCAGGGACACGCGCGCTCGTCCGCTCCGGAGGAGAGCCGTGCCGCCTCCCCGCCCCTTCCCCGCTCTCCAGGCCCAGCGACAAGGGGGGATGACTACGGGTACTGCTGTGTACCGGGGCCCCCCTAAAGTCCGGGGCCCGGTACAGCTCTACCCATAGTACCCCCCTGTCGCCGGCCCTGGGAGTGAGCAGGTTTCAGACAGTTCGCTAAGCAGGGCCAATGTCAGACTCACTGGGGTTCAAGGCAGAAATTCGAAGCCCCACTGTGCAGGGCTGAACCCCAGGGCCCTGCAATCTGGGGCTGAAGCCAAAACCTGAGCAACTTAACTTTGCAGGGCCCCCTGTGAAGAGGGATCCTGGGCAATTGTCCTGCTTGCTGCCTTCTAATGCCGGCCCTGGCTTTTATATGCAGAAAAAACAGTGGTTGGGGTACTGGTGAGCTGTGGAGTTTTTATAGCATGTTGCGGGCAGCCTCAGAAAGATAAAGGTTGAGAATCCCTGTTTACGCAGACCTTCACTTTCCCAAGAACATAGCCTGTCTCCTATAATCCTCTAACTTAGGTCGCAGTCAAGGGCATGGTAATTGAATAAGATGGCACTACTCAGTGCTCTTCATTTTGTCCAGCGGCTTCTCTTCATATTCACTACTATAAACCTTCTCTTTTAAAAGTGAGCAAGAGAAAAATTAAATCTACACAACAGCTTGAAGCCCTGTGTCAAGGACCCATATTTTGACAGAGTCTGCCACCTGCTGGAATCCAGGAGAATTTCATCAGAATTATTTTACAGGTTATGGCCCTAAACCCCCAAGGCAAGCGGAAAAGAGGCCGTCCAAGAAACACCTGGCGACGGGACCTTCAGGCTGACACCACAGAAATGGGCTACCAGCTAGAGAGGAATGGTCCAGGATAGAGGACTCTGGAGATCTGTGGTTGGTGGCCCATACCCCGACTGGGGTGACGGGCATAAGTAAGTAAGTAAGTAAATGTAGGTTCAAGAATAGCAGCCGTGTTAGTCTGTATCCGTAAAGAAAGCCAGGAATACTTGTAGCACCTAAGAGACTAACTAGTTTATTTCAGCATAAGCTTTCGTGAGCTATAGCTCACTTCATCGGATGCACAGAATGGAACAGAAGTAAGATGCATTTATACACACAGAAAGAAAGAAAAAGAAAAAAAATTGTACATTAGCATACCAATTCTAAGAGTGCTGTTAAATGTAGATGGTCCATTATCACTAGGAGAAAAAAACACCTTTAGTAAATGTATAGATTTATAGAGTTTAAGGCCATTAGCTAATCTAGTCTGACATTTTGAATATCACAGGCTATTAAATTCTACACAGGTATCCCAAAATTGAGCCGAAGAACTTGTGTTTGACCATGAAATGGCTTTGTGTTTGGCTAAAGCACGTCTTCCAGAAAGCGCTCCAGACTTGTTCTGAAGCTATCAAGAGATAGAGAATCCACCCATTCCCTTGGAAGTTTGTGCCAATAGTTAATCACCCTCATTGTTAAAGTAGTCACCTCTTAAGCTTCAGCTCTTTATGTCTTTCACTGTACAGCATTTTCTCTAACTCTCAGATTGATTTTGTGGCTGTTTTCTGCACCCTCTCCAATTTTTCAGCATTTTTTAAAAAATGCAGACATCAAAATTGAATGTACTATTCTAGCATCAGTCTTAATAATGATGAATTCAGAGATAATAATCACTTCCTACTCTTACAGACTATTCTCTGCTTATACATCCAGTAATTTCCCCCACCCTTTATATTATGGTGGTACTTAGAGGCCCTCACTGTATATTATAGTGGTGCTTAAAGGCTCTCCCTCCTCACATCTCCTACCCATCATGAACAGCTGTTTTGTGGAATTCAGGGAGGCTTGGAGGGAGAAGGGAGGAGTGGGGACACTGCACTCGGGGGAGGGGGGCGGAAAAGGTGGGCTGGAGCCAGAAGGCGCTGGGCAGCGGTGGGGCCTGGAGAAAAGGGTGGAATGGGGGGGCCTGGGGCAGCACCAGGGTTCAGCACTCCCTGGCACTTAGAAAAGTCAATGCCTGTGTTCCAATAGTGCCTTAAGTAACTTTAACATCTGTCACGTGTTCAGCCTCGCATCCTCCCCTGAAGAGGAGAAGGGCAGATATACACGTTGCTATAATGTCGGTTAGTGGGCAGACGTGCCCCTTGCTCTTGAAGCAGAAGGTGGTGACGTTTGTGATGGTCTTTAGTTCCTAGATGATCTCAGAGTAGCCCTTATTGTAGCGAGTTTCGTTACACCAGCAGAGCAAAGCTGTCTACCCCTGTCTTTATCCTGTAGCTTTAGGTGAAATTTTAGGTACCCTCTACCTGATCTATGGAGCACCTCGTACTTGCTTCCATATTCTATGGAAAGCCAGTAGAGGGGGAGGAGAACAGGTCTGATGTGTTCGCAGAGAGATGGCGATGGAGAGAGAGATGGAGAATCCACCACTTCCCTTGATAGTTTATTCCAATGAATATTAATTCTTACCGTTAAAAGAAATCTGCTTTATTTCTCATTTGAATTGCTGAGTTTAAATTCCAAACTGGCAGCTGGCATCTTGCTGTGAGATGCCGCATATGGGAATTTCACAGAAGGCTTCGTTAAATACTGAAGAAAGCTAGATGCAGATTTCAGCAGCCATTGGCTGACACTAATGAAACTAAGGGCTAGGCTACATTACCGCGCTTCATCGGCGCCGATGCATGATGCAGCTGCACCGCTGTAGTGTCTCTGGGGAAGACGTGCTACGTCAGCAGGAGAGCATCTCCCACTGACTTAGTACTGCTGTGGACAGCGCTTAGGGCAGTGTAACTTGCGTTGCTGGGGGGGGGGGGGGTTCACACCCCCAAGCAGTGAACCCTCCCTACTGAAATGAATAAATTTCCCTTGCAGATTGAAACCTGTTCACATAAGAGCTTTATCAGTCTTATGATACCTTTAGGTACTGGATTCAGTCCTTTAGCTCCAGCAGCTGACTATATTCTTTTCATACCGAAGCTCCTGCTTCAAGCCTTGCTCCCCCATCAGTCTTTGGGAGGTTGGGATGCTTTAGAATAAGATATTATTACTTGAGTACTATTGTCATTTTGAAGGCTGATATACTTAATAGAGAATGTGACATGGAAGGGGGTCAAGCCAGCTCATACGAACATCAGTGGGAAAACTTCCACTGGGTTCAACAGAAACAGGTTGGGCATTCAGTCAGATTAACAAGGTCTGGCCCCAGCCTTTAACCAGCGTCGTGAGTCCCCCTTTCCTCTGCAGTCCCCCAGGATCCACACTGTCCTGCTGGGTAGGGTTACCATATTTCAGACATCAAAAAAAGAAGGACACGACGGGGGGGGGGGCACCCTAGCCCCATTCCCACCCCATCCACTTCCCACCCCCCTCAGAACTCCTAACCCCCTCTTGCCCCCTGACTGCCCCCTACTAGGACCCCTGCCCCTCAGGACCCCATCCCCTGTCTAAGTCTCCCTGCTCTTTGTCCCCTAACTGCCCCCAGGAGCCCACCCCTACCTAAGCCTCCCTGCAGCTCCTTGTCCCCTGAATGCCCCCCCAGGGAATCCCCCCCCTAACTTCCTCCCTAGGAAACTACCCCCTAACAGCCCTCTGACTGCCCCGACCCTTATCCCCCCCTGACAGAACCCACACTCCCTATCCCTTAACTGCCCCCGCCTGAAACCACTTCCCTTACCCTGCTGCTCAAAACAGAGTGCTGGGCTCCACGTGGAGCTGACATGCACAGCCGGGCCCCGCAGGGGAGACGGATCTGGGAATGCCTGGGCAGCCAGTGATCTGGGAATGGGGGGGGGGGGAGGAGAGGAGCTGGCCAGTGATTGGAAGCTGCGGGGCAGGCGTGGGCTGTGGCTGCGGAGCTCCATGTCCTGAGTCCAGCCAGCAGCCCTATCAGTGGCCCCGCTCTGCAGGGGGAAAATCCTGGACATTTCTAGATAGTTATAAATTCCCCCCCCCCCCCAACCCCCAATGCTATTTTTAACCAGAAAAGCCAGACATGTCCGGGGGAATCCGGACGAATGGTAACCCTACTGCTGGGGCAGCCCCGGGGCTTACACAACTTTTGAACTGGACCTTTGGGCTCCAGCAATCACTGGCTCCCTGTGGGCGCCTTTCTAACCCTTCAGCGTGCAATGCGCTCAGTGTTGGCAGCGCCCCCAGGCAGCCTCTTCAAGACAAGGTAGTAATTTGTTAGTTACCTGGCATATGGAATGTGACAGTCTTTACGTTACCGTGAGAGGATCTGGGTCCTGGTGGTAGAAGCCAGGCCGTCTCATGCCCTACTTCCTATAGCCCAGTCTAGAAGATTAGGGTTGGAGGAGACCTCAGGAGGTCATCTAGTCCAGACCCCTGCTCAAAGCAGGACCAACGCCCCCTCCCTCACCAACCAATCCTCACCCTCAGTCTGCTTTCATCTCTCTCTCTCTCACACACACACACACACACACACACACTCCCTCCCCGTTTGTTGCTAGTCGTTTCTTCGCTGCTGCCATGCAGGGTCGGAAGGAGTCTCCTCCTCTTGGCTAGGTGTTAAGGGTCTGGCCACTGGGGTTTCCATTGTGCCATCCAGACTCTCTGTTCACTTGTGTGGGTTCTGGTTAGGCTTTCTGAGGCCACCTGTTTTGAACGCAGAGGGGCTGTCTCCACAGAGTTTCGGAGCCCCCCTCCCCCCCCCAGCAGTGAGACTCCTAGCCCAGGTTGTCAGGTGTGGGGGTAGCGAGGCTCACGCTAGAAATCAAAAAAACCAACCCCATGTGTAGCCAGCACTTTGAAATTTCTGTTTAGGGTAGAGCTTGGTCTTTGAAAACCCGCCCCCCCTCCGGCCCACCCCATTTTCTGGGTTTCAGAGACCAACCTCTAGCCTGAGCTGCAACTTCAAAGTGGTGTCTCCACAGCTGTTTTTAGAGCCCTAGTGCAAGCCCTGCTAGTCCAAGTCTCTAGACCTTGGCTACCATGCTCACTCCCGCAAGCGCCAAACCGCTGTGTAGACATATGCAGCCAGGTTATGTGACATTGACGGCCCCTTGTCCTTGAGATGGTAGTGGCAGGAGCATCACTGTCCAAAAGGACATGGGTTCTGTAGCCATATACCAGCAAAAACGTCCTGTACAGTGCCTCATAAAATGGATAGGTTACATGGGCACCAAAGGCCTTTTTTCTATCATCCCTGTGTTTTTTGTACATTTGTCTCCGCTGTTTTCTCTTCATACAGCACAGGCAGGCATCTTGGTTGTGACGCCACCTGCTTTGCAAATCTCACAACAAGTTTACTATTTGCTGCAGTGGTTGGTCACGTGAGCTGCCTTCACCATCACAGCTACCCTGACAGCAAGGTACTCCAAGCGCTCAGCTTGGCTCCAAGCAGCTGCTTGAGGCCCCTTCTAAGGCTGCTAGAGTAATACTGATGTGAGGATCCATTTTGGGGGGGTAAAAGGAATAGTATTTGAGCCAGAGAGAACATTGATATGTATGTAGCTCTTCATGGGTGCCAGGGATGAAAAATTTGTGTTTATTTGGGGGCTAATTTGAGCGGGGTGGGTAACGAAAAATCATGTTGAATGTTACGCCAAAGCACTAGACATTTCATTTCCTTTTACAGTCATGGTTATGCACCCTCTGTGTGCTAGTATCAGTCCCCCTGAGTGTCCATACATTCGTATTAAAAGCGCCTCTGTTTCTGCTCAAAGCCCTTTGTAACTCTTTGGACAGAATCCTGCCTAGCGCTCTCAAGTGATCCTTCCCCAGCCAGGGGGGCTTGTTCAAAGTGAAATGTAGTAACAACTGGCCTCAGCTGCGAGCTCAAGGTGGGGTTTGCGTTGCTTTGAAACAAGCATTCAGCTGGGAATTATTTTTGTCATATGGCTATATTAGGAGATGCTGAATGCCACACTGGTTAGCCTGATTATGCATTTTCATATGTCAGCACCCATTATTTAGTTTGTTGCATAGAGACTTTATTTGTACTCATTGTGATCTGGTTTCAGGCTGTTCTGTGGAAACTTGTAGTAGCAGCTTCCCTTTGCTGGGTGGGCGTCCCAGTATGCAACTTCCCAGTCGAGTGCAAGGGCCTTCTACTGCGCAGCTCACTTTGCTTGGCCAATGTACACACTGAAGCACAGTGCAACTGAGGGGAGGACGGTTCAGACCCAGCAAGTGTTTTAGGGGCCCGGCGCTGTCTTACTTAGCTGTGTGTGCTTCTGGGAGGAAATGCTGCTTCTTCCTGCTGAATTGGGGTATATGGAACCGCACTCCGTATGGATCGTCTGACCCCCACTCTTATTTCTATGATGTCCCCGCTACATTCCACTCGGCCGACCCACTGGAGCTGTCATTTGTGTATCATGCAGGGGGATACAGGGTGCATCTGGCCGAGTTTATCCCACTTCCTGGGCCTGCTGGGTGGCAGAAATACCTCACTATGTTTGGGGCTTACCCATCTATGTGGAAGGGGACTGTTGGCCCCTTACTAAAAGGCAGTAGAGGTGTAAGTACTACCACCAAGTACCAAAAGGAAGGGGATGGGTTGATGGGAATTCAGGACCCTGAGACTGACAGTCCCCAGGAACAATGGGGAGAGGCCAATGCTCCAGGACAGCCTGATTGACAGGGCGGGCACGCTAATGAGGGAGTCAGGAGGCCAGTGGGATCCTGTCCTCCCTTGTGAGCTGGAATTGCCTAGGAGCTGGGCCAGACCGAGCAGGGCCGAGCTAGCCCAAGAGAACCAGAAAAGCAGCCCAGGGAGCAGGTCAGTGCTGGGAGCAGAGTCACAGCAACAAAAGCCGGAGAAGCAGCCTAGGGAGCTGGAGGTAGAGCAGCAGCCATGCTGGCACAGAGTGGAGCTGGAGCAGTCTGGAGTGAGTGGGGTGAGCAGCTGGGCAGAGCAAGGGGGGAACCTGGACAGTGGGGCCAGCACAGGGAGACACCCTCAGCCAGGGGATCCTGCAGGCCAGACTTGGAGAGGGAGGGGGGTGATTCTGAGAAGAAGGATCCTGCCATCTAAACCCAAAGGCATGTATCCACCACCAGAGCCAGTGTCCAACCTCTAGCATCCCTTGGCACAGCCAGGGCCTGAGAGCGAGGCCTGGGACTTGTGAGGGAAGTTCAGTCTGTTCCTCACATTTCAGAGAGGCTGGCTATGATGGCCCCATGCCACAGAGCGGGAGGACGGGTTTTCCTTTTACCTTTCCCATTTTTGAAAATTGATTGCTGTTTAGTACATTGTATTTGCTTTGAACTGTATACAATGACCAATGGGTCAGGGAAGTATCCAGTGCAGAGAGAGCAGCCCAGAATTGGGACACCTTAACCCTGCCCTAAGTGCCCACATCAAGGTTGGTGGTCAAGCTCCCCAGGAATCCTGGACCCAGACTGTTTGGGGTTGTGAGGACTCTGCTACACAGGAGAGTGGAAGGGGAGCCCTTGAGGTCAGGCAGGCCTCTGGGTAAAGAGAGTGGGAGTGAGGACTCAGATCCTTTTGCTACCCCATTTCACCGGGATAGTGTATAAGCCATGAAAGTTCCCCGCAATAGCGGGACCCCTGTTTACATATGTAAGGCAGTTTGGGTCTTGGCTCACTGACACTACACCCCTTTGGGTCAATGGAACAGATGGATAGGTCCTGACTGGTGTAAATCAACGTAGCTCCATGGGATTCAATGAAGCCACATCAATTTATAGAGCCAAGGAGCTTTCCCAAGATATAATGAATCTCCCCATTAGTAACAAACAAACATCTGTGACGTAGTCAGTCGACATTTTGTAATTCAGTTAAAAACAAACAGAAACTTGGCCTTTCTTCTTCTTCTTTATTGTGAATGTTGAAATGTCATGTAGTTTTAACCTAAAGATGAACTGGTTAGACAAAGAAGTCAGATAACTGGAAGACCCTTCCTGGACAATTATTTACAGCAAAGCCATTCAAACAAGAAAATGCAGCTTGGAGAGGGGAAGAAAAAAACAGAGAAGAGTTTAGTCAATGTTGGAACATACAAGAACACAAGTGTTTAGGAATTTTACACAAAAGTAATCTTGTTGGTTATCGGTTACAACTGAGTGCTTGTGAAACATAGTCTCTTAAGGATACTATTCTATTCCTTCAAGGTTGGAGGATCTTCACT
This sequence comes from Sternotherus odoratus, assembly GCA_032164245.1. NCBI lineage: Eukaryota > Metazoa > Chordata > Testudines > Kinosternidae > Sternotherus > Sternotherus odoratus. The sequence continues at coordinate 88,925,159 of JAVMKO010000007.1, forward strand.
TCAGCTTGCGGTGCTTTCTTTCCTATTCATAACTTGCAGCAGATAATCCACCATCTAATAAAGAGAAATAAATAATATTTACAGAACAGACTTGTCAAAAGTCACATGCTGATTCAATCAACCTAATGTATAACTGTTCTCTGCATCTATTCCATACAAACATTCCTAATTCTTGCCCCCAGTCTTAGCTTGCTAAAAAACAACTAAGGTCCAAGAAAAAGAGTTATTCAAAATTATTTTCTTCATAGACCCTTTTATATAACATGAAATTAATGTTGGAAAGCGAGTTCATAGAAACATTTTATAATTTACTTTGGATTGCACTTGCGACAACTTGCAAGAGTGAAACCTTAGAAAAACAAGCAAAGCAGCTGCCTGAGATGTCTTCAACTGTTCCAGATTAGTTTTCAGTGGTGCTGATTTGCGAGTTGTTAAATTAACTGAGGCAGAAGAATTTGAAAGTAAAACAACAATCAAAACCTTGAGGAAACTTTAAGCAAGGCTGATTTGTTAGGACATGACATTCAAGGTAATAAAAATGAAGAAGCATTGTAGACTCCTTGATCAGGCAGACAATATATGAAGAGGCAATAATATGAAGAGAGAAGAATTGTGCCTAGAACACAATACAGTAAACCCTCGATTTAATGGACCCCGATTTAACGGACTTCGGATGCAACGGACAAAATTTCCGATGCATCCAAAATCCGTTTTGGGGGCTGCCGGCTCCCGCCCCAGGGAGCCGGCTGGGTTGACAGCTCCCGCCGGAACGCCGCAGCGGGGACCCCTGCGGGAGCTGTCAAACCCCCCGCCCCCCCCGCCCGGCTCCCCGCAACGGGGAGCCGGGCGGGGGGGGGGCGTTTGAGAGCCCCCGCTCGGCTCCCCGCAGCGGGAAGCCGGGCAGGGGGGTTTGACAGCTCCCGCCGGGCTTCCCGCTGGGGGGAGCCGGGCGGGAGCTGTCAACCCCCCTGCCCGGCTCCCCGGAACGGGGAGCCGGGTGGGGGGGGGGGGTTGAGAGCCTCCGCTCGGCTCCCCGCAGCGGGAAGCCGGGCGGGGGATTTGACAGCTCCCGCTCGGCTCCCTCCAGCTGGAAGCCGGGCGGGAGCTGTCAACCCCCCGCCCGGCTCCCCGCAACGGGGAGCCGGGCGGGGGGGGGGGGTTTGAGAGCTCCCGCCCGGCTCCCCGCTGGGGGGAACCGGGCGGGAGCTGTCAACCCCCCGCCCGGCTCCCCACAACGGGGAGCCAGGCGGGGAGGGGGGTTGAGAGCCTCCGCTCGGCTCCCCACTGGGGGGAGCCGAGCGGGAGCTGTCAACCCCCCCCGCCCGGCTCCCCGCAACGGGGAGCCAGGCGGGGGGGGGGGGGGGTTGAGAGCCTCCGCTCGGCTCCCCGCAGCGGGAAGCCGGGCGGGGGGTTTGACAGCTCCCGCCGGGCTTCCCGCTGGGGGGAGCTGGGCGGGGGGGGGGGTTTGAGAGCTCCCGCCCGGCTCCCCGCAGCGGGGAGCCGGGCGGGGGGAGGGGGTGGGGTGGGCTGACTCATGGCTGGCTCCATATAACGGACTAATTCGGGCGGGGGGCTGTCCGTTGTCACCCGAAAGTCCGTTATTTAATGATTTTTAAAAATTATTAAATAACGGACTTTCGGTTTTAACGGACACCCCCCCACCCGAATTAGTCCGTTATATCGAGGTTTCACTGTAGTAGCAGTGGGAGATTTCAGCTACACAGGTAGGAAATGAAACTAAATAAGTCAAGCAGAAGGGGACTGATTCTTATATACGAGTGAGACGTGCAGAAAGTCCCTCTGGTTTCCTTGTTTTTAAACTCTAGACACTTTTAATTTAGATTTTTAAAATGTAACATTTGAATATAGACACGGAACAATGAAATTACAGCACAATGACTGTGTACATTATGGCATCATGCCTTTAATAATCCTGTCAACCTATGCCCATGACACACACATTAATCTCAAGTATAATCTCAACAGGATCTCCTCCTGCAGTTTCCTTATGGAAAGCAAACCTATAGAATTTAATGGGATTAAATCAATACAGTTCTGTAGAAATTACTGAATGACATCTAGAAAACATCTCAGAGTTACAAACACTTAGTTGGTACCCACTGAAGGGGGGCGGGGGGAACTATCATTTATTTGTATCTCATACTCCTTGTCTCTGTGTCTGTCTTTTTGATGGTGAGTTTTTCAGGGCGGAGATTGTAGCTTTTATGTTTGGAAAAGTCCTTGCACATTGTGGGCACTAGTGGAAATAATAAATAAAATAATAATAATAATGTCACTTTATAGGATGGAAGCCCAAGTAAAGTCCACTTGGAAACATCCCTGACAAAAGTACATCTAGCAATAGGGTTTTATATTCTGTAGTTTTCTATTCCTAGCACAACATATACATTATGTGTTGCTCATTACATTTTAGGTTCATACATTAGTATGAAGAGTTACTAGTAAGATTCCTCCCTGCACTAAAACATGCTTATATGTACATTCAGCGGTGGCAGTCTATGGGGATGCATACTGGGATGGACCGTTGGGATGCTAACATCTCCACAAGCACACACTATTATTTACAGCAGAGGTGGCCAACCTGTGGCTCTGGAGCCACATGCGGTTCTTCAGAAGTTAATATGTGACTCCTTATAGGCACCAACTCTGGGGCTTGGGTGCTAATGTCTCACCCTGTGGCTCTGCCACTGTGGCCCTGCCCACCCCTTCCCACTCCCTCTCCTGAACCTGCCATGTCCTCGCTCCTCCCCTTCCCTCCCAGAACCTCCTGCATGCCACAAAACAGCTGATTGGGAGGTGCAGGGAGGGAGGGGGGGGATGATGATTGGCAGGGCTGCTGGTGGGTGGGAGGTGCTGGGAGCAGGATAGGGGGTTGCGGCTCTTTGGCAATGTACATTGGTAAATTCTGTCTCCTTCTCAGGCTCAGGTTGACCACCCCTGACTTATAGCCTTGTAATAGATTAACCATGCAATGGTCCCAGAATAGTTTTATATATAACTATACTCTCAGCCTGCATGTACAGTCTGCAATGCTGTTTTCTTTGGCACATTTACATTTAATTGTTTGACCCCCAGTATCTGAACTCAGCAGCAGATACAATCTTCCATGACTCATTAAACAAGTCTTGATCTTTCTAGACAGTTGACTTTCACTGAAAATTCAAATACAGCAAGAGTTGGGATTTATTTCATGCTACTTACAGGCCACATCCTGCATGCATTAGAATCAGGGGCAACAGCATTATTACGATAATAAATAACCCCTAACAGACCATCTTCCACCTAGCCATGCACAATACATTCATAATTGGGATATCTATGCACCTTCATAAAGATATTCTATAGCACCACATTAAAATGAAGGGATTGACTAGACAAACCCTGGGTAACTAAGCCCTGGTTTACACTGGGGGAGGGGGGAGGGGGAGATCAACCTAAGATACACAACTTGAGCTACAAGAATAGTGTAACTGAAGTCGATGAACCTAGATCGACTTACCACTGCATCTAAGTGCGCTGAGTCAACTGCTGATGGGTGAGGGGCCACCCAGTCTCTCCTGCTGAAGCTGTTCCACTTCAGATTAAATAGAGTTATTTGTGGGGGCCAGGTGAGGGAGAGCACAAGCACAAGAATGACTCCCTAGCTTGGTGGTTACAACACTCACCCAGCATGTGGGAGCCCCTGTCCCCCTACTCCAATAACTCTTTCATTATTTATACACATTGGAACAGCTTCAACAGGAGAGAAGGAGAGAGTTCCCCATATCGGACTATCCCTACTCCCAATAGTTAGAGCATCACCAAAGAGGTGATTCCTGTTCAAATCCCTTGTCTCACTCAGGTGGAGGAGACTTGTACTGGAGGTCTCCCACATCCCAGGTGAGTACCGTAACCACCGTTCTCTCTCAGCTGTGCACATGTGTGCACACCCACAGATCCTAAACCCCGCGCACACGGCAAAACACCGCATGCACAAAAATGTGCACAGAAGAATTTTTTTGCACACACAATTTTGTCAAAAATTAGAGGGAACATTTTAGCCACTGGGCTAAAAGTTTTAATGGAGGCTCGCATGCAGGACCCAATCTAAGTGGCCTCAGAACATACCTACCGGCTTGGGCCTGGCAGGCGAGTTAGGCAGCCAGGTGCATCTCAGTGGGGCTCAGGCTGCCAGAGGCAGCTCTGTACCTAGTAGAGGCAGAAACCTAGGCCCTCAGGGAATTTTTACCTGTGAGTTTAGGCACCTGCATGGGTTACCTGTGCATGTGCATGGGTTACCTGTGGGTTACCTAGGCACCTGCATGGGTTACCTGTGAGTTTAGGCACCTGCAGGGGTTTTGTGATTCTCAATGGGGCCCGATCATGGAATTTAGGAGCCTAAAATGGCAGTTAGGTTCCTAAGTCCCTTTCTGAATCTAGCCCCAAATTCCCATTTTGTGATAAGTGAAATTGGTTTTGAGTGGCAGCAGTTTATCAAGGTTGGGTCATAACATCAGAGGACAGACATAATATCAAGAGATCCAGATGGCCATTCATGTAGCCCAAATATTGATAGGGGAACACCGACAATTCAAACAAATCAGCTAGCTAATGAGAGGCAGATTGGGCAGAAGTTGGGGATATCTTGGTTGGTTGGTTGGGTTCTTAAAAATACAAAACCACTGAGTTTGAACATAGCTCACCTACCTAACCATCATGTGATTTTATTATCATCACCCTTAATCTTCTTTCCCGGTGGTTCCCTCATATTGTTTGCAAGGGTTTTCAGATTACATTGTGAACTCTTCAGTGCAGGGACTATATCTACCGGTAGTTGGGTGTTTCTTTGGCATCGACTGGGGCACTTGTATAATACAAATAAATTGCAATACTAGAAAAAAATATTCACATCAAATAGTTTGCACCTAAGCCATAAGCTGAAATTTGCAAAATATTTGCTGTGCTGTTCTAAAGAAATACATCCCTAAAAGGCATACTTTATTCAGTGACAATTAGCAATCAGTAATAAGGGATGAAGTCTCTGAATTTGTTGTTCAATACAAACTGACGGTCCAGCTGTACCAACAATCCCAGAGTTAGGAGCTAATTCGTTTTTAAAAAATTAGATTTACAGTACCTTCTTGTTTTAAACTTACATCTTTAACGCTGCTGTCATCATCTGTCTCCCAAGTGTTCTTGGTATACCATGGAAGTTCTTCCCTTAGGATCTGAGCGCTCCTGTTTTCATTCCCTTCTAACAGCCTTAGCAAATTCTTCAACGTTTCTTCCCATTGCAGGTAATCTCCCAGCTGCTTGACATTTTCAGGTAATGCTGAAAGTGGGATCTTGTTTTCTTCTTCATAAACATAGGGAAAATCTCCAGTGCTCTTCTTCCCCATTAAATGTCCTATAAAAATAATCAGAATATCATGCCATTAATCAAAAATGAATTCGAGTGTGGGTGTGGATGTCCACAGCCACATTCTGATTGGCCAGGGAGCCTTTTGCATGATGTCACACCGACTCAGAATCACACACATACACAAATCCCTTTGCCCATGATATTAAATGGGCAGGGGATATGTGAATTAGAAGAGGATAGATATAATAAAGCAAACTGGCAGGCTTAAAGAGAGACAGCTGAGCATAGGAGCCGGTAAGGGGGGGGGGGGTGGGGGGGTTTGAAAGTTTTAGTTCCTTCCCAGCAGAATGTGACTCTTTCTACCACTTTTAACCGTAATTGTTATGGCAAAAAGCTAAAGTGGACAGACCTCAGTATGGCAGGTGTTGTTTTTATGAAAGTTAAATTGAAATTGGCTGTGGTCAAAAGAGAAATGCCGGGGACAGCAACTTGCAAACGATCGCTGTAATAAGAGGAGCGAAAGTCAGGGCACAATGGGACATAATCAATGGGGACTCATTGCCCCTAGGATCTCGAATAGACTTTTTAAATTCAGAAATAGCGCGATCCGTTGCAAATATGAACTCTTCCCAAGAGCCAAGCTCTCGTTTCTTATTCCCCACAGTAGCCTCTCTTTCCCCGGACACAATCAGCGCGCATTGCAAGCTCTCAACCCCCTTTGGGTGTGGTTATTAGTCTGTGGTCACCGGAGCTCTATTTAATCCCGTTTCCACCGCATGCCCGAGCTGACAAGTTTGAGCCAGCGCGCTGCGGATATTGATGGGGGAAGCAGAGGAAAGGAAACAATTCTGCCCCTGTATCAAACACCCCACCCCCTAATGTCCCTGCCTCTGGGGAGCAGCAATTTAGACACACATAAGTCTACATACAGCCTACTACACAATGGAAACAACACACGCGCTCGGCTAGAGGAGAGAAGAGAAGCCAGGAGACTTTGGGAAACGAGCGAGACCGACACGATCAGCTTCCAAATGAAACTGGATCCTCCTCCTCCCATGTCCGGACACGAAAGGCCCGTGCTGGCCATGGAAATAGGGACTGGAGCCAGCTTGTCCCGTCCCCCCCCGCCCTCGGCTCTAGGCACTGGGAGAAGGGCAGAGATCTGTCCGCGGGCTGAGCCCTACCCCCGCTCCTTTGACAGGCTCGTTGTATGGCTGTGCGGTGCTGCTCTCCGGGGCTTCCCCTGAACACAGTGGCTTGGGGTCGGTCCTGCGCAGAGCCCCGCCACGGCCGGCGGGCACCCTGGTGAGTGAATCGGGGGGGTTAAAGGTAGCAGCGAGCTCCTCTCGGCCGGGCTGTGGCGGGTTTGCTCTGCAGCTCAGCCACGGCATGTGCCAATTGTAAACGCTCCTTTCCTGACCGAAGTCTGGTTGTGTTGCGGGGACACGGCGCAGCCGCTTTTCCAACGGGGCTTCCCAGCATCAGACGGCGCCTAGCTGAGCATCTAGTCAGTGTTAGCCTCCACCATGGTTTTCCTACCCCTCCCCCCCCAGTGCGTCTGTCTCCTGGGCCGATCCCCTGCGAGTCACGCCCTAAGTCCACCAGCTCTCTTATGCTCCAATACTTGAGCTAGTCTTTAAGGTGCTAAAGGACTCTGTTACCTCTGCTATTCCCGACTAACACGGCTACCTCTCTGATTCTCGAGTACAAGGTAAATCTTCCCCTCCCTGAGGCAGCCGGTGTCGAACCACCCACGAACCCCCAGGCTAGTGTAGACGCGCTAACTAACACTCAAGTCACCCAGCGCGCCCTAGCCCGGCCCAGACACGACAGCGCGGGCGGATGTTACCAGCAGGCTCGCGCTCGTCCAAAGTTTCTAGCCGCGCCCGGAGAAAAGCAAAGCCCAGCCCCCCACTACCGTAGACAGCGGGGTCCGGGGCTGCCCCGGCCGGGCGCCCCGCGCGGCGCGGACACTTACCCACCGCCCAGTGGCTGCCCCGCGGGTAGATCTTGGCCAGGGGGGAGGCTGCGCCGGTGGACTGCAGGGGAGCCGCGGCGCCCCCGGGCGCCTCGAGCAGGACCAGGGTGAAGAGGCCGAGCGAGAGGAGGGTGCGGGGCTTCCCGAGGAGGAGGAACTCGCAGCCGCCCATGGTGCGCGGCGCTGCCCGGGCGGGACGGCTCCTGCTGCTGGCGCTGCGGCGAGTCCGGCTCCGGGCGGGGAGGGAGGGAGGCCGCTGCTCGGGATCTGCTGCCGCCGCCAGCGCTGACCCGAATTTATAAGGGCCGGGACGAGGTGACAGCGAGGTTCAGGCACCTGGCGCCTCCCCCCGGAGGTGGCTCTGGGAGCACGGGGGGGTGGGGAGCGCGCAGCCAGCCAGAGCCACCCCGCACCGGCTGGGGATGGGCGGCGCATCCTTTGCGAGCGGGGGCTTCTCCTTCCCAAGGGACCCTGCAACCACCCCCGACCCGCACCCTCGGCGGGACCCTCTGTGGGGCGCGAGTTACAGAGCGCTACACACACACACACACACACACACACACACACACACACACACACACACACACACACACACACACACACACACACACACACACACACACACACACACACACACACACACACTTACCCGCCCCCCGGCTCCTTTCCCTGCACCCCCGCCTCTGGGCAGCACGGAGCGCAACTGTGTGTCCAACACCCCGCACCCCAATAGCCCCACCTGTGGGGAGCGTTACGGTATCACACCTCTCACCCCGCTATCCCCGCCTCTGGGCAGCACGGAGCGCACCTGTGTCCAACACCCCCCTAGGTCCGCCTCGGGGGAGCGGGGGGTGTTACTGGAGCTCCCCTGTATCAAACACCCCGGCCCTCGATATCTGGGGAACATCTGGCTGCACGTGCGTAGCTCTATTGTGTGTGTGTGTGTGTGGGGGGGTGTATTGGTAACTAGGGTGTCTTTACACCTGTCGAGTCCCTCGCACGGGATGAAAGCTCCAGACCCTCGGCTGTTTGCTGTGTTTTGTCTGCACTCTCTGTGTGTTTCTTTCTGGCTCGCCTGGTTCACTCATTTCAGTGCCATTTGCGTTGTGTTCATGTAGGGGACAGGGAGGGTTCCCGGGGTGCCCCCGTATTAAACACCGCGGTCACCCCAGAGCGCTGCTTCTGGCGCCTATCTGGGTGTTACGGGGGTGCCCCTGCCTCAAACACCTCAGCCCCCCCCCCCCCCAATAGTCCCGCCTCTGGAGAGTAGGAGCCCGTTCGCCCACTACTCCTGCTTCGGGGGCGCACGGCGGGTTCCTGTCCAGCCCTGCTCCCAGAGGACCCCCCCGGGCTCGGGCGGAAGGGGCTAGTTACCGACATGTCCTGACCCCCCCCCCCCAGCCCGCAGGTTAGTGAGGTTTCCCCGCTCCCCGGGTCGTACAAAGCCCCCCGCCGGGTCGTACAAAGCCCCCGCCCCGTCCCGCCCACTCATTGAACCGGGGCGCTTTGTTTCCTCGGCGGGGTGTGAGACTTGATAAGCCCCGGGCCTCCCCCCCCGCCCCCGCCGGCTCTTATCAGGGCAGGGGGGCGGTGTGGGGGCGGGGCGGGCTCTATTGACCCAGGCACTGCCGCTGATAACCACCGCGCGGCTCGCGCCTCTAATTGATGGGCCCCTGCCATTGTACCGTGCACGCGTCCTGACTCCAGGCTCGTGCCGCCCCCCCTCCCCTCCCCCTGCCACCCACCACCTGGCCCGATTTGTCACCGGCTCCCATTATCCGGTTCTGTGCTGGGCACGTTTAGCGCAGGGGATTCGGACGGTATCGCTGCGGCTGCACGTGCGAGGCTAAATTGTGGGGGCGGGGGCGTCTCTATTGTTAACGAGGGCGACTTGACACTTATCGAGTCCCTTTCACGGGGATCAAGATTCCACACACGCCATTCACCTGTATTTGCTCTTTGTGTTGTGTACCTAGCCAGATATGCCATGTCTGGTGTGGTTTTATACCCGTGAATTAGTGGTGAATAAGGGAGGCAGAATTTCATATTGGATAAAATATGATGAATCTTGTACGTGCACTTGTTCTGTTTTTCTCTTGCCTGAATGTCACCTTTCTGAATTTTGGTTCTGCTGAACTGTATGCCTTGAAAGGACAAACCAATACAAATTGCACAGCTAGCTAAGTAATTTTTAAAAAAGAAATTCACAAGTGCTTATTTAAATCCCAAACTGGCAAACTTCATTTGAATCCAAAATTCAGTTCAGCTCTACTCTTTGTTCCCGTACTTCGTTCTGCACGGCTCTGGGTTTTGTATCGCTCCGTGCATGGGATGTGAATGTCTGAGTGCAGTGTGTTTTTCTGCACATCTTTACAGTTGGGGTGCCTGTGTGAATTTCTAAGTTGAATCTGAATTTATTAATGACTGGTCATTATTACAATAGTTCCTAGAGACCCAATGAGGATCGGAGCCGTACTGTGCTAGGCACTGCATAGACATAGACTAAAAAAAGACACCCTGTACCCTGAAGCGTTTCCAGTTCAAATAGCAGACAAAACGCAAGCGGGGTTTACAAATAATAGGAGGGAGAAGGGTTGGGCAACTGATAAGATTATGTGGTTACAGAGATACGCTTGTGCACAACACATATTTATGATTTATGTTTCGGTGTGTGGCTGGATTCATCAAAGGACATTTGTAGTTAAAAGGAACCTCCCAACTGTACTGGAAATTTGACAATAGCTACAGAAATTGTTGCAGGAGCAATACCAATAATGCTTAAAAATACAAACCAACTTGACAGAATTACACAAACATTTATGGAAATAAAAGACAATGAAAACAGGCAGGAATATTTTCCTGGAAATCAGTTTTGACTGTCTTGCTCACTGTAAAACAGAAAAAGTCCACATACCACACAGGGAGATAGCCTGGGACAAAGGTGTTTTTTTAAAAAAATTCTTAGTATCTTATGTATTCGTCATATCTGGGATTTAATAGAACGGCTCACAAGTGTATGGCCTAGTCCATGCTTAAAATTTAGGTTGTCATACCTTCAGCACTCAGGGGGTGTGAAAAATTCACACCACCACGCAGTGTAACTAGGTTGATCCAAACCCCTGATGTTCGGGCAGCTAGGTCAATGAAAGAATGCTTCCATCAACCTAGCTACCATCACTCAGGGAGCTGGTGTTCCTACAGCCATGGGAAAAAACCCTTCCATAGCTGTAGGCTGCATCTGTACTATAGTGCCATATCTATGTCAATGACTTCACTACAGGGATTATGAGAGAGCTAAAGGAACCTCCTTCTTACCCAGAACAGAGGTCCGGCAAGGTCTCCAAAACGTGAAGAGCTGCTGGGACTGGCCAATAATCTAACAGATTGAAACAATGTCAGCCACATTGCAAGAAGAAAGATGCAGAGAAGGAGAGAGTTAAGGAGTCTAGCAGATGACCTTAAAGGCCATGATCCAGAAAAGCACTTAAGGCCAGGCTTAACTTTAAGCATGTTAGTATCCCATTGAAGTCAAAGATAGTATAGGTACATGGGTATAGAAACTTAATGTGCTATTTATCCTGGACTCAGGAACCAACAAACACAATGATACAGTCATGTGTAATTGTTGTTGCTTGTGCCGTGATTATGCAATCTGGACAAATATGGGGGGGGGGGGAGATTTTTAAAGGTACTTTTAAAATCTTGGCCCTAGGATGCACAGCTGATAGGGCTGATTGGAAGGGCCCTGCCAAAGATCCAGCTGAAGAATCCTACATGACATTGATCAAAATTGACCTAAACTTGCATTAATGAAAACTCCTGATGAATGTGCTACAGTTACATAACGTGTTTCACCATGCAATCATCTTTGGAGACTATGTTTTCTGTTGTCTGGGCTAATTCGTATCCTTGATTAACTTTAGGCCATCACATCTTCCTTTACTTTTGAATATAAATCATTCTATTTTGTTTAGTAATTATATTTATTATTTAAATTATAATAATCTGAGGCCCTAGTTAGGGATCAGGGCCCCTATATGTCAAGTGTGATACAAATATATAGTAAAAAGGCATACCCTGCCCTAAAACACTTACAGTGAGAGCTGATCATAAAACAGGATTTCTGTTCCATGGGAAATGTAATAGTTTGACGTTTGTTTTAATCCCAATTGAGGATGAAAAGGTGAAAGTTCAGAAAAATTTCAACTCAAGAATGTTGAAAAATCAGAATGAAATGTTTTGATATTCACCTTTTTGTTTTAGAATCTCTCTTTTTGCCTTTATTACTTCAATACCCTGGTAGTCATTGCAGCATCTCTGTTTTTACTTGATCCACCATGCTGCCTCATGGGAATTGTAGTTCTTTAACCCTCCTGCCCACATTAGCCCCTGGGGTATTTTCCCGGTCCAGTCGTCATATTCCATGGTACACAATGGTCTTTTTGTGGCTGAGCTGCAGTGATCCTTTCTGGAAGCTATAGTTTCTTGTCTCATATCTCTTTGTTTCAGAATCTATATAAAAATATCTTCCATACATAAGTTGTGACATGAGAAAAAGCAGGGAGGTGATCATAGGGAACTGACCTAAGGTGAAGAACATTGGGAGGACAAAGGAGGTAGCCGAGTTCTCCCTAAAACATCAGTATTCTATGTCGTACCAACCAAGTTAGGAAGATAATGCCCATTTTCTAGTCTCGTTGTCATTTGATCATTAGTATTTCAGCTGCTTTTTTAGCTCTTTCCAGCTTTTTGATGTCTTTCCTTGTAATGTAAGGGGCTATTGCTGTATTTACAGTACAAAGTGATGTTATAACCTCCTGACCCATACAGCTCCGTATATAACTCCCAGAACTCTGTTAATCTTTTGGCAGACCTATCACACTGCATTCATATTCAGTTAATTATGCACAATTAGCCGCAAGTCTTTTTTTTTCCTCACAGAAGCCATGAGGATAAATATTGAGAGGCCTTTAAAGTATTAAATTGTACTTACATTAAATCTCATCTCACTCTGCCTCAAGTTATGTTCATTTTACACCATTCCTTCTTCATTGGTTTTTTATATTATCACTGTCACTGTGTGATTCATACATTTAATGAATGTTTAATTTATTTCATCCTTTAGGTCATACATTACTATAGTGAATAATACTGGCATATAGAGCTGGTTAAAAATGTTTCATTGAGTTTTTTTGGTGAATTTCCCCCCCATTTTTTGTGTGTTGAAATCTCATGTTTTCAGTATAAACCCCCCACCCCTCCCAAATATTCAATTTGGGGTTGCCAAAAGCAATTTAGGGCATTTCAGTTTTTGATAATATTTTCCCATTTAACTTTCACAGGAAAAAAAAATCATTTCCCATACAGCTGTCCTGGTTTCTCTCTCTCACTGCCTAACTTACATTAGCACCCACCATCAAAGTCTTATCTGAACATCTAGGTCTATTTCAGATTGAAAGCTGTGGGATTTCACTAGATACGCCACCCTCTCCCGCGGACTTTCTAAACAGAGGTCAGAAACTTGGATGTTAATAATCCCAACATTTAAGGAGCACCTGAAATCTGAACCTGGCACCAGATTCAAATTTTCCATACACTGCACCAACACTTCAGTTACAAACTGTCATGAATCCACAGGGCATACTATGCTTCCAATCCTTATGTAGCCTTTCTAGAAGTATACCTTTCTTAGTGATCGGCCTAGAGCCTCTGCTTTTATCCATGACACTGCTGCTCTGAGCCTGTAACTTGGCTTCAGTTCCTCTCTTTCTTGCTGTGGTTCCTTCAGCACGTCCAAATGAGCTTGGATCCCTGCTGGAGACCTACCATTTGCAGTGACAAAACAAGACATTATGTGACAACCAGAATACAGTATTTAGGCATGTTGCACATCTCTCATCTAGCTTGTCAGCTTTTCCTTGCTTAGTTACGAGGGCCTGGTGGGTGGACTGCACACCTGCAGCAAACCTTCCTGACCTTGTCCAACTATCCAAGAGCAAATTACCTCCTCCTGGGAGAGCAGGATTCTTATCCATTCTTCTAACACTCAAGTCCTTTGTCTCAAGTTCCAGTCATGCTGTTTTCACAGGCACTGCCCCTCCAGACTGAGGTAAGGGATGAGTTGTGGTCAGGCAGGAAATTACCCATCCACATCCAACAGATCCTCTTGGCACACAGTTATTAAAACATAATGGTCCAGTGGCTGGTCTCCATCAGAGAATTCCTTTCACATGTGGGCAGTTCTTGATAGTCAATTCATACCAACCCAGGCACATCTACATGACCCACACCCACAGTCAATTCATTGTTCATTCTCCAGTCTCTGGAAAGAAAGAAACTCCCTTATATTAAATAAAAATGAGTGGGGAATCTGAGTCGCACATCCTTTTCATAAAAACAACACAGAAATTTCCCACTTTCTCCTCATAAATATCCCAAAACTTTTAGGTAGTCAAAAGCCTGACCCACCTCAGGATGCTCCAAGAATTATGCCTGGGACCAAATAGGCCTTAAGACTGGAGGAACACAAAGGTGACTTTAGATCCACATTTTTCACCTCATCCCTCAGTCTCACTCAGTATATCTCAGATACATCTAAGGATTCAGCCCTATAGCTGTGCTATTTTGCACATTGCTAGTGTTTCTTTTATACACGCCTTTGAGGATAAGAATGTTAACATAGTTCCTGACCACATTTTGTATTTTCCTGTTAACCTTTTCAGAACAAAATAATTAGATAATACACAGGAACCCCTCAAACTCAGGAAAGATTCCCAGTACAAGAAGTACAGCTAATCTATTTTTAAGTGACTCACTCTTATTCGTTTGAGACAGCCGTACTTTGCTAAAGCAGAAATCCAATAACATTTGCATATGAACTTCAAAAGATAATCCCCCTAATTTTAAAATGGTGTTCATACTTTTCTTATGTCTACACAGTGGCTAAATAAGTCACAATTAAGCTTTATAGCAGGAAGACATTAATGGCTTTTAATTTCAGTAACATTATTACTATACTATTATTTCATTTGCTTCCTTTGCATTCCTGGCAAATATGATTGTTCTTCCATTAAAGCAGATTTTATGGAAATAACAGACACGAAAGATTAAAAGTGCTGTATATCTTTCACCATACCACTTGCAGTCAGATCCTGAAATGTTAGAGGCACCCTATAATATATGCACAGAGCTGATAATGGTTTGAACCTATCAGCAACAGAATAATAAGGCGTAATCGCTAAGGAATACTTTGTAAATGTCTAACATGCCGAATTGATTGATGTGCAGGTTTCAGAATCTGGAAGCATGCTATGTGTTTTTCAAATAACCTGCACAATGACCCTCTGTAATAATTGCTTCCTAATGAATCACTATTCTTCTAAGACGTGGTGAGAAAAGAACCACAAGATAAATCATCAGTCACTGAACAATATGCCGTAATAAAGCATTTGTTTAACAATAGATGGGTTAACATTTTTTAAAATTTTGGATTGGTGCCGTATTTTATAAAGTACTAACTCTATCCAAATCAATGAAATCATGACCCGCTAGAGGGGTATCTTATGATATCTGTGTATATGACTTTGTTTAATTAGATGTGCCATATTTATTTCTTCAATTTTGCTAAAACTGTGAGGGTTAAATGTTATTTGCAGATTCCAAGTGGGCAGAGTTTACTTTCTGAAATTCTCAAGAGCTGTTACTGGTCTGATGCATCTACCATAAAATGTGGGGACTGGATTGGATCTTGTTGGGGATCAGGCAAAATTGTTTGGGAAAACTTTGAGAATACAGGCAGGTAGGGTTTTGAAGGGCTACTTTATGTACTTGCTGCAGGGCTAAATGCTGGACCAAACTGTACACCTGGATACAGACATCCTGACACATAGAGAGAGTTCCCGTCTGGATCCAAGTGTCATAACAGGCCTGAACTTGCATAATAGACTGAATGAACCTCACAGATCCAAACACTGCAACCCTTGGCCAAAGTTTGGATCTAAAGTCATAAACACTTACGGGCTAGGATAATGTCTCTCCCTGTGGGTTTGCACAGCAGTTAGTACAATGGGGCTCTGATCCTGACTGGGACTTCTGTTCACTGCTGTAATAGTTATAACAATGGATCTGAACTTTATTGCTCAAAACCCAGCTATGTGCAAAATAAAAGGTCAGATTGTGCCTGTTAGGTACTGTCCCACATTCAGGGTGGTGTAGAATTGCCAAGAGCACCAGAAGATTTGGCACCCACTGAAACAAACATCTGGAGTTAGTTCTCCACTCTGTCTGCCAAAAGCTAAGCAAAATCTATTCTGTACAGCAAATCACACTCACCTTAGAGGATGTCCAAAGTTTTCCATTGTTCACTTGAGTAGTTTATCTTCTGGTGATTTAGATAATATGTGACAAGCATCAAATGTATCCCTTTGCCTGCTTACAGCCCTGTGTATTCTATTTCAAAGAAGTAATTAAGCAGGTTATTGATGTGGCAGATTCTCCTTGGGCTTCCTGTGTCTCTTGCATTTCATAGTGTGCAGGAATAGGGTATAATATCCACACCTTGAAAGGTCAGCTCAGAAGCAGTTACTCTATGTTTGATGATGATTTATCATATTCAAATGCCTACCTTGGAAGAAATAGGAAATGTTAGGTCAAGCTCAGAGCTAGAATATTCATGACATGCATGCATGCTATGGCAAAATATTTATTTGCACCAGCACAGGTTTCTTTGAGCAGAGAAGACTGGTGCTTTGGGCTCTGAAATGGTTACCCTTTCACCTCCAAGTACCCAGTCTCTTCAGTTGAACTCTCTGAGGCATGGGCTAAGACATAGCAATAAAGACCATCTTCCTCTCCCCTTCCCTCCCCATTTTGACCATCCAGATCTGTTTGGCAACATGGTGTTCTCAGCTGAGGGACCTCTCCTGTAGAGGCTCAGAAGATATGGCAATGAGCACAGTGTAAGCATTTAGATAGACGTAGAATTCGCTCCCTCTGAACTTGAGTTTGGCAAAAATGAAGACACGGTGTAATACGTTGCGATTGGAGGCTTTCCACACAACAGCTATGGACCCTGGTGTAGCAAATAAGGGTCAGCGATTTTAATGTGTGTAGGTGACTCATTTGGCATCTGGTAGTTTTCATTTAAAACTATGGTAATGGATGTCTAGATAAAACACATATAAATGTGTTGAAATTTTCCAAATCTCCATTTTCTTCCACATAAAGCTGCTGCTGAGTCAAGGGCATGCACAGGGGGAGGGCAATCAGGGGCACAGCACCTAACCCCCAATATTAATCTAAAAAAAAAGCATTTCTGTTCTAGCCCCGGACCCATCCCCCGGCTGCTGCTCTAGCCCCAGCGGCTAGCCACTGGCGGCAGCTCTAATGCGCCTCTCAAAATCAGTCAACTTTAAATTCCTGAGCAGGCCCCTGTGCTGAGTTAAGAAACACCAAGTATGTTAGAGAAAACAGGTGAGTAGAATGTGTGATGTTAGTTTTGATAGCTATTGGGCAAAGAGGAGAGGAGGGAGACAGGGGATATAGCAAGGACAGAATTAAAAATTGGAGAATTATCTGGTGGCCCAAACTCTGGTAACTAGAAGAAACAAAAAAGTAAAAAAGCAGAGCTCACAAATGCATTCATCTTGATTGCTGCTTTAGGTAAGAATTAGTAGAGTAATCGGTGTTCATTGAGAAGAGCGGTTTTCTATCAAAGGAGTGTGTGACATCCTGGAAGTTTCATTGCTTCCACCTGCAATGCTGTTCCCTGAAACCCTGGCTGGGGAAGGTGGCGGCAGCGGCGGCAGCGGCGGGAGGGGGGGGGGGGGGGACAAACAAACAACCCCCTACCCCCACAAAATCTCTTCAATTATCATCAGCTCACAACTAAAACATGTAGGTTTTGGATCTGATCTCACTTACATCTCCGTACAACAGAAATAACTCCGCTGAAGTCCTAGATTTGAGTGGTGTAAAAACAATAGCAAGATCAGAATTGCACTGCTACTGAGTACAACACACTGTGTTGTACATAAAAGGGCCCTCTTATTCCCCATCCCACAAAGTATTTGCTAGAATTCATCGCTCCATGCAAAAATACAACTGGTGGCTCCATGACCTCATTCATTATTTTAAAAATGTTTTCTTTCATTAAAATGTAGCATATATACAAATGATGTATTCTCAGAGATGTTGGATACCCAGGATATGCCATTATGAGATTACATATACAAATTTAGGGTAGTTGAACAGCATTTAGTCACACACCTAGAAACTGAAGACCTAATTTATCCATGAAGTAGGCACAGCTTGGACAGCAACTCTGCCATTTGCAAAATTCATATCTAGATTCATATTTCAAACATTCCAATGTAGTTCTATCTGAGATTTGGCTTAAGACCCATCTCTGTATTTTTATGTGGATAGATAGATAGTGGTTGGAACTGTATTAAATATAAAATGATAGCAACAGAGAAAAAACTATATAAATGATATAAAAATATATCTGAACATATTCAAAAATGTAAAAACCCTGAATTTATCAGAGAAATATATTAAATTTATCATGAGCATGGTTTAAATTGTCTTGTCTCTTCTCTCTTTTTTTTTTGGACAAAGTGTGCAAGACAAAGAAACACTGGGAGAGTCTGTGGGCATAGTGGTGATAGTCTTTTTCAACACTAAGTTTAATAAAGATAAGAGGCAAAAAAGACAAATAGTGCACAAACAAGGTAGAAATTAGACTTATCTGTTCCATATATTTATATTATCTCTTATTAAAATTATGCTGTATCTCCTTGATGCAGGAGTTGCTGGGCGAAGTCCTTTTGCCTGTGTTACACTGGAAATCAGACAAAGGGTAACATTTTTTAAAGCATCTAAATGACATAATAGCCTAAGTCTCATTTTCAAAACTCTCTCAGACATTTTGGGTCAGATTTCCAAAGGTATTTAAGCACTTGAAGATGCAGATAGGTGCCTAGTGGAATTGTCAATGGGATTTAGGCGCCTAACCCATTTAGGCACTTTTGAAAATCCCACTGTGCATCTAAATACCTTTGAAAATTTTGCCTTTAGGAGCCTAACATTCATTGATTTTGATTTAACCCCTAGTGGGCCTGCTACCTATTGGAATTTTCATCCCTGAATTAGGTAGCTGGGTGCATGGGGATAGATCTAAGTGCTTAAGAACAGGATTTTCAGCAGCTGAACAGAGTTGGTTATGCTACCTAGGAATGAAAGGCTGAGAAAAGGGATGGGAAGGTGAGAGGAGTTTAGGCACCCAGGTGCTTGACCTGATAAGTCTGGCTGATGGGGCAGAGGTAGACACTTCCTTCTTCTTGGGCTCCTCAATTGTGAACCCTCTCCTGGAATTAGGCACCTAAGCCAGGTCAGCCACTTAGGTAGCCAGTGTCCTAACAGCTGAAACTTTCTCTCTCTCTCTCCCCTGATCACACTCAATACCTTTCTCATGCTCACCCTATGTTTCCCTGTTCTCCTGGCTCTCTCTTTGCAGATGCTGTACAGCTCCTTGACCTAGCAGTGGCCTGTATCTGGTGGGCTATGACAGGTCTCAGACCTTAGCCATGCTCAGCACAGCCGGGGTACAGGCTTCGCTGGCAAGATAAGTGTTCCCTTGCCTACTTGAAAAGATTCCACCTTGGGGCTTTGGCATGAGTTTGGGCTTCAAGCAGCTCATTAGCCATGGGAGCTGCTTTGAAAATGCCAACTGGTGGACACTTTGGCTCCACGGGGAGGTTTGGCAAGACTGGAGCTAGGGCTTTGAAAAAGTCAGTGGCACCTACATGGTGGATATCAGCGCCTAGATCCCATAAATATCTAGCCACAAGCATCTAACTCGTTTTTGAAACTGAGTTAGGCTCCTAAGTCACTTAAGCTATAGCTACACTCACGGTGGTGTGTAGAGAACAGGCGAGCTGCATCCGTACCCATCCCGGTGCTGTGTTAGACACACACCACAGTAAAAGGCCCCGGTTGTCTCCCCTCCCCCCTGCTGGAGCCTTGCCCTGCAGCAGCATGCTAGCCTGCTAAGAATAGCAGTGTCTACATGGAAGGCACTGTTTGAGCACATAGACAGCTGTAGGGTATATAACCGGTGGGCTGAGGGGTGTAGAGCACTCTATTCTACTCTCCCCATCTAAGCCAGATCTCACCGTCTCTACTGCTATTTATCCCTGTGCTAGCTGGGTGTGCAGGGTCTGTATTCTATACCTCCCTGTAACTAGATGTACATTGAAAGTGTTACCCTCGATGAGTGGTTCTCAATCTTTTGTACGGCTGACCCCTTTCACATAGAAAGCCTCTGAGTACGACCCCCCAGCCCCCAATAAATAAAAAAACACTTTTTATATGTTTAACACCATTATAAACACTGGAGGCAAAGTGGGGTTTGAGGTTGAGACTGAAAACTTGGGACCCCCCCCCTGTAAGAACTTCATAACCTCCTGATGGGTCCCAACCCCCAGTTTGAGAACCCCTGCCCTAAATGAATATCATGGTCACTTATGGCTTTAAAAATCTCCTAAACTAGAAATATATCCTTGTTGGTTAAATAGGCACCTTCTTCTCTATGATGATTATTATTCTTTGTATTATAGAGCCCAGGAGCCTCAATCCCAGACCAGTATGCCACTGTGCTAGATGCTGTACAAACACAGAACAATGTCCTGTACTGAACAGTCACCAAGACCCACATTAGAATCAGAAAGTCTCTATCTGCAAATAAAGCCAGTCACATCATGAAGGTTGTATAGCGAACAGTGGTAGATGTAGGTCAGAGAACATTTGACTTGTTTCCTCAAACAAGTATGCAGGAAGAAATTATGCTTGACCCTCCATTTCCCTTCAGATAAATATCTTCAGAACACCTGCAAGTGAGGCTGAGGTTATTTTACTAAACCCTAGTATTTTTCTGGTTCACAGTCCCCCCAGTTATGGGATGCATGACCACATTTAATGTAAGGTGATGAGGTGTCCTGAAAAATCATCTTTCCCCTTTATTTCAAGCTCTATTTTTAAAATTTTTGTAGTAGCAACAGCAGCAGCATAAAAACAGAAGAAAACCAGCACATTCTGTGGATTTATTGTACCCAGCCATTTTAAGACAACTAGGATGATTAATTGTTCTCCTTTGCTATATGACTGGCATAACTCTAGGCATGAAGGACCAGTGGCAGTCAACAGTGCATGTTGCTGAAAGTAAAATGTCAGAAGCCAAATGGCACTGACAAAACATCACTAACAAAAATGTCATGCAACAAGCTGAGTGACCCAACATATCCCACGATATAATCTAGTTGTGATTAGATCATTCCATTGTGTTGGAATGATACAACAAACATGGGATGGACTTGTTCCTCTGCCCCATGTGAAATATTGAAAATATGTTTTAATATTATTCCTTTTGTCTCTTACTAAATTAAAACCAGCAAATGTGGGAAAACAAATCTCTTGTCAATGTCACCTGTTTTTAAACACAGCCCCTCCAGCCAACTTAGCCAAAGGACAATACACACTGCAGTAAATGCTGCCCGAATTCATTTCTTGTCTCTAGGTTCCTTTTCATTCCAGCATCTGCTTCCAACGGAGAACAGTAAAAGAGACTCTCCATCTCCCCTAAAGATGATGGTCAGATTCAGTAGTTTACCCCCCATAATATCTGCCAAGGTACTAAAGGCTGCAATGCCCATAGGGTTTCTTTTCTCACCAGGCTGTAGAAGTGTAGCTAGATGGAAAACAGCTTCAATTAAAGCATTAGGGTTTTTCCATTTATCCAATTAAAAAGTTAATTCTGATGCCTGGATGGAGCATCTTGATCGCTCTCAAACCTTCCCCCCTGCCCAATCCGCCTGGAGGCCTTGCTGAAATGGAGGGAGTTGCATTAAAATGGTTTCACTCATTTCTCTCTGATAGATCCTTAATGATCATGATGGACAGCTACTCAAAAAGTACAGAAGCTGCCCACCCTACCATCCTTATTCAGCATTTATGTCAGACCACTGGTTGGGCTGAGACATCATTAACATCAAAGCTACTAGAATGCTAATGACACGCAGCTCAGCTCCCTCTCCTCCCTCCACCAATCTCTCATATCAAGTGCAGACAATTTTGTCTCTGATCTGTCCTAGCATCTAAGGGAAATTGCAAGCTAGATGAAAAGCAGCCTGTTTGAGAGACAGGTTATGAGAGTAGGAAGGAGAAAGCTCTTTGAGGAACTAAGAGGAGCTATGACCTCACCCTTCATTCCAGTCATTTGTCCTTGGATAGTCAAAGTCATGCACAGTCTGAATCCTGAGAGATTATTGTTACTCCCATGCAGGCCCCTTACTATGTGTATGCATCTCATCTCTGTTTGGATCTCCAGCTGTCATTGTAACAAACTATTTTCCAATTTTGGTGGGCCTGCTCCCTAGTCATGGTATAGTAAATTGTACAAGTGCATCTCTGATGATCTTCACTCTCTAGTAGCTCCCTGTCTGATTTCACATGTTACAAGCTGTTGATCTCCAAAGTTGGTAGCTGACCAGTCCAAAGGTCTCAGAAAAGTACCCTGAGATCTTTAATATCCTGATCAGAGAGGACTTTCATTGTTAACGTCTCATACAAGAGACCCCATCTATCCTAAACTACAGAGAAAATCTCTCACAGAAGAAAGAGGTCTAATAATATCTGCTAGAACTGGAACCTGTCATTCTAGAGAATCTTGCGGTTTTAACACTGACCCAGCCTGGGATGAAGAGTAGTGGGTCAGAGTACTGGTTCTGTTGAACCTCTATGCAAGTGCTTACAGCACCTGTAAAACACAGTACATACTATGCATATTAGGAGTCTTGCGGGTTGTTTATGCATAAATTTGCACAGGTTTATTAAAACAATGCAAACCCTGTGTGGACACTATTCCGGAGGAAGATCGGCTTCTTTCAGTTTGGTTTAGACCAGTTCCAAAACGACAATCTAAACCTAAACCCAAATAAACCTGGTTTAAACCAAATAAGTCTCCTCAGCCTTTTGCATGAGTTTAATGAAAATCGGTTTTAAAACATCCCTTTAAACTGGTGCAACTTTCATATAGACAAACACTGGAAATCATTTGAAATCATAGACCCAAAGCTGAGCAGAGATGCTTGGGCGAAAGTGTCTTCTAGCTCCCTTATCAGTTGGTCACTACAATAAGCAAGAGTCAACATGGGCTTGGAATCACTGGTGGTGGAACATGAGTTTGGAAAAAGATGAGATGGACTGAAGATATCTGGTTCCTGATACTACCTGAGAGGTGAGCGTTGAGGGCTTCCCCAATCCACCCAAAAACAATGGTGGGTGGGGCCCAGTGTTCTCCATCTTAAATCTTCAGAGCATGGCAGAAACTAAGGGCAAGTCTACATTGCAAATTGAATTTCCGCTGTGATAGTGCTTCTAGTGAAGACATGCAAAGTCAACGGGAGAGAGTTCTCCCGGCAGCTTAATAATTCCATGAGAGGTGGTAGCTACGTCAAGCAGGAGGACTTCTCCTGCTTACATAGCACTGTCTACACAGGGAGCTAAGGATGGTATAATGATGTCACTCGGGGTGTTGATTTTTCAGACCCATGGATGATGCTGTTAAACTGAAGTAAGAGTGTAGTGTAGACCTGGCTTCAGTGTTTAAATACAGTTTATGGCACTCTCAGGCAGTATTAGAACTCTGGTCTGGCAGCTCTCAGTCCGGGAAAGGATTTTCCATCACGCTACTTGACTTTGCTGCTATATTTCCCCCTCTTCTTTAAGTCTGTAGTACAAGGGACAAAATATTCCCAAAAGCAACAATTTTCAGACTATGGCTCATAAGTAATTGCTAGAACATCTACTAATTACTAACAAAACATAACATTTAATATTTTCAAATAAATGTGATAAATGGAACTTATTACTAGCAGGGAAAAAAAAAACTTAACATTCAGCCACCAAGTATTCTCAACAGCAAAGAGCACCCTCTCTACTGCAAGTATTAAATGATATTATGTAGACATTAAACCAGAATATAAAGTGATTTAGTCACAACAGCAAGAAAACATTCTCCTAAAGCGAGTTTCAAGATTATTTTGCCATGAAAACCGGTTAATAATTTAATTGATCTCTGTTACCAAGTCAACATTCTGGGGATGCAGAAAATCTAAGAAAGAATTGAAATCTTCTATGCCATGCCCTAGCAGAAAACCAAGTGCACACAAGACCTGAATTTCTAATTGGTGAAGAAAAACTAACCAACCAACCCTTTCAAACTTCGTTATACATCAGAATGAAATAGGAACAACAATCAAAGGGGCACACGCTCATTGTTACCTTTGCACTTCATTTTTAAGGGATGACTAAAAATGTAGGATGTTAGGGTGCAGTCCTTATTCAAACAAGACAGCTTTCTATAGAAAATTTCTGTAAGGGCTGCATCATCAGTGCTGAATGTTTCAAAATGTCACATTTTGAGGTCAGTCTGTAAGTGTGATCAAAACTGGTAATACCTCATTTTCCCATTTATGAGATTTTGACCTATTTTACTTGGCCTAATAAGTCACTCTGTATTAACAAGTGTGATTTTGTGAATACAACTGGAGCACATATCCAGAGATAATATAAAACATGAACACACAGTACTAAATTGATCTTGAAGAAGATGCAGTATAGGATCTTTAAGATAAACATATTGATTGTGACAAAATTCTAACTGATAGACGTGGTTGCAGTTTGTGTGTAAATATTTGCCTTGCTTTTTGTTCTCCACAGAAGGCAATCAGTTACCAGTTTTAGGACTAATGTATAAAAAAAGATGGTACAGTACTGTATTTCCGGTGAAAAACAGAATGAAATTATTTCACTGATATTTTTGAGGAAACAAGTCAAAATTAAATTGTGTTGATTGTTGGGTTACCCCTACCAAGCTTTCTGGGAGTGGGGGAAGAAATGAAAAAAAGGATTTTTATTCAAACTGAAATATTTTTTATTAGACTGAACGAAACAAAATGACTATTTTTGTATCTTTTGAAAAAACGTTTTTCATTAAATAAGTCTAATCAGCTCTATTATTAGCCCACCATAGTTCTGCCTCCCTCCTTAATATAGAAATCCAGTAGCTTCATAACATTCATACATTATTGTGTCAAAGTTTGCTCCAACTTATAACCTGGACCCCAAAATAAACTCTACCCAAGGTGACCTGAAGATCAATTATTTGTATTAGGGTAGGGCTTACGGGCCCCAGTTCTGTTGTTTCATGTGCTGTATAGGTAGAATGGAAAGATGGCCCCTGCCCCAACAAGAAATAATAGTGGATAAAAACAAACGCCAGTGCAAGATAATAATGAAATAGCTGCAGCTTTCTCAATCCACTGGACAGCAGTTGCCAAGAGGCATCGAGGATGGCACTTCTCTATGATTAAGGATAGGAAGTACCCTCTCCTCACTAAGAGAGGCATTTATGAGGCCTATCAACAGTGCCATACCACTTGCTTTAAGCAGCCAAGGTGGGTAAGGATCAGAAATGCAGGGGGGTGGCCTGAAGTAACCCAGATTACTATGGGCATCCACATTAGAAACAGTCTAAAGCAACCAGGACAGACAGCTCATTAATAATCTATACAATAGGTCTGACAGAGAGTCCTGTAGCACCTTAAAAACTAACTAAAGTATTGAAGCATAAGCTTTCGTGGGCCAATACCCACTTCATCAGATGCATGCAGTGAAGTATCCAGGGGCAGGTATAAATAAGTAGGCAAGAACTTGGTGGTTTGTGTACAAGTAGAATACTAAATTTTACCCGTCATAGCAGTATGGTAACAGCCATATGCTTGTGTTAGCATATATAGTAGACCAACTGTTGGACTGGAAACTGGGTGCAATTAATAGATCACCAAGTACCCAAATAAAAGTGTGGAAAATTGCACATATTGCATCACCCAGCAAAATATTAGTAATATGCACATATTAGATAGTGACGCACTCTGAAATATCACTGAATGTTCCATTCCAGCTGAAGATGATTTAAAGAGCTCTGTATAGCTCAAAGCTGGTCTTTCATCAGCTTCAGTAGGCCCAATAAAACAAAAATATTGCCTCACCCATCTTGACTCTCCCATTCCATCTAAGCCATTTCAGTACTTCTCAATGAAGGATTTGTTTCAAAAGCTTAAAACGAGGCACCTGCTACCAATCCCAAGAAATAAAAATTCCCTTATGGAGTGTCAACTAATGGATATCTTCAAACCCATTATAACCCAGCTCCCTTTCCAAACCAGTTCATCCATCCTACATGGACCCACTTGTCATTCCCCATTAACACAAACAAAAAACCCATAACGACAAAACTCAGAAAACCTGAAGTTAGCACTGAAGGCAATTACATAAAGGTAGCGCGGGTGGGGGAGGAGCGAATAAATCCCAAGTGTTAGCAATAAACTGAAAAATGAAACTCAATAAATCACACTACTTGCTGCCCTCAAACACTGAGTTCTCCTAACTTCAGAGTACCCCTTGAGGAAAATTGCATTAAAAATATCTAAATTATTCTGATGTGCCATTTATTATATACAATTTTATTTCTACACCATTGTCACAATAGGAAAGCTATATTTTATCCTTCAATTTGTTGGGAATAACAGCTCAATGATTTAAGGGGCACAAAAGAAATAATGCTACTTAAAAGTATTCAATCAGAGGCTGCTTTTTAGCACTGCTGATCTGAACAGAAGGAGGGCCATTATTGTTGGAATAGCATACATTTGTAGAGGCAAGGGATTAAAGCAGAAGTAAAACTCCTGGTAGGGCAGGGTGACAACCTCATGCTGTTTTTCATTTTCCTGGAATTGTTTCTGAAGTTTAATAATGGCAGGTTTATTGAAGATACATCAACGTTATCAAGCAAGGAAAGAAAAACCCAGAAGTTTCACATTACAAGACAGGTATTAAGGAAATATTAGAGTGGTTCACTTGTCTTTTTGTAATATTCTTATGATATAACATGATAGGAAGAGAATACGTTAGGACAGAAATATGTAACCTCCCTCTTGGTACTGTATTTATTAGTAGTATTTGTCACCCAAGTACCTACAGTGCTTCTCATTTAGCAATTTACAAATATTAATAAATCCTCAGAAGGTCCCTTGAGAGGCTTGAAATTATTATTTTGATTTTACAAATAGGAACATGGGGAAAAAAAAAAAAAAAAAAAAAAGATTAATGGCCTGATTTTCAGACAGGCAGATGCTCAGTACCTCTGAAAATCAGACCATAAGTTCAAGGCCACAATGAGAATGCATTTTAGAGCCAGGAATAGATTCATAAGCTCCTGGCTTTCAGCCCTTTACTTAGACAGCTAGACTTTTCCTCCCATAAACCAGGAATGGGAAGAATTGCTGGCAGAGAGGTCACAAAGTAAAATCTTTTCCCTCTTCAATACTGCTCAGGGCACAACTATATTAAGTTGCTAGGTGAGACATTTTACTACTGTTTTTAAGTCAAGTTTTGAAAATAAAGTCTATAATTTGGATAAATTCGGACCAAAGAATAGGTCTCCTCGGTTTATAAATAACTGCCTAAGAGCATGTAAAATAAGAACATTTAAATTATATAATTAAACAGCCAACAAGTTTACTCGTTACTCAATTTATTTGGACGAAACAAAAATAAGTTTGCACATCTTTGCTTAATCTAATAAAGATTTTGGAACATTTGAAATATATTAGTTTTTCCCAATAGTTTTAATTTCAATCTTGGGCAAGGCCTTTTTCTTCTTCTTTTAGGATTCACGTTTCAGTAATACATACGCTCCCATTACTGCCAAAAGAGCATACTGTGAAGAAAACATACAAAGAATTATTACAGTTCTGCCATCTAAAAGATTTGAAACAGTTAGATACTATTTCAGAGTAAGTCTCTGTTCAGCGTTAACATCTCTTGGATTGGCCTTACAACTGTAAGAATTAGACATATCTGAGATGGTATTGGCAAATGAAAGAGCTTCAGCTGATAATTATAGAAATAAGAATAAATTATCAAAATTATAAATTAAAAAACAAAGTTACTTACCTGTAACTGTTGTTCTTCGAGATGTGTTGCTCACATCCATTCCACTATAGGTTAGGCACGCGCTGCGGGCCTGGTTGCCGGTTCCCTGCTCACCTAGCTGCAGACTGGGTGAGCAGGGAGCCCCCTGGAGTGGCGCCACTGAGGCACTCTATAAGTACCCCTGCGACACAGTCTGGCCCTCAGTTCCTTCTTTGCCGGCTAAACCGACAGTGGGGAAGGAGGGTGGGTTTGGAATGGATGTGAGCAACACATCTCGAAGAACAACAGTTACAGGTAAGTAACTTTGTTTTCTTCTTCGAGTGATTGCTCACATGCATTCCACTATAGGTGACTGCAAGCAATACCTAGGAGGTGGGGTCGGGTTGACTCATTGCTGATCGTAAGACCGCTGACCCAAATGCCGCATCGTCCCTGGTCTGCTGGACTGTGGCGTAGTGGGCGGCGAAGGTATGGACGGAGGACCAGGTAGCCGCCCTGCAGATATCCGTAATAGGGACTCCCTCCCGGAAGGCCGCAGAGGACGCCTGCGCTCTCGTGGAGTGTGCTGTTACTCTCTCAAGCGGCTTGCCCGCGAGGTCATAACAGGTGTGAATGCACGAGGTGATCCAGGAGGAGAGCCTTTGGGCTGAAACTGGCTGGCCCTTCATCCTCTCCACAACTGTCACGAAAAGTTGGGTTGTTTTCCTGAATTGCTTTATTCTATCTAAATAAAAAGCAAGAGCCCTCCTAACGTCCAACGTGTGTAATTGCTGTTCCCTTCCAGAGGTGTGTGGCTTAGGATAAGAGACTGGGAGACAAATGTCTTGATTAACATGGAAGGGAGAGACCACCTTAGGCAGGAAGGCCAGGTGGGGACGTAGCTGTACCTTGTCCTTATGGAAGATAGTGTAGGGCGGCTCGGAGGTCAGTGCAGAGATCTCTGACACTCTACGAGCCGAGGTGATAGCTACTAGGGATGCCACCTTCCAGGAAAGGTGTAGTAAGGAACACGTGGCGAGGGGCTCGAACGGGGGCATCGCGAGGCGTGAGAGCACAAGGTTGAGATCCCAAGGTGGAATGGGACGCTTGACGCTCGGATACAGCTTATCTAGACCCTTAAGGAAACGGTATACCACAGGGTCGGAGAAGACTGAGTGGTTCGACTGACCCGGATGGAAAGCCGATATGGCAGCGAGGTGGACCCGGATAGTAGAGGTAGAAAGGCCCTGATTTCTGAGGCCTAAGAGGTAGTCCAATATGCGTGGGATAGTAGCCTCACTTGGAACGATGTCATGTTGTGTGCACCAGGCAGAGAAACGGGTCCACTTGGTGGTATAGGTACTTCTGGTGGATGGTTTCCTACTACCCAGAAGGATATCCTGCACCTCGGCTGAGCATAAGAGCTCAGGACCTCTCAGCCATGGAGTAACCACGCTGTGAGGTGAAGGGACCGCAAGTCCGGGTGCAGGAGGCGACCGTGATCCTGGGAGATCAGGTCTGGCCACATCGGGAGGCTGATGGGCGGGGCCCTGGACAGCCGGAGGAGGGACGCATACCAGCATTGCCTGGGCAGGCCGGGGCTATGAGGATGACGTGTTCCCTGTCCCGTCTGATCTTCAGGATCACCTTGTGGAGAAGCGGGATCGGAGGGAACGCGTAGAACAGGTGCCCTGTCCAGGGTAGGAGAAAGGCATCTGTCAGGGATCCCCGGGAGCTGCCTCGAAAGGAGCAGAACTGGAGGCACTTCCTGTTCTGTCTGGAGGCGAAGAGATCAATGTGGGGAAACCCCCACCTCAGGAAGATCGGCCGGATGACATCTGGCCGAAGGGACCACTCGTGGGTCATAAAGGATCTGCTGAGGTGGTCCGCCAGGGTGTTCTGGATTCCGGGAAGGAAGGAGGCCACCGGGTGAATAGCGTGGGCTATGCAAAACTCCCATAGGAGAATCGCCTCTTGACACAGGGGGCTGGAGTGGGCCCCGCCTTGCTTGTTTATGTAGTACTGGGCTGTGGTGTTGTCTGTCAGCACCGCTACACAGTGACCCCGTAATGTGTCCCGGAACGCCTGGCACGCGAGCCGGACGGCCCTCAGCTCCCTGACATTGATGTGGAGGCAGAGGTCTGACTCCGACCAGCGGCCCTGGGTCCTGAGTTCCCCTAGGTGAGCTCCCCACCCGAGGGACGAAGCGTCCGTCACCAGGGACATGGACGGGCTGGGGGGAAGGAAGGGGACCCCTTGGCACACATTGTCCTGGTCTTCCCACCAAGCCAGAGCGGATAGGGTGGCTCTGGGGATGGAGAGGAGGGCGTCCATACTGTCCCTTCTCGGTCTGTAGGCCACCGCGAGCCACGACTGCAGTGGGCGTAGCCTTAGTCTGGCGTGCTGTATGACATGAGTGCACGATGCCATATGACCTAGCAGGCTGAGGAAGACCTTGACCGTAGTCATCGGACAGTTGCGTAGCTGTCTGATGGCCGACTGGATAGTGAGGAACCGAGGCTGGGGCAGGGATGCCCTTGCTACCGTGGAGTCTAGTAGGGCTCCTATGAACTCTATGTTCTGGGTAGGCTCCAGGGTGGACTTCTCTCTGTTGAGAAGGATTCCCAAGCGGTCGAACGTGCTGATAACGAGCCGCACGTGAGCTGACACTTGGTCCCTGGAGGTGCCTCGGATCAACCAATCGTCGAGGTACGGGTATAAGTGTACCCCGCGGCGCCGAAGGAATGCCGCTACTACCGCCATACACTTTGTGAACACCCTGGGTGCGGTGGACAGGCCAAAGGGCAGGACGGCAAACTGATAGTGTTCCCCCGCTACCAGGAAGCGGAGGTAACGTCTGTGTGAGGGTTTGATGCTCACGTGAAAGTAAGCGTCCTTCATATCGAGGGCAGCGAACCAGTCTCCCGGATCCAGAGAGGGAATGATAGTGCCCAAGGTGGCCATGCGGAACTTGAACCTAATCATGTAGGTGTTGAGTTCGCGCAGGTCCAGGATGGGCCGGAGGCCCCCCTTCGCCTTGGGGATCAGGAAGTAGCGGGAGTAGAACCCCTTCCCCCTGAACTCCTGCGGTACGGGCTCGATGGCTCCCAGTGCGAGGAGCGACCTCACCTCCTGTACGAGGAGTTGCTCGTGAGAGGGGTCCCTAAAGAGGGACGAGGAGGGTGGGTGGGTGGGAGGAGTGGAGGAGAGCTGGAGCGAATATCCCACCTCCACCGTGCGGAGGACCCACTGGTCTGATGTAATG
This sequence comes from Sternotherus odoratus, assembly GCA_032164245.1. NCBI lineage: Eukaryota > Metazoa > Chordata > Testudines > Kinosternidae > Sternotherus > Sternotherus odoratus. Next base: position 88,955,795 of record JAVMKO010000007.1, read on the forward strand.
TCCGACCATGCACGGCGGAAGTAGGACAGACGGTCTCCGAAGGGAGGATCCAGATTTATGATTGGTGAACTGCCCCCGGGCGCACCATCAAAGTTGGATTTGGGCCCCTGGGAAGGCTTAGAGCCTTGTTGTTTTCCGCCCTGCCTAGGCCCTTGCCGCCGGTGGTAAGGGCGGCTTCTCCTGAGGGAGGAGTCCTGGGGCGGGCGCGCAGATGGGAAGAATTTCCTGCGTGGCAGGATGAAGGGACGCCTCTGTGGGCCTGGGGTGTGCATGCCCAGGCCTTTGAGGGTTACCCGCCTGTCCTTAAGGGCCTGGAGACGGGCATCCGTATCCTCCGAGAAGAGGGACTGTCCCTCAAAGGGGAGGTCCTGGATTTTAAATTGCATGGCCGGGGCTAGGTTGGATGACGAGAGCCATGCTGCCCGGCGGAGGGCTATGCCCGAGGCCATTGTTCGGGCCGCAGAATCAGCCGAGTCCAGGGTCGCTTGCAGGGCATGACAAGATATGTCCCTGCTTTGGAGCAATAGGGCCCTGGACTCCTGTTTGCCCTCCTGCGGGAGAGCAGTCTCAAATTTAGTAAGGGCCTCCCCCGTGTCGAAATGGTGTCTACTCAGGAGTGCCTGCTGGTTGGCGACTCTGAGTTGTAGGCCCCCGGAGGAATAAACTTGCCTGCCGAAGTGGTTCAACCTTTTGGCCTCTTTGGCCTTGAGGACCTGCGCCTCCTGCCCGTGGCGCTCCTTGTTATTAACAGAGTCCACCCCCAGGGAGGAGGGCGTGGGGTGAACATACAAGTATTCATATCCCTTGGCTGGGACAAAATAACGCTTCTCCACCCCACGAGCAGTGGGGGAGATCGAGGCGGGGGTCTTCCAAATTGCCACTGTGTGGAGTTTAATAGTATTAATGAACGGCACTGCCACCCATGCCGGAGTGCCCTTAGTTGACATGGTGGTGACCGGGTCGTCCACCACTGGGACCTCTTCCAAAGGCAGGTTCATGTTTTTAGCAACTGCCTGGAGGAGATGTTGGTAACTGGAGAGGTCCAAGGCGGGCGGGCTAGTTGATGAAGTGCCCGCCACTGCCTCTACCCCTACGGGGGAGGCATAGGGACCCGGCTCCATAGGGCTACGTGCCGTGGAGGGCTGGACTGCCGATGATGGTCCTGCCAGCACGTCCACTGGACCCTCTGAGCTCACCGGGAACCCGGGTTCAGACTGGGTTTCCCGGGGCCGATCGTACCCCCATGCCGCCCACTCTGACCAGGCAGGGTTCTGGGTGACCTGGGCTTGTCCCGCCGAGCGAGGGGACCGCGTGCCGGCGGACTCTCGACGCTCCCGGTGCCGTGGGCTTCTCGACCGGTGCCGGGCGGTAAGGTGCCCATCCGAGGAGTCGTGGCTAGCCGAACGGTGCCGCCTCGGGAAGTCTCGGTGCCGAGATGATGATCGGTACCGGGGGGACCTTCGGCGCCGCGACGGGGTCCGGTGCCGCTCTCTACACTCCCGGTGCCGTGGGCTTCTCGACCGGTACCGGGCGGTATGGTGCCCATCCGAGGAATCGCAGCTACCTGAACGGTGCCGCCTCGGGGAGTCTCGGTGCCGAGACGATGATCGGTACCAGGAGGACCCTCGGTGCCGCGACGGGGTTCGGTGCCGAGATGACGAGCAGTGCCGGGACGCGGAGCGGCTTGTGGAGCGACGTCTCGGACGGTCTCGGCGCCAGCTGAGGGACCGGTGCCGGGAGTGCGACCGGTGCCAAGAGTACGACCGGCCCCTACCAGGGTGCCGGGACTCTGATCGGCGGCCAGAGCGCGAGTGGCGCGAATGGCCAGGAGGAGGCCTTGAGCAGGGTCTCAACTCCTTGCGGCGCCGAGACTGCGACCGGAGCCGCCGGGAGTCTGGTCGGCGCCGCGAGATCGAGCGGTGTCCATGCCCTGCCGGGCTCCGACACGCGATCTCTGCCTCGGTCATGGGCGGCCTGCCCGTCGACCGGACTTGTTGCTGCGGGGCGTCCCCGGCAAGCAACCCTCTCGCAGCAGTACCCGCCTCCATCGTGGAGGGAAGCTGCTGCGGAGTTGGCACCCCAAGTGGCAAGACCACTGGCACCGGACTCGACGGGGCCTCCTGCGGCGCCGGAGTCAGCGGTGTGGGTGCTGGCGGTTCTTCCTCAGGTCGGCTCCCCGCCTGTCTTTGCGGGTCCTGGGCTGAAGGTACTGCAGATCTAGGAAGAAACTGCCAAGTGCACTTACCAGGCACTTGAGAGGCACGAGTGTGGATCCCCCACAGGCATAGGCTTCCCACACTCTAAGTGCTTGAATCCCGGAGCCTTGAAGACAGAGGCTCCGGCAGCAGGGAAAACCCCTGCACTTGACTATTTACACTACAAAGACTATGTAAACTAACTAACAACAACTGCTAACAACGAACAATTAAGAGAACAATCGACTAGCTAGGAGATAAGGAGAACGCTGAAAGGCAGAGCTCCTCTTCCGACTACCAGCTCGAGCGGTAAAGAAGGAACTGAGGGCCAGACTGTGTCGCAGGGGTACTTATAGAGTGCCGCAGTGGCGCCACTCCAGGGGGCTCCCTGCTCACCCAGTCTGCAGCTAGGGGAAAATCTACCCGGCAACCAGGCCCGCAGCGCGTGCCTAACCTATAGTGGAATGCATGTGAGCAATCACTCGAAGAAGAATCTTAGATCATAACACTAAATACGCATTGTAATTGCATGCTCAATTACACATAAATGAGCAGACAGGCTAATTGATTAAATGTTACTTAAATGACTGAACACAAAAAGTGTACATGAAAATATGCCATAAGGCTAATTTTCCCTGTGGTAACGAAATCCATATATACAAATCCATTATCATTTAACTAAGTATTTTACTTAGGTGTAGAAATTATTCCTTTATCATGTAAATACCAAATTATAAACCCAAACAAGTTAACATTCAAAATAATGTTGACTTACCTTAAATTTTGGGTAGTCATTCATTATTATGGTAACCATCCCAACATAAGGCAAAAAGCTAATTGACAAAAGTTAAAGCAGACAAATGTGAAAATCTCAGGAGTTAGAGATACATAAATATTTTCCAAAATACACGATAGAACTAGATATATAAATTAAAAATGTATGTTCCACACAGCAAGAAGTTTAAATTAGAATTGCTCCACAGAGCATGCATTTGAAATAAAACCTAAGAAACTAACATGGACCTCCCTCAATCGAAAAAAATGTTTCATCCTTCTGCATATTACTTAAAACTTGGTAAGGTAGTAAAAAAAATAAAAATAAGATTAACAAGGTTTATACACCTACATTCTTATACAGCTACAAAAGCAACATAGTCTACCATAAGGGAAGGATATAAATTAAATTCTAGTAGTTCACTTTTCACATTAAGGCTTAAAAAATAGTTGATTTTGAATGTTGAGATAATGACTGAAAACAGCAATACCAAAGGTTTTCCTCAAAAGAGGTATCTATAATGTCAGGGGAAAAAAACCCAAAAAACTATGGCAATGGCAAGCCAGTTTCTGGCTGTTCTGAATAAGGCAAGTCAATTCAGGAGCATGGATGATGCTTGACATGAGAACTATTTCCATCAAGAGTTTTCTTGATGGCCCAAAACACAGCCAGGACTCTTGGGATGGCAGACACCTAGGTGACTGATCCAAAGTCCACTGAAGTCAATGGAAGATCTCCCATTGACTTCAGTGGACTTTAGGTCAGGTCCTTATGTAGGTTTAAGCATGGTTCCAAATAAAAATAGTGAAATAACCATAGACCTTAACCACTCCCCACCACTGCATATTTGCAATGGAATATTTTATGGGTCTTTTAAAGAAGTTCAGGCAGTCCGTATTCTGACAAATTGCTAATGTGATTCACCTGAAAGATAACTAATTCTCAAGGTGGACTTGTCTCTTTATGATCAGAGGATTTCATATAGTATTAATACCTGTGATTCTATCAACACTGATCCCAACCTAGAACTCAAAAATACTTTCTAGCATGTACTTTCTGTATTACTGAGGCAGGAAAAATATAGTACTGCTTACCCTCTTGCTCTTCCAACAACATCCTTCTTTTCTAGCCAGTTCTGACCTTCTTTGTACAAGCCTCTATCATCAACTTCATTATTATCACCCTTAGTCAGAAATTTGATGTTTCCATTGTCTCTGGAAAGCAACATGGTGACAAATTAATTTCCACTTCATTTACAACCTCATTAATTAATATTTGTAAAGCACATTGAAGATGAAAAGTAAAATAATATGAGATTAGATATCAATCTGTACACCCAGTCCTACTTGTTTAATAAATATCAAGGCATTTATGGTTTTCACTGACAGATTTAGTAGATAACGAAGTTTTTACAACCAGTCAAAATTAGAGAGATGTTTTCTTCCAGATACATGTATTTGATAGCAGCCTTCGATTACGTGAAAGGGGGTTCCAAAGAGGGATGGAGCTAGGCTGTTCTCAGTGATGGCAGATGACAGAACAAGGAGCAAAGGTCTCAAGTTGCAGTGGGGGGGAGGTCCAGGTTGGATATTTGGAAAAACTACTTCACTAGGCGGGTGGTGAAGCACTGGAACAGGTTACTTATGTAGGCAGTGGAATCTCCATCCTTAGAGGTTTTTAAGGTCCGAATGACAAAGCTCTGGCTGGGATGATTTAGTTGGGGTTGGTCCAGCTTTGAGCAGGGGATTGGACTAGATGACCTCCTGAGGTCTCTTCCAACCCTGATATTCTATGATTCTATGTAACTTCTACAAGCATCAACAGCTGTTAGATGCATGTAATCCCCTACATATTTACAGTAAAGCATACAGTTCTAAAATACTGAAAGAAAAATGCACTACTGATTTTGAAAAGGTCTGGAGTGTGCATGGGTGAGAGAAGGATGGAGAACACAACATCCAGTGACATATCAGATATATTGGCTATCAGGGGATTAGAGGACTGATTTTACTCCCAATGAAGTTAACAGAAATTCAGTCATGTGTTCCACTGAAGGGAGGGTCAGACCTTGTATCCTGCCTCTTGCTAGCAGAATGGGCTTGATAGACTAATGTGCTACATAATTCCTATCTTTAACTTCCATGCTCTGGTCCATGATTAACACAGATATTATATGCTCTTTCAATGATAAGAATATGATAAAATGGCTCTTTTTTATTAGGAAACTAACATGGACCTGTTAATATTTTATTTATTAAAATAAATGTTGATGTGATTTTAAATCTGGAGAAAGGGTAGCTACATAAAAATCAAAACACTATTAATAAAATAGAAGACTGCACTGGAAACGCAGAGCCAAATAAAAGTTAACTGCACAGTGCAACAACTCTTTCCATCCAAGCTGAAATCACACTTATGTTAGATCTGTATCATTTTGAAAACGATAAAAGACTTGTATATTGCTATTATGTTTTGTTTTTAAAAGTATATGAAGCACTATCAGCTACAAGGCTCTTGCACTGGGTTTCATGGAGACACTACTCAGATTCAAGACCTTTAAGGAACACCCAGGTGCTACAAAAGTTATATTGGTGATTCAGTAGGTGGCACTCTTCCCTCCAAGATAGAACTGAATAAATGCCAAGTATAAGGACCATAGTGCTATGGATGCCAACTTTCAGACAAGACACAAAACTGAAGTCCTGACCACTTGTAGGCATCAGAAAGCCCTTGATTATTTGTGTAAGAGCAGGAGTCTTAATCCCAGTGACTTGGCCAAATTCTATTGTGGATCGTTACATTCTTCCTATCTAAATGTTACCTGTACTTTCAAATGGCAAAGATTTTTCATTTTGTTCTGAATGTTGCATATTTGCTGTCTGCTGTTAAACAGTCGCCATGTTTCACCCTAGAGATGGCTTCATTTCAGCAGTGGGTGAAGTGATAGCATGTATAGTTAAAGTGTATATAAAGCACTTTGAATCGGGATTAAAACAAAAGTAAAATTATTAACTTTATAACATTCACAATGACATGTAATTGCTCAACTGGCTTCTATGTGGATTTAGAGAGACATTAAAACTGAAAAAAAAAGAAAATATACTGCTGAACTCTCTGTCGAAAGAGAGACAGAAAACTGTCGATCACAGAATTGTAGAAATGTAGGACCGGAAGAGATCATCTAATCCAGCCCCCTGCAATGAGGGAGGACCAATTAAAGTGAGAACATCCCTGACAGGTGTTTGTCCAACCTGTTCTTAAAATTTTTAGTGATGGGGATTTCAGAACCTCTGCAGGTACCTATGCCAGAGCTTAACCTATACAAGAACTTATAAAAGTTTTTCCTAATATCTTAGCTAAATTTCCCTTGCTGCAAACTAAGCCGATTCCTTCTTGTTCCATCTTCAGTGGACACGGACACGGAGAACAATATACAATCCTCTATAGAACAATCTTTTACACACCTGAAGACTTACTAGGCTCCCTTCAGCACTCTTTTTTCTAGATTAACAAAACCAATTTTTTCAACCTCTTCTCTGGAGAACTGAAATATGACCTGCCCCAGCACCAAACTATGAGCTGAAAACCACCTGGCTGAACTGGGAAATAGATCATACCTTAGTGTAAAGGGGTAAACCTCAATCTCTGCCTCTTCCTCCGGGCCATTAAAATCTCTTCCAGGGAAGATGTGCTGCCAACCCCACAGCACAATCCTAACAAACTGACTGTCACCTCTGGCGTACAGGCACAAATCCTCCCTCATCTGAGACAAGGAGAAAGCCTTTCAATTTCTGTCAGAAGCACAGGGCAAGTTGGCACTTGAGCCCTGCTGTGTATTAAAGACCCACTCTACTTTGAGGCAGTGGATTAAGCAGGCAGTTTGCAGCTCCTTAGCACATCAGCTGCCCTGCACCAGCTAGCACGCTGCACAGCTTTCATACTTCCACAGAAGCCTTGCTCTCTTAGGCTATGTCTACACCAGCACTTTTGTAGGTAAAACATTTGTCAGCCAGAAGTATGAAAAATAGCACACCCTTGATAGACAAAGGTTTAGCTGACAAAAGCACTGGTGTGGAAAATGCTATGTCGGCTGGAGATGTTCTCCTGTCAACGTAGCTACTGCCACTCTTTAGGGGTAGTTTAATTATGCCAGCAGGAGAGCTCTCTCTCCTGCCAGCATAGAGTGGTTACACAGGAGACCATGCAGCAGTACAGACCTTGTGCTGCTGTAAGGTCCGTGGGGTAGACACAGCCTAATTGTGCTTAGGGATGTGTCGAATCAGTGCCTCCATTGCCCCCAACCCCCTTTCCAGCTAGCACCACCCACACCTGGAAAGGGGACAGGATAGAGGTGATGGTGCTGTGGCTTGTTTTGCCTTACAGAAAACCTCTTATTCTTCCTACTACCAGGGTGCTTTTCAGAAGGTGATGCTGAATTTTAGGCATTCAAATTAAAGAAGGTACTTGGATATATGAATATGCATTTTAAAAGGCTAAAGAATGGACCTTTCAACTAAAATCACAAGTTAAATAGATAGGACCTTGTATCAGCTCACCGACGGACAACTGGATCATTACCTACGGCATCAGTGGAAGATTTCTGCTGTTATGGAGTGAGGATATAAACCACTTACGTTCTTTTTAGAAGAAGTTGTCCATCATATACAAGAATATTGGTGTCTGCTTTTTTATACATCACTCTTCAATTATTCCCTTTAATTGTGTCAGATAACATTTAAAGGTAAAACACCCATCTGTCAGTAGCTCTATTGTTTTTAATAATGAATTTGGGTTTTTTACATATATATATATATATATATATATATATATATATATATATATATATATACACAGACACACACATTATATATATATATATATATATATAAAACCAGTCTTTGGGATTGTTTAGTATTGTACAATAGGAAGAAAGAATAACACTTTCTTCATTCATTTTGGATCAAATCTGTATTCTGATAAACTCCCTTTACCAATGGGGACGGATTTTACCAAACTGTAAATGAATTCTTTATACTGCTGCCTTCACTCTACCGTTTTTAAAGATTAAAGACTTCTGAAGGCTCATGCGGTAAAAGTCACTTTCCTAGTAACGAAAGCCCCAATTCTTCAACAAACACTATGCAGGTGGGCCCTAGCCGCACACAGAGAGACCCAGGACTTCAAGGATCAGGGCCTTTGTTATGAGAATAGTCTTTGGGTGTGTACATGTCCCTACACTGAAGTCAGTGGAGCTTCACTCAGGTACAAGGAGCCTATTGCAGGAGTAGAGCCAAAAAATGTTTCTTTAAATACTGGAAATATGGTTTCTCTGCCAGCATACCATATCTGTCATTTTCAGGAGACAGTATTAAATTAGAATACAGCTGAAAATATAGCAAAGCAAAAGCATACTTAATTTTTTTTTTAAAGTTTAATTACTTTTCATGGATTTTGATTACTCTGTGAACTATTGGAATATCTCTGCCTTCAACTTTAAAAACAACAATTTCACCAGCTCTAATAGGGTCTTCTTGGAAATTTGTTAAGAACAACAGGTCTCCTCTATGAAATGCTGGTTCCATACTGCCACTACAAACAAACAGAGAAAGATTATGTTGGAGGTATAATGATGTATGCAAGATGAACTTAAAAAAAAAAAAAAACACACACAAAAAAACCCAGTATTTAATACCTATACACTAATCTGTGATTTTAATTGATTAGTGAGTTTTTCCCTTTCATTAACACTACTTTTAAAAACTATAAAAAGCTATTTAAGTGACCTGCCTCTGAAAGATCCAAGTGACTGATCCTATGAAAAATGAAACCCCAGTCTCAAAGAACAAGCTAATAGATTGATTTAATTAAATAGGTTCTATGGAAAAATATTTAGTACGGTCAGCTATAATGAAAAGCAAAGGTTTTACCATAGTGGATCAGACTTTTGGTCCATCAAATCTGGTTAATGTGACACCTGCAAAGCAGTAGCCAATACCTTATGTTTCAATGGCAGGCCAAAAAAACACCATAATATATAACGAAGCAAAGCTGTACATAGAAAGGGATCATTTCTGCAGGTAAATCTTATGCTTATGGGAGCAGGATACCTGATTATTAATCTTCAATTGCATAATTACACATCAAAAAAAGTTTACAGACATTTTTCAAAGTCACAGTTTCTGACTTAGTGGCAGCAACCTGCAGGAGACAAAGGCTACAAATCCCATTACCACTCTCTTGAACGAGGTAGGAACATACATTTGCCTGTGTAACTAAAATTTACTACAAAAACATGGAGCTCACTGGCTTGATATGAAAACATTTTGTTTTAAAATTTGGAATCAGTTTGTTTTGACTGAAGTGCTACAAAAGCAGGGTCACCACTCGAATGTTTTGGGTGGGCACCCCAGAAGCAGTGAAGGATTCCAACATATACGGTATTTACATGGTTCATAAATTAATATGGCGCTTTACAGTTGTATTGCTCCACTGTTCATGGAAACAAGATAACCAAGTCAGCTGTTCAAAAGCTAAGAAGTTACATACACACAATAAAGTTGTACAAGATCTCGTCATGGAGAAAACAAATTTCTCCAGTAAACATAGCATCTTTTGCAAAATAGCTTAATCTAAAATGGATCTTAAAACAGATATACAAAAAACCCCAACAACGTTATTTAAGGATTTGCCAAAAGCTATAACACAGAACTTTGGCTGTACCTGAAGCCTAAAATATTCCCTAATAAAATTCTACTATTACATATTATCCTTATTGATGCAATTTTGTAGGGCCCAATCCTTGTGTGCTTAACTTTATATATTTGACCAAACCGAATAGGTTTGAAGGATGGGGCCCTTATACAATAAAGTATTACATTAAATGTACTCATGACGGAGAGGTGGAAGCAGCGCAAACATTTATAAATAGATGTCCAGAAAAGTTTTGCCACAATTACTGCCAACTCTAATATTACTATAACGTGATCATAAAAAAATCTGAGTGAGAAAGATGCAAAACATTTTGATGGTGAAAAATTTAGAGGCAATTGACAACTCTGAATGTTTATAGCTAATATATATTATCTTTAGATATCTTTTCAGCAGACAAAATATACCATAATTTAATTAGCCTCAGAAGGCAACTCTCCACTGGAACTAACATTTTCACACCTGATCCTTACATTGGGTTCTGCTCCATGACTAGGCTTCCTAGGCATTCTGGGAATATAATAATAAAGTTAGGCAACCTTTCCATATTCGGACATACAACGAAAATATCTGGACTTTCAGAGGTGCTAAGCACCCAGAGTTGTCACTGACTGCAAGCATCTGGCAGCCCTAAAAATCAGGCTATGTTCTAGGCACCCCAGTTTGAAAATGTTGGTCTGGGTGCTTATTTACCCATGTAATAATATTTTACTATTGGATGACAAATAATTTGAGGTATATTTGCACCAGAAAAAGTTATGTTCTACTGTTATAACAAAACAAGTAGTGATTTAAACAGACCTACCTGAGTACCACAACAATAGGGCTTTCACTTCCCGTGATGACAATCAGACCTTTCCATATCATAAGTGCAGAAGAAACAATCATGGCAAAATTTAATACTTGATAATATAGCTGCAAAGACACAAACAAACCAAGTCCCCCCCGCCCCCCCAAAAAAAGTAAGTTATCCAGTTAACAAGTATAGACTAGAGGTATAACAGCAAAAATACATGTTACAAACAGGTTTTCGTTAATCTCACTGTTTTAATGTGGATTTCCTTCACCAAAGTCACATCTGGACACTATGAACATTTAACCAACTCTAACTATTTTATTTTAAAAACAAAACTACATGATATATGAAACATGGATGTTTTAAGATACACAATGTAAACACATGGTTATTTCCGGTATTTAGAACACCTTTGAAACCAGAACTGGTATGCTTTTCTTTTTTAAAAAAATGTTGTGCATTAACAGTCGGTACAATGGTCTTGACACAGGCATACCAAAATAGACTATGGTGAAATCTTGGCCCAATTGACGTCAACGGGAATTTTACCATTGACTTCCATGGAGCCTGGATTGCACCCTGGGGAGGACATCCTCCCCCCCTACTCTGCTCTCTTTATGCCACATGAAAAGGCCAGTGCAGCATAAAGGGGCCCTAAATTCCCCATAACCAACTAGGGGAGGATTCCCTTTGCACAGGCAAGGTGGAAGACAACAGCAAGGTAGCCTCCTGTGGACCTCTTGCAAGCAGGGATGAGGGCATATCAGGGAAGGGCTTGCATGGAAATCTGAGCAGCAATGTGGTTCTCAGAGCAGCCTGGGGAGGTGCCTGTAACTCAGACAAACCTCAATAAAGGATCAGGAGGGCAAGATGGTGGCTTAAAACCATCTTAACCCCTACCTTGCCTGCGGCTGAAAATTTTATTCTGCACTGTACGGGAGCAACACATTCTCAGACCTTGTGATTAAAGTCTCACTTCTGCACTGTGACCTGCATGGGTGGACTTCTAAAGCCACACAGAGCTCCAGTGAAGTCAATGGGGCTCCACACAAGTACTACTCCTGGGGGAAATCTGCACCAAAACATTAGAAATTCTGCACACAATATTTTAAAGTTCTGCATATTTTGTCAAAACAACATAATAAAATCAGGGAAGTTTCAATTATTTCAGTAATTGATTTCAAAATACCGGTCAACAAATATAGCTGTAACAGTACAAACATAAGAGATTCAAGAAATGTTTTGACAAATAGATTCCTTACTAGGCATATTAATACAGAATTTTGAGTAAGAGTAACTGGGTTGTTGGGTATGGGTTCCCACCCATATGGGAAATATGGAACAGGTTGGGGTTTTTTTTTCCGGGATGGAGGGAGGGGGAAAATTGTTAGGGAGTTGGGGAGCCTCCTCTATGAAGACCCTGGCTGACCCCTAGCCTCTCTCATTCAGTAAGGCACACCTGCCCTGTCCCCATGTGTCCCTGCACCCCTCCCCCATTCCTGTGTGTTCCTGTACCCTCACTCAGCCACATCCCCCCAACCCCATGTAGCCCTGCACCTCCAATCCCATTCCATCCCCCCCCTCACTTGCCCCTCTGACCTCGGTTTGTGTGACCTCTCAGCAGTCCCATGTGCACCATGCTGTCCCCGTCCCCCCCAACTCCCCAGCCTGATTTGGTAGCCTTGGTAGGATACTTTATTTTTTGGGAGGGTGGGGGTTGGAGAAGGGTATCTCCAGGGTCATTTTTACTTAGGGATATTTGAATTAGAAATCAGCAGTGACCAGCAGCACCTCTCCATATCTATTGGCTAATAAGAGGCAGACTGATCTAAGACTAGGCACGGGACTCAAAATCAAGAAGTCTAAAATTTCTGACAGGAAGCTCCAAAAACAAAGCCTGAATTTTGATGTATATACTAGAAAAAGCATTGATGCTCATATGTATTAGTTGTTTCACCACAGTAAAAGTGTGCAGATCCCATATTAGTAGCAAGAATAGCAGCATGACAGGCTGCCACAAAGTAGAACAAGCAGGAAGGAAACATCAAAAAATAGGGCACATTGCCAATCTACCACATAACAAGCACAAAGTAGATTGGCTGATTGAGAACTTGGGCATCTACATGTGTTGAGTGTAGATCTGAAAACCAAGGATGTCCTAGTCTGGGGGGCCTGTTCCCATACTCCAGGCAGTTTTAAAAGAAAACAGGGGTTTGGCCTGATTTTTGGAACCCTCCTCTACAGCTTCTCAATACCTAAATAACTGAACTGGTAATATTGACAGCAAGTGGACCATGGGCACGTGACATGAGGACTACCCCATATTAATAATCAGACTACCACATTTGCCACTTTACTGTCCCCACCTACAAAGGCCCTGATGAGCCCATTAACTGTGTTTCAAACTTGCTCACTCCTGAGTGTCAGGGGAAGGAGACAGAAGTGAGTAACTTTGTAAAAGGAGGCGGCGTAGGACCTCTTTTCTTCCACCAGTGGCCAAAGTATTGGTGCAGCCCCCCCCCCCTCCTCCAACAAGGTTATTTCTCAGGACAGATATTCCAGGCTTTATACTTGTAGGGTGAAAATCGGAGAATCCTACACATGTAATAACCATGTCTGAGATGCAAGTTGGACTGACACTCCGTGGGAAGCTAGCTACAAAACACAAGCATGAGCTGCACACTGGGTGACCAGATGTCCTGATTTTATAGGGACAGTCTCGATTTTGGGGTCTTTTTCTTAGATAGGCTCCTATGACCCCTCCACCCACTGTCCCCGTTTTTCACACTTGCTGTTTGGTCACCCTTAGACCTGTAGACCGAATGCAGCGCAACACAAACGACCAAACGACTGAGCGGCCCAACATGCACACAACCCTACACACCTGCAACATGCACAACAGATGCGACATACACACAGGGCAGGTGCATGGCATCGCACAACACACATACACTCGCACGCAACCCGCCGCCTCAGCTTGCCACGACACCAGGCGCATGCAACAGGGACACGACACATCCGCGACCACCACGTCTGCCGACACAAGTGCACCCCTCCCCCGCTCCTCCCCCTTTACCTGGCGCTTGTTCATCCGCCGCAAGTCCCCGAAGACGTCCATGGCCCGCTCCTCGCGCGGCGTCAACCGCGAGGGGAAGGAGGCGCGGGGGAGGCGGCAGGAAAGCAGAGCGAGGGCCCCCCACCCGTTCTTCCTGCCTAGCAGCTGCGGGGGTGGGGCGGGGCTAAGCCCGTCGGGCTGCACCCCAAGAAACAGTGGGGCGGGGCTAAGCCACTCAAGCCCCCGGCAGAGGGCTGGGGCCGGGCTGAGGAACCCCCCGCGCTCCCCCCACAGGCGGCGGCAGCACCTAAGCCCCCAGGCCACGTCGACGGTTGCCAGGAGACCCGCCCCCCCCAAGCCCGATTGGCTTGAAAAACCGCCACCACCGCCCCCAAAAAAGCGAGGGACGGAATTTGGGGGGGGCTGTCGTCACGCCGCCGGGCGGGGTGTGCGTCAAACGTCATGACGCTGGGCGGGGTTTGTAGCGTGAGGAAGCCTGCGCGCCACCCACACATAAAAAAGGGCCCCAAAGCGGCAAAATGCTGCGGACCGCGACGGGTATAGACAGCCCCCACCCCCATCCTTCCGGCCGCAGCGCTCTCCCGCCGCTGGAGCTGCGTCCCGCGGAGACTGTCATCTATGGCTCGCTTCGACCCCTGGGAAGTGTAGTCCAGTTCGTTATTCTCCTCCGGTACCACGCACGGAACAGCAGCGTGGAGGGAACTACAACTCCCAGAATTCCACCGCCTCAAGCCCGCCGCGGAGGAAGGCCCTCTCTGAAGGGTCTAGAGCTGCCTAACTGTTTGTTGTCAGACATGCGCAAAAAGAAGGAATCGAAATCTCCGGGGACCCCGCCGCGACCCCGGAGCCACAGCGCGGCAGCTCAGGGTGGCCCAGCCTGCCTCTTGGATCAGGCAGCGTGATGGGCAGCTACGTGTCTGAGCGGCTGCCCCGTGGACACAGCTCATTGGCGGGATTCACGGATGTGGCGGGAGAGGCGGGGCCTAGAGGCGGGGGCGGCACTGGGGGGAGGGCAGGGGGGTGGGGGGGTGGAGAGGCTCAGGTCTAGGTAGGCGGGGTCCCGCTGGGTCTCCCCTCCCCCCCCCGCCGGTAGGGGAGATTTGGGGCCAGCACGGGGGAGCTGTGGGGTATCTGGCAGCTGTAGGGGGACGAGGTGGTTTGGGAGCAGCGGGCGGGAGGGGGGAGCTTGGCCTAGTCACCGTCGCTACTGTACTGAGCCCGGCAAACCCGAAGTACCAACACTGGTGTCGGTTGAGCCAGCCCTGCGCACACAGGGCCCTCTGAGCCGGGACCCTCTCGCCAAAGCTGTCAGCACGCTCCATGAAGTACTGACACTGGAGAGGGGATCCCGTGAAAACGTGCACCACTCCCAGGGGATCTCCCCGGCGGGACTCGGTCCCGCACTCCCAGGGGATCGCCCCGGCGGGACTCGGTCCCGCACTCCCAGGGGGGGGATCGCCCCGGCGGGACTCGGTCCCGCACTCCCAGGGGGGGGATCGCCCCGGCGGGACTCGGTCCCGCACTCCCAGGGGGGGGATCGCCCCGGCGGGACTCGGTCCCGCACTCCCAGGGGGGGGATCGCCCCGGCGGGACTCGGTCCCGCACTCCCAGGGGGGGGATCGCCCCGGCGGGACTCGGTCCCGCACTCCCAGGGGGGGGATCGCCCCGGCGGGACTCGGTCCCGCACTCCCAGGGGGGGGATCGCCCCGGCGGGACTCGGTCCCGCACTCCCAGGGGGGGGATCGCCCCGGCGGGACTCGGTCCCGCACTCCCAGGGGGGGGATCGCCCCGGCGGGACTCGGTCCCGCACTCCCAGGGGGGGGATCGCCCCGGCGGGACTCGGTCCCGCACTCCCAGGGGGGGGATCGCCCCGGCGGGACTCGGTCCCGCACTCCCAGGGGGGGGATCGCCCCGGCGGGACTCGGTCCCGCACTCCCAGGGGGGGGATCGCCCCGGCGGGACTCGGTCCCGCACTCCCAGGGGGGGGATCGCCCCGGCGGGACTCGGTCCCGCACTCCCAGGGGGGGGATCGCCCCGGCGGGACTCGGTCCCGCACTCCCAGGGGGGGGATCGCCCCGGCGGGACTCGGTCCCGCACTCCCAGGGGGGGGATCGCCCCGGCGGGACTCGGTCCCGCACTCCCAGGGGGGGGATCGCCCCGGCGGGACTCGGTCCCGCACTCCCAGGGGGGGGATCGCCCCGGCGGGACTCGGTCCCGCACTCCCAGGGGGGGGATCGCCCCGGCGGGACTCGGTCCCGCACTCCCAGGGGGGGGATCGCCCCGGCGGGACTCGGTCCCGCACTCCCAGGGGGGGGATCGCCCCGGCGGGACTCGGTCCCGCACTCCCAGGGGGGGGATCGCCCCGGCGGGACTCGGTCCCGCACTCCCAGGGGGGGGATCGCCCCGGCGGGACTCGGTCCCGCACTCCCAGGGGGGGGATCGCCCCGGCGGGACTCGGTCCCGCACTCCCAGGGGGGGGATCGCCCCGGCGGGACTCGGTCCCGCGTCCCCAGGGGGGGGATCGCCCCGGCGGGACTCGGTCCCGCACTCCCAGGGGGGGGATCGCCCCGGCGGGACTCGGTCCCGCACTCCCAGGGGGGGGATCGCCCCGGCGGGACTCGGTCCCGCGTCCCCAGGGGGGGGATCGCCCCGGCGGGACTCGGTCCCGCGTCCCCAGGGGGGGGATCGCCCCGGCGGGACTCGGTCCCGCGTCCCCAGGGGGGGGATCGCCCCGGCGGGACTCGGTCCCGCGTCCCCAGGGGGGGGATCGCCCCGGCGGGACTCGGTCCCGCGTCCCCAGGGGGGGATCGCCCCGGCGGGACTCGGTCCCGCGTCCCCAGGGGGGGATCGCCCCGGCGGGACTCGGTCCCGCGTCCCCAGGGGGGGATCGCCCCGGCGGGACTCGGTCCCGCGTCCCCAGGGGGGGATCTCCCCGGCGGGACTCGGTCCCGCGTCCCCAGGGGGGGATCTCCCCGGCGGGACTCGGTCCCGCGTCCCCAGGGGGGGATCTCCCCGGCGGGACTCGGTCCCGCGTCCCCAGGGGGGGATCTCCCCGGCGGGACTCGGTCCCGCACTCCCAGGGGGGGGATCTCCCCGGCGGGACTCGGTCCCGCACTCCCAGGGGGGGGATCTCCCCGGCGGGACTCGGTCCCGCGTCCCCAGGGGGGGATCGCCCCGGCGGGACTCGGTCCCGCGTCCCCAGGGGGGGATCGCCCCGGCGGGACTCGGTCCCGCGTCCCCAGGGGGGGATCGCCCCGGCGGGACTCGGTCCCGCGTCCCCAGGGGGGGATCGCCCCGGCGGGACTCGGTCCCGCGTCCCCAGGGGGGGATCGCCCCGGCGGGACTCAGTCACACATTTCTAGCACAATGGAACAAACAATCCCACCCCAAACGTAGAGCTTTTGTCCATATGGATCCCACTTCAGGTGCTCATGGGTATGAGATCAGAATCCTTCAAATAGCAGTGTCCACCCGGCTGCGCTTGCACCCTACAGATCTCTTTCCTCACCGCCCGCCATCCACCTAGTATAGGATAAGGAGGTGGGTTAGAGAGACTTGCAATAAGCCATAAATCCAGTGTCTTTATTAAGACCAGGGCCGGCGACAGAAATTTTGGGGCCCCCTACTCTGATCGTTTGGGCCCCCCCCCCTGCCCCGCCTATTCTCCTTCCCCCCCTGCCTGACCCGGCCCACCCAACCTAATCTCCTCCCCTCCCCACCCATCCCTGCCTGGCCCACCCCGCTGTTGGGGGTGATCTTCCTTTACCCCTGCCCAGCCTCCCCCCATCTATGAGTCTCTCCGACTCCAGCTCCCGCCGCGTCCCCCACCCCGCGCACTCCCCGGCGGCCGGCCCGCAGGTGACTGGCCCTGCGAGCGGCGACCGCAGGGTCTCGGGCGGGGCCGATCGGAAGCTCTCCAGCCCACCCCGGGACCCCTCTGCCCCCGGCCAGCAGCGCCAGGTGTGAACCGGGCCCGGCTCCCCCTTACCTCGGGCTCCGGCTGGCCCGGGCCCAGTTCTGCTCACATCCTCCGCCGGGCCTGGGCAGGCTCCAATCCCCCGGCGCCCCCGCTCCTGGGCCGGCTGCGGCCTGTCCGCAGCTGCCGCCTCCGAGCCCCGGGCTGTGCCGGCAGGCCTGGCGACAAGGGGGGACAACTACGGATACAGCTGTGTACCGGCCCCCGGACTTAAGGGGGCCCCCCTTAAGTCCAGGGCCCGGTACAGCTCTACCCGTAGTACCCCCCTGCCGCCGGCCCTGATTAAGACCATGATTTTTATGGTCTAGCTTCCATGTGAGTGATATGGTCATTGTGAAATAATTCTCTTTTAACAGCAATGATGATAACTCTCGCAATTACTATGTCCCCGGCAACAATTACAAGAAAAAAGAATCATCTGACACCACAGAGTGAATAAAACCATACTTTTGATCATTATATTGATTGCTTCCGGAAAAAAAAAAAGTTGATAGTGAAATCCTTAAACATCCACCATGATTTCTCTCTCCACTAAGAAGAGGCCAGCTATACAGCCCCTGAAATCACCCTATAGTGTCAAATCAGCAGACAAAGTGGGCTCTAACATACTCTGAAGCATGATGAGTACATTAAGGCCAACTGACAACTCTGAGTCCATAAGAACTCAAGACCCCACACTACAATTTACCCAAGGATATTATCAAACCCTTCCAATGGAAACTATAAACTTACCCCCCCCCCCATCCTCCGAACCCACCCAGGAACCTTGTACATGCTTCCCATGATAAACAAAGAAGCCTAGGCATACCCATCTAGTCTGGCCATGGCACTCTTAGTGAAGGAATATCAGCATTCATAGAAACCATCTTCAAACCACTCACCACACAAAAGACCAGTTTCCTTCAGAACAAAATGAACTTCATCCACAAACGCCGCAACATTAACAACCTCCCTCAGAACACCATCCCTGCCACCATGGATGTCACTTCTCTATACACCAATGTCCTTCATAATGATGGCATAGCTGTCTGCCTCAAATATTTACCGGACAATGGAGAACCCTCAGATATCCACCCTAATTACATCACCAAACTCATCCATTTCATCCTCATGGCAATTTTGTATTCAATAACACACACTTTGTCCAAGCCATGGAAACAGCCATGGAGATTAGGATGGTTCCCCAATATGCCAACCTCTTCATGGGCCACCCCAAAGAACAATTTCTGGACAAATGCACCACAAAACCAATGATATACCGGAGATATATTGATTGATGTTTTTGTCTTCTGGAACAGATGATATAAAGTCCCTCAGATTTTCACAACTTCAACAGCCACCACCTGTTCATTAAACTCTCTTTGAAAGGCTTACACTAGAATCAACTTCCTGCTCACCATGATTAACTTCACCAATGGAATCCTATAAACCCATAGAAATCACCTCTACGTTGGAGGGAGGGATAGCTCAGTGGTCTGAGCATTGGCCTGCTAAACCCAGGGTTTGTGAATTCAATCCTTGAGGGAGCCATTTAGGGATCTAGGGGGAAAAAAAAATCTGTCAGGAGACAGTACTTAGCCCTGCTAATGTAGGCAAGGCAACTGGTCTTTCCAGTTCTAGGAGATATATATAAAAAATGGAGAAATACCTATTAGATCCAGTAACTACATCAAACATGCCACAAAATCTGTTATCTATATCCAGGCACTCAGATATCTCAGACTATGCTCCAAGGAAATAGTCTGGGATATGCACCTTAACACAGTTAAAACCACCTTAACCAAACAAGGGCATGCAACCAGAGAAGACTGCATCATGGAATGGAACATTCAAATACCCAAAGAGAACCTGCTTCAATACAGAAATAAAACCCCTCTGACTGCACACCTTTAGTTGTCACCTACCACACCACACTGGAACCCATATGTAGTATCATCAAACAACTACAACCCATAGTCCATGGGGACCCCATCCTGAAATAAATCTTTCAGAAACCCCTTCTTCTGGCCTCAACCCCCAACCTCTCCACGGTCGTCATCAGAAGCTCCCCAGAGACCAGGAGACACCAACTCAGAACAGCACCAGACCCTTGTAGAACAACAGATGCAAAATCTGCAGACATATCTCCACTGCTACAGTGATAAACACCCCTTCAAGACACCTTTCAAGACCCATGGGTCGTACACATGTCTGGCACAACACGGTGTAATTCATCCACTGCAGTACATGCCCCAGTCATAACGATGGGGGTGAAATCTGACTATCACTACGCTCTCAAATGAATTCATACAGGAAATGAGAAAAGAAAAACACCCTATCACCTGTGGGTAAGCACTTTTCACCGAGTGATCACTTACCAGTCCTCAACTTCAAAGGAAACCTGCCTAACATTTTCAAAAGACAAGACTGGGAGCTTGAATTTATAACTTTGCTAGACACTAAACATCATGGTCTTAATAAAGACACTGAATTTATGGCTTATTATAACAATCTGTAACCCACTAACCCTCTGCCCCTTCTTGTTCTATAACTACAGAGGTGTTAACAGAGGTAACATCTTGAATAGCCTTCCTCAAGTGTTTAATCCGTTCCCAGACCTGAGCCAAAACACGTTTCCTGCAACCTCTATGAAATGTTCCAGTACGGGTGAACGTTTCTGCTGCTCTGGCCAAAAAAAAAAAAAATAATCAAGGAAGATATAGTATTCCTCCCAGACATTGATCTTGAGTGAGGTATGCTCAGTAGGCCAAGTGGCTGCTGTCAGAACTGTAACCATTGTCACCTGTATTGATCTGTAAAGGATATTGTGGAAAGCTGTTCTGATGTGAACAATGCAGCATGCTTCCACCGGTGAAAACGAAGGGACAGAGACCTTTATAGACTGGTAAGGGTCAAAGAGAAAAGGATTCAATACATTGTGGAACTGGGGGTGGAGGACTATTAATACTCAAGACTTGGGACCTGCCTCTTACCCCACCCCCAAACTA
Organism: Sternotherus odoratus; assembly: GCA_032164245.1. NCBI lineage: Eukaryota > Metazoa > Chordata > Testudines > Kinosternidae > Sternotherus > Sternotherus odoratus. Next base: position 88,976,308 of record JAVMKO010000007.1, read on the forward strand.
CAAACTGAGTGGTATAGGGCTAGCTAAATCACTTGACCTTTACTCACCTGGAGACTTATGCTTCAGGGTTTACATATGGATAATGGCACAAGATCACACATGGACATATTTACAATTGCTAGTGTAGATGTACCATTAGTTTATTAACCAAAACCCAGAGACTTCACACTGGTATTTACTGTATCTGCTAGATGTAAAACAGATTTGTAGTACCAAAAAACCCAGGATCACAAAGAGTTCTCCTTCCCTAATCTTCCAGGAGCACACAGTAAGACTGGAGTATGTTGGCAGGACAGGGTTGAAGCAGGCTTCACCGCTAAACAGATGTAGTAGTCACTCAATATTTTACAAGTTTTAATAAGCAAAGGAGACATGGGAGCAGACAAGGAGATGTGGGAGGACAAAGTCAAAACTCCAAGATTACCAGATTTAGGAAGCATACTTAAAATCTGAGTTAAGGAGAGGGATATGCAAAAATGGAAATGTTACTCTTAATGAGGGCTTAACCATTTGAAGCAGTACAAAAAAAAAAAAAAGAATCAAAATCTGTTACTTTGTGAAGGCTGTCTGCAATTCTTGTGAAACAGATTTTCTTACCATATTGTTTAGGCTTCAAAAGGCTTTTTCCTCTCTTCATTGGGAGGAAATCTGTTGTTCATCTACTTGAAGAAGTGACAAAACAAAGATTAAAAATAGTGTTTGTGGCAACTTAATCAGGGAAAACAATCAATAGAAGAGAAGTGGACATATAGTGTCTGTGTGGAATATGTTATCAAAAGTTTTTAGCCTCTGCTTGTTTTTCATTCATCTTCCAAGATATATGGAGGCTTTTTACAGAGTTTAGAGGGGGCACCAAACAAAACAGACAGAAGGAAAAAGAAAAAAAAGAGAAGAGTAAAAGGGAAAGTTAGGCAAAGATGTGGGATAAGTCCAGTGTCCAGACACTCCTATGGCATATTCTGTTCACAATATTGTGATGAATTGTTAATGAGAGGTTCCTGAGTAATTTCTGAATTTCATCCATTACTGTGAATTTCATCCACTAGCTGCTTTTGATTTTCATTCTGATCCGGCCCGCGGGCTCCTCCAAACCGGCCCCCGAGGTCTGGCTGGGGAGGCTGCTCTTGCCCCTCCCCCGTGGCCTCAGCTGCTGCACTGGGGAAGTTGTTCCCCCGTTGGCCCCCTCCCGCGTGGCCTCGGCAGGACACGGTAGGGAAACTGCTCCAGCCCCTCTTGCCCTGTCTCCCTCCCCCGCGGCCCCAGAGGGCCGCGTGAGCAGCGCTGTTGGGCGGGGCTGCGCGACAGCGTGTCCAGCTCCCGGCCAGACACGTTGCGCGCTCTGGGAGATCAGCGCAGCCGTGTGTCTGGCTTTGGGCCAGACACGCTATTCTAGGCAGCGGCGAGGTAAGAGGACCAGGGCCAGGCAGGTTACCTAAAGGGGCAGAAGGTGGGGGGGGGAGGGAGGAGGTTGGATGGCACATGGGAGTCCCAGGGGGCCTGTTGGGGGTGGAGGTATAGATAGGTGTCAGGGAAAAGGAAGCTTGGATAAGTGGATAGGGTCCTGGGGGGGTGAGTAAGGAAAAGGAGACCTGTGGAGGGGGTGGTCAGGGGCGAAGGAGCAGGGGGGCTTGAGGTGGGGTCTTGGGGCGGTGGCTAAGGGCAGGGGGTCTCTGGAGGGGGCAGTCAGAGGACAGGGAGCAGGGGGGGCTTAGATAGGGGGTGGGGCTCTGGGGGGCCATTAGAGTAAGGGATATCCAGATAGGGCGATGGGTTGGGGGTTCTGAGAGGGGGTAGTCAGGGGGCCAGAAGTGAGTGGGAGTTGATAGGGGGCGGGGCCAGGCTGTTTGGGAGGGCACCGCCTTCCCTACCCGGCCCTCCACACAATTTTGAACTCCGATGTGGCCCTCAGGCCAAAAAGTTTGCCCACCCCTGTCACACCTCCGTCCCCTACAGTGTTCCATCCAGACTGAGCCAGGCTGCTCTCTCTTATACTGGTGTTGCACTTTGAACATGCCCAGTAGGTCTGTGGCTTCCTCAGCCCACAGTGAAGGGTTAACCCCTGCAGTCCCGGTGCAGGGCATGCATGCTCCATCACAGGTCCCTAGGCATTTGTAGGGATCCCTTCCGAACAGCCTCAACCTTATGTCCCACCTCCCCCTTTCCTCCCAGGCCAAACTCACAATGGTTAAGACTCCCCCCAAGCTGTGTGCCTGCCAAGGAAAGTGAGAAAGTGGTGTGTGTAACTTGTATGAATCAGAGCTGTGAGTGCACTCACAATAGTTTGTCTGTTGTTTCTTTAGCTTCTGTAGATGTTCCCTTGAGGGTCTCCTCCTGGAGGAATAAGGAAGACATGTTCATGGAGGCGTTGCAATCATCTGATGCTGCTGATAGCGAGCAGAGAGCATGGAGAGAGGCTGTCAATGAAAAACTGAGAATGGATAGCCAGGAAAAGAAATAGGAAGGAGTGGAAGATACAGCTGCTCGAAGACCAAACAGACATGCTCAGATCCCTTAGTTTCACAAAGGTTATGCAGAGTACAGCAGGCTGCTATGACCATGGGAATATTTTCCTCATTGAGGTCTAACTTGGCAAAAAGGCAGCACCAGCATATTCAACAGCTGCTGAGCCTGTGGTTGACGTGCTCTTTGCTGCAGTTAAGGTTTCTGGGGTAAGGCTTCATGAGCCATGGGAACAAGGGGTAGGCTGGATCTCCCAGGATCACAACTGGCATACAAAAGAAGTCCTTTCTGCTAATGTGCTCAGTTGCAAGATGATCTGGGGCCAAAATGGGGGGATATTCGTGCCGTCGATCATTCCGCCACAGTTAGGGAATCCCATTGCCACAAAGCCATCCACTATTTCCTGCACATTGCCCAGAGTCACAGTCCTTTGTAGCAGGAGGTGACGAATGGCTCTGCACACTTCCATCACTGCAACTGACACAGTGGACTTCCCAACTCCAAACTGATTCTTGACTGATCTGTAGCAGTCTGAAGTTGCCACCTTCCACAGAGCAATCACCACTCCCTCCTCCACCATGAAGGCAGCTTTCATTTCAGTGTCCTTGTGTTGGAGGGTAGCAGCGAGCTCCGCACACAGTTTCAGACAGTGGATTTGTGCATCCAAAAGTTCTGCAGCCACTTCTCGTCCTCCCAAACGTGCATCACAGTGTGATCCTACTACTCAGTGCTTGTTTCCCAAGCACCATACCAATGGTCCATGGTGTACAACTGCTCCATGAATGCCAATAGCAATCCTGAATTGTTTCTTTCCATGGCACACAGCAGGGCCGACACCATGGTGTCATGATCAGATTCGCTGCTCAGGAAATGAGAATAAGACAACTACTAAAGTACTAAGTTACCTGTGCTCCACCCTGATACCCCGCCTGCCCACTGGTTTCTTTCCACCTCCCGGCTCCTCCCCTACCCACTGCTCACGCCTCTCAACCTGCTAACTAGCTAGCTGAGGGCTCCTATCTGCCCCCAGACCTCTTCCCCCACTCACTGGGACTGAGAGTGTGAGGGGGGAATCCCTGCAGCGGGCAGGAGGGGGGCCCCTACATATAGCCCTGTGAGCAGCCAGGGGGACCCCCTATCCACATGAGCCTGGCCCCTCCCTAGCCCAGAAGCAGGTGGACACCCGCTCACAGCCCCCTCAGCTGATGAGGCAGTGGATCACATGACAGGAGTCGTAGTCCAACAAGGCAACATGGTTGCAGCTGAGGGGTAAACATCAGGTCTCTGGCAGCCGGTGCACAACTGTTGGCCACTACCTGGGTGGGACCTTGTGAGCTAGCTCTGGCCTCAGTAGGGAAGGGAGGATCCCTCTGTGAGGATTCAGATCTGCCCCTCCTGGGAAGGGAAGGTGAGGCCCCTTTTCAGACTGACCAGCTGAGTTACAGCCTCCTGCATGTCTGAGCCAGGTGTTTCAGGAGAATCCATATGATACTGGCTATGCACAGACATGAAAAGTCCCCGTGGTGTATCTTGTAGGCTGGGGGGGGGAGGGGGAATTGGGTTCCTGTGTCCTTGGCCAAAATTGCCTTCTCCCTGTTGTATTGGGGCTGGCCTTCTGCCCTGGTGGCTTCACTCCAGTGGTACTTTGGGCTGCTAGTGTGTGTATGCAGCAGCACTTTTCCTGAGAGATTGATAGCGGTTTGGCTGTGTGTCATAGACCCTATAGTGCTGTCAGATAAATGAGTTACTCCTGTGTAACTCAATTGTTAAAATCTTGTGTTTTGGAGCAGAGCTATACTTAACCTTAACTATACCGGAGTTAAGGGTTTTTTTTCTGCCGTAATAAATGTGTGTACATTTGAAATCCTGAAGGCTTAAAGGGTCTCTCTAAATATTACTTATTCACAGAAGAAGTCTATGCAAGATGTACATTAAGGACATTTTGAAAATGCCTGCCTTGATAACAGTCAGTTTTAACTATTTCTGTAGTGCCCATCACAGTTATGCTGATTTTTTTGCACAGTTATTCCATTTTTATCAGATGGACTACAGAGGCAAAGTCTCAAATTGGAAAGAAAGAATTAAAGTTAATTAGATATTAAATGTCTCACTGAAATACCTAAGCAAAATGTCTCATTACAAGAAGGGGAAACTGTAAAATGGGTTAATCATTTGTCCAGTATATCATGTGACTTCCTCCAACTTGGATGGATTAGTACCAATTAAATTTAACGTTAACTTGCTGTGGAAGTGAGAGTTCCATTAGGCTGCAGGAAGTGTGGTGAATTGCACTTAGGAATAGATTTGTGCTGACTAGGCAATCTGATTATAGCTCAATTTTTATAAACAAACAAACAAAAAAAAGAACTGTAACAGTTTTAACAAAAGCCATGAAATGTATCAAAATGAGGGTGCCTCCCTCCAAATAACAAGAGGCGGCAGCTCCAGAAATGCATTCATGAACCTTGTATGTTTAGATGAAAATCAACATCTTGTGAAGTTTCTTTCCCCCCCTCCCCCACCTCCGTTAAGATAATTAGTTTTTAAAGGCTCTCACATGCTCCTGCTGAAGTCAGTGACAGACTCCTAACTTGCACGAAAGAGAGTAGGTCACAGGCAGGAAGATTAAAAGAACATCAGTTTAAAACAGATGAAGTTTTTGCCTACTATAATTATAAACAATATTTAGTATTACAGTGATTAAAAAATTAGCAGTGAGAAAAATATTCTTTTAAATTGTTTGGTTTACTCTGTATATTTGACAGCCTGGATGAAGCTGCTTTTTATAGCTTCCCCTGTATAGGTCACAAAATATGCTGCATGGAGGATTAATATAAAAAAAAATGTTGAGTAAGATACAAGTGAATGGTGTCCCTTTAAATATAGCTTTTAGAAAAGGTGCTGTTTATTAATGAAAGAAAAGGGTTATCCTTTCAAAGCTTTCAGTGTAGTTGCAGCTTTATGGCAAGATTAATGAAGCCTCAGTCTACACTACCTATTGGGACAGAGACGGTATTACATATTTTAGGGTATGTCTTCACTACAGCAGTAGTTCGATTTCCTTTATTTCGATGTTGTGAACGCGACTGTATGCAGTCGATATTGTGTGTCTTCACTAGGCACAGCAAAGCACAACAAGTCGACAGTGTCTGTCCGCAAAACTTTTGCAAGCGTCGACATGACGAGCGTTGCACTCTGGGTACCTATCCCACAGTTCCCTGATCCTCCAGCAGGCACCATTTCGAGTGCTGCACTATGGGTAGGCATGTCCAAGTTTCGCGCCCTTTTTCCGCGCCGCCGACCCCCATTACGAGCGGTGCACTGTGGGTAGGCATCCCATAATTCGTGCCCTTTCTCCGCGCCATGCTAACGCCATAGCACTGCAAGCATGGAGCCCGCTGACACCACGGAAACAGTAATGGCCGTTGTGAGGACCTCGATCACGGTTGCGGAGTTCATGCTGCACCGTCTGCAGAGGAGGAATGAGATCCAGGGAGAACTGCGCTTTCTGGAACCCGACGACAGTGAGGAGGAGATGGACAAGGACGTGCACGAGATGGACGAAGACATGCACAGCGGGGACGACAGGGACACTGACGGTTTTGGAAGTAGGGCGACTGACAATCTGTCAAAAATGGTGGCAATGGGGCAGGCTCATGCCATCGAATGCCGATTCTGGGCCAGGGAAACAAGCACGGACTGGTGGGACCGCATAGTGCTGCAGGTCTGGGATGACTCCCAGTGGCTCAGAAACTTCCGCATGCGAAAGGGCACATTCCTGGAACTTTGTGACTTGCTGTCCCCGGCCCTCCGGCGCAGGAATACCAAAATGAGAGCGGCCCTTACAGTGGAGAAGCGAGTGGCGATAGCCCTCTGGAAGCTTGCAACGCCAGACAGCTACCGGTCAGTGGCGAATCAGTTTGGGGTGGGTAGGTCTACAGTGGGCTTTGCTGTGATGCAAGTAAGCAGGGCAATCGTCGAGCGGCTGCTACACCGGGTTATAAACCTCGGAAACCTGCAAGCCACAATAGATGGCTTTGCCGCCATGGGATTCCCTAACTGTGGTGGGGCTATAGATGGGACTCATATCCCTATCCTGGCACCGGACCACGAGGCCGCCGAGTACAGAAACCGGAAGGGATATTACTCAATGGTCATGCAAGCAGTGGTTGACCACAAGGGACGTTTCACCGACCTCTACGTGGGGTGGCCGGGAAAGCTTCATGACGCTCGAGTGTTCAGGAACTCTAGGGTTTTTAGACAGCTGCAGCAAGGCACTTTCTTCCCCGACCAGAAAATTTCCGTGGGGGGGGGGTCGAAATGCTGATCGTGATCATTGGGGACCCAGCCTACCCCCTAATGCCCTGGCTTATGAAGCCCTACACAGGAGCCCTGGACAGGGGTCAGGAGCTGTTCAAGTGCAGGCTGAGCAAGTGCAGAATGGCCGTAGAGTGTGCATTTGGCCGTCTGAAGGGGAGATGGCGTTCTTTACTGATTCGCTCCGACATCAGCGAGAGAAATATCCCCATTGTTATTGCTGCTTGCTCTGTGCTCCACAATATCTGTGAGAGCAAGGGGGAAACGTTTATGGCGGGCTGGGAGGCAGAGGCAAATTTACTTTCTGCTACTTATGAGCAGCCACACAGCAGGGAAAGTAGAAGAGCACACCGTGAGGCCCTGCGCCTCAGGGACGCCTTGAAAGACAGTTTTATGAGTGGCCGAGATGGCGTTTGAGAATCTGCTCCCTTGCTGTGCTCTAAGCCTGCTCCCCTTGAACCCTCTTTCCCTCCCCCCTCCCCATGCTTTCCCTCCCCCCTCCCCATGCTTGCAGAGGAAATAAAATCACTGTTTGAAAAATCATGGTTCCTTTATTGGTTCATCGGAAATAAAAATACAGGGGATCACTGTCCTGGTATCCTGGAGGGAAACCGGCAGTCACAGTGGGGGAGGAGCGGACAGAGGAGGGGGGGGTGGCAAGGGGGGAGAGGAGGGGTGGCCAAGACACAGCAGCTTTTAAAAATTTTCCTAGAACGTCAGCCTGCTGCTGCTGCTGCTGCTGCTTCTGCTGGCTTGTGGGGTGGAGTGGAGCGGCCCACGGAGCTTGCCCCCCCGTGTTCTCACCCCGCGTCTGGGTGGGGAAGCTATGGGAGTTGGGGAGGGGGGGAGGTGGTTACACAGGGGCTGCAGAGGTGGTCTTTGGGCATGCTGCAGCTCCACCAGAGATCGCAGCATGTCGCTCTGGTCCTCCATTATGCGTAGCAAAGCATCCATGCGTCTTTCCTCACGCTCTTCCCTCTTTTCTGCAGCGGCTCTCCATTCCTGCCTCTCTCGATTCCTTGCCTCTCTCTCTCGATCCCTTGCCTGTATCTCTCGATCCCTTGCCTCTATCATTCTTTCCCGCCAATCCGTCTGGCGGGCTGCCTCAGCGTGTGAGTTCTCCACGAGTTCACTGAACATCTCATCGCGCGTTCGCGTTTTCTTTTTACGCTTTCTTATCTGCGGTGCACGGCGGGAGGAGCAGGCCGGGGGATTCAGAGATAATTGTTCATCTGTGGGCGAATGTGGGAAAAGAATGTTTGAAAGTTATGAGACAGATACATTGAAGGTTAGGAGGCAGATGCAGTCTCGGACGGTACACAATGGGAGTACAATGCCAATTGCAACCTCAGTATTCAGAGGCCTGAAATGATTTCTGTACAAGGTCATGTTCTACACCTAAAAGTGACTGACTAGCTCACAGAAAAGTCAGAGCATCTCAGACACATATGCGTGCCTCAGCCCAAGACGGCTTCTGAAATCACCGTGCAGCCGGCCATGGTAAGTTAAAAGTGGCGCTTGCATACTGTAGAGTAACCCCGCCCCCTTCCCCCCACCGCGTGGCTGGCTCCCACTGAAACCGCAAACTGCAAAGCAAATGCCAAAAAATCTCTCGCTAAGGGCTAAGGTCTTTTTGGGGCTCTTCAGAGCGCGTGCAGACTGCTCAGATTCCCTGCTAGCTACCGCTACGGGCTGGGGGGGGGGGGTTGGGTACGCGTTGGATCTGAAGCGGTTCCAGCAACCGCTTGCAGACTGCTCAGAGTCCCTGCTAGCTACCGCTAAGGGCTGGAGGAGGGGGGGGGGGGAGGTTGGTCGGCCCTCAGCAGAAACGAGTACTCTGCAGCTGGGAATCTTTATCTCCCTACTAATTGCAGTCCGTATCTCAAACAGGCAACCATGAGTGACATCACTTTGCTGAGAATTTCTCGGAGAGAGAGAGAGAGCGCATGCTCCTTGACTCCATGCAAAGTCCTGGTCCATACGCCGCAATGCTAGCCTGCTCAATGATACCAGACAACTTACTAGTTTCGTGGCGTGGGATGGTCTCCTATCACGGGGGACCACATAAGGCAGCTCTCCCCAGAAATCTGCTGCGCTGGATTCATCGCTACCTCCTGGATAGCTTCCTTGAAATGTCCGCGGAGGACTTATGGTCAATCCCGGAGTATATTGACAAACTCTTTGAGTAGAAATTGACCAGCAATGAAAGCACGCTAAGTCCTTAGGGCAAGTTACTCATTAATAAATGCTTCCTTTACAAAATCACGCATCATGTAATCCCTTAAAAAAGAAACACTTACCCCTCTGGGAGGCTTGGTCCAGGGTGACAAACAGCTCCTGGCTCTCTGGGAACACGGGTTCTCCGCTGGGCTCCTGCTGCTCCGTGAGATGTTCCTCTTCCTCATGGTCGTCCTCCTCGGAATCAGTCTCCTCCCTGACGATTATCCCATCTGCGGAGTCCACGCAGACCAGCGCAATGGTGGTGGGGGCGCCCCCCATTATCGCATTTAGTTCATTGTAGAACCTGCATGTCCGCGGCACGCCCCCTGATCGTCCATTTGCCTCCTTGGCTTTCTGGAACGATTGCCGCAGCTCCTTTATTTTCACGCGGCACTGTGTGGTGTCTCTGTTGTGGCCCCTTTCTAGCATGGCCTTGGAGACTCTTCCATAGGTGTTGGCATTCCGTTTGTTGTTGCGTAGTTCCAACATCACGGATTCCTCTCCCCAGATAGCGATGAGATCCAGCACCTCTCGAGTGGACCATGCTGGAGCTCTTTTCCTCTGGCTTGTCTCCAGGGTAGATGAGCTCTGCATGGAGTCTTGTGATGCTGAGCTCTGCATGGCGGCTAGTGCTGCTGAATGCTCTGAATGGCGACTGAGCAGTTCAGGTGAGCTGGCCACGCTGACCGAACAGGAAATGGTATTCAAATGTTCCCGGGTCTTATCTACCTGGCCAGAGCAGCGAGTTCAGAGTGCAGTGCAGAGCGGTCACAGTGGAGCAGTGAGGCAGTCCAGAGCGGTCAGAATGGAGCATTGTGGGACAGCCTCTGGAGGCTATTAATGTCGGGTTCCGTCTTCACTAGCCCACGGTCGAGCTTGGAATGTCGATTTTAGCCTTATTTCCCTCGTCAGGCTGGAGTTCCAAATTCGATCTTGAGGGCCCTTTACATCGACATTAAGGGCATGTATGTGAAGACAGGTACACGTTTAATTCGACCTAACGTCGTTAACATCGAATTAAAGTGGTAGTGAAGACAGGCCCTTACAGATGAGTAAACTGAGGCACGGGGCTGGGTCAGGGTCGGGGCTGCCCGCTGGCTCCACAGGGTCTGGGGCTGCCAGATGCCCAGCTCTGCAGGGGTCCAGGGATGCTGGCCAGCCCCACAGAGGTCTGGGGCTGCGCAGCAGGGGTCCAGGACTGCCTGCTAGTCCCATGCAGTAGGTGTCAGGGCTGCCTGCTGGCCCCGTGTGGCAGCAGTTCGTGCCTGCCCACCAGGCCCATGCGGTGAGGGTCAGGGCTGTTGACTGGCTGCCCTACAACCTGGCCCAATGGCCAGGTCCAGGTTCAGGGCTGCTGCCAGGCCCCACACATTGGGGCCCAGGATCTGTGTCACTTCCCACACAGATAGGCTGACCATACGTCCCGTTTTGAACGGGACAGTCCCATTTTTTACATATTTTTGGACCGTCCCGTCTTTTTGACAAAAATATCAATTTTGTCCCGTTTTTGGGGCAGGTCCCAAGCTGCTTTCTAGGGGGAGGTTCTTTCTTTGCAGGACTCGCAAGAGCTCAGGTGAAGAATCTTGCTACCTAAGGACAAGTATCAGATGTCAAAATCTCCGATGAGCAAACTGCGCTCATCGGAGATTTTGACATCTGATACCGGTACTAGTCCTTAGGTAGGGAGAGGAGGCAGCAGACAGAGGGAGAGAGCAGGGAGGAAGGGAGGGATGGAGAAGGGGGATGGAGAGAAGGGAGGGATGGAGAGAAGGAGGGAAGAAGGAGGAATGGAGAGAAGAGGAGGCAGCGGGCGGTGGGCTGAAGCCGACGGCGGAGCGGAGCTGTCCGGAGCCGCAGCCGGGGGCCGAGCGCGCTGGTGGGGGGGATAAATTCTATAGGTCCATCAATGGCTATTACCCAAGACATTCAAGTACACAACCCCATGCTCTGGGTGTCCCTAAGCCTCTCGCTTCCAGAAGCTGGCAGTGGGCAACAGGATGGATCACTCAATAATTTCCCTGTTCTGTTCATTCCCTCTGAAGCATCTGGCATTGACCATTGTCACAGACAGGATGTTGGGCAAGATGGACCATGGTCTGACCCACTACGGCCATTCTTATGTTCTTAACAAGGTTTCACTCAGCTCATAATATTTACCTGAAAAAAAGGCAACCATGGATCAGAGTGTTGCAATGTGTTGTATGCCGTTGAATGCAATTCCTGAATAGATCGTTTAGATCGCTATCACTGGCCATTATTATTCATATGACTTTTTTAATTTACAAAGAAGTCAGAAAACATGAAAATATTCCTTGTGTGAGACACCGTCAGCCACTGCCCCTTACTCATTGGTCAGGAATACACAGCCTGTTTTAAGAAAATAATTTTAGAGAGGAAGTGACAGTGGCTTGGAGGAAGAAAATGACAGACAGTGTGAGAAGCATAGCTAAAGGGCAACTCCCTTCAGAGGTTCAAGGGAGGAAAATAAAGGAAAGGCTCAGACAGGGTGGACTATTGAGGTAGCGGGTCAGAGAGGTGAAGCAAAGAAAGAAGGTGCAGAATTTTGAGAAGTCGGATGATAACTTTGAATTGGAGACAGAGAAGGATTGAAAGTCAGCGGCTTAGTTTAGCCTCATAAAGGTGGTGTATGTGTTCTCTTTTGGGACGCAAAACACATTTAACTCTGAGACCAGGTTTTGGGTAGTGTATTGCCAGATCGCCAGCTGCCAGTTAGTGCATTTGCTTATGTGTGACAGACTGAGAATATCCTGAAAAACCTTATGGAATTAAAGTAAAGTTTACTGAATTAAACTAAACCTTGTTGAATTAGGGTTAATACCATTAGAGTGGCATTGTATTAACAATGCAAATGTTTATGTATTATGCGGAGATTATATGAAATGTCTTTAGCCTGAAGACAAGATTAATGCAATCCCTGGAAGGTATTAGGAACTTTAAAGGTCTTTTTGGAACAGTGTATGTGTGAAGTGGATTTCCTAGGAAGTATCTTGGGGTGAGGGGAATGCAAATTTTACCCTCTGAAGGCAATCTTTTGAAGAGATGCCCCGGGGGGGGGGGGGGGGAGGGATGGGGGAAGAGAGAGAGACCCAGTATGTATCCAATTACCTGCTTCTGGAAACTCCAGATCAAAAGACCCCTGAAATATATAAAGAGTTATGAAAGTGCTTGTTCTAAGATGCAGCTGTAAACCCGTAACTGAAAGGTGAGTTGGGTTTGAAGGACTGCTCCTGCCAGAATCCATGTTTGGGTTCAGGTTCATTCTGGTAAACTTATTAGCATGCTGGGGGGAAGAGGGCATGGATCAGTATGCACATTGTGCTCCTGTCAGTATCCACCCTGGGCTGGGGAAGCTAATGATCCAACCAGCGGATCAAATCCAGTGATGAATCCTGGTCACGTGTAATTTGAGACCTGTTGTGCATATGTGAAGATTAGCATGCATGTAGGTGTTATTGTTTTAATGTGTTTTCTCTGTAACACTGTTTACTCAGTGCAGAGGAAATGCGGTGTGGTACCTTATAACTAGCACTTACACCTGTTAACCATCTCTGCAGAGAAAGCAATCAGATGTCCTAGGGCAACCTGTCCGTGCTGGGAAATATGCAGTGAAGGCAGGGAACTGTGCAGCCTGGGAGAAGGGAGGGGGACATGTGTCTCTGACCATGAGACACAACAGCTGGGGAGCTGGAAGCCTGATGGTGGGTGTTCTCACTGGCCCACTGAGGGGATATGCAGGTTTAGTTGCCTTGAACTGTGACATCATGTTATTTTCAGCAAATCAAAATGACCAAGTTATGAAAGTTTTTTTCATCTGTCACAGAGGTGCTACAAAGCTCTCAGGCTTCTGTCTGTGGGTTTATTATTTTAGTGTCTAGGGGCTCGTGCATTTGGATTGTTAAAGGTTACATGTATTTTGAATAGGGACATCTACACATTCACTGGTTATTAGACTTCAATATTTGTACAGTAGATCTTTCTCAGCACCACAGCTAACAAGTTATGGTGTTTTTTTCATACACTAAATTATAGCTTCTGCTATTCAGTCCATCTTGGCATGTAGCGGTCTTTGTAAACATCCCAGGCATTATTGCTTTCTATAAATCAAATAAAGCAATATTTGTAGTAGGGCTATTTGCTTTCAAGAAAGCTGTTCAAGTTCTATTAGCTATCAGCTTGCCTGTGAGATAAAAAATGGAGGTTAGTAGGGAGAGATATACAAATGCCATTTATAGCCTTTTGGCAGCAAAGCACAGAAAAACAACATTCATAATCACGGATTTCTCCACCAAGCATCCTTAAAATGCATTGGGAACAATTCTGCTTTAAAGTCCCTCTACAGCCCTTCATAGCAGCCAGTAATGTACATGGCACAGTCCAAAAGCCACAGGATACAGCACTTCCTAACAATACACTTGGTTCTTGATCTCACAAGTCCTTGGAGTGCTGGGTTTCAAATGCAAGCAGACATTACAAATGGGTGCAAGTAAGGTTAAATAGTAGGCATAGTCCTCCTCCCTGAGTAGAAGTCGCACCTATCCTCTCAGAGGAGCAGAGTTAAAAGGGACAAGGATTGAATGTATCAGAGAATAGGTATATTTTAGGAGAGAGGGACTTAAGTGTGATCCTCAGCACACAAGCAGAGGAAAATTTTTATGATGTTCCCTCCTAGCTTTGTCTAGTAGAGAACAGGAACTAGGTGGCTGCACAGCAGCACTCATTAACACAGGATCAGGTCTCCCGGTGCTTCTAGTCCACCACTTTTACCTTATGCAGGTTCATGCAACACTGCACCCTTGGGTCATGCAGGAACAAGTCCCACATGACCCCAAAAGCAGAGTTAGGTTTAGCATTTATGTGTACAAGCCTACACCCTCCTATTCTAAAAAAGACACCAGACTTCTGTACGCCATTTGCATGCCATGGTGCATAGAGCTGACCTAAGGATTTGGGGATAGGTTAGCCAGATGATTCTATGGCAGGGGTGGGGAACCTTTTTTGTGCCAAGGGCCATTTGGACATTTATAATGTCCTTCGCGGGCTGCTCCCCCCCCCCCCCACGGGCCGCTTCCCCCCCCCCCCCGCCCCCCCCCCCCCGAGGAAGCCCAGGCTGGCAACAGGAACTGAGACCCCAGTTGGCAAGGGGCCAGCGGGGGAAACCCCAAAGCAGTGGCAAGTGGAGTACTTAGCCCTGCACTGCTTTGGGGTTTCCCCGTTGGCCCCTTGCCAGCCGGGGTCCTGCCGCCTGCCCGAGTCAGCTCCCACTGTCAGCCTGGGTGTAGGGGGTGATCTTCCTTTACCCCCACCCAGCCTCCCATCTAACTGCTTTTCTTCCCCCACCCCTGCCTAGCCCGGCCCACCCCACCGAAGCTAACCTCCTCCCCCCTCCCAACCCAGCCTCCTGCCCCCCATGCCTGACCCACCCAGCCCAGCCTCCCCCCACCAAGCCTCCTTCTCTCCTGCACCCACACCTCGCCCACCCCGGCTTCCCCCCCACACCCCATTGACTGTCGGCTCCCCGCGGCGCCGGCGGCCCCCCCCAGGTTCGAGCCGCCCCTGCCTGGTGGCCCACGTGCGTCCCTGGCCGGCGGCTCCCCAAGGCGCTTCCGGCCTCTTTGCCGAGCGCGGAGCCGCCCCGGGCCGCCAGGCGGGGGCGGCTCCGCGTTCGGCGAAGGGGCCGGAAGTGCCTGGGGGAGCCGCCCCCGCCTGGTGGAGCCGCCCCCGCCTGGCAGCCCGCGCACGTCCCTTGCCGGCGGCTCCCGCAGGCGCTTGTCGGCCCCAGCGTGGAGCCGCCCCCGCCTGCCGGCCGGAGCACAGAGCCGCCCCCGTGCGTCCATGGCCGGCGGCTCCCCGAGGCGCTTCTGGCCTCTTCGCCGAGCGCAGAGCCGCCCCGGGCCGCCAGGCGGGGGTGGCTCCGCGCTCGGCAAAGGGGCCGGGAAGCTCCTGGGGGAGCCGCCGGCCAGGGACGTGCGCAGGCCGGACGGAAGGCTTTGGCGGGCCGTATAAGGCCTGCGGGCCGGAGGTTCCCCACCCCTGTTCCATGGGATACATCCCAGACTCAACTTATTCATTCTACATAAAATGGCATGTTGGGTGGGGAAGATATTAAGCCCCCCCCCCCCCCCCACTTCAGCCTCATTTTGCAGAAGAGAAGCCTAGTCTGTTCCTTTGAGGTCTAGTGACTGAGTAGGATTGTTTTAGATTCATCAACTTTTAAACAGCTGTATCTTAGCCACATCCACTGATGTCCAATGTGGAATGTCCATTGACGTGTCAAGGGGAGTTTTGTGCAAAAACATAGGCTAGGATTTGCCCCTAGCTGTAGACCTACATTTTCAAAAGTGACTAGTTATTTTGGAGGCCTCCATTTTTCGATGCCCAATGGGAGACATCTTAAAGGGGCCCACAACTGAGGAAGTGCTGAGTACCTGCCCTCTGAAAAATTAGGCCCTTTTAAAGCCTCCAGTGGGGCACCCAAAAATTGAGCTATTAAAAATGGCTAGTCACTTGTGAAAATGCAGGCCATAGTGGTTGGGATTTTGAATTAGCCTCTCTGTAACAGCACTGTCTTGGTTTAAATCTTCCGAGAGATATCGCTGTCTCTTTCAGAGGCTTGTCCCTCAATCACTGAAAACTGAAATGCTGACTTTCCCCCTATGGTTTAATGTAGGCCATGATTTATTTAGTACTTACAGTATATGTTACTATTGGGCATACTTTATTGCCATGCTGTGTCATTTTAGTTTTATGCTGAATTCAGATTTACCTACCTTCCACCTGAATAAACTTCCTTTCTTTGCCTTCAGGATGTTAAACACTAGGTGGACAGCAACATTTTTGCAATTTAAAGCATCTAATTGAAAATTCCTTTGTAACTCGTCTTTGAGGACTCACTACTGCCTTGAATCAAGTACTTGTTTTCACCCCTTAATTTTGATCGGGTCACCATTCCTTTTAACCTCATAGTTCGTAATTTAAGCGCTCTCTCTGAGTCTCATTTATCTTTCAAAACTTGCATTAATGATCCGACAGAGGTCTTGAAAAGCCAATATGTTATCATTTAGAGAGCAGTCCTCACTACCTAAATTGTTTGAGCTTCCGTGTCAGAGGATCTGGTTTTTTGTGTGTACAACTAGACTTAAATCTTGCAATTCCCTTAGCACAAAACTGCTCTAATTCTAGTTTTGAGATTGCAACATGTTCTGACTACAGCTGTTAGTTGTTTTACTCATTTACCACTAGGTACCCTGTTCAGATCTGACCGAGGTCAGCGGTGAGACAAAATTTCTGACAGTTGTTCAGCAGCGTGTACATGAGAGTAGTTCGGGGGTCTCAGTCAAAGTTCTACTGGATAAGTGTTCACATCACAAAATTTACCTTCAGAATTTGTACTCAGTCACACCCATGGTTGGCAGTCCCAAAGAGGACTGAATAAGGCTTCAGTACTGAAATACCGACTCATCCCTGCTGCTCCTGGCTGTCCAAGGAGACGGGATCCTTTGTGTTCTCAGGGCCTGGAAGGGGCAGGCTCCATTGCAGGAATTTCTTCCTCTCCCAGGTCACACGGTTGGGAGTGCTACAAGGGACAGGGTACTCCAGAGGATCCCCCTTCTAATCCTGGCTCCTGCCAAGAGACAGGAATGTTGGTGCTCTCTGGGCAGGCTCAGAATCAGGAGCTTCCTCCTACCCAAGCTCACACAGCAGGAGAAGTCGGGGGAAGCTGCAGAGACCACATGCATCAAGTGGGAGCCATTGGAAGAAGGTTCTATGCCTTGTTAGTGGTTAGCTAATATTCAAGGTCTTGCAGTTTGTTTCCATTAGAAGAATTGATGCAGTCAGGTATTACTTTCTTTCTTTATTAATAAACAGGATTGCACGAATGTACCCCAAGTCATGTTTTCCTAACATTGTAGGAAACAAACAGGAAGGGGTTTCTTTTCCCACAGTTTGAATCCTCTTTCCAGCCAGTACTCTGCCCCAAAAGCAAGTACTCTGCCCCAAAAGCACGCTTTTCAGGTCCACACTCCCACTGCTTTTCTGGCTCCTTGGATTTTTGTTATTTCTGTTCACGTACATACACAGCTCCGCCCAACAAAACCCATCCACCCACATATTACGTCTGGTCAGGAGCTGAGCTATGTGGCCGGTATTTTGGGCAGTGGCTCCCATTGTTCTAGCTATCTTACCCAAAAGCCACGCTTAACCGTTTCTCCCAATTATCCCAAACAAGGGGCCACTATCATGCTAATCAACATCAAGAAGGTTTCACCCAAGCCTAAGCACAACAAATGTTTTTATTTCATTGATAAGCTGTTGGGTCCTGTTATAATATTTTCCTCTTTTTAGGAGGGAAAAAAGGCACTTTACCTAATTAAAACTGGGCAATAATTAAAAGTTCTAAAGTTTAATTAAAGTCCTTTATTTTCATATGTCTGTTTCATTCCTTCATTTCCAGGTCAGTGCACCACCATGGTGGCTTATGCCTTCTGAATGACTACCACATTAAATTAAAAGATATTGCTGCTTCTTTAACAAAGCAGATAATCCCTCTAGAATTAGAGAGGGATGAGACAGGCCTCTTGCATTATGTACTTCAACCACACACTTCATTCAGAACATTTCCTCACAAATACATTCAATAAAATCAGCTCTTTAACCAATTGCATAGTTGCTACTAATTGTCCTTTGCATATGTTTGTTTCAGATCCGCCTTTATCATGTCCTTTTGTTAAAAGCTGGAAGTAGCTATTATGGATCTCATCCCTTTCTTAAATCCTCAGTTATCTCATCTTCTTTATCACTTAATAGCTTTTATTTATAGACATTTGTATTCAAAGTACATGGGTAAACTTGACTGAGCAGCTCTGTCTCCAGCCTGGAGAAGAGAAAGCTAATGTGCTAGGGCAAATTCACTGTCAAACCAAAAATTCATCACTCAAGTTAGTCCACTAACTGCACCACTTGCAAATCCACCCAAAATACTTGCACAGTCTCATTGTTTTCCTTTCAGTTCCTAGCAAATAAAGCCCAATAAATCTCTTACACTCTCATCTGTTATTCTGACTTCTCACTTAATGTGTCCTACAGATAGTGTCAAAGCACTTTGATCAGACCTCCGTGTATTGGGAAAGGTTTCAAGTCACAGCAAGTTCATTCTGGAGTGTAGGTAGCGGGACTGATATTTGAAGATGAGCAAAGAGTCTCTACAAATGTGAAAGCGAAGCCTTTTAGGACATTATTGCTTTAACAGTGTTTTGCCATGATGACGAATGGATGGTTCTAAAGCCTTAACATGTGGGAGAAGTGTCCATCCTGCTGACAATAAAGCTTCAGTGGAATGGGCATCCTTTTATCTCAGATAAATAACTGGGAAATAATTGGGAGAAATTGTACCAGCAGTTTCTAGTGACGTTCAACCCACTATAAAGCCACAAGAGTCTGACTCCAGCCTGGGCCCAGTCCTGCAAGGTGCTGAGTGCCTTCTAAGAGGTTGAGTGTGCCCATTATCTTCAGTGGGATATCAGAGCACACAGCATCTGCAGGATTGGGTTCCCTTTGCTGTTGCTGTTACTATCCCCACTACTGATCTGAACTTTCAGGCCCAGACTGTCCTGGATAAGCTCCCTCACCATCATTCTTAAGGAAACAAAAATCTCACATTAGTTTCAAGGGCTTTCTATGTCATACTAAGGGCTCGTCTTCACTAAAGCCGGCAGGGATCGATCTTTTGGCGATCGATTTATCGCGTCTCATCAAGACGCGATAAATCAATCGCCAGCGGCACCCCCGTCAACTCCGGAACTCCAGCTTACCAAAAGGCGCAAGCTGGAGTCGACGGGGGAGCGCGCTGCCGCCTGCCGCCGCTGTGAGGACGGCAGGTAAGTTGGTGTAGATACGCCGAGTTCAGCTACGTTGTTAACGTAGCTGAATTTGCGTATCTACAGCCGATCTATCCCCCTAGTGAGGACCTAAGATTCCTGGTTACACTGCAGCCGTAGTGTGAAAAGCAGGAGTTGCAGACTAAGGGCTTGGTTACACTGGCACTTTCTACCACAATAAAGCCTCCTAGAGCGCTCTACCTTACTTCCCCCATCCACACGGGCAAGGCATGTAGAGCACTCTGACTCCCTGACTAGAGAGCTCCAGTTACTCCATCTCAGCGAGCGGAATAATGTCTGTTGCGTATTGGCTGAGACGCCCCAGAGTTAGTGTGGATGAGGAGTTGCGTAACTGTGCTCTGATTGACCTCTGGCAACATCCCATAATCACCTTAAATCAAGAGGCCATTTTTGCCATTGTTGTGAAATTGGCTGTAGGAATGTGGAAGTGCCCTTTCAAAGCTGGGTTTCAGACAGCCGGCTGCTTATCTCCTCCAAGAAAAAGCAAACATTTACTGTTTGCTTCGAGTGACTGAGAGGCAGGGAAGACAGAGGGGTCTGAACTTACAAGATAGCGTGCTGACACACTCTCAGCACCCCAAAAACCCACTCTCTCTCTCCCCCCACATACATACAACATACTCCCAGTCACACTCCCTCCCACTCCCCTCATTTGAAAAGCACGTTGCAGCCATTTGAATGCTGGGATAGCTGCCCAAAATGCACCGCTCCCAATGCAACTGCAACTGCTGCAAATGTGGCCACACCAATGTGCTTGCAGCTGTTAGTGTGGACAAACTGTGGTGCTTTCCCTAGTGCACTCTCCGAAGGCTGGTTTAACCCAAAGCACTCTTCAGCTGCAAGTGTGGCCAAGCCCTTAGGTTAGCACATCTTGAAAAGGGTGGAGGAGCAATCAAGACACTGAATTTTTAATGTTTATAGATTAAAGTTGTACCTACAACAGGTGCACTCAATAATAATGCTTCACACTTTGATAGCACCTGAGGATCAACATGCTTCAGATAGGAATGACCCAGGACTCAACACTCTGTGAGACGGATATCTGTTTAACAGACGAAGAAACAGACAGTAGAAGATAAGCCCAACTTCACAGAGGAAGTCTCTGGCTGAACCGAGAAACAGAAGCTAGACAGCCTGGTTCCCTCACTCTGGTGCCTTAATCCTTCCTTCTCAGTAACAACACTTAAGTTCAGGTACGTGTACCAGTAATAATGCTCCTACTTACACCTACACTTGAATGTGACTTTTGCTCAGCAGCCTTGGAACTTACAAAAGCCACACCTGCACTGGTTTATTGATGCTCTGGAAAACATTTTATGGGTCCCTTGTGTCTGTCAAGCAGCTCCCCCAATCTTTCCGTTAATAAACACACACATAATGCAAGATCTGGATAAAGCCTGACATGATGGAGTTGTCATATTTTGCTATTTGCTCAACTCACTTTGAAGTCCTTGGGCTAAATAAGTTATTAAAACAAGACAAGAAAAACAACACGTTACA
Organism: Sternotherus odoratus; assembly: GCA_032164245.1. Classification (NCBI taxonomy): domain Eukaryota; kingdom Metazoa; phylum Chordata; order Testudines; family Kinosternidae; genus Sternotherus; species Sternotherus odoratus. Next base: position 88,996,722 of record JAVMKO010000007.1, read on the forward strand.
GTAGTCCTCTAAGGACTTGGAGCCCCACTGCAGTAGAAACCGTGCAAACACAGACGATAACTCTGTTGACCTTAATGGGCAGGGATCACTTCACAACAGAGATGTACTTGGCATCTGGTCTTAGGTTTACTAATTTGATGCTGCTTACTCCCCAAATTTTATGAGCATATGCAACTAAATCTAAAATTTTTAAAAGTAGAAAGCTGTATCTCTGCATCACGTAGGGAAACAGATCACATTGATGCAAAATGCTTCTGGAATCGCTTGATGAAGACATGTTTGTTTGCATACAAACAAAGGCATTGTTCATTCCCTATCAGCAATGGGAGGGAAAAGTAGCAAGCGAGTGGTATTTTGAGAAAGCAGCTCCAATTATGGGTGAATTGCATTCATCTGAAGCTCCTCTGCATTTTAAATGTGGAGAAAGTGAGAGAGTTGGACTTGCCCTTGAATACTAATCTGACATGTATCATTAAGCAGAGTTCCAAGCACAGTTCTGCTTATAATGTAGCGCATCTATCGAAGCAGAATAATATTTGGATTGGTGAATATAAAATATTTGGACTGGAGACTATAAAATAAGCACACCAGATAAAAAAGAAGAAGAAAATCACATTAAAGGATATATTTGAGCATACAAAGCTCAATTTATTTTTCTAATAGACACATTATTACTCAAATTTACCTACTTTTCTCCAAGTACAAACCGGAGAGTTGGATAAGAAAGATGAAGGAGGTGGGAAGGGATAGTACAGTGATTTGAGCATTGGCCTGCTAAACCCAGGGTTGTGAATTCAATCCTTGAGGGGGACATTTAAGGATACGGGGCAAAAATAGGGATTGGTCCTGCTTTGAGCAGGGGGTTGGACTAGATGATCTCCTGAGGTCCCTTCTGACTCTGGGGGCTGGTCTACGGGGTGAGGGGGAAATCGACCAAAGATATGTAGCTGAAGTTGGCATATCTTCGGCCGACTTACCTGCCATCCTCACTGCGGGTGGCGGCATGCTCCCTCGTTGACTCCAGCTTGTGCCTCACGGTGGGCTGGAGTTACGGAGTCGATGGGGGCGCAGTTAGCAATCGATTTATCGCGTCTTAATGAGACGCGATAAATCGATCGCCAAAAGATCGATCGCTACCCGCCAATCCAGCAGGTAGTGAAGACCTACCCATAGATTCTATGAAAAGAAGGGAATTAAGACTACTCTCCATGCCTTGGCATTCCAGTTCTTAAAACTTTGCAGCTAAAATCACAGTTAGCACATCTGATCTCACCCCATTACACAAAAGGGCTTCCCTAGGCCTCAGGCTCATAAGAGACTAGACTCCCTAAACTCTTCTATCTCTGCCAACGTGCAGTACCTGAGCAAAAGGAGACTGAGATCTGAATCACAATCTGAAAGATTTCAGAGAAGAGGGCGAGGGAGACCTTGTTACTTTCTGCTGTGGGGTGGTGCAGAGCTGGGAGCTCAGCAAATAGAATTCAGCGACCACCTAGGTCACCTAGTGCTTGCACTGGCCCTGAACATAGGTACTGCTGTTACACCTGCTCTTTTTTTGGCAGGAGTCTATTTGAACCATCTTCCCCTGCAGGCCCACATGAGCATCAAGGATAATCTAGCTCTAAGTAAAGACCTTAGGTTTGGGCCCAAGAAGATATTTTCTGGAGACGCTGGGTTAAGTTTTCTAGTCAGTATTTTCTAAGGCTCTTTCCCACACTACAGAAATATCCTTACACGAAGGTACAGTATCCTTGAAGGGGAGATAGTAAGAGAAATAAATGTTTGACACTTCAAAAGTTAGGATCTGAAGAGAATAGGAAAGGGTCCCACCCTGAGCCGGATTGTCTACACCACAGAAACAGCCCCTTAGTTCAAGCCCAAGTCAGCTATCCTGGGTCAGCCAGGGTGTCGACTTGCACTGTAGACATACCCTGAAGTCAGAAGCCTGATCTTCGTTATTGTAGGGAGACCAGTTCCTATAGAAGAGCAGAAGGGGGTTCAGCAATATCAGATCTAGCAATATTTTAGAGGGGGGAGGTGGGGAATTGAGCCTTTCACGTTCCTTCCCCCTCTTCCCAACTGGTAGCCAGAGCTTGCAGTAGACACCCCAGGAGTGTCGGTCAGCTAGCTTATAGTGCCCAGTGTGTTTGCTACACTATGTTCTTGATTCTCTCTCCACTCCATTATCCCTTCTAGTTCCTTGTGGGAGCTCAGACAGATAACCTTTTAATAATCATCTGAAATTCAAATACAGAGAAATTCACTCCTAACATGCCCTCGTGTTTGAGAAAGGTTTTAGAATAAAGTAGGTGTTTAAGAGTCCCATTATTGCCCTGGCATCTGTGTGTGTGCTCTAGGTGTACTGAGGAAAGTAATATTAACGGAATGAAAAGGTCAGAGTTATATAAAAATCCTTTTTCAACTAAGCAGGCCTGACATACTGAATTCCCCACAGAGACTCCTGCAGGCATTTAAGAGCTGATAACATTTGGACCTTTTGGGGGGTCAAGCTGTGCAGGCGAAACTCCCTCAAAAAATAAAAGTCTAGAAGTAAAGAGATAACAGTGGGTCAGATTCTTGCTGAATTGAGCCCTACTCCACAAGAGGACTTGGGTGAAGCTACTCAGTGGTCGAGGTGCTACTCAACACAAGCAAGGGTAGCAGAATCTGGCTCTTTAGCCACATCATGAGGCAAATTGGTAAAGAAGTGACTTTTATGCTGTCTTTCTTGGCGTTTCCATTTTCATTCTTAAATTGATCCCAATATGTTCTTCTGTCTCCTCTCGGACAACTGGCCACCACCACACTTCCTCACCTGAAGCTGCAAGGTGAGCTGCCAGTACCTGTTCATATAACAGCCCCAGTGAGGGGGATTACAGCAATGCTCTGACTTCTATCTCTATCAGTTGAATGACAACTCAGCAACCTCTGAATATGCTCAGAGGCTGGGGTCCTGGGTTCCCCAGTTCAACTTGTGATAGTCTTCCAGGCTGGGATGTTCAAATGAGCCTAAATCTTGTGGACTTTCAATGGAATTTGGATGCATAACTTCCTTCCGTTCCTTTGAAACTCCCAGCCCCAGTTAGTCACTGGTATAGCACTAATGTAACCTGGTATCACGAGGGTGCAAGGCTTTAAAAAATACTACATATCATTATCATAAATAGGCAAATCAGTATCAGTACACTGCGTAAGGGGTCCTCAAATGAATAACCTGCTTTAAAATTAATTAATATTTCCAAGCGTTATAAAAGCTGAGAAATAAACAAAAAAGATATCACGCACATATTTAACAAAACAAGGTACCACCACAGTGAGCGTCCGGGACACAATTTTGCTTTTTAGTTAAAAAGTTACAAGTAACTGAAAAAAGTATCTCTGCATATATCACATCACCACAGCTTCCACTCTCTGCTGTTTGGGCCAGAACCTCAGAGGCCCTGCAATTCCCATTGACTTCGTATTGGCACTAGAATGGAAGAGATACTAGACATGCAAATAACTCACTATAGAAGAGTGGACTCACAGCTAGCAGCTTGTGGCAGGCTCCCCTAATCCGGCATCCCCTCACAACAGCAGGTTTGGCCCTGCCTCTTCTCATGACTCAGCCAACCAGCCATTTCACATTTAGTCTCTCTCCTTCCAGGTGAAGAGTCCAACAGCCTCTCACTGTCTCCGGGATCCAAATCCCAAATTGGTAGCCTTTCCACCCCTTATCTCCAGGGGTCTTTGCAACAACTGTTTTAGTGGGCCTGTAATGAAACCCAGGCCTTCCCTCTCCTCTGGGTTTCGGCCCAGTAAGTAGGCAAAAACGGTCTATTCATACTCAACTCCCACTTCCTCCTACCTCAGCCTGTCAGCAAGCCTCTTCCTCAGCCTCTTCCTCGGCCCACTGTGTATTTGCATTCACCACCCTCAATTTTTCCCAGTTAATTTAACCCATTCCTATTCCTAGCACACACAACACTATGTGACACCAAAATGGAAACAGAACCTTTCAGCTGTGTCAATAACCACAGAACCAATCATTACAGGCCAACAGCAATCAGCAAAGGAGGAGTAATCTATGGGGAAAGCTATGGTTAGACGATTGCTGCATGGCATGACAACAGTGGGAATGACCATAGCAATCTTCTTTGAACTAGTCCCTGGCTCCCTTGTGCTTTGTCCTATTTTAATGTCTAAATCATGCAATCTGTCAGCTCAGTAGGAGGAGCAGATTGAGAACTAAATGTCTCTCCAAATCAGAACACCTGCTACTGTATTGTATTTCTCTTTGCCAAGAGTTTTGCTTCCTATAGAGCTAAATGGCTGATTTCATTAAACAAGGCAACTTTGGATTCTCTAGTGTCCCAATTCTATTCTTTCATTGTTCCTTCCTTCAGTATATGAAGCCTTCCTTTTCCATGGGTACTTTCATTACCTGCAAATTGAATGTTTTGGAAAGTACATTACTAAATCCATCTGTAAAATGGAAATGGGATTTTGTATTATTTTCTTGCTGTGCTATTCTAATTCCACACACTGTCATTTCACATAATCCTGCATGTGTTCTCTCTCACCAATAAGAGTGCCTCCCATTAAAAGTGTGTGTATTCAGTGTGTTATGAAAGTCTCTGTAATAGTCTTCTTGCCCACACTGGGCTTGTTTTATATGGACAGCGTTCTCTGTTACCCGCCTACGTCTGTGTCATATGATGGGCCAGCTGTATTTATACAATGCTTTCAGGATAGCCTCTAAAAAATCAATAAGGATGCTTGCACGTAGCAGTCTAGCTAATACAATATTTAAGACAACAAACTATGCCATATAACAGCATGGAATCAAGTGGATGCTTTCTTTGTTGAAAGTGGTCCAGCTAATATGTGACATGTGAGGGTCCCACACAAAAGGACCACAAGAGAAAAGAGGACCACATACTCTCTGGAGACAACATTTTAAAGACTAGAAGGCAAAGACCTCATGCACATTATGTGAGACTCGAAGTTAGGGACAAAGAACATTTTATCATTTGTCACCTTTCTTTTAGCAGAAAACTATTTTAACCAATGATAATGGGCAAATCCTGAGATATTCACTCCATTTTTATTAATAAAATAGTAGAAATGTAGGATTTGAAGGGACCTCAAGAGGTTATCTAATCTAGCCTCCTGTGCAGAGGCAAAACTAAGTATCCCTGCCAGGTGTTTGTCTAATCTGTTCTTAACAACTTCCAGTCACAGGCATTCCACAACCTCTCCGGGAAGCCTATTCCACTGCTTAAATATAGACAGACAGTTTTTCCTAATGTCTAACCGTAATCTCCCTTGCTGCAAATAAAGCAGTGGACATTGAGAATAATTGATTAATATTTTCTTTATAAAAGCCCCACGTATTTGAAGACTATTATGAGGTCCTCCACAGTCTTTTTTTTTTTAAGACTAAATATGCCCAATTTATCCTCTCTCATAGGTCAGATTTTTCTAAAGCATTTATCATTTTTGTTGCTCTCCTTTGGACTCCAATTTCTCTACTCACTTTCCTAAAGTTTGGTGCCCTGAACTGGACATAGTACTCCAGCAGAAGCCTCACTAATATTAAAAAACAGGAAAATTAACTCCTGTGTCTTACATATGACACTCTTTTGAATACACCCCAGAATAATATTAGCCTTTCACAACTGCACCACGCTGTTGGATCATATTCAATTTGTGATCCACTTTCACCCCATGAATTTCAGCAGCACTGCCACAGCCAGTTACAGTAGACTCTCGATTATCCAGGAAGATAACCAGGATTAATTTTTTCCCTAATAAAATCCCAGATAATCACTATCCATAGGAAATATGGGGAAGGGGATTTGGTTCACCAGCCACCCTGCGCCAAGGGGAGGAGGTGTTGATTCACTGGCTGCCCTGCGCCCTGGTGGGTTGTTTTTTTGTGTGCTTGGGGCGGCAACAAAGCCAGAGTCAGCCCTGTGAGTTACAAATATATTTTTTTGACATCGTGGTTAACCCAATCCTGGATAATCGAGAGTCTACTGTATTCCCCATTGTTTAGTTGTGCATTTGATCTTTCTTTCCTAAATGCAATTCTTTACGCTTGTCGTGTCTCCCGCGGCTGTGGGAGAGGCACTCTTACCCCAACCTCAACCCACTGTGGCCTGGAGCACGCCCAGTGCTCGCTCCGCATTAGGCGACTCCCTGGCTATTGGCTGGGGGAGCACGCTGAGCCGCCATGCGGGGCATAATGGCAAAGAGCCACTCTTCCTGTTTTATGCACAGCACGTTTGAGTCGTGATGCTCCCACTGTGCCAGAGCCCTGGCATGAGTGGAGATTTGAAACACAGGTTTTAGCTGAACGAGAAGGTCCACGGCAGCTCCAGACCAGGCTGCATTGGGGCCACGGGAGAGACGTTGCTCCCCTGGTCACGGAAGATCTGGCCTGGGATGGGCTGTGTTGAGACTGGGGTTGGGGGACAGGACCCTCTCCTTGCAGAAGCCATGAACATGGGTCTTAATAGGCAGCTTAGGGGGAAGTTAGGTACCAGGCCCAGAACAGACCTCCATGGAACCCCCCAGATACACCCTCCCAGTTTGACAGCGAACCATTGATAACTATCTTTGAGTATCGCCTTTCAACCAGTTGTGCATCCACCTTCCATAATTTCACCTAAACCCCATTTCCCTAGTTTGCTTTTGAGAATGCCATGGGGGACTGTATCAGCAGCCTTACTAAAAAATAATAATCAAGATATATCATGTCTACAGCTTCCATTCACACTCTAGGCTAGTAACCCTGTCAAAGGAGGAAATTATGTTGGTTTGGCATGATTTGTTCTTGAGTCCCTGTTGGCTCTTTCTTATTTTCCTATTATCCTCTACGTACATACAGATTTATTATTTAATAATTTGTTCCCATATCTTTCCAGGCAGACTGGTCTATAATTCTCCATCCTCTTTATTCCCCATTTTGAAAACAGGTGCTAGGTTTGTCCTTCCCCACTCCTCTGGGACCTCATGCTTCCCTGAGTTCTCAAAGATAATTGCTAACAGTTCCATGATTGCGTCATAGTTCCTTATGGATCCTAGGATAATTTCGTCAGGCCCTGCTGACTTGAAGACATCTAACTTATTGAAATACTTTTTAACCTGATCTTTCCCTATTCTGGGATGGTTCCTTCCCCCTTGTTAGTATTAATTATGTTCAGTAAAAAAGGTTAAATGTGGCCAGCTGGTTCAGACTGAAGCAATTTAGGCATTCAACACCTCAGCTGTCCTGAGGTCATCCTTTATTAGTTCTCCTTCCTCACTGAGTAGTAGGCCTACATTTTCCTTCTCACCACCACCACAGCTTCCATTGGCTCCAGTTCCCTGCCACTGGGAGCTGTGGAGTCACTGCCCCAGGGACGTGCTGGCTGCTTCCAGGAGTGGCATAGGGCCAGGGCAGGCAGGCAACCTGCCTTGGCCCTACTGCACCATTGGACTTTTAGCGACCTAAAATCTCACTGTTTGGCATCAGCAGCCTCCAGGAGATAGAGCCCGATTCGGGGAGACTCTCAGTGAAAGCGGGAGGACTGCCATCACTTTCTTTCAAGGGGGCATGGGGAAACCTGAAGCCTGAAGAAAAATGGAGAAGAAATGCCTCAAGATACCGTGCAGAATGTGCTGTCCACTGCATGACTATTTCCAGGATGTGGCCCACAGTGCAGTGCCACCAGGCATTTGGCCCTATATAGCACTATCACACACACACACAAACAGAAACACAGCACTAAGGTTGTGAAGTCAAGTTCTCAAAAATTAGAAAATGCCAGAATTTCAGGTGTGCAATAAAATGAAATTTGTTGCTGTTATTCTTGCCAAAATCATGAATTTACCACTTTAAAAAAAACAAACACAGACAAGCACTGGTTGGGACCAGCAGAGGACTTCTGGTTGGGATTGGGGTTGGAGCCAGAGCCTGCAAGGGTTCAGGCCAGGAGCCAGCAGAGGCCCCAAGGTTAGGTTAGGGGCTGGCAGAGGGCCCCTGGCTGGGGTTAGGCTTGGGGGCTATCAGGGGCAGGTAGGCCAGAGCACTACTAGCACTAAAATGGGGGATTGTAGGAGGAGAGTTCTCTGCAGCAGCCACCATTGGCAATGGTGGATATATTAGAAGCTTAGCAGCCCCCATATCAGGCCTGGCTTCAGAACAGACCGATTATGTTATCACGCAGAGTCTGCCTTTGGATTTTCATACAGGCCTGTGAAACAATTTCACTCTCCCAGTCGCTCATATGATTGTGGGATACACACCAAATGTAACATACTTAATTTAAATGGAAGGGGGATCAGGGTGGGAGGGGATTTCAGGTTCCACTGTCTTCGCCTGCCGCGGGAGTAGAACCCACCTGTTTGTTCTGGTCCCATTAGTTCCTAGGGCTTGCTAGCTCTTGTCACACTTACAAGGCATCAAGTGCACTTGCTAGCTCCAGAAGTGACATGTACTGGTGCTGTGTGAGTGTTATCGGCTGCCCATGACTGACCTTGAAAGGACAAGAGGCTTGTTACTAACAGCTTGAGGTAACATCCTTCACCTCAAGTGGGAGAGGCTTGTGTTTTTGGAGGCGAAGAACCAGGTTTCACATCCCAGGTCTGTGTGTAGGTGAAAGACATTTCTCTCTGCTGTGTGACTTGTCTATAGCACATAGAGTAGTTACACCATGACTAGGAATTAAGTTCTGGTTTTATGTGCCAGCAGGAAGCACTAGTACTAGACACAGACAGCCTGTTGAATGTTGTGTGTTGCATCAACTTTTCTCTGCCCCCTGTGGAAGAAAAAAATAGGTGGAAAGAGACTATCTAGCCCCTCATAAGATACTGCAGATGATATTGCATTGTAAATGGAAACAATCCCTACAAGAATTCCAGCCCCCTGCCTTCATTGCTTAAAACTGGGTCCACTTAACAAAAAAGTCTATTCTCACACCCATAGGGGAAGTTGCGGAGGTAGCTCCTATTAATACTAATAGAAGATGGCCTTCTAAGCACAGCATATGTTGAATGTACCCTCCCACCCGGAGTCTTAACTAAAAGTGATTTTATTCAGGTGTTAAGCCAGCCACCAGAGGGCACCCAGAGAATTCCACATGTTTTTTTTTAGCAAAAAAGACGAAGGAAAACAGGAAAATATATTTTATGTAAGTGCTCATTTCAAACTCCGATCCCAGCTTATTCAGATCTCTGCACCTACACACAACAGCACCACAACACCAGACTTCACTAGCATTTTTCATGTTTTTAGAAAGAAAGAACATGAGATGCAACAAGGAGTGCCCTACTTTACACTGTTCCATATGCCAGTGCTGTATCCCACTAGTAGAGGTGAGAGAACAACAGGTTTGGGGGATAAACCAAACAACCTCCGGTCCCTCCAAAACAAATGTGGACCAAAACTGAATTTTTTAGAATGAAACACTAATTTCCCCCCAAAAATGTTCAGTTTTTTAAAAAATCTGAAACCAAACTGAATTTAGCCCAAATTCACCGAGTTTCCATACCCAGAAAATATTCATTTTCCAGCAAATTTACTATGCTGGGGAAAGATTGCCCTGCTCTAATTTTACTAATTTTACTAATTTTCTAATATTACTTCTAGATTGTGCTGGGTCCGTAGAAGAGAGGCCCAGGTCCTGGATCCTGCTCACAAGCCTGGGTGCTTCTCTTGAATCAGGGGGATGGAATCCTCCCCCACCCAGGTCCTGGAAGGGTAGGGCAGCGACCCACAATTCTTCTGCAGCCTCCAAGCTGAAATATATTCCTCAGAAGATACAAGAGTGGAGAAGGTGGTGGCCTAGGGGACTGGGGATTTACTGTCTGCATCTGATGTCACCCCCTCCCTCAGCACACACATACACATGGGGTGCTTCTACACCGCTTTCTCCCCCTTTCTCATAACCACTTTGTCTCTGCAGCTTAGTGGGCAGGGGTGGGACTTGTGGTATGAATGAAGTGAGAGCCTGTTATAGCAATAGCCTAGGTTTTCCCCACATTTTGGTTTTGTTAAGACAACCAAAGCGATGCCATTTTGTCTATCTTGGCTGTGTCACTCATAGGACCATCAAACACATTTTAAGGTTAGGGGATTAAATAGCAAGTTAAAGGGCTCTCTGGGGCCGGGGGCAGGCACAGCAGAAGCTCTCTGATGGATTGAACTGCCTCCTGGTGGTTCTAGGGATTAGCTCTGCCAGACCAATGCCTCTTCCTGCAGTTGCACTTCACAGCACTGTCGCCTTCACTATCTGCAGCCCTTCTCTCCGTCCAGGAGCTGCTGCCTCTGCTTTGTGACTCAGCCCGCTGGCCAGGTCACTACACGGTTTCCCCTTTTGGAGCAAACTGTCCCAGGCAGCCTGTTCTCTGCTGCCTGGTCTGTGCCACTTCTCTAGAGGCTGGGGGGAAAGCCAGGCCCACTTCAGCAGAGAAAGTGGGCACTATCCTCCGCTAGGGTGACCAGTTTTTGAATGGAACACCCGGTCAAAAAGGGTGGCTCCGGTCAGCACTGCTGAAGAGGCCATTAAAAGTCTGGTCAGTGGTGCTACGGGTCTAATCGTGCTGCCCCCAGAAGTGGCCACCAGGTCTGGCTCCTAGGCGGGGGGCTATGGGGCTCCGCACGCTGCCCCCGCCCTGAGGACCAGCTCCACAGGCCCATTGGTTGGGAGTCACAGCCAAGGGAGCTGGGGGGCAAGAGCAGCGGATGGAGCCTCCGGGCCCTCCTGCCTTGGCGCCAGACCTGCTGGGGTGTGCACAGCACGGTGCCAGCTGCCAGGACAGACAGGCAGCCTGCCTTAGCCCCGCTGAGTGGGAGCCGCCCAAAGTAAGCCTGTGCCCCAACCCCTTGCCTCAGCCCTGAGCCCCTCAACAGAGCCCCCCTGCACTCCTCATCCACAGCCTGTACCCATCCTCCTGCCTCAGCCTAGAGCCCTCCACCCCAAACGCCTCATCCCCTCCCACACCCCAGCCTCAACCCACAGTTCCCTCCTACATTCAGAATCCCTTGGCCTCAACCCCCCATCCTGGAGCCACCTCCTGCACTCCAAACGCCTCATCCTTACCTCAGAGCCCAGACCCCCCACCTGCACCCCAATTCTCTGCCCTAGCCCAGTGAAAGTGAGGGAGGGTGGGGGAAAGCAAACCACAAAGGGAGGGGGGATATATTGAGGGGTGGGCATCAGGGAGTTTAGTTTTGTGAGATTAGAAAGTTGGCAACCCTATCCTATGCAATGCTACTTTTCCCCTAAGCCTTTCCATCTCTCCCTCCTCTCTGGGTTTGCCACAGAGCAACTGTAGTTACTTTCCTCTATAGCCATGAAAACACCTCCCTTCCCCCAGGGAGTGACTGACGACTTGCCAACATTCCCCTCCCCAACATCTTAAGTTCCACAAGCCTTTCTGGGAACATTTGCTTAGCCTCCTGAAATCAGGCTATAATCAAGAGGAGGCCTGGAAAGCAGATTGGTTTAAAAAAAAAAGAAAGAAAGAAAGAAAAAGCAACCTATGTAGAAGGTTTCTGGGTTCAACCTAGGTCAACTATGAACCAAATCCAAACCAACCACGGTAGATGTGGACTTCTAACACACAATGAAACATCAAGACCCCCCAGCATGCAAGTGTGGCTCCCCACAGCAGACCAAACATATCACCACCTACTGTCCAGTTTGTAAATATGAAGCAGGCATTTCAGCAATAAACTCTGCTACTCCTGGTGCAACCATTTGGCTCAATCAACCTCAGGTGAAATTGTAGTTGCTGTATTACACCACCCAAAGAAGAAGGCTGCAAACTTCTTCCTTAAGGCCCCTTCTTGGCTCAGCTCCTTGGCTTTATACAAGTCCCTCCTCTTCCTGTCCAGCTGAGCCTCCTCTCGTTAGGCCTTGCTCCCTGGCTTCTTCTCCAAGTGCAACCTAGGCAGTTAATTGGCCTACCTGGCCACCTTCACCCCTTAAGGCCTTGTGTGGGGTAGACACCCATCACACTCTGGTATCTACAATCTGTTTGAGTTTGATTGGAAGGTGTTTTATCTCTAGGATTCCAGAAGTGCACATGATGCTTAAATAAAAAAATCAGGCTGAGTCCCTACCCCGGGGAGCTTACTGTCAAACTCAGACACATCTGACATCCATGTAAGTATATTGCACATTTATATTTTATTCACACATAGATGTGTGTCTACATGTGTCCCATACACATATCACAGATACCAGTGTATTCCCAACATGGACATGACAGAGTAGAAGAAATACATCTCAGTAACAAATAGCTGATATGTAAATGTTAGGTAAGGCATGGGATTCCTTACCGCTCCTGGGAATGTTGATACACAGTTCCCATCTGCATTGCATTGCACTAGCTGAGCATGGTTTTCAGAGGCATCATTAGATGCAGGCACAGAGCTTTTGAAAGTCTGCAGAGATCAATAAAGTACAACATGAAACAGAATGAAACAAATTAATGACAGTGCTGGGTCTCTATGCTGACACAAGTTTAATTGGCATATTTTGGGGGTGGAAGTAAGAATTGATCAACTGTTGTAGCAAGAGTTCCTGTTACTAGTGTGTTCCCTCAGCTTCCTCCAGGTGTGACATTTCAAATGAGTGGATATCGTATTACAAATGTCAGAAATGATCAATTTAAATGTATGGCATTTTATTTCCTAGTGTCTCAGGGGAGATTTGGTGTCATAACATACTTGGTACTAATCTTATAAACAGGTAGAACAACACTGAAGTTTCCCTGAAGGCTTCAATGAAAAGAGTGCATAAAACGTAGGACATCTGGAATTCTGGGTCATGTAAGGACAAAATGATACTGCTCCAGATAGGCCAATTAAGTGGTACAGTCAGTTTGACAAGGCCCAGTTACAAGAGCCCCAGAATGTGCGTTCATCAAAATAAAGCTATATGTTATGGTGGATCGCAAAGATCATAGGAGGAAGATGTTATGCTAGGGTTCCAAGTAGAAACTGGATTCTGAAGGCACGGTCAATTTGTGTTCCACTCTCACATACAGGTATGGAGACATATAACCATATTTCAGCCAGGCTGAAATTTGGAAAGGTGTTCAGTGTTGCAGTGGAGAGGCAAGTTACCCTGCCTGTTATTAATTAGAAATGGGAAAACCAGTTCAGAAAACAACCAGTCCCTTAATCCTTTGTCCACATTTAGAAGTGAACCAAACCTTTTATTCAGTTCTAAATATTTCTGCCCTACTCTCTTTCTCTCTCTATACACATATTTCACCAGCCCCTTCTGGCTGTGACTGATGCTAGGAGTTCTGGAAATCTCACAAGACAGATTTTACCTATGTAAATCTGTGTCCAGTTTTGCAGACTTGAGTGACTCAGATCAATGGGAAAAGATTCCCAAAGCTACTGTAAGTGAATTAACTTCAGTCTCCAAACCATTCCAGGTTTATGTATCATGGCTACATAGACACAAGTTTTTTGTAACCAAGCTATCCAAACACTATGATCTGCATTCTTCCTTCACATATACCAGCCTAACTCCTTTGGCTTCAGTGAAATTACTTGTGATTTACACTGGTTTGGGGGAGCACAGAATCAGGCCCACTAGTTGATAACTGAACTGACTCAAACAGATTCTTTTTCTCCTAGGATTTAGGGCAGAGCAAAGCCAGGTGAAAGATAAGACCAATTCTTGGCTCTGCTCCAGTGCAGGAGGCATATTCAAAGGGAAGAGCGCAGGGAGCACCCCCTCCACCCCCATAGCCAAGCATGTTGCAGTAACATCTTCAACACTGGCACCCCCTCTAGGCCTGTGGTGGTTAGCCCGGTCTCATAACTCTGCCTCCAGCCAGGGTAGTCTCACAGGGTAGGTAGGAGTCCAACCAAGAAAGGCTCTAATACCATTATGCATGTTCTTCATCCCCACCCTGAGCTCAACAGTCCTTGCCCTCTTGTGTCAGGAGGGTGTTTACACCCCCTTTCCCTGGTGGCAAGTAAGGGAATTGTGATATATTGTGATTTTTGGTGGGTCTTTGGCTTTTTGGACCCCTCCGCCTGCCACTCTAGCATGCGTGTGTATGACAATCAGTGTTGCCCACGCACTCACATTTATTGGGTAAGCTGATTTTGGCTCCTGCTGCAGGTGCTGTCATGCCCACATCTGCCCAGAAATTCATTCTGACCTCCACCCTCATCAGTTCATTCCCCTCCCCTTCCCCTCAGTCTCACCTTCTGCTCCTCCTAGGTCCTTCATCACCCTTTGCCAGGCCTGAGGGCTCCGGAGGCTCTTCATCCCCACTCCCTTCTCCCAGGCTGGGAGCTGCAGGAAGGGTGGGGGAAATGGGGAGAGGTGCATCCCATTCCCATTGCTCAGAAGTGGGATGAAGGAGATGCTTGGTTTTTTGTGACCGGCTCTGGATTGCAAAGCGGAGGGAGAGAGATCTGCCTGCAGCAGCTCTGATTGGTTATTCTGTTCCAGGAGGCAGGCAAGTGGGGCAGGCAGCCAATCAGAGGGTTCAAATTTACTAACGTGCTGGAGCTTCTCAGATCACTCAGGAGATTGGCTCCGTCCCAGCCAATACCATGCTAGTTGGACAAAAATCTCCCAAGTTGGCAACCGCCTTTCACAGAGCAGGTCATCCCAGGGCTTTGTCTTTGGGGATCTGGGCTTCTTGAGCTGCTTTCCACCCACTGTGCAGACCTCCCCAGCCACAGCCCCTGCCCCCAGCCTCTTCTCCTGACTGTTTGCTGCAGCTGGGGAGGTAGTTACTCTGTCCTTTAACCCCTTAATGGCTGTGACAGAGCGGGGCTTAGCCACCCCATCACACCTGGCAATTCTTAGCTGCTGGAATGGGTCCTCGGGTCTCCTGTTTGGAAGGCATATTGGTTATATTATGATCATCATCAGAGATCTAGGAGTCCCAGTTAAGGAGCAGGACCTCTCTGTGAAAGGTACTATACAAACACAGGTCCTGCCCCCAAAGAGCTTACAAGAGAAATGCCCATGTAATTTATCCAGGAGCGTGGACCAGCCAGCTGGTCCCAGGATTGAGGAAACATGAGAGGCTTGAAGCAACCTTGGTCCCCTCGTTCCTCCCAGGTCCTGCACTCAGCACTGCTCAGACAGACTGGAGGATGTAGCCCATAATATTTAGACAAAAGGTTATGAAAAGTTTTAAAATATAAACTATTCAGAATGGATTTTTTCAGCAGAAAGTAAATTTCCTGGCAAACTGCGTGATGGTCGAGGTGCATGATGTTACAGACCATGGTCACTGCACAACAATCGCCCCCACATGGGCATAAAATGTGGCCTGCCTGAATCATGAGACTTCAATCAATATGTTAAAAGATAAACTATCTGGTTTTACAGAAGCCACGGAGATTAAATCGCTCCCCCAGAGCAACGTCTTTCAGGACACTAGCTAGTGTGGACCGGCAAAACTGGAAGATTCCTGAGTTGTAAACAAGCCACAAACATAGACAAACAGTTGTACTTTAAAAAATATGGACACAAGACGGATACTGAAAAAAGTGAAAACCTTGGAGGGTGATGAATGAGTCCCTTTGCATGTATCTATAGAGCCCTGCAAATCTGTGGACCATGTTTGTGGATCGCAGATCAGATGGGAAGATAAATTCTGTATATGTACAGGGCTCTCTTTTTCTAAACACTGCTAGAAGAAATCACAAATTAATCCTCATGTTGGGTGTTTTAGCATGCTGCTTCTGTTACTATCACAGGGGAAATAATGCAGCAGTTGAATGCATCAAACAAGTCAACATTCCACACCAAAGGTATTTTAATAAATTTGCCATAATCCCTTCAGAACATAGTCTACAACTCTATAACATACACAGAAAGGGTGGGAGACATTCACAATAAGCATGTGCTTGCACCTGGTGAAGTTAAGCTGAATTATTTCATCAGGCATTTCCAAACACCAAATGCATGCTGGACTATTTACATTTAAGAAGTGTTTCCATGCTTCCAGGTTTCCATACAGCTAACAACAAGGAGTCCTTGTGGCACTTTAGAGACTAACACATTGATTTGGGCATATGCTTTCGTGGGCTAAAACCCACAAGGACTCCTTGTTGTTTTAGCTGATACAGGCTACCACAGCTACCACTCTGAAGCCATACGGCTAACGTTGGAGTGGAGATTTGCACATACCATTAAGATGACACTTGCTTTGAGCCACGGAGGTAATCCAAGCCCATCACCCCAAAGACATCAGCAGCTTTTAGGGGCCAGGATCTGACTGCTGCTCACTACCAGTACTGGGGCTAGCAGAGAACCAGACACAATAAATAAACAAACAAACAAACAAATAAATAAATGGTATTTTGTTGTTCCCTCTCCTGGGCATGATCATCACCCCAGCTTCTGAGCATAGATCTACCTTTACTTCCTCAAGGTCTAGAATGGGTGTTTTATCCTACTGCTGAGGGGAGATTCCCTTCTTGCTGATGGAAATTAGTACGTCCAGGCCTGGGATAACAGACTTTATAGCTGGGAGGCCAAATTCTCAGCAGGTGTAAACTGATTCAGTCCCATTAAGTCAATGGAACGATGCCACTTCAATGTAGCTGTGCTGACTTACATTAGCTGAAGATCTGGCCCATGATTTCCTTAGGTTTAGAAATGTAGTTTTGGGTCATTTTTAAAGGTTTTGATGGTTTTACAGTTGTATTCATGGTAACTATCACACTTGGCCTCACAGGGCTGAAGCATAAAAAATAGTTCTAATTCTTTTCTTTTTTTTAATTAAACTGCTGTAAAATAGTTTTTCCCTGTAGTTTATATGGCATATACAGAATACATGATGCCATGATATGGTGGACAGTTTGATTGGCATTCACTTGGGGTGACATGGATCACCTGAGTTTGACTTCACCAGTTATGACTAACATGCCCAGCCCAAACTCATGCTGATAAAACCTTTACAAAACACTTACACAATTGCTCAGTTATGAACTCTCCAGTGATACAAAAGCCACTCACCTTTATTTTTATTTATTACTGATTAGGACCCTGCCAAATTCATGGCTGTGAAAAAATACATCATGGACCGTGAACTCTGGTCTTTTGTGTACTTCTACCCTATATTACAAAAGTACCCTATACTATAGGTGAACGTATACTAAAGTACAGAGCGTTTCTCAAAATGGGGGTCCTGACACTAAAGGAGGTTGCAAGGTTATTGTAGAGACCTTTATTCTGTGCTGCCACTGGCGGCAGCTCTGCCATCAGAGGTGGGCACCTGGCCAACAGCCCCTGCTCACCAACCGCCCAGCTCTGAAGCAGTGCCGAAGTGAGGGTGCAAAACTGTGACCCTTCTACAATAGCCTTGTGACCCTCTTTTGGGTGGAGACCCCCAGTTTGAGAAACACTGAGTCTTAAGGGCTTTACATGTTCATATTTTGCTGTTTTTAAATACATATTCATGTTTTGTTACATCACCATGAATTTTAAGATTTAAATATCAGAAGTGGTGAAATTCAAGATTTTTAAAATGCTATGACTGTGAATTTTATGAAAACGGACCATGAATTTGTTAGGGCCCTATTTATTACTTGTATTACAGTAGCACTTAGAATCCCCAGCCAAGCCAGAGCCCCATGGTGCTAGGCACTGTACTGACACACAAAACAGGCCCCGCCCCAAAGAGCTCATGGTCTTTAGTTTAAGACAAGATGCAAGAGACAGGAGAAGCAAACAAGCAGCTTGAGGTAACAATAGCTGAAATATGTTCGCATAGGGTGTCTGTTCAAACAAACTGTAGGAACCGAGGTTTATTTGTTTGTTGATGGAGGTAGATGAACATCAGGAGTAGTTTCAGCTTGCTACTTGCCTAACCACGATCATCTAATGATGTTTCACAAGAATCATGGTAAAGGTCAATGTTAAGGCAGGATCTGAGCTGATAGGTTAGGGCAATGGCCTTGCACATATTTTCAGAGCACCATTCCACCTTTGTTTCCCTTTTACAACCAGACCTTCCTGTGAAATTGACATGCAAGAGACCGCTTTAATCCTTCAAATGGCTTCTCAACCAGCACAGTCAACGCCAACCCGGTGACGAACGTCATCAGACAGTGTCCGAAAAACAGGTAGAGCTACAGGGAAGAGCACAGGATTGGTTAGAAGGGTTTTGTATGTGGGTTAAAAACTGTAATTTTCCCTTTGTTTTTTATGCAAATTATCAGTTCACTGTAGCTGGGGATGCACTAAGTCAGTAATAAAATATCAGCTGCGTTCAGCATGTACCTTAGTCACTATAAAACTGAAGAACAAAATATCTAGAGCAGGGGTGGCCAAACGTACTGAACCGCATACAACAATCTTCAGAAGTTTGAGTACTGGGGTGTCCCTGCTGGGGCTTGGGGCTTCAGCCCCCTGGGGAGGGGACTTGACGCCCCGAGGTCCACCACCCCGCTGCAGGGCAGAAGCCCTGAGCTCTCCCCCACTCCGGTCCGGTAGGTGGAGAATGGGGGAGGAGCTCCATGAGCCAGCATCGCAGTTTGGCCACTCTTAGGCTACAGCAATGCAGGAAAACGCATCGCGCCTGATTGTTCTCCCACACCTTTGTAATTCGCAAAAACACAAATGGTAATAAAGGTTAATCAATCGTGTTTCATTTAATAATGGAAAAACAGATTGTAGTATCTCCAAAAGATCAGATAACCCCACTCACCATGTTTATGTCTGAGTAGTGCATAAGAGTTTCCTGAAGTCCATTATAAAGTATGATTAACATCGGATGCACTAAATAGCAGGCATAACTAATTTTAGCTAGCCGAGCCCAAATGTCCCATGAAAGCATCCAGTTAGCTAAACCTGTTGGGAATAAAGCAGACTATCTGTTTCACCCAGCACCATACTGGCCCCTCTTTAAAGCCTGCAACAATTTTTACTAGTTTTCTTATCCTTAAAATAAAAAAAATCTGTAAAAGCTTGACCAACACTGTACACTTTATAACAAGCACAAAGCAGACTAATTCTCAACATAGCGATGTGATGGAGTGAATGAAACAGCTTCCAAAACAATGTAAAGTTTATGCATAGTTGGATTTCAATGTTATGCCATTTCCTGGATTGTTTCATTGGAAAATAAGAAATGTTTATTTTAATGCATATATTTTTGAAGGTTGTCTTAGAATTTGGGGGAGTGGGGGCATATTCTACAGATTTATAGCCAGATAGCCTCACTGGATTTCCCAGATACACTTCAGCAGCAAATTCAGGCTTTTATTTAAATTCATCACAGCCCTCTTTTGAATGTTTGGTGTTTGTCTATACTTCTGTGAAAGGACATATCCAATAATGCCCTGATTCAGCAAAGCATTTAAACGCACCCTTCCACATGTTCTCAAGACCAACGGACTTGAATGGGGTTGGAGCACCTGCTCCTGTGCTTTGCTGAATAGGGATGCACTTTAGCAAGGACTGAAGTACTTTGCTGAATTGGGGCCTACGAATGGCATTCAGGCCATTGCACAAGACCAATGCACCACCTTAGCACCATTTAAAAATTCTAGCTATACTTTTTTAGACGCAGACACAGCCAAAGCCGTTAAAACTTGAACGTTGGCTTCCCACTGAGGACTGGTTCCTATCAAGGGCTAGGAGTTTGCAGTGGACATGTCCTACCCTGTTTACTCTGATACAGACAATTTCTGCACTTTGGTTATACAACTAAAAAGTGTTCCACTGAGGCTGGAAGACAAATCCTATAATACACATGGGGGCAGAGCTTCAGTTAGTGTACATCAGTGGACCTCTGTTGAAGCCAGTGGACCCAGGCTGATTTATATTAGCAGAGGATAAAGCTAATATAGTGTATAGTCGTCTATTGTTTCTTCCATCTACATCATTCCCATTGTTTCTCTTTTTCCTTTTCATCATGCCATCCCCGTGTCCACTCTTCTTCCACTTCTCTCTCCCTTACCTTGTCTCTCTCTTTATGCACCCTCTGCCCCCCATCTTTCCCCTCACCTCTCTCTGACTGCTAGTGCCACCGGAGCAGCCAAACTAGATGTCTTACCACCTGTTCTGCATGGATGTGATTCTGCTCCTTGCTGAATCAGGTGAGCTGCCTCTGCTTAGTGGGACAGTGCGCCAGAAGAAAGGATAGTGAAATCTGAAGAGTGGGAGCCCCACCACAGCCCCCCTCCCCCATCTCCAGGGCCCACATCAGCGAAGCAAAGAGACAAGCATGATTCATGAAGAAACAGAACCACACCTTGAACTAACAGGTTCAAGAATAGGAGCCATGTTAGTCTGTATCCGTAAAGAAAGCGAGGAATACTTGTAGCACCTTAGAGACTAACGAAAGCTTATGCTGAAATAAACTAGTTAGCCTCTAAGGTGCTACAAGTATTCCTCACTTTCTTTACCTTGAACTAAGTTCAACACTTGGGAATGTCTAGAGCTGATCCCATCTGAATCCCTTGTAGTATTGGGATGGTAGAAACGGTGTAAGAGTACATGCAATGTTATGAGTAGGATCATAGGACCAAATCTGGGCCCAGGTTAAGGGCCCTATGTGGCCCTTCTATGCAGAGTTGACTCAGTCAGCTCAGGATTCCTCCAGTGGAAGGGAACCCACGGATGACACAAAAGTTAAGCTGGATTTATGCCTCCCACTTTCCCTCTCTCAGCACAAGAGGCAGAAGAGGGTTTGTGGGCATGGCTGGTATACACACTGCTCCACCCAATCCTTGACCAGCAGACTGATTGCTAACGACTGCTCCAGTCAGAGTCATGTAGCAAATCTTAGGGCTCGGCTACACTGGCGGGGGAGGCTTCAAACTAAGATACGCAACTTCAGCTACACTATTCGCATAGCTAAAGTCCAAGTATCTTAGTTTGACTCACCTGGCCATCCCCATGACGGCGGCTCGACCGGGGACATTCCCCCACCAACTCCACTTATTCCTCCTGCCAAGGTGGAGTACAGGCATCGATTCGGGGATCGATTTATCATGTCTAGATGAACCATGATAAATTGATCCCAGATACATCGAGCACTACCCACCGATCTGGCAGGTAGTGTAGCCGTACCCTGAGGCTGCCCTAAGTTATACCAGAAAACAAAATGAGACCCGGTAGCCCCGGGATCAGGGAACTGGACAGATGGTAGAAAGCCAACTTTCTCCCTTGCCCTTCAGCTGTACCAGTGTGAGCTTTGCCCATATTCTCCCCTGCACTAATTCCTCTTCCTGAGTTTTGCTACATGCTCCTCCGTAGCAGAGGGTCTGGGCTGTATAATTCACTGACAAAACACACCGGCAGTAAGAGCACATGCATGTGAGGTGGACCACTGTTTAAGCCAGTCAGTTTTAAAGAATGGATTTACAGCCAAATCTGTTCATTAACTGTGAGGTACCTCCATAGCCTTCTTGACATGCAAAAATAATCCAACCAATGGCTGCAGCCCACAGAGTCCGGTGAAGTGCTTGATAAATGACAGCAGCGGGGGAATAGGAGTTCACAGAGTCTTCTATGATATATGCCAGAGAGATGACTGCTAGCATGGCAAGCATTGCACAAAGCCACCCCAGAGCAGCCTGCACCTGTAGAGATGAAGAACAACATACCGTGAAACAAATATTCTTAGTGAACTCTTCCAATAGCTCTGAATGCACTTTTCCTTTCCATCTAGCTGCCTCACCCCAGGTGCAGTTCAGTGCTTTATCCTGGTTCACGGTGTTACCTTTCTACCCTTTATTTCCCAGCTGACAATGTCATGGCTTGTCTTGATGCCTGATTTGACTGCTGTGCCACCTGGGACCTTGCTTTCTCCTTCTACCTCTTCCCTGCTGCCTGCCCGTTTAGTGGCCTGGCGTCTACATTCTCGGTCGGAAGCTTCCTCTTCAGCATGCACTACTAGAGTGCAGCAGCTTCTCTTGTCAGATCACAGCCATTGCTCCTCTTGGTGTTAAAGTGGGAGCTTCACCCAAGCACAGTCAATGACATTTTCACGTTGTTCTAAAAGAAACCTCAACAACCACAGAATATTGACAACCAAGGGGATTGTCTCAAGTCCCATGTGTGCCAAGCACTCCCTGGCACAAAAAGATATCCTCAGAAAGTCACTGGTTCATCCCAATAGTCTGGTTTATTAATGCAGTTTCCTGATCAGCCTTGCTTATTACATTGTCTCTCTCCTCCTCATCTTTATGGAGTGTTGTCTGACTCATTCCCTGTTTGTTTCATTATCCTTTGTCCTCACCCTGGAACATCTAATCCTTTTTCCATTTGATGGAAATGCAATTCACTGCTGGTTCATTGTTTCCTTACGAGGTCAGAGCAAAACCTTCAGTCTTCACCAGGACTTTCTACCAGAGGAGGTCTCGAGTGAGGACTGCAGGACTTGGCAGCTCCGTCAAATAATGTGAGCTGGTAAGTTCAGTCCTTTTAAAGCAACGATGCTAGTTTACCTCACAGAACCCATTTGTTCATCGCATGGCACCAGTTTATTCATAATTGCTTTTCTCCAAGAGAAATAGCAAATTCTTTCCATTGCACAGTCTGGTGTATTGTTTAAAATAACCTGGAGCCAAAATATACAGGAGGTCAGTGTGGGGTCTTTACAGTAGTTCCAAACAGCCAGAATAAGCAACTGTACCTGGCTTCTTTGAAAGAGACATCAGTGCGGCCTGGTTTAATTTGAAGGCACTTTTGATGAATCATCTCAAGTAGAGTGACCAGACAACAAATGTGAAAAATCGGGATGGGAGGGGACGGGGGGGAGGAAGGGGTAATAGGAGCCTATATAAGAAAAAGACCCCAAAATCAGGACTGTCCCTATAAAATTGGGACATCTGGTCACCCTAATCTCAAGATGCCTTGCCAGTGCAAAAAGGACTGACATGGTGGCTGCTCAGTGGTGCCTGCTATTTTAAATGTCTGTCCTGCACTGGATCATTTGTATTGCACTGTAGCATGACACAGTCTTATTCTAACTGGGGCCTGCTTCCACAAGATCAAGATGTGAATCTCATGAGGCTAGTCCCATTGAGCAAAAACGGCAGTAAGTAAATAAAACCAGTATTCACAAAGCTCTTCACCAGATCTTAAGAATGCCCGATAATAGGATGTCTAAACCAGTGGCTCTCAACCTTTCCAGACTACTGTACCTCTTTCAGGAGTCTAATTTGTCTTGCAAACCTCCAAGTTTCACCTCACTTGCATACAAAATCAGACATAAAAATACAAAAGTGTCACAGAACACTGCCACTGAAAAATTGCTTACTTTTGCATTTCTACCATATAATTGTAAAATAAATCAATTGGAATATAAATATTGTACTTACATTTCAATGTATAGAGCAGTATAAATAAGTCATTGTCTGTATGAAAATTTTGTTTGTATTGACTTTGCTAGTGATTTTTATATAGCCTGTTGTAAAACTGGCAAATATCTAGATTAGCTCCAGGTACCCCTTGCAGACACCTGGTTGAGAACCACTGGTCTAAACAACCATTTATTTCCCAGGCAAGAGACAGAGAGGACAACCTACATGTACATGTCATACTACAATAATGGTTGAAGTGGCATTATTACAGCTAAATATAAAAGATCTGTGCAAATGAGCCCAGGAGAGGGATGATTGGCCCTGTTTGACTTCTGCCTGATGGTGCGAGAAAGATGATTGATGATGATTATTCACAAAGTAACTTTGTATTAGCTAAAAGAACAGGAGTACTTGTGTCACCTTGGAGACTAACGAATTTATTTGAGCATAAGCTTTCGTGGGCTACAGCCCATCTGATGAAGTGGGCTGTAGCTCAAATAAATAAGTTAGTCGCTAAGATGCTAGAAGTACTCCTTGTTCTTTTTGCGGATACAGACTAACACGACTGCTACTCTGAAACCTATCACTTTGTATTAGCTGTTATATATAGCTGTATTCACATGTGGTACACAGGGTTAGATCCAGAAATCCTAGAACTTTCGGGGGGGGGGGGGGGAAGGAATCCAGACAATTACTGGAGGATGCAGCCACTTATTTTAGCCTCAACTCAGCAAAGTACTTAAGCACTCACCTAACGTTAGTTCAGAAGTGGTTTTACTGAAGTAAAATATCAGGTACACATTTAAGTACTTGGTTGAATTGGGGCCTTGTCTAGCAGTGCACTTTGCATGCAGCTCATTAGTCCTATGCCCCAGAGGGAGCTGATGATTAAACCAGAAGAAAACTCATAGGAACATCAGACTTTACAATCTCTTTAGAGACCCAAAGGCGCCAACCCTGTGGGTGCTCGGCCACCGGGGGAGGGGTGGAATAGTGGGTGCTCAGGAGCCAGAGCTTGAATGTGATGAGTTCTGTGCAGCCAGCAACTTCTGCCCTTGGGGCAGGGGGTTTGTTTATAAACAGAGGCAGGGCTATTAAGATAACGAAAGGCTTCTCATGACATTAAATTAAGGATCATTAGATGATCCTGAAAGCCTTCCCAGGCACTCCAGTTAAAAGATAGGAAACAAAGGGTCCATTTTCAGCATGGAGAGAAGTAAATAGTGGTGTCCCCAAGCGAGGGGCTTGTACTGTTGAACATATTCATAAATGATCTGCAAAAAGGGGTAAATAGTCAGGTGCCAAAGTTTGCAGATGATACAAAATTACTCAAGATAGTTAAGTCCAAAACAAACTGAAAAATGTTACACAAAGGGATCTTACAAACCTGGGTGAGTGTGCAACAAAATGGCAGATGACATGGCAAAATATATTACCAACTATACCTCCAAAATGATGGTGCCTAAATTAGCTGTTTTCCATCAAGGAAGAGATCTTGGAGTCATTTGGAGCAGTGGTCTCCAACCTTTTTATCGGCGCGGACTGGTCAGCGCGGGACAGTGATTGGTTGCGGCCCGGGGGGTCGTTTTAGGTTTTTTTTCCCTTCGGGGCGACGGACCTTTGTATGTCCGCCGAAAAGCCGCCGAAGCTGATGGCGGCCAAAAACCTAACTCGGCGGACGGCGGACCGGTACAGAAGGCGGCGGGGTACTCTGTGCCCGCCAAAAACCCGCCGGAAGTGAAGGCGGCCCGGAACAAAAGGCTGCCGAACGCGGACCGGAAGACAAGGCGGCGGCGGGCTCTTCTATGTCCGCCGAAAAGCCGCCGGAAGGGAAGGCGGCCGCGGACCAGTACAAATTGCTCCACGGACCGGTACCGGTCCGCGGACCGGGGATTGGGGACCACTGATTTGGAGTACTCCTTCTCACTGTGTGTGTATTATCCTGAATTCATTCTCCAGCTTCAGAAGACTTAACAATTATCTCTGGTCATCAATGGGACAGACACAACTGAATAATGTAGCTGTCCTTAATGTGCACCAAGACCATATCAGGGAAGTACAGGTAAATAAGATTGCTGACAGTTTCATCCAGAAAGCTACAGTGAAGCATGATGTCTTTAAACTCGGATGTTGGTGACGACAGCTTGTAGGGGATTGCAATGATTTTCACACACTGTAATCCATGATAATGTAATTCTGTAGTTCATAACAATTGAATTATTATTAAAATATTAAAGATACCAGAGATAGACACCTTCAGTAACTAGAATATGAAAGAAGTGTAGAAATATGCTGAAAAACTGGCAGAGCACTGCCCCTCCCCCCACAACACACACACTTCTTCAAAAGCACCCTCTGGCAAAAGCAAAAATGAGCGTCTATGTAGAGACCACATCCACATACCTTGTTTCTGAGGATTTGTGCTTGTTGGTGATACATGACAAGCTCCAGAAGGACACCAACTAGAAATGGACCATATCGACAGTAAGGTTTTGTATAGTATTCTGTGAAATACATCACTGTGGACATTTCCCTAAAAGTAAATAGGAAAGGATTATGCTGGAGTTCTGAGTGAACGTCAGCCATTGTTCATAAAGTGGCCAACCAGAGTGCATCTCTTTTTGAACGGTGGTTCTCCAACCATAACTTCCACAAAAAGGGCACCATCTTATTTAACAGCTCTGCTCCTGGGGTGTATATAGAGTGGTAGGTGCTTGGTTAGGGACAAATAAAACGTTTACTACTTCCTATTCCTTTAAGCAATAAAGGAGCAACACATAGCTTTGGGAGAGCAACACATAGCTTTGGGAGAGCAAACAAGATCCTTTTTTTATTTGCTGGTTTTTAATCTTACAATTTCTCCTCCTCCCACTAAAAATGGAACCAAGCAAGACAATGGGCGCTGAAACCATTCCAAACAGTGAATGGTTGTTATTGGAGCTGCTTGGCATCTTTCAACTGAAAACCAGCCTTAACCAGAATTAACCTTTGAATAACTATTCATCCTGAGCATCAACATTTTTGCTGAATATCTATTCAAAAACTAATTTCCCTATAAAGCTAGTAGTAAGAGGTGAAGAGTATTTGTAGACCCTTACCTCGTATCTGAAGGTGATGCAACAGTAAGTCTGAAAAATGATGACAGCAAGGCTGTAACTGTGAAAGATGCCAGGAACAGAGTGGTTCCTAAGATAATCAATCCACATTTGCTTCTACAAGTAAAATGTAAAGAAAAACATTTTTAACATCCAATTTTCCGATCTCTTTGCAAACATTTCTTTCATCCTGTAATTTTATTCCATTTATTCCTTTTCTGAAGTGTCAAAATCATTTCCTCCAACTGTGGAGGAATCACAATCTTTTCAGAGATCCATTGTAAAATCTTGGTGTATCTCATTGAAAATTTCATGAGAGCTGATTATTAATGCAACAAATGTACAGTTATAAGATCCTGATGCATTACAATACTTAACCTCATGCTTTAAAGGGATATAATTTTCTCTGTTTTGATTTAGGGTCATATTGTTTGTCGCTGTTCAATTTATTTATTTGATTTAAAACATTTTCAGAAGACGGTACCAATGATAAAAAAGTGGGGATTTATAGCTATATGGTGGTTGAACAGATACTATATTTATTGTTAGCATTAGCATATAAAACCAAAGCTTAACTGAGAAGCTAGTGAGACTGAAACAGGCATAGATAGAGTGAGTCTTCCAATCAGCTAGAAAACTCAATAGGAGTCACACCTCTGAAAATTAGGCCAAAAGTTTTTCAAGATGTGTACCCAAAACCACTTATGAAAATTTGGGCCTAGTAGAATAGATAATGGCAAGATGTGAGTCTCACCTGGAGGATCTGATCATCGCTTGCACTTCAACAAAGCAAAAATGGAAGCATCTAGTTTTTACTCAGTTCTCTTGAGATACATCCTGCTGTGAGATGTTCACAGAAATCTTAAATCAGATCTTTCATCATATTCCTTAAGACTTTTCAGAAACCATATACAATTGAAGCTCATTACATTGTGTTCTTTGGGGGAAATACAGAGGCCAAAAAAATTAAGGGGAAGAGAAATGTGTAGTATCTGAAGCACTGTTCAAAGCATACAGAATCTGAAATTTTACAAGAGACACAGAACCTCTGGTATTTTTAGAATTAGCATGTTTGATCTCAAGGTCTTGATTTCTCAACGAACAACCAACTGGAGGTGTTTTTGAACGCACCAAAAAATACAAAGTAAGGATGAAATATTGGCCCCATTACACTCAATGGCAAAACTTTCTTTGACTTCAGTGGGGCTAAGATTTTACCCTAAATTTATATATAGACACGCGCACACACACACACACACACACCACTCCTGAACTGCAGACAACAGGCCAGATTTGTCTGAATGCAACCTGGACTTGGGGAGGCTATCCCTTGGGCATTCCGGATGTTAAAATTAAAAAAGCAAAAGCAAACCAAATGTTTAAAATACCTTTCTGGCCTTTTTATGTACCATCGTAAATCAAAAAAGGACATCAGTCCAATTATTAAACAATTCCATTAGAAATCATCTTTAAGGACCAAGACTGTGTGACATATCCATTAAAGAGATGCAATGGGTGAGGTAATATCTTTTACTGGACCAACCTTTATCGGTGAGAGAAACAAGCTTTTGAGCCACACAGAGCTCTTCTTCTTGACCTGAAGAATTAAAGATACTACCTCATCCACCTTGTTTCTCTAGTATCCTGGGACGAACATGGCTACAACTATACATGACAGCCATTGACACAGAACATCTGCAGAAAATACTTGGCCACTGACAATCAACCCTTCAGTTCCTAGCAGTTGTAGGGGAATAACAGATTATCCAGCAACAGAAATGTATGGGCCACGCCTGCAATGCCAGCACACGAGCAGACTGCTTTACCATATGAAGCCCATTTGACTTCAGAACCTACCTTTATGTTTTATGTAAGTGCAAAGTGCTATTATTTTTGCTATTAATAAAAATGTTCACAGACCATGTCTGCCTGTTTAAAACCCCTTTCCATATTTTTTCAGTATGAATTCTCTGTACACACAACTTGCTTACCTCATGCAACCTACTGATTGAAAAAAATACCCTTGCAAAATATTCCAAACCTAAACGATATTCAGTGCGTTAAAAGAAAGGCATATAACTTTCTCCTGCATGCAGGACTTGTAGAGGACCTTTTAATGAACTGAGGCTTTCTACTGGAAAAATATGCCAGGTCTAATGTATCATTTTTATGGTAAACAATCTCCCTTTGAAATAATACTTACTTAGAGTATAAAAAGATCACCAAAGGTGTTGTGAGATAGAACTGGAAATCATTAGCAAGATACCACGTCCATCCATTGCACTGAAAATACAAATGTTCAAGCTTTTATCACACTCCGGGTTTTTACAAAAATGATTTCCCACCAAACCGCTTTCTGACCTAGTTTTGTCATTAGTTTCCACTGAAATAGACATGAAGCCATGGTTCATGCAGAGCATGATTCTTGGGTTTGCTTAAGTCTTCAAGAAGTTCAGCCTCTTCTTTTAGTCTCCCTAATAAAGGGCTGAGATAGATCATTCCAGAGAGATCACATGTACAGTTTTGTTTAGGCCTACAAAGAAAATAACTTTAAAGGGGAGTAACTTGTGCATGCATGCAGAGTGGGATTAGAGAAGCAATGAGTTTGTAGCTCCTCCTCTGGAGAGAGGCCAGACCCCAAAAGCATCTAAAGCTGCCTTGCACCCTGCTCCAGGCCCATAGGGAGTCCAATTCCTACAAGGTCCCAATACTGCTATGCAAGGCCTTTTGCTGTCCTCTGATCAGGCTACCTTGAAGATCACCTTTCCATCTATAATCAATCAAAACCTTTGCATTCCTTGAGGACATGAAAACACTCGGGGTATGTCTATATGACACACTCAGCCCGGGCTCTGACTCAGATTTACACCCAACAACCCCTTCAGTCCACACACAAATCAGTCTGGCTCAGGTCAGTAAGCAAAGACATCAATGGGAGTTATGCCTGAAGAAGGACATCAGATTTGACTATGTGATTTGTTACAGTAAATCATACCATCAAGTATCCTCTAACAACTGTGAATACTTGATGCTTCAGAGGTAACCAACAACAATTCCATACTTCTCTGAGCCAGTAGTAAAATGGGCTTATTTCTTCTTCACCATGTAGCGATTATCCATTAGACCAAAAGAGAAGATTTGGTTACCACTATATGACTACAATTGCAGTTATTCATCATAAAATTATCCAGCTACAGCATTTGACTTCTCATACTAGTGAATTAATTTGGCTAAATAAATGTGTGAAAAAATATTTCTTTGTTTTGACTTACTGATTCTGTTACAGAAATGAAGTTGTTTAGGAGAAAAAGATTGGACCACCACACCCTTCTGCAGTTATCCAGATGAAATTTGGAGATCTCCCATACTGATCCCCAGGGAATAACAGAGTAAAGCCCAACTAAAAGACATATGGAATACATATGGAGTGGCTGAAGTCTGAAAACACAGCAAGAAGAGAGTTAATTGATTTTATAAAGATTCTTTATCCATGATTTAGGTAGGAGTTTCCACCATTTTTAAGTAATTGCATTTTCAAGACAGACTCTGCTATATAGTTATATTATTGTATGTTTGTAAATATAATACAATCAAAAGAGATTCATTAATGTGTATACAAGGTGGATGAACTTGTTTGGAAAAACTCTGTAATCTCCAAGGCTTTTGCATTTATACTGTAACTCCAAGGACTTCCCAGGTCTCTATCATCATATTCCCATGGGTGCTATTAACTTTATGTATAAATGAAAGCCTGTCATGGGGGGTGGGGATGGGTGGGTAACAGACTTGCCACTGACTTCAGTGGGAGATTTTCTTTCACAGGGAGAACTGAATTGGGTCTCAGCTGTGTTTAGGCCTTTACGCCGGCACTGAGTAACAGTTATTGGTGGGGAGCATGATCTACAGATATTTGGTCCCACCCTTAACCATGAGTTGACTGAGAACACATCCCACCCAGCTCCAGTGATAAAGCCCTAAAATGTGGTTTTACCAGACCTGCAAGAAAGAAGGGATTTCAGTTAAAAAAATGTTCAGAGACCAACATACTTCCATAAGTCTATGGGGTGATATGGAACAAGGAAGCAAGAGGGTCACTTCCCCAGCTCCATCAACATTATACAGACCCACAAGAAAAATTACAGTTGAATTTAGATAGCATCTTCAAAAGACTTTGAGACCCTGAGTCTCTACTACTCCCAAGCTGTGCTTCGAAATAGTGGAGAAGGATGGCCTCATGGAGCCAGATGTGGCTCTCTGATTCAGAGCTATGGAGTCCTGTTCTGATTTACATGTCTGATGCTGATGGTATAAAATCCATTATGCCAGTAGAGGTCTGGGCATAGCCTCTTGCCCCAGTCCCACACTCACATGCCCACCTTCTTTGTCTTATGTTAGGGGGAGTGGTGGCTGATGTACAAGGAGGGCATGCTGTCTGCACCATCTCTACACCAGCACAGAGGGATCTACACCTGGGAATCTCTGGCTGGGTTAAAGCCCTGTTGAACAAAATGGCCCTAGCACAGAAGTGGGCAAACTATGGCCTGCGGGCCACATCCGGCCCACAGGACCGTCCTGCCTGGCCCTTGAGCTCCCAGCCAGGGAGGCTGGCCCCCAGCCCCTCCTCTACTATCCCTCTCCCCCACAGCCTCAGCTCACCATACCGCCAGCGCTCTGGGCAGTGGGGCTGCGAACTCCTGCCGGGCAGTGCAGCAGCATAGCTGACTCTGGCCAGACAGCGTGACTGCAAGTCCTGTTGCTCTGAGCAGCATTGTAAGGGGGCTGGGAGTAGGGAAGTTGGATAAGGGGCAGGAGGTCCCAGGGGGTAGTTAGGAGATAGGGAGCAGGGGGTGGTTGGATGGGGCAGAGGTTGGGGAGGACGGTCAGGGGGGTTGGACAGGGAGTGGGGTTCTGGGGGGCAGTTAGAGGTGGCAGTTAGGATAGGGAGCGGGGAGGGGTTGGGGACAAGGAGCAAGGTGGGTTGGATGAGATGGGAGTTCTGAGAGGTGGGGGAAGTCTTGGGGCAGGAAGTGGGAGGGGGCAGATTAGGGGTAGGGGCCAGGC
Organism: Sternotherus odoratus; assembly: GCA_032164245.1. Lineage (NCBI taxonomy): Eukaryota > Metazoa > Chordata > Testudines > Kinosternidae > Sternotherus > Sternotherus odoratus. Next base: position 89,028,162 of record JAVMKO010000007.1, read on the forward strand.
TGTTTGGAGAGGAACAGTCTTCCCTACCCGGCCCTCCAGACAGTTTTGGAACCTGATGTGGCCCTCAGGTCAAAAAGTTCGCCCACCCCTGCCCTAGCAGAATGTTCAAGCTACACAACCATGGAGTGGGGGAGGAGGGTTGATCTTGTGAGGTACTCAACTCAATACTCATTAAGCCTGATTTGCATTCACACTCAGGCCCATTTATACCACCCAGGCATTTGCATCCACTTTCAGGGCAAAGAGGCCTCAGTGTAAATGAGAATCAGACCAACTGACTTCATGAGGAATTAAAGGGACACAGCACATAGCAAAATCCAGCTGTTAACACTTATTGTTGTTGCTACCATTAATATCTCATGCTGCAGATAAGCTCTTAAATAATTTTTAAGAAAGGAAGCAAAACATCCTCCATATAAGACTCTAACATCACTTTTTTTCCTTTTGGTTTTACTCTTCTTTTCTTGCTTTTAATTTCAAAGCTGAGAACCTTTCTATCCCACACTTGTAAGAAAAAATATTTTTATACAAACCTGGCTAGTCGATTACAAAGATATTTCAGTGTGACTTTCAGGGTGATTCCTTCTTCTGAGTGATGAACCATATTTAGAAGTGACCTGGAACTCAACCAGCCACTGGAAACAAATTAATTTGTTGTTTAATATCTTCCCAGCTTTGGAGACTGTCCCTATTAATAGGTTTCTTGTGAAGGTGCTAGGTTGATAGCACTAAAATGGGATGTTCTGTCCATAGGGTAGGTACAAGTTTTCTTCTACTGCTCCACTAGTGTGGTACAGGCATGACCAGATTCTCCATGCCCACCTGATTCTAGGCTTCTGTCCCAATATTTCTGCCAAGTCTGCCAATTAAAGTTGTGTCTCTGTGTGTGTCAGATTTGGACACCTGCCCTCCAGGAATTAGGCCACCAAACAGCCACTAGGTGTTTTTAAAAACCAAAATGCAAATATGTTTTTTTTTTCAGATAGAGATTATTATGGAGGCATTGGATACAACTCCATACTTAAGGCTCAGTTCTGTTTTGCACTTAGAGCAGGGAATCAACCTCTAGTTTTATGTGAAAAACAGAATCTCCTCCCCAAAATTACAGCACTTATTCTTAGAGTACAGAATGAATTTTCTGAGAATTTACAAGTAAATCTGTCAGTTAGTTTATGACTTGCAATCAATTAAAAACTTGGACCCAGATCCTCAAGGCAATTTGTCTCCTAGCTTCCATTGAGCTGAGTGAAAGTTAGGAGCCTAAACACCTTTGAGAATCTGGGCCTAGATCCTTTAAGAAATTTTGCACTTGTGCCACAGGTTGTTTTTTTTTTGGGGGGGGGGGGATTGGTCCCAAATGGTCTTAACAATGGAATAACACGGGCACTTCAAATTTTTCATGCAGTTAAAATTAATTGAAATCTTATGCCTGGGCTATATTTCACTAAGATATGTTGGGGACTCAGAGCTTTATGGTAAAAATGATAGAACTCAGATCTGTTAGCTCCAAAGCACATAGCCCTAGCATGAAATCAGACTCTCCCTCGGCTTTTAGCAGCACTTGCCTCTGACATACAGTTGAGCAATTCTGAGTCCATCCAGTTAAAGAAATTGGCTTAGATACATAAGATAGTTCACTAATACAAAGCAAGGGATATGGAACGCAGGGCCTGATTCACCATTGCCTTTTGTAGTTATCTGTATTCTGCAAGATGGATCTGAATTTCTGCCAAATCAGACTTTGCCACTCACTTACACCAATGGTACCATCTGCATTAACATTGCACTGAAGTAAATGGCAAGGCAGTGAAGAATTGGACCCACAATGTTTACAGAGCAATAAACCATAGTTGCTAGAGGTTTAAATGTCAAAGCAACCTTTATCAACCCACTAGAATGCAAACAGTCAGAGCTTAAATAAACCCAGATAATTTAATCTTAATACCTGATCAGAAAAAATGTATCAACACCTAAATAAAAAGGTCCACTGCGAGAGTAAACATATATGGGATTTTTTAACACTCGTGCTTTCCATTCCAACACATTATCTGTAGTGAAATATAAAATATATAGTAAAAAAGTAAGAAACTTAAGATTATGTGTTTTAATAACATATAATGTCACACAGGGAAGGCAACATCTTCCAGTAGATAGAGAAAGCACTAGGGAGAGAGTCTGGATTCCTGGGTTTAATCCCCTGCTCTGTTATTGACATGCTTTGTGATCTTGGACAAGTATCCACCCCGGTCTCTGTTTTTCCATAGATGAAATGGGGACAGTAATGCTTATCATCTTCTGTAAAGAACTTTGAAAGTCATGGACAAAAAGCACTATGTAAGTGCTCATCATCATCCTCTTAGGTTTGTCTATGCATCCATCACCATAGTGTCTAAATACCAAATTACTTATAACTAATTAATATTTATTTCTCTAGGGATTCTTGGTTTAATACCATCCAGTCCTAAATAACCAATTCCAATTATATTTCTCAAGTTGCTCCATCTCTTTTCTCTCTCTTTTTCTTTTTTCCTTTTGGATAAAGTTTATCTGTGACAGTTTTCCACCTGAATTATTCCTAACCAGAATATGAGGATTCTTCTCATAATCCTCTGTCATGGGGACAAATGTGGACAATAATCTTCAGTTTCTCTCTGATCTCTTTGATGGACCTCTTTGCACCCCAGCGAATCTAGGAGATCTGTAGATTTTCTATTGGGCATCATCCTTAGTATTTCCTTTAAAGAAACGCTTTACTTTTTTACCGCAGAGTGTATAGCCGCATAGTGATCCTTCTAGCCCATACTACTCCCTCATAATTATTTAGGCCCCCTAAAAACATAAACATAATCCGTTGGCAATAAGTTACCCTGTTGCTTCCCCTGGGGAGATGTTTACAGTCTATAGAGTATGTACCTAACTTCCAAGTATGTTACAAAACTGATTTGCCTGTGAGCTTACAAAATAAACACTGGCCTTTCTTTAAACACAATGACGTATACTAATTTGTCACATTCCCCATACCTAAATTCTGCCAAGCTGCCATCTGACTGGTGTGTCCAGAAATTATCCATACAAGACTCAAAACTCGGATACCATTTAGTGCAGAGCAGACACCGTTAGACAATTTCACTGTCCATATAGTTGGAAGATTCTTTTGCAGGGAAAAGCATTTTAGAGTGCTGTCCAAGGCACCTAAAAAAGCTAAAATAACAAAGATGAATTCACCTTGGAATTTTTAACCAATGACTTTTGTATCATTAACATAAAAATGGCATTTCTTATTTTCCAAAGGCTCCATCTTACTTCCATGGAGTTAATGAGTGTTTTGCCATTGTTTTTTATCCTGATCCCCAAACCACTAAAATCAATAGAAAGACTCCTACTGACTCTGAAGGGATTTTGGATCAGGTTCCTTAGTAAGTGGAGAACTGGGCCCCACAATATCAGGGTAGTGATGGTTAATGACAATTCAAGTTGTGATAGTTAAATCACATAAATAATTTAATTTGGCATTGTAAAATCCAACATAGGAATAACCAAAAACAACAAAAAATTTATAGAAAACCTTTCAAATATGGAATCTATTTTTCAAATTATAAACAAAAATTGGATAGACTTTTCTTTCAAGATAGATTTAGCCCCAAATATTACAGATTATAATAGTTATTGAACAGTTTCAATATTATCAATGAGTAGTTTCAGTGAGATCTTGTTTCACTCTCAATTTATACAGATGGTAATCAGTATTTTTCCCCACACCTTCATACTTGTTATTTCAATGTAGATAAATTATGGTTATGGCTGATCCAGGGATTAATGTGCCCTTATGTAAATTACATAACAATTAAACAGAACACTGTTAAGCATTAAAAATTATGCAAGTGAGCAGCATTTATACAAATATTGCACTAGCCATATACCATGTATATTCATTGAACAATATTCCCAGGGGAAAAAAACCCTACATATTTCACGAACGGCTTTAGCTCTGATACACACAGCACATGGCCTTTCAAGTTATATATCCCTGTGTTTAGAATGGTTTTTGAGATGTAATCACATGTCCACTAGGAACCAGTCTAGGACCACCTAACTCAGAGCCTTATTCTGCAGCCACTATTCATCAGAATTAATCACCTTCCTTAGTCAACTAAGCAGTTACATTTACTCCACTGGGACAACTCATGTGAATAAGGATTCATCATTTGAGCAAAGTTTGGAGGATTGGATCCTCCTTTATTATCCCTGATTTTCCTAACATGGGCCCAATCCAAAGCCCACTGAAAAGACTGGGAGTCTTTCTATTGACTTCAATGGACTTTGGATCAGGCCTCTTCTGCTTTTCTGTTTAATATTTGGACATTGAACTTTTTTTCAAACTAATATCTATTATATTTATATATGCACTTTTGCCTTTGGCATCACCAGAACATTTGATTTGACTATGGCATTAAAATGACTAATAGCTAAAATATAATAGCATTTAGGGATCCGCTTTCTAAGGTCCAACAGGATTCTTTTGCTATGTATCCAAACCTTCCACAGGATTGTTTCAAGCCACAGCCATTTCTTGTAATATAAAATATGGAAACCAATATTGAAGCATTGGTACATTTATGATACATGTTTGATGCACCCTTTAAAAGAGATATATCCAGGCAATATCTAAAACCAATCTTGTATTTTTTTTTACAGTAGAGCATTTAATCTATTATTTCCCAAATGTGTACTATGTAAAGTATGACTTGACATGCTTGTGGTCGTCATACAGAGAAAAGTACATACTTTTCTTTGTGTAGCAGACATCAGAACCAACTGGCAGCACCGAATTCATTTTATAATGATTCCGTCTGATATCTTCCTTTGATTCACTCTTATCTTTCTCATTTGAAGATGTGCTCCCGTAATTTGCAGTAGGTAAACCAGCTGATGGTGATTCATCAAATTTCACTTCCCACCCCATAGCGGCAGCATAAACAGTTCCAGTGATTGGTAAGACAATAAATAAAATGCTAACAAACCTGGAGGAAATAAAGTTCATTACTGCAGAGTAACAATCACTTTTATAGGACACGCTTTTCAAACTGATGTCCCAAACCCTCCCATACTCACAAACAAATAGCAGCAAACGCATCCATAGAAAAAAGGCCTTTAGCACATCTGGCAACACTCGCAACTGAGACTGTAGAATTCAAAGTGAAGAGAGATGGAAAAGGTGATACGAAAGAGATGGTCTTGAATTTAAATGTATCTGTCAAGAAAGAATGAATTAATATTACAGTCCCAGATAAGGCAGCTTTTTTTATTATAGATCTTAGCAGCTTGTTCAAGAAAGTAAATGGCAAGATTTGTTCCTTAAGGCCCTGACTGTATTTCTGTTTAGTACAGTTTTATTAAACAACTGTTCATCTTTAAGTCCAAGCTATAAACAAATTTTCTCTTCCAAGACTATTAAACTATCAGCAATTATTTACTGATACTTATCATAGACAGTAACTGCAAAGATCTGGGGCAGTCTGGCAGGGTTCAAGATGAGTATCTGGCCCTCTTTGAGGGGTTCTCTGAAGAAGGTGAGTGAAACCTGAAAATGTTACTCCATCTTCTTAGTGCCCACTCATAGAGCTGTCCTTTCATGGAGGCATGGTCATTTTTTTGGCCTAGTTTGCGTTTTGGCTTATAGAGCCAGTTTGGACCCTTAGCTTGGATTCTTGAGTATGACAAGATCCCAGGTGTTGAATTTTTATAGGCCTTCACTGCATTCCAAGCACTGTAATTTCCCCCCCTGCCCCCAAAACATGTGGGATTGAATCTGATTTATTATTATTATTATTGTTTTTGTTACTCCTAATACTATACATAACACATTTAGCTCAGATTTTTGAAGGCACCTAAGGGAGTTCAATACACCCAATGACATTCACCGTGAGCTGGGTGCCTGACTCTCTAAACTACTTAGGAAACCTCAGCTTTGGACTCTTAGGGCATGTCTACACTGCAATAAAACATGTGTGGCTGGCCCAGGTCAGCTAACTTGGCCTTGGGCTCAGGCTGAGGAGCTACACAATTGCAGTGCAGCTGTTCAGGCTAGGGCTAGAGCCGGGGCTCTGAGACCCCCACAAAGGGGAAGGGTCTCAGAGCCAGGCTCCAACCCAAGCCCCAATGTCTACCCTGTGATTTTATAGCCAGACAGCCTGAGCCTCAGGAGCCTGAGTCAGCTGCAAGCATTTTATTGCAGTGTAGACATCCTCTAAAGCAGACCTGCACAACTCAGAAAGCAGCGAGGGCCACATTACTGCAAAAACAAAAAAACAAAAAACCAGCTGCAGGCTGAAAAGCCCCGCCCTCACCCCGCCCCCACCTGCTTCCTCCAACCCCCCCCCCACTTGGCTTGCCCCACCCCTACTCACCCCCTGCGGGCCACACAGCGAGCCCGTGTGGGCCGCATGTGGCCCCCGGGTCGCATGTTGTGCAGGCCTGCTCTAAAGGTCCAACCCTGAAAACCACTGAAGTCAATGGCAAAACTCCCATTGGCTCGAATGGGAGCAAAATCAGACCCCTAGTAAATCAGAGACCATGTTTATGAAAAAATAAAACCAGTGTAAGACACACACACCCTTCCTGCCGTGTGATTTGATCCTACTGCATAGTACTCACCCAGAGTACCACAGAGGTGTGGGAAATTTATTAGGGAATTAGCATTCATCCAGCATGAATAAACACGGCCTCCCCGCTGGAGGAACACAGGACATTTTAGCTGTGGGAAGAATATACTTTCCAACTCTGAGTTATCAATATTGGCCCCACTTCAGGAGATACAGCTCAGGAGGAATTGGTGGAGGCTGTGGGAATTTCTGGCGGCCTCCCACTGCTGGTTTGCTGGCTCAAAATAATCGACTGAGCCACACCCTTTGATTCACCCCCAACCTCTCTGCCCCTCACCGCTGCTCGCCTAGCAGAGGCCTACTCCGTTACTGTCTGGAACAACGGCCAGCAGGGGTATTTCTTGGGCCTGGTTTGGCAGTCACAGCACAGCAGGCAAGCCAGTGGAAAATACATCTGGTTGAAAAAACAGGAACCAAAAAAATAATAATAATAAAATCAAATATTTCCAATACTGTTAGTAGGAGGTTGGGATTTTTATTTTTTTTTAAATGTCAATGACTTTTTTGGAAAATCAAAACATTTTCAACACACTATACTGTCAGGTGGCCCCAGTGGAGGCCAGAGCGGGCCTTTACCTCCAGAAATTTGTTTTCCTCCAAATAAAGTTCTACTATAATTAATAATTTTTTAAGGATAAGGGAATTGTCAGACTGGATCAGGCCAATAGACCCATCTAGTGCTGTCCCTGACGGTGGTCCGTATCAGCTGCCTCAGAGGAAGAACCCCTGCAATAATGGAACAATCTGCCCTACTGCCCCAGGAAAATTCCCTTCTCTTGCCAATAGCTAAAGGGTGGATTATGTCAGGAGAGTTTGTATTCCTTCCCAAACACTTGTGTTGGCTTTGGTTTAATTTTTACTGGCATAGCCCTGGATATTCTTGTTATCAATATAAATATCTAGTTCTTCTTTACATTCAGTGTTGTTGTAGTCCTGTCTGCCCTGAAGAAGATCTCTGTGTAGCCTGAAAGCTTGTCCCTCTCACCAGCAGAAGCTGATACAATAAAAGATATGAGCTCCCCCACCTTTTCTGTCTGGTTCCTCTTTAAATCTTTAACAGCATGTTCCAGTGATAATTCTCCATAATTAGTGTTCCAGTGGATAATTCTCCATAAAAAGTGGCCCAAGTGTACAGAATGGCAACACAGCTTGAAATGTATCAAGCATTCATTTTCTATGAATATGGAAACTCAGTAACTATCAGTAGAACAGTACAATTAAACATGAGAAAGGCCTATTAGGTTATCTAGCCCCTCCTCTTCTGGCAGAAGATGAATAGGTTTGGCATGAAATGTGTAGATTATAGGGTGCTGTAGCTAGTGTATTTAGCTCTGGGAAGTTTGTAGTTTTAACTAGACTATGTAGCAACTAACGTACACAGAGCCAGATCCTCAGCTGGTATAAATCGCATTGTCTTGAGTGGAATTATGCCAGTTTATACCAGCTGAGGATCTGCTCAAACTCTTTGCAGAATGTTGTCATAGTATGGTAGCATACAGGCAAGAGAAATTGAATAGAAAACAGGAGTCGATAACATTTGTTTATAATTTTTGTAGTATGATAGTGCCTGGAGGCCCCTTCATTACCAAGGCTCTCCTGCGTTAGGCATTGCACACACATAACACAAAGATGGGCAGTATCTCAAAGAGAGTACAACCTAACATATGACAAGAGTCAACAGTGGGGAATGGCACGGGGTTACAATGAGATCATTATGATCACAGCACACCCGCTACCAAGCCACTGTCAGTGTTTGGTAGGCAACCGGGAAGAAGTGTTAAATAGCATGGGAGATGATACTCATTCGTAGTCTATTACTTTGCCGGCTGCATACAACAATGTTACAAAATGTAGGAGCGAGATTAAGGTTAGACAGGGAGTTAAACCTGGCTAGGATTATAGTGAGTGAGGAGGGCTTATATGGCAGTAGGGATCTGTCTGGATCCTTTCACTGTTTGTTCTTAGAGGCTGTTGGATGAGATTTGCAAAGCTAGCTGATCTGGACTCAAAATCCCCATTAATATTAATACAAACAGTGTCAAAATCTCATAGGTAGTTTTGAAAATCTCTGAATTTAACAATTTGGGATTTTTGTATTTTTTTGTAAAGAAAGAAGAATATTGTTTCTAGATGCTGGCTGGACTCCACCAAAACAAACTCTCAACCTCCATTTTTTGCCTTTTAAAGATTGATAAAAGCACATGGGTTTCTTACCTAATATTGCTAACGTTGTAATGTCTTCATCATGACAGGAGTCAGGAACACATATACCAATACTGTAATCAAACCCTTCCTGGAAGACATAATTTTCCTTAGCACACTTTGCCCAAAATGTTTACAAACAACATAGGCTGAGAGGTAGAGGCCTAGGCAGAAGATAGACGATAAGGGAATTAGATTCCCTAAACCCACAGAACGTCAATGGAATTTGAGTACTCCTTTGAAAATCCTAGCCCTAGTCAATATTTACAACATATCTGTGGAGACACGTTCCTCATATGATTGTGTTTGGTCCTTGCTTTGGTATGCACCCGAAAAAAGGCACAAGGTGCCCCCAAACACACTACTGTGTAGGGACCAAACGCATTCCAGGCCAGCACCACCCAGAGTACCAGCCACGCCAAAAGGGCCAAGGAAAAGGTATTGCCATAGCCCTGTTCCCCAGTGTAACTGGCTAGCAATGGAGGGGAATGTATGTGGTACCCAGGAAAAGGTGGTGAAGGCGCAATGCTTCCCTGAGCACTGTGACACTCCAGGAGGTGTTAGTGTATCTGCCCTAAAGGGAAAGGGTGAGGTGACTTCCTATCCCTGTGAAGAGCCAAAGGGGTTGAGTGGGAGTCTTTGTAGCTGGCGACATTCCCCAGAATAAAAGGCAAAATAAGGCAGCAGTCATCTAGGGTGACCAGATTGGATGGGGGAGGAGGGTGATAGGTACCCGTATAAAACAAAACCCTAAATATTGGGACTGTCCCTACAAAAACGGGACATCTGGTCACCCTACAGCCATCTCATATCCCCAGAAGGGTGTGAGGCACTGGGCTTAGTAGATAGCAGGAGAGGACTCACTAGACAATTGCCCATTCACCAGAACAGTACAGCAATAGTAAAGTTCTGGAGTAGCCTGGAAGGGAGTCGCCACAGCTCAGGCTGGATGATCTTTCACCCGTTCTTGCTGCGGACCTGGCCTGATGTTCAGATTTGCTAAAATCTGATCCCATCATTGGTTTTGGGTGAGTTCAATGTTCTTGCCAAACACTCTTCACTGGCCTAGTGTTAACTCCACTGTGATAGTCCGATTCCAAAGTAGGTGGCTACATTCCACCAAACTAAATTCTTCCTGCCAATTCAGTCAGTATTTCCTGTTCTAAACTGTTGTGCAGAGTTGATGTGTTGGATTCTACCAAGGCAGCGACTGCATCTCGGTAATGGGTCAAGTGATCCCTTGCTTGCCTCAAATGGATTTTTGTGAGGCTTAGCTAACTAATGTTAGCTCCTCTGAGGAAAGGTGCTGTAGAAAAGCAAAGTATTAACACAATCGTTATAATGCACTATCAGATTCACAATAGTAACTAAAAACAAACAATGCAAATGTCAGACAAAGAGCAAAATTGTAGTCAAGTATTTTCTTAATCATTTAGGACAATAAGAATAAATACAATATTTCTCTTGTCCATTCAAATTGAGGGATATTTATAGTAAACATGGAGTTTGGATGGTATTTAATCCTGCCATTTTGTTTTCCTTGAAAAACCACTTATCTGATCGAAGACATCAGCTATTAATTGTGTATTTATTGCTTATTAAAAAAGAATAATTCAATGAGTCTCTGTCAGGGTTCCCTCCCCACTCTGAACTCTGGGGGACAAATGTGGGGACCCCCATGAAAGACCCCCTAAGCTTATTTCTACCAGCGTAGGTTAAAACTTCCCCAAGGCACAAATTCCTTCCATTGTCCTTGGATGGGATTTTAGACAAAGATTCAGGGAAAGGACCACTTAGAGTCCTATTTTCCCCCAATATATTCCCCCCAAGCACCTCCATCCCCTTTCCCGTGGAGGACTGAGAATAATATCCTCTCCAATTGGTACATTTGAGCACAGACCCAAACCCCTGGGTTTTTAGGACACCAAAAATCAATCAGGTTTTTTTAAAAATAATTTTATTTAAAACAAAAGTAAAAAAATCACCTCTGTAAAATCAGGATGGAAGGTAAATTTACAAGGTAATAAAAAGATTTAAAATAAAGACAATTCCCCTCTAGGTTTAACTTCAAAGTTATAAAAAAAACAGGAATAAAGCTCCCTTTTAGCATAGGGAAAATTCACAAGCTAAAACAAAAGCTAATCGAACACCTTGCCAGGCTTACTTACACTTTGTAATCTTAAAGACTTGTTTCAGAATTGTCTCTAGGAGATGGATTTTCCTGCCTTTTTGCCTCTGAGAAAACACATAAACAAAGAGCACAAACAACCCCCAGATTTGAAAGTATCTTCTTTCCCCATTGGTCCTTCTGGTCAGGTGCCAACTAGGTTATTTGAGCTTCTTAACCCCTTACAGGTAAACTTCTGGTCAGGAGGAATTTGATATTACTGCATACATAACGGTTATTATCCTTCCCTTTATATTTATGACAGTCTCTATCAACTGATGATGCTTTGATGATACATTTGCTGTCTCCTGCATTTAAAATTTATGAATCCAACTATAACAGTGTTAAAAAAGAACTAGATAAATTCATGGAGGATAGGGTCCATCGATGTATCCTAGGCAGGATGGGCAGAGATGGTGTCCCTAGCCTCTGTTTGTCAGAAGCTAGGAATGAGTAACAGGAAATGGATCATTTATTTGATCATTACCTGTTCTGTTCAATCCCTCTGGGGCACCTGCCATTAGCCACTGTTGGAAGACAGGATACTGGGCTAGATGGACATTGGTCTGACCCAGTATGGCTGTTCTTATGTTCATTTTGAGTCATATTTGAACTTAGAAAATATTGAAAAGAGATAGAATTTTCTTATCTTCACTATGTTTCTTATACTGATTGGGGAAAGTATATAATTATTTTATTTATTTATTTGCCTTATGTTACACATTTGAAACTTAGGTCGACAAACAGTGCTAGGGGAATATCTCTACATTCAAATAACAGACTGGAGGCTAATTGACTTTATAGCAATCCCTAAAAAGATTTGTGATGGTTAAGGATGAGATTTCAGTGACTCCAGTATCCTTGGAAGTAAGATATTTGGAATTCCACATTGTTCATTTTGCTGTTATTTCGTCCTCTCTACTACCCCTATCTCCATTTGTCTAGTTGGGAAACCTGCCTAACACCTACACTGTGACTCTTTGGAGTAGGGACTATCCTCTTTGTTTCTTGTTTGTACAGTGCCTAACACAATAAGGTGCCCGTCTTCATTGAGATTCCTGCTCATCCTATACAATAAAAGGCCAGAGGATGTTTGTCCGAAGCCATCATGCGCAGTAGAGATGGCCCGAACAAACAGCATGCTGGGAGTTATAGTTCGGCGGCACAAAATGGCCACAGTGCGTGCGCCGCTGCAAGCCGTACAGACGGCTCGGACAAACAGCCTGCTGGGAGTTGTAGTTCGGCGGCACAAAATGGCCACCACGCGTGCACTGCCACGAGCCGTAGAGACGGCCCGGACAAACAGCATTAAGCACTTTGGCCCGTGTACACGGGCTGTTACACTAGTTACTGTAATAAGTAAATAAAGGCAAACAAAGACAGCATACATCACACACTTGCATAATCTTTTATATTTTAGTTTGGTCGAAAATTAACTTAAATTTGGGAGCCTTTTTTGCATGTAGAATCCACTGTATCAATCCTTTGCAGGTGCAGAATTCCTAATCAGAAACCTATCCATTTTCAAAAGAAGCGTAGGAATGAAGATGAGTTATTACTGAAATTTAGTCAATTATTTTCTGTCAATAAACTATCAGATGAAGGCTAAGGGGGCAGCTGACTTAAAATTATTGTAATCATATGAATTCTCAGACAAAATCTATTTAGGCAGAATTTATGGTTTTGTAGTTCAGTTTGTAAACTCTGTGAGACAGGAACTGTCTTTTTTGTTCTACGTAGGTCTAGAGCTCAGCCTAATGAGGTCCTGATCTATGACTGGGCTCCTGGATACCACCACAATTCAAATAAATAATAATTTCCTGAAATCCAATTCCAGTCATTATGTTTGCATACTGATGGGCCTGATTCTATATTCCTTGCATACTCAGTTGACGTCCGCAGGGGTTTGGTTTCATAGCTAACTGCAGGATCATTTATGTAACTTTTTAGTCAACTGTAGCCCACCAGTATAACATCAATCAAAATAAGATAGTACTTGAAAAGAGTATACCTGCTGCACTTGCAATTTGCAGTATTGTCCTTGGAATTTACCCGAAGGCACCTTGGCAGACAGACATTCAGTGTAGGATCCCAGTCTGTCTGTATTTCCACCACGGATATTGCTACCAAGTTTTCCCAAAGAATCATACACTGAAATTTAAAAACAAATATACTAAGTAAATAAAGGTCCTTAGACAAAGCTGGGAAGCTCAAGCCAGTTTAAGAGGTACACTGCCTGCCATGTATCCCATAGGAAATTAACATGTCTTTAAAAGTCAGGCTGTCCAATCAGAGAACTCTTTGATAATACGAAGTATGGTATTGACCTGACCACTGTCTTGCGCTTGAACTAAAATTTAATCTTGACCTAGTTTCATTAGTTATGAAATAAACTCTATGGCAACCACAATTTTGTTTCTCAGTGTCATCTGGGGGGGAAAAATCATGTGCATGCCCCAGTCTGAACTGTTGTATCCCTCTGTCCATAAAATTATTGTAATCATATGAATTCTCAGACAAAATCTATTTAGGCAGAATTTATGAGGTGTCATAAAGAAGCCCAACCTAAAATAGCTTAAAATAAAATGACATCTTTAAAGCCCAATATCACAGAACACTTCAGGGCTAAAAGAAATTTCTGTGCATCTCCAGCACTGAGAATCTAGGATTAACCCATTGAAATGAGGAGAAATGCCAGCGGCAGGTTTTCAAGGTGCTTCCAACATACATCATAGAAAACTGCAAAATAATGTATTTCATCTGCCATCATGTTACCTTCCTAGAGCTGGGTCCTGTAATTGAATATGCTAGTACAGACACCCCCGGAGCTCTGTGAAACAGAATGTTAGGGTCTGTGCTAATACACGGAACTGCAGGATTAAAGCTGTAGTGAGACGATTGAGTAGGATGCCCATCTGAAGATGGCAAACAAGATTTGATCCTAAACAGAACTGTTTAAAGGAAGGTTTACAGCAGAATTTCCCATTAAAGACATTCCTTGCTATAGTACTAGTGGTCTTTGAGAAAAGGATGGTCCTAATGGAAGGATGGTCCAAAGACTGGGACACTAGCCTGTGACTTAAGAGAACTGAATTCCCAGCTCCACTACAGAGTGCCTGTGTGACCTGGTCTCTCTGTTTTTCAATGACCCCATCTGTCAAATGGGAATAGCTTTGGGAAAATGGGAGATACATCTCTACCTCACAGGGGTGTTGTGAGGATAGGTACCTTAATGGTTGTGAGAAGCTGAAATAGTATGGTACTAGGGACCATATAATTACCATATGTAGGAAGATCACAGTTAAATTCCTACTTCTTGAATTCTGTACCCTCACCATTTATATCTGAGATCAAAATTGCCTCTGTGGGTTCTTAGAAATACAGAAACAGATCAGCCTTTCCATCTCTGCTCCTAAGTTTTGTATTGTGGTCACTAGGTGGCATAGCCCAATTTCATCCTTGTAAACATACCAAAGGTAGAAAAATGTACTTACTCGTTACTGCATACGCTTTTGGTTCCACTGCATTGAGGTCAGAAAGAAATTGATTGGTGTCTTCCAAACACCTTAGAGAAACATTTCTTACAGGAGAAGCATAAGGTATTAGAGGCATAAGAAGGAGCATTAAAAAGGAGAGCAACATTTCTCTGTTTTCTCCCCGGCTCTTCACTTGTGTCCCTTAAATATATGTCACGGCATATGTAAGGAACACTAGTACTTTCATATAGGTCAGAGGAAAATGTGATACTTCCTTCTTCTTAATCTGCATAGACATGACATGCTTTCTAAAACAGCTGCAGAGCGACAGAAATGTACAAGCGTGATACACTATTTACATGCCTATTTTTTGTTGAATAAAAGAACTCTCCAGTTTCTATGCCCTTCCAGCCACCTGCCATCCATTAGCTATGCAGATCAAAACTGATGTTCAGTCTGGACACTGCTTTTAACCATGTTCTTTGTGTGTGTGTGTGTGTATGTATCTTTTTACACACACACACACACACACACACACGCCACAACTCCCCCACACATGGTGCCAATGTAGTGCTTACTAACGTAAC
Organism: Sternotherus odoratus; assembly: GCA_032164245.1. Taxonomy (NCBI): domain Eukaryota; kingdom Metazoa; phylum Chordata; order Testudines; family Kinosternidae; genus Sternotherus; species Sternotherus odoratus. The sequence goes on from JAVMKO010000007.1 coordinate 89,043,256, forward strand.
CCTCCTGTGAGGCTCCAAAAAGTGCTGGGTTCAATATCTAGTGGTTCCTCTTAACAATAAGAAACAGAAGCAGCTCAAGGCCCCATCCAGTAATCTGGGAAAATTTACTATCACCACCTTTGGGTGCCTCTAAAAGGCCATAGTTCCGCAATCGCACTCACCGAGACGAGTGTATACCAAAAAAGAGCTTTTATTAAAAGGGAACCCAACATCAATTGGGGGCAAACATCACAACCCCATTCAAAAGCATGTGACCATTAGCAAATCTAACCTCATAGTGCATTGATCAGCATCCTTTGCCTTGGTTTCCCATTTGGCAGTGGGAAAGTCCAATGATTGAATGTTCCTTTAACACAACTCTCCCTTCTCCCTCCGCTGCACCCCACTTGCAGTTGGTGATCCGTAGCTAATGAAAACCCAGAGTCCAGAGATGCATTCTCAGGGTTCACCTCCCACCCTGGGAGGAGGCAGAAGTGGCATTGAGTAATACCTCTGCTGCTGCTGCCACTGTCTCGCTGTCACCGCTCCCAGCTGTCTCATTGGCACCACTCTCTGCTGCTGTCATCTTTCTGCTGCCATCACTACCTGCTGCTGTGAAATCACATTCTGAGGTTCCAGCACACCCCAGCTCTCTGTGACCCTCACTGCCGGTGCAGCTTGTGTTGTCCTTCTCTGGTCTCACACAAGGTCGAAGGATTAGCCCCTAGATTTGTTTAGCAAATAGCCTAGCTGAAGTTGGCGTATTTTAGGTTGACTTAACTGGCCATCCACGTGGTGCAAGTCAACTGCTGCCACTCCCCCATTGACTCGCAATCTGGAAAAGGGGTAAACAGTTAAGTGGCAAAGTTTGCAGATGATACAAAATTACTCAAGGTAGTTAAGAGAGCTAACTGTGAAGAGTTACAATGGGATTTCACAAAGCTGGGTGATTGACAAGAAAATGGCAGATGAAGTTCAGTGACAAGAGACCGGCAGCTGGAACCCCAGACTGGCACCAGCCCCACTCAGCCCACTGCTGGCCTGCGGTTCCCTTCACCCAGGCAGACAGTGGGGAGTGCGGGGCCAGCGACCGGGACCTCAGCGGGCAGCAGCGTGCCGTGGCATGTGTGCCGTAGGTTGCCAACCCCTGGTTATATATAGGCTTATAGAAACGTCTAAAAAATGTTAAAATGTATTACTGGCATGCGAAGTCTTAAATTGGAGTGAATAAATGAAGACTCAGCACACTGCTTCTGAAAGGTTGCTGACCTCTGATCTATCCCCTTCCTTTGGCACACATACCGTAGGTTGCCGACCCCTAGGATAGATAGTACAGTAAATATCATAAAGCCTCTATCCATGGTAAACCTACTCCATGGAATACTGCATGCAGTTCTGGTCACCGTATCTCAAAAATAAATAAAATAAAATAAAAAAATAAAATAAAATAAAAATCAGACTTGGAAAAAGTACAGAGACGGGCAAAATAAATAATTATTAGGGGTATGAAACAACCTCCAGATGGGGAGAAATTAAAAAGACAGACTGTTCATCTTAGAAAAAGTGATGACTAAAGAGGGGATAACAAAGGGCTATACAATCATGAATGTTGTGGAGCAATAACATAACACAAGAACCATGGTACACTCAATGAAATTAATAGGCACAAGGTTTAAAACCAGCATAAGTACTTCTTCACACAAAGCACATTCAAACAGTGGAATTGATGGCCAAGGGATGTTATGAAGGCCAAAACAACATCTGGGTTCAAAATAGAATTAGATAAGTTCATGGAGGATATAGCCATCACTGGCTATTAGCCAGGATGGTCAGGGATGCAACCCATTGCTCTGGGTGTCCAGACTCTGACTGCCAGAAAACTGGATATTGGGGTAGATGAACAATCGGTCTGACTCAGTATGGCCATTCCTATGTTCTTAACTTCAGTATATGATGGTCTTGGTCTATGGGTTTCTGTGGGAGAAATCTCCCACCAGGCCAGAAAGCAGCAATGGTATTACATCTCCATTACTGCTAGTACAGCTCGGAGACTTCATTAAATCCCCCAGTTTCTGCATCCCCAATCCATGGGGGCAATGGTCCGGGAACCTGTATAGCAGTAGAAAGCTTGAAAAATGTTCTGATGTCTACAGAGTGTTTTCATACTATATCTATTGGGCATAAATAAGCATAACAAGTAAAAGGGACCTTAATTTCAGAACCTACTGCTCCCCAAGGTCATAGAGCCCATGCATCATGACCATAATAAAAAAGTCACAGTGACAGGCATGATGAACTCCAAAGTGCTTCCTCCTGAAATGTAAAATCCATACCTGCTCGTTGAGGATCTCTTTATTCTCTTTTTTTACCTTTTATGGTTAGAGTTATTGTTGTCACTTAAGCATAGAATAAATATTACCCATAAAACTGCATTAGGTACATAAAATCCATAGAGAGGAAAGCATAAGGGATTGGATTGATTAGGAACTTGATAATTGAACATACTATCAGGATCCCAACAAGGCCAATCAGGACCAAGAGTCAGAGCAGGGCAAACCTGAGGCTGGGAGTAACGGAGGCGTTCATACTCAGGCCAGGGTCACTACCACAGCTCGGTCTGAATCAGATTTCAGGGTCCCAATCAGGAGGCAAAGTCTAAGTCAAGCCAAAGTCAAAGCCAGGAACAGAAATGGTCATGACAGCTACATATAAATCAACATGAGAAATTAAAAGCAGGGGTATTCAGGGACGAGTTTTGTGAACCGGGGACTCTTCCGGGGACCATAGTTTGCCCAGGCACACAGCCCCTCCTCCCGAGATGTCTGGTCACCTTAATTTACAGACTCGGCCTTTTTCTAGTCAATTTGATTTGAACCACTGTTATCTGGGCTGAGTGCGCCCCGATTGCTTGAAGTGGGTCTTTTACATAATGTGTGTTCATCACAGCTGACTGTGTAATGCAAAAACCAGTCATCCTAGAATCACTGTCTGTAGGACTGTCCTGGTCAATGAGCCCCACAGCCCACTCAGTAGTTTGGATTCCATGGTAGCATAAATGGACCTTTGAAACAGGGAATAAAGTGTACACTGGGTAGTTTTTCACCATGGGCCTATTTTAGGAATGCATGTTTGACTGGGGAAGGAAGTATATCTGACAGAGAAGAGAAATGATGCCATTTTCTCAGGATAAGTGACTAGAAGACTTAAGAATAGCCTGGCTTGGTGGATCAAGACTGAAGAAGGTGGCCACGACCATTCAGGGTGACCAGACAGCAAGTGTGAAAAATCAGGACAGGATTGGGAGCGGGGGGAGGGAGGGGTAATAGGAGCCTATATAAGAAAAAGACCCAAAAATCGTGAGGGTCCTATAAAATTGGGACATCTGGTCACCTTACAGCCACCACAGGAAACACCTCCATGGAACTGCCCTTGAGGAACAGAACATCCTGGAGGGCTACCCCCGGGGACGGTATGTCCTGAGATATGAAAGCTTTCTCTTCTTTGGTGTAGATAAGCATCCGGAGATGGAGATATTTTCCTGACAAGAAGGAGTCCCCCGCCCTAACTTGTGCTAAGAATGTTCTTAATAGAATGTCATCTGGCATATTTCCACCTGGAAAAGGTTGACTACTTTTCTAGCCTTCTTCCTTCAACTTGGTGATGGAAGGGGGAAAAAAAGAAAAGAAGAGAGCTGGAGAACTGCTTTGAGGATGAGGATGACACACACAGAGATGGAATGGTGGGGGAGCTATTATGGTATCTTCTATCTCGTCTTAAAACTACGTGCGTGCGTATATTATATATATATAGAAAACCAAAGTCCTATTTATTTAAATAGCAAGTATGTTACGGACAGTGAGAGGCTGTATTTCCAATGCTGTCTTACCAATATCTAGAAGAAATCTAGAAGAAATGCCTCTAGGAGTTAGGGTTTTGTTCAATCCTGGTCTCCCATTAAACATCTGCTGAAATTACTACCAAGGAATTTTCAATTCTGCCAACCTGTGGTTTTGACTAGCGCCCATTATCAAATATCTGAGTTCCACCCACTTCATATATTGGCAAAATGAAATCCCTAATGGACAATTTGTGGCAGATTCTTTGATGCACACATGCGCGCTTGGAAACTGGACTGTGACCACCACACTCATTTCACAGGGCCTATCTAAAACTTGGAGCCACTGCTAACCTGGCAATTTTTTACCCTGTACGTACTGACATAAAACCATTGGTTCAGGGTTTCTCCTTTGTAGGTGTACAATAATGGAAAGGGAACAGACAACAAAAAGTATTAATAATGCCTGTGCAAATTTAACCTTTATTATCTGTTCACTGTATACAAAACACCATTGCTGCATAGTGATAACTTATTTGCTGTACAGTTGACAGTGCTTATCAACAAACAAGTGTTAAAGAGGTATACACTTAACAAAAGGGCAATGATAGCCAGTGCACATAACTGACAAAAACATACCAGGAACCTGCAACTCCGGCTATAAGCTTTAGCATACAGAAGTACTGCATAACCACCTAATACTTAAGTAGTGTATAAAGGGGATAACAAGCATCTACTAATCAACCAAATTAGGAACATGGATGGAGAGAAAAGGTAGAGCTAAGGTTTCTGATATACAACACAGAGTGGCAAGAGGAATTTTTACATAGAAGCTCAGGATTCTAACTCTGTTAGAATTTAATGATAAATAACAGAATCTCACAAATCTTTAGGGGCAAAATGCACCACATTTATTTACATATGAAATGTGTTTAATACAGTTATAATGGACATAGTGTATAGTAACATTTGACAGCAGCAAGACTTTTAAAGAACCGAACAATTACTACAGTATATCATGCGGATATCTATATATACACAATTTTTTTTAAAAAAAGGTACAAAATTTGTTTAGGGATACATACAAGGTATAAAATGCAAAAGCAAACAAACAAAAATATAACTCTCACAGAGAACTATATATGAAAGGGACAGTATGGTACCTTTTCTGTACTTCAATAAAGCATAACCAGTAATATTAGGCATACTTTTTGAAATGACTGAACTAGTTTCAGATGGTCTGTGCTAATGTTGAAAGGCAAACTTTTACTTAAATAGGCTAGTGCAGGGGTCAGCCACCTTTCAGAGGTGGTGTGCCAAGTCTTCATTTATTCACTCTAATTTAAGGTGTTGCATGCCAGTAATGTTTTAATGTTTTTAGAAGGTCTCTTTCTATAAGTCTATAATATAACACTAAACTGTTGTTGTATGTAAAGTAAATAAGGTTTAAAGAATGTTTAAGAAGCTTCATTTAAAATTAAATTAAAATGCAGAAACCCCCAGACCAGTGACCAGGACTTGGGCAGTGTGAGTGCCACTGAAAATCAGCTCACATGCCGCCTTTGGCACGTGTGCCATAGGTTACCTACCACTGGGTTAGTGTATTAACTTTTTGACAGTTGTGGTTGGACAGAACATTGAGCACCAGAACATTTGGCATTAGCATATAGAGCTGGGAAATACCAACTCACACAGCCAAGGAATTAAACTATTTTCTTTCAAGAGCCAGAAGAAAGGAAAATATACAATGCTGTGTACGCGCTTCTATATAATGTTAAATAAATTATATAACAAACCCACTATAATTATAAAACGTATTTATCTAATTACATCTTATTTGTTTAATCCACAGCAGCCCAGCCCTTCTGTAACAATTTTAACTTTGTGTGACATTAAAGACCTCCTTGCAGGGCCTAAACAAATTATGTAGTGATTCCCAGTTGTCCAGTAACATTTTTTCAAAAGTGCAATGGTGTTCTAAGGAGCATGCACCCTGAAGAGTAAACATCTGGTATTTCTGGCAATACTGCCTAAACCCAACACTGTAGTCTCTATCGATGCGGTGACTATTCCTTAGGGAAAGATTTTCAAAATCCACCTGAGAGATTTAGAAGCACAAGTCCCATTGATTTTCAAAATCTTCCTTATACAGAGAAACACTGCTTTCAGGTGCAGTTTCAGTTACTAAACTTTCTTTCAGAAGCATTTCATATATAAAACAATTGAATGGAACTGAAGGAACTGCCTCGTATTAAGAACTCTGTTTTAAAGAAACTACAAAACAAACTAAACAAAAAACTGATTTTCCACTAAATATCAATACAAACACGTAACAAAGAGTAGAAAAATTGTTAGTTTAAATATATACAAACTCTTTTCAACTCAAATACTGTTTTAATGCTTATTGAGCATATGGACAATGAGGTGAAGAGGATACATTTATGTAGAATATATTGCAACAGCCTGAACCGTACTGTTAACACTATTATACGGAGAACTTCCTGTAACAAAAATGTCATTTATATTCCAATGTGGAGATGGATTTTTGCTTTTCAAATATCTGATCACTTTTCAGCTGAACTCAATCTTTTAGATTTAATGAAGGCCATGCCATGTGTTCTCATATGAGTATTTAAGGCCGCTTCCGTTTCAAATGTCTTTGCACACACTTTGCATTTTCGGTCTGATACCATGTTGTCAGATGATTCATCTTCATGATTGGGTTTATTTTCTTGTTGATTATCCTCCCCAGACCCGTTCTGTTTCGATACTGGCTGAGGCTCCTTCAGCTTATGTACAATGAAGAGATGCCTGGAGAGAGATACATGAGAGGTATAGCAGAGGCCACATTCCCTGCACTGATACGAAGAGCCATCAGATTTGTGCTGAGGGATATGTTCATGAAATTGAAGGAGATTTTCTGTTGTAAAGCCACACACAGCACATTTGTGGACTTTAAAAACATTTATCTTCAACTTCTTCAATGGCTGCGTGATTGCTCCTCTGGGAGGCCTGAATTCCAGTACAGGTTCTTCCAACTTACGCTTTGGACTGGGAACCTAAAAAACAAGAAAAGTGTATTTTATGCAGTCAAAAATACACAGTTCTTCTCATGAATATTCACCACTTGTGCACTTAAAAACCTTCCATAGATATGTTTAAATAACCTCCTTCTAAATCCAATCTCTCGAAATAACAGAAACCACCATCCATGTTAACAAGAATCAGTTTCTTAATATACTGTACAAGAGATTGATCTTGCTAGCTAGGTAACAACATTTGGTGCATTGTACGAACATTGATAAATGTTTTCCAGTATTACAGTATTAAAATATAATATTCAACAATACAGTATTGATAGAACGATATCCTAAATATATCCATCAGCACTTTAGTGCTTACTTTCAGAATCTCCATCTTAATGGCATTTGATTTTATTCCATGCATCATGATGATGACTGTAGATCACCTCCTGATTATTTGTGGCCAAAAGGAGATACTGGAGAAAGATGAATCACTGAGTACAATTTTTGATTACTAATCTACTGTCAATCTGTTTCTTCATTTTATTGCTCAAGAGGCAAATTTTTCAAAAATCCTTCACTTATCTGTTTGGCCCAGAGAATCCACATTATATTTCAAGGCTATATACCTAACATGACCCTATTTTCAAAAATGTTTTTAGAAAGGGGGAACAATTTCATGGCAACATTTTTTATTGTAGTGAAACAGTCACACAAAAATTCCCTTTTTAAAAAATGCATGCTGGTGTCACCACTATCAGCCTCTGACTCAAAGACATGTATATTTCTTAATGTATAGAATGAGTTGATCGTAAAACACTGAACAAATGTCATTAACATTTACGCTGTGCAACTCAACAGCTCTGAAACCATCCTACAGCCATTTTAGTTTTCTCTTCACTCCTAGTTTTCTCTTCACTTCATTGCACTCTACCATTTATTTCTGGTAAACACAAAGCACATTTTACTCAGTATGGAAATAAATTTAGATCAAAAAATTCAGATTTTTGATTGATGTAATGAAAAAAATAATAATGGGGCTATTCCAGGTGTCCTGAAATAAATTCCCAGACATCAAATGGAAAACGAGGCCTGTCTCAATAAAACCAAGATACTTCATATATACCATGAACATCCCAAGTTCTGTTTTTGGATCAGCATTCCTCTGGCCATGGGTTTGGTGGGGCCAGTTTGCAAGTAAACATATGTCCACATAACAAAACCACCATGAGTTATCAATAAATTGGAATAGCTGATAGAAGTCCTAGCCAACAGAACAATCAAGGAGACTGTGCTACCTTCTCACGTGCAGTGGTCCCTCCAGCATAGGATTAAGGCTCACTGACACAGTATTCTGAGAAAGGTTGTACTTCTAGCTTCTGCTTTTATCTAAGCTGTAGCTGTTTGGTTGATAAAGGATTTTGGTTTGCATAGCTTCCAACAGAGCGCCTTTAAAAAGGTGCTATAGCAACAACTCACCAAGAGATGGGCTGAATTCTCTCTCACTTGAAGTCTTTAAATCAAGACAAGATGTCTTTCTATTAAACATGCTCTAGTTCAACCACAAGCTATGGACCTGATGCAGGAATTGCTGAGTGAAATGCTTTGGCCTATGTTGAACAGGATATCAGATTAGACAATCATCATGGTACCTTCTGGCCCTAAAATCTATGTATCTATAAAAAGGTCTAACTTCACACAAACAAGAACGGACCAAAAAATTCATTGTTGGAAGAGGTACTCCTAAAGTGTTTACCTTTGTGTCTTCTTTTACTTCACTTTCTTCTATATTGGTTGATTCTGTCATTTCTTTCACATCAGGGTCTTTAATGCCATGCATCAATTGAATATGTTTTTCTAACATCAGCCGCTTAGTAAAAGTGCGTCTTGAATCTGGACAGTGCCTGTATAAGTGCAAAGCAGACATACATATGGTCAAATGTTTACCTTTTTTTTATAAACAATCTTCTTTAAAAAAAAAAAAGACAGATATGAAGTAGTGCATTATATCCAGGTAGCAGTGCAATTTGTTAATGAAAACACCAATATTTTTCTGACCAAGTTTGTATACAAAGTATTAAAAAATACCAAATACCGTATTAGTTAAAATTATTAGAGCAAATTAAGCTCTCTCTTTTGCTGTGGCTATCTCTGATGTAACATCCTAGAAGCTGACATACTGGGAGACAAAGTGAAAACTAAAGTATCTGAGCGCCTTCTCCCTCTACTCTTCTGTCCACATCACCAGTGGATAAATATAGACACACCCATTCTACATCTCCTCTCCCAATCACTTCACCTGGGCAGCAAACATCTCCCCTACAGTCTGAAATTGGATTCCAAATATCATTATTATTTGTTTTAGTAGTGCCTAGGAGTCTTATTTATAGACTAGGACCCCACTGAGCTAGGTACTGTAGAAACTTCTCAGTCTGACCTCATCCCTGGATTCTTCTTAAGTCTCTAGGCCAGATTAACTTCCCTGTTTGAACCAAACATCCCCTCTTAGCTTCCTTTCCACTTCACTTGTGCCTGCTGTTCTTTGCGTGCATCCAGGTTGGTCAAGAGAGCAGGCTTATCTCCCAAGTGACCTTGGATATTCTATAACATACCCCAAGTGATGTTTGATTTGGGGAGGGGAGTGTTCTAGAATGGTTCCTGGTAGGGGTGTGCCCAGAAGAGAACAGGGGAAAGAGCTATATGTCAATATTCTCTTTCAAATTCTCTCTCTTTTCAGGAATTAACATTTTCTATGATAATTACATTGCTAATTCAAAAAGGGCAATATTTTTATGATACAAACAGATGATTCTGACATTAAAATGAACACGCACACTACGTTTTCATTTAAAGGCTATGCAAGTCAAAATAGGAGCTCTTGATGCTCATCACGTGATAAATGGAACAGTGGCCAATCAGATCACACAATGAGTGACAAATGCAACGCCATACCACTTAATAGATCAGCTGAAATCAGCCTGAAATGGATTTAGAGTTTGGCAGATCTTGCCCAATAACTAAAGAGGTGACATACCCTATGCTCTATTTTAAGTCCATAAAGCAAAATGCTATATCAGTGGTTCTCAGCCTTTCCAGACTACTGCACCTCTTTCAGGAGTCCGATTTGTCTTGCATATCCCAAGTTTCACCTCACTTAAAAACTATTTGCTTACAAAATCAGACATAAAAATACAAAAGTGTCACAGAACACTATTAATGAAAAACTGCTTACTTTCTCACTTATAATTATAAAATAAATCATTTGGAAGATAAATATTGAACTTACAGTTCTGTGTATAGTATATAGAGCAGTATAAACAAGTCATTGTCTGTATGAAATTTTAGTTTGTACTGACTTCGCTAGTGCTTTTTATGTAGCCCGTGGTAAAACTAGGCAAATATCTAGATGAGTTGATGTACCCCTTGGAAGACCTCTGTGTATTCCCTGGGGTACCACATACCCCTGGCTGAGAACCACTGTGCTATATTGTACATAAGTGGGACAGTCTGGATACTCTGGTTGTCATTCAAATTCAGAGTTGGTTCATACATTTGTATAATAAATTCACTGATCTAACTGAATTAATTAGATGTTTGGTTTTGCATAAACAAGAAGTGCAGATAAACTGACAACAGCCTCTACTTTTCTCTTTATCTTTGTCTCCATTGATCTTAAAGAACATTAAAAGTAGAACTTACGAGCAGGTATAAACTTTCCTAATGCCTTTGTGTTTGATACGATTGTGGCGACACAGACTATGGGATGAACTGAAAGATTTATCACATTGTCGACAAGGATGTTTCTTCATTTGCTGTAAAGAAGGGAAAAAGAACAAAATATTAACTAGCAAGGCAATCAAAGGCAGTAGACATTTTCAATCTTTTAAAAATAACAAAGTAAGGTTACTTACCAAGATCTTTTATGAGTCACTGGTCCCAGAACAGTTTCTACACTGTGTGACCATTAAGAGGCATGCACACACCTACCAGCATTTTAAATTGTAGTTAAAAAAAGAGATGCCTTTACCCCCATTTCAATTCTTCTCTGCCACCAAAGACAGAGGGGGGAAAAGGGAGGATCAATTTGAATGTACATAGGCAATGTTTTCAGATAACTCCAGTTACTATTAAATAACCCTTTCTCCATTGCCAAATAGCCTCTGCAGATCTTCTCTCTGGTAGATTAACAAGCAGCAGACAACTGCAGGAGGAAGGATGAGGGAGACCTAACTGAAAACAGACTGAAGCACTGCTCTGCCAAATTTGATGGGTAGTGATTTCATCTCACAACATCGACTCACAAGAAAGATCCCTGAAAAGGCCTGAGGAAGGATGGGGTATAGAATCGCATTCCATTGTAGGACATAACCCTTCTTCATAATTTCGAGGATCTAATGGTTTTATATCATAGACTTTCATGTGGGAGGAAGTGGGAAATATAATCCCAAAAAAGAAGGAAAGAAGCAGAACAATTTGTGTCAGTTCACTCTGAGTTCTTGGGAGATTTTTTTCAAAACTGTACTTGCTTGGAATAGATGCAACTGCAGGTGCCAGCATAGAAGCCCTCTACTGTGTTGTGTTTCTCTAAAAGAGGAAGATTAATGGAATAATCTCTAGTGATGGTACTCCTAGTGAGAATGGCCAGAGGTCTCTACTATCTGAAGAACACTTCTTTCCATTCATGAGCTGCAAAAGCTCGAAGAACAAGCCATTATTAATGTTCCCGATAACTGATTTAGCATATCACCAATCCAAGAACTCAGCAAGTCAGTCCCTTAAACAGCAGGTCTATCATCTTGAGATTGCAGCAAAGACACTGCTCACTCATTGCACACTCAGAAGACTAGAAGGTTTACAATTAGAAGTTGATCTTCGCAGCCACAATTTAATTTTATTGACAGCTTAAACACTTCAGAAATTGATAAGTCAGTCCCCCACGGTCACCAGTGAAAGCTTCCTGCTCATCACAGGCACGTAGATTTTCTAAATCATGAACTATACCTTTCTGCTTCAAAACAGTGACTCCTTAGGTCGGTTTGATCAAAGACCTGGAACAGAGGATTGAAAGAAAAAGCCAAAAGAAAGCTGACAGATCTAATGCAGATCACTTTGACTTAGATGATCCTTCAGCTGAGCTAATTAAAACCAGGCTCCTGGTTCACTCAATCTATCCCCTCCCAACTAGGAGACTATCAGATCCAAGGACTCTTTGGGTCTGAATATGCAACAGATCTGAAAGTACTGGGTTGGACCCTAGATATCTAAATGAGTTGATATACCCCCATGTCCCATAAAAGGAAAAGCGCTCGGCCCATAAAAGGAAATCCAGATAACTCAAGCATTGAGCTGAAGTGCTCTGCTTTGAGGATGACTTACACTTGCCATTCAGGTTCAAGTGAGAGGATGGCACTGAGATACGTCACTTACCCAAGCCCTGCCTGGAGAATAAGGCTCCCCGAGGGGAGGGAGAGGAACAAAATAATCCTTTCATTACGTATCTCTAGCTAAAACTATCACTAATAACTAACCTATACTAACTAAATGCATAACGATGGGAAAATACTGTATACAAGATAGGAGAGGCATGTTCAACACAGACCCGCTCAGGCTCTCTCTCAAGCCAAGGTGACTGAGAAATAACTGATAAGGGTTCAACCAGGCATCCCCCTGTATTCTCGGTGTCTGGCATGAGGAAACATCCCGAGAATGTGCAGGCCGAATGGACACTGCTAACGGAAAATCTCTGATCAAAGGCTCAAAAGATGCATGTGCACCTGAACAGGAGCACCCGTAGGGACACTACTCAAAAAGGAAAAACTTTTTTTTTTTTGGTGGATTTTTTTTTCTAGTTTTTGACTAGCTCCAAACATTATTAAACCTAGAAGAGGCAATCAAAGATGCAGGAGGAATGCAACGTAGGTCTGTAATTTACAATAACCATACTCATCGGTCCAAAGAAAAAAATTATGTCCTCTATAACCAAATTGTTAAAGAAGTATGAGGGGACTGGAAAGAGAATAGTTTCTCATAAACTGATAAGTTTATGGAGGAGATGGTGTGATGGGATAACATAACTTTGGCAACTGATCTTTGACTACGGTAATAGATGAGTCTGGTGGCATATAATGGGAAGTTGGATGGGATGTGATCTAAGTTACTACAGAGAATTCTTTCCTGGGTGTCTGGCTGGAGAGTCTTGCCCACGTGCTCAGGGTTCAGCTGATCACCATATTTGGGGTTGGGAAGGAACTTTCCTCCAAGGCAGATTGGCAGAGGCCCTGGAGGTTTTTCGCCTTCCTCTGCAGCAAGGGGCATGGGTCCCTTGCTGGAGAATTCTCTGTATCCTGAAGTCCTTAAACCAAGATTTGGGGACTTCAATAGGTGAGACTGATAGATATAGGTGAGAGATATATTGATAGAGATAGGTGAGAGATATATTGCAAAAATGGCTGATTAAAATTCTGTGGCCTGTATTGTGCCGGAGGTCATAATGATGATCATAATGGTCCCTTCTGACCTTAAAGTCTGAGTCTATGAGAACCAGAAATCAGTTTAGCTGACTCAGAAAATTTTCATAGGAATGTTTTTCAGTCATTCCATCTGTTCTTGAACAACCTTTGATATTGACTAAATGACCCTACAATTAACTGAGGGCGATGAGAGTCTTTCAGTAGAAATTTAAAAAGCTAAGCAACGTAAAAGGAAATGGATATGAGAACAGGGAAGAAAAATATAGAGCACAAAACTGAAATAATCAGAAAAATTATCACTCTATTTACAAAGGTCTATTGAATTTGAAAAAAAACCCCAACTGTTTCTATTTTAGTACTAATTCATTTAATTTGGAAACTACAGTAATTTACCTTTCCATGCTCTTTCCTCATGTGGGATATGTACACATCTCTCTGAGTGAAGAGTCGATCGCATTCCCAGCATGTCCAGCCAGGGTTGGTTACTTTTTTGGGTTCTGCTTTCTTTACAGGAGAGGGAGATTTCTTCTCCAGCTTTTCTGTTCCGTTGATGGATTTTGTATCCTCTTTGTTGTGACTGGCTGAGTTTTGAGTTGTGGGTTTAGAGCTCAGGAGCAAATTTATACCCAAGTTTGGTGGTCCCTCAACACTTTTCAATGTTCCATGCATAGACTAAAATATAAAAAATAAAAGTGTTAGAAAAGAGTTGCTATTGGTGTGGCTAAATGTAAAAAATTATCTGACTAAAGGCTTTACTCCATTCTATCCCTTGTGATATAAATCTATTAGATCACTTGGAATATAAGGACACTCAAAGAATGTTTAAATAAAAACAAGGTTGTATTACAAACAAGCAACATAAAAATGCATAGACAAAGTATAGTTATCTTCAATGGCTGAATACAGTTACATTAAAGTGAAGCTGTGGGAGTGAGAGGTTTAACTTGCTTTTTTTGGAGGGAAAGAGCTTCCTAAAAAGGCCTTCTTTATCCTGATTAAATTTTCATTTTACTTGCACAATAAAGTGGGTCAGTCTTCCCTAATGTGACCACCTGATATACAGTCTAGCTTATGGTTTCCTGTAAACATATTTGCATTGACAGAGTTTGGGCAGCAATACTGGGAAAGAGATACAAGTAAAGATGGCTTTTGAAAGATTAGATAACTCAGTTAATAATCCTTTTCAACCATTCATTTCCCAATCAGGAGATTACCTTCACATATGAAAGTCTTGCATTCCAATTGCCAGTGTTCTCGTGGTCTCTTACACTGTCCATTACCTTTGCCTTGCTGGTTTCCATGTCCAGCCACTCCAAATATAATCATCCTATCTTATAGCTGGCTGAGCAAGTAGTCCCAGCAGCCAAAACCATTCAATACATTGCTGAACCAGCAGCGGAAACTGATACTGGGATATAAATCTGATATTTTAGCAAAGCCAAACTATCCCAGTATCAGGCTTTTCTTTGTAGGATAACTAGATGATTCCCATGGACTGTTTGCCAGGTACTTCACAAATGTCATATTCAGCTGTGTTGTGGGACAGAATTGTCTTTCTGCTTAAGCGGTCTCTACAGAAATTAATGCCATTTACTTACAAAACCAAAATGTTTCATTAAAAAACGGTGACTAAAAAGATAAGGTGCTTTCACTTCACCCATTTGACATCCAAAAAGAAGAACGGTTCACTCTTTTTAGCGTGACTAAATAAGGTACTAGCTAATATAATGAAATCTATTCCCACTACAAGTTGACAAAAACCTCTAAGAAAGGCAATGAAAAAAAGACATTTCTGGGGTGTGGAGGAAAGGTGTAAAAATGGTTGCTCATTTTGAAATATTCTGCACATTTTTAACTTAAGAGAATGTTAGCTATCAGAGTCAAATGTTTTATTCTTTACATACCAAAAACACTACATTAACAGAACATTAAAATTGCAAAGTCAAGCACTTAAATGGCTGCCCAGGCAACCTTCATTCAGCCCTCTTGTTTGTATCCATTATGATTCAATCTTTAATTACATGATCACACATTATTTTTTCCAGAGAACCCTCAACCTCAATGAAATGGCTATAAGAATTTTTAATGTGAACAAAACAACATATTATTCTCCAATGTTGTTCTTAAGAATGGCTAAATCATTTTTAATTAAATTAAAAATCAGCCTGAGGCATACAAATTTCAGCCCAAAAGTAAAAACATAGCAAAGTCATAAGCAACTAAAAACAGGGCCTTATATTGGAAAGAGCTAGGCAATCTTAACTATACATATAGTCAACTATACGTTAACTATATGTATAGCTATCTACTTCACCTCTGCTTTAAAACCAATTGGTTTCAAATACTGAAACAATACAATACGTATATAACTATATATGCATGTGTGTGTATATGCCACTATTTATTCCTGTTTAGAACTGAAGAAGATGTACACATCACAAAAAGGATGCTTTCACTAAGTTGCTAAGGAAAGTATATCCCCTTGGTTGAGCAAGACAATGATTTAAGAGTTAGATAAGACGGCAAGTAAAAGGTCGCTTAATAAACATCACTGCAGGATAATAATAATTAAGTATCCGGCAAAATGCAACAAGATTATGAAATAAATTCTCACAGAAAATGTGTCACGGGTCTTAAAATGGGAGCTAACAGCACTAAACACTGAAAATACTTTGTCCTCACTTCTCAGAACATCTTTTGTCATCCCATACATTTGACAAACATTAAATTCATGTTCACAAAATCATTTTCAACTATAGGATAAAGTCACCCTGAACTAAGAGCAGATACATAACCTGAAGACAGATGTATGAGAGTGCACTTTACAATGGCATAAATGATGACACAAGGTACAGGGCAATGATGAATCACACCCTTGTAGTTTAAGGAATCTAAGAGTTGCTAAGACCTCCTGAGCTTGAAAAACAAGGTAAAGCAATATATTTAAAATAAATGGCTAACAAGTTGCAGCCTGTGGGGGAGAGGGGAGGGCTTATTGTCTCTTAACACAGGTTGGAGGGATAATAGCCAGAGTTCTCCAAAAAAATCATCTTATTATGAAAATATAGTTATGAGATATTCTGTTTTATTTTACCTTCTAAGGGTATATATATTTCTGCATCCATACAAGTAGCACAATGCTTCTCTTATCTGAGTTCTGAGTACAGAAAGCTTGATATTGTAATGAGCTGAGCACCATCAACTCCCAACTTACTTGAGCAAGAGCTGATGATATTTAGCACACACTGTAGGAGATGCCAACACTTAGCAGGATAGAGTCCATAAATCTCACTGTAACCAGTATTATTTTTATAAATATAACATATGTAGTACACACACTCACTGGCAATATATAAAATACTAATGTCACACAGAGAAATCTAGTTAGTGAATAGAACATATAGAATCTATATTTTAACTGCTTAGAGATATTAACCAAAAATTACTCTCTAGAAATAATTACCACCTATTACGTTCAGTAGTTTTTTCATAATTTTGTGCTTTTCTGAGATGATTTTGTGTAAGGCTTTAAACGTGACAAATGCTGTGCAAGAATTCAAATGAAAGGAGATGCCCACACACCTTGATATGATCCATCATAAGTTGCTTCTGTGCATATAAAAGAGAACAGTCCGGACACTTGAAAACAGACACCTTCTGGTTTTCAATGTGTTGATCAAAGTGGCGATACAGCAAGGGTTGCAGGGTAAACACTGTGTCACACATGGAACATTTATATATTATTCTAAAAACAGAAGAAGTTCAGTAAATAAAAGTCAGTCATCCTGATCATTTATCAGCAGGAATCACTGTTAAATTTCTTCTCATCACAGGTGAGACCAAATGTATACATACATGAACATATTGGCCTGTTGTGGAAAATCAAAAATGAAAATGACACAAGAATAATCCTCAAAGTGGAAAGTAAAGCAGCACTCAAGAAAAACAGATTTAAAATCCAAAACCAATGACACATTTACACCTATTATAACCGTTATGTATAAAACCAGCAAATGCTTCTGACAAGATTTTCCAACATATATATCTTTAGATCAGGGGTGGGGAACCTCCGGCCCACGGGCCTTATACGGCCCGCCAAATCATTTTGTCCGGCCCGCGGTGCGGCCGGGGACGCGCCGCAGCCACTGGCCAGGGACGTGTGCGGGCCGCCAGGCGGGGGCGGCTCGTGCCTGAGGGAGCCGCTGGCGCGGCCACCATTAGCCAGGCGGCGAAAGGAGGAGCCGTGGGGAACCGACGGTCAAAGGGGTATGGGGGGGAGGCTGGGCTGGGGGGCAGGCAAGGGGGCGGTGGGGGAGGAGGCCAGGCTGGGCGGGGTGGACGAGGCATGGGTGCGGGAGGGAAGGAGGTTTGGGGGGCAGGGGGGGGGAAGGCTGGGCTGGGCGGGTCAGGCATGGGGGGCAGGAGGCTGGGTTGGGAGTGGGAGGAGGTTAGGTTCGGTGGGATGGGCCGGGCCAGGCAGGGGTGGGGGAGGAAAGGCGGTTAGATGGGGGGAGGCTGGGCGGCAGTAAATGAAGATCACCCCCTACACCCAGGCTGATAGCGGGAGCTGACTGGGGCAGGCAGCAGGACCCCGGCTGGCAAGGGGCCAGCGGGGGAAACCCCAAAGGAGGGTTCACTTTTGGCTTAGATGTGTCTTCTCAACTTCTTGAACTAGGAGTCCAATCCCTCCAATCTCTTTGATGCTGAAATTTCACTGGGAGGCAGCCAATTTGGTAATTAAAATATTTTTATCAACTACCTATTTCAAATCATTGTACTGAAATGAGCAAAGAACAGCTTCTACTACTGCTGATGCAAAACTGTTCGAAACAGCAAAAGTAAATTGTATAATTTTAAAAGCAAGTGAATCAACCTCCTTCCTGTATTACAATATTCTCATAAAGATGTTAACTACCAACAAAAGCACATTAAAATGAGTCAGCTGATGATTAAGTAATGCATAAATTCATCCAGACTTCATAAAAAGACTGGTGAAGAATCTAAGATAGTAATTAACAAGGACCAAAACAGGCTGAATTAGTAAAAGACATTGTAACAGCAGTCTCTGAAAGCAAGTTAAAAGACAACATAAAAAATGCTTCCTAAAATTAAGGAAAAATTATCAATTAATCTTGAAATGGGTATACCTCAGCAGAATTCTGACTTTGTCAAGCTCCCCACCAATAAGTAATAAACCGAAATGAAACTAGGATGCACTAATGAAATGGAAAGATCAAGTCAGTTCACGGAGAGGGTAACCCTCTGGTTTAAGTGAAAGAACTAAAGCTACATAATAATGGTTTGAGGCTGGTTGAATTTTGCCAATGATTCTTCAAACAACATGGAATGTTATGCGCTGGTTTTCTTTTCATGATTTTTTGGTTGTTCGTTTTGCCTATTTACATGTTTGGCTCTATAAGAAGTTATTTTAATTTTTAAATAAAAAGCATTGTCAAGATTGGTAGGTCCAAAATTTATCCTCTTTTTCATATATGTTTATAAAGCCCAAGTAATTCCCTTTATTTCTTCAGAATTGTTGTAATTTTTCTTTAGAAAAAGAAAAAAGAAAATGGCATTGAAAAAGGAAAAATAACATAGAAGCATAGGAACTGCCATATTTAATCAGACCAATGGGTCAAACTAATCTACTATCCACTGACAGTGGCAGTAGCAGCCACTTTATAGAAAAGTGTAAGTATCATCCCCAGACATTTTTTCATCAACACTTCTAAAATTTAATTTTGAAATGTCAATCATAATTTTCCAAATATTCAGTTGAATCTTCTAACTGGTACTGGTTGTATTTTGCCCCTAAATTACTGGAAGAGTAAACTCTGTGAAAGGGAAATCCTCAACTCAGGGCCCACTCAGAGCACCTGAGCGGAATGCTGGAGAGAGATGCAGTAGCACCTGAGCCCATAAAGCACAGGATGGGGAGAACTCAAGGATTCACATGGCAATGTGTTCTCCCTCTACCGTGTGCCACACCTGGAGCTGCTGTGTAGGTCTGTGCTTTAAAGGAGGTGCACACTCCCCATGAGGGCCTACTTCAGCAGTAACAAAACAGCAAGTTTAACATGGCAATATTTTATTCACAGCAATCTTCATTTTAATGTGAGAATATAAAGAGCAACTCATTAGCAAGAGTATTTGTAATTTTCATGTTGTCATACATTTTATATAGGAGATGTGTATTTCCATCAATAATAGATGGCATATCAGATATCCATATTTTGTGATGTGACCCATCTCTGATAAAGTGGTTTTATAAAGTTTATTATTAATTATAACCAGGTTTGGAAACTGAGGCACAGGACGGTTAAGAGACTTGAACAAAGTTATACACCACGGCACTAACCCTCCAAACAATTGTCACCCATGGCATCACACGAGACAGAACATTAGAATCCTGATTCCTGATATCCATCACTACCACTTAATTACATTGCTAGAAACTAAGAAAAGAATAAAATGACATCATTCTGATTCCATACTTTTTAAGTGAGAAAATGGCAGAAGTGGCAAAAACTAAAAGTTAATAGCCTTACTCTCTATAAATATATATTTCAGATAAAATCGTGTACATTATAAATCAGGAAAATGTATTAGGTCATCTAGGGTAAAGTTCCACAGCCAGTGACTTGAGTGGAAACTGTTTCAGGCCCCTAACCTATAAACTTGTGACTACAGAATTGTATATATTGTCAAATGGTGGAATATTATGTTAGTATTTTTAATTTGCTTTGTTTTCTGATCTTTTCTTTGTGTTTAAAGTAAATTAATCATTGAGTAATTACTTCACGTGTAATGGTGCAACACAGTACTCATTAGCAAAACCAGCTAATATTGATAGGAGAAAATAAATCGGCTACTGAGAATATTACACCTCTTTAAAAATATCAGATTCTTAATATTCTTAAACATTTAAGTTAAGTTAAAGTTGTTCTGCTTTTGCAGAAGTTCAAAATCCTCCTGATAGGAGTCGAAATTCCCATCATCTATTTTCAGAATAAACTCTACTAATTTAAATTGATAGTTATTCTTTATGGTATTCTGTATCGTGGTAGACACATGGATCCAATTCATTACAAAATATTTCTTTCAGCCACATTTTCAAAGTCAGGTATAGAAAACTGAGACATACATTTGTGAATCAAACAAATAACGTGAGTCAATACCAAATGTGTCTAGCTAAGGCCCTGATCAAACAAAGGACTAAAGCATGTGTTTAAGGATATGCTCAATCAGAACCTAAATTACTGTAGCCCCAATTCAACAAAATACTGAAACACCTGCCTTAGTTAAAGCTCATGAGTAGTCTAGTTGAGGTCAGGGAATTGGAGCCTATATGCATGCACATTCTAAATTTTCCTAAATATTATGCACCAACAACTGTATGTGCGAAATGCACTTATTTCAATCTGTGAAAATCTGGCCAAAAGAAATTCTAAAATTTTCCTTAGAACAAATAAACAAACAGATACCTGAACATCACATTAAAAGACAATTAGTAATTTTAAAAGTGTCTCGACTAGGACATGGTATTTCTCCTTCCAATAATTTATATTTCTATATAAATTATAATTGTGCAATAATGTACTAAATATAGTATACAGTCTAATGTTATTAATAGATTGGTTCCATAAATATTAATTTCTCCAAGATATAAAATGAGATTATCAATTTAAAAAACAAACAAAAAAAACCTTACTGCTACTCCTAAGAGCTCATATTAGCTACAAAGAAAAAGTCACACAGAGCTGTTAGCCCATAAAATAAATTAAACTATCCCTGATGAGAATGGGGTTTGTGTGTGGAGAATTAAAATTGAAAAAACCTTCCTTCTCCCTACATTAAAATAATCTCATTTGTACCTATTCTACCTAATGTGGTTTTTCATAAAACAGGTTAAAATGAAATTTAAGAAGTGAAATCATATCTTATTTTCAGCATCTGTTCTGATAAACAGACACTAGTAATACAATTATAAATCAAGCAATTCCACTAAATGCCAAGGGCATACAGTGGCTTACTTAATGCTCTATCTCCATTAGTTCCTGCAAACAAAACAGACTATATGAGCAGGTGACTGCCCCAGCTGCAAACGTGGTGCACATCTCTGTGTAGGGTGAAAACTCACCTCCATCCTAGGGTTTCACTTTTTTAACAAACAGGAACAATAAGGCATCTGTGAGTCCACTTCAAGCCTTCTGTCTAGGCTGGGCTGCTCCCAATGTTTCTAGTTCAGCTTGGACAGACCCTATCAAACTTCCCCCCCCCCGACACACAAAAACCCTGTGTCAGGAGAGCCAAGACCTGAAGCCTGTTTTCCCCTTCAGCCAGAGGAGGGTCCTTCATTCATTCCTGGACAAGTGTTTCAGGGGTGGCTCCAGCCCTTGTCTTCAGGACAGAGCTATAAATCCTTCCTGACCCAGTCCACCCATCACACCTTATTTTCTGAGTGCTGAGGACACACATCTCCCAAAGGAATTGCAGGCCGCAGTTCCCAACCAATGGGAGCCGTGGAGTCAACTGGCTGCGCTTCCACCTAGGAACTGAGAGAAGGGGATGTTGCCACTTCTGGGGAGGTGCAAAGCCAGGTAGGGAGCCTGCCAGCCTTGCCAATTCCCCCCCTACCAGCACCAGTGGAGCTCCCAGGCTGTGTGCCCCTAAGTGCTGTCTCCAGGCCGCCCCCCTCCAGCACCCACCGCTGCACTTGGTTGACCTCTCCCCCAAAGATTTAGTCAGGGGTGTATAATACAAGTCATGGACAAGTCATGGGCCGTGAATTTTACTAAAAATACCAGTGATTAAAACATAGTCTTAGTGCCGGTGTTTGTGACGGGTCCATTTAGAAAAAAACTTAGCACTTTAAGAGAATCCAACCGTTAATTCTTAAAATAATTTGCTATAATATATATCAAATGCAGATACACATTTTGTATATGCACAGGGCTCTACAAATGTATTCCGCAAAAATGCATGTTCCTTCTTCTGCATATAGCTCTGATGCACAAGTTCATATTCAGAAAAAGTATGTCATTTCATATCTACAAATAGGGGAGCCACCTCAAAAGAATTAACCTGTGAACATGACCTGATACAGCTCAATATGGTCAAGATTAATTCAAGAAATCTTTTGAACTCTTTCAATGTGAAACCCAGGGTGGTGAGTTCAATCCTTGAGGGGGCCATTTAGGGATCTGGGGGAAAAAAATCTGTCAGGGGACAGTACTTGGTCCTGCTATGGTAGGCAGGGGACTGGACTTGATGACCTTTCAAGGTCCTTCCAGTTCTATGAGATAGGTATATCTCCATATATATTAATCAAGCTATTCTGAAATAGTAATTTGTAATTTCTGATCTTAGGTTTTTTTTGCTGGCTGAGAGAGCCCTCTGGCTCCTGCCTCTTCTCCAGCTTACAAACTGCTCAGAGACCCTTGTGCTGGTCAAACATCTTGCGTAGTTTATTTACAATGTGGGTTCCCAATAACTTCATACTACATACAGTTCTGCTTTAACAGTCCTACGGAGCCCCCAACTCCTCTTCCAAGCGGGGAAGGGAGATCTCTCTCTTCTCCCTGTGGCCTGCTTTCCCCCTTCTACTTCCCTCCTGTGCCTAATAGCTTAATTACCCTTCCAGCTCTCCTGCACCACAATTAGGCACAGCTCTGTTTAGCCAGTTCCATTCTGCGTTGTTTGATTAGCGAAGCTGTGACCAGTCTGCTGGACCAGCTGTTCTTGCTTAGCACTCTGCCACACTGGCTTTTACTACTACTAATTAAAAAAATATCACATAACTAAAAACCGTTTCCTTACTGTTCAGCACAGCAATCTAAAAGTTTCTGAATTAAATGTTGGCATTTCTGAACCTACTGTCAGAGATGCCATCTTGCTAAAAAGAAACAAATGACAACAAAAGAAACATGGGAATTCAGGGTCAGAGCTATAAGTTAGTTTCAAGTCTGCTTCAATGAGAGTTTGAACAATCTGAAGAATAAAAATATACTTTGGAATAGTAAACAGGAGAGTGTCAAGTGTAAAAGGCTTAAAATTAGACAGAACGATGAATGCTGCACTGTTCTTTTACTCTGCCACCTTGAAGTTTTTTTGAGCATGCAAGATATTGAAATATGGAGTCATGCTCTCTGTGTTTCACAGCGGCGAGACAGAGCAGAATTCTTTAGTATTTTAATACCTTATCTGTACCTGACAGTGAAGAATGCAGGTAGAGGAATGACAGCTTTGTGGCAAAGGCACTGGGTGGGATTTAGAAGGTATGTAGATTCTATTGAGTTCAGCTGGAGCTTACGCTCAGTATTACTGAAAAACAGGATCCTGAGGCTCAAATGCTAACTCTCCCATTGACCTTGTGTATATCACTTAATCTCTCTTTAAGCCCCGCTGTAGTAAACTGGAAATAGTGCTTCCCCATTTAACAGAGAAGTTGTTATGTATCAAAAAAGGCACGTGCAGAGACAGACCAAGGTGCATCAGCCTTGACCAGCAAGGTTGGAGAATGTTTAATGATGGGCCTCTCTCACTTAACTGCAGTTGGAATTCTCTTTTTCTTGATGACATGTGGGTCTTGTGAAGGTGCAAGCCTAGCTCAGCACTCCCAAAGGTTGTGGCTAGTAGTGAAGACAAGCCAGGTAGAAAAGACTGATGGGGGACAACATCTCCTGGAGAAAAAACACATCTTGTCATGAAATGGCCTACCTGGGAGAACTTTAGGCCATAGACAATTCTTCCCTGACAGAATCGCATGAGACCAATGAACTGAGAATACCCGGCATGTCTGAGACTGCCAGAAGTGACTATCTACAGCCCTGCGAACAAAAGTGACTGAAAGAACCAAGCTCTTGAGTCATCTGCTCTGCAATATGTTAAGCATTTACCAAACACTATCCTTATCTTTTACGGTTTTCAGGCAAGCATTATGAAGGAGAAAAGTGCAATTATAGTGCTGAGGAATATTAATGATTATTAAGCTACACTAAATGGAAGAGCTATATTAACTAGAGCGCATTCTAGAAGGTGTGGAAAGCAAAGGCTCTTTCTGTTCAGTTTGAAAGGCAGAGCTATATAGTGGAGCTTGGGAGAGAAGAACTGAGAGACTAGTTGTATGTAAAAAATTACTGCAATTTCTCTGGTACCTCTGAATGCTGGTTGACAAGGATGACAGTCGAGAAACTGTGGACGTAATTTAACATAATGAGAGAAACATTATGCTAGTTTCTAATCTCTTTAAGGCTTGTGGTGTTTGCATCCTAAATTAGGGATAATGTCCACAAAACCATAATATTACACTTTTGTCTTGCAGAGCAATTATAATATGGATGATTTATCACTTGCTGATTCACCTGTAGATTGTATTCTAAGTTTTAAATCAAAACCAAGTCATCTACTGACAATTATTATGTCAATTTATCAATAATATTATTGTACTGTGAAAAGTTATGAAAATACCTTTATTATATCACAGCATTAATTAGTAAAATAATTGCAATTTTATGAATAATAAGAACATAAGAATGGCCCTATTGGGTCAGACCAAAGGTCCATCTAGCCCAGTAGCCTGTCTTCCAATGGTGGCCAATGCCAGGTGCCCCAGAGGGAATGGACAGAACAGGTAATCATCAAGTGATCCCCTGTAGCCCATTCCCAGCTTCTGGCAAACAGTGGCGAGGGACACCATTCCTGCCCATCTTTGCTAATACCCATTGATGGACCTATCCACTGTGAATTTATCTAGTTCATTTTTTGATCCCTGTTATGGTCTTGGCCTTCAAAACATCCTCTGGCAAGGAGTTCCACAGGTTGACTATGCGATGTGTGAAGAAATACTTCCTTTTATTTGTTTTAAACCTGCTGCCTATTAATTTCATTTGGTGATCCTTAGTACTTGTGTTATGTTGTGAAATAAATGTCATTGACCATCATGTTTTCCCCAGATTGTAGGTTTATGCCTGAAAACAGAACATTAGACAGAAACAGTCCTCTGTTAGAATTATAAATGTCTCAACACATTTAAAAAACAGCAAGTACTTTAATAGTTTTAACTGTCACCACTGATACTCTAGTTCACGATAAAAATGCAGCTGATTTAAAATCATTTAGTTTAACAATAAAAAAAAACTGTGCAAGACTGAATACAGGTAGCTTCTTGGATGCAGCTGTCTCAAGCTTTCTGTGCTGCCTTGTTTAAATCTTATTGTTATGTTCATAGAAATCTTAACTTTGTCAAATAAATGACTAAAAAATGTGACGTACTCCACACATTATCAACAATACGATAAATTGCTGGTTATGCATATGTGACTTTTATCATTATAAATACAACAGAGAATGTAATTTCACTGGTTATTAAAATATCACACTAGAGTAAAAGCAAAAGATAATATTTCTTACTTTGGTTCTCCTATCTTGATACCAGGGTGTTGTGTATAGGCATGGGAATGTGTGCTGGGTGCAGATTTAAATGCCATGGGACAGATAGGACACTTGTAGAAGACTTCACAGTGGGAACCTTGAATATGAGACTTGAGTGCTGCCACATCAGAGTACACAACATTGCAATGTACACAGCTGTAAGAGGAGGGGAAAAGAGTCAATCTAACAACACAAAAGTGAACTAAAATAAGTGGAATCAAAACTGGGTTTTAGGCAGGCGGAGGAGGGAGGGTTATGTATTCAATCTGATACAATCATGTGATTTGATTGGTTAACAAAGTACAAATCAGAGAAACAAGGTGGGTGAGATAATAGCTTTTACTGGACCAACTTCTACTGGTGAGAGAGATAATTGTTCCAATAAAAGATATTACCTTTGCACCTCGCCTCTCTAATATCCCGGGACCGACACGGCTACAATAATACTGGAAAGTACAAATCACACATTAAGATCCAACAGAAACAAAATGGGTTATAGACCTAAAAAAGAAATAAAGATAACAATTAATTTGCAAGATCTAAAGCCAAAGGACAAGATTTGATAATAGTGTTATGCCAACAACAGACAGAATGGCCAAAGGAATCTAGTTCATCAGTTGATTATAAATAAGAACTTTTTAGACCCTATAGATCCTAGAAAATATATTTTTATCAGAAATATGGGATTGTATGAAGAACCCTATTGCTATCTAGAAGCTACCAAAAAATGAAATACAACAAAAATAACAACTTTACTACATTTATTCAGTTTAATTTTAATTAAAATGCTTTCTTTACTGAGTGATTTTTCTCTGTACATTGTCAAATCAATATCTGGACAGAGAAGAGTATGAGAACTTAAATTCAGGGTGACTACACAGGAGCTTTACAATCTTTTCTAAAATTAGGTTAGAATTCTGAAAACATTTTTCTAAAGTATGCCTTTGAAATCTTAGTGTCTCTGACACCTTCCCACAATTCACTATACAGTAAAGCAAGTAAAATAAACTGAGTTAATATAAGAACACAGGAATTCCCATACTAGATCAAGTCAGTGGCCCATTTAGTCCAGTATCCTCTCTCCAGCACTAGCTGCTTCAAAGAAGTTCCAAAAATATCCCATAGTGGACACTTATGGAATAACTTGCTTATAGGGAAAGTTTTTTACTGACTCCAATCTTTTGGAAGTTTGATTGAAGCATGAAGGTTTATATCCCTTCCAAACATTATTTCTATCTAATATAATTATGGAAGTTCTCATTAGCCACATAAATGTCCAGTCCTTTTGACACTCACTAATCTGTTGGCCTCAAAGTTGGCAATGAGTCCCACGGGCCAGTTACGCATTGCTTTTAAAAAATGCTTTCACTGGTTTTAAATTTGTTTCCAATTTCATTAACTGTCCCCTTCTTTTTATATTTAGAGAGAAAGAGAGAAAGAGTAAATTCACTCAATTTATCTTCACTATATAATTTATTATTTTGTATCTAACATGTCTCTACCTGTTCGTATCTTCTCTGAACTAAACAGTTCCTACCTTTTAAATCTCTCTTCTTATGGAAGATTTTCCATGCCTCTAATTATTTTCGTTACTCATCTCTGAACTCCTTCTATGTCTTTTATATCCTTTTAGAGATACGGTGATCTTATGGAAGAGAGATAGCATGATGATATAGGAAACAATATCCCATTTTTCAGATATGGCAAGCCAAAAGATTTAGGAAACTTTTTGAAAAGTGAAAGCACAATTTTTGAGCTCTCATCTCATAACACATTGCCTCAAAATTTCTAAAAAACCTCTACTTCAGCATAACCACATGTATGTGAAAATTCAGGTGATTTGGCTTAAATCTGTTACAGATGGGAGGGGCTCAAATGAAATTTATAAATGAAAATGACCTTCCATCGCAACTACAGTCACACAACTCTCCACAACACTAAGTTTTAAACAGCAGCATCTTTTTACATTTAACTCCATATTAGTTCTACTTCTAATATTTTAGTGATACCACATTCAAGAGGATTTTTTTTTCTTGCCATGAATTTTTTTCCTTATAAATAAAATAATCCATAAATATAAGCATCCACTGCTGACTATAGTCTGCAGGGCTCCTTGAATACAGAAGCAGCTCTGCTGAAGATCTGGGTCTCCCTCAGGTCCAGGTCCCCCACTCCTGGACTCACTGTTGCAGCAGCTTTTTCTCCCTCCGTTTGAGAGAATCCAGTTTGAGTCAAGTGAGCTGAATTTCTTCCGTTTAATTAGCTCAATCACTGGCATCAAACTGCTGCCTTAAATTATCGGATACTGTTTGGAAAGGCAGGAGGAACTACATCCTGGAGGGAGGGATAGCTCAGTGGTTTGAGCATTGGCCTGCTAAACCCAGGGTTGTGAGTTCAATCCTTGAGGGGGCCATTTAGGGATCTGGGGCAAAAAATCGGTCAGGGGACAGTACTCGATCCTGCTAGTGTAGGCAGGGGACTGGACTCGATGACCTTCAAGGTCTTTCCAGTTCTAGGAGATTGGTATATCTCCATTTATTTATTTATTTATTTAATCCTTCCTCAAGAGAAAGTTTGGTATTGATTCGGAGAGTCTGAGGATTTTAATGAGGAAGAAGATGGATTCTTGATTGTCTTACATATTTTTTGTTTTAGGCTCATCAGATGGAGAGGAGAGAAGGAACTTTGATGCAGATTGTGGTGAGGGGTTCAGACAGTTTCTCGTAGGGTTTTGAAGAGAAATCCTGGATAATTTAGAATCGTTGATTCATTGTGGAAAGCAGATTTTGACTATGGTCTTCTGGCTGCTACAGCTATATGGGTAGAGGCCAGGTGTCTCTGTAGAAGACATTGCATCTGAGTCCCACAGGCAACTGAGGTACAGGAAGGGCTAGGGCTAGGGATGCAAGACACATCAGAAACCTCCCCCTTCTTCCGAGCACCCCTACTTATTCAGGAGAAGGGGAAGAAGGAGAGACAACAATCCAAAGAGACTTTGGGGCAGATGAAAGTTGAATCTTTGGCCTGACCTATCCAGATCACCAAAACCAGAAATATCCTGCCATGACATCTGCCTAGATGGAGTAAAAAGACTTCATGCTCCCTTCAGAGTAACCTTAACAGAAAACTTCTCAGCTATCCTGATAACTGAACTGTGCTTTTTTGAGGGGAAGACATCCCATTGGCTAGTGGGATACTAAATCATACCACTCTATCTTTAAGAAGCCAGTTAAGACTGACTGCAAGACTACTGAAGTGCTATGCACAGGCCTGCTGTAGAATCAGGGAGAAGGGAGGCTCTTCTGAGCTGTTGTCTTGGTGCTGCTCTGAGTTTTGGTGGAATTCTAGGGACCAGCAGAGTTTCAAGGCTGCTCAGTGCAAGGCTAGAAGTTTCCTTGATACTCCACCAATCCTTGTTACCCCACTGAGAGTTGCTTCCCGGGAGAAAATTTAGGGGAAAACACAGGAATTAAAGACTCTCAACAAATAGCCAAAGTAGCAGTTGCTGCACTGTTTGATACACAATGTGAGCTGGTTTAAAGTATATTGTAGTGGTAAATCCAGCAGTGGGAACCAGGACTTCCCCAAACTGAGGAGAAAAAGAGAGGGAGAAAGACTTCAACAAAGTTGCCTTCTGTATCTGATAGACAGGTGGGATCCGTGCTTTAAAGATACACCCATCCGTGTCTAGCAGTAAATTAAAAAAAAAGATTATTCTACCAAAACTACCTAAGTCAGCTTATGTCTTTTTTTTTTTTAAAGAAACTAAATTAGTAAAACACATCTGAATTTATTAGCTTAGAATCTGTATGCCTTAAATAGGACATCTCATGGCTGGATGAAATTAGTAGTACAGTAAACCCTCGATTTAACGGACCTCGATTTAACGGACTTCGGATGCAACGGACAAAATTTCTAAGCAAGTCTGATGAGTCTGAAATCCATTTGTCGAGGGCTGGCTGCCGGCTCCCGCCTGCCGCCCGGGTCCAGACAGCGGGCAGGCTGGCTGCCGGCTCCCGCCTGCCGCCCGGGTCCAGGCAGCGGGCGGGCGGGCTGCCGGCTCCCAGCTGCCGCCCGGGTCCAGGCAGCGGGCGGGCGGGCTGCCGGCTCCCAGCTGCCGCCCGGGTCCAGGCAGCGGGCGGGCGGGCTGCCGGCTCCCAGCTGCCGCCCGGGTCCAGGCAGCGGGCGGGCGGGCTGCCGGCTCCTGCCCAAGTCCCAGCGGGCTGGCTGACGGCTCCCGGCTGCCGCCCGGGTCCCAGCAGTGGGCGGGCTGCGGAGCTGCCGCCCCGGCCCTGTGGCGGTCGGGCTGCTGCCCCAACAGCTCGGTTTTTTTTATTATTAAATAACGGACTTTCTGATTTAACGGACACCCCCTCGCCCGAATTAGTCCGTTAAATTGAGGTTTTACTGTATTCTAATTGAGTACCACACATAAGCAGATACCCAAATGCATGGCTGACATCCATCAAGAATTTTTATCCCAAAATGTGTAGTACAAATAGTATTGTAGCCATGACAACTTTAAAACAATAAAGCAGCATTTTTCAAGCAATTGTCACAATAAAAAAAACCATTTTATATATATATATATAAACACACTAACAACATATTTTAGTTACACGTGTGTAATCATACTGACCGAAAACCAACTCTTCGTGTGTAATGTAGGCAGTTCTTAGTGACATGGGTCTGGAAGTGGACCGATCTGCAGATTGCTCCACATTCAGGACACGTATATGGAGATTTATGCTGATGAATTCTCTGGTGTGATGCAAAACTGCACTGGTTAGGAAGCAGCATCTGGCAGATATTGCAAGTCTTCTAAATGATAAATCAAAATAGATAAAACAAATGGTTTGGTTCAACTATATGCTTTCTGCTGTCAAACATTATAGTACATGTAAAAAAAAAATACCCGTGTTATGGTTGTGATATAAATCAACAAGAGCAGGCAAATTCAGATGTAGGCCCTAGTCCTGGATCCCTCTGTAGGATAAGAGGTCTCTAAATTGGACATTCTGGGCCTAAAATAAAGCCCTCTTCACACATCCTCTGGCACTGTGAAGGAGGCTAAAGGTCCATGTGAACTATATTTATGCTCTTAACTCAGAGCACCACAGAAAAATCTACCCCACCAAAATAAGACAACACCCCATATTAACGTTTTACTTTTACATCTTCTTGCTTATGTTGTATTTTAATTGTAACATTCAGCGTGCTACTTAATTGTGTGTGGGGGGAGGAGAAGGTTAATTATTTTTTTAAAAGGTGGTTTTAAATATATTTACCCACAAGACCAGAGTATTATGTATGAATTGTAAATATTTCACATGTAAATAAGAACTAAATTTATGTGAAAACATTTCTAAAGCTTTTCTTTGAAAAGGAGTCTCTAAGTGCAGTAGCCACTTTCCCAATCTCAATTATTTTTGGTTTTCAAACTAAAAAAAATAAATAAAATCCTTTAATACATGCTGATCACTTGTGAAGTCAGAATCGCTAGTCCTTTTTGGCTGTTTTGTGCAATTCCAGTGATGGAATGCAAATGATGTAAATCAGATGTAAACACAGATTTAAATTGGGTTTACAGCTCTTTTCCATCACTTGAGAGGCACAGAGGCTGAAAGGTACCTGTGAATCTAGCCTATATAGGTTTTAGTTACATAAATGCAAAAAAGCATCTTTAAATAGCTAGGCTACAATCCTGGACAGATTTATGCTCACTGCTTGACTTTAAGCACATGAGCAGTTCCAATGACTTCAACTGAACTATTCACATGCTTAAAATTAAGTATTGGATGTTAAATCTTTGCAGAACAGGATCCCTAATTCCTCTTTTTAATACTCTGTTTTTGTTTTTTAACAAGCTGGTTATAATAAAATTTTAAAAAATAATTAATAATAAGCAATTGATCCGAGGCAGAAAGCTACAAGCCCCAAGCTGAAGTCTGAAATTAAACTAAAAACCAAAACCATCTTAGGTCATACACTGTAAACCAAGCTATGATATAAATAAATAATGGATAGCTAATGTACAGGGCTTCTGGTGCTTTTTGGTATTTCTATTTTTTCTTCACTAAAAAAAATTAGAGTAAGGAGGTCCTTGTTCATGAGAAAGTATGACTTTTAAAATATTCAATTTCTGCTCTAATGGATTTTAGGGTTAATTTTTCAAAAGTGACTCTTGATTTTCAGTGGGACGTATGCTCTTGATTGACTTAGGTACTTTTGAAAATAAAATCAAGTCTCCTACGTGATGTAGGCTCTTTTGAAAACTTTATCCTTAGAGTAATGATATGCATGTGTTGCTAAAACACAAAACAAAAAATCCTCCATCAATCTGATTTACAAACAGACTTACTGAACTACTGATTAAACAAAAATATAATTATGAAATACTACAATACGGTATGTTTATTCTTGCTGTAAAAGAGGCTGTCCCCCTCAAATGGTAGGCATAATATGAAAATGACCATCTCCTCCAATTTTGGACCATTTACCTTTGAATAATTCTGTGTTTAATAGACAAGTCCAAAGCAGCTCCCTCAAAGTATGTTGCAATTATAATCATAAGAGTAGAATCAAAATTACAATTGTAAACACAGTAGCAGAATGTTATGAGTAGGGCCCTACCACATTCACAGCCATGAAAAAAACCCAAACATCAGGGTCTTACGTGTACAGATTTCACGGGGGGGAGACCAGCGTTTGAAAAGGGGTTCCTAACCCAAAAGAGGGCTGTGGGGATAGGTTATTTTAGGGTGATTGCGGTATTGCTATTCTTACTTCAGCGCTGCCTTCACAGCTGGGTGGTCGGAGAGTAGCAGTTGTTGGCTGGACACCCAACTCTAAAGGCAGTGCCCCGCCAGCAGCAGCACAGAAGTAAGAGTGGTAATACCACACCATGCTGTGCTGTTGCCTTCAGAGGTGCGTGGCTGGCGAGTGGCAGCTGGTGACCAAGGACCCAGCTCTGAAGGCAGCAGCACAGAAGTACGGGTGGCAATACCATACCAGGCCATTCTTACTTCTGTACAGCTGCTGGTAGCAGCTCTGCCTTTAGAGCTGGGATCCTGGCCACCAGCTGCTGCTCTCCGGCCACCCACCTCTTAAGGCAGCACTGCCCCCCAGCAGCAGTGCAGAAGTAAGGGTGGCAGTACCGCAACCTTCCCTACAATAACCTTGCGACCTCCCAACAACTTCTTTTTGGGTCAGGATCCCTACAATTACAACATTGTGAAATTTCAGATTTAAATAGGTGATATCATGAAATTTACAATTTTTAAAATCCTAGGACCGTGAAATTGAACAAAATGGACTATGAATTTGGTTGGGCCCTAGTTATAAGTTGCTTATATATACTGCTGGCTCATTATTATTGGAAACCGAGTCTATGCACCTATGTAAAGTTAGGGCCTAAACCTGCTCCCACTTAAGTCAGAGTTTTGATACCGAGTACAAAAGCAGCAAGAACAGGCCATTAATAGTTACTGTGAAAGAGAACATTAAGGTGTTTTTTTTTTTAAAGAAAGTTAGTAAATACCATGAACCAAAGTATCCCTCAAACAACTGAACAGTTTGAGAATGTTTTGCTTATTCTAACATTGAATATACTTTTTATTAATGCTACGGTGATTCTCCACCAGGCTCACAGGCATGTTCCAGTAAGGATTGCTTATCCGAGTAGGATTGCAGGATCAGACCCTAAATATATAAAATTAAATCCTGGCTTCATTGAAGCTAATGGGAATTTTGCCTTTGACTTCAATGAGGTGAGCATTTCACCTACTTAGGAATTATTTTTTAAGGACACCATTTTGTACTACTACTAATTTTAGAAAGTTGACAAGTTCATGATGCAGGATCTCAGTTTAAATGCTTTTGAGGACCCATGCAAACCCAGAAAAAAATTATATAAAGTTTTATTTTAAAGAATGTTAACATGAAATATCTTGAACTCTACACTGAATTAGGGAGTTTATTTTTATGCAGATTACTCTTAAACTTTACTTTGTAATCCTGATGGCCCTATATGTTGGAACATGGGCTTGTTCTAAACATGTGCCACAAAAAATGTCCTCATTTTACACACACACTCAAACTTTAAAAAGCCAAATACTTGTTCTTAATTGTCCCAACAAATAATTCCTAAAACACCGAATTATAACTTCCATTATTAATAGAACTAATGTGGGGTTTTAATTTTGTGTTCATCGCAGGCTTAAGGGCAAAAGCCTGACAAACCATAACTCTATTTAAAATGTTCTTACCACATTTATTGAGCTTCAGTACCACTGCCACAATTTATCTTTTGCCATCTACGTATTAACAAGCAGTAATACAATAGTGGAGAATCTGGAGTATTCTTTGATTACATAAGAAAATGGCAAAACAAAACTTCTTATTCCAAAAATAGAAATATATGGATTTTTCATATTCCTTCCAAAGTATCTTTGTTTGCAGCACTACAAAAGAAAACCTGGATGTTATGCCAGAGAAAAGCCATACACCATTACCAATCCTGCTAAGCATTCCTCAATTTCAGAAGGCAAGCAGTTTGCATAATTAGTCTACAACACTAACACTCCAGAATGTCACAAAACTCCAGCAATACTGGTTGTGAAAGTAGGCCGTTTTCTACTTTAACAAGCATAGAAAATATGTGTAATTGTAGCTGCTTACAAGAAGACACTACCAGGGAATTCTATTCTACAAGCCAACACTTCTGCTTAATAGTTGGGCTTAAGGTGGGCCTGAATTTCCACATCTATCATTCCAACCCACAGAAGAATAAACCATGTTTTTCTAATTGTGACAAGTATTACACATGTTCCTTTAGGATCTAGAAGTAAGGAGAAAGAGGTGTGGGGGAAAATGATAGTGAGGGGAAATAAAAACCCACAAGACCACTTAAGTTATATTAAGGGGCATTGACTACACAGCTTCCATGAGTGCTATGCAGTTATACCTCTAAGCCTAACTGACCTCAACATTTTATTACTTCAAGTTCACTGTCTTCTCTATATAGCTCAATCCTGCACTTACACGAGTGGACCCATTGAGTTCAATGGGACTACTTACACGAATAAAGTTGGGGCTTGTCTACACACTGTGGCAAATAACTAACAGGGTGTAATTTGTGAAGCACTCTAATTGCTCCATGTAGGCCCTGCTGGCATGCTCTAAAAAGACATCTACTTCACACTGACATACATCTGCCATGTAGATAAACCCTTACTCACATATTCATCTACAGTATTAGACACATAGGGTACGTCTTCACTACCTGCCGATCAGCGATCTTTGAGCGATCGATTTCTCGCGTCTCGTTAAGACGTGAGAAATCGATCACCCACGTCAACTCCGTAACTCCAGCTTGTCGCAAGCTGGAGTTGATGGGGGAACATGCCGCCGACTGCGGCCGCTATGACGGCAGAGAAGTTGGCTGAAGATACGCCGACTTCAGCTACGTTTTCTTTACTTTATTGATGTAGCTGAAGTTGCGTATCTTCAGTTGATCCTGCCCCCCCCCCCGCCCGTGAAGACCAGTCCATAAGTCTATTTCTGTGGTGGTTTGTGTGGATCTTTCACAAAATAACAAGGAAGAGTTCCTATAATATATGGAGAAGGACCTCCTTGTTCAAACCATTAGGCCGGTGGGTTTTTTTGGATTGTTTGTAAAGGAAACCTTCTAACCTCTTTCAGAGAAATATTTTTAAAAAAGAAAAAATTGTCATTTAGACTAAATCAGAACACATTTGTGCTGACTGCATTGCAAGAGTAGTTCAAAGGACACCATGAAGATTGGTAACCCCCAAATAAGAGTTACTGTGCTTTCTGTTTGTTTACAAAATCCACATAATTCCACTAATCCAATAATTGACCCCCACAAATCAATCCACCTTTTCCAACCACTTTTCTACCCCTCACTGCCCCAAAAAACAAATCAGTGCTAGCAACTCACATTCTTGAGGAACTTTATAACAAGCCAATGCTAGGTACAAGGAAGAACAAAAGTCAGTAAAGAAACTATTTTTTTCTTTTAAGTTTCTAAAGTGATATTAGAGTGGTCAAGCTCATTTAAGCTGCTTTCATGTTGGGCATTCCATCTCAGTTGTAATACTACTGAATGTAATAATGCACACACACACAAAAGTGGCCAGAGAGGCTTAAACCATGTCTGAAAAAGGAAAAAGACCACAATTAATCAGAAAAATAATTCTTTTTTTAAAGAGGATTTTGCAAACAAAGATTTAGAACATTTAAAACCTATTTCTATCATCAGTGTCCTTTAAAAAAAATTAAAATTAAAACTTTCTGCTCTTGCAGTGGCTTACTGAAATAATGGGGGCCGATGTGGCAAAAACGTTGGGATTTTTTTCTTTGAAAACAAAGTATCACCTGGCCAGACACTTAGGCCTTATCAACACTTAAACTTTTAGAGGTTTTGTTACTAGTCAGAGAGACAGCCACGTTGTTCAGAAGTTAAATGCAATACAGTCTAGTTTGTGTCCCTGTAGCAGCTTTTCTGCCTTCATAACCGTATTTGTATGTCCCCTCCTCTCATTCTCGCTACTCATCTTTATATTAATGCATTCTGGGAAAATCCAGACAGCTGTTCCCTAGGCCTCAGCAGAGGAAAATGTGTCCAAAGGACATGCATGCAGCACAGCATGATGGACCAGCATTTTTTTGTCATGCTTTTCTGCTCAACTCTCTTCATTTTATCCTTAACCTCATCCTCCCAACCCACCCGCACTCCATGTGTCCTGTCTGATATGTAGGTTCTGAGGTCTCTGGGGCAGGGAATGTTTTCTTTGTTACTTGCTTTTACAGTGCCAAGCCCAATGGGGTCTTGATTGTGGTTCCTAGTCACTACAATAATAGTAATGGATGAGTTACAAAAAAGCCAACTGTATGCCAGTCTAGGCCTCTGACAGGGTTAGCTGACCAGTTATGGAGTTTTAACTATGTTGTGTGTAGGCACAACATATATTTAGAGTCAACGATGCCAATAACTGGTTAAACACTTGCTGAAAAATTATAGTAGGATCTAAGGGTGAAAATTCACCATTCCATCTTCTTCAGCCAAAGCCTGAGTAATCAGACTTTATGCAGGGATCTCTACAGCATTCAAAGGTTGGGAATTCACACATATCAACCCACAGTAAGGCCATGAGATTCCACTGCAGGCCCTCTGAAACTATTATCTCAGCTAATAGCTGGAATTGCATCTGCTACTGTGTCACATAAGCCACGCAATCCTGGATTCAGTGTTTCCACACTTGTTTACCTTTATATGCAGGACTACTTGTGTACAAAGTGTTGCTTCACAGACATCCCAGCAGCACAGTCCCACAATGAGTCTTAAGTAATATGGAGGCCCTTGTAGAAGCCATCTGCATCTGTACTATCAGAGGATTTCCTACTAAGTGCAAAAGCTCAGCAAGTCTATCCCTGCCATTGCCCATAAGATGAAGAATGTTATACCCACACTCCTGTCTCTGTAGATCTGAGTGTATTTACTGGCTTTCCATTCACACACAACAGGAAGTTGCAATACAAAAGCCAGCCAAATGCTTTGAAATACAGTAGAATCCTTTTTAATTGGCACACCCCAGGGAAAATCCAAATATGCCAATTAAGCAATGGTCTCAATTATCCGAGGCTTATAGAATACATTGTGCATTGGTTTATTTCACTTTTATTTAATAAGTTTATTTAAAGTATGCAATTTACACAACATTTTAAAAATACTATATTAAGATAAATTTGACTCATTTTAGTAACCATAAGAGAAAAAGAATGCAGTAACAGGTTAACAAATGGGCACACAGCTGGAAATATATGCTAGCAAACACCACTTTTCACTTCTATTTTCAGAAGGCCTGCAAAACACAGCAGGCACATGATTTAAATAGGGTTAGTGTGCCATTTATTCATTGCCTAGAGTCACTGTAGCACCCAAATAAATGCCTAGCACACTCACGACACTATAAGTAATAGAAATTGAAATCAAAAGACACAATCAACCATAAGACAATCGTTCCCATTAAGTGAGTGTACTGTTAAGGAGGGTGCCAATTAAGTGGATTCCATTGTATATTTAAATTCCAAAGCATAAAAAAGAATCACTACACATTCTCAGTGAATACCATTACCAATCTCAGTATCTCAGGGCACAGTTCTAAGAAACTTCGCTAAATCTTAATTTAAAAAACCTCCACCACCCTTACAGATGTAACCTTTAAGACCTGGATTGAATACAATTTTTCTAACAAAGTAAACTCTAATTCTGAAAACAATGGCATTCACTATTTTGTGCTTGCAGGTTTTTTTTTCCTATTTTTAAATTTGTTTTCAAGCATTTATTACTGCTCTCAAATGAGGTGCGAATGTTTAAGTGAAAGCAAAAAACCCATTCAAATCTCCTATTCTTATTGCTGAAACACTGGAATTTAAACATAAGATACTCTACTTGTCCACTTGTGTCTGCAGCCTGCTGGAAATGTGTAGCAAGAGATGTCTCATCTTGGAAAACTTCATTGCACTCCAAACACTTTAGACTATGTCTACAGAGTTTTGATGGGTCTTCATCTAGAGGCATAGCTGGAATGATAGGTGTACTTGCTGGGGCTGATATTACTGTTCCAGTTATGCCAGACTGTATCTTGGTTACAGTGTGTGTGCCAACTCCCATTGGACTTTGAAGAGTAGAAGATGCAGCAGTATTGCTTGAAGAAGACGCTATCATTTGATCTGCTGGGACTGGTTTTAAAATCAAATGGGAGCACTGCATTACAACTCCTTTTTCCTTATGTCCACGAGCATGGGAAAGAAGACTGCATTTATTGTAGAAAACTAAATTTTTTGTACAATGGTTACATGTCACTTCAATTCGCACACTCCTCCTATCATAATGCTGTGTCAGACTCTTTTCGAGAGCAAATGAATCACCACATTCCAAACACTTGTAACCACGTGTTGGTATTGTTATACCTGCATTGGCAGGAGGACTGAGGTTTGGGACGTAAACTGGGACAGGATTAACACTACTCAGCACCTTATTGAATGCTTCCACTACAGAACTTTGCAGAGATGATACCACCTGGACTCGTGACACTTTTTTAGAAGGCTGTGAGGCTGCAGAAATTATTGCCTGCTTTATTTGTTGCTGAGGTTTTGTTAGCACTTGGCGAAGTTCAGAGGTGGTTTGAGCACCTTGAGGCAGAAGATTAAGGTTGGCAAGATGGACTGTCTTTGGCACAAGTTTAGCACTGGCAAGGCTTGATGCGGGCACCACAACAGTCTGCTGCTGTATAGCATTAGCAGCTTTAATAATGGCACTACTGGCACTTTGCACAGAAGCAGCAGATATTACAGTGGCTTTCACCGTAGTATTGTTAGCAAGCTTCAGATTAATAACTTGTGATCCTGCCGTTTTAACTGCTGAAACTGGGAGAAAGGCAGTAGCCACAGGTTTAATAGTGACCTGTTTGGGTGCAAGTTCTGCAGATGTAACTGCATTGGTGACAACTGCTGATTGGAGAGGCGTCCTCGGCGGAGAAGAAAGAACAGCAGCAGAAGTTGGAGAGGATAGGAGAGATGTCATGGAAGCTACCATAGAAGCAGTTTGTTCTGGCTTTTTACCAGAGTCCAAATCAATTTCTGGCAACACCCTGGTAACTGTTCTCTTGATTTCCCCAGAAGAAGTCTTGATGGTTTTTATGCGAACTTTTGGAATGGCTGGCGTTGACCCTGCAGGAGAAGATGGAGATCCTTTGCTGCTGTTTTCACTTGATACACTTCTGGGACTATCAGGCTGTTTTATAGATGGTTTTTTTGCACCATCAATAAGACTCTGAGATTCAGGTGATTTCTCAATTGCCCGGGGACTTTCATTCAGGTCTTTTGGTAATGGAGAAGATTCTCTTGAAGTAGACTGTAATTCGTTACTGGTATCTGGAGCTGCCTTTTTAGCACTCAGTGCAGCAATTGCAGCAATGCACGAAGAAAGCTTTGCTGATGACTTTGCTTTGGACTGTGAAATGCTGGCAAGATTTGTTTCACCTTTTTCAGTACCTAGTTTTCCATCAAGTACTCTGTTTTCAAGCAGCTTTTCAGAATTGTCTTTCAGCAATTTGTCCTCTATTTTTCGGGCTTTGAATGGTTCATAGACACTTAAATTCACAGAGTTTGTTTCTGTTTCTCTTTTAACACCTTTGTTTTTATCTACATTACTTGAAGCTGGAATTCCAGGTTTAATCAAGTTTTCCCCTCCAAGCATCGTTAGTTTGTCATATTCCTGCTGAGAAACGGATCCTGTTAACACATTTGCTCTGAAATTTGCACGCATCTCTTCTTTATCTGGAGGATCATCCACCTCTATTTTTTCATCATCATCAAATTCTTCAGCACTTGAGATTGGGCTAAACTGGTTGAAAGCGGTGTCTTTCAGAGTAGCCTCAGAGACGGACCCCTCCTCTTTCAGACACTTCCCTTCATCTTTACCATAACTTTCAAGAGCAGATGCTGTTAGAAAACCATTATGTAAGCCATTGCCTGTGGAATGGTGGCCATCCTTATCCACTCCTTCAGAAGACTCAATATTACGTACATTTTTCACAATGACGCTCACACCAACATCTGATGATGATGGCACGTGAGAATCTTCATCTGTATGAGCATTCTGTTTTATGTGGTTTTCATGATCATCATGTCCAGACTCAATAGCTGCTTTAGGATCGACCATGTCTGGGATGTCAAAGGCTGCAAGAAGGTCGTCAAAGTCGGGGGTCTTCATATCCCCCATGGTCATGTATTTATTTGGAAGCAAATCTGTAAAAAGAGCAGAAAATCTTTATATCAGTACCTTAAATATCACAACCATATTTGAATACTATATATATAGATTATATTCATAAAAATAATGCCCCTATGCACAGTTTGCAAATGGTTTTGTGAAGTGTTATCACACTTATTTCACCCATGAATATATAGAAATGTTATAAATCACAATTTATTTTCAGAGGTTAGAAATTATGCAGCAGGTGTGCAGGTCAAAGTGAACATGCCAAGTGATTACACTGTGAGACCAGCACAAAAGAAGCCTTTGAGGATTATAATTTTCCCTTTAATTTTGGTCTTACACTTTCCTTTAAAAAACACCCTACTCCTGTGCTTAAAGCGAGACACCTCTACATTATGGAACTTAAATACCTAGATCTCTTGCACATTTATAATTTTCACTGTTAGTCAAACCACTGACCATACCCAAAGACCGAAGATCAAATGCACTCTTTAAAAAAGGGCATTGTTCCATCACACTATCCTCGATATGACTTGGATGTCCACAATACTCACTTTTCAGTACAGCTATAAAATTGGTTCCATCAGGATTAATTCCAATTTAGTATATTTAGGTTGACAAGTTCAGTTCCAATTAAATAGGCAAAGGAGTAGAGAGTGAGGTATGTTGCCCATTATTTGACATCTACCGACTGAGACAAGATGGGTGATGTATCTTTTACTGGACCAACTTCCGTTGATGAGAGACAAGCTTTTGAGCTATACAGCACTCTTCTTCAGGTCTGGGAATGGTACTCAAATGTGTCACCGCTAAATACAAGAACAAGATCAAACTATTGGTGACTCTCTTGAGTATCTTTCCCAGACTGGAGGAAGAGCTCTTTGAAGCTCAAAAGCTAGTCTCTGTCTCCAACAGAAGCTGGTCCAATAAAAGATATTACCTCATGCACCTGATTTCTCTTATGTCTTGGAACCAACGTGGCTACAGCAATACAGCATATATAGTGACTGAATCAATTAAGGTCATGAGGTCTTTGCAGTACTGGGCATTTGAACTTCACAGTGAATAGTTAACCTCAGTAAGCTATTTTCCAGACTGTTTTCAGTCACCCACTATGGCTCCAATCCTGCAAAGATTTACACACACATTTAACTTTATGTACTGTGAGTAGTCCCATTGACTGTTAAGTACTTTTGTTATGGTGGTTGCCCTTAGTTAACTGTGACACTGCCCTGCAATCTTTCCTTTTTCTCTACAAGAACTAGGTAGATTGAAATTCCTTTGGGTTTACAAAAGAGTGGGTTATTTATTAACTTCCCCCAGAACTTTTTCACAAGGCTAGAGTATAGAGTACCTGTAAAGGTCCTTTTGCCCCCCTCTACTCTAGGGTTAAAATCCTGTTAACTGAACAGCTTTTAAACACATATCATACCAACATTGTTTGCCTGACCAGTGGATGTAATGCAGAAACATTTTTCAGATGGTCTTTAAACAAACACATCCTAGACTAAAATACAGACCTCATTTGTAAAGTAATGATATCTGGTCTACACTGGGCAGAAAAGCCAGTTTTCTCTAATGAAAATGGAACTTTTTTGGCTG
Source organism: Sternotherus odoratus (assembly GCA_032164245.1). Lineage (NCBI taxonomy): Eukaryota > Metazoa > Chordata > Testudines > Kinosternidae > Sternotherus > Sternotherus odoratus. The sequence goes on from JAVMKO010000007.1 coordinate 89,085,403, forward strand.
TAAGGAAGCAGACCCTGAGGTTGTAACAAAGAAGCAAAAACTTTCTAATCTTAGGGTTTGTCTTAGGAGCTTCAGATGGACAAAAAATTAACTAGAGCCTTTAGGATACCTAGTACTGGGGATAGGAGATCTGCCTTGTGCAAAGTCATACGCACTTGAGAAAAATCTTTGGTAAGACCTTGTGTCTACCCAGTGAAAACTTACCAGCACAGCTAGTCTGAAATAGTTACTCTGCTACTGCTAGTCCAGTAAAAATTTAACTATTCTAGAAGAACTCACCCACGTAGACACTCTATTACAGAGTAAAAGTGAGTTTAGCTTGGAATAACTACTCTGCCTGTTATAGCTGCCTGTTAATTTCCCCATGCACACAAGTCCTAACTCTCTAAAAACCTGATAAGAAAGGGTCAGGAGCTTGAACCTAGTGGCATGCTTACTTCCAGTGCAAGATAGGCAGAGGGCGGCTTGTTACCATTAAAACAGCTGTTTGACAGGATACAATTAAAAGGGAGTACTGGGTCCTGTCACATATAGTTAACAAGAGCAGGGATGGTTCAGACAACACTGTCACATCTGCAGGAGGGGTCAGGGCATGGGCTCCTACCTGAGACAGAATGAATGACTAGTTATATGTTTATTGCTTGTGCTCCAGTGCTTTGATGGGTACATGGTGCGGAGAACTAGTTGCTCTTATTGAATGAGGGAATTATCAGTGAGTATCATCCATTTACCACTAGGGGAAATCATACTGCCTGACCCCTAAGAGTGCTGCACAGTTCACTACTCTGAATTGCAAAGTGGAAGAATACACTTTACGGCCAAAGGAGTCCAGTCTCTTGTTAACTTTGTCCGATGGAGTGGATCGAAAGTGTTTGTATTTGTTTTTTTGATTTGCTGCATCGACCGCTAGGGAATTAGGTGAGGGGTGCGTAAATAGAAACTCAGATCCCTTAGATGGGATGAAATATTTGCGGTCCAATCTCTTGCTAGTGGCATTATTGTAGTTGGGGTCTGCCAATTAGTTTTAGCAGGTTCCATAATGGTCCCATTAATTGGTAGGGCTATTTTGGAGGAAGTCATAGCTCGCAGGATGTCAGTAAGTTCGTGTTGTGTTTCAGGTACCTCCTCTAGGGTAACCTTGAGCTCTTCTGCTACTCTCTGGAACAGCTCTTGAAAGTGAGCGAGGTCATCAATAGTGGGAGGTGGTGGTGGTACCATGGCATCTTGAGGTGTTATTGCTGTTGAAGAGGTGTGCGGGGCAGTGTCCCCTGTAGGGAGGGCTGCCACTTCAGGTCTTATCTGGGGTTCAGTGTAAGCCAGTAGTGGGAAGGGTCTGACAGCTTTCCTTTGGGCAGACTGCGGAACACCTGAGTGTGGTGTGGTGTAGGTCCATGCACCCCAGTGTGGCCACTGCCCCGGGGGAGGGGGACATAGATGGTCCCATCCAGGGATTGCTATACCAGTGTGGATAGCCTTGAAGAAATGGGGATTGTGCTGCACAGCGTCTCCCGGTTGTAGGCAGCGGAATATGGGGAGAGTATTGAGTGGAAAACATTTGGTGGTCATCTTCTTCATCCTCTTCCCCTTTGTCTTCCTCCTCTTCATCCTCCCATACTTCATTGGAGAGGCTTGAAGTACTAGGGGAGTACTGAAGATACGGTGCTAAAGGTCTCGGTGACAGACTGGTGCCAAGAAGAGGAGAGTCAGGAGCATGGGACACACTTTATTCCTCTGGCTGTAAAAACAGAAGTGGTGCTGACTGACCAGGAGTCGGTGCTGGTGTAGCTGGTGGAGGCAGAGTCTGCTGCTGCATCTGCTGGTGCACAAAAGGGTGTCCTGGGGGCACAAGCTGGCTCTGGGTAGTAGGAGCCCCATAGGCAGGCAATTCAAAGGAGGCTGGAGACCTTCGGGGGGGCTCGATGCAGAGAGCTGCGGCTGCAGAAGCAGCACCACAGGATCAAGGGACGATGCCAACGCTTCTGCTGTCAGCACCCTAGCAGCTCTGGGCACCCTGCTAGCACAGGTTTGGCCAAAGGAGAGCTGACAGAGGCAGGCAACTGAAAGCCCTGAGCCTCAGCACCGTGGAGGGGCAGCTGACACAGGGCTAGTGCCTGAGGTGTCTGCTGCCTGCATGAGCTGAGCTGGGGAGCGGCAGCTGTTGAAGACAAGAGAGACGGATAGTCCCCTGAGGGGAAAGCAAGTTGACCTTTTTTTGTCTTTCCTTTACCTCTGGAGGGCGTCACAGAGGTTTGCTGGCCAGGGTCAGACTCTAGTCTGAGTGAGTTTTCTAGGAGCAGCATTTTAAGCCTGAGCTCCCTGTCCTTGCATGTTTTTGCCTTCAACTTATTACAGTGGATGCATTTTGGGGGCACATGAGACTCCCCCAAACAGCATACAGACTGTGAATGCCCATCCAAAATGGGGATGGCATCCCTACAGGAGGTGCATCTCTTGAAGCCTGGGGAGCCAGGCATATCCAAACCGCAGAGGTTTTATTTTTTTTCTCTCCACTTCAAAGAAATAAATGTAACAATTAAAGTAACTTGTCTAACTGATAACTCTAATGTCTAAAACTATGTAACTAAACTAAGAAACTATCTAGTCTGAGAGAGCACTGCTGAATTCCGTCTCTAGTCGGACGGTAGAGAAGGAACTGAGGATCCCGGGCTGTGCACATGCTGTTCAAACACTGACAGTTCAAGAGGGAGGCACGGAACAGGCACAGCCCATAGGGGTACTGCTGTACAAATCTCCAATCAAAGGCGCTGGGATGCACCTTGACCTGAAGTGGACCACTCACAGGGACAGCTCTCCAAGAACATACCTTTGTGTTAAGGAAAGTATAAATTTCCGAATCACTGACCATTATTTTTGAAAAGCCAGAGAATTAGGGAAACATTGAAGATTGGAAACACTTGTTTGTCTAGCTGTCAAACAAGATAATAAATGTGCCCATGATAATTGAATCTGGAAAGTGTGACTTCTATCCCTAATGAAAAAAATTTGACCAAATACAGTTAAACCTATAGTAATCGACCACTGAAGTACCAACACAAAAGGTGGTCTCTTAAAAGAGGTAGACTTAATGAAGATGACTGAGAATTCTATTCAAAAAAATTAATTTGGTCCTACAAAAAAATTAAATCATACAGATAAGAAAAATAATCTGCTTTTAAATAAGGCTGTCAATCACAGTTAACTCATGCGATAAACTCAAAAAAAAATTAATTGCGATTAATCACTGTTTTAATTGCACTGAACAGAATAAATATTTTGGATGTTTTCCTACATTTTCATATATATTATATATTCTATGTTGTAATTGAAATCAAAGTGTATATTCTTTTTTATTACAAATATTTGCACTGTAAAAATAAAAAAATAGTATTTTTCAATTCACCTCTTACAAGTACTGTAGTGCAATCTCTTTGTCGTGGAAGTGCAACTTATAAATGTATATTTTTGTTACATAACTGAACTCAAAACCAAAACAGTATGAAACTTTAGTGCCTACAAGTCTACTCAGTCCTACTTCTTGTTCAGCCAATCGTTAAGACAAACAGGTTTGTTTACATTTACAGGAGATGTTGTGCCCTCTTCTTATTTAGTGTCACCAGAAACTGAAAACAGGCATTTGCATGGCACTTTTGTAGCCAGCATTGCAAATATTTACGTGACGGCTATGCTAAACATTCTTATGCCCCTTCGTGCTTCGACCACCATTCCAGAAGACATGCTTCCATACTGAGGACACTCGTTAAAAAATAATGCATTAATTAATTTGTTATTGAACTCCTTGGGGGAGAATTGTTTGTCCCCTGCTCTGTTTTACCCACATTCTTCCATATATTTCATGTTATAGCAGTCTCAGATGATGACCCAGCACATGTTGTTCATTTTAAAAACACTTTCACGCTTTCACAAAACACAAAGAAAGTACAAATGTGAGATTTCTAAAGATAGCTGCAGCACTCAACGTAAGGTTTAAGAATCTGAAGTGCCTTCCAAATTCTGAGAGGGATGAGGTGTGGAGTAATCTCTCAGAAGTCGCAAAAGAGCAACACTCCAATGCAGAAACTACAGAACCCAAACCAACAAAAAAAAGAAAATCAACCTTGTGCTGGTAGCATCTGACTCAGATAATGAAAATGAACATGCGTTGGACTGCATTGCTTTGGATTGTTATCAAGCCAAACACATCATAAGCATGGAAGCATGTCCCTTGGAATTGTGGTTGAAGTCTGAATGGACATATGAATCTTAAGCAAATCTGGCACATAAATATCTTGCGACGCCAGCTACAGCAATGCCATGTGAAAGCCTGTTCTCACTTTCTGGTGACATTGTAAACAAGATAGCAATCTCTCCTGCAAATGTAAATCAAGTTTTTTGTCTGAGCAATAGCTGAACAAGAATTAGGACCAATTGGACTTGTAGGCTCTAAAATTTTTAATTGTTTTATTTTTCAATGCAGGTTTTTTTGTATATAATTTCACATTTGTAAGTTCAACTTTCATGATAAAGAGAATGCACTATAGTACTTGTATTAAGTGAACTGAAAAATACTATTTCTTTTGGGGGATTTTACAGTGCAAATACTTGTAATAAAAAATAAATATAATGTGAGCACTATAAACTTTTACTTCTGTGTTATAATTGAAATAAATACATCTGAAAATATAGAAAACGTCCAAAATATTTAAATAGTATTCTATTATTAACAGTGCAATTAATCGGGATTAATTTTTTAATTGCTTGACAGCCCTACATTTAAAACATTTAATACAAATGCTCAATTATTGAAAAAACGATTTTAATGTTAAAGACACCTGTAGCTGAAACACTGACTTAACTGCATGTTATCCTACACATATAATAGATTAAATAAAAGCATAGTTTGTGATTTTTAACAGGTGTTTTGTATTTCAGTATAAAAATATAAAGGAATGCACAGTGCCTCGCACAATGGAGTCTTGGATGATGTCTACGGTTCCTAGTCACCAGTGCAATAAAAAATAAAATAAAAACACAACATTAGGCAAAGCGCAGAGCCCTGTGCACAAACTATGGTGCCAATCCAGTTATTTCACCCACTCAAATTTCTGAGCCCATGTAGAGCCCTGTTGACTTCAAAACAGAGGTCTCCAAACCAGAGCAGAGTATGTCTGTGTGGGACAGCTTGAAAGTCATGTATATAAAGCGTGTTGAAGGAAACTGTAGTTCAAAAAAGCAGCTGTCCTTAGGCAAGGTGCTGTTGTACTGGGATCACTCCCGGGCAGTTTCAAATCATAATGAAGGATGGTTTCCTAACAGAGATAACTGAAAATTGTAAAATGCTTCATGCAGGTACTTATAAATGTGGCTTTTAACACAGGCTTTGCAGTAATAAGAGACAAAAGAGAAAAAACCATCAGCAATCAGCAAATACTGGAACTCTGGGCAAGAAAAGCACGATGATAAAATTCCATTTTGAAAAATTCCAGCTAAAGTACCTAAGAACACATGAAATAGATATCCAAAAGGAGTGAGAAATCTGAAAAACTAACGCTTTAAGAGACTTAGGATATATCAATACTGCAATGTCAGCATGGGCTCAGACTCAGGCTCAAGACCTAACCCCCATTCTGTGTCTAGCTTGGACCCGGGCTCTTGGACTCTACAACGGTGAACGGTTAGAACCTGAGGCCCATAGGGATCCAGGCCCAAACTCCATCATTTTGTACTGTGAACACAGCTTGGGCCTTGGTCCAGACCTCCCAGATGCAGGGCCTAAGAACCTGCCATCTCTACCCCACAATTCCATGGGGCAATGTCCTTTCATCTGCTTGGTGTTTAACCCTTCCATTTTGTTCTGATCATTGAGATGCAAGCAGAAATAATCTTTTCCTGTGCTGGCAATGGCCACCAGCAGAGAGAAGTCTTTTGCCAAGCACATTGCACAGCCAAAATTTGAATAATCCCTGGAGCAAGGTGAGTAAACAGTTTGACATTAGCAAGAGTTCCAAGAATGACCATACATATGAACTAATAGCAAAGAAGCGGCAGCCTTGGAGATTCACTGGATCAGTGACCAGTGCAGGGCGTGGATTAAATTGCTAAAACCAACTACCGGGAAGTCAGGGATGAGAGTTGTATATTTGGGAACCCCTCTGTCACCTTTATCTTTTAAAAGGGGTTTGACCCAGGTGTACGTACTCCACTGAGACATGAACACTTCAGACAGCCTGGTCAGACAGGACAGCAACCTTCTAATCCCTGACTCCAGTATAGGACCGGAGAGGAGCCAGCAAGTGCCAGATGAGGATGCCAAAGTGACTCATACTCAAAATAGTCACCAAGGAGGCTACTCCTGGAGTAGCTGTAGCACATTCTGGGTCCCTATGTGGAGAAGCTTTTTGATGCTCTCCTAGAAGAGCTGCCTGCTGTGGAACCAGCATAAGAAATGAAAAAGGCAGAAGTAGCCCCTGAGCCTGTAAAGTTTCTGGCTCCCTGTTTGTTGTTATTAACATAGAGAGGGGAGGAATTCCCTATTTATAACCCAGTACAAAACTAATTGCAAGCCATGGGCAGCAGCATACATCAGCTAATACCTAGCGCTATGGCATAAGCTCCTCTAGACATACACCATGTGGAATTCAGGAATTCAAAGAACAGTGAAACAAGCATTAAAAATTAATTTTTTACTAGAAACTCGCAAATGCTTACAGAGATGTGCCGGGGTGTATAAAATAAGAACCTTATACTGCTTTCCCTTTTAATACACCACACTGTACAAATCAGGCACGCACGCCACATCATAACAAGCCACCTGTAAACAGAAAATTGTCCACTGTGGGGGAGGTTAAGTGTAGTCCATGAGTGACAAAATCAATGCCTGGAGTACAACCAGGAGGTTGTATGCAGTCTAGAAATGTGCCAAGAAGATAGAGGAGGGGGGAATGGCCATGTAGTTCTTTGAGAATCTATATTATCATGTGTTTGCATGTAGTTCCTTGGTAGATGCATTCAGAGCAGCCCACGAGTGCTGTACAAAGCTGTAGGGAGACAATCATCTATGTGGACACTTGCGTAGCATCCTGTTGATTCCCTCATGAATTCTGATCCAATCCTAGGCACTGAAGCAGCATTTTTCCCCATAGTAGGGACTCCAGATAGGCAGACAAATTTCAGGGAAGGGTATATTTCCTAGGCCCTCCTCCACAGGTCATCAGCCCACTCCATTTGTTCATATGTTGCTCTGTCAAGGAACAGCTTTGTATAAGACAGAGGTGTCTTGCCACAGCAGATTGGAATAAAATCCCTCTTCGCCATTCTGGAACCTCTAGGATTGGTGATGTCCTCAAGAATGTAGAACGCCTGAAAGCATAGAGAAGGTTTATGTAGAAAGCTGCATCAGCCCTTCAACAATCCCCAAAAGGCCAAGGGGTCTGTAATTTTAAAACAAAATTATAGTAAATTGTAACTTACCATAGTCTGTGCAGTCTTTTCACTGAGATTAACTGAATTTTGTCTAAGAAGCTCCTGGGAGCTAAGGCATTCCTCTCAGAATATATACAAGCTCGGTTTACAAAGTATCATTTTTAGCTTGGTGTTTCACGAGGCACTGAACCATTCTGGGAAGCACAAACAATAATGCACAGTCTGATATCTCCATTTAGACCCTTCAAGCTCTGATGGTCCTATCTCTGATGGCCCTGCCACCTCAGCAGCATGGGCACATTCCAGCAGGCCCCTGGGATGCAGAACTGTCACAGACCAGTCCAAGCAGAAGTGTTTTTCTGATGAACTTATAGTGGACATTTTGGTCAGGGCCAACAAGCAGGTGCAGTAGCAGAGGGAGAAAGATTTGCAGCAAGTGGAAAGGCACAGACGGGCTGCAGAGCAAGAGGACAGAGTTTCAGCACATATGGGAGGTTTGCAGCATAGTTTCTGGAACAGAATGATCAGCTGAGGAAGAAAGATGGAGCTCACCTGGAAGACCTGTTCAAGAGGCTGCTTATGCTTACAGCCATCAGAATACAGCCTCCTGCTGTACCTGCAGCACTGCCGGAGTCCCCCCTCCACAGTTCCATGTGCTGCAGACCAGGAACACTTTGGACATTTCCATGGTTGGTTGGCCCATGCAATCAGGACTTAACAGCAATTGGACAGGGCAAATCTACCCCACGTAGATCCCATTGTGCATGGTGCTGTACACACAGAATAAAAAGACAATCCCTGCCCCAAGCAGCTACACTGCTTCCTTTCCTTAGTGCTAAGTATAGACCTTGTCTTCACCATCCATAAAGGAGGCTGGGGACTAAAAATGCTACTAAAACATCCTCTATAGCAGATCCTTGAGACTTTGAGGACTAAAGATATTTGCAAGCTATTACTTCCGCTTATGTACAGTGGATCTGTTAGTGCACTTAACTCAGTGAACTCCCTTCGTAGACCAGAACTCAGTTATATTTCTATTCTGGAAGGTCTTCGTTGAATGGCACATTAGCATGGAGTCTGCCCTGGTCGGCACCACCAAAGGGAGGGACAACATTTTAATAGGGAACTTGCTTTCAGTACATGGCTAGAAGGAAACTGTTGTGTTGCTTAGGCACCTTACCTTTGTGCTATTTATTGTCAGCCATGATTCAAGCTTGCCTTACCAAAAGGGCAATGTTGATGTTCCTCAAAGAGAATATGTAAGGAGAGGCACAATTTACTAGCTAACCGCTCAAAAAATTTAGAAATTTAAGAAAATATCCATTTAACTAATTTGGGGAACGTTAGGAGAGAGGGTGGAAGGTAAAAATGTTCAGCAGTATTTAAAGTCAGGAAGCGACAAGATTCTGGATTTGAAGATACATCCTTGACTCCCTTGCCAGATTGTAGGACTCAGCCCAAACTAAAAAGAGTTACTGCTCTGGTTCTGATTCCCAGACACAGAATCCACTTTAGGAACAGAAGATGTGATTGAAATGAAGAAAGCACTATTGACTACATCATAGGGAACAAAATTTCACTAATAAGTCTCCAGGAGTTCTTTGTCCATCTCCGGTGTTTTTGATTTTATGATGCAGATTATCAAAACCACTGGTAAGAAAACGATAGGCACAAAATATCTTATGCACAATTTCAAAAAACACAGACCTTTTTGCTTCTACAAAGAGAACCATTTAAAATGTTTTGGATAAAAATTCAGGGTTAAAATATATAGTGATTTATTTTAGGAAAAAGAAAATGTGTGTTGTATTAGAAGTATAGCCCAGCTGGATTAAAACTAAATACTGTACTTCTGAGATACCACCCCGACATATTGTCCAGTGGATTAAAGGCATTTTATTAATATCATTGGGAATTTAGTTATCCAACGTGTCTCAGATGCAGTAGAAAAACATCAGTTTACTAAGAACATTGTTTTTTAAAGATTTAACATAAAAGGCTACAGAAATCAGTGTATAACACCCCCCATGTACCACATCATGAAAAAAATCAACCTGACCTTTGAGTTTTCCATAACTCAATTTACGGTAAGTTACTCTGTATTTGTAAATGTATCCAAGTCAGATTTTTATTTTTATGCATTTCAAAGAAACTACAAAGTTAAAATCTACTTAGTTTAAGACTTTATTTTAATTATACATTTTGAACTTTTTACATATGACAATAGCAGAGTAATAGGTAGAGGCCATTTAAAAAGTTCTCAGATAAAATACTGTAAGACTGAAACTGTCCAGTCAAAACAGAAATTTTGTTCCTCCCTCACTAAGAATTCAGTTAAGTTTGCTTCCAAAGCAAAAAAATTGTTCAAAATAACTTGCATGCTTTCACATTAGGCGTAGTTAAGGTTAAATATTTAACCTTGGCTCTATCACAGCAGCGCAGCCAGGCATTTCACCCCCGATTCCTCCCTTTTATCTCAAGGTCCCTTCCTGATTATTCTTTCAACCTGGAGAGCTCTAAGGATGACTTCTGGTAGGTATTCTAGGATAAAATCAACAGCAATCTGCCTGTAGGCCAGATCACTGACTTCTATTACTGCCCTGGTCTAATATGCAGTTTGAAATCCATTACAACAGGGATGAGATTTGTTAGGAAACTGTGATCTCCCAAGAACTGGATTATGCACAAAATATCTTCCTTCACTTTCTCCAGGAAGAGAGCCAAATTAGGAGACAGATAAAAGTGAAAATCCTTCCGCCTGAGGGCTGCCACAAAGGCTATTAGTGCTTTGGTAAAGACTTGTAGTGCACTTGGCAGGTGGAAGCACACAGAATGTAAAACCATATTTAAATCTGAAAAATATTCTATGAGATGTGCAAAAATGGATATGTATCTCAGATTAACAGAAGAGAAAAAGTTTGAAGTTTCTGCCCAGTCTTAGAATGGGAGGGCAATTCCCCTGAAACACAACTTTCTTCATGTCTGCTCTCTGCAGCTTTTGAGGTGCAGTACATAAAAACAACATGTGTTTGGGGATACGAATTTTATTTTATAGCATATCAATTATTGATTATTTATTGACCCTATCTGTCCAAAGTGATGAGAAGCCATTTAGTATTCAGATCAGGGACTCTCTCACTTCAGAAGGGGTGATACAGGATGAGATCTCTCCTAGTTCTACCTCCTCTAGACCTGTTTGATTTTCCTCTTTTGTACTGGTTGTCTATAATGACTACCCAGCAAAGGACTTCCTGCTTTTGTAAAAGGACTCAAAGTCCCTTTCATATTACTTGAATTATAAGAACCATTTTCTCACCTTCTCTCAAAATTCAGCCCCTATTTTGTATAGCGATCACTCAAATATTTTCCCTCAGAATTTTTCCAAAGAACGTAGGAGTTCTTTAAGCCTAGATACTGATCTTCTAGCAGAGTGCCTGCATGCTTTCAAGAGACCATTGCATTACAGAGAGTAACACCAGGGAAGTGGATAATACGAATTAAGCTTGCTTTTCTGACAGTGTGCGGTGGGACCTCTCACAGAGGAACTCCCCATCCTCGGATCTCAGAAAAAAAGATAGAAGACGCTGTAGGCCCTGGGGTTATAAGAATGTAAGAACAGCCATACTGGGTCAGCCAAAAGGTCTATCTACTCCAGAATCCTGTCCCCCAACAGTGACCAATGCCAGGTGCCCCAAAGGGAATGAACAGAATAGATCATCATCAAGTGATCCATCCCTTGTTGCACATTCCCAGCTTCTGGAAAACAGAGAGTACGGATACCATCCCTGCCCATCCTGGCTAACAGCTATTGATAGGCCTATTTCTCCATTAATTATGTAGTTCTTTTTTTAATCCTGTTATAGTCTATGCCTTCACAATATGCTTTAGCAAGGAGTTCCACAGTTTGACTGCATTATATGAAAAATACTTTCTTTTGTTTGTTTTAAACCTGCTGCCTATTAATTTCATTTGGTGGCCCCTTCTTGTGTTATGAGAAGGAATAAATAACACTTCCTTATTTACTTGCACCACACCAGTCATGATTTTATAGACCTCTAATATATCTCCCCTTAGTCATCTCTTTTCCAAGACGAAAAGTCCCAGTGTTATTAAGCTCTCCTCATATGGCAGTTCATCCATACCTCTAATCATTTTTGTTGCCCTTTTCTGAACCTTTTCCAAACCCAATATATCTTTTTTGAGATGGGGCGATCACATCTGCACGCAGTAGTCAAGATGTGGGCGTACCATGGATTTATAGACAGGCGATATGATATTTTCTGTCTTATTATCTATCCCTTTCTTAATGATTCCCAACATTCTGTTTGCTTTGTTGACTGTCGCTGCACATTGAGTGGATGTTTTCAGAGAACTATCCACAACGACTCCAAGATCTCTTTCTTGAGTGGTAACAGCTAATTTGGATCCCATCATTTTATATGTATAGTTGGGATTATGTTTTCCAATGTGCATTACTTTGCATTTATCAACACTGAATTTCATCTGCCACTTTGGTTACTCAGTACACAGTTTTGAGAGATCCTTTTGTAGCTCTCGCAGTCTATCTGGGTCTTAACTATTTTGAGTAGTTTTGTATCTTCTGCAAATTTTGCCACCTGTCCATGAATCTAACCACATTACACAGCAGGGTGGATAAAAATCAACAATTTAAAAAAAAAAAAATCGGATTTTTTTATTTAAATCGATTTTTTTGATAAAATGCTTATTGAGGAAAAAACTTAACTAAAGATAGTTTTAATTAAGATATAATATAGCTCAGATATCTCATCATGGAATAGGGATTATAAATTCTAATTGTATAGTACAGTAAACCCTCGATTTAACGGACCCCGATTTAACGGACTTCGGATGCAACGGACAAAATTTCCGATGCATCCAAAATCCGTTATTCGGGGGCTGACAGCTCCCGCCCGGCTCTCCGCTACGGGGAGCCGGGCGGCCGGGTTGACAGCTCCCGCCCGCCTGGCTCCCCGCTGTGGGGAGCCGGGCGGGGGGGGGTTGACAGCTCCCGCCCGCCTGGCTCCCCGCTGCGGGGAGCCGGGCGGGGGGGGGGGGTTGACAGCTCCCGCCGGGCTCCCCGCTGCGGGGAGCCGGGCGGGGGGGGGGGGGGGTTGACAGCTCCTGCCCGGGTCCCAGCAGCCGGGGTCCCGGGCGGGCGGGCTGCTGGCTGCCGCTGGGCGGGCTGACTCACGGCTCCCAGCCGTGATCAGTAAAACATCTATATAACGGACTAATTCGGGTAAGGGGGGTGTCCGTTAAAACCAAAAGTCCTGTTATTTAATGATTTTAAAAAATTATTAAATAACGGACTTTCGGTTTTAACGGACACCCCCTCAACCGAATTAGTCCGTTATATCGAGGTTTCACTGTATGAGACAATATATTCATGTAATGTTTAAGAAAAGTTTAGTAAATGAGTTCCAATAATTCATGGATTAGGGATCCAATCTTATCGGGTTCCACAGGCTTCAGTGTAGATTATTTAGATTAATCTTTACGCAATAGGACTCAGTGCTCAGTCTAGACTCTAGAAGATACTATCAGAGATGCTTAGTTTTGCAGTTCTCAAACTGTAGATTTGTGATAACAAGCATGTTATCTCATCTCATGTTAACAGCAAAAATGCTTTTAAATACAAAAATATGTCCTCACCTTCCATGCCCTACATAGATCTGCTAATACCTACATTTTCACCCTGTCTCCTTATTCAAATACCTCTTCAATCTGCACATCTTTTGCAATTTCCCCAAGAAGTGAGTCTACAACTATTATGGGGGAGAACGGGGCTTCAGCCATTCAAAAGGTGCATATGCCTATACCAATTTTTTTTCTTCAAATTTGTAACTTTTACTTTTATCCTTCCTTACCCATTTCTCTCAACAGTTATTGTCCAAATTCATATTATGTCTAGAACAGATGTGGGCAAACTATAGCCCGCGGGACTGTCCTGCCCCGCCCCTGAGCTCCTGGCCGGGAACACTTACCCCCCGCCCCTCCCCCGCTGTCCCCCAGAGCTCTGGCACGCTGCTCCTGGGTAGCACTGCAGTGGCGTGGCTGGTTCTGGCAGGGCTGTGAGCTCCTGCTGCTCTGAGCAGGTGAGGGGGCAGGGTTGTGAGCTCCTGCTGGGCAGCCTGTCTAGCTCCGATGGGCCGCACGGCTCTGAGCGGCATGGTAAGGGGACCAGGGGGTCCCATAAGGAGCAGGGAGTCCCGGGGACTATCAGGGGACAGGAAGCAGGGGGCAGTTGATGGGGCAGAGATTCTGGGGAGGCAGTCAGGGGTTGGATAGGTGTGGGAGTCCCAGAGGCCTTTAAGGGGGCTGGGGTGTGGATAAGGGTCGGAGCAGTCAGGGGACTGAAAGCAGGGAGGGTTGTATAGGGGGAGAGTCCTGGGGGCAATTAGGGCAGCAGGGGGTCTTGGGAGGGGGCAGTCAGGGGACAAGAGCAGGGGGGCTTAGCTGGGGGTGGAGTCCCAGGAGAATGGTTAGGGGCAGGGAGGTTTCTGGGGGGGGGGGGGTGGCCAGGAGACAAAGAGCAGGGGGGTTTGGATGGGGTGGGGATTTTGAGAGGGGCAGGAAGTGGTTGAGGTCAGATATGGGGCAGGGCCAGGCTGGTTGGAGAGGCACAGCCTTCCCTACCCGCCCCTCCACATAATTTTGCAACCCCGATGTGGTCCTCAGGTCAAAAAGTTTGCCCACGCCTGATCTAGAGCTAGGCTGTTAATTATTTAGGACAGAGACCATGTTTTTCTATTTGATCTGTAAAGCAACCTTGGTACCAGTTTGAGTACTGTAAAAATAATAAACAGTAGTAGTGTGCAGGGAGTTTATCAGCGCCTAGCTTGAAGTGTTGTCAATTTGGGAAATTTCCCAACATAGCTATACCTAATTAGTTATTTCAATACAAATATAAAGTACAAGTACCCATGTGGACATTTTGCTCTGGAATAAATTCACTTTTATCAAGTGTTCCCACTAAGAGCTAAAACAATGTACCTACAACAAAATAACCATTCCCATGTAGCTGTTTCGGGAAATTTTCCCACATAGATGTGCCCCATCTCCCAGTCAGAACATCAATCATGGGTATCAGTTCTTAACACCAGCCTAAACAGAAGCAAATATGTTAGCAGTGACAGCTGATCAATAGCTCTGATGATTTGCTGTGAAAGCCACATATGTTAAGACAAACAAAAGCAGTACACTAGTTTTCATGAGCTATCAGCTAGCACAACTTCTCCAGGAAATAGGAGTAACCACAACTCAAACTATGATTCAGCGTGGTTTGAAATACTCAGAAGGCAACTAGGATATGGTAGAGGCCACTTTAACCTCAATCGGTAATGCCTCTCATCCCCACATAACACACAAGCCCCTTGGCTGGCTTATCAAAAATCCCACAATTTGTTACTTGGGACAGCCAGAAGAAACCCTGCTGCAGAAAAGCAACTATTACAATAAGCAGGCTTTTTGCTCTTTATCCTAATAAAAATTATTTTCCCTACCCATACTACCAATAAAGTGATGAAGCCAGTTTCCTTAATATCTTTGGAGAAGTGCTGAAGTCTCAGCTTCAGATAAATTTGCACCAAGCAACAGAATCTAATATAATTCAACATAATAAACAATTATTAAACTTAAACAAAAAATCAAGTTTGTCTCTATGCATAAATTGCAATAACTAGAAGAAACTTTAATACCAGCCTCTCAATTTGCACACATTTTTCAAAAACTTTCTGTTTTTCTTTAGAAAACAGAAATCTCAGGAAGGATACTATTGTCAAAATCTTCCCAATATCAAAACTTCTAAATTAATGCTCACTGGAAAGAAAATCATGAATTACATTTATGAACTATAACAACCTAATAGTTGATTATTGCCTAAAACTGCTTTAAAATGTATTATTCCACTCAAAAATTTTTATTAAGGATATTCAGCTATATTTCATGAATCCCTAAAAATCAAAGACACCACCACTTAAGGCAAAATTAATATGCAGACCTATCTCATCTCAGGGTTCACTTCCTAAGATCATAATATTCAAATAGACTCAGCCCTGGTCTACTTAGGGGGAGGGAAATCGACCAAAGATATGCAGCTTCAGCTATGAGAATAGCGTAGCTGAACTCGACGTACCCAGATCAACTTACCACGGCGTCTTCACGATGGTGAGGCGACTGCTCCCACTTCCACATCGACTCCACCTGCACCTCTCGCGGTGGAGTACCAGGGTCAACGGAAGAGTGATCGGGGATCGATTTATCGCATCTATACTACATGCGATAAATCGACCCCTGATAGATCGATCACTATCCGCCAATACGATCCAGCGGGTAGTGTAGATATATCCTCAGCTTCTCTAATGCCACAGCAAATTTCCTAGCCTTTCTAAAATACTGCCACCCACGATGAATATATTCAATTCTTTAATACACACATATGCACAGCTTTAACTTTGACCTCAAGGTTAAGGTAGAGTTTACTGTAAAACTATTGCTATCTAAAAATAGTTGGAGGCCAGAGTTAGGAACATGCAAACACCAATACACTGTGCACAAAAACTTGTATCTGGGAATAGACAGCACAACTGGGTATATTCTACCAACTTTTTCCCTCTTGAGATAAGAACCCAATATGACCTCAGGTCCCAAACAAGCATATCTTTGGGGATATCCTATAGTCTTATTTGTTTCCATCACAAAAGCAGTGTACACCTGGAGAGCTATGCTGAAGCAATGCCAAGACTAGCTATAAGAGTTATGGTTGAAGTGCAGTAATAAGGAAGCTTGTGAACCTCCTACCATGCTAAGATAGACCAAGCTAATTATTTTTTTCCCCTCAAAATGAGTACAAATTCGTCAGCTTTTTTTTTAAATGTACTTAAGAACAAACTACACAGCTGTATGTTCAGAAATTTCATTCAGAGAAATCCCGGAGAGGGAGGTAAGAGAAGAGTATAAATGAATTTCAATAATGCTATTTAAAAACCACGCTGCTGTGACAATGGCAGTACACTTTTGCTTTCGTTAAATGATTTTTATGCTAGTTTTATGATTCATGATACTGAAAGCAAATTAGGATGATACTAGAAGAAAAAACTGAAATTTCAAACTTCATCATCCACTAACAATGTAATGTATATACCGTGTTTCCCCGAAAATAAGACAGTGTCTTATATTAATTTTTGCTCCCAAAATTACATTACATTATATTACAGCGAGAGGCAAAACTGGAAGTACGTCTTATTTTCGGGGGATGTCTTACTTTCGGGGAAACAGGGTATATATGAAATCTTGGACCACGTGGACAAGTTGATAGAAAAGTAAAGAAGATATCATTTGATTAATAAAAACCTACAGTATCACAATTTCAGTCGTGTCACCCTCTGCGTTATGGAAGGAGGGGACTTTGTGCTCTTCCTCTCACAGCTCCAAGTCCTCTGGTTGGTGGAAATTTTGATAATACGTCACTGGAAATGGGTAGAAAGTTGGGTATCATTTGAAAGTCCTTTCTCCCACAAGCACAATGGCACCAAACATGACAAACCTGGAATAATTATATACGTATATATCAGGAGTTTTCAAACTTCAGTGCACTGCGACCTCCTTTTGACAACAAAAATTACTTCATGACCCCAGGAGGGGGAGCCGAAGCCTGATCCCACACAATCCCCATTGCCCCGGGAAGTGGGAGGGAGGGGGCACAAAACAAAACCCGAACTCCACTGTTCTGGGAAGGAGAGCCAAGCAGGGAGGGGCTGCAACGTGAGACCAGCCACACAGGAATGAAGCCCTCCAACTTTTGTCTTCAGCCCGGGGGGGGTGAAACTCGGGCTTCAAGTCTAAGCCAGTCCCCATTCAAAGGAGGTCGCGACCCACTCTGGGGTCCCACTCCACAGTTTGAGAACCACTGGTATGTATTCAAGAAAAAGTTTTTTTTTTAATTAACTTTTAAAAATTATACTATAACAGAGGCAAGTCAAACATGCAGCCTTAGCAAAAATTTACACTATGGCTCTCAACTGACAGTAGTGTGTTATCAGTCATTGCTCAGAACAAGATAATTTTGTGGTTTTTCTAATGTTACAGACTAATGTAACTGAAGGAGAACTTCAAAATGATTTGCCATTGTGATCTTGAGGAGGAGGGATAGCTCAGTGGTTTGAGCATTGGCCTGCTAAACCCAGGGCTGAGAGCTCAATCCTTGAGGGATCTGGGGCAAAAAATGTAGGGAGTTCAATCCATTTAGGGATCTGGGGCAAAAAATCTGTCAGGGGACAGTACTCGGTCCTGCTAGTGTAGGCAGGGGACTGGACTTGATGACCTTTCAAGGTCTTTCCAGTTCTGTGAGATAAATAAATATATGGAGATATACCTATCTTATATATATGGAATCTGAGAGACATTTTATGTTACTGTTAATACCAATAATCTGTACGTCAACTACCTAGACTTTGAGGAGGCATTTGATAGCGTTCACCATCCATCTCTCTGGAAGATCCTAAAAATGTATGGCTTCCCTTTGAAAGTGATAAACATCCTCAAAGATATGTATGTGGACAACAAGTGCTGTGTACGTCATGAAGGACAGCAAAGCGAGTGGTTCCATGTGAGGATGGGAGTTAGACAAGGGTGTGTTATCTCGCCCATCCTATTCCTTGTGGTCATAGACTGGGTGATGCGGAGAGCCACCAAAGACCGACCAAGAGGGCTCGTATGGGGACTGTCTGGTCAGATTGAAGATTGTGACTTTGCGGATGACATCGCTCTGCTCTCAAATGGACCTCCAAGAGAAGACTGATAGGGTAGATAGAGCAGCTAGATGTGTGGGGCTCAAGATCCATACTGGTAAGACCAAG
Organism: Sternotherus odoratus; assembly: GCA_032164245.1. Taxonomy (NCBI): domain Eukaryota; kingdom Metazoa; phylum Chordata; order Testudines; family Kinosternidae; genus Sternotherus; species Sternotherus odoratus. Next base: position 89,103,699 of record JAVMKO010000007.1, read on the forward strand.
ATAACGAAAGCAAAAACAGCAAGCTCGGTGAAGACAGTCCTACATGACATGGAATTACAAGAGGTGAATGATTTCAAATATCTTGGTAGTTACATATCAGCTGATGGTAACATTGAGAAAGAGATATCCATCAGAATTAGTCTTGCAGCAAATGCTTTGAACAGACTTCAAAACATCTGGAAGCCATCAATCTTTCAAACTAAAACTAAAGTAAAGATCTACAGGTCGAATGTCCGCTCTGTATTGCTCTATGTGGCGGAAACATGGAGGACCAACAAGAAGATAGAAAGTTGACTCCGGGGTTTCGAAGGAAGGTGTCTTAGGCGCATCCTTAACATACACTGGCCGCAACGTGTCACCAATAGAGAAGTGAGCCGATTAACAGTCATTAACAACATAGTGGATGAGGTGAAACAACAAAGATGGAGATGGTTGGGGCACGTGTTGAGAATGGATACTACCAGACATCCTCACACCACTCTTAGATGGACACCACAGGGAAAAAGGAGAGGCAGACCGCTGGGAACGTGGCGAAGAACTATCGAAGGCGAAATGAAAAATATGGGAAAGACCTGGGATGAAATCTACTGGTTAGCCCAAGATCGAGTTGAATGGAGAAGAATGGTTGGCACCTTATGCTCCATTAGGAGCAAAGAGGATTAACTAATTAACTTAATACCAATATTATAAAATTGCAAGGAATCTGACCAGATATGACAGGTAAGATACATGTGAAAATGTTAAGATTTGCCAATTCCAATAATCTTGTTTATATGTTTGTATCACCTTTGTTTTGTGATTTATAGATATGCAGGGTAATCTGTATTTTAAACTTGTACTGTGCATCTGGGTGACACCCCCAGATAGATCGCCATCAGCACTGCCTAGCCTGTTTGATGGCCCATTAGGGATCATCAACTGTACAGTGAATCCATTGAAAGAAACCAGAGAATACACCTGTGGACAGAGAGATCTAATGCTTTTCCATGCCATTTGCTGGGCAGCTTGTGTTTGGACAAAGGATGTACAAGCTGCATGGCAAAAGACTGTAAAAGGCTGCTAGATCATCTCCATTTTGTCTTCATTCCTGCTTCTCACCTCTGGAGTAACTTTTCTACAAACTGAAGCTCTGAACACAGGACTGAATGACCCATCCACGCTGTGGATGTATTCCAGAAGGACTTTCAAGCCAGCAAGCTCACCAATACTGCTAAGAACCTAATATATGGACTTTGAAGTCTTGTGTATGTATTCTGTTTGCTTTACTACTTAACAACTCTTTTTGTTCTTTCTTTTTTTCTTTATAATACAACCTTTAGTTCTAAGCACTAAAGGATTGCCTGGCAGTGTAATATTTTGGGCAAGGTCTGAACTAATATTGACCAGGTAATGCAGCAGACCCTCTGGGATCAGAACAACATTTCATATAGCGAGCAAAGTTTTTAAATAACTTCTCACTGTACTGGACCTATGTGCTGATTGGGAGCCAGAGAACTGGAATACAATGAAGGGGGCTGTGTGATTTATTTCAGCTTCTTGATAACCCATGGGGGGGGGTGGGGATCAGGAATACAGTTTGTGACTGGTCGGTGAGTTTCACTGCAATGTTTATCACCAGTTTTGGGAGAATCTGCTCTGCTTATTGCAGCCTGCTCTGATCTTTGCATTTTCAGTGAGGGCTGCCCTAAGCACCCCAGGTCACAGCCATCATTGGCAAAAAAGAAAAGGTTCAGTGGTACGGATGAACAGCTTTGCTTATTATGCCAAAAGATTTGTAATAAAGCACTGGTTAAGACATCAGCAGCCGGACATAAGTTATGGGAATCCATCCACGCATAGCATGCACTTGGTTACATAACATATCTGACATAATGAATTACAATCCCAAAGTAATTTATTACAAAATTTTTGTTTTTACTTTGGCCTAGATTATTTTAGGCATCAATGGGGAGCTGAAGAATACTGACTAGCAGCTGAATCTTTGGAGAATACCACTGCAGCAGACTGGTTAAATGCATCACTTGGTGGCACCTTACATGCTACAAGACACACACAAACTGAATTTGGTACGGTTGGAGACGTATATCGAGCTTCAGGAAAACGTTAAAGGCCACAAAGTGCCTGCTATGGGCAAGACTTGTCTTGTTCTACGTCCCAGGGCATGCGTTTTGAGAAGAGCACCTGTTTCTTTGCAGTAAGCCGAAATCTCAAAGACATCCACTCAACACTGTTTCAACATGTGACACGGATGAGAAACTATGAATCAATCACTCTTAGAGAGAATGTTGCATGGAAAGTAAGTGAGTGTGCTGACCCAAAAGGTGTCCACACTTAGGACAGTGTGTATCACATTGAGTACTACATCAAGAATGTATGTAATGTGATGCGTCAGAAGGTATAATTCAACAGAAATAATTGCTGATTTTACTACTGCAAACTGTACAACTCAGCTGGAGTTCATAAATTGCCTCACAGAGTCTCTAATGGATGGGAAAGTGGTGGCAATAGCTGATGCAGAGGCTAAGTACAGACAAATATATGCTTTGAGCTGGACTGAAGAGGAACAGATGCTTAACAGAAAGGCTCTTAAAGCCCTTATTGAAGATGAAATATGGGATATGGATGTAGCTTTTAGCAACCCTCTCCACAGAAATGAATCGCAGCGCTTATCCTTAAAAGCTGCAAAAGACATGGTGCAATGAAAAGCAGAAGAAAGTGCTGACGTCAACAGTTATACACAGACTCGGTTTGCAGATGCCAAATTTTTATGGAAAAGTGTTTTGTCCTGAAGCATGTGAGAGTTTCAAGGATCCACAGCTGATGCCAAACCTAAAATAATAATAATTTTTTTTTGCATCACTTGTAGTTCTTCTTTAGGTGGTTCATCAGTGCTGGTAGTGACTTCAGCACCACCAAGTAGGACAGTAAGCAAATGGAGCCCAAGGCTGTTATTTTATCACAGAACCTCATGTAGGAGTGCTTGAATGAAAGACAAGTTTCCACGAGTGTGCCATAGGTGCGTAATCTAGCACTACAAGTGCTGCTGGAAAGACTGAATTATCTTACTGGAAAGCATTTGATTCAGCCTCCAGAGATTCTCTCTCCACTCTGAACATGCTTGGAATGGCTACTGCAGTCACTGATGAGGTCATAAATGCAATGGAGATGTTCATCTGCTGAGTTTAACCATTTGAAGACCAACATTATGACGCTTGCAGAGTTACATTGGTGGATGTTCTCCAAGAAGCACACAAAGAGAGAAAAATTGCCATCAACAAGTGGAGCATTTATACCTAGCATCAAGTAGGCAAATCATCAAGAAATGGAATAGCTCCAGGATGATCAAGCGTATCCAAAATGACCCTCCTCTATTGGTCCTAAATATGTCTTGAAGGATGGACTGATCATACCAGTTATGTGCAAAATACCACATGCTTCCCAATCAATCCTTAAGCTAATCAAATATCTGTATGCAAACACCAGATGCTCACCACCCCTGTTAACGTCTGGTCAGCAGCCTACCTTGTACAGAGATGTGCTAGTGGAGCTCAGACAAGCATCAATGTGACAACATGTCTAGCAGTGGTGCCCTATATGGAGACAACACGGAAGTTGACTTTGATGAATAAATGTTTTCAGTCCTACATGTCAAGGCTAACTTCCCTAGGAACATCAAAGATCGGTGTCTTTTTTTAGGTAAGCAATAAATCCCTGGTGTTAAAGTATAACATAACATTTTCTCAAATAGCTATATAATTGTTCTTAGTTTGTCATGTTTGCTACCACTGTGTTCCCTGGAGCTGGGGATCTCAACCTTTTGTCTTTCTGAGGCCTTCCCCAACATGTTACAAAAACTCCATGGCCCACCTGTGCCACACCAACTTTTTTCTGCATATAAAAAGACAAGGCTGATTTTAGAGGGTAGCAAGCAGGGGAACTGCCCAAGGCCCCACACCACAGGGGGCACTGTGACGCTACATTGCCCAGGCTTTGCTTTCAGTCCCTGTTTGTGGGGCTCAGTGCCCCAGGCTGCGGTCCCATTCAGTAAGGCTTCGACTATCTGCCTTGGACTCTAGCAAGTCTAACGCCAACCATGCTTGGTGGACCCCTGAACACAGGCAGCAGGTATAAGAGGCCAGGGGAGGCTAAGCCTCCACAAACAGTCTACCACTGCCTTTGAAGCGAACTACCGCTGAAAGGGTGGGTGCCCCATCCACGGTCCTCATGCACCCCTCCCAAGGCCCGAGTCCCACCTGTCCTCTTCCCATCTCAGCACCACGTGCATGGGAGCCTCGCGGAAGGGGGCGAAGAGACTGGCTGGCCCAGCTGGCCGGCGGGGCAGAAGAGGTGCACGAGCAGCCAGCTGGCTCGAGGGTGCCAGGAAAGAAGAGACTCATGCACATGAGTGACCAGCTGCTGGCCAACAGGTAGGGAGATAGGGTGAAGAGCCATACATGCGCTTGTGAGTGGCCAGGCGGGGGGAAGGCCCTTAGTGGGGGGCAGAGAGGCATGTGAGTGGCTTGTCCAGCTGTCTGGACCAGCAAGCAGCCCCTAGGGGAGAGGGCAAAGAGGTGAGTGAACACGCAGTTGGTTGGCAGGCAGGGGCAATTGGAGGCGAGAGGGGTGCCTGCGTGAGTGGCCAGCCAACTGGTTCAGCTTGCTGGCCAGCAGGCAGAGATCTGGGGGAGGGGGCAAAGAGATGCGAGCGTCAGGGGGAGGTCTTGGGGAGAAGGGGAACAGGAGGAGCAAGCAGCAGGCGAAGGGGCCGAATGTGGTTGGGGGTGGAGCACGGGCAGGGCTTCCAGGGGAGGAGGCTGAACAGGAGTGGGCCTTGGAATGTGACAAAAGCTTCCCCAAATACAGGAGTCACGTGCATTCCATGCCCCCGAAATCTGTATGTGGCCCCTCAGGGAGCCCCAGATCCCTGGTTGAGAACCACTGCACGGGAGAAATGGCTTTCAAATAATACCAAACTCGACCCACTTCTGACAACAATTTATTATCAAAATTTCCACCAAATGAGAGATATGGAGCTGAGAGCCGGGGGGACAGCAAGTCCTTCCTGCCATGTTGCAGAGGGTGACACCACTGAAATTATGATTCTGTAGAGTTTACAAATCAAATGATACCTCCCTTACCTTTCCCTTAACCTGCCCATGGAATGAGATTTGACTACATTATACTCCCAGATTATTATTGTTTGGTAATGTAAACTTAAGATAACATAAAAGCAAACAATCAAATATATATGAGGGCATAAAAATAGCTTTACCAAAACTTTAATATTCTCTCTCTTTAACTCATTTCTATATTATCCTATTTCTGAAGTACAGAAGAACCTTGTTAATCCACACTAAACACCTGGGAGACTGACTGTCAATTACTGACATTTTATGAATTAGCGAGTACTGTAAGCCAACAATTAACAAAAACAGTGCGTCAAAAATGTACTTTGTTGATTTTGACAATTGTACTTTAGTTTTAATTATTTATAATACTTCATAGTGTACTGTGATATATTTTGTAAAAAGAATGAAGTCTTGAGCTCTAGTAATGTGCCATTTTTAAAAAACATTTTAGGAATGAAAGTATTTGAAGTCTATAGCTGGGAGCTATGGAGATCCCAGACACATACAGGTATCCATGCCAGACAGAATATATCCATACTGTATTTCTATAATTTGGCAGAGAGAAGAGCCAAGGATGTAGGCCTATGCAGAATAGCTTTCACTAGGACACACAACTAATTTTGGTGCCGCAGGAGACATTGGTCTACATCCATTACTTCACATAAGGTGCAGCAAGAGCTCCAGACAGGCTGAGCAGACAGTTGGAAATCAGCATTATGTTCTCCTAGCTAGACACAAAGCTCTTTCAATCACTCTTGCTCATGCTTTCAGGTTTGGAGCCTTAAAAATACAAAACTTTCGTACAGAACTCAGCTGTGAAATCTTTACGATAAGGTATGGCAAGACCACTATTTGCAGAGTTTTACAGTTATGGACTACCAAGCATAGGCAAGTCAACAATGGCCCACTATCACAAAACTATGTTTTGTTCTCTAAAGAGAACTTCAGTAGTTTGCCATTTGCCAGCAATTTCCTATGCTTATACCAGCTACCTGTTGGCAATTGCTGTTTTGTTTTTAAATGATGAGTACTATATCTTGGAATTTTTAAATGTCTGATTTGTGAAAAGGTCAGTTTTTGTTTTCACAGTTGTTATAATTAAGCTAACAAAGCCTCCCTATTTTTAAAAAAAATCACACTGATATTTACTACTTTTTTAAAAAATCACTGGTGGTTTATGACTCTTCAGAAGCTTGAAAATGTACTTCCTCCTTCAGTAATCAATTGTCTACAAAGTGGGCTGTTAATGTAGAATTAACTTCTTGGTGGAGACAGAGGGGGGAAGAAAATGAACTGAGAAGGAGAATTCTCTGGAGTTTCATATGGAGTTCTCACTCCTAACAGTCACTTCTTGGTTGTCTTTCTGTTGTTGTTGGGGTTGTCTTTTGTCCTTTTTTAAGGCAAAGTTACAAAAGTTACATTGTACATTACTTGCTCAGGATCAGGTTAATAGTCTAAGAACCTGGCCAACTGGTGAACTCTCCTCCGATTACACTAAGAAGGGTGCCACATTTCTAAGTACCTATTCCTCTTTTTGGTTCTTCTCTTCTGTACATGCTTTGTGTGCCCATGTTCCATACTTCTAGTCAAAAAGAACCAAATGCGGTTTTTCAAACTTTGTTATTGCCAGTCTTTGGTTGGCAGCTAAAGGGCAGATTTTTCACTAACATGATAACAATAAATAGCATTTACCAGTACATCTCAATGCACTTTACAAAGGAGGTCAATATCTTTACCCCCATTTTACAGACGGGTAAATTGAGACAGGAAGTGACTTGCCCAAAATGACTCAGCAGGTCTGCGGCAAAGCCAAGAACAGAACTCACGTCTCCTAACTCCTCATCCAGTGCTCTATTTTTTAGGTCAGTGATCTCCAGTTTTTTTAGGGGTAGCCCTGTCTGCACCATCACCCCCAGGAGCTGGGGCCTGGAGTGGGGCCATGGCTTCCCTGGTGATAGGGGAGATGTGAACAGGAGTAAGCGGACTGGGAATGGGGCTGCAGCTGGGGGCAGGGCTGAGGGTGGGAATGGAGCCACGGCTGAGGGCAGGGCAAGGAACGGGGCCTTAGCTGGGGGCCAAGGCTGGGAGCAGGAACAGAGCTGGGGGCAGAGCCAGGGCTGGAAACAGGACCAGAACAAGAACTGAGGTGGGGTGGGACTGAGTTGCAATCTGTCTCTGAACCCCATAAGGGCTAGCCTGGACTCACCATGCCCTCTACAAACAGTTCGCTGCACCCCCAGCCTCACATTTTGGGGAGCACTGCTCTAATCTAGGCCATGACAAAGCATGCTTTCCCATCCATTCTCTGAAGCTGAGGAGACCACCTCCACAGTAAGGAAGGAAGATGACAGATGTAAAATTGCCTACACTTTGCTAACAAATTTGATTAAATAAGGTCCATCAAGTTCTGGGTCTATCAGTCGCCATAGTTTCTCTTTAAAACTGAAGACAAGCCCCCAAACCATCTAAATTCCAAAAACTTCTCTTTTTGCATGCTGTTTTGAAAGATTATAAGAATATCTGTCTTCTACTCTGATATCTTTTGTATGTAAAATGGGCTGGAACTTTTACATTACTGACACCCAACATAAGAATTTATAATGGTAACTTAACAGCTCTTGATATCCTGAAACTAATGAAAAAAGGAATAATATCCTAATTACACTTTCTTCCATTTATTTCCTCTACTCAGACTAATACAGTCTTCTGTGAAGTGGATGGCAATTCTTCCTCAAAAGCAGCATGAAGCAGCTACAGGGAATCTCAGTGAGAGCATTCAAATCAGGCAAGGCCTGTCTGCGCAACACCAGCAAAGAGAACAGGCCATGAAAACATTAGGGTTGATATTTTCACATTCAGTTCCAGGAATCAGTATGCATATGTATGTTCTACCTTACGGTCACACTTCCAAGAAACAGAAACCTAGCTGTTTCATTCAAAGGAAACCTGGAACCTAATAAATCGTTATCCCTCTGTTCAAGATCAAATCCTTGAGATAATCCTCAATTCAAGATGAGCTCATGATTACTGATACAGAGGACCAACCCTCTAACATTAAGCAGCATTTTCAGCTGAAAAGACTGGTCTATGTGGAAAAACAAAGCCACCAAAAGTATCATATAAACCAGCATCTTTTAAGATTTCTCATGTTACAGTATAAACTTCCTTGCAAATGGAAAATGTAAACAAGACATCCATTCAAAAAATAGAAATAAAAAAATAATGCAGAACTAGTGCCAAAATCCAAATAAAACAGACACACTGACTTTTGTTCAATTCAAGTACCTACAGTTTTTAAATAGTTTACTATTCTGGTGGGAAAAATGAAATGAAAGGTGCTCCCATGTAACCATATGAATTTTAGCTGACACTTGGAAAAGAGCATGCATCAGCAGCAGCAATAAATACTATTCCTATTATGCAACATGGATTCATGTTTGCAAGCATATTTCTGCTACAGATGTCTACAGTCAAATATAGAACCTCTGTACTGAGAAATTATGTAAACTATTAAAAGAAATCATAGCACAGTGATTTGTTAGGTATTTACTCCACCATGCAAGCTATTCATTACCCTATCAAATCTGAGAAACACAATATATTATACCTACATATGAAACTATTTAAAATATTTTCTGCCTAAACATTTAACATGCCACTTTCATTGTATCACAATTCACTTCCAAATACCTTATGTAATCTACTGCAGTCAGAAATAAAAAGGTTCCTTCATATTTGTCTTTGATATAGACACCCTGCCTATCAAGAGCCACCATACAACTTACCCAATCCAAATATTCTCAAGGCTTTTAAGACTGTCTACTTTATTCTGCTGAATACAAAGAAAAAAACCTCATTTCACACTAGAATAAAATAATTTTTCAATATTTTTCCTCCATATTTTTCTTGACTGTAGATTTACAAAACCAGCTTACAGCCAGGACTGGTTAGCTTTGTGAAAATCATACTGGTTAAGATTCGAGAGTTGGCGATTTCCTGTTTTAGGAAGTAACAGTTCTAGCAAAAGAATCCCCAAGGCAAAATGTTTAGTGTTCCAGTGTGTAAGTAAGCTCTAACAGCCTTTGTTCTTCCCTTTGCTATAATCATTTCTGCTTTCTTCTCTCTCTCTCTCTCCCTGAAGCCTCCAGCTTTCAGTCTAAGATGCAAATGCCAGCTCAAATCTAAGTACACATTTATTTTTTAGATGACAAAAAAATCCTGTCCGTTATCCATTGCTGTGAAGCTTTGGTTTAAAGCAGTCATCCCTTAGCAGCTGATGCACTGCCCATTCGGTTTCCTATTCTTACTTCATAACTGCTCAATATTATAATTTATGTCACTAATAATCCACTAAAACGCCATCAAAGCTCTAAAATACATCCTTCCATTTGGCTGCAAAATCCTCTCGATGTAATATAATTTAAGAAACACAATCAATTTGGTATATTTTATATATAATATATATATATATATTATGTGTGTATACATAAAACATATATAAAATACCAGTCTTACATTAAAGTTGTTAATTCAGAAATAATAAATAGGCTACCTAGATTTGGGCATGCAATCAATTTATAAATAATTAGATGGAAAATTCTAAATGTGTAATGCTGTACTGCAATGCAGAATAGTTCACTGCCATGTGGTCCACAATTTATGATTGTCACTCAGAGGCCTATTCTGTATGACTGAATAGTGAAAAAATCCTCATCTATGAGCTATATAAATGAAGATATTGTATTTAGCCTGGGTATCAGTAAGTCTTTACAAACAATAGCTTTAATCCCATTAAACTTGGATGAAGTTAATAGTATTTCTTCACCTACATTTAAACCATTGTTTCTTCACCAGTGTGTCAAGTGTGCAATCAGGAGTCAGATTTAGTTTTTGTATACATGTAGCTTCATACTGTTGTTATAGTCATACTCAAAATACCATATCTCACCTTGTGAACCTTGACCTTTGAAAGATTTTTTAGCCAATGCTCAGTTATTGTCAGAGATGCATTACCTCTGCAAATATGAAAGGGTTAAAGGCAGCCCCAATCAATAGGCCTACAAGGAAAAAAAAAAAAGAGTATGCCTTACAGCATCTTTGAAATGTTTTTATGCACAATTCTACAACAATACTGTTTCCTTTGGCCTTTAAGAAAGACACAGCACCCCCCTTTGCATCTTATAACGAAGAAACCCGTAAAACAACACCCTGTAAATAAAACAGCATGCAAAGCAGCATTCTTCAGTCACGATCATAACTACAATTACAAATCATTCAATCCATTTTTATTTAGTTTAACCAGTGTCCCACCCTTGCAAAGCAAAAATATTTTAATAAGGGTCATAAATCTCAGCTCTTGCCCATTCTTTAAACATAAAAAGGAATGAAAAGCTAAAGTAATCTCAGTTACTGCAAATATGTAAATTTATATACAGAATCCTTTATGACTACATTAGCCACATACCAGTGCTGTGTGTCTAAAGTGTGCATTCACATACTGTTTTGGGATGGTATCTTTCTGCAAGCTCCTCTGCTTTTGGCTGCCATGAAGGGAGGAAGCTATCCCACTGTAGTAGCTCAGTGACTGCATTGTGTTCAGGAGCTGATCTGCCTCAAACCAGTTTCAGCCGGTTCTGGTCACCCTACATAAAAAGCTATGGCAACCCTCGCTGAGTTGCCAACAAGTCCCTGAAAAATCGCAGGGGCTCTTTTCTTCTTTGGGTTTGGGGGTGATTTCAATTATGTCCCCCTATTTCAATCATATCCCCAATGCATACAAACATCCTTACACCCCAAATCCACCCCACAAACATTCCCTTCCTCTCCTCCCCCACTTACCTCCCACAACCTGGCTGAAAGCTGTGAGCGTGTGTGTCTGTAGCTAACAAAGAAACTGCAATAAAAATCCTCAGAGGATCTCTCTTGCTGCACAAGGCAGACTCGGCCGCAGCACTGGGGTGACTGCTAACCAAGGTCTTCTCTGTCTCCAGTCCCTACAGTACAGGGTGGCTGCCGACTAACGTCATAACTGCCCCCTCATGCCGGCAGCTCTGGGGTGGCAGCTAACCAAGGTCTTCTTCCCATCCTCCCACCTCTTCACAATATTTGGGGCAACGTTAGCAAGTGTTTTCTCCCCACCCCACAATCCACTGCCACAAGAAATCACTTCTTTGTCCCCTCCCCACTTCTAACAGCAGTGGGGTGGCTTCTTTTGTCTCTCAACCCTCTTCAGAGCACCAGTGGAAAAGAGTTGTTAACCAAGGTCTGATCTTCCCCCACATCTTCACAAAGCACAGGGGGCAGGAAGAGGGGTGCTGCTAAGCAAAGTCTTCTCATCACCCACAACTCCCATTCCCAAATGTGACTCTGTCCTGATCAAGGTCTTCTCAACTCCGCAGGTTTAGAATGATTCCTCATCAAGGCCTTTTCTGCACCCACCCTTCCCAGCACTGGGATAGTTCTTAACCAAGTTCCCCTCTTCCTCCCTCATCCTCCAATCCAGGGCCTTGCTTCCGCAACACACGCTTGAGGTGGCTTCAGTTCAAGATCTTTTATGTCCCCATTGCTGTCCTGTCCACCATCAATCTCTTCTGGGCCCTCTCCCATGTCCTCAGTGAGGTGGCTGCTCAACATGATTTTCTATGCACCATCCCAACCAATCCCCCATTGGTATAACTTCACACGAGTTTCTTCCCTCCAACACTTCCTCTTAAAGCAGCAGCTCCTGACAAGTCTTCTCTCTCCCTGATCCTCACCCCATCTTCTCCCCACACAGAAGTGGTTCATAGCCACAGTCTTCTCTACACCCCTCACACTCATTGCCTCCCAACTCTGGGGTGGCTCCTAACCACAGTCTTTTCTGCTTCACTCACTCCCCATCCCTTCCCTGCTATGGGGCAGATCAAAACCACAATCTTCTCTGCATCCTTCGCTCCCACCCCTCAACACACTAGGGCAGCTCTTAGCCATGGTCTTCTCTGTGCCCCTTGCCCCTGCCCTCTCAATTCACTGGGGCAGCTCCTAGCCATAGTCTTCTCCACATTGGCCATCCTCTTCCCTTGCCCACACTGGAGGGCTCCTAACCATGGTCACAATCTCCTCCACATCCCTCACAGCCACCCTCTTCCCACACTGGGGGGCTCCTAACCACAGTCTCCTCCACACCCTGCACCCCCATTCCCCCCCCCCTTCACTGGGGGGGGGCTCCTAATGACAGCCCCTTCTGCATCCCTGACCCCCATCTTCTCCCCACAATGGCAGGCTTCCAATCAGTCTCCTCCACACTCCTGGCCCCCAACCTCTCCCTGGATGGGGGGGGGGGCTCCCAACTACAGTCGCCTCCACACTCCTGACCCCATCCCCCTCCGCAGGGGTGGTGGTGGCTTTCCCTAACTAGAATCCCTCCATGCTCTCCAGCACCAAACTAAAGCCCCTTCCTGTTCGGAGGGGTAGCCGAGGCCTGGGTGGGGGGGCTGGACGAGTTCTGGGACCCCACCCCGGAGGGGGCAGGGGGCCGTGCCTGGAGGAGAGGGCGCTCCCCTGGGAGGCCGAGGTGCCTCCGCCCTAGCCCGTCCAGGGGAGCCGCTCACCACCCCCCTCCCCGCCGTGCTGGACTGTGCAGCCGTCAAGCCCTGGCAGCTGTACGGCTCGGGTGACCTCGGCCCTGCGCGCTGGCGCCGGCTGCCTCCCCGCTCCGGAGGGGTCCCCGCGGTGGAAGCCATGGGGCACCCTCTCCTCCTCCCCCACCCCCGGCGGCCGCGGAGCCCCCTGGGCGGCTGCTGCGGGAGCGGCGGCGGCGACAGCCGGGCCCGGGGAGGGAGCCGCGGCCGCCGCACGCCAGGCCGCTCTGCCACAGCCCAGCGGGGCCTAGCGCGCGTGGGAGCAGCAGCAGCAGCCAGGCCCTGGGGAGAAAGCGACCCCGCTGCATGCACACGCCGCACCCCCATGCAAACAGACCTGCTGCTGCCCTGCAGGGCCAGCGACCCGCACCCGGGGGGGCTGCTCCTGCAAGGGGGGGCCTCGGGCAGACAGAGCTCAGGGCTCTCTCACGGCCACTGCAGCCTGCAGAGAGGCCTGGTTAAAAGATGGTTGAACATAATGGCAGAGAGAGAGAGAGACTCTGGCTGGGACTGGAGGAAAAGGTGGGGGTGGGGGGGTGCCTCTGTGGCTTGTCGAGAGAGGGGAGAGAGCTCCCGTGTGATCCGCTTTTGAGCTTCTCCCTTGCTGGGAAGGAGGTTAGGGGCTTTTATAAGTGTGTTTGGAGCATTTCCTTTAACAACCAGAGACTCCTTGGGGGACAGAGGAGACACAGAGAGAGGGCGAAGGAGTTAAAAGCCAACCACACGTGTCTAAATCGCAGACAAGGGGAGCTCAAGTGCACTGCTGGCTTAAAACGGGGGATCTGCAATTTCGGGGTTTAAAATAATAATAATAATAATTGTTCTTTAGGAACCAGATTGAGCAGGCCCAGACAAAGAGTTTATATGTATATAGGTTATCAACTGCGATTCATGATTTTGGTTTTTCCAAACTGAAGACTGAAAAGGGTGTTGGCTAAAATGTCAATTACGCAAATATTAATTTAAAAAATAAATTAGCAGTGAGACAAGCAGGATCTGATTTTGTCCTAATGAGAACAGTGGATTTTACAGCTGGACACTGAGAATGGGACGTTTGAAACTCAGAAGAGAAAAATCCCACTGACTTCACACTAGGAAATGGGGATGGAGAGTATATTTCCTCCTTTCACAATCTTTTCTGATTTATTCTATCTTTACCTATGTTAAAAAGCTCTGCTCTCATAGAGGGGTCTGTTAGTTGCTATAGCACAGGAATCAGATCTGGGTTTTATTTTCACCTATTCCACTGACTTGCTATGACCACAAACAAAGCAAAAAACTTCTTTGTACCAGTTTCATCACCACCTGTAAAATGGGGACAATATTTCCTTTCCCCACTGAGACACTGTACAGCTTTGTGAAGCTGTTTAATATCCCTGTACGGAAGATGCTATGGAATAATAAAGAATTATAATTATTTGCTGTAAGATGGGAGAAAGGAGTTATTTTTTTCTGACTCCTACAGTAATCAATTTACACCCTAAACATGAGATTTGATTAGACTTATTTTGCCATGCATAAAGGGACGTGGGCAAGTTAAAATTACATATTTAAAATTTTTAAAAAACACATCAGTATCGTTGTAGATTAGTACATCAGCAGGAACTTAAAATAACTGCACATGCTTTTTAACATTATTGCAAATCATGTGCATTTCACCTACTGTGTATACTGGACAATGAAAATAGTTTCACTTTTGTTTCTTTGCCGTTTCACTTTCTCCCTCAGAGAAGAATGTTTAAATCCAAGATTAAGAGCTAGCTGGTGCTTACAATCTTCAATAGGAATCTTAGCTGTTATAAACCCCTTGGCTCTTTGATTTTTTTTTAAACACAATTTTGTCCTATATTGACTTCAGTGTCCCCTAACTACAAATATTATTGATCATAAAATTATCCAGCCTCCTAAAAAAAATTACTCTCTAGTATGACTGATCTCTTGTGGCATGAGTTCTCTGAGCTGACTACAGGCTGAATGTTGAAATACCTTTTTATTCATTGTAAAGCTGCCTGTCATTAGTTTCATTGTTTGATCCTTTTTCTCTGATAATGGGACAGCATATTGTACAAGTGTACAGTATTAGCCTTTGAAGCTTTACATATGAATGACTAATTATAACATCACAATAATAGCATTATTATATTTGAAATAGGTGTTACTATTTTACTCTATGTACTTCGGCAAGAACTTCTGGGATGTGTTGCAAGTACATAGAAGTTTGTCATATACACACTTGATAATCATGAATGCTACAGTAACATTCCACATAAGACTGCCAAAAACAGCATAGATGCAATAAGCGATACCAAATTATCATTAAGGTACCATCTTATGGAAGGATGCTTTTATTAGAAGATTTGTTTACAAAGTTCCTAGTTCTTCCGGATTTATTCACTTTGACAGATTATCCATCCACGTGTGTGAGATTGCAGGATCTAGACCTTAACTTGTTTATAATCTTAATCAAAATAATAAGTGATTAGCGCAGTAGATTAATTACAGGCACAATATCGATCCAATGTGAGTTTGGCACTTTTTAGACTAAGTATTTGAATGAATTTGGCAAACAGTAATAAGAATAAACTAGGACTGTTGATTAATTGCAGTTAGCTCACACAATTAACGCAAAAAAATTAATCACAATTAATCTCACTGTTAAATAACAATACCAATTGAAATTTATTAAATATTTTTGGATGTTTTTCTACATTTTCAAATATATGGATTTCTATTACAATACATAATACAAAGTATACAGTGCTCACTTTATATTATTATTCTTATTACAAATATTTGTACTGTAAAATGATAAATAGTATTTTTCAATTCACCTCATACAAGTACTGTACTGCAATCTCGTTATCGTGAAACTGTAACTTACAAATGTCGATTTTTTGTGTGTTATATAACTGCACTCAAAAACAAAACAATGCAAAACTTTAGAGCCTACAAGTCCACTCGGTCCTATTTCTTGTTCAGCCAATCACTCAGAAAAACAGGTTTGTTTACATTTACAGGGGATACTGTTGCCTGCTGATTTACAATGTCACCTGAAAATGAGAACAGGCATTCACATTGCACTTTTGTAGCTAGTGTGGAAAGGTATTTACGTGTCAGCTATGCTAAAAATTCATATACCCCTTCATGCTTTGACCACCATTCCACAGGACATCCTTCCATGCTGATGATGCTTATTAAAAAATGTGTTATTTAAATATGTGACTGAACTCCTTGGGGAAGAATTGCATGTCCCCTGTTCTCTTTTACCCACATTCTGCCATATATTTCATGTTATAGCAGTCTCAGATGATGACCCAGCACATTTTTGTTTTAAGAACACTTTTACTGCAGATTTCACAAAACGCAAAGAAGGTACCAATGTTATTTTTCTAAAGATAGTTACAGGATTTGACCCAAGGTTTAAGAATCTGAACTGCCTACCAAAATCTGAGAAGGACAAGGTGTGGAGCATGCTCTCAGAAGTCTTAAAAGAGCAATACTCCGATCCAGAAATTACAGAACCCGGACCACCAAAAAAGAAAACCAACCTTCTGCATCTCACTCACATAATGAAAATGAATATGCTTTGGATCATTATCGAGCAGAACCCATCTCTTTTGGTTGAAGCATGAAGGGACATATGAATCTTTAGCACATCTGGCACATAAATATCTTCCAACACCAGCTACCCCAGTGCTATGCAAATGCCTGTTCTCACTTTCAGGTGACTCTGTAAACAAGAAGCAGGCAGCATTATCTCCTGCAAATTGTAACCAAACTTGTTTGGCTGAGTGATTGGCTGAAGTAGGACTGAGTGTACTTGTAGGTTCTAAAGTTTTACATTTCTGAATTAAGTTATTTTTTATACCTAATTCTACATTTGTAAGTTCAACTTTCATGATCAATAAATTGCACTACCGTACTTGTATTAGGTGAATTGAAATACTATTTCTTTTGTTTTTTTACAGTGCAAATAGAAGCTTATTTCAGCAACATTATTCCTCACAATTCCTGTAAATTGGCCTTGTATGTACCCAATTAATGGAGAGTTGCAGGCTGTACGTGAAACCATATCTACAGTAGCGAGATTACAGTGCTGTAGTTATGCCACTACATAGCACCATCCTGTGGAAGTTTCCTATGACAATAGAAGGGGTTTTTCTGTCACTCGCGGAACTCCACCATTCCTGAGCAACAGCAGCTAGATCAACAGTATTCTAGTTGCATTTACAACAGAGTTAGGTATTTTAGCTACAGCCTTCTGGGATGTCAATTTTTCACACCCCTGAACTCCATGGTTATGTCAGCCTAACTTTTAGTGTAAACATCTAGTCACCAAGCAGTTAGAGTTGCTGGATCCATTGTTGGTCTCTTCAGAACCAGTGAGTTTGATTTTAGGCCTGGTCATAGTATAGAAACTACACTAATTGTATTGGTTGACAATCTCTTTCTGGTAATTAACTATGTGTAAGCTTCCTTCGTGACCATTGAGGTACCGTTAACGCATCTGTGGACCGTAAAGGTAGGCAGAGTTGCTTGAGTTTCTTTATTCCTTTCTTTCTGAGAGATGTCTGAAAGTAGTACTTGGCAGTTGCTTGTCTGCCCTGTTGCTTCCCTCAGTGAAGGTTCCATTCTGTCACCTCTCCTGTTCAGTGTGTATATTGAGCCATAAGAAGGCATAGGCTTTGGCTTCCCTGCCAAAAAAGGTGAGCTTTTTACCTCACATTCGTGAGCTATCCCAAAGTAAAAACACAGTGAAGACAAGGCACTTTAGTTTTACTACAAAGTAAATGCGGTGCGGTAAACCCCAGCCTGAGGTATAGGCTGACTTAAGCGAATGTAACTCATAGTAAACATAAAGTGCTTTGTCTTGCTATAGTTTTAACTTGGGATAGCTCACATGTGAGAGTTACCCTAAGGTTCAAAACACACCATTTTAGCACTATAAACAAGACGTAGGTGGGAAAGTGTGGTCTCATTGTGAAACCATGCCTACAGTACATCTTGAGTTTGAAGATGATGTCCAGTCTTACATATCCATCATTTCTGATGGGCCAGTTCCTAACAAAAGGTATCGGCAACAGGCTCAGCACCATTTAAGGGCTTCATACAGTTTAAATGTAAGTGTAGATGAGGACAAACCACAGTTAAAACTAACACCAAGGATACCTGAACCAGTTTTCTGAAATGATGATAAATGGGTTTGCAGTTAACCTGTGCATTGCTGAACCTGTTGTTGAAATCTATTGTCAGTAACAGGTACTTCTGCTAGTAGAGGATCTGGCTTTTGACAAGGCCTTCCCTAGTAATAGCTTCTTCCCAAGGCTATCTGTCTAGTGGGAGATGGGAGTGGAAGACATAGAAGGCAAGAAGAAAGGAATTAAACAATAAATAATTAAATAAAAATTACAACACACGCCTGAATGTAATCATTAGGACAAACACATTGCTTCATTAATTTGTTGTATAGTACTTAAATACCATGGTGATCAAACTATAGATAGATTAGATAGATAGTTGAGAAATACTTTCTATCCCTTAGAGGATCCTTCTTTGAGTTACCTTGATGTAGCAGTGGTGAGTACCTGAAAGTGTGGGCACTGCGTCGTAAGCTGTACCTAAACAGCACTGCCTGTAGCTATAGAACTTAAATGCCCAAGATTGTCACAAGCAAACTCCAGAAACCTGTGAGGTTTGGGGTTTTATGGTTCTCTTAAAGGCTACTGGCTAAAAAGAAATCAGTATTCCTTTGTTATACCCACCTGCAGAAGAATCATTAGTTCCACAATATCAAAAGTAACCTGAAAACTGTTCTATTGATAAATGAGAAACCCAAACAATTTTCAAGCATTATAATCTGGAAAGATCAAAACAAGGAAGAGCCCTGAGCAAGAGGACTCTCAAGAAGTTTTCTGAGCACTTGTAGAAGATATTCTGAGTTCAATTACAGTACAAACAGGTAAGATATGACAGTGCTTAATAATGTTTCTGTTCTAGTTGCTAAAAAGAATAAGCAAACTAGCCATTACACTGACAGACTATGCTTCATTAATTAAGAATAGAGGACTAAAACAGCTTTACAAGGAATCCTAAGCAATAACAACTCTTCTTTTCATAGTATACTTGTCACATATATGGCAATTTTCTACCATATCCCTGAAAAACCTGATAGAATTAAGTTTAAGTATCTTCAGATTCCATTGTATTAAATGCAAAGTTTATGTAAAATGCAAAGTTTATGTATTATTGTGAGCCAGGATCGAAGGTAACCTCTCTGGGGGTGAGGAAGGGGCAGGAGAGATGTGATGTAAACCCTGTAAAGTGTTATGAACTTCAGAGGGTTTTGTGTGAGAGGCCATTCCCCTTGCCACTCCAGCAGAAGGCTACATGTTGGGAAATACCCTGTCACCCCAGAAAAGGATACTGTGCATGGGACTTCCTGCCACTTCTCAGCAACCGAAGCCCAACAGAAGATTTTGTGGAGGGGGCCTCAGCTAGCACGCCATCAGAGAGTACTGCTAGAGAGGTGTCTCCCTCTCACACACTCGCATGTGAGGAGGAGGGCTCTAGCAATAGGCCTGAAGCCTGTTAATTTCTGAACCAGCCGCTAGCTAGGATGACCAGATGTCCCAGATGTATAAGGACAGTCCTGATTTTTGGGTCTTTTTCTTTTATAGGCTTCTATTACACCCCCATCTCGATTTTTCACATCTGCTGTCTGGTCACCCTACCCCTAGCCTACATGAAGGCTGAAGCAGCAGGCAGAGAGACAGGAAAGTCACAGCTCTCCGGGAGACCAGTGGCAGTGGGTCAGACCTACTACCACCCTACAGTGGGCTCCTGTGAGAATGGGCCCTGTGACCACCACCCCAAGAAGGGGGCAAGGCCACAGTGGGTAGGGAGGACATTTTAAACACTAGTGATGGCCTTGCAAAATCCAGACAAGGAGAACCTCCTTTGCTCTGACACAGGAAGAGCATTGAAGACCTTTAAAGACTCTAAAGTTTCACCAAAGGAGAGAGTAAAAGAATGGACAGGCATTTCTCGCTGGGGAAGATGTATGATTTGAAACAAATGATATTTTTCAATCTCAGGAGTTTGGGAGTGCCAGATTTACACTGAGTCATTCCAGCAGCACCGACTGGATTGCCAGTATATTACATGTGGCAGTCTTCACAGGGATCTTTTAAATAAAACTATTTGATTCAATGTTGTCTCTATGTATTCGCTGGGTGGGTTCAGTGTATGGATCTATGCCATCAGATCCATCTCCACTCAGAGCAATCAGGTTTCCAGCACAGAATATCCTTTTACTGGGCTGCTGCTGGGGGTCAGAGGCAAGGCTGGAACAGGTTGTAGCACTGTTTTCTGCCTATTCGAGGTAGTGAGCCCACTGAGGTAAGTCACTCAAACAACTGCATGTATCATGCTTCCTATTTTGTTACTGTATTTCTGGAATGGGGCCATACCATGGAATGTGCATAAATACAAGTCCCCACAAGGCCATTTATGGAGTCCCTCTGATTAGAGCAAATCAAAAATTTTGCAACAAATCATTTTTTGTCACCAAAAAAAAAAAAAAAAAAAAGCCAAATTGTTGAAATTGAAACTTCACAAAACAGAGCCAGGTTCAATGAATTTCCCTAACTGAAAAAAAAATCAAGGAAAAAAAGGTTCAGAACCCTTCATTTAGACATTTTCAAAATAAAAGAATCTGGTTTTCTATTTCAAAACAACTTTTTGTTTAGAAATTTACATTGATTATGCTGAAAAAAAGTTAAAGAAAAAATGGTCAAAATCTAAACTAAATAAATTGAAATGATCAAAATAAAATGTTTGATTGCCCTGTATGAAAAAAAAAGAAGAAGTTTTTTTCTGTGGATAAATATTTCCAAGATTTCAACTTTTTGTCCTGAACAAGACTCTTGAAATTATTCTCAGGATGGGAAAACTATCTGCCACCCAGCTCTACGTCTGAGCATAAACACATTTAGACGGTTTAGGCGATAGTAATGATATATAGATCAGCATATATAGATCAGTGTCTGATATTAAAGTCATGCTCATGATGCTGTTCTATTGAAAATGTACGACAGCTTTACCTACGTCAGCAGGAGGATGCCATTCGCTTAATCTCAGACATTTCTGGACATTGAAAGGAAAGGGATGAATTTTGTGATTTATCTACACTTAAATAGGAATTTAATCTGATTTGGAATATAACATTCAGATTGTATTACAACATTACAGGTATTCTAAAGGTTTGTAGGATGACTGGACCAACCACCTGATAGGAGGAACACAGAGATGTCTGTGTTCTATCTTCTTTCCCACAATTATATGGCCCCTTTTACTCTTTAGGCCCATAGTACCAGCACACTACACAATCTTTAATGTATTTACCCTCACAACACTCCTGTGAAGCAAGGAATTACTCTTTTCCCTATTTTACAGATTTAGAACTGAGGCTGAGAGAGACTAAGGGCTTGTCTTCACTCAATGCAGTGTTGACGTGAGTTACCTACACTCAGGTTAACCTACTTTGAGTGTACAAACCACAAAACAACACTGGAGTTGCACAGTGATTGGATTAGCAGCACATAGTAGCTGAGTCCCCACTGCATCTGCAATATTCGAGCTTCAACCCCCATTCCCAACCAGGCCAGTTAGCTCAAGCTAGAGATTTTTGTGTGTGGACGGGAGTCAGGTTTGGGGCAACGCCCAAGTTATACCTTGAGCTAACAATTGGTGACGACAAACTCCAAGTTATTTGCTCTGCATCACACAGAGAGTTTATGGCAGAGGAGGAAATCAAATCTGGATCTCCCAAATCCCAGGCTACTGCCCTATGCAAGGTTCATCCTTACTCTGGTAGTATCACATACAGATTACATGATTCTAACCACAAAGTATAGAGCTAATGGATCTCCTCATGGGTTCTGTAGTTCCTTCTGCTTACTAATGCCTGCAAATGCTGTGTCACAACCATCTCACTCAAACCTCTGGGTAGATATTAGGTATGTATATGATTAAATGTCTAATATAACCAAGCTTGTCAGCCTGGGAAATTGAAAAATGCCTTTTCTGTTCCCGTAATGTGCCATATGTATGTTTTTGCTTCGCTTAATATTTATTCAAAGGCACTTGGATTATTGCTAAATTATTCATCATACAATATCTGATTAGACTGTGGCTCACACTGCTTAATGACTGAGCCATTAGCCTTTTGCAGATGGTGCTATCATCAGCTATTTGAATGCTACATGTTCACCTGCATTTACACAGGCATGTAAAGAGAGGGCTGGAGTTGCACTTTGTAACAGGATTAACTGATTATTTACTTCAATGTCAACTGAGCTATCATGTCATCTATCTACTGGTGGCTGACTCACTGTCAAGACTCCACTGCATTGTGTGTGTGGTGATTCTCCTGGCCACAAACACTAGGAGATGAATTTCTCCAAATCCCTCTTCTCTGCTACTCTGAACTTCTTTTCCTCTCAAAGGTAGAATCCCACAGTTTGAACTATATTGATGGCGCTTGTCTTCGGTTTTATTCAGTACCCGATACCCTTTCACTGAAATATGCAATCATTTTGTGTGGTAGAACATGTGCAATACTGTTCTTCAAAGCATCTGATACTTCACCTCAAGCAATAAAATAGGTCAAAAGTGCTAATTATTACGGTCCCTTGCAAGTATCATACAAAATCTTTCATCCGAAAGGACCTAAAGTGTCTCATTAAAATTTGGTTTCTTTTGTGGCTTTCAAAACAATAGCTTAGCTACATGATGGGGACAGAAGAGGCCCCACATCAGCCGCAGATTCCATTTGCAGTTTGGTTTCTGCTGCTGCAGTGCTAAGACAGGCAAAATACCTCCAGGATCATGCTTAGAATGGCTCCTACAGTGCTCTGTTGAAGTGAAGTGGATGCTTCCCCACAGATCCATGGTTTCTTCTGAAAGCCAGTGCCTCTCTCGCCTCTTCCTGCAGCTTTTGGAGAGTCTGATATCACTGGCAGAGCTATGACTCCCCTTCCCTTCAACTCAAGTTCAAGGACGGCAATTGGATCCAGCACTTGTCCAAGTACCCACATGTTGGGGCTGGAGTCATTGTACTGTCTCTGCATATGGCCACATTTCTTCATTTATAGCAATCACGTCACTCACATCTGGAAAAGGGGGAGTCACCTTTGCCGTGTAATTTGGTGTCTCTAGTAGCATTGCACAGGAATGGAATAACTTTTTTAGGTGCTGAGCACCTGTGGCTTCTGTAGACTTCAGTGGGAATTATGGGGGCTGAGCATTTTTGAAAAGCAGGCCTCAATGCTAGGGAGTGAAAAATGTTCACACCTGCCAAACCTCAGGGTCTGTAGGATTTCCTCCATAATCTGAGGCCGTTCAGAGCTGTAGCTGTGGGATAGGGAAATAGGTCTTATTAAAACAGGCTGTAAAGAAGACACCAATTGAGCTCATGAAACATGTTGTTGTCCTGAGTCACCCAAAGTACATTATAAATATTATTTTCCTGATTAGAAATAAATACATTTCTTTTATGCCAATATTTCTTTGTGGATATCTAAGGGCAAAGAAAAACCGTAGGGGCAGATGTGCAGGAATAGTCAAGATGAAAACCTCAGGTTTTTCAATTACCCGCTATAGCCAGATGTGGAAGTACTGCAGTTAATTGAAACTGCAGGTGTAATTTAGCTTGCGCAACTATTATCATCCTAATTGTATTTGGCCAGGAAACCAGAACTCCTCCTGTTCTTGCAAAACAGTCCATGGCATCTTAAACAGCTACACATAATCGGGACAGCTCAACCTAAAAACAAATTCCAGCAGTCCCTCTCCCAGTCTACATGAACACTTGAAGTGCGGGAGTCAATTCTATAGGTGCTTTAGACCTAATTTGGCAATAATCAGACTAGTATGCTGTAACAAAAGTGTCAAATTAATCTATTGCATCTTGGAAGCCAGCCTGCTGTACCGCTGCTTATTGCAACAACGTGATGGACACTTCCTCGGAGGCAGAGCAGGAAATGGAACAAGAGTACAGCATGGCCTGGTGTCAAAGTAAAATTAATCCTAGAAATGAAACCAAAATCCTCTGGCCGTGTAGAGAGCTACCCTTAATCAGAATGAATAACATTTTTGCTAGGAGACTCTTTCAAGCAAATGTGCAGCAAACTGGAGATTCATCAAATTTAGGGCTGGCCCTGGCTTTTAAGAATTGCAAGGAAGCAGCACAGAGCTAATAGGATGTTGCAGGCTTTTGTCTCCTGTGTGCCAGACCTGCTCCCTTTGCTGCTCTGAGTGAGTGGGGGGTGGAGGGGGGGAGGCTGAAGGTTAAGGCCATGACCCCATTTTCTTCCCACCATTTATTGGAGTCTAGCTTCTCCCAGCAAGAAGTGGCCAGTGAGCAATGGTGCAGGGGGAAGCTTCTCTTGTCCCTCTGACGCCAGACAGGGGCTTCACATGCTCTAGTCCTCAGTGTGCACTACCAATGTACAACTCCTGATAACACAAGCTGCCAACAGACACAAGGAATACACTTGTATTTCCCCAGTGCTTTTTATGGCACAAGTCTCAAGAGTCAGGAAATAATCCAATTAGGAACTGGCAAACAAGCAAAATGGACCAACAATTTGGCCTAATTGCACCTGCCTTATCTTTTGAGTAGCAAATGGTGCAATTAGTTCTCAAATTCAAGTTCCCCACCATTCCCCAAACCTGCTGATCACTATGGAATGTGTGATAGCCTGAATCCTGGGAACGTGGACAGAGTGGGCACTGATTATGCAGGGCTCAATACTTAATTCGTTTCTTGCCCTGGGAAAAAAGGAGAAAGATGGAAGAGATGGCATTATAATAAGTGTAGAACTGAGCTAATAATTGATTCTTTTTTGTTTGGGGTGTCTGTGATGGTATAAACAAACCCCACATTTGGCTCAAAGGGGTTACAAGGCAATGCAGGGCAACGAGGGTGAGCAGATGTTCCAATTTTATAAGGACAGCCCCAATATCTGGGGCTTTGTCTTATATAGATGCCTATTACCCTCCATCCCCTATCATGATTTTTCACGCTTGCTATCTGGTCACCCTAGCTAGATCCAAATAGCCCTGCCTAGCATGCTCCAGCTGGAGGAGTGGGCTAAAAGGAGCTCAGGAGCCTAAGCAAAAGCTTAGATGTACAAGCTGTAGGGAGAGGAATTCTTCTCCAGGAAGCCAGTCAGAAGGTGGACCCTGAGAGGGGACCACAGAGTAGATAAGGTGCTCAGGCAGAGCCTTCTCTAACCACCACTTCAAGAACCAGTAGGTCTTGCAGGACCCTACTCATTTAAACTGTGTGAAGCTATTCACTGTTTGGAATATAGGGTCAATGCCCCAGATTGATAGGAAGTAGCTCAAGACAACAGACTTGGACTTACCACAGGGAGGACCTTGCTAATGTTATTTCCCACAAGGTCCTGGGTTTGCCACCCAGTTGAGAGGGAAGGCCAGGGTCAACCTATCACACCCTTCTTAAGGAAAAGGTCCAGGTGGAGGCCCAAACATTCCCAAGCTGAGGTCAGAAACCAGGTAATGCTACCTCCGCCCTGACAGAGAGACAAGGGGTTTGGAGGACTGGTGCACTAACCACTGGGTGACCTGGTCCTCCAAGCCACTTATCACAAGGCTGAATCCAAAATATATATGTTTTTTTAAAATTGAGAAACAATTGAAATGAAATGGAAAAACCTGAAACAAAACATTTGGGGGAGAGGAGCAGAAGGGTGTTATTTTGGTTTTCACCTTTGTTTCAAAAAAATAAATTATAGCTAAATTTTTACATGCAGCATTGTTTCAAAACCAAATGTCTAAATGTTTTTGTTTCAAAATGGTCAAAACGAAGCATGTCAATTCTTTCAAAAAAAAAATCAATTTTTTCATCTGAACCTATTTGCTGAATGTGACCTGAATTCTCAAATAGTTTTGATGCCCTAAAAATACATTTTTGACCAGCTCAATGAGATAACAACCTACTACTATAGCAAGAATGGACACCATTGACTAATAGACACTGAAGCTTAGCCCCAATTACAGTATGTACTCTTATCCTGAGCCAAGCACAACCTCCTCTGACAAATACTTGGAGTCTTATTTTTTTACTGTTGCAAAATTTGCATAGCTTGTGGTGCCAATAAAGTCTGATTGAATTGAATACAATCAGGCAGCTTGTTAGCTGGCTTGCACAATTCCATTAGAGATTCCTTCAGAGCCAGTCGGAAAGGCTGCCTGGCAGAGATGCCAACTTCAGCCCTGGAGCACACAAGGAGAAAAAAATAGTGGATGCTCAGGACCCACTGACAGCCCTACTGATCAGCTCCTCCCTCATCCCTCCAAACACCTCCTGCTCGCTGCGATCAGCTGTTCAGTGGCGAGGGGGAAGGGAAAGGGTGGAGGCAGGAAGAAACAGGGGGCGGGGTGTGGAATGTGGCAGGAAGGAGTGGGGCTGGAAAGAGGCCAGGTGGGGACTTAGAGGAAGGAGTGGAGTGGGGGCAGGGCCTGGGACACAGCGGGAAGTTGGTGCCTCTGCTGCCTGGCACAGAAATTGTCAGGGTAAGATGACAACCTTGATACACAAAGGTCATGTAGGTTACAGAGACCCTTGTCAGTATGGGAGCATCGACTACAGTCAAGACTCACATGTGCTTACCCTGCAGAAAGAAAGCTAAATTTATAATCTTGAAGGAAAGGTGATCTAGGTTTCCCTTAAAGCCTGGGAAAGGCCCAGCTCATTCATTCAAACATCCATCTTGATAGGTTATGCAAAGAATGACTTTACTTTAACCTCCTTTCTATTGTGTTTGCCTCAGGAAACACTTTTCTCACAGATGAAGTTGCCATTAGCAGTTGAGGCTGCCTGTGGTCGCTCATTGAAGGCTGTATGTTTTGTTCTTTCTGCACTGAAGTGGATTTGAAAAAACAGGGACATTGATTTCCAGCCAGAAATTCTGAGCGACTAGAAACTTTCTTTAACCAGCATTATCTAGTGTATGCAGCTAGAGGCAGGTCACCTGATTCATCACCACCAAAGGTTATAAAGGATGAGTCATCTAAGCTAAATGGGATTTGTGTAGAACTATATGAGTTCTGTATTTGAGGACTTCCTTTTCTGATGCCAAAAGGACACTGCCTCTTCCTCTACTGAATCAAAACCTAATAACAAGTCCGGCTAAATACCAGCTAAAAAGGGGCAGGAAGAATGTGATAACCATCTACAAACATCTGAAGGGTTTAAACACCAAGAAAGAGGGGAAATTGTTTAACGTGGCAGAGGAGGGGGATGCAGTTAGGGGGAAAAATGAATGATATTAAGGAAAGGAAAATGTAATCTGAATGTCAGGAAAGACTTCCTGGCAGTGAGATCTATTAGGATGCGGAAGTGCCTTTTGAGAGAAGTAGCAGACACTCTTGCACTTGTCACAGTTTAAACAAGATGGAACAAAGCACTGGGGAATCAAGCTGCTGCAGGGTACAGTCCTTCTCTGGGAGGAGTGGGAGCAGGGAAAGGGAAGGATTAGTTCAGAAGTTCTCAGCTTGAAGTGTGTGGACCACTACTGGTCCACAGAAAGCTTGCTGTCAAATGATGCTGGCTCGCCTCCTTTTGTCAAAATCCATAAACATTACTTTTCCATGCAAGAGTAACCCATGCTAACACCATATGGCTCCTTGTCA
This sequence comes from Sternotherus odoratus, assembly GCA_032164245.1. Lineage (NCBI taxonomy): Eukaryota > Metazoa > Chordata > Testudines > Kinosternidae > Sternotherus > Sternotherus odoratus. The sequence continues at coordinate 89,131,168 of JAVMKO010000007.1, forward strand.
CTGATGAGACCACATATAGAGGTCTAGAAGTCTGCTGCTGCTTCTGAGCCAACACACCTGGGGTGAGGTTCTGTGCCGCATCACTTGGAGAACTAACAACCCAAGTGGAAGGGGGGGAGGGTTAAGTCTCCTTTGCATTTTTCCAATCCTGAGCTATTCTAGAGACCCTAGCATAATTTAGACAGTCCTGGGGGCCATTGTGTCACCTGTTTACTCCCTGTCAAGCCTCCACCACTTTGTATATGTGATGATTCTTCTGGCAACAAACATTAAGAGATGCATTTCTCTGAATCCTCCTCTCTGTTAGTCTGAACTTCTCTTCCTCTCAAAGCTAGAATTCCATAGTTTGGATAAGTGAAGTGCAAAGTATATTGATGGCACCTGTGTTCTGTTCTGTATAGTACCTGAAACCTTGAAATATGTAATCTTTTTGTGTGGTAGAACATATGCAATGCTGTTCTTCAGATCATCCATTATGTCACATAAAGCAATAGAAATAATTCCAAAGTGCTAATAATGATGATCCCTTACACATATCATACAAAGCCTTTCGCCCCAGAGGATCTTGGGTGCCTTATAAAATTTGGACTCCACTATAGCTTTCAAAGCCATAGCTTAGCTGCATCATGGGGACAGAAGAGGCCACACATCAGACGCAGATGCCATCTGCATTTTGGCTGCTGTTGCAGTGCTGAGGCAGGCAAAATGCCTCCAGAAGCATGCTTGTGTAACCCTTCTGCCCTTCAGAATTGGCAGCAACAAGGGCCAGGTTCAGTAAATAGGGGTTCCCTCTCAACAATACAATGCAAACTGGCTCGAGCCCCCACCCAGTGACCTGGGAAAATCCTAACACACCCCTGGGCGCCTCAATGAGGCAATATGTCAGGCCAGGTGCGGTGGGTGTGTCTAAGCAAATCAGGTGTTATTTTCCAAAAGCTACTGCAATTTCTGCAACTCACCACTGGATGTCACCCATACTGACACTGCAAAGTCATTGCAATTCCTGCAATTCCCTGACACTGCTTACACTTGGAAGGGCTTGTAGGCTGCCTCTTTGGAAGTGCAGTGTGTGCTCCCCTGCAGAGATAGTTTATTCTGAAAGCCAGAGCCAAAGGAGGGAGCCTCCCTCACCCCTTCCTGCAGCTTTTGGAGAGTCTGGTGTCAATAGCAGAGCTCTGACTTCCCCTCTCCCTTTCAACTCAAGCTCAAGAACTGGGCAGGTGCCCAGGTGTTGCGGCTAGAGTCGTTGCCCTGCCTAGCACTGTGGCAGAGCCTTGCTACCAGCTACAAGCTGCAGCACCACCCCTGACACATACCTCTAGATGCCCCTGACATGGGACTTCTGAGGGAGAGGGGGCGGCTTGGAAGACAACTTGTGGCTGTGTCCTCAGTTCCTGTGCCAGGACTATCCCCCCATTAACTAGATCTGGGGCTTTTAGAGCCCTCTTAAGCCACCCTGGATCTTTCATCCAGAATAAAGGAGCCAGAGCAGGCGTGAGACTCTCACCCTGCCTCTTTAGCTCAAACAATAGAGGCACAGGTCTTTAGATTCAGAGGACCCAGGTAGAGCTGGGTTGAACACCACACTGGGAAATTTGTTCCTCAACATTTTAGTGCAACATTTGTCCCTTTTTCTATTAAAAGTTTTCAAAAAAATTCAAAGAACTCTAGGGCCTCGTTTGGTGATGACACCTTCTAGGGATGTCACTACACAAGCAGTTGCTCTAGTTGCCACAAAAGTGTTACGATGAGATTATGAGTGTGAGATGAAGTGGTCCATAGACACTCTCTCTATTAAAATGTATCTAAGATTTTTATATAGTGCCTATCACACTGAATCTAAGCATGTGGGCCACACTACAGAAAAGTCAGAGAACTCCTGAGCTAAGAGACATAATAGACCTTTCCCATAAAGTTCTATGATTCAGCCAAATAAAAGGCAGTGATACATTTCATAAGCCGATGTGTTAAATTTATATGTATTATTTATATATTACTCAATGTACATTGATTTAAAACAAGATTAATTTAAAATATTTTAAATACTTATAAATTCATGAGGATTCACCTTTATGTAAATCAGCTGAACAATTTAAAAGCTTTGATATTGCAAGCATCAGGTTTTCCTAACGACATTTTAAAAAACAAATATAATTTTTAAAATGAGTTAAAAGACATCTAAATTGTTTCAACAATGCTGTAATAACTAATGAGAGCTCCATCTAACCCATCACATGCTCTACTGGGCATAAAACCTGATCTCTCTCTCCCTAGCAAAGGCTAACACTAGTATTTCAGAAAATCAACATTTACATTTCTCCTTTTTTTAAAAAATCCAAACACTGCCACCGTCACGGGTGTTTCTTTTCTTGATCTTTTCAGAATTTAAAACTGACATCTGAAGTGATTTCAGGATTTACATTCACTAAGAAGGTGGAACTGGACAACAAGTGTAAGCTTCAAACTGGGAATTAACTGAGCCCTAGCTGTTTCAGTAACATCTGTGTTGGTCATGAGAATCGCTGATACCACAGGATTATGTACCAAAGGGTCTCGTGATGGGGCGTATAGACCCAACGCAGCAGCAGGCGCTAAAGGATTAATGAAGTGAGCAACCACTGTGGCTGAATGGTGGTTAGCAACAGCTGGAATCAAAAGCTGCAACCCACAAAAAATAGTGCAGCTTGTGGAGAGGCTGGAAGCCCCCACGGATGTGGAAATGACACAGCCCTGACAAGAGGAGACTCTCACCCCAACCCTGTCAAAAGAACCCACATGGGAAGTTCATGACTGGCCATCAGTCATCATCCTTCCCCAAAGGGCACCAATGTTCAGTGCAGTCATCTTTAAACAATTACGGTACAAACCATCCCAGCCCAGACTCCCTATAACAATGAGTGCTACATACAAACTCCCTTCTACGTCTGATTCACCTACCTCCACCTGGCCATGCCTCCCAGCTCAACAGGTCCTGTGAAGGTGAGCAGGGTTGGACTGGTTTCATTGGCCCAATGCTGTTTGCTGTGGTAGGGGAATTCTCTCACTGAGGTTCCCTTATAGCCCCTATACACCACCAGGGCAGTGTATAGTGGCTGGAGCCAGGGGCAGAATCCAGCACGCAATGGGTTATAATCCCTCTGCTGGTGTCACGCCAACACATATAATTACATTTCAAAGGAGAATTAAGCAAAACAATAGGAACTGAAAAAAATCTCTAAAACAAATTTAATTTTTTTATTAAAGCTAATGTTTAAAATCAAATATACACAAGTCAAGAGGGAAGGTGTTGTACATCTGGGATCAGGCTTGAGTTATGAGAAGTTATAAGTGTTAGTTACAAGGTTCACAAGATACATACGTAGCACATAACCAGCATAGACCCAGACTGGGGTTCAGGAGTTTTTAAACAGTCAGTGAATAAGTGATCTTGGGTAGGTCACCCAGAGAATGTAGTTAGAATGAGTGTTGTAGCGAAAAGGTACACGGGTGGGGTGCGTCCTTTGGTACGTCAGGAGAGAAAGTGGGTTATATTTCCTGACCAAACTAATCCAATTTTTTTCCAAACTGATTTTAGACTGGATTAGGGTCTTTTTGAATTTCCTATGTGGATGCATCATCACTCCATTAATATTTGGTGTGTGGCCACAGCTCTGAAAGTGATGAGCAATTTAACAGCTAGGGTATAAACAGCTGACATTCATCTCGATTAGACTGCCCACCAAACTGGTGGGTTAGCTCCAAAGCTGTGCCAAGACCATCCACAGAGCCACTGCACAAATTACAAAGAAGATAGCCAGTCTTGCAACTTTCTGAGAATGTTCAAATATTGCGTGGGGGGGGGGGGGGGAGACACCAGCTAAAGAATCCAGTATGCATTTTGCAGCAGGATTGACAGTTGTTGAAAGGTACAAGAGGGACCCAATATGGTGCAGAGGTGTTACATTTAGCACAACACTGGCTGCACTCCAACAAACAGTTGCATTCAAGGTAGGCTGACCAGACGCAAATATGAAAAATCGAGAAAGAGGGCGGCGGCGTGGATGGGTGAGGATGAGCCTATATAAGAAAAAGACCCAAAAATGGGACTGTCCCTATAAAATTGGGACATCTGGTCACCCTAGCTTGAGGTTCCCATCAGATTCTTAGTGCAGTAACATAAATACTCTTTAATTCTTTGCAAGATTCAAAGAGGAACTGGACTGTTATATGGATAACAAGAATTGCAACGGTAAATGTCAAATACAAATTTTTGGAAGGAAATAAAACTTCATGTTTTAAATCCTCTCCCCAAAAGAGTTTAAAACTCTTTTGGGGAGAGGATAAGATTATCCCCCATCTGCCTGCTGTGCAGTTTTTATCCCTTCCTCTGAAGCATCTGGTGTTGATCACCATTGGAAACAGGACACTAGAGTAGCTTATCTATTTGTCTGACCCAGTCAGCAATTCCTATGTTCCTTCCAAAGCACATTCAAAGTGGGAGCTTCAAAAGTGCTTAAGGGACTTTGATGCCCGGCCACCGAACTTAAATGGGAGCTGGACACCCAATTTTACATGCTTTTGAAAATCTCATCATAAAAACTTTGGCTAAGAGGAAGCACCTGAGGCTATAACTCAGCTACCTATACAGCTTGACAGTAGGGGAAAGCAAAGGAAGCCTCATTGAATGAATGTATCACTGAGCTTCTGTCTTAAAGATAAAGTTTCAACTGGCTTCTGCAAATGGCTCATCAAGTTCAACTATATCTACTCTCCTCCCCGATGAGCCCATCTCATTACTGAGCACTGCTCTGCCTGGTCCCCTCTCAGATATCTATTTCAATACAGTTATTGGTTAGCCCTTCCATTACCGCTTTTGATACAAGCCTTCCCTGGTCTGGAAAGGAGCTTAGTGAGCTATTGTGATTAAGAGTTCAATTATGTTCTAAGTGACATCAATAACTTTGCCAGTATTGGCATGTCAGGAAGGGCTCAACGGGTAGTGATCAATGGCTCCATGTCTAGTTGGCAGCCGGTATCGAGCGGACTTCCCCAAGGGTTGGTCCGGGGGCCGATTTTATTCAATATCTTTATCAGTGATCTGGAGGATGGTGTGGACGGCACCCTCAGCAAGTTTGGAGATGACACTAAACTGGGAGGAGTGGTAGATACACTGGAGGGTAGGGATAGGATACAGAGGGACCTAGACAAATTAGAGGACTGGGCCAAAAGAAATTTGATGAGGTTCAACAAGGAGAAGTTCAGAGTCCTGCACTTAGGACAGAAGAATCCCATGCACTGCTACAGACTAGGGACCGAATGGCTAGGCAGCAGTTCTGCAGAAAAGGACCTAGGGATTACAGTGGATGAGAAGCTGGATATGAGTCAACAGTGTGCCCTTGTTACCAAGAAGGCTAATGGCATTTTGGGCTGTATAAGTAGGGGCATTGCCAGCAGATCGAGGGACATGATTGTTCCCCTCTATTTGACATTGGTGAGGCCTCATCCGGAGTACTATATCCAGTGTTGGGCCCCACACTACAAGAAGGATGTGGAAAAATTGGAAAGAGTCCAGAGAAGGGCAACAAAAATGATTAGGGGTCTGGAGTGCATGACTTATGAGGAGAGGCTGAGAGAACTGGGATTGTTTAGTCTACAGAAGAGAAGACTGAGGGGAGATTTTATAGTTGCTTTCAACTACATGAAAAGGGGTTCTAAAGAGGATGGATCTAGACTGTTCTCAGTGGTAGCAGATGACCGAACAAGGAGTAATGGTCTCAAGTTGCAATTGGGAAGGTTTAGATTGGATATTAGGAAAAACTTTTTCACTAGGAGGGTGGTCAAGCATTGGAATGGGTTACCTAGGGAGGTGGTAGAATCACCTTCCTTAGAGGTTTTTAAGGTCAGGCTTGATAAAGCCCTGGCTGGAATGATTTAGTTGGGGATTGGTCCTGCTTTGAGCAGGGGGTTGGACTAGATGACCTCCAGAGTTCCCTTCCAACCCTAATATTCTGTGATTCTATGAAGGAAGGGAATCACTCTGTACCAAAAATATGCCTAAATTTCCCAATCCCATATGAATACATATGAAGAAAATGTATACTAGTAATTTCCACCATCTACTCTCTCTATGCTATCACTATAGTAGCTCTGTTCTACATACACAGTGAATAGACTGGATCCCCCAGTTTGCCACATTCACTGTATGCTGCTTATATTGCACAATGAGAGCCTAAAGCAACTGAAGATTTGCATTTGAGAATTCCTCATACGTAATGGGAATTTCCATAGGTGTGAGGTGGCTTCCCTCCCAGTCAGCATGAGAGGAGGGCAAAGGTGTGTCAGGGATAAGGGGAGTAAACAAGAAAGAGCAGGGAATGTGAATACAGTGAAACCTCGATTTAACGGACTAATTCGGGCGAGGGGGTGTCCGTTAAAGCCGAAAGTCCGTTATTTAATAATTTTTTAAAATCATTAAATAACAGGACTTTTGGCTTTAACGGACACCCCCCTCACCCGAATTAGTCCGTTATATAGAGGTTTTACTGATCACAGCCAGGAGCGAGCTGTCAACCCCCCCGCCCGGCTCCCCACTGCGGGGAGCCGGGCGGGAACTGTCAACCCGGCCTCCCGGCTCCCCGCTGCGGGGAGCTGGGCGGGAGCTGTCAACCCCCCGCCCCCCACCCGGCTCCCCGTTGCGGGGAGCTGGGCGGGAGCTGTCAGCCCACCCGCCCGGCTCCCCGTTGCGGGGAGCCGGGCGGCGGGGGGGGGGGGGGTTTGACAGCTTCCGCCGGCGGGGGGTTGACAGCTCCCGCCCGGCTCCCCGCAGCGGGGAGCCGGGCGGGCGGGCTGACAGCTCCTGCCCGGCTCCCCGGGGCGGGAGCCGGCAGCCCCCGAATAACGGATTTCGGATGCATCGGAAATTTTGTCCGTTGCATCCGAAGTCCGTTAAATTGGGGTCCGTTAAATCGAGGGTTTACTGTACTGGGGCCCAGTGGAGAATCAAACCTAGAACAATTTAAAATGTCCAGAGACAACACATTTCTTACAGTTCTTTTAGTCCTTTATCAGCCAGTGTTAGAACTCTGTGGCTTTTTGTTTTCATTGATGCAAAGTTTTTTTTGTTTTTTTTTAAACAAAGTGATAACAAATATGGGCTACTTACCTTGCTGTAAAATCCTAGTGGAGACAAGGCATTGGTAGGATTTGCCATGAGGTAGTGAGGCAAGTTCAAGCACTATACACTCCACCCTTGATTGATCTCACTAGTTTACCTCACAGTAAAACTACCATGCCTTACCTCCGCTGTGTTTTTACGAAGGGATAGCTAACGTGCATTAGTTATCCTGTGGTAAAAGCACACCGTTATTGTCAGCGAAGACAAAGCTTGTAGCTGAAAGTCTGCTGTGTTAGTGAATAGATTGTGTGTAATGTCAGGCTGCCTTGGGGAAACTATTGGCATACTGTGGAGATTGGTTCTTCCAGCACATGTACACACTTCATATCGGCAGCTAGTCCTCTGTTCCTCACAATAGGTCTCCTTGCCCCTTTCTGCTCCCAAGAATCTATCAGCAGCTCTCTCCTCTTCTCAGCCATGGCTTCCTGACTACCCAGCCTCCTCAGTAGGCTTCACTGCTCAGCAGGGCCGGCGACAGAGGGGGTACTACGGGTACAGCTGTACCGGGCCCCCCGACTTTAGGGGGGCCCCGGTACACAGCTGTACCCGTTGTCGTCCCCCCTTGTCGCCGGACCTGGAGAGCGGGGAAGGGGCGGGGAGGCGGCGCGGCTCTCCTCCGGACGAGCGCGCCTGGCCCCGGCAGGAGCAGTGAGCCCGGCCGGCGGCAGCGGCGCACTCCGGGGGAGGGGAGGAACAGCAAGGGCAGCTCACACCGCTCCCGGGCTCTCGCTCCCGCTGCCGCCAGCTGTCAGCTGGGGGGGAGCGCCGGCTGGGCTGGGGGGGGGGGGGGAGGCCGGTTGGGCTTCCTCCCAGCCGCTGTCAGCTGGGGGGGGGGGAGCGCCGGCTGGGCTGGGGGGGGGGGGAGGCCGGTTGGGCTTCCTCCCAGCCGCTGTCAGCTGGGGGGGGGGGGGAGCGCCGGCTGGGCTGGGGGGGCCCCCAGCCGCTGTCGGCTGGGCTGGAGGGGGCCGACTGGGCTGGGCCCCCCCCCCAACTATCAGAGTAGGGGGCCCCCAAATTTCTGTCGCCAGCCCTGCTGCTCAGTGACCTGGTTTTCACTGGATCCTAAAAAAATCCCACTACTTTCCCTCTCACCCCTTATTTTTCACTACAATTTTATTACCTGGCTGAGGCAACAAGGGAACAGATGGGCAAATGCCACCATCTCTCTATGGTCCCATACTATTAAGCACAAATTAACCCTCCAAGGGTTTGATTTCATCAGGAAATGTTGAAGCCATAGATGCTGGAACTAGGGATGCTGGGGGTACTGCCACACCCCCTGGTTTGAAGTGATTTCCATCATACACAAGGTTTAAAGTTTGGTTCAATGCCTCTCAACACCCTCATTATACAAATTGTTCCAGGACCCTGGGTTGAAGCTTCTATTTTTGAGTGGATTTGAAATCCCCACCAACTCTCCTCTGTAGCTCCTAACATTGAACTATTGGAGAACTTCAATTTCTACCCACATAAGGGAAAAGAAAAACATCAGTTACCCAATATTTCTTTATACAGGTTTAGATGAACACCTTGCCCCTGTATCTCTACAGAAGAACGGTGACACCTAGTGGTCAGTCAAGCTCATTGTACATATGATGGTTTTGAATCAGAGAGGTAGCCGTGTTAGTCTGGAATAGCAGAGGTAACAAAGTCCTGTGGCACCTTAAAGACTAACTATAAAGTTTTGAAGCATAAGATTTCGTGGGCTAATACCCACGAAAGCTTATGCTTCAAAACTTTATAGTTAGTCTTTAAGGTGCCACAGGACTTTGTTACCTCATGATGGTTTTGGACATCTTAAAAATAGTACTGGATGGAGATGGAAAAAAAACCCTGTTGAGTTTCTAATAATTATGAAGGTCAAGTGCTGTGCTCCTGACTGACTCAGGACTGACTTCTGACTGACTTCAAAGGAAGTTTTACTTGACTTAATCTTGGGTAAGGACGGCAGGATACGGCTTCTAAAGAATTTAGTCACTGGCACAAAATCTGTAAAATTAGAATGTTGAAGCATTAGCTGGGTGTGTTTGCGCACATCCACACCCATACTTTGAAGAGTGTTGGAGATACAGTTTCATGCAGACAGCATTGGTCCCACTCAGACAAAGCTCACACTGACATCAAAGGTGCAGGCCTGAAGTGTGCCATCTCCCCCTCCACACACACACCTGCTCCAGCTCTGATCTAATTGCCTTTGAAAAGGTTACTTCAGAATTCCTTCCTGGTGAAAAGTCCCTCTTACCCTTTTGAACTTTCTGTTTTCCTTGAATAAGTTTGTCCATAGTGCACTCACACTGAAAGGAAAGAGATCTGAAGAGGAAACAATACATTCCCTGGAGACAGCGTGCTACTGTATATTAACACAAAAGAAAGTGTGAGATGATGAACAAGAGAGACAATTCAGGTGTCTGTGTGCAGATATTCACATAAGCAGTCCCAGGTTGCACTACTGTATTTTCTGGATTTGCCTGACCATCCAGCACCAGTAACCATCAATGATCCTACATGAGAAGGGCTCTTTATGTGGCTTTTTTATTGCTACCAGCTATCCACTTGAAGACTCCCCATTGGAAATGGGAAATGCTCAAATTCTATGTAGACAAATATTATAGAAGAATATGCTCAGGTTAAGATTAGAATTGAATAGATTAAGGTAATAATTATTATTTGTATTATGCTAGCATGTCAAGATCCTGAGCAAGACTGAAGCCTTCATGTGCTAGGACTGTACAAACATATGGTAAGAGACTGTCCTGAAGGCAAAGAGTTTACAAACTAAATAGGCAAGACAGACAAAGGACAGGAGGAAAAGCAGAGGCAGAAAGAGGTGGAGTTGCTTTCCAACATCAAATAGCAGGTGAGAGGCAGAGCTGGAAATACAGTATCTCCTAGTTTCTAGTCCCATACCTAATCCACTAGAACACACTGTCCTTCTGAAAAGACAGAGATCTTTGCAGTCCACCTCATCACTGTAGATCATTGGCTACCAGAAATACAGCAATTAAAATCAAGGGATACAGAATACAATAAAAGGTCCTAAATTATAGTTTTACTTTGATTTGTGTTTTTATTCTGTTTGTTTTCGTTAATGTCAGATTACATTGTTTGGATTAAAAACAAAGTCGAGAAAATGTAACTTGCTAAAATCATGTAAAATCTGTAAAGTTCAAAAGGTTGCACTTCCCACCAACAGAAGCTGGTCCAATAAATGATATTAACACATACCCTGGTGTCTCTAAATTCATATTAAATTCAGTTTCCTTTGAATATATAAACATATAATATACAACGAATTGTCAAGTACTCCCTTAAATGTCAAAATGCTTATTGACATGTAACATTTAAGGATTCATAGTAAAGTTGTGTTCAGATGAGTTCCTGTCTGCATCCTGTAACACTTGCCCATACTGGTATTGCCCTGGCCTCTTCTTTTGTCATTCAGTTTTGCTCGCATTCTAAAACAATGTGCATACCCTCACCTTTTGGGGTGAATCCAGACTTTGAGGCACCTGCTCCCCTACTTGGTGTAAACTTTGCTTGTGCCAATCAGAAGTGAACACAAACAAGTTTTGGGCCCCGTCCCCTATGACACTTCTGTGATGTCATAGTTGGTACTTATGGACCTGCCTGCCATGTGCAGACAGGGAGAGGAGAAAGAAAACCGAATCCTGTGTATCCTGTGTACCCCCGTAACCGAGTCTGATCACCTCAAAGCCGCTCTCTCTGCTCACGTGTTTTCAAACAGAGCCTCCACGTTTGCCGGTCGTTATGCGTTGGTTTGTATTTGTAAGTATCAGTTATTACTAAATGCTGCATCTTTGTTTATAAATATTGTTAGTAGATATTTTAGTCATTGTGTGTTTTAAGTTTCATTAAGTCTATTAGCTAATCAAACGCTGCTCCCTTACCCCTTGTAATTATCCCCAATAAAACTTTAAATTGATTAATTTTAGTTGTGTGTGTGTGTGTCTGCAGCTCACGTCGTGACCCATACTCTCCTTGCATCCCTTACCAATATAGTCTGTTGCCACATGCAGCCTGGTAAATAACAGGCCTGCAATTTTTCACCCCTGTGTGCAGGGCCGGCGACAGAAATTTTGGGGCCCCCTACTCTGATCGTTGGGGGCCCCCCAGCGCCCCCCAGCCTATTCTCCTTCCCCCCCCTGCCTGACCCGGCCCACCCAACCTAATCTCCTCCCCCAGCCTAACCTCCTCCCCTCCCCACCCCCGCAGAGCGGCGCGCCCAGCCAGTCCATCCTGTGGTGCCGGGGGGCTCCCCCCCCCGCCAAGGGCTGGCCCGGCTCTTGCTGCAGGTGGGCGGGGGAAGCGCTGCAGCCGGGGGTGCCTCGGGGCGGCTCCTGGGGCGCGGGACGAGCCGCTGGCTGAAGGGCTGGGGAGGCAGCCGGGCACTGACACCCGGACACAGCCCGGAAAGAGCGGCCAGGGAGATGCAGTGCCCAGGTGGGACGACTACGGGTACAGCTGTGTACCGGTCCCCGGACTTAAGGGGACCGGTACACAGTCCCTTAAGTCCGGGGCCCGGTACAGCTCTACCCGTAGTACCCCCCTGTCGCCGGCCCTGCCTGTGTGCCCATGGCAATCCACAAGTTGTATACAAAAAAAATCTGGAAAGAGCTATGTAGAACTGGCTCTGTGTAATGGGAAAGTGATTACCTTGTCATTTGGCACAGAGAGCATTTATTTGCCAACATTTAAAAATGTCAATTACATTTTAAAAGCATGACTATAAGTTTAGAAACCTTGTATTTATTTATTTTTAAAAACCCTTAATTTTGGCATTTTTGTCCATTAAACATAAGTGAATTATTGAATTAGTGAGTTATTCAGCTATAACAATGAAATGGTAAAATGCAGAGGACTGACCTAAATCCTCTTTAGCTTATAATACCTGCAGAAACACATTTAAATGCCATAATATAAACTTTTGCTGGCATAAAAATTGGATTGACCCCTTATAAAATCAGCTTCCTTTAACACCTTTTAAAACAAGCAATAAAAAATATGATAAAGACACAGAATACAAGAAAGAGTTTGGTTTCAGCTAATGCAAATTTTACAGCCCCTCTTATCTCACCTGTGTGCATGAAATGTCTAACAAAACAAAACAATTGTGTGTCTTTACAATTGCCGTGTCACATTCTGATCACCATATTTTTATGATGCTTCTTGCTACAACTACTTAATATTACTTTAGCACTTTAAATGGTTTTACCTAATTAACATAAACGTTGCTATGTGTTGTATTGAAATTCTAATGATGCTTTTCATATATCATAAAGAAGACTTATCCAGAGCCTAGACATCTTCAGATGTAGTAGGCTGATGGAGTTTGATAAGAAATATATTAACATAGATTAAAATAAATTAGCCCTATTACCTAAGTGGCTTTGTTTAGTCTGGGAATAAATTGTGAGGGTATGAAAACAGATCTTTTTACTGACCCACCATCTGTTAGTGTGAGGAATAACTCATTGATGTCTCAGTATCATTTAGACTGGTAAAAATACTATTGATGCTTAATATATCTTTCTATAAATACTGGAATCAAATGATCATCAAGAAGACAGTAAGTGTTTAAAACATTTGCATCTAACAGTTTTTAAAATAAAACACATTTTAACTATCACTGATTGAAACATAGCAATTATTTTTCACAGGAAATTTTGAATTTTTTTCTCAAAATTTCCCATGGAGAATAATTGCTATTTTTCAACGAGTGCCAGTTTAAAAAATTCTTTCAACATTTTTCATCAAAAATTGTTTTTTGAAAACAAACACACACACAAAAAGTTTGGGTTTCAGTTTAGAAATTTGTGTTTTCAGTTTTTTAAAACAAATTTTTCCAGGAAAAATTCCCCCTCTCCTCCAAATGTTTCATTGTTTGGTTTGTTTGTTTTTTTAGTTAAAAATAATCTGGACCAAATAAAAATGTTGGTTTTAGTTGGAAAACCATTTTTTGCTTCCCCATGTAATGAAACATGTAATGAAAAGTTTCAACCAGATCTATTTATTACCTATAAGTTATATATGTTTGTTTGCATAATTTATTTTTTAAAAATCCATTTCATTATTCAATTATCAGCAGATTCAAATGATAGGTGAATAATCTCAATTTTCTAGTTTTGTAAAATCCACTAGAAGTTCCTGAAAATATTATGGTGGACACCAGTGTTTCAAACCAAACATTGGGGCCAAGACTGGGGTGAAATCCTATCGCCATTGAAACCAATGACAGAACTCCCCTGGACTTCAGTAGGGACGGGATTTCACACTGGGTCTTCTCCTATGTCTGTAGGATAATGGTCACAGCTCATTAAATAAACATTTTACTGTAATTGGGCAGGCTTATGAGGCCCCTGCACACTCATCTTGATGGCATTTCTCTGGTTGGATGTAATATAGGTTTTGAATTCTGCATCTGTCAATTCCAAAATGTCAGGGAATCTTCTAGGTCTCAATGGGTAAAACCCTGCTGATTTTTGTGAATGTCGGAAAAACTAAAAGGGGGAAATGGAGCTTTGGCATCTGGATAGCAGAGCCAGCAGCTTCAACCATCTCTGTAATTCACTATAGAGCAAAGAAATGGTTGGCAGCAGAAATCAGCGTAATCCATGTAGGAATAGTACCCATTTTAGCTCTGCCCATGTCTCTCAAGCTTAAAATGTTGGCACCCTGAAAAAGAAAGAATGGTGGAGGAGCAGAATGGAAGACTTGAGGGGAAAGCGGGAATGGAGGGCACACAGAATGGAGAGAGAATGTGAAACCTGGTAGGAGAGGGAATGGCAAAGCCCTGGCATGGGAAAGGGAATGAGGGACACCCAGCACCTCTGGCATGAGGGATAGAGTGGGAGTATTGAAGTGAGTCCTGAGATAAAGGGGTGTGTGTGAGAGCCTGACACACCAGGGGGGTGGTATGGAGGAATGCACATAGAGCCCCCATTGTGTGCAGTAAGGTTGGCCTCCAGAAGCAATGAAGCGAGTGACACCCAACTGGCAGGTAGAGACCAGCAGGGATCACGCCTTCCCCAAATTCCATCCCAATCCCAGGACTCTTGAAAGAACCACGGATTGCCCTGGCTTTGCTCATGCTTCTAGGTGACACTCCAGGATTGGATTCCTAGCTAAAGACTGCCTACATCTACCCCCCAACAATGGCAGAACGGGTCATTCAAAAGCTGCATGTTAGTATAAGGACCTGGTGTGTCAACAGTGCAAGGAAAACACACCTGTAAGCAGGCGAACAAAGCTTCAGGAAAGGACTAATGGCAGTCAAGGTACAACAGTGAGATGTGACAGGAAGACTGGCAACGGAACCAGGACTAACTGAGAAGCTCAAAAGCCATGACTTTGCAGATGGTAAGCTGGGGCCCAAATTGGCAAACACTCTCATAAGTAATCCTTACTTGTACAAGCGGCTCCATTGAAGTCAATGGGACTACTCATATGAGTAAGGCCTGCTCATGAGTGAGGATTTGCAGGCACACAAGACCTGCATCAGGGTGCTCACATGGATGCTGGATGACTCCAGCCAAGGAAAGATAACCATATCAGATGGATGTGGATGCAGGAGCTACCATTTCAATTGCATCAGATGCAGCACGTGATATAGCAAGCTTATAATATAAACGTAAGCAGCTTAAGTTGTGCTTCAGGCATTGATGGGGAAACTGGAGAGAGACCCGGCTGGGGGGCTATGGAGGAGCTCCACAGACAAACCGTTAGGCTGCCCCTACTCTTGTTAGCACAGAGAATCCTCAAGCCTTGGCTCACTAAAAATGTTTCGGGCTAACATGGACACAAACCACAAACGGAGGGTAAAGCAGCTCAAATTCTGACTCTTCTTTTCTAAATTTCATCTCATTACTCCTAGTTCTACCATCCCCGAATAGTGTAATCTTCAATCTTGAGGGTTACAACTTCAAATATTCGTTGTTAGTCAACGACACGCCTCCATTTTAGCTCTATGAGGGTACACTTGCAAATCATTAAAAAGAGGAAAGATAAGCTGTTCATTGGAAAATCAGGCTAGAAAAAATAGACGATGTCAGCTAATGTCAGTTTGGTTTCTGTCGCTGTAATGATAAAATGTGCCTTTTAATTATTGAAAGCCGTGGACAGATTCACTAACCCTGGTAGTGACAGGTCCTCGCATTCTGGACATGAGGAAGAGTGCTATATGTTAGATCTGTACCCACTGGAATAGTGGGTTTAAAAGTCAACGTTTTAATCTGTGAATTTAAATGGCATGTTCCTGTGCAAATGATCAAGCTCATTAAAAAGTGTTTGCACAACGTTTATATTATGAGAAGAAATAAACAATACAAGAAATGAAGCAGTGAAGATGAATCAATGGCCAGAGACTGCAACCGTGAGTTCCATATTCTATGGCAGCCATAGGGTGATGATACATACAGCAAATGAAGAGGGCTGTCATTGAACAGAACTAATGGCTGTTTATTTCCTGTGAGCATGGGCTGATAAATCTCTGGCCCGGTGGAAAATAACAAAACGAGTGCCATATCCCGTGCAAAAGTGAGCTGTCCCTGGGGCAACGCACCAAAGAAGTTAAATGAACATAAATGACATTTCCAGGGACTAACTGTGTGATATTTATCAAACACCGCAGGGCACACACTTGCCATTCAGATTCAAAATGTATTTTCCCCAGTCTCCAAAGTCAGCCTCGTTGCTTTCCACACTAACTACAGTGCAAGAGAAGAGCATTTTAGTTTTTAAAGAAGAGATTGTGGCCCGAAAAAGAAATGGTGCAAGTTGTGTGGAGTTAGAGCTGGTCAGGAATTTTTCCATCAGAAAATGCCAAGTGGGTAAAACTGAAAGAGAGGGGGAGGGAGGGAGGGAGAGACTCACACCCAGAATAACCTGGTGGATATGGAGGGACCAAGAACTTGAACCTGGGGCTCCCCACAGACTTCCAAGGAGATCTTTCCAAGGCTGTTGTCACTGAGATTCTATAAAGCGCACTAGGGAAACCAGTCTCAATATTTAGGTGGTTGGTTTGTTTTTAGCCTGAAAGGAGTAGGAAGGCCATGCCTTGGAAGTGAATACGTTGTTATCTATCTAAGGTACTTATAAGGCCCCCCCCCCCTATCAGCCTAGTATCTGAGCATCTCACAATCTTTTAATATATCTATCTTCACAGCACCCCTGGAAGGTAGGGCAGTGCTGTTATACCCATTATACAGACAAGGAACTGAGACACAGAGACACAAAGTGGTTTGCCCAAGGTCACAAAAGAAGTCTGTAGTTTAGCAGGGAATAGAACCCAGGTCCAGGGCTGAGAGTGAGCCAGTACGGCGTACCGGTAAGAACCTGCACTGGCCCGTATGCAGCCCACATTAAAGGCTGCTGTGGCAGTGCTTTAACATCCCTGCCCGTCTCCCCCCCTTCCCCCCCAGATGGTGGCCCTGCTGGTAAGGGAGCGGAGCAACATTAAAGGGCTGCCTTGGAAGCGCTTTAAGGATGGTCCCTTGCTGTGTCAGCGCTTTAACGTCCCTGTCCCTATTGCTCCTTCCCCCACCCCCGGCCAGGGGGCGGTGCGGGTGGTAAAGGGAACAGCTGCCCCAACTACAGGCACTTACCAATACGGGGCAGGCTGGGACCGGCTCTGACCCCCAAACCCCTCCCCTTCCACCCCAGGCCCCAGCCCGGCCCCATACCAGTAAGTGCCTATAGTTACTTTCACCCCTACCCAGGTCTCTCAAGTGATGCCACTGCACAGCCCCCCCAAAAAAACAGTCAACTTTCAATGGGAGATTGGTGGAGGAAGGACTTGTTAAAATCAGAGTAAGAACTGGGTCACAAAATGTAGAGTCATCTGAGCTTGGCCCTGTAGGTGTGGAAAGTGCTATGCACAGTTATTGCACTACAGTATATCAATAAAATGATCTAGTCAGATGGGAAGGGGTAAAGGTGCTCTGGCATTGCAAAGGTTACTGAGTTCCTCCTGTTGATCACATGGCTGATCTCCAGTGTGGTTAGAAAAGGAAAAGGAAAGGGGATTACCTGAGGGGAAGGGCTCTACTTGCAGCTAGCTGAAGCTGGAAAGGCCTCCGGTGGGTTTTATTCCATAGTTCAAGTTGATTTGTAGCGATTCAGGGCTTTGGTTTTGGAAATAAAACAAACCTGAAGAAAGGGATGGAGCGTGATCCATACTGGGGACTTTTAATTTTCCTGTACACAGGCTAACAATCAGGATAACAGCACCACTAAAATCCAGATAGAAGAGAACCAAGAACTGGTGCACAGCACACTACTCTGTGGGTGGGGTAGGGAATGGGGACTATGACCAAGGACACAGGGAAAAATCCTATCAGAAAAGTGCCATGGGATCATTAAAGCCAAACACAACAGAGAACCTCACAGTCAGAAGATCCTGGAACACGGTCTGGAACTTAGCTTTGTACTGGAGTTGAGAAAGAAGAGGAGTTGGGCTGACTCTGCAGTGAGTGGTGGGAAGTTAAGTATTTCAAACCTGAGGCTTAGATCATTAAAGCTACCACTCTCCAGCTGGGGGACATCTGTGGTTCAGAGGGGAAAACAAGATTCACTGCATTAAACAAACAATCCAAGCCAAAATCTATCAAGGTGTCTTTCGTTTCAAAATATACATTGAATCTATATTAGACTCTCACCCACCCCATGCTCTCAGGATCAAGCTGCACCGACCCTTTCTTTCAGGGTCTAAACACACCATTAGTTTCCTGAAAAGCTATCCCTCCTTCTCCCTCTCCCCACTTAGGAATGGACTTGTTGTGCAGTATGTACAGTCGCGCACACACACACACTTCACTGCTTCCCCTTCATAGCAGCTGGATTCTGCTGTCACATAATCCTGTGCAGGGGAAATCTCCACTGGCATAGCTGCCTCCCATGCCAGTCCCCGGCACCACCACCCTTCTCCCTTAAACAGAGGGCCTGTGGGGAGCAAGAAGGGGCATGGTAGAGCAAAGCACCATTATGCCTGATCCTCCACAGGTGTAAATGCCACCAGTGGTGGAAGTTAGAGCAGGTCCTCCCTGCTGTTGTAACTTCACCCAAGGCCAGGGGTCTGGGGATCAATGAGCTTCTACTGGCTCTCTGGGGTCACCACTCTCTCCTCCATCCATCTGAGCACAGTGCAGATGTAATAGAGAATTGGGGCTTTCGAGTTTAGAGCAATCTCCTTTCTCAGGAATCCTCTTAGTTAACAATAATCATCTTCAACACCTTTCAGGGGGAAGCTGCTGAATATCTGGCACTACCTACAGCTGTAACACTAAATTGCAATCAGACAAGTGGCAGGCAAAAATAGAACACTTGTCTGAGAGCTGTGGTTTTTAGAGGACATACAGACTTTACAGAGACACTGAAAGAGGTTCTCAGCCCTAAGCAAATTATATGAATACACTGCCCTCTTGTGAGCAACTAGGAAATACAATTCAACAATTATGTTTTCCATACATGCTGTATCCCAAAATATTCTGCAGTATTAAATAAAGTACTGGATATTTGCTTGACTTTCCCTCTTCGAGGCCCAGCTGGTCTTGAAGATTCTGGAAATCCCTCTTCCCTCAGGTATGTGGGGTGGCAAAATATATCAAATACTTCAAGGAAGTTACAAGTTTAAAATTCTAAGTTTTAGCAAAAAGTTTTGAAAGAAAATTAAATCCCCTTTAATGCTTCAAGTGGGTTCTAGCCTTCTCTGCAATAGTCCATTGATAGCGAGGCATGGATCACTCACTGACTGGGGCTGCGCAGCAACTCAGTGGCAGAGCCAAGAAATAGAAACCAAACCTTCTGTCTGACAGTCCTGTGCTCTAAACATTAGACCATGTCTACATGGGTTGTTATTTTGTTTCTTTGGTTTTGAGAAAAGGAAATTCATTATTCTAACCACTAAAACTGGTTGCACCATTGAATCTCCAAAGTTAGGTTCCTTAGTCTATATTCAGCACCTGGTCTGATCTTTAAATGTTCTTTGAATTGAATGGGAGCTTGTATACTCAGCACTTTGGAAAAATCAGGCCACTTATTTAGGAGCCTAACTTTAGGCATCCAGCTTTTAAAATCTTAGCTCAAATCTTCCCTCAGCAGCACTGCATGAGAAAATAGCATACATGGGAATACAGACCTTATATAAAACTTTTTTTTCTTAAATGGGTTTAATCTTAAGAGTAACTTTTCTCTAGCAAGGTGAAGATTACCAAAGATAAGTTGTTTGATTTACAGCTTACAGATTTTCAAATGAGAAAGATTATTGTAAAATGTCGTGTGTGTAAAAATAACAATACTCATCATAAATTATCCAAATTATTTTTAATGCTGCTGACTGATGGGTGTTGAGTGACTTGTTGTTGAAAAGAACCATAGCAATCAGCTATTTTTATAGGATTTGTATGTGAAACTCTTCAGAAACTTGACATAATGTGATCTCATGAACTTTACACCCAGATAGGACCATGACAGCTTCCTCAGAAATGGTCTCTGGTGCTGGATTTAGTTAGTTAGTTAGTTATTATGGGGGGGGGGGGGGGGGGATAAGAGGTAGGTTGCCAACCCTCCAGGATTGTTCTGGAGTCTCCATGAATTAAAGATTAATCTTTAATTAAATATTATGTCATGTGATGAAACCTCCAGGAACATATTCAACCAAAACTGGCAATCTGAGTAGAAGGGGTGGGTCCCAAATTCCATCTCTGTGATATTCACAGCAAATATTTTTAAAACTGCAGGTTTAAGAAGGACTTTTCCAAGTTAATGCAAGCTAAAGATGATCTCATTCAAACCTGCCTGGACTAAGTTGCAGGGCTGCAAGCTAGGCCTCAAACCTCATTTGTTTGAAGGCCTCACCTTGTGAGTAAACAAGTTACCAGAGGGAAGAATGATGTCCCAGAATCTCCAAGGCCAGCTGTGCCTTGAAGAGGGAAAGTCAAGACATCAAGACATCAAAACAGGCTATGCCTACCTTTGACCAGTCTCCCTGCATCTGAAGGAGGCCCACTGGTGAGAAGAGTTGTGCCACCAGAACATCATCTGGCTTCCTGACTAACGGTCCCTGGTCCTGCTCTACAAGTCCAGAAGACTGATAGAGCTGAAGAGTTTGCAAACCCCACTCTACCCCATCATCTTAAGTATCTTATTCCTCCCATTTTTGTCTTTTGTTTTCATTAGCTAAGATGTCCCAGACATTTTATATTCTTTAAGTTTAGGGTGTGAAATTGTGGCAGTGTCTATCCATGTGAGTAGGAGCACCCATAAAGTCCACACAGGGAAGGTTCCAGAGAGAAAATTCCTCATGTTTTACTAGCCCCAGACACTGCCACATCAAGATATTCATTCAGGAATGATTGGCATCCTATGTTTAAAATTCACAAAAGTTGTCCAACTTCTGCTTATTAAATGCATTTTGTAGAAGAGATTTGAACATCACTGTTCTGGGAGGAGGGGAAGGGTCACCTACCACACAAGAACAGAAATCTAAAGAGAAAGCTTATTATTGGCTCTGAGAGTATGATTCAGATTTAGACAATAATTTGGCTTCAGTATTTTAACCACTTCCATTGTATAGGCTTGATTGACTTTACTAAAATTCTTTAATATAGCCAAATGGACAACCACTTCCTTGGATTCCTTCTTTTAAATTCTAAGGATGTTTTTTTTTTAAATAATCTGATGATTTAATTAATTTGATTATTTAATTCCAATTCAGACCTGAAACAAACTTGCTGATGTATTGATTTGATTCTGATTTGATAGTTGTATTGCTATAGCCTTAGTTTAGTTTAATATTATTAATAGTAACTTAGCTTTGGTGTATTTGATGTATTTTTCTTGATTTTATCTTTGTTTGTGTAATAGTTTTAATAGAGTTTATCACACTGATCGTGAGGCACATTTCTTTCAATAACTAATGGTGGGTGAGGGACCTTTGAGGACCTCTGTGGATTTCAGAGGGTCAACATAGAAGCCTGGGCTGCTCCCACTAGTCTTTGGTTCTCATGCCTTTAACTATCGAAGAAAGAAGAAAACTCACAAACTGCAGAGATTTTGAGGTGGTGAGCTCCTATACCAAGCAATTCTTATTCATCTGCCAAGGAAGAGACAGGCACAAACCCATGTTACACTTATATGCCACTGGATTGGTCCCAAAGTATATGTAAATTTATATGGAAATTAGACACAACCCACAGGCTTCTGACAAGCTGCCAGCTCAGCCTGTGGTGTCAAAATGCATGTGCTGCTGGAGTGAATAGCCACCTGCAGTGCTTTTTAGACAGCTTTCAATACTGCTGTTTTCTTGCCATTATTTTTCAGGAGGTAGAACACCCAGAACTATTGAGTTCTGTGGGGTAGGCGAAGGCAGACTCAGACTCAGCATTTCTACTGTTCATTGTCTATCACTTTTGTCATTTTCTTGGTTTACATTCAGAGATTTTCTATCAGTACCTCCCGCTTCTCCTTGGAAGCTTGAAATCAGTGATGTCAATAGTCCAGTCTGGGTCATAGCCCAAACCTGCAAAGTACCAAGCACCTCTTGTGAGATGCTAAATGCCTTCATCATCCAGAGTTGATATCTTCGTAGGGGCACCTTAGGATCAGGCCCTTTGTTAGTAAAACTGCTTCGGTTTAGCCACTAGAGGGAGCATGAATGCACAAAACTGTTTTAGTCTCTGTCCTACACACACGAACCTAAAGTGGCTATTATTTTACAGGGTGTTTACAGATTTGTCCAAGGTTACACAGAAAATCTGTGTTAGAAATAAGAACAAAATTTAGGCCACTTGACTCTCAGCTCTGTGTTTTAACTGCATGGTTATTCTTTTCCTAGGCCTGAGTGTTTAAATTCTAAAATTTAATATTGGATTTAATAGAGCTCTTTTGCTGAAGATCTGCTTCAAACTAGCCTAACTTTTTAATGTGTAATCTTGATATTGGAATCATTGGGCAAATGACAATGGGAGGCAGTATTACGCCAAAATTACGCGTTGGTGGCTTGCAACACAGTGAGGCAGAATAGTGAAATCTAAAATTAATATGTATCTAAATTTGCTGTGTATAATATCTACACTATTTGCATCTAATTTACTTTTAATTTTCATATATGCATATAAAACATGAAGCTTTCACTGACATTAAAAGCAATAGCAGTAGGTGAAAATTAGTTTTTTTAGATGGCAAATGCCAAAGAAAAGGATAGGCTGTTAAATTAACCTAGCCATTAGATTTCAAATGCCAAGGTGTGTGGAACTTTCACTGAACTTTCAAGGCACTTATAACTTGCGGAAGAGCTGATTCTGTATAATGAGACCCATGGTCTAAGTCTTTGTCTTGGGTACCCATACCTAGGGATAAAATTATTTAAGAGATATTAGGCCATAATTTAAGCATTAACTCTCTTGGTAGGAAATGCTTCACACAGGATGGCAGTTCAGAAAAGTCAATTTGAAGCTTTTCAAAAAGAAAGACAGCTCAGGGCCAGGTTCTGGATAGACTTTGTGACTCCTTTCGATTGAATTGCTGATATGGCAGACAAATCTTTTTACAATGTAAAACATGGGTTCAGACAGTTAATCAGTCTTTAGTATTTCACAAAAGTATTGGTAGTGCAGAGTCTAGGGTGTGGCAAGGCTGTTCAGGATCTTTAGGTAATGTGTCTTTTACCTGTGAGTAAAAAGACTTAACATATTTCATTAATACTTGGCAGTGTTACAGATTTTACAACTGTCTGGGCATTTTGCCCTCGTTCTTTTTTAATTGTCAGCCAAGTTTTAACTATCTTATTTGAGCTTGTTAGCTACAGCCTTGAATTAATTGGTTCAGGGTTGTTTTTTTCCCCCCTTTGGCTTCTTAACTAAGAAAGAAACTTTTTACTTTCTACACACACACTTTTCTAAAAATGAATACATATACATCACTTGTTATACAATACTTTTTAGTCTTACTATACATTGTATGTCACATACACTCTTCTAGTAAAATAACTGTATTACAGAACTTTGGAGCCACAAAACAAGACAAGCATACCAACTTTTAAGCATACAACCTCTGATGTCCAATAGCTTTCTTCTCTCCCTAGCCCTGTAGCTAGAAGAATCCTATGTGCAATATGAAAAGTGGGTTAACTTGTCATGTTGATGTTTCCAAAGTCTATTGGTATTCAATTTCAATTGAAAATTGTTGTTTAAATTGATCTTAGCTAGTGAAATTCTTTTTCCTCTTATAGCAAATATATTTAAACTTTAACATTGTCTAATAATAATCAAAACAATTTTATATTACAAATTGAATAAACAAATATCTACATTTCAATTTTGTATTATATTGCCTTATGTACAACTTATCACAAAAACAGTTTTGGCCACAAGACATACACCACAAGACAAACATAGAACAGAAAAACACAATTCTTATTGTGCTAAGTTGGTTACTCTTCAGCTGGCATCAGCTTTCTTTAATTTTTATAAAGACAAAAAGAATATATCTCCTCCACCCTTTCTGGAGAAATCAGTCATTGTTTGAAATTTTTTCATACAAATACTCTTGTTAATTGCAGGCAAAACAGAGGAGTTACACTTACTTATTTTCCTTTATTTATTTTCTAGGCAGACCAGGTTTCAGTTACTTTTTATTAATTAGGTAATTTGCATGAACACAGATGTTTTCTGGCTTGCTTTTTGGATTCAAAGCTAGTCACAGCTTAAAAGAATACAATTATTTTTACCAGAATTTTTACTTTTAACTCTTGCTTTTCAAACACACAGTGATCTGAAAACACTACTATTATAATCTCTTGGAGTCTAATTGGGTCTTAACTAATTAACATTACATATTCACACTTTTTAACAAATTCAACTAAATTATTCATAGCCACATACTTGCAATCAAATAATCTCTTTGCCTGGATTACTCACTTAATTCTTTCTAATAACTACAGAGTCAACTTCACGCTCTCTTTTCTTAAATCACTTGCTTGTGCCTTAAAAAAAAGAAACTCTAAACCGATTCAAATCACTATTCCAAGTATTGTATTTGAGGATTTTAAATCCTTCTACTTATTCTTACTCTTCTTGTATGCCTTTTTAAAATTTCCAACCTATTTCTTTTAATCTCACTCTCTGTATTGTCCTGGGCCCGATCCTGCTTTTCAAGAGGGTGGCTTCTCAACTAGCTCTTGACCCTCTCTCTCTCTCTCTCTCTCTCTCTGATAACAACTAAAACTAAACACATCTTTAATCATACAATCTTTACTATATTTAATAAAATCAAACAATAACAAATGTATTAGGAACATTTTCACATTTGGAACAAACAAAGCATAGCTTTTTTCTTGACAAGGTCTGACCTTGTAAGAAAAACAACTTTCTTATATCTCCTTTCCAAGCTGTCTTCTACATTTAACTCACTCCTTTCCCCTCTTTGAGGACAATACAGAGAGTGAGATTCAGGAAATTCCAGTTGCAAAGTACCATCAACAAGAAAACAAAAGATTTATGTTACTCTGCCCTCCTCCCACTGAAGATGAATCATTCAGGTGGACTCCTTCCACCAACTGAGCTTGCAGGTTAGAGCACATGGCAGGAGGGGAATAAAGCCCCTAACAATAAGGAACAGTTCATGTTGCTTGGACCCTGGAGAGCAAGGTGTTTCTAGGCATGAGCAAGAGATCCTTGGCTGCTTAGCCTGGGCTTACCCTAAAAGAGCTTGCTGATTACAGACACTTCTATTTTCATTTGAAACTTAAGATAGATACATAAATGAGTTACAACATTTACCTGCTTTAACACTGTAAATATCTCGTTTCCTTTTCCTATTTAATAAATCTTTACATAGTTCATTATAGGATTGGCTCCAAGGATTGTCTTTGGTGTGAGATCCAAAGTGCAATTGGCTTGTGGTAAGTGATTGGCCCTTTGGGGCTGGAAGTAACCTGAATATCACTGAGTCTTGGTGTAAAGGGCCAGCTATCACAAGCTGTGCTCACCTGTGTAGTGAGATAAATTGTAGTACCCTAGAGTATAAGGGGGACTGTCTGTGGTTCTATTTTAAGGCTGTTGTAGTACCTGAGGAGCTCATAGTTGATAATTTGTTGGTGAAATCTAAATATAGAACTCTCAAGCAATTTGGGGTTTGTGCCCAGGTTCCTAACAGTCTGCTCTGAGGTATTCATGCTCTTGACTCACTGCAGGCGTTGTTACAGGTGCTTATTTGAAAATTTAACAGGAGAGTTAAGGGCCAATCTGAGGGAGTTGATATTTCAGTACTGAATAGGAAATAAGTAGAGTGAGGGATAGTCTGTAGAGAACCTTGAAAGTGAGGACAAATAGCTTACATGTGGTGTGATAGAGAAGATGGAGAAATACAAAGAGAGTGACATAGTTAAAGAGGCAGGCTAGCAAAATGATCTTTGCAGAAGCATTCTAAATGGATGTGAGTGGGCCACAAATGCATTTGTCAGGGCCAGAGAGAAGGATGCTGCAGTAATTGTGATGGAAGATGAGATCATGGAGGATGTTTTAGTTTGTGTATGAATGAGAAAGGCCATATCTTAGAAATGATTATGTGAAACCATCTGTGAGATAGAAGAAGAAAGGTTTGGAGCAGAGAGACTTATGAAGAATCAACACAGAACATAAAAATGGCCATACTGGGTCAGACCAATGATCCATCTGCTCGAATATCCTGTCTTCTGACAGTGGCCAGTGCCAGATGCTTCAGAGGGAATGAACAGAACAGAGCAATTTTGAGTGATTCATCCCTTGTTGCCCAGTCCCAGTATCTGGCAATCAGAGAATGAGGGACATCCAGAACCTGGGGTTGCATCCCTGACCACCTTGGCTAATATCCATAGAGGGACGAGAGATGGCTGTTAAATTTGTGTTTATAAATGAGATTATCTAGAGCTAATGTATAGAGGGAGAAGTGAAGGGAACTATAGAATCCTGACAGAAAGCTGGGAGAGGGGGAATGAAGACAATCCTCTGAAGGACATGCTGAAGGATCAGCTAGAGGGGCAGGAGGAGAACTAGAAGAAGCCAGAGTCCTGGAAGCCAACTGAGGATAAGGTGAAGTGCATAGTTGATGGTGTCAAAAGTGGTGTCAGAGCTGAAGGAGGATGAGGAGGAACACTGGTTTTGAGATGTGTCTGGGAAAGGATATTAGAGACTTTGCTGAGAATGGTTGCAGTGGAAAGCAAGGGGCAGAAGCTGTATTGGAGAGAGTCTAAAATTAACTGGCGGAGAGGCACAGTAGACAGCGTTCAATGAGCTTAGAGATGGAAAGCCAAGAAGGCTCGAGGGTGGGTTTTGTGAGAGGGGAATGACTAAAGCATGCTTGTACTGTGAGGGGGGGAAACCTAGAGAAGAGAGGTGAGAGTAAGCCAGTCTGGTACAGCACGGCATACCGGCAAGAGTCAGTACACAGCCAACCATACCAGCCGGGGGCTTGTAATTTAAAAGGGCCCTGGGCTGCCAGCAGTGACCGGAGCCACTGGCCCTTTAAATCGTTGCCAGAGCCCTTCTGCCAAAGCCCCAGGGTAGTGGCAGTGATTTAAAGAGGCTGGGAATTTAAAGGTCCCACCCCTTCTGCATGCGGCCGCTCCAGCTGGAGGACCCCAGTCCCGTGTACCGGTAAGTCCCTTAAGTTACTTTCAACCCTGGCTGTCATGAGTGTAAAGTGCCTTGGAGTTCCTGTTTTACCTGTTAGGGGTTAACTGAACAGGAGAGGGGGGTGACGTAAGAGCTCCCGTTCCTCGCGACACAGGGGGAGAATTTAGTTTCAGTTCAGTTTGTCCCCAGGCTTTGGGCTGACTCCACCTTTTTCCAGCTATGGAAACTCATCTTTTCCTTTTTCTTCATATATTCATAAGTTAGATGAACAGTAAGTGGAACTATTGATTGCATATGCTTTATATTTGATCTCTGGTGTCCTTACCCTCTAGAATTTATCAGAGAGAGAGAAATCCCCGGGGAGAGGGGGCTAGATTATGCAAGGAAACTCAGGTTAGAAAGTTTTATACCTGTGAAGTTGTATTAGTTGTATGCTTTGTTTCTTTCTTTATTAAACTTTTTATATCTATAAGAATTGTCTGTAGTTCCATTGAAGTGATCTGAGCTTTGGATCTGGCAGGCACACAGCTAGTGAGCCTGTGTGCTGCGTTCTCTTTCCCCTAGGCTAAAAAGGGAGGGGGTGGAGCAGTGTCTGAGTGTCCTGATCTCTCAGGAAGAGGGAGGGGGTGTCCTCGGGGGTTCCAATGTACCCCAGTCCATGGGTTTGGAATAAGAGCATTGGTGGTGGCAGTGGTCCCAATCCCCAACTGGTAAAGTGTGGGTTTTGGGGGGAAAGGATTTAACTTAGGCTGGGAAAGTAGCTTACAGTTAAGTGCTCATAGAAGAGACCCCCCACTTTTACCCTAGAGTTTAGAATGGGAGGAAGGAAGATTCTCTTACACTGGCAATAAAGTGTTTAGGTGAGTATAGCTTATACCTGTTCCCCAAGCAAAAGCTGTACCAGCCACAAGACAAATGCTGGTATAACTGGATCTGATCAGGGCTTTTGGCAGTATAGAAACATCTCCACACAAAAAAATCACATCCCTAACCAACATACTTATGCTGGCAAATGTTTCTGGCCTCCAAGTTCATGTAGGTGCTGCTTGGCTAGAGGAAGGTCCACTGTGATTCGGGACCTTGAAAGAAAGGACAAGGATGAGGGCAATCTTGTCTAAAGGGTGCCCCTTCTCCTCAGGGATCAGCATAGAGCTAACATGTAATTCTACCCGGCTTTGCATTTCATGCATATCTTTCCCACCCACATTTATGTTTTGGCCCAGTTCCCAGCATCAAGAATAGAAGTACAAAATCAGTCCATTCGAGAGCAGACTGACTGAGCAAAATCTGTTCATTTGAACAATGATTATTTTTACCAGCGGAGGATCTCCCCCTCAGTGCAGTGGGCGTTGCTGTCTTATCATTCTGCATAACAATAAGCAATACTAATGATAATTTGCTCTATTACAGCATCTTTCCTCTGAGCCTCTCGGGCACTTCACACAATCCTGTGGGGGAGAAAAATATTTACAGATACTCCATGGGAGTGGGAGTAAGTGACTTGCCTCCAGAGTAAGTGACTGGCCAGTTTCTTTTCTGAAACTGGCGGACACATGAGTACAGAACCTTGGATCTGTGATTTCAGAGCAGCATACTTCATTAGAATGAAATAAGTGCCATAGTTAGGGACAGATCCCAGGAATCAGAACACCTGCTGTACCGGAAGTGATCACTGGACCATAAAGTGCTGCTTCTTCCACAAACCATATGCAGTTAAGATACAATGGTGACTTTCACAGAGAAGTCAAAAGGGGTTTGGCAATGGAACTCAAAACTATATCACTGTGGTTGATGCTTCATTAATACACATATTAAATAGTAATAGTATATTTAGAGTGTTTAAATACTTAGCATCTGGAAGCACATTTTATAAGCCAACTTAATAGCATGTGGTATGTACAGTATCGTACATTACACACTGGATTAGTGACTTGTCATACTTGTTTCAGTTGATGAGAAAAAAATCACAAAGTTGCCAGCATGATGACTAAAATTATTTCTAAGTAAGATCAGAGGAGGAAGTCATAGTCATTTCCTCCTGCGTTGTAACGAGCGACAAAAGTATGTTTGGAGAATGGTTGCTGTGGTAACACACTCCTCACCGTAATTGCGGTCTCTTGTGTTGGCTGTGTAAGGAAACAGCAATGAGGGGAAAGGGTTGTGGTTTTTTTTTTTAAAATGGCTTTTAACATAAACCTGGTACAGCTAAACTGTGACCGTGATACAATATAAATAAATGTCATTTAATACAACTAATGTAGAAACATGCTTACTGTATCCATAATCAACGGCACTTAAACTAAAAAAATTGTGTATTCCTAGCTGATTGTGATTCTTTTCTGAAACTGGTGGACACATGAGTGCAGAACCTTGAGTGCAGAGCAGCATACTTCATTACCGCTTCCTGTCACAAGAGGATTTTTCATGTGATGTAAAGCCATGCAATGCGTGTCTCCCGTCTTGAAAGCCAGATGAAATAAATGTTGGTTCGGCCTCCGTAGAAAATATTAGGATCTTCTTTTCAGAACAGTTTTTCCAGACTGAGCAAAAGCTCTGTATAATTCTCTATTATACTTCAACCACATAAATCTTGATAGCCAAGAAAAACTCCTTTTCTTATCTTGTAGATTTGCCACAGCTGTCTTTTCTATAACTTTCAGTTTGAAAGCTGGGTGTCGAACTCAGGCTGTCAATTTTCTTCTTTTTCTCTGCCTAACTTTAGTAAGAATTTATCCATTGTTAATTGTTAGTGGTCCTACAAATCAAGAATTTGTGGCTGGGATAAAATGAAGCTGCAACACGCTGGCACCCCAAGATTACCAGGGCCAATTAAAAGTGGAAAGTCAGAAGCAACCCTCGCCTGCTTCAATACATTTTATTTTGTTGTCCCTGTATACAACCAATTATATACTTTAAAGGGTGTAAAATAATGCAGTATTGTGCTGAACACAGTCATACCCCAAACTGAATGGAAGTTGTGTGGTTTTTCCCTCAGGTGAGGGCTCTGGGGGGCTGGAGATGAGGGTTGGGATGCAGGGAGGTGAGGGCTCCGGCTGGGAGTCCAGGCTCTGGGATGGGGCAGGGATGAGGAGCTTGGGGTGCAGACAGGCCGCCCTAAGGCTAGGGCCAAAGAGGAGGAGTCCCCCACGAGCCTCTTCCTGTCAGCAGCAGTGAGTTCTGGGAAGGGGCCTCCCTCTTCCCTGACAGCACAATCACCCTGTGCCACCATCACTGCATGGGCTCCCAGGACTGCTCTCAGGTCCACGGAGCCCCCTATGTGGGTGCCAGGGGGGCTGCCACATGTGGCCTCCTCCCCTGCTGCTGCCCTCACCCAGGGGCCTGCCCCTTATCAGTGTGGGGCAGGAGTGGTGGCTGCAGGGGGGTGGGAGATGCAAGGTGTCACAATATTCACCCAAGCTCCAGCTGCTCAGGTCCAGGAAGCCTCCTAGCCCTCCCTGCGGTGGGTGGTCTGGGAGGGAGGGGGCTGCCATCACATGGCCTCCCCTGCTGCAGCCTGCTGCCCCTTGCCGTAGTCTCATAGGGGATGGGGCTGCCCTGAGGCAGGGTGGTGGCTGCGGGGTGGGGGTGCAGCTCACAGCGACAGGCACCCAAGCCCCAGCAGCTGCCCAGGTGAGGTCCGGACTCTGTCTCCCAGAAGCCCCCTCGGTGTCACCTTCCAATGGGTGCCGGGGAGAGGAGGCCAATCATTTGCGGTGGGTGCCAATCATTTGCGCACCTCTCCCTTCCTCAGGTGCAGCAGCCACTTCAGCCTGCCACCAACACCACTCTTGTGTTGTAGCCTTAAGCAGCAGTGGCCAGCAGCGATGGCGAGGGAGCACAGCGCAGGGATAGTCCCGGGACCCAGGGGAGGTGCGCAGGGGCAGCAGAACTCTTGGGTGAATACCATCTGGTCCTGGGGACTTATTACTGTTTAGTTTATCAATTTGTTCCAAAACCTCCTCTAATGACATCTTAATCTGGGACATCTTCATAATGTATTCTAGGAATTGGATAGATTTTACTTTATACTATTTAAAACTGGGAGGTTTACACTGAATAGAGTGACGAGACAGGAAATGTGAAAAATCAGGCCAGGAAATGGGGGGTAATAGGAGCCTATATAAGAAAAAAACCCAAAAATCCTGGATTGGATCTGAGGTTAATTAGTGAGAACACTTGGATTGCAGGGTAAGACCTGGGTCCTGCAGGAAACAGTATCAATGATTCAGAAGGTGGCACTCTGGCCTCGGACTCAGTGCAGTACCAATGCCGCATGCTGCAGGAAAGGTCATCTTTCGAATGAGACATAAAACTAACATCTGATCACTTGAGGCCATTAAAAACTTACAAGCCCAATGAGTTACATGGGCTTAATTGAGGACAGAATTTGGCCCAATTCATGTTGCTATTTTCTGTATTCCACTAACTCTAATATTAATTCATACTTAGTGACTCTGTGGCAGTGTCCTACATTCCAGCGCAAAGTGGTGCCTGAGGCTGAATGTCTTATGTAAGAAGCTTCCTGGTCTGCACTAGGCCAAAGGTGAGATTAAAGCAGTTCCTTAATCTGTCCCTGCAACCAGACTCAATTGGTTTTGAGTTCTAGTCAAACATTCTGGACATTCAATGGATTTGCTGTGTGACAACTGTTTTGCCATCTCTACTGCACGTTAAATGGTTAAAAGCATGATAGGAGAGATTTGTGAAGAGCAGAAAGAATCCTTCCTGTTAAATCTTCCTAGAGCACCCTGACCTTAGATCAGGAGTGGGCCAACTTCAGCCCGTGGGCCACATCCAGCCCATGGGACTGTCCTGTCCAGCCCGCCTGAGCTTCCGACCAGGGAGGTGAGCCCCAGCCCCACTGTCAACTTCCCCCACAGCCATGCCGCTTGCGCTCTGGCCCGCTGCTCCTAGTGGGGAGCATTACAGCGGCGTGACTGGCTCTGGTAAATGGGGGTGTGGGGGTGTGTGGGATTGGATAAGGGGAAAAGAGGTGTGGGGGGCAGCCAGGGAGCAAGGGGTGGTTGGATGGGGTGGAGACTCGGGGCGAGGATGGTCAGGGTCAGGGGAACGAAGAGGTGGGGTTCTGGGAGGCAGTTGGGGCAGGAGTGTGGATATGGATTGGGGTGGTCAGGGGACAGGGAGCGGTTGCATAGGGCAGCGGAGTCCTGGGGGGCCTGTTAGGTGGTGGGGTGTGGATAGGGGTTGGGGCACTCGGAACGGGTAGGGTTGGCTAGGGGGTGAGTTCCCAGGGGCAGTTAGGGGGACTTAGAGGGCTTGAGTCCCAGGGGGGTGGTTAGCGGTGGGAGGTCTCTGGAGGGGGGTGGTCAGGAGTCAAGGAGTAGAGGGGGGTTGGATGGGTTGGGGATTCTGAGGGGAGCAGTTGGGGGTGGGAAGTGGGAGGGGGTTGGATAGGGAGCAGGGGCCAGGCTGTTTGGGGAGGCACAGCCTTCCCTACCCAGCCCTCCATACACAATTTTACAACCCCATGTGGCCCATGGGCCAAAAAGTTTGCCCACCCCTGCCTTAGATGCCGCTCTATGGAAGTTTCAAAGAGACAAATCCCGTCCCCCTTCTCCAGAACGCTTGTCGCAATTAGAGCGAGAGCGCACTATGCAGAGTGACAGGAAAAGCCATGTATATAGGACTAGCTGCCTGGCTAATTCATTGCTTGTGTTCTAAGTTATGGGCCCCATTGGCTATTTCTCTCTTGTATTAAGATATAAAGGAGAACATTTACCCATAAAATCAGAGGCAGCACTAAGCACCAGCACTGCCCTCTGCGGATCAGACAGGAATATGGCCAGCATCATGAGCAAAGGCTGAGGGTACCTGAAGGTAAAAGCCTAAAGTCCCTGAGCCCCTAGCCATCCACTTCCAGAAAGGAGAACAATATTGTGAGATATTGAACTTGCAGTTTATGAACTCTGTCGGCTTTGCTTGGATTGATTTATTAAAGCCCCTATTCTAAAACTCCAAGTGCTTTCCCAAATATATACTACAGATAATTCTTTAAAATGAAAAAGCAAATACTACGAGAAAGCACCTATGAGTCAGATCCAACTAACAAATACTTCAAGCCAAAAATAACCTCTTTTCGCACCTCTACCTCCATTTTCAGTCAAATACACAAATAAATAAATAAAATAAAAACACAACACACCCAAAAACCTGATTCAGGAAAACATTCCTATTCAGGAAGGGGATTTAAGCACATTTTTAATTTATACCTGTGTATGTCATTTCCAATTAAGTCAACGGGACTTGAGCATGGATTTACAATTAAGCACTTGGGATATTTTTTTGTTGTTTGAGTTTTTTAAAACTATTTAGAAAGTATTAGCAGGCCTACAAATCTTTCGCATGTAAATATGAGATGCAAAATCATTGCAACAGTGATTTAAAGACACTATACAGGAATACAGTCATTAGATCTCTCTTTAACAGGGTGTTACCATATTACACTGAGTGCCATTACAACACCTATGATAGGTTGCTTCTAGTGATTTTCTTAATGAAACTTGATTATACAAGGCATGTGCATCAAATGCAAATATATTGAAAAAAAATTATACAGATGTAGGATAATTATAAAATTAAAGTTAGCTTATTGGTTAAGGAAATATGTGTGTGTTGTAAAGAAAGGCCTGGACCAGCAAATAGAAGGAAGGCCTTGAAAACAGTAAGTGATAAGGCCAGAAGACTAAAGGAGGGAAGATGTCGGGTTCAAAAAATAACTAATGAAATAAGGGGAAGTTGCTAAAAAGAAGACTCTGACCAATAGGGGTGACTTTAAATCAAACAGAGAATCTCTCTTTAAATGAGCCAACATGGCCTTCCCCTGTCCACTTACCAGTGTTAAAGCCTATGTGAGCCTAGTGCAACGAGAAAACTGTTGGACAGCAAGGAGAAGAGGAAAGGCCTCGTACATTTTTTCTGGATTAAGACTGGAAAGGTATAAAAAGTCAGTTCTTAAAGCAGGGGTCTCAAACATGCGGCCCGGGGGCCACATGCGGCCCGCAAAGCCCTTCCCTGCGGCCCGCCAAGCTTCCTGGCGCTCTCCCCCCCCCCCCGGTCCCCCCATAGCAGTTTGCAGGACGGAGGGGCCAGAAGTGGAGGCTTCTCTGCTGCCTGGCTGGGCCGCGTGTGTTTCTAGCTCTGGACTTCCTATATTGCTCTTGCTTTGTTTGCCAAATAGCTGTTGGTGGTGCCTAGTGCTTTCCAGGAGGGAATGGGGAGCTGCGTGCTCAGAGGAGGAGGTGGGGCAGGGGTGGGACCTCTTGGAAGGGGTGGAGTGGGGGGCGGAGCCGGGGCAGCAAGGGCGGGGTGTGTGTCAGTGGTGCGGCCCTCGGGCCAGTGCACTAGTCCTCATGGAAGGGGTGGAGTGGGGGCACAGCCGGGGCAGCGAGGGTGTGTGTGTGTGTCAGTGGTGCGGCCCTCGAGCCAGTGCACTAGTCCTCATGCGGCCCTCGTGGTCATTTGAGTTTGAGACCCCTGTCTTAAAGGGATCATCGCTAATATGTGCCTGACAATGTTGGAGCCAACCAATATGCATCTAAATACCCCAGAGCTTAGCCTGTTTGTAGGTATCTTGATCACATGCTTATAAATGTTTTGTTATTGTTTGGATGTAGTCAATTGCTTATTATTGAGGCTTTTAGACATGTTTAGAGCAATTGCATAAAGTACCATTTGCCTTTGGATTTAGTAAAAGAATTTACAGTTAATTTGGTGTTCAGTGATTTCCCATATTAATATTTTCAAATATTAAATCCAACAGATGTGGGTTGTTTTTTTAAAAAAAACTTTCAGGTGAATGTACTTAAGAGTATTGAATAATCTTACCTTAGACCTTAGTTCTTCCTGTGCTGTTGACATCAAATTAACGGTAAATCCCTGCAGCTTTAGCTCTAGTAATGAGCATGAAACCTTTAACCCTGATCTTCTTTAAGGTGCCACAGGACTCTTTGTTACCTCTGCTATTCCAGACTAACACAGCTACCTCTCTGATTCCTGATCTTACAATTCACTGAAGCAGGACAAAATCTTGTTGATATCAACGATGCTACCTCTGGTTGTGCTGGTGCACTGTAAATTTCAAGAATGGTGCCTAACATGTAACGTTTGTTCAACAGTGTCTCTGCATATGTATCTCACACCTTTTGCAGCTTGACTTGGATGAGATTCTTATCCTTCATATCACATGGATGAGTTTGCATTGGGTAGCTGGGAATTTCACATTTGTGGGTAAGGTTTTTATTTGGAAAGTAAGAGAGGTCTGGAGGGGAATGTGCAGGGCTATTTTTGCAACACCACAGCAGGTGTTTGTATGATTCCAGAGCACAGCCAGGTATCCAGGAGCATCATTCACATGTTTTAGCTCAAATCCTCACCCACCCATCATACAAATCACTCCTGCTTTTACCAGGTCTTGCCAGGCTGAATATAGGCCTCTAGGTTATATCTGTGTTTATACTAATGCTAAACAAACTTAGGACTTAAATTTAGCCGTGTATCTCTATTCAAAACAATAAATGGGGTAACACTTATTTAAAAAATTGTCATCTCTTCAGAAGTCAGTTAGGAACAAAGCAGTAACACTTTGGAAGAGCTTCCAAATATTTGATCCAAAGGTGCAAGAAGGAGTTTCTCACCATTGTAACAATCTATAGTGAGGCATCCAACATGATTCTATAGTTACCTCAATAATTTGTGGTACGGTGTCCTTAATAATTGGCAATATTACTTTATTTGCCCATTCTTGAAAACATTTTCTCCTTTCCTATCACCATTGCTTTTGTCTTTCCTGCACTGAGCTTGAGCCTACGCTCTTCAGTCATCTGTTGACTTCTTCCAAGCACTGGCCATCAGGGTTCCACAGAAGGATGTTGATAAATTGGAGAGGGTTCACAAAAGAACACGAGAATGATTAAAGCATTACAAAATAAGCCTTACAGTGATAGACTCAAGGAGCTCAATCTGTTTAGTTTAACAAAGATAAGGTTAAGGGATGACTTCTTCACAGTCTATAAGTCTGGGGAACAGATATTTTATAATGGCTCTTCAGTCTAGCAGTTATAACAAGCTCTAACATTTGGAAGTTAAAGCTAGACAAATTCAGACTGGAAATAAGGTGCAACATTTTAAACAGTGAGGGCAATTAACCACTGAAACAATTGATCAGAGGTTAAGGTAGATTCTCCATCATGGACAAAATTAATATCACAAATGAATTAATTTTTTAAGATATATTCTAGTTCAAACAGAAATTATTTTGGGGAAGTTCTATGTCCTGTATTATAAAGGAGGTCAGACTAAATGATCACAATGGTACCTACTACTCTTTGAATCTATGACTGGTATTACATGCCTTGCTTGTACACAGACATTTTAAAGAAATTGAAGTTTCCATTTTTTAAATAAATAAAAAATTAGAATGTTAAACTCAACTGATGGTGCAGGTTAGAACAGGAAAGTCTAAAAATTTATCATTTAGCGATTACTATGCTATTTTAATTACATTTATAAAGTACACATATAGCTTAGTTTCCTTAATGTGGACATTTCTTCTACCGCTTTCCTCTTCTCCTCTAACTGCTATTTTTTCCATTTGTTTTTTCACAGAAAAACTGATCCCTTTGTAAACTAAAAATCAGGAGTTGAAATAGGTCCATTATGCAAGCCTTTTAAGATGGATATTTCATTGTAGAGACACGTCAGGAACAGCCGAGGAGATCAAAGCTTCAGTGTTCCTAGAGAGCCTGTGATATAAGAACAAGGTCTCTGCTGTGCATCTCCTCCCCACTACAAACATGCAACTTCCTCTTAATGCTACATGCTTGCTGCTCTGTTCTTTTTCTGTCTGGCACAGTTGCAGCCAATAACAGGGTGCCAGCTGGTTAGCTCCTGCGGGGCTCCCATGTACCCAGCTCATGCTTCTCCTCACCCAATCTCTCCTGCCACCAGCTCCCCATGATTACCCCATGCCTGTCTTCACTGCTGAAAAAAATTCAGGAGTCAAGAATTAATTTATATTCCATTCTTGTCTCTTTGGACCCAAGAAGTTTCCAAGGAGAAAATATACCAACCCATTCCCAACCCATAATTCCCAGTACTGCCTTCTCTCAAAACATGGAACACACTGCAGAGAATGCACAATCAGCGCTGAGGGCCTTAGGATTGATTGGATAGGATTGATGCTCCTGTACATTCTGCCGAGATGAGTGTTACTGCTTTTTAGATAATCTGGGGCTGCTGGAGAAGCTGAATCCCAGGTCAACAGTGTCATCAGTCGTCTCTACTGGTATATTATTCTTTCTTATGTGGGAGGAGTAAGTCCATGCCTCTTGTCTTGAAGTGAGCACATTCAAAGTCACATTGCAATGGCATGCTTCTTGCTGCCTGAAATGGTCTGAATGAGCAGAATCTGGATGGTGAACACCTGGGTAGGAATTTGGTTGACCATGATTAGGAGAGAGGTAGTATTCAGCTGCCACAGGAGTGGGTGCTTGGGTATGGAAAGGTCTGTTAGACATGCAACAATTTTTCTTAAATCCATGATGAATGCCTAATTTAGCAATAAGAGGCTTCCCAACATTAACGTCCTTCTTTTCATCTAGGGAATCGTCTATTCCTGGATATTCATAATGCAGACAAACTGTGAAGATCAATTGCTCCTGTGAATGACAGACAAAAACACAGTAAAATAAAAATATTAAAAAGTGATTATTTGTCTGAGGTAGCAATTACCATATTTTAAGTACAATAACAAATAGACATACGATAAGCATAATATAGTAGACTCTCGATTATACAGGATGATAGGGAAAAAATTAATCCTGGTTAATAAAATCCTGGATAACCAACATCCATAGGAAATGTGGGTGGGTGGGTTGCGTTCACCAGCCACCCTGCGTTGGGGGTGTTGGTTCACTGGCTGCCCTGCGCCCTGGTGGGGGGTTTTTTTTGTGTGTGCTTGGGGTGGCAACAAAGCCAGAGCCGGCCCTGCAAGTTACGCATATTTTTTTTTGACATCCTAGTTAATCCACATCCTGGTTAACCCAATTCTGTATAATCGAGAGTCTACTGTAGTTGAAGTTCTAGAAGTATTAGTTAAATGTATACCATACACAGGGCCAAATTCTGCACTGATTGTAAATCAGTATACTCTCACTGGAATCAATGAGGCTGCAAAAGATGTAAACTTATTGCAAAATTTTGCACACTTACTTCATACTGTGTTTAAATATAGCGAAGCTTAACACTCAGAGACCTCTTGTCCCCAAATCCTTTCCCCCTCAACCATGTGTCAGGGCACTGACTGTTTCTTTAACAGAAACTACCTTCCCGTCACTCGAAGGCTGAAATTCTGTTAATGAAATAACTACAAAAGCACTGGGAGGAGTACTGCAGGTATATTCATGGGGTGATTTATTTCCCCCCCTCCAAATTCCATTTAAATGTTAGGTAACCAGATTCAGGAACATCTTTCCACCACAAAAGAAATAAGTAGTATAAAGATGCCATTTGAACCTTGCTTGAATTAATATGGGGTTTTGGGGTTACACTAACTCATGGGTGATGCTGATTTATAAACCTACTGGCAGTAGGATAAGACGACACTCTTCAGTATGCCACTCTTCATCCCACCCACCGCCACAAACACTCCAATTATTTGCAATTTGAGGAAGTGTTTGTGCTACCCTCTGGCACAATGTATTGGAAAGTAGATACAGCAGAGATGCTAAAGTCCCGAAAATCCTATAGTCCACTTTTGATCCTTTAAAAGCAACCTTTAACTATGCAAAGTGAGAGTGCTTTAAAACATGATGGGTTCAAGGGCACAGGCTGGATTGTAAAGAGACTATTTATTACATTTCCACTTTTTACTAATGACCTCAACTTATGGCTCTGCTCTAAGGCATCACGCTAGTGAGCAAATAGACATGGACACATGATATGTACAAGGTGCTTTGATTCCTCCAGAGAAGCCAATCAATCTTCTAAACCTATAGGGCACATTTTCCAGAGCTGTGTTTAAAAGGGACCTGGGGAATAATATGATTTCATATTCTTTGGCTCTCTCTTTGGAACATATTTTTAGTCTGCCAGCTACAGAGCCAAGTCCCTGAAATGTGCTCTTAGCCATTCACTCTCTAAGCAGCTAGAATAAATGTTTAAATGAGCAAGTATGCTTTGGGTAATTAATGAAAATATACATATAGAATCTCTTTTACTCCAGCTCTCTTACTGGAGCTGTGAAGCAATATGATTAACCTGTACTGTAAAACAAATGGGCAAGACAAAAAATAATGCATTAATCACCTTTAGTTTCTGCAGTGAACTTAGTCTAGTGTAGAGACAGTGTTTGGGAAGATCCTTGGATACTAAATAGCTGCCAGTTTCCTCAGGAGTCCCTTTGTTTGCCTCTTTAGGATCTATATCTAAGTCCTGTTGCCAGAAAAAAAAAAGAATTAAATTGTAGGAATAAAAAACTAGTAGAACAATGTGAAAAGGAAAATAAAAAGGAACATTTGGATTTTATGTGAAGTAGCTTAAGATTTGAGTTCAACTTCTAACACAATTTACTAAAATTTAAAACAAAAAAAAAATCTACATACAAGATTCAACTAATATTAGAGAGTCACCTACGCCACCCAATTCATTGTCAGTCACAAGTAGGAGTAGTTGCTTGTGTTTCATCTCTTGCCTTCCTAAAATGCAACTCAAGGTAGATTCCTTCCCCATTTCTTACAACTAAAAAATATGTGCACATTTAATTCTCTCCCCCCCCCTCCATCCCTTTTTCTTTCCTCTCAGGTATTTCCTTCTCTCTCGAGTCATCATTGTTCCACTTCAAACCAAGAGGTCAAAACTCAGGGCGCTGTCGCAAGCAGCTGGGCTGCTGCCTATTACCACAGCTAATAGTATTAAAAAAATAGAGCTTTCCTCTTCTAGATCTGAGCATATTAAGGTAGCATTAGAACAATTGATTAGCTTCCCTTAAATGTGCCATTTTCAGAGTACAATTATTCTAAAGCTCCTATACAATTAGTACATTTTGATACATTCAAATTAAAACACTATTTCTTCCAAGATACCCAGGTGCCCTTGTGTCCCTCTAAGGAACAATAATAATATTGACATAATGAAATAAACAAGTCAAAACAAAAAATTGTGGAATCCAATAACAAACAAACTAAACTTTATTACTTGGAATCTTGTCTTTCAACTGCATCCCATTCCCTCATTTTTTTCTGTTAAGGCCCTAATCTATCTTTGGATCTACAC
Organism: Sternotherus odoratus; assembly: GCA_032164245.1. Lineage (NCBI taxonomy): Eukaryota > Metazoa > Chordata > Testudines > Kinosternidae > Sternotherus > Sternotherus odoratus. The sequence goes on from JAVMKO010000007.1 coordinate 89,171,236, forward strand.
AGGCGGATGCCCAATGCCCATGCAGAGTCATTGCTCTCCATGGGGCTCTGATTGCACACTTCTTATTGCGGGATCAAGGCCCTGGAATGTAAGCTATTTGGGGGCAAGAAACTTGTCTTCATACTCTTGTAATACCAGGTGGGCTGAATACTTCACAATACAGTATATGGTAGTACTACAGTAACTGCACTGTAGGAGAGAAAGACACTTATTTAATATGTTAGTTCACAAATACGTAATTCTCTTTACAATCACTATTTAGACAGCACCAAAAGCATGCTAGACACTTTGAAGGAATAAGAAAATAAGGCTCCTTTCCTAGAGAGTTTATATTTTAATGTCCCAATGGTGCAATTCACTGTTCTCTAGCTACGGTGACTTCAGTGGGGATCCATGAGGCTAGTAGTGCACCTGTATGTAGTGACTCATAAGAGCATGGCCTAAGTGACTGATCCTTTCAATAGGAACTGCAGGCATTTAGCAGCTTGCAGGATCAGGCCTAATTTAGATCTAAGTAGTAACAAATCAGGATGTGAAGGGAAGGGGAAGAAGAGAGTTTCAACAAGATCATAGGATTTGTTTTATAAATGCATCCTCTGCTCGGTTCAGAATTCAAACTTGAATTTTTTCCCCCAAAGGTATAGTCTGGCACCAGAGCAGAAGCAGACAACCGCTAACTTAAATACAGAGCAACCATGAAACACAAATAGGAAACACTTACAAGTGGGAAGTCTGTAACATACGCGTTGCAAACTAGTATTTCAGGAGGCTTCTTTACTATCCTTGTGTAGATGATCATGACGTTGGAAAACTCAGCTGCGAACCCCAGCTGAATCTGAACACCACACTTAAAGTCAAGATACATACTTTCTGGAAGTTCTGCAAATAAATATTTTGGATAAACATGTTTAAAATATTCTAATGAAAGCTTAACATGCATCTGCCATTATTTTAGCGATCTACAAGGATACTCTCTTCCCTTCCTATTACTATCATTAAACATTGATATTGTGGTAGTGACTAGAAGACAATCAGGCAGGGACCTCATTTGCTAAGTGCTGTAGGAAGCAAACAGTAAATGCCAGACCCTGTGCCAAAGAGCTACGCCTTCAACCCCCACCCTACAGGGTCCTTTCCACATGGGGTGCAACTAGAACATTTTACATGGCTAGAATAAGGATATGACTACACAATACGGTGGAGCTAGATCGGCAGCGCCTTGTAGTGCAGATACAGTTTATCCTGCCAGTGTAGGAATGCTACCTCCCCAAACCACGTTGATGAAAGTCTTCTATTGATGTGTCTACACTGGAGGGGCTGTTGGAGTAGCTACCCCAGTCACACACCTAACTGACACAGCTATGCCCATTTAGCCTCTATACTGAAAGTGCTTGATCCAGTCAAGTTACAATGTTACTGTGTAGACAAGCTATTACTTCAACTACACCATTATAGTTAAAGCAATAGTCCTCGTAGTATGTACACAGTTATACTGGTATAAGCATCCTTAGCACACAGGAAGGGGAATAAACTTTTTATTTATATTTCAGTTAAAAAAACCAAACAACCCTAACTGAAAGAGTTAGGTCAGTAACGGGGGGTGGGGGGGGGGGAGAAGAAAAGAAAAGAAAAAAGAAAAAAAAAAAAGACTTTTTAGACCAGACTTTAGTGGCCCACAAGGCTTTGTGGATATTTTCCTATGCCCGGAACAAGGCCAAAAAGAAAAAGGAAAAATGCAGTGGATTGACTAGGAATCTGCACAGTGACTATGAAAAAACATGAAATCCTTGGTTCTGACAGCAGAACCAGCACATTTCTCTGTCTTGTGCAATGATTAAAAAAAAAGGCCCAACGATAAAATCATTAAACCACAGATCTATAAGGGAGAAAACTGTAAAGACACAAATAGGCAGGGCCGGCGACAGGGGGGTACTACGGGTAGAGCTGTACCGGGCCCCAGACTTTAGGGGGGCCCCCTTAAGTCCGGGGCCCGGTACACAGCAGTACCCGTAGTCATCCCCCCTTGTCGCCGGGCCTGGAGAGCGGGGAAGGGGCAGCTCTCCTCTGGAGTGGACGAGCGCACGTGTCCCCGGCAGGAGCAGTGAGCCCGGCCGACGGCAGCACCGCAGTCCGGGGGGAAAGGGCGCGCGGGGGGAGAGGGGGAGAGCAGCAAGGGCGGCTCGTGCCGCTCCCGGGCTCGTTCTCCCGCAAGACCCCACACTGCCGCCAGCCGCTGTCAGCTGGGGAGGGGAGCGCCGGCTGGGCTGGGGGAGCCCCCAGCCGCTGTCAGCTGGGGAGGGGGGGGGAAGTGCCAGCTGGGCTGGGGGGGCCCCCAAACAATCAGAGTAGGGGGCCCCCAAATTTCTGTCGCCGGCCCTGCAAATAGGAGTTAGGTACTCAAATAAAACTGGACACCTATCCAATCTGTAAACTTGTAAAAGTAGCAAAGGGATTGGGGGGGGGGGGAAGCTTATGAAACTGCTAATCTTCTGCTCAAATACACTACAGACAATTCAGTACCACGTTCAAACCTATCAGGAAAAAAAAAAAGAATATTCTTGCTTTAAAAAAAGAAGTCAGGGATAATGTCTGGTATGCTGCTCTTCAAGTTACTTCACGTGAGGTGAATTTAGCATCCCATATTTTTCATAACAATTTCATCTAGAGAATAACCCAAGCAAAACCTCCAAGATCTGAACAGTCCTCTGAACTTTGTTCCTTGGGCACATTTCAACTCGATATATTCTAGCCAGTGAAAAAAGCAACAGTAATGACTAGACACTATGGCCACATATATTTTCAATTGAATTATTTATGCATATCAAGTGAGATAAAGAATTAATAATGAAATTAACATCTAGAAAGGGTGATCTTTTGAAAGAGAGAGTTTACTGTACCATGAGCTTTGGCCCACTGTAAGTTCCGTGCCAGGGACTCTGGAGATGATCCTGTTTGCTGAATGGGATCAGTTAATGCTCTCTTCTCAGATAAACTGCTGCGAATCTCCAAAGCCTGCTTGCCTTTGGTAAGGTGACACTTACCCATATCTAAAGATAAGATGCAAATAGTTTTGTAGGAATCAAAGCTGCTGAAATTATAATTAAAGGAGCTACATCACTGGCATTATCGTTATGGCTTTGTCTGCATTTCTATGATGATCTCAGTTGCAGGGAGGTTTACTGGCTTGCTATTCAAATTCACTCAAAGCTGAAAGGCAGGATGCAAGATGTCTCAGAACGATTTTTTCTGGGTCTATTTTCAACATGCCTCCACATTTAAAAAAAAAAAAATCTTAAGTATAGCCCTGATTCAGCAAGGTACTGAAGAACATGACTAACATTAAGCTTATTCAGTCACATTCTTCAGTACTTCGCTGAATGGAGGCCTATACATTTAAATGAAACAACTCTAAGCTCGCTTTTTTCTCCTCCAGCTGTTTTAACTGTGCATAAGATTAAGACCAATAGTAAGAGTGATTTGAATTAAAATCAAGTTTTATAAATCATAAATTCTTATAAGTGCACTATTCAAGTTTTGGATTAAACATTATATACCTTATTGAATAGTGTATTTTCCTTTGGAATATAACATTTGCCATACCTGATAAATACATCAATACATCTAGTCCAATATTCTGTTTCTGACAAATAATAGCTCCATCACTTTACCTGATCCCATCCGTCAGAGGCTCATGACCCATACATAACCTGGACTTTAACATGCACAAGGAGAAAAGATGTGCCTCATACTCTTCTCACTGATGGGGTGTGAACTTATAACTTCAGTAAAGTTATTTTAAAAATCCAACGCACATGAAAAGAGACACAGACCCTGTATCTTCGTTCTGTGCACTGTGTCCTCCTTTGCAGCTATGTAAGTGTTAAAATAGTAAGGAATATTAATAAAATTTCGGATGTCAGGGAAAGACTATGATAGTGCTTAGTCAGTTGTGAAATGCTGTACCATAAGAAAAAGACTCCTACATATTCCCTCACAGACACAATCAGTTGAAATCCTGAAGTTTGTGATCATTTTAAGATTTAATAGCTAAAACTCTTCTGTCTTGAATAGTAGTCAAGATTTTCTTATAATAGTCCTGTGCATATACAAAGCTTGTCATGAAACTTAATAAAAGTATGAAAATATGGAATGATAGGTCATTGTGTTAATATCTAGTTAAACAGAAGGTAAGCCAGGTGGAGAAAAATGCAAGAGAGACAAAGAAGTAGCAACTGAAAAGTAACGATCATCTATGGATCCACACACTAGTCATATGAATAAGTCAACTGGTCACCTCAATTGGTGGTGGCAAAATTGTTAATCATTCAGCATACGTGCACTGCATGTGTTTATGTGGAAGCTAGTCACACAATCATCATCATTTCCTTTTTCTCCCTATAGCGCTGGCATGTTAAAACTGAATTGCTTTAACTTTTGTAATGCATTTTCTACCGTCTGTCTTGTCAACAGCAAACCAATTTGGCTGCATATTTGATATCTGGTTTGGACTTCTCTGATTTATGTATCCTTGTCAGATATGCACACTGAGCCAAATTGTGTCTTCACTTACAACCCTGTAATCTTGCTGAGTGGAATACACAGGTGTAATTGGCAGCAGAATGTGCCCATTATTCAGATTTTAAGTCTCCAGCTGTTGGGAGACCTGAACAAAACTTGTATTGAAAAGCCAGTGGGTTTATGTACCAAAACAAAGATATTTGTGCATATAATCCATCATGTAAATGCTTGTCTACCCTTCTATGCTTTGAGAGAATGCTCACTCTCAACTGGCTCGCATCCGACGAAGTGGGTATTAGCCCATGAAAGCTTATGCTTCAATACTTTAGTTAGTCTTTAAGGTGCCACAGGACTCTTTGTCACTTCTGCCATTCCAGACTAACATGGCTACCTCTCTGATTCTTGACTCTCAACTAAGACATTGTCTTCAGCACTCTTCACTCAGGCAATACTCCCATCAATAACGCAGGGAGTTTTGCCCGAGCGACAAGTGATGAATAAGGTCCTGCATTGTAGTCTAGTCAGTAAATAATGGTTATGCCAACAGATGTGGTATTAATACTGTATGTTGCACACCGAATTCAAGCCTAATTAGTCTGTCTCCAGACAAGTCAATTGGGCTAGCAGTCACATCCAGAGACCACATGACAGAGGAGAGGGATTTTAGTGACCATATAATCACCTGTAAACTCTGATGAGAGTTGCATACTCACAAAAATCTTGAATAAGCAGCATAAACGCCATATTATAGTGGCTCATGAATAGCAGGGCTATTATGGTAAGGGGTGCTTCTGAAAAACTTCAAAGATTACAAATATATATGCCAATTCTGTCTCACTTGAAATAGTAAGTGAAAATGAAAGCACCTTTTTGCACATTAAACCCTAGTCATGTTCAGAAATATTAGATACTAGCAAAAATACCCGGCGTTGCTCGGGGTATTTGTAATTGGAAACTGGGATGTAAAAAGACTACCATGTTTTTTATTAATACAAATTTTGTTCAGACGTCTCAGCGTTGCTCGGGTCCGTTGGAGTGGGGAGGGGGGAGAGAGCTGAGCGAGTGCGGGGTCTGTTGGAGGGGGGGGTATTATTACATCATAACTATGTCACAGAGAACAGCAGGTTTTTACCTGCTGCCCAGCTGATGTGAATGGGCTTTAAAGAATTTCACCCCTAGGGGGTGTAAGAGGTGAGATTTGAAAAAGTTTCTATTCTTACCCTGATTAGGACCCTAAAGCCTATAACTGTACCAAATTTCAAGTCTCTAGCTCAAACAGTGTGGAAGGAGTAAGGGAACACACATACACGCACACCATTTGAGATATATATATATATCTATCTATATATCTATCTATCTATATATCTCTCTCTCTCTCTGTCTCTCTAAATATAAATATAAATATAAATATAAATATATATATATAAAAATAGATTAAACATGCTTTTTCCTTCATGCACTTAAAGATTTTCCTGTAGGGAAAACCTTAAAAATGCTTCAATACCAAGCTTGTGAAGCAACAAATGAAATACAAATTCCATCATACAACAAACTACATTTGAACGTATAGCACCTTGCATCCTGCAGGAGCTCAAATCAGTTTACAGACAGGGGTCTTCATTAAGATGTTTCAGTTTTTACACAAGAGGTAGCTGCATTTTGATGGTGGGTTTACACAGTGCAGTAATATGAATTTAGAGACGGAAGTGAAGAACACTCAGTGTAGAAAAGGAGTTTTAGATAAGAAAAAGAAGATTTTTTTTTGTAAACTGGAAGCTAAGGGAAGTTAAAATATAGCTTGCTTTCACCTTCTGCAACTTTATCAAGTAGCACCGTAATCTTCTTATCCTCTAGCATGCGTTCCTTCAAGAACTTCATGAAAATCCCATTGGCTAACCCAGAGTGCTGAATTTCAAAAGCTTCTGCTCCTTGGCATCTTTAAAGTATAATAAATAGAAGAGTGAAAAAGAGACAGACAGTGATAAATTAGTAATATTTTACAAGATATGTATGACTGTGAGAAGAATGCTGAATGAAATAAGGAACTGCTGTATGAAGGCTAAGTTGTATTTAGAATCTACTCAATCTGGTCTTCACAGAAATGCAATATAAATTTACAAACAGTTCATTTGTGAAAAGTTCATATTTACTACCAAATCAGAGAAATGAGGCAAGATCAACCTAAAGTATTATTGATCCTTAAACAAATTCTCTTAGAGGACAGTCCCAAAGCAGCGCCTGAAAAATGTGCAGGTACAAAATCCATTAATACCTCCTAGTTTGGTAAAAACTCTTGGCCACATACCAATGGAATGCTTTTGCCGTATTAAATCCACAATAGGAGGGTGCTGTCCTGAAACTGCTAATGTGAACTTTCATACAACAATTTCAAAATACTGGAATTAACTTTGGTCTTTGCAACCCACAGGAAGAAGAGCTTGTAATCATTCTAAATGATGTAGCTCCGATAATGAAATTAATTTATTTTTATTGTAAAACATAATTATGTATATGTAAATTTAAATTTGTTCTGACACTCAGTAAAAGTTAAACTGCACTCCTCTGTCCCCTCAGACACTGGAGTTGTAGTCTCTGTGTTAAGATGGCAGTGATATGGGTAAAGCCATCAATTCCTTTGGATTTCTGTTGCTCCACTACCTTGAAATGTACATCTTTATACAGAAACTTACTTTATGATTTTTAAAAAACCCACAAAAAAAGTGCTGAATCCATGTGAGAAACAGATTGGGTAATGTAATATTTAGGACCCTACCAATTCACAACCATGAAAAAGGCATCATGGATTGTGAAATCTGGCTTCCCTCAACCCCCTGTGAAAACTGGTCTTTTGTGTGCTTTTACCCTATTATACAGATTTCACACGGGAGACCAGCATTTCTCAAATTAGGGGTCCTAACCGAAAAGGAAGTTGGGGGGGGGCAAGGTTATTTTAGGGGGTCAGTTGCAGTATTGCCACCCTTACTTCTGCACTGCCTTCTGAACATATGCATCGGAACATATATTAGAGATGAGTTACCGGTGCTCTTACACTACAGAATGGACCTTTTTTTTTTTTTTTTAAAGTCAACGAAATGACCACAGAGGTCCTTTCTGGCCTTGAAATCTGGTGGGGTTGGAGGAAGTTTCCTTACGTTGCATATCCAAAAACGATGTTAGCAGTAACCTTCAGAGCATCCAAGATTAGAATGGTATCGTCATACTCATTTCTATAATAAACAGAAACAAAAGTTTAGAATGTGAATCTGACAACCCAATCATAAAAGTGTTACAAGTTAATGTCATAGAAAACAGAAAATTTTTCTTTCTTTCTTAAATCAGGAATGAATCCACTGATGGTAAACGGAATTTGCTGCATCAACATTTTCATGAAAATAGTTAGACAGTCAACTATTATGAATTGACTAGATGAGGGCACCTCATATTAACTGCTGTTGAATTTGGCCATGGCCCTAGCCAGAAGTCTTTGAAACCACTGAAATCTGCCAGTCATTTCAGGTGAATGGAAACTTGATGGGTTTTCCTTTCAAAATGCAACATCAGCAAGGTTGAGATGTGAAAATCGGCCATAGTTCTTACAGACATTTTTGTTTCAGTGTGTAGAATGTGACATTTAATAGGGTTATTAATGTTACATTAGCAATGAACTTCACAGGCTCTGGAAACACTGTAGCAATCATGAGGAATAACCTCTCTGGTAATAAGTATCCAGGACTAGATGATATCATTCACTCAAGAGTTCTGAAGGCACTCAAATGTGAAATTGCAGATCTACCATGGTCTGTAACCAGATGACTGGAAGACAGATAAGTAACACCAAATTTTTGAAAAAGGCTCCAGAGGTGATCCTGGCAATTACAGGCCAGTAAACCTAACTTTAGTACCAGGCAAATTCATTAAAACTATAGTGAAGAACAGAATTATTAAACACACAGATAAATCCAATATGTTGGGGAAGAATTAACACCATCTTTGTAAAGGGAAATCATGCCTCACCTATCCATTAGAATTCTTTGAGGGTGTCAACCAAAATGTGGACGAGGGTGATCTAGTGGCTGTGGTGTAGGACTTTTTCTGAAAGCCTTTGACAAGATTCCTCATCAAAGACTCTTAAGCAAACTATGCAGTCATGGGATAAAAGGCAACCATGGTAGGAATAGTCATTTTTGACAATGGAGAAAGGCAAATAACCAGATCCTCCAAGGATCCATACTGGGACTAGTTATGTTCACCATATTCAGAAATAATCTGGAAAAGGAGGTAAATAGAAAAGTTTGTAGAGGATACAAAATTACTCAAGACAGTTGAGTCCAAAGCAAATTTTGCCACCTCACAGTTTCACAAAACTGGGTGACTGGGCAGCAAAGAGGCAGATGAAATTAAATGTTAATAAACATTAATGCATATTGGAAAACATCATTCCAACTAATCATTTCATATATAGTGATCTAAATTAACTGTCACCACTCAAGAAAGATCTCTAAGCCATCATGGACAGGTCTCTAAAAACATCGGCTCAATGTGCAGTGGAAGTCGAAAACAAAACCCACAGCTAACAGAATGTTAGGAACAATTAGGAAAGGGATTGATGAGACAGCAAATATCATTATGCCACTGTGTGAATCCATGGCACCTTGAATACTGCATGTGCTTTTGGTCACCCCATCTCAACAAAGATATATTAGAATTGAAAAAGGTACAGAGTAATGCAACAAAAATTATCACGCCTATGAAACAGCTTCCATAAGAGGAGATAGTAAAAAGAACTGGCCCGTTCAGATTAGAAGAGAGATGACTAAGGGGATGGAATATGTTAGAGGTCTATAAAATCATGAATGGTATGGAGAAAATGAATAGGTGTTATTTACCCCTTCATGTAAGACAAGAGCCAGTGGTTATCCAATGACATTAATAGACAACAAGTTTAAATCTAACATAAATGAGTACTTTTTCACACAATGCAGAGGCAACCATCCCAGTCATTGCCTGGGGATGTTGTGAAGGACAAAAGTATAACTGGGGTGAAAAAAATACTAGATAAGTTCATGGAGGATAGATTCATCAATAGCTATTCGCCAAGATGGTCACGAACACAACCCTATGCTCTGGATTTCCCTAAACCTCTGACTGCCAGAAGCATTCCTTCTGAAGCATCTGGAAGAAAGCATACTGGGCTATATGGACCACTGGCCTAACTCTATACAGCCATTCTTATGTCCTTAATAAGAATTATCTGGGGGGCTGATTAAAAAGATGACTTCAAAGTGGATGCTGAATTAGGTACAGGGTTTATTATTATTTTAATGTGGAGAAAGTCAACTAAGTTTCTTTAAATTAAAATAAATCTGCTAAACCTTTCAATTTTTTAAACACACACACTATATATATATATATCTATATATCTATATATATCTATATATACACATACACATACATACACACATACACATATATACATATATACATACACATACATATACATACACATATATATACATATACATACACAAAAAAACTGTTTTTCAGGAGGCAGGAGAATACAAGGAGTCAATAAACATCTATTTGTCTTCAAATATGTCAGAAATGAAGGACTTTGCATCAGTTCCATATTATTAAAGGTTTCTACATACTAATTGAAGTGGCTCTTAACACAAAATGTTCTAGCCACAGCAGACTTATGATGCAGCAGACAGCAGCAATTTCTGCTGCCTTAAAACTCTTATTGCTTTAGTACATTTCTCTTTAATCTGTTGAGCAGATATGTTGTATTTGTATGCAAAAATACATAATAAGCTGAATTACCACCTGCATGTTTTCTGATCTTTGCTACAAAAATCTCTCAGCACCCATTGGAGCTAGAAATTCTCCCAACCTCCGTCCACCTAATTATTTACAAAAACATTTATAGCATGAAGTTCCACATATAAATCTAGCTTCCTCCCTATTCCCTGGAGGCAGCTGATTATTTGGCTTTGGTTTGATGTTTGTTGGTTGGCTGGTTTTTGTTTGTTTGAAGTATGCTCTCCCCTTCTCCAGTAGTAATTTGTTGGTGGTGTGCAAAAGCTAAATAAAATAAGAGGGTTTCACACTTTGTGTCTGAAAGTAATGAGATCTGTGGTTCCCTTAGCCTTCCTCACCCTCCTATGAAAAGGAAACTGATTAATCCACAGTTACAATGTACAGTAAGCATTTCAAGACTAGAAATCCCACCTTTTTCTACACATATCCAGTAAAAATACATTGAGGCCGGTCTCTTTTTCCTGCATCAGCTTGAGTATATTCTGCACACACAAACAGTTTGCAGACCGATAAGGATTTGGGGCATCAATTGGAACCATGAAACTGTTCCCATAGTTTTCATAGCCATGACCAGCATAATATAATAAACCTGAAAGGAAAAAGCAGAAGTGATTATATGGTATATGTACACATTGGAAAACCATCACTGACTACACTGGAGCCAGAATTGTACTCCTTACCTCTACAATATGTGTTTGGGAGAAATTATACTTTTTTGCTAATCCAGGTAGAGTTTTCAATTAATATCATTGGGCAGAAAGTCAAAATAAAAATAGGCAATTATCAACCCTACTAATTGCAAACATAACAGGAAGAGTTTGGGTAAGTAAAATTGTTTTAATACAAGATAGCAGGTACTTATGAAATAACATTGCTTTAGATTAACAATGTACTAGGGAAATATTGTCTAGATGAAATTACTATAAAATGGATGTACATGTGGTTTAAAAATAATACTCAAAGGGTATAGTAGAACCTCAGAGGTACAAACGCCGAGGGAACAAAGGTTGTTCTTAACTCTGAAATGTTTGTAACTCTGAAAAAAACGTTATGGTTATTCTTTCAAAAGTTTACAACAGAACATTGGCTTAATACAGCTTTGAAACGTCACTGCAGAAGAAAAATGCTGCTTTAAACCATCTTAATTTATATGAAACAAGCAGAGAAAGTTTCCTTACCATATCAAGTCTTTTTTTTAAACTTTTCCATTTTTTAGTAGTTTATGTTTAACACAGCATTGTTCTATACAGTATTTTCTTTTTGGTCTCTGCGGCCTGATTGTGTACTTCCAGTTCTAAATGAGGCCTGTGGTTGATTGGTCAGTTCATAACTGAGGTTCCACTGTAGTTATCAATGATTCACTGTCAAACTGGGAGGGTATATCTAGTGGAATACTAGAGGGGGTCAATCTTGGGTCAGATACTATTCAATATTTTCATTAATGATTTGGGCAATGGAGTGGAGAATATATTTAGAAAATATGCAGCCACCAAACTGGATGGAGTATAAGCATTTTGGAGTACAGGATTAGAATTCAAAATGACCTTGACAAACTAGAGAATTGTTCTGAAATCAACAAAATGAAATTCAATAAAGGCAAATGTAAATTACTACAAGTAGAAAGGAAAAAAATCAAATACACAACTACAAAATGGGGAATAACTGGCTAGGTCCCAGTACTGGTGAAAAAAATCTAGGGGTTGTCGTGGTTCACAAACTGAATACGTGTGAACAATATATGATTCAGACGTGAAAAAGCTTCATACTGTATCATTCTGGTGTGAATATTAACAACTGTGTTGTATATAAGATCTGGGAGGTTATTGTCCCACTCCACTTGGCACTGGTGCCTCAGCTGGAGTACTGCATCCAATTCTGTGTGCCACACTTTAGGAAAGATATGGGCAAACTGAATAGAGTTTAGAGGAGAGCAACAGAAATTTAAAAGGTTTAGACAACCTGATCTACGAGAAAAGATTAAAAACAGAGCATGTTAAGTCTTGAGAAAAGACAACTAAATGGGGACCTGATAGCCTTCAAATATGTCAAGGGCTTGTTTAAAGAGGATTGTGATCTATTGTTCTCCATGTCCATGAAATATTGGAGGAGAAGTACTCAGTTTAATATGCAGCAAGGGAGATTTAGGTTAGATACCGGAAAAAATTTCTAACTCTAAGGCTAGTTAAGGTCTAGAATAGGCTTCCAAAGGAGGCTGTGGAATGACTTCTATTTAAGGTTTTTGAGAACATGTTGGAAAAATGCCTGTCAGGGATGATCTAGCTTTACTTGGTCCTGCCTCAGCCCAGGGGGCTGGCTTTATGACCTCTAAAGGTCCCTTCCAGCCCTTTCTATGATTCTGTCATTCTACTGACTAGTATAAACAAGATCTCTTTGAAGTCTCAATATAAATATTTGTAAAAATCCATTTAGCAACTACAATTATGGCTTATTATGGTAGTGCAAAATCTATACCAGAGGTTCTTGGCGTCCGCCTGAGCCTCATCACCCTGGGTAAGGGGGTGGGGAGTGTCAAAGCTGAAGCTCAACCTGAGCCCCACCACCAAGGGCTGGAGCCCTCAGACCCCGGCAAGTCAAACAGCAGCCCTAGCAACCCCATTAAAACAGGGTCATGACCCACTTTGGGGTCCCGAACCACAGTCTGAGAACCATGGATTTATACAAAGGGTCAAATTGTGCATAAGTGAGTGAGCAGCTATACTAGCTTGTATAATCAACTCCTGCACATGCACACTTTTTATCTTGCATCCGACGAAGTGGGTATTAGCCCACGAAAGCTTATGCTTCAGAACTTTATAGTTAGTCTTTAAGGTGCCACAGGACTTTGTTACCTCTGCTATTCCAGACTAACACGGCTACCTCTCTGACTTTTTATCTGTAAATTCAGATTTCATATTAGACCGAAAGGGAGAATACTGAATAATATAGCTAAAAGTTACAAACATTTATCGTTAAAGGGATACTGTCAACTTAAAAAGACACAGTTATCTGATAACTTTCTCCCACTACTATCATGAGTAACCAAAATTACAGTAACAATTAGAGGATATATACTTCGATTTTTCTAGCTTGCTTACTCTTTGCTTTTGGCATTACTTCGTGTATCCTCAGTTTCATCATTTTCCCCATATAGCCAGTTTCTCCATTTGTATTTGTGAGACTTTTTTATAGCAACAGGAGATAGAAATATTTTGAAGTTTAGAAAAATGCGATTGTTACATCATAAAAATTGGCAGGACACAGGATTGGGAATCTATTATTAAACTACTTTAACTTTTTAAAATAGATCCGGTCTCAAAGCCTGTTTACAGGTTCAGAATTCATGACTGCTGTTTGTGTATGTTTCAGCTGGATAATGATCAACAAAAAACTTTTTTTTAAAGTTAAATTCTACTACACTGGTTAGGGTAACACCTTAAAATAATTTTTGAATCAAATCTATAATAAATATTCACTTATAGTACTTTAAGTCTTCAAAACATTCTATAAACATTTTACAGAGAAAATTTTACTACACAGTTAAGTATTTTTTTAGTGTAAAAGGTTAACTTTAGCCCAAACTTAGATTTAGCCTATTATGAATACAAATACTTGATTTCTTGCCTCAATAAGACAACCAGTTAGTTTTATTGCAAATTTGACTTATCTAATCTCAGTATCAAAGACAAAAATGATGACAGTGAATATGATTTCTGCTTCTTGTAAGTTTTTATGGTACATTAATTCTTTATGTAACTCATAGTCACAGGCTTATATAACGTTGTAATTTTCCCACTGCCTCTTCCTGGTATTTCCTTAACTTATCTATTGCAGGATCTAGTTTTAAAAGGAACTTTAGTCAGCAGTACACTAGTTGCCAAGCCAGATCCTGAGTTGGTGAAAGTTATTATAAGGCAATTGAGGTCAGTGGAATTATGGCAATATATGCCAGCTATGGATCTCTCTCATAGGCCCTACAACTGGGGCTCTAATACAAATAAAATAAATTAGTGGAATTATGATGCACACGCACCATAAGATTTGAGCACTCAATGTGAAAATATCATAGGTGCATTTAAAACACTGAAATCACCTATATCAGAGTCAGCTTTTATATTTAGCTAGCTAGATTTACACTTTAGTTATTGTAATAAAAGAAAAGCAACTTCGACTCAATTACAGTCTTTTGTGAATCAGAAATACCATGAGATTTACATGGCACTTTAAGCTAAACCAACAATTTCAATTCTTTAGAAGCTTCAGATTCATTAACAACTATACAGAGACCTTGAAAGTTGCTACATGTAACGAGCACAGCTCACAACTCAATGAAAAACTGTAAACCTAGATTCATAGTAAAGATACGTGCACAGAAAGCACAGAAATACAAGGCAAGTGGCCGCCTAAAAATTGTTTAAACGCCACTTAAATTGTGATGCCATTCAAACCTGGCAGAAGCTCAGAGACTCACTATAGCATCACTTGATTAAAAAGGTACAATTCTTAAGGCTTTACAGTTGATATAACATCTAGTTATAACAATTTACAATATAAACTAAATTAACAACAAGACAATTATAAGATTCTTGTAGTTACAGCTGACTGGCGAGTTTTGAGAAGTTAGAAAGCAACTTGAGGCCCAAGCATCTGCTTAATAGGCACTTTGGGCAAGATCCTAAAGGACTTCATTCAAAGCTTACCGTATTCAAAGGGATCCTAAAATGCATTGGATTTAACCCCAAATCAGTAAAATGTTTTATTTATATAGGTCTAAATATGCAATAAATGTACCTAGATATCCACTCACCCCAGACTAGGAAACAACAACAACTGCTGAAGTACTATTTAAAACAGCCCATGTCTAATGAACAGAGTCAGAGTAAAATCCCCTTTAAAAGAATGTTGCCTCAGATTTTTCTGCCTATTGTATTAACCTAATACCACTGTTATAGTGGCATCATCCAAACCATTCCACAGCTTACACAACCCATGCCTGTAAGCAGGAGAAAACAGCTTTAGCAATGACCTTTGGTAGTCACTCAACAACACTAAGAGCATATCATATGTAACTGGGGATGGAAACAATACAGCATTTCATCCCTCAACTCTAAATAGCCTCCAAGGGTCAATACGTATTTTATTTCAATATACTCCTTTGTCTAGCCAACATTACCAGCAGGTTATAAGCACCCTCTCACACTCAACCCATTCCTGCTCAAGACCAAATGGAAAGCTGAAAAAATTTCCTTGTAGAACAACGCATAGAAGTAGCTATTGCTCAGTATAAAACACAATCCTTGTCACCTACTCATCTAGGTTCAATTCAATATAAAAATTTATTTATTCGATTTTTCTGGACACCAGCTAGATTACAAGCACCAATCCCTACAGATGTGAGCACCTGCCTACTTCACATTCTCTGGTAACTGAAAACGTACCACCTCCCTCACCACACCCACAAAAAATTCAGAGCCTGTCATGGAAGGTGAGAAGAGAAGATACAGGAGGTCTCAGCTTTCATTAGCTTGAAAAATAATGGACCCCCATCAATTGTAGAGAGTATAAGACCATATCTGGCATTCAACTTTTGATCTTCCACTTGAATTAACACAGCAGTAGTATGACATGATCTCTGCTGCAACACACAAACTTATGTATTTAAAAGATTTTTTTAAACTATGCAAATGAACATACTGGAGTGAATAATTCAGTTGTGGCTGTGCATGCGTACATATTGAAACCACAACAGAATAACTGCTGCGTAGGTGTACTTTTAAGTAAAATTAATTCTCTTGTGTTTGTTTTAAATATACAGATGTATTTTACTCAAGTAGGAAATGGCACAGAGATAAACTTATGTCTAAATTAATATCTTCCTTGTTTTAGCTAGTTATATCATTCTACAAATGCTCTCCCTGAATATGGCTGGTACACTATGGCTAAACTATCTAGTTTAGTAACTGATCATCAATCATAGGCATTATCTACAAACTGGCTTCTAAGGCAAAACTTAAATCACTTGATTGTGTTTGCTCAATAGACTTTTCCAGTTTATTTTGGATGGTCCTATTTTAACAAATCACTATTACGTATACGCTAGTTGCAATGTTGGAAATTGAATGCTTGACGTTGCTTTTACAGTGAAGGTGAACACCTGGATACTTGTTGCAGAAAGTGCATGTCCAATTATATTCCTGCTTTAAGGGTCACAGGGTCAATGTAAAAGGGGCCAAATTCTGCTCTTATTTACATCTTCATTGATGTCAATGAAGTGAGTGACTGAGCGAGATCAGAATGAGTACCTATGTTTATGAAGTTTCTTCACTTTGCTCCATTAGAGGGCTGGTATCAATTACCAGTCATGGTAGAAAGGTTTGAAATAAGTGAAGAGGTAACAATCTAATTTGTACTACTTAGGCATGGGCTGGTTACCGTATGGTATTAAAACATATTTACCCAACTTTCAGCACATAAATAATTCCAGTGAAGTCAGTGCTTACAACAGCCACCGATAAGACAGTATTAATATCTTGGTCTTGGGACCAAATTTAGGCTCTATTCTGTTTAAAGGCAGTCAGCCATTTATTAATATTGTAGAAATCATCATTAGCATAGGCTTGTATTCTAATCCTGACACAGAACAAGCCAGAGATTTTTATGTAGATTAATCCTGTCAAGAATCCTGTCAAGAACTGGATCAATCAGTACTAAAGGAGGACAGGATCAAGCAGCATCTGCACTAAGATGTGTCGTCTACTCACTCCAGGTCTTGTGATTATTGGATTAAATTAGCCTAAAATCAATTGTAAAAAGTAAGCGAAAGTTCACAGGATGTTACAATAACCATGAAAAATAGGTCAAGTTGTTTATGACACTGAATGTTAGAAACTGGTGCAAGAGAACTAGACAGAGAAACTGGATTAGTCTAAACCAAAAAGGCCACATTGACATAATCCAAGGACTGTTGAAATTATGCTTGTTTAAAAATAGATGACATGGAGCCAGAATGCAATGAAACAAAATTGGAGTGTGGATATTAGGCCTAATTGGTGGACAAAATAATTAGGATAAAATATGCCTCCCACTTTTGCTCCTTTTGTTTCTAATACTTTTTTGGGGGTGAAGGGCGATTGGGAAGGAATCTTCTTTCACTAGCTCATCCCCCAATCTGTCAGAACAGCATCTCATCTTGATTCATCTAAAGAACTTTTCTCCTGAGAGGAAAGCCAGCTGGCCTCGCACTTGTTTGTTTTCACCTGAGAACTGGATATCATTACTTGATCATGACACACAATCATCACAAGTTAAAACAAGTTTCTTAAACAAGAGCAAAACCAGCCAGCCATTCTCTCAGGAAGAACATCCTTTATGTGAGTTGAGATGAGCTACAGTGATGAGCTGGGGGAATAAGATTCCTTTTTAAAAACAGAGTAAAGATGGGTGGCATATTTTATCCTCATCAGGTTGTCCACTTTTTGTCATAATTCTTCTTTCTCCCCTCCTCAGAGCATAGAAATAGCCACTCTGGACCAGACCATAGATACATCTAGTTCAATATACTTTCTGACAGTGGGCAGCACCAAATACACAGGAAGGTGCAAGAAAACTGCAGTAGGCAGATGTGGGATATTCTGTCCCACAAATAGGTCTCATCCTTGTCTCTAATAGTTAGATTGGCTTAATCTCTCAAGGAGAAGGTTTAATATCCCTTCCAAAACATGTCACTAATTATGACAACTCTGAATATTCTTGCTAATAAATATCCAAACCTTCCTCTTGTTTCACAGTGCCAAAGGGAGTTTGTATTTCAAGAACTGATAACGGTTCCATTCTCATTGTGCCTTTATTAAGGATGCTGGATTTCAAAAACCAAAAATGTTACAACAATCCTGGACAAATAAATAAGATAGAGAGAAACTGTCAGTGTGATGTACATTAATAGCTAGAAATATGGCAGCTAAACTTTGGGAGTTTATGGATCTTTTTTTCCCAGGGTGAGTATACAGAAACAGTAAATTAGGGTACTTGTCAGGAAAACCTGGCTCTAATCTCCTTATTATGAGCTCTAAAACTACCATCTATATGATTGCAGAAGTTACCAAAGCTGCCAGGCAGAAGAGAGACCCATGAGCCAATATGAGCCTCACACTCTATAAATATACATACAATGCATCACATTCATCTCATTTATATTTCAGTAATCTGGAAACATGGCTTATTGCAGAAGTTCCCAAACTTTTTGCCATCATGACTCCACTTTGATTAAATACATCCTTCCATGACCCAAGACAGCATGGAGGATACCATTTTGAAGAGCAATATGGTGTCCTCTACAAAGTGTGACCTCACACACATTGCATGCCCCATTTTGCTCTTCAAAATGGTGTCCTCTGCACACTGTGATCTCCTATGTATGATGCATGCGAGGTCATGCTATGTAGAGCAAAGGGCTTCCACCGCACACTTGGAAATACCACAACCCCATCTGCTGATGGTGTGACTCCATTTGGGTAGTGATCCAGTTTGGGAACTGCTGACTTATTGCCTCTGATACTTTGATTTGTTGGAAGGATTTGCTTTAAAAGCACTCAAAAGTTAGAAAATGCCTATGCAACTTTAATCCATCCCCCTGCATATATGCATTATAGTACCCTTTAATTACATGATCACATACTATGTTTTTCATAGGGTTATGAAATAAAGTGGGAAGGAACACCTTTTATCAGAGCATTTATGCCCCAGATAGGTTTATTTTAAAATGGTAACTGGATTTCTTTCCTGTCATTGGGCAAGTAATTGGGTTAAGGATATCTGTTGAGCAGCCAGCAAAAATATCTAAGATGCAATGGTCACAAACAGTTATTGTACTAACATCAGCCTCACAGAAATCAACATTTTAAGTGATTCCCCACAGTTTTACTAAGAAAACAACCAGCTTACTTTTAAACTGAAAAATGTATGTTGTTACAACTCTCATCTATATATGATGAGCATAATAATTCTGCATTGCATTTAATAACAAATATATTGAAGAACTAAAGTACCAAAGACCCCATCACCAACTTGTTTATCAGTTCTACTTTGAGGGAACAATATTTGAAATGCCACATTCCTGGCAGCAAGTAGTAATTACACAATGTCATGGTAAATATCATGACTATCTGAAACGAGGTCTAAATGAGGGTAGCAGCTGTGCCTCTTATGTTTGGAGCTGTGCCTACTAAAACGCAATAAATCACTAGCAATTTATACCCTGACAGCATATTTTATATTGCTTCTGAGACACTAATAGTTACTATCCAGAATGATCATTTAAAAATGATAAAGTAGTTTATAAAGGTTTAATGCTAAAGTTTGCTGGGAGATGCCATGCTTGGGTTTCACAGATATCAGCTAGATGGGGAAATGAAGGTTAAACTGTATAAATGCACTTTGCAAATGCTCTCACATTGAGCCAGTATGAACTACATCAAAGTCTCTGGTCACTTAATTTTTTTAACTCATGTTAACAACTAAGGTAAACAGAGAGCTATAAACAGGAGACCATAGCTCGCCCAAACACACAAGAAGCAACATAACTATTTTACATGAGAGGCAAATAGAAGTCATACCATCAGAAAGTCTAGTGTACTTTACAACCATAATAAATTTCCATAGGATTGTGAATCTGCTCTGATATATAAATGGTGAAAGATATTCAAAATGTCAGGTCGGCCAGTTCTACATGCATCAAGCATCAGGTGTCACAAGAGAGTGAAAGCTACACAAAGAAATAACTTCACATGGGCCTGGCACCCATTTCAGTAAAATACCAGATTAAGCAGTTTCTTGGCTGAATTTAGGTAAATGGGGGGATTCTAGAGCAATTTGTACACATACGTTTTGCATTCTAGCCTCCGTCCTAAATCCTTATTTTAAAAGTAATTTACATAAAAACAGCTTAAAAAAAATAAATCAAATCTAGCTAGTCAGCAGCAGACCGGTCTTCACTCACTGCATCAGATAATTCAGGGTGGCCTGCTCCCTAATACAATTTTTGCAGAAGTGATCTCTTCCACTTTCAAGATCAAGGTTCCCTCTAATTTTTGACAGTCCGTGTGCGCAAAAAACTTCTTCTGTGCAAATGTTTGTGCTTTTGTGTAAATTTGTGTGTGTGGTGTTTCGCCATTTGCGCAAGGTTTAGGATGTGTGCGCCCGCACATGCGCACAGTGTAGAGGGAACAATGTTCAAGATAGTAGAGACAGTAACAACTTTCCCCTTCAAGATGAGACTTAGGAAAGACAGATCAATTTTCCATGCCACATGCTCTTGAGAAAATTGTTGATACATTTCACCAGTATATCTCAATCTTCATCTCTTGCCCATTATCACCGTACTGGGGAATGACCCACTTGTAAGGCAAGTTTTTAATGATTAAAAACTCCACCAGAAACTATCATCCAGTTAATTTGTGACCTAAATCACAAACCTGTCCAGGGGGAAAGAGGAAGTTTAAGTTAAAGTTAATGTGACACCACATGTGCAATATTCATCCTGTAAACTAGTGTGCACATCCATAATTTGTCAATATCCAGGGGATAGCATAATAAATTTAAACTTATTAAAGTTAGCCCTGTGTTGCAATGTACACTTTTATCTTAATCCTGAAAGAACTTATAGTTGCCATTGTTTCAACTTCTTTTTCCCTGTCGTTATCCACATATTGCGCTCCCTACACAATGCATAAAGATATATGAAGGGGCAAATCCTGCAGTATTTGTTCAGTGAAAGGTTCCACCAGAGGTGTTCACTAACAGTTCTGTTTGAGTTCTGCCTGAAATGGAACAGGGATGGGTTCAGTCACAGAGGCTCCCTTGGGACTTTGAAACAGAAAAACTTCCAAAACAGACTCCAACGAGAAACTGGAATTAATTTTCAAATTGGACACAATTAACCAAAGGCTAAATAGGACTTCCGAATGGTTCTCTCATTACACTAATTGATTGCATTTCCCTAGTTAATTTACATTCAATAGGTGTTCTCGTGCATGAGATCCATTTCAAAAGGTATTTTTTTCGCCTGCTGATAATGGCCCATCCAAATTTAACAGCCTCTTAGAATGGATATGCTAATGTACAACCTTTTTTTGCTTTCTGTGTATATAAATGCATCTTACTTCTGTTCCATTCTATGCATCTGATGAAGTGGGCTATAGCCCACGAAAGCTTATGCTGAAATAAACTGGTTAGTCTCGAAGGTGCTACAAAGTCTTCCTCATCTTATTTAAGGATACAGACTAACACAGCTGCTAATCTTAAACCTCCCTTGGGACTGTCACTTGATATGCTGAAATTACCTCTGAGCCAGTTTTCCCTGCCAGCTTGGGACTCCAGAACCCTGCCTTGTTGAGCCAGACATGTTAGCTTGCTGCAAACACAGACCCAGGTCTGGTCCACACCCCCAAAGCTGCAGCCTTTAACCAAAAACTGCTCAACAGGTTACTTGCCTCCAGCACCCACCAGGATCCAAACCCCAAATAAATCTGTTTTATTCTGTATAAAGCTTATACAGGATAAACTCAAACTAGATCACAAAACTTATTATGCATGTCCCACTACCAAAACAAGCCACAGAAATGCAGCAATCTTTAGCAAATACACCTTTTTTGATATGAAAGTACATAGCAGTATTTAGCAGCATACTATACATTTAGGTGTGGTTAAAAGAGGCTCAAAGATTTTATCTGTTCACTAATAAAAGCAACAATACCATTTACTCAAAGCCACAGGATGTGTTGGCGGGTGTTTAACTCACTTCCCCCTTCCCTCCATATACATGCTATTTACAGTGAAGTCTGCTTTACTATCAAGTAGGACTTAGTGATCTGGCAGAGGTGTAAGTTAATGTCAAGGTGTTCTTGACTCCAAAATGTTTTACTAAATTAGTTGAACATATTATGACTTTCTTACCATACACTCCTTTGTCCAAAAGAAGTAAAAATTCATCCACTGCATTCCGCATCTCAGATTCAGTAAGATCCAGCAGAGAAACAACTTTGAAATCCAGCTGTCTTAGCAAGTTGGTCAATTCATAGACATCCACCATTGGAGCTTTCAGCTGAGGGTGATTCCAGTAGCTCATGTTTCCTATTAACAGAGCTACCTTGTCAATTGCTGTAAAGAAATGAACATATTTTTATACATTTTTGAGTCAAATATTTATTTTTTTAAAAAGATGAACTATTCTCCAATACTAAATACTGCACATGGACTTAGATATTAAAAAAATAAACCAAAAATTGGTTCTGTGCCAACAAAGGACTACCCTAGGTGCCTGGTTTAAAATTTAATTTATTTCCAATCACTTACTCTGAAAAAGCCTGGGAAAACAAATAGGCTTCAGCATGACATGAAGGTGAACAAAGCTAGGTTCTAATCCAAAGGTGGCACGCGAGCTGATTTTCAGTGGCACTCACACTGCATCTCTGCGTGGACTCACACTGGGTCCTGGACACTGGTGTGGGGGGGCTCTGCATTTTAGTTTAATTTTAAATGAATCTTCTTAAAACATTTTAAAAACCATATTTACTTTACGGACAACAATAGTTTAGTTATATATTATAGATTTATAGACAGAGACCTTCTAAGAACATTAAAATGTATTGTTGGCACACGAAACCAGGGCTTCTTAACTGGTTGTTCTGTCAATAAGTCAGTCGCTACTGTACCTATGATTCTCTGCCTTCCTCCCCCCAATGAGTTAGCATCTCTCTTGACATGCAAGAAAGTAGTTCACCCTCCATAATAATAATGAAATGTATCTGAATCAGTATTATAGTGCCTGTGGCCAGTATGCAAATACTACACCCAAGTTTCCTATGCAATCCTGTATTCATAGGCAGGTAACTTTCCAAAACAGTTCCACCGTAAATCTTCGATGCTAGGTCTCTCCAAAAATGTGAAATTTGGAGGTCTGAGCAAGAATTGCTACAACATTTTTAGAGCACTGGAGGGACTTTAAGCAATATAACTTGCTATATTGTTTAGACCTAAACGACATTAAAAATAGCGGAGGTTACAGAGTTTAATGTAAAAGTAGACAGTACTGACTGAAGACTGATGCCTTTATCTGATTAAATCAAAACTAATATATTTTAAAAAGTTTAAAGCATTTTTGTGCTGACTACTAACAGCAGATTCTCTCATGGAGACCCAGATCCTGCACTGATAATCGCATGACAGATTCCCAAGCTGCATATGCATGCACACTGAACCATTGGTCTAAGTAAGGAAGTTAGATTCTGATCCCACAAGTGACTTTGCATGCAGGGGGAGTCCAGTTGACTTCAAAATGTGTATTAGGGGAAGAGGGGAAGTTCACACCTTCAAAACTGCTTTGGAAGCAACTGTCTGGTTTTGTCTATTAACCTATACCTTTTCACCTCCACAAAAAAGATTCACAGCGTCTTTATCTTTAAAACTTGTTTTTGTAGCTGAAAAGCCTCCAAGGCAGAGGTGGGCAAACTACGGCCCGCAGGCCGCATCCGGCCCACAGGACTGTCCTGCCAGGCTCTTGAGCTGCCAGCTGGAGACACTAGCCCTCATCCCCTGCTTTCCACCACTCAACCTCAGCTCACCCCGCAGCCAGCTGAGGGCAGCACAGTGGTGTGACTGTGAACTCCTTCCGCACTGAACAGCATGGTAAGGGGGCGGGGAACAGCGGGGTTGGATGGGGGTGGGGTCCTGGAAGGCGATTAGGGGCAGGGGGTCCCAGGAGGGAGCGGTCAGGGACAAGGAACTAGGGGGGGGGGGGTCTGAGGGGGCAGTTAGGGGCAGAGGTCCCAGGAGGGGGTGGTCAGGGGACAAGGAGTAGGGTGGGGAGAATGGGAGGGAGCAGAGGCCAGGCTGTTTGCGGAGGCACAGCCTTCTCTAACCTGCCCTCCATACAATTTGCAACCCCTTGGGCCAAAAAGTTTGCCCACCCCTGCTCCAAGGCCACGAATAAGCTTGACCTATTCTAAACCTACAGACATGCAGTCACTCAATCTGCTTAGGAGGATACCCTTTGTAGCCTCCAAAACAGAAAAAAAAAAACTATTCGGGTCCACTTTTCATTTCACTACATTTGTTCAGCATATTGATAAGACAAATTACAAGTTTTCAGATGTGTGAATAAAAAAAACAACCAAGGCTCTGTGGATACCTGTTCAAATAGGAGAAAAAATATAGCTATTTGCATTTCTATATATAGTCTATTTACTGTTTGGGTTGTTCATAGTTTTCAAGTGAAAGAGAGAAATGGGTCATTTATAGGAGGTGCTATAACCAGCTAATATATAGTACAGTAGACTCCCGATTATCCGGGCGCGGGTTAACCGGGCTGCGGATTAACCGGGATGTCTAAACGGGTCCATAGGGGAAGCTCCAAAGCGGCGGCGGGCTCAGCCTTAGCCTGCCACTGCTTTGGGGCTTCTCCCACTGGACCCTTACAAGATGGGGTCTCAGCCTGCTTCCAGCCTGGGTGTAGGAAACCCAGACTGGCAGCGGGCTGAGACCCTGGCTGGCAGGAGCCTGGGGGGAAAGCCCAAAGCGGCAGCAGGCTGGGTGCTGAGCCCACCGCCGCTTTGGGCTGTCTCCCCAGGCTCCTGCCACCTGCCCCACTCAGCTCCCGCTGACAGCCTGGATGCAGGGAACTCAGGCTGACAGTGGGAGCAGACTGGGCAGGAGGCAGGACCCCGGCTGGCAAGGGGCCAGCGGGGGGAACCCCAAAGTGGCGGGGGGCTGAGCGCTCAGCCTGCCGCTGCTTTGGGGTTTCCCCCCGCTGGCCCCTTGCCAGCTGGAGTCTCAGCCTGCAGCCAGACTGGGTGTAGGAAGCCCAGGCTGGCAGTGGGAACTGAGATCCCAGCTAGCAGGAGCCTGCGGGGAAACTCTAAAGCAGCAGCGGGCTGAGAGCTCGGCCACTGCCGCCGCTTCTCAGCTCTCTGCCGCTTTAGACTTTCCCCGCAGGCTCCTGTCAGCGGGGGTCTCAGCTCCCACTGCCAGCCTGGGCTTCCTACACCCAGGCTGGCAGCGGGAGCTGACTGGGGCAGGTAGCAGGACCCCGGCTGGCAGGAGCCTGGGGAGAGAGCCCAAAGCGGCAGCGGTCTGAGCAGTCAGCCTGCTGCCGCTTTGGGGTTTCGCCCGGTGGATCCCTTGCCAGCCAGGGTCTCAACTTGCTGCCAGCCTGGCTGTAGGAAGCCCAGGCTGGCAGCGGGCTAAGACCCCGGCTGGCAGGAGCCTGGGGGGAATCCCAAAGCGGCGGTAGGTTGAGTGCTCAGCCGGCTGCCGCTTTAGAGTTTCCCCGCAGGCTCCTGCTAGCCGGGGTCTGAGCTCCCGCTGCCAGCCTGGCCCCCCCCCCCCAGTAGACGCTTGATTATCCAGGATTTTATTAACCGGGATTAAGGTTTTCCTGATCATCCTGGATAATCGAGAGTCTACTGTATAATGAAAGCCACTTTACAGAGAGACTTAAAAAACTGAAGCCTTGAAAGTGAGTAATAGCCACCTATTTAGATGTTTTGTAGAATGTTGTATCATCATTAACACTTGCCTATTTGTGCTAACAATGCTGCATTTTTGGACTATTCTTATTTAACACAACAAATTAGGAGTCATAAATTAACAAAACAAATTTGCATACCATCAAGTCTAATTAAATTGCTTGAACATACACAAGTTCAATTTCCATTTCCTATTCTCATGGTAAGAGATTGAAAGGTATTGGTCTATTATGCCAGTAGAGTTTATGAATATCTTGATATGAACTCAATGCTTTTTCTAGAAAGGATTTAGTGCAAGGATGTTTGAATAAATCCATGTAAAGAGCTTCTAGCTAAGGTCATGGAAGCAGTAACTCTCAACTATGATTTTAATAGGAGGATGTTGTACCTGGAATTTGTGTATTAGTTGCTAGTAAACTGGCTACCAGACAATTTAATATCTGAAATCACACCGTGCTAAACTTTGGTAGCAAGCTTATTAACTCTAGCCAGTGATCATTCAAAACTGTTGATAAGAAAGATTTAAGAGAGACTGAATTGCATGATTCAACTCATAACTTCTGCCCAATATCTGACAGTGATGCTTGCAGAGGTACTGGTAACAGGAAAACCACAAAATTTTTAATGAGGTACCGAGTTTCAACTTGTATTGGGTGTCAAGAGGTATGAGATCCATTTTATTTCTACCATGTGAATTCTTCTGTATAAACACAACTGAATTGGCTCAGGCAAAAACAGCAATCAATTTCTCGCTGTAGTGACTTATTATGGCATAGAAGCCTGTCATTATGCACACAGCTTGTATCTTGCTGTTTCAACGAAATGCTTTGACCTTTTATTGTTACAGTCTATGTTTATTCCCTTTCACAAGGAAAATTCTTAGCTGAAGAATCTAATTCCAGTGGACATTTTCAAGCTACCTCAAGGCCAAATCCCATAAAATGGACAATGGAGTAAGAAATTCCCCTTGTCTAAATGAAACTGAGCGTCAAATCTGTTGCTTAAACTTAGACATTAGGAATTCTATGACTATAACAAAACAGCACCAAAGGTGCTATGATGTGTCTATGGCTGTAAGCCTTGAGGTTTTTTAAATTGTCTATTTATAGATTTTATGATTTCTGAAAATCAAATGCTCGAATCAGGTTGAACATTGGCAGATACAAAATATATGCCTTTTAGGACATCAAACAATCAACGAGACTACTAAGCAATCAGACTGTCAAAATAAATAACTTGGAATGTTTGCAATGAAGAGGTAACTTGGCCTTTTTGGGTTTTTTTTGGCCGATCTGAGATTTCCAGCCCAAATGAACACCTTACCCCCCCCCCCCAATAGAGTACTGAATAATGCCAAATAGTATGGTTATATTTCACAAAAAGGTCAAGCAAGACAGATTTTACAAGATGACTGAAGTTCAGATGTGCTAATAGGATGGTTTCAAATAAATTAAAAAAAAGACATGTCCCATTTAGATAGACCCTCTGTAATGCGTAGAGACCCCCTTTCAACTTCTCTCTCCACGTCATTTTTATTTTTTCTTCGTAGAACCACCTCTACTTACAAGATTAAAATCACACAATAACGTTAGGAAACATATTATACCTTTAGTAGGATTGCCAGGCATCCTTTCGCCTGCCCTAGCTCCACACATCTCCCAGAAGAGGCTGCCAGGTCCTTACAGCCCCTACGCACATGAGCAGCCAGAGAGGGAGGCTCTGCAGACTGCCCCTGCCCCATTGCTAGCTCCGCAAGCTCCCATTGGCCAGGAACCACGACCAATGGGAACTACAGGGGTCGTGCCTTTGGGCGCGAGGGCAGCACATGGAGCCTCCCTGGCTGCCCACGCACCTAGAGGCTGCAGGGACCTGGAGTCTGCACCCCCAATCCAGAGCCCATAACCTCTCTGCATTCCAACTCCCCACCCCATGCCCCTCCCCAACCCCTCATCCCCGGGCCCACCCCAGAGCCCACACCGCTAGCTGGAGCCCTCATCCCCCCTCACACACCTCGACCCCCTACCCCAGCCCAGTGAAAGTGAATAAGGGTTGGAGAGAGCAAGCGACAGGGGGGGGGGGGGAATGGAACGAGCAGGGTCAGAGCCTTGGAGAAGGGATGGGGTCAGGTAGGCATATTTGGTTTTGTGCAATTAGAAAGTTAGCAACCCTAATCTTTAGTAAAGTATGACAAAACTCATCTAAGAAGTGTACTGAGACATTTACCATGACACTCAAACACTGTGTGTGTGTAGTCAGTGCACACACATTTCCAGCACAAGGCATTTGTTGAAGCCAAGGTGCACATGTACTGACTGAGGAACACCTATTATTACTGTGCTGTTTATTTTTAATAAAAAAACCCTCTTTCTTTCCACCTTAATCTGAAGGCGTAGGTGATCATGGAACACAGAGGCAGGCATGAGGAAATGCAAGAGATTCATACAGTGTGCTCGTAAGCAGATTTATAACTCAGGTGTCCCATGCTAAGAAAAAATAGCAGAAGAGACAAAAGTTTTCACTTATTGGACGAACTACAACCACCTTTATGTGAAACAATTCTAATTCTACAATCTTAGATGCTCAAACCCTTCAAATACTGCACCAACATTTATGTTGAGACCACAGACAAAAGGAGCTAAAAATTGAAAACTGAAAGGCAATTCTATATCAAGTATTTTAAATACTTAAAGTTTGAGAACCAAAGAACCAATAAGCTGCAGAGATTTTCATACCTCTCAATATAGCTATTAAGTATACTGCAGACCTATTGCCCTAGCAATGGTAGAAAAAAAGCCCACAATAACGGATTTAGATTCAAATGCACATTTTTTGTTCAGAATATACATTTATCATGGATGTGAAACTACTTACCAGAAGGCCTGTCAGCTGATTTCTCTTGAAGGTCTATTTAAGAGAGAGGAAAAACATGGATCATCAGTAGTTCCAAATGTAGTTATGTACATTAGAAAAACAAATTGTGGTAGTTCTTTTCTATAGCTTGATGTGGTCTTTATTTCCTTTCCAACTTTGTAGCACAAAAGTTTTCACTCTTAATGCCTAGCAGTATGAGTTATTTGCTGTAATCCTAATGTCACGCCCTCCAGCATATTTGCTCTAGTATATTATGTATGGTGGTGGGGAGGGTTTATACCCTGAACCTTAGATGGCAAGGAAATGTGGATTTTGATCTTACAAACTACATGTTAGCATTGTCAATAAAATCTAAAACACTGTATGGTATATCCTCTCTGAGCAGATGTACTGCAAGGACTCAAACAGATTATGAGTTGCGGTATGTTCTATATTCAGCAAGGTTGAGAATTTGCTTTGCTATAAATTCTTTAATTTTTATTTCACCACTCGCAGTGGTATGGAAGAGCTAACAACTTCATTCAGTGCTGAACAACAGGTGGGTGAAATGCCTGCCCCTTTTGTTAACATGCATATATCAGGACAACCCTGTCAATAGATTATCGTGGAATGTAAATTAACTCTTGGCAAAAGTAAACATGTCTTCGGTATCCAGCACAGGAATTACATGGCCTTTATGATGGGACATTTTGGGGATAATTTCTAATGGAATAATATTTAAATCTCCAACAACAAAAGTGTATCAAATTACATCAGTTGATCTCCAATCTGACTGACATTATATCATCACAACAATTTTTATGTTTGGCAGCCAGTCTCCTTAACTCAATACGACTTTATTCTAGCAGCAGATAATCTGCTAAAAACAGCATAATGTTGAAACACATCAAGTGCAAAGATCACATACAGGAAGCCAAAATAGATTTATTTTTTAATATTAAGAGGTTTGTTGTCGTTTTGCAATAATGTAAACTGATTTGCTGGGTTATCTTCAGATTATACTAATTTATTTTAGTGCCCTCAACATGACATTTAACATTTTCAATAGATGTGTGTGTAATGCTGGCAAACCAGATGCCACGGTCCCCAGGCCTCACTTGGATACTAACAAACATATAGCTGGAATCAGTGTGGTTCACCCATGTGTTAGTATCGATGAAATAGCTATTAGAGTTATAAACATATGGATTAATGTTTAGTCTTTATTGAATTATTTCATGCATTAATCTTACTTATAATATCATCTGTGTCCCATATTGTAAGGTAATATTTGAGCATTTGCATTGTAAGCCTCTGTAATTGCGTAAGTCATCAGACAGGAGAGAAACATTAACTAGTGTGAAAAACTAGTCTCCAATAGGACATATCTCCCACCTGACAAAGAAGATCCATCAACACCATATGACACTATTGTGGAACATCAGAGGACAAAATACTTTGTTGATTTCATGGGAACAGGGGCGGGGGAGGCGAGCAGAGGAGAGGTGCAAATGAATTCCTTTCACCAGCTAAATTTGCAACTCTAATCAGAAGGGAGAGGGGTGTAAAAAAAAAAACACCCTAACAAGGAGAAACAGTATCTCCTTGCAGCTTGGATTCTAGGGGTGCAAGATTTCAAGGCATAAACATGGGATCCCCAGCTGCTTATCCCAGGTTAGCCCTAAGGACATAATGATCTTGCTTATTATAGAAGCTTCTATTACCTTTTGAAACTTAAGATAGGAACTCATTTGAGTATCCAGTTTACCTGCTTTAAAAACTTATAAATAAGTGCTTATTTCCTTTTCCCAGGTAGTAAATTTTTAGATAGTTTATTATAGTATTAGCTACAAGTGTTGTCTTTGGTGTTCTATCTAAAGCACAAATGACCTACATAAGTGACTTGTCGTAACCTAAATATTATTGTGATATTTGATGTAAGGGACCATTTTTCACAAAGGCAAGCTTACCTGGGTGGCAAGATAGATCAGAGTCCCCAAGAGGACTGTCTGTGGGGCTCCATGATAAGCATGTTATCATGCTTGAGGAGTTTACACTTGATAATGGATTGGCAAAATTTAAGTATAGAACTCACAACCTATTTGGGTTTGCGCCCTGCTTCTTATCAGTCTGCCCAGAGATTGGTACTCATGCTCTTGAATGACTGCAGGACAGTTTGATGGTGTGACTGAATCAAAGTCCCAGATCTAATACACCTGGACTATGCAAATGTAACTTAAATTTTGCAGCTCTGATCTATTCAGTTTTTAATGTACATTTCAAATCTGAAATTAAAGCTGTTTATTTCAAAGCATGTGCTACTTACCAGGCTTTCCAAGACTACTAAACTCTTCTACAGAGAAAAATACATAAAAATAATGAAATTACAGTTTGGACAAACAAGAAGGAAAATAAACATTGGTCATAAAAAGGCTCAACTATTTTATTCTGTGTTTAACAGAAGCTGAAAGCTCGAAAAGCAAGCTCTAAAACCTGGACAAAATTATGTTAAAAAAACCCAAAACCCTATTTTTATAGTTTAATAAATTTATCCCTTCACAAGCTTCCACCACACCACACACACAAAACAAAAAACTACAGGTTTATTTACATCAAAGTACAAACTATGATTAGCCACGGTACTCAGATTTCATTATAGTGTCTATATCAGGGAACAGACAACAGAAATACTAATGGGAAAATATACAGTATATATTTCACCCAATTAATCCACAGATATTCAAGCAGCTTTAATGGCAAGTGAGAAAATAAACAATCACACATTTGAATATATTTGTTTTTATGAACATTCTAAAATGGCAACATACTGAACAAGAAGGTATTTATTTGAAAAAAGATAAATTAAGACATTTCTGGGATGATTTTCAGAAATGTCAAACATTCACAGGACTCTCTGATTTTTCATTTCAGGGATTTCAATGGGAGCTAAAGGATATTTTATTTCAAGTGCCCAGAGACAGAGAAATCTTCTATAGACAGTTGGGTGAATCTCACACCAAAGCAGTGGGCCCACACAAGACCAATCTGACATTGAAGATAGTCTGTGTAAAGGACTCAATACTGCAGGGTACTTAGCACCTACATGTTCCATTTACTTTTGGCACTTGGCCCCTCACAAAGCTGAACTAGTTCACTGGGCCTCATTCAAGCTCCGTATACCAGTGAAAAAATGCTTCATAATAGCTTAACATTGCGCTCTTCCCTGTTTCTTCCACTGTACCTGTTAATATTAGGGCTGTCAATTTTTTAAAAATTGTCACAATTAATTGCAGTTTTAATCACAGTTAAACTAGCATACTAATTTAAATTCAGCATGGAAGTATGTTCTCTGGAATGGCAGTCGAAACATGAAGGGGCATACAAATGTTTCATATATCTGGCACATAAATACCTTGCAATGCAGCTACAAAAGTGCTGTGCGAATGCCTGTCCTCACTTTCAGGGGACACTAAGAAGCGGGCAGCATTATCTCCCATAAATGTAAATAAAACTTGTTTGTCTTAGCAACTGACTGAACAAGAAGTAGGACTGAGTGGACTTGTAAGCACTAAAGTTTTACATTGTTTTATTTTTTAGTGCAGTTATGTATAAATATTCTACATTTTTAAGCTGCACGTTCACGATAAAGAGATTGCACTACAGTATTTGTATGAGGTGAATTTAAAAATATTTCATTTGTTTATTTTTTTATAGTGCAAATATTTGTAATAAAAATAATATAAAGCGAGCACTATACACTTGGCATTCTTTGTTGTAACAAATCAATATACTTGAAAATGTAGGAAAACATTCAAAAATAATTAGAATAAATTTAAATTGGTATTCTGTTATTAACAGTGTGATTATAAACTGTGATTAATTGTGACTTTTTAATCTAGATAATTTGTTGTGCAGTAATTGCTTGAGTAAACTGTGATTAACTGACAGCCTTAGTTACTACAGATACATATTTTAAAAATTATGTTAAGCCTGGTGAGATTGAAAAAGGTTAAATAAAATCTCCCTAAAATTTCTAAGTATATTTCCTTTTGTACAGAAGTATACCATACATAAAGTATAGTTTAAGTAGTCAAGTTATGATAGGGACATTAAGGGCCTGATCCTTGGCTCTCAGTACATCCCCTCTGTACCATGGAGCAGTGCAAAGAAGTAAATTTGTCCTAACAGAATAGCTGGAAAAACCCCTGGTGCAGGCATAAAGCTGATGTAGAACTGGCAGAACCATCCCAATGCCACCCCCAACACAGAAGACACACTCTAGCACTCTCTGCTTGCACAGGCCATTGCCAACTAACGTAAGTCATGGGAGCACTGCTGCTGCTCTAACTTACACTAGGTCTGAATCAGCAGCCACTGGTGCCTAGGGAGCTGTGTTTTCCAAAGGATGTTAACCCTTGGTCTAGCTGAACACATCCCAGCACCCTCATGTGTAATAAGAATCTGGTAAATTTTTCAAGCTTTGCACATAGCGATAGTGTAGAACCAAAATATTTTTGATACACAGATGAAGAAAGTAGCTCATCATTTTGTTTAAAGCAATAGAACCAGATGCAAAGGAGAAATGGGAAGCACATGCATAAGTATGAAATTATGTTGCAAATCAATATGCTAGAGCACATTAAAGCCTTCAACTTCACACACTATTGTAGTGATAGATCCAGCAATCTCCATAATTCCTAGCATCCACGATTATTTTTAAAGCCACCCGACCAAAGATTTACTTTACCTTCATTGAATTCCACTGCCATAGCTTTTCTTCCTTGTATTTTAAGAGAAAAATCAGAGTATAATTCATGCTCTCAATTAGTATTAACTACCAGAAGACGACAGCGGTTACTGCCAAACTGTATTGCTAAATATGGATAAATATTCATATTTTAAACAGCTCCATCTGTTGGTATTAGTGCTGAAAAAAATTGGCTCCAAAGTTTAGGTGTATACAATATTACAGAAAAATACAAAATGAATAGTTATAAGTATAGTTATAAGTCTATTTACAATTCCAATGCCTATAAAGACCAGTCTATAAAATTATTAGAATATATTTTCCCCTCTCTAGGTTCCTTTTGCAGGTGTACACATAGATACACACCAAACTGGATAACACATTAATTTGCCTTCCCAGTGGGTAATTTCACTAGGTGCTATTTGTGCTTATGAAGGAAGTGAGCAACTAGAACTCAGTCACCACCACCACCAAAATTCTATAGGTGAAATCTCAATAGTCAGCCAGGTCATTCTCTTGTCAAAACACTGGCCCCATCTTTTGTTTACAAACTACATGAACTGAATGACTTTTCACTATATATTAGCATGTTCAGAAACTTGATAAATTGCACAGAGATACTAGCAAAGGATCTCTGAGCACTTTTAAAATGTTACGTTTCTAAAAATCCCTGTGTGCTGGGCAAACTGGAGTTACAGAAAGATTAAGTGATTTTGTCCAAGGTCGTGCAGTGGGAGCTTCGAATAGGAATTCTAATGCCAAGTCATCAGGTTTTATTTACAAGCTTTTATTAGGTGTCAAATTAACAGAACCATTACCTATCACGACTTCTATCTTCTTGCTTTCTAGATTGTCTTGGTCATTAAACACATGACACCAGTAGGTCCCCTGATGTTCAATGTCCACATAAGTAACCTATATAAGCATCAAAATCACACATCTCAAAATATATAAAATGCATTTCCAGTTAAACCAATAAAAAGGAAAAAATCATAAAAATTAAGACTAAACATCCTTCACAAGATTTCAAATACAAAGGCCCTGATCCTGCAGCATAGAGATATGTCTGCATGAAGCCTGTTGCGGGATTAGAGACAAAGAGCTGTACCACAAATTAGGGCTGTTGATTAATTGCAGTTAACTCATGTGATTAACTCAACAAAATTAATCATGATTAAAAAACTTAATTGTGATTAATCACAGTTTTAATTGCACCAGTAAACAATTTTTTACAGTGCAATTAAAATAAATATTTAATTTATTAAATATTTTGGTCTTTCTACATTTTTATATATATTGTATTCTGTGTTGTAACTGAAATCAAATATATATTATTTTTACAAATATTTGAAATGTAAAATGATAAACAAAAGAAATAGTATTTTTTAATTCACCTCATACACCTACAGTACTGTAGTGCAAACTCTGTCGCAAAAGTGCAATTTACAAACGTAGATTTTTTTTGGTTACATAACTGCACTCAAAAACAAAACCATGTAAAACTTCAGCGCCTACAAGTCCACTCAGTCCTACTTATTGATCAGCCAATCGCTAAGAAAAACAAGTTTGTTTATATTTACAGGACATAATGCTGCCCTCTTCTCACTTTCTGGTGACATTGTAAATAGGAATAGGTATTTGCATGGCACTTTTGTAGCAGCATTGCAAGGTATTTATGTGTAGATATGCTAAACATTCCTATCCCCCTTCATGCTTTGGCCACCATTTCAGAGGACATGCTTCCATGCTAATGAGGCTCGTTAAAAAAAATTGTTAATTAAATTTGTGATTGAACTCCTTGGGGAAGAACTGTATGTCCCCTGCTCTGTTTTACCCATATTCTTCCATATATTTCATGTTATAGCACTCTCGGATGATGACCCAGCACATGTTGTTCATTTTAAGAACACTTTCACTGCAGATTTCACAAAACGCAAAGAAGGTACCAATGTGAGATTTCTAAAGATAGCTGCAGCACTCAACCGAAGGTTTAAGAATCTGAAGTGCCTTCCAAATTCTGAGAGGGACAATGTGCAGAGCATGCTTTCAGAAGTCTTAAGAGAGCAACACTCCAATGCAGAAACTACAGAACCCAAACCAATAAAAAAAGAAAATCAACCTTGTGCTGGTGGCATCTGACCCAGATAATGAAAAGGAACATGCATCGGTTCACATTGTTTAGATAGTTATCAAACAGAACTCATCATCAGCATGGACACGTGTCCCCTGGAATGGTGGTTGAAGCGTGAATCTTTAGCACATCTGGCACCAATATCCAGCTGCAATAGTACCATGAGAACACCTGTTCTCACTTTCAGGTGACATTGTAAACAAGAAGCGGGCAGCATTATCTCCTGCAAATGTAAACAAACTTGTTTATCTGAGTGATTGACTGAACAAGAAGCAGGACTGAGTAGACTTGCAGGATCTAAAACATGACATGGTTTTCTTTTTGAATGCAGTTATTTTTTGTATGTAATTCTACATTTGTATGTTCAACTTTCATGATAAAGAAATTCCACTACAGTACTTGTATTAGGTGAATTTAAAAATACTGTTTTGCTTATTTTTACAGTGCAAATATTTGTAATAAAAATAGTGAGCACTGTACACTTTGTATTCTTTGTTGTAATTGAAATCAATATATTTGAAAATGTATAAAACACATAAATATTTAAATAAATGGTATTCTGTTAATGTTTAATCACGACAACCCTACTACAAATCTATCTTGCTGATTTGAGATGAATTAAGCATTGAATACTACAGCTTAGGTGAGTTTAGAAAAATATTTCCCCCATACAGCATTTTCATGTAGAGAGAATAGGTGCTGCAAACATTTAGTCCAAAATATAATCAATAAATGCATCCTACATCTCTTTGTAGCCTTCTGTTAAATTGACATCACTCTAGCCTGGAATACAAAAGCATCTTCCATTGCCTCCAACCAATTAATACCACCAGAGACATGGCTCCCCTAATTAAAGTTATTTTAGAACTCTGATCTTGAAAGGGGCTCAAAACCACTAGCAATGGGACACCAGAAAACTGAAAGTGTTCTTTATGCTATCTCATGGCTAAATGATTCTTATGGTTTAAAGACTCTTTGAGGAAAATAACTAAGAGAAAAGTGATTAAGTTAATTTCAGGAATCAGCACCTCTCAATAACTTACCTTATATACCTTTCTGTTCCCATTTGTCAAAGGAAATCCATTTCTGAACCACTGGTAATGAGGAACTGGGTTTCCAACAGCACCACACTCTAGAACCAATGTGTCCCCAACCATCAGGTTTTGTGATTGGGGCTGAAAGCAGATCTGTATCTTGTTTTCTGGCAAACCAACCAAGCTTCCTTAAATTAAAAAAAAAAAAAAAAATTAAAAAACCTCACGTACAAAAAGAATTCACTGAGAAGCAAGCCCAGGCTTTTTTACTGCTCGGTCTTAAATGGGGGGAAGAGGTGAATGGGTGGGGGGGAGGGACAGAGAGAATGACTAGTTTGCCTTTTATTTACTTCAATTTCAACATAAGGAGGTGCCTCTCCTAGCCTCTAGACTGAGACGAATTATTATTATTAATAATGTTTATTACAGTAGTGCCTAAGGACCTTAAAAATAAAGTAAAAAACAAACCATTAGCCTTTCACCATATAAATCAGATCAGCAACCAGACTTGCCCCAGCTCTGCTGCCACATCATCCTAAACACCTACAATAAAGATACTGTGCACACCCACCCCAACCTCAGCCTGTTCCAGACCTCTGCTCAAACAGAAGGACTTTGCAGCATCCCCAGACCAATAGCAAATTCAGACTATTTTGGAATGGAGAAAGAGGAGAAGCAAATTAGGGACCCTCACAACTGAGAGCAGCTGCTTCTCTAATAAAACCAAGGACTCAAATACCTCTGTGGGTCACAACTGCAGCAGTATGGCACAAGAAGAGACTGCTTCTTTCAGGTAGGGAGGACTCAAGATATTTAGGGTTTAGTAAGTCAAAACCAAAACTCGGACATCCACCCAAAACTCAAAGGCAGTCAGTGAGGGTTCCAGAACACCGACATGTGCTCACAGCAAGATGCACCACTGAACCACTGTATTCTGTGTCAGCTTCTGTTTTCAACTAGATTTAAAGTGTAATCCATGTACACTGCAGTAATCTTATCTTAAAGTGACAGGGTGGGGAGAACAACAGTGAGAGCTGCATCCTAGGGAAGGGGACACCATTTCTACATCAGACCAAGATGAAAAGCCATCCTGGACACTACTCCTGTAAGATTGTGTAACAGTAGATAGGGGTTTAATGAGACTTAACCTTTTAATTCTTCAGGCAATTTGAAAAAAATCTTTCTGGCTAGCTATATTATATCCCTAATATATTACTCCATCTTCAGCTGAAATGAGATCCCCTCATTTTCAACAATGAGTAAATATGGAAGGCATATTTGAAATCATTCCCTCTTTGACAAGACGTGGTTCAAAAAATTAAATCCTCTTGACTAAATATAGGAATGTAAAACATGAATGGCATCAATAAGATAGTGGAAGGGGAACACACACACGAGTAGGCTTACTTTCAAAGCCAATTTTAATACCTTGCTGTTCATCACACATAGGACCAAATAAAGCAAGCCTTTCATGAATAAAATTCCACTGATTTTAGTGAGAGTTTTGCACAAAGGACTTGAAAGACTGAGCCCTTACACTATAGTAGGTTTACTGCTATTCTGTCTACACAGCACTAATGAAGACTGTTACCAGTCTATACATAGGCTGACCATATGTCCCGTTTTGAACGGGACAGTCCCGTTTTTTATATATTTTCTGACCGTCCCATCTTTTTAATAAAAATATCAAATTTGTCCCGTTTTTCGTAAAGAAGAAGAAGAAGAAAAAAAAACCAACGGGACGTGGCTTATTTCAGGGACCCACGGCCGGGTCCCGCCTCCTCCCGCAGCCCTTCAGTCCCTTCCCCTCACAGGCCTGCTCCTCCCTCCCCTCCCCCACAGCTGCTGCAGAGCCCGCGCGGCGCGATTGGCTGGGCCGCCCCCACGTGTCGCGCGAGTCGGTTACAGCAGAGCCCGGCACAACAGCAGAGTGGAGCTGCTGGCCGGGCAGAGGCTGCCTGGTGCCTCGCTGCCCCCGCCCCCCCCCCCCCCCACGTGGAGGAAACGCGGAGCCCAGCATAGGTGGTGGCTGGGGAGGGGGGCTCAGCGGCAGGGCCTGCAGGGGTGGGATGAGCTGGGGGGTCAGGTGGGAGGCTGTGGGGTGGTGGGGCTGTGTTTGGAGGCCGTTGGGGGGGGCCTGGGGGTGTATTGGTTGCTAGTCGGGGGGCTATGGGGAGAGGTTATGTAGGGAAGGCTTTGGGGTGTAAGGGGCTGGGGGGTTGGTAGTGGGATGGTGTTGGGGGGCCTGGAGGTGGTTATGTGAGGGTTGGGTATTGGTGACTTTATGGATATGGGGGGGGCGTTGTAGGGTTATATTTGGGGTCTGAAGGGAGTTATAACCCCGTCCCGTTTTTGCCATCCCAATGTCCCGTTTTTGTCACAAGGAAATATGGTCAGCCTATCTATACACTATCCAATTTAAACCAATGTTTTAAAAATTACATGCGATTTTGGGTCTCTTAATATTTGGTTGAGAGGGTCCGATTTCCAGAAAGTGCCAAGCCTCCATCCACTCTCTGAAAACCAGGCCTCTTTAAGGCATTTAAAGTTGTAGGGATCCAAAAATTGAGGCACCCAAAAATTACCAGACAGTTTTAAAAATCTTGGCCCTTCGTGATTACATTTTCCAGCTTTACTGTATTTCCCATCTCAATCACTTTTTGATGTATCCGTTATCTAACCAGTAGGCCAAACTACACAAACTGGTTAGCGACATTTCCAGAAAAATGAACGTGTTGGAACAAGCCTCAACACCATAAGCCCAATTTCCTTTGCCAGCAAAGAATAAGAATCACATAAGCAAAAAGCAATAAAACCATTAGGTCACAATCCAGATGGGAAAAGAGGGCTAACATCACAGAGTTCCATTTAACACAACTGTGATCATGATCTTCATAGGGGAAAATGGTTGATATCTCTGTCAGTTAATTCCTACATAAATGAGGCAGGAAAGTATTATTTTGGCTCCATATGTAACAAAATTGATTTATTCAATTTATGGGCCAGATTCTCACTTGGTATATAACCATGGAAATCAATAAAGCTGCACCACTGTACACCACCTGAGGATCTGGTCCATTATTCATAGTAGTACAAACTGAACTCTCTCTGTCTGTGTGTGAGAGAGAGAGAGAGAGAGAAAAGTTCAGATTACAAACCATAGATAACAGTCACTCTTTCCTTTAGGGACCAGCATGCACGGCTCGAGGATTGGAAAACCAATCCTCTTTTTATTCATATTTTTCTTTGCAATTCATATTGGAAATAATACTGTTAAGGACTTGATTTTGAATACTTTCTACAAGCGTCTAAACACCCTTAGCTCCTGTTGAAGTCATTACAAGGTTTAAAGACTTAGTACATTGCAGATGCAGCTCTGCAGCTCCCACAGTTGGGATCAGTAGTATATGTTGTCAACATACAACTTTCTGTATGCGTTCACATATATATTCTATCAGCTGCAGCTAAACCTGATAAAAGGAGCCTAGAGTGAGATTTAGATAGAATTCACTGAGGATACGCTAAGCATCTAAAAAGAAGTATACCACCACTCAAATGTCTCCTAAAAGTTCTGTTTACCCAAACGCATAACACTATATTTAATAGCGTTAGTTGACAACTCCGAATAATGTTATAAGCCCCATTACCACTTTGTGATCTATTATGGGGCAGTAATTCAACCACAGAATATTCAAGGCTGAATGCTCTTCTGTAGGAAGCTCCTCCAGTGTTATGAATTGAATGCTCATGATGTACTGCCACCACAGCATGCAGAGCTCAGCATCTTAACTCTGAAAATTTGACAGCTGCTGTTACTGAACCAGAATGACAACTGTTTGCCACAGAAACCAGCTGCAGTTCAGATTCTGACCCTTTTCGGTGCCCCCAAAGCATATTTTCAGTGCAGTGGAGTATATCATGCATTAAGGGTATGCTATTGTTGGCTTTCTTTGCTAGTTTTGACTTTCTTAGCACAAAGCTATAATCTGAAAGACATTTAAAACTGGAGAGCGATTTTAAATTAAATGGTTAACAGTGTGGCTACCCGAGAAATGCATTCTGTAGATTTCACAATTAGTGGTTTAAATATAAAGCAACGGAAGTTACATTTGTGGACTATCTTCTTATACCCCCTTCACCCTCTCAATATAGGCTTGCCATTCAAGTTACAGGGAGCTCTGTGCACACCCAGGAAAAAGCAACCCAATAGTTGGTACACTACAAGGTAATCATTTTACCACTTCACCAGAATTGCCAGATTACACTAGCATCATCTTATAATGAAAATTAAATTCCTTAATGTCTCATAAAAATGTGCAGCAATCCTTTTCCAGCTGTTTAATTAAGGTGTATAAGCACATACAGACCAAAAAGTTAACCAGAAGAGAGCACACTCAAGGCCGACTGTGCATCAGTTATGTACCCGCAGTGGAATTACAGAGGGAGCCCACTTCCTTTACACTAGATACAAAATTCAAAGTGGTCCAAAACTCCTGAAGAAGGACCCAATATACAGCAGTAGCTGCTAAAAATGGTGATTGTGAAGAGTGGTTCTGGAGCTTCCACAACCTGCCTGCAGGGATGTGCATTCATGAATTAAATTCCTCTCACCAGCAGCTTACTTTGCTGCAGATGGCTGGAAGTGAATATTTTAGGAGGTTACAGTAAAACTACAATATTGTCACCAAGTTTAGTGTATCAATATTTCTTTAACTCAAATACTTAAGTTTGACAGTGAATCTATTAACAACAGAGTTAATGGGCTCTTCTATAGTACTAGAAGTGCTTTATAAACACCGCTCACTTCTTTGTTCTAACTCCTAGATAAAGTTTCTTCCTCAACAAAACTATGTTCACAAATGTATGAATATAGAAACTGCTATAATATTGAGATTAAATATATTTCTACTGTACATACAGAAGCAACTTCGCTGTGAGGAATTCAAATATGCATGGGATATCTCGTAACATAAAAACACGATAGCAAGTGCAGACTTCCCCAGAAAGAATACATCATGAAGCTTTTGGCTCAGCTGTTGTGTCACTCATGTCAATGTGTTTAGATTAAAGGTACAGAATATGCAGACAAATGTTGGCCTCTAACCCGTCATTCACTTGTGGATTAAGGGCTCATAATAATATGTATTGTATGCATTGACTCCCTTTGGTCTCCCTTTGTCCCATTCTACAATGTCCGAGCAACACATCACGTACAGCATGGTGTATTTCAGAGATCCTATAACACATATGCTTGAGCCAGAGATAAGAGAGTTAAAGTCTAACTGGAAGCTTCATTTTTGGAGGAATTAAGTCAGAACCTCCAATTTCTTTCCTTAAGGTGATCTGCAAAGAAAAACAAAAATTGCCCTCTTTGAATCGTGATTGAGTACGCCATTGAAATCTCTTACGGGCATCCCAGAGACAAGATTGAAAGAAAGGCCCAAGTCCTAGTATTCTGCATTAAAAAGGCAGATCTCATCTACTCTGATTTCCCAGGAAGCTATGAATAACTAAAGAACAAACAAGATTATGGCTTCTTGGGTGCAAAGGACGCAGCGCTGGCTGGAAATTTACTGACAGAACTATTTTCCATCAAAAAGTGTCAATTTGACAAAATTGAAAATTTCTGGGAACTGGGAAGGGCCACACTCACTTTGGCAGAGGGAGACTAACGAGCCTAATTCAGCCCTAACAAGGCATACTGTAAAGCTTGCTCTGTATGGATTGGGTGGTTCAGGGGGCAAAGAACTTAAAAAGGGAAAACCTGCTGCAAGAAGGCTGCTATACCTTAGAGATTGCTGACCACAGACACAGATCAGGCAAGAGAGATACAGTAAAACCTCGATTTAACGGACCTCGATTTAACGGACTTCGGATGCAACGGACAAAATTTCTGATCCACCCCTCCCGGCTGCCGCCCCGGTCCCAGCCGCGGGCGGGCTGGCTGCCGGCTGCCGCCCCGGTCCCAGCCGCGGGCGGGCTGCGGAGCTGCCGCCCCGCCCCTGTGGCAGGCGGGCTGCTGCTCTGACAGCTCAGGGTTTTTTTATTATTATTATTAAATAACGGACTTTTTGATTTAACGGACACCCCCTCGCCCAAATTAGTCCGTTAAATGGAGGTTTTACTGTACTTGCAGACCTTAGCCACCCCTGAAACTGTGTGGACCAGCTGTCAAGCAAGATGTCCCAAGAGGAGGTGCTGGAGGTAGACCCTACTTAAAGACAGTAGGCTTGCAGATAAGCCAAGCCCCAAAAGGCTGACCCCAGAAAGACTGCCCGACTAGAGACAGGCAAGCTTTGCCTTTCTTTTCCTTAGATTTCCCTCTCTCATGCAAGGGAAAGAGAGAGAAACGGACCTTTCTTTTGTTTGTTTTTGTTTGGAGAACCCTAATGTGGTACAAACATGGGGAGAGCATTACAAATAACTTGGGTCGCCAACCTCCACACAAATGTATTAACTTCCTGTGAAAATTTTGATGAAAACATTTTCTTTTGACTTACTCTTTTGACATAATATAAACAAAAGATCAACATGTTTCCTTTTGGTAAAGTATCTTATCAATTTTGATAAAATTAAAGTAATATTTAATTCCACACTTCTCTTGCCTGGAGTAACATTATAAGCAGAACACTACTGTAGGTCAAAGCCTACAGCAAAACACCACCTACGAGTTGCATAATTAAAAAATACAATAAATATAGAATAAAGTTCTCTTTACAGATTGAAGATGATTTACTTGCTTTTTTAACTTCGCACAATTCGCCTCATATTAGTAGCTCAGTGAAATGCCAAAACTTCCAAACAAGGCAGTTAAATAGTAAAAACATTGCTATTTGTTACAGATGAACAACTTTCATTACAAAAGTTCTGCAGATTACCCTACCAAAATACCCACCAAAACCACACAGCCTCTGAAACTGGGAGCAATGAATGCTGTTAGCACAATAAGGCCTATGAAGTGGACTGCAAATAAAAGAAATACTTACACTCTTCCCAGCTTTGGTACCAACTAAATGGATAAAAATGAGCAGATTTTAATCTTCGTATCTTAGTTTTCTCTTCCCCTTTATTTATTCCTTTCTTCCTGCATTCTTCTTTTCCACATTAACATTACATACTTTATATATGATTTTCCTACTATTGGTAAACTTCAACCATATCTGTTACTTATCTGAATTCCTATCATTCGTATGCAACTATTTAGTTGTAAACTTACAAGAATACTAGTCACACAGAAAACACTAACTCTTTATTTTATATATATAAATATATAACTCGGTTTATGAAATAGACAAATACTGGATGCAAAAAATACTTGTCAACATTAAGTGACTTTTTTTGACTTGACAAAGGGTATGTCTTCACTACAGGACTAGGTCGATTTCCCTTAATTCGATTTTCTAAACTCGATTTTAGAAAATCGAATCAGTGTGTCCCCACCAGGACAGCAGGTCGACAGTGGTCGACACTGTCTGTCCTAGAACTTTTGCAGGGGTCGACATAGCCTGCATTGCACTGTGGGTAGGTAGCCCACAGTGCAATGCGTGCTGGAACACCCCCCCCCCCCGCACAAGTAACCCCGCGGACCCCCCCGCCCGCCCAGCCCCCCCCGCCGTACCCCCCCGCCCGCCCGAGGGGGGGGGAGGAGCCGGTGCGGGGCTGCTTGGGCGATCGGGTCAGCTGCCGGGGGGGGGGGGGGGGAGGAGCCGGCGCGGGGCTGCTTGGGCGATCGGGTCTGACCAGGCAGCTGACCCGATCGCCCAAGCAGCCCCGCGCCGGCTCCCCCCCCCCCAGCAGCCCCGCAGACACGCCCCCCGCCCGCCTGAACAGCCCCCCCGCCGTACTCCCCCCCCCCCGCCCGCCCGAGGGGGGGGAGCCGGAGCGGGGCTGCTTGGGCGATCGGGTCAGCTGCCTGGTCAATTTCAGGTGAAATTGACCAGGCAGCTGACCCAATCGCCCAAGCAGCCCTGCGCCGGCTCCCCCCCCCCCCCCAGCAGCCCCCCCCCCCCAGGGGGTCCGCGGGGCTGCTCGGAGGTCGGAGGCTTAACTTCAGATGCCTCTTCACTTACTCACAGTAGACATAGAGAAGTCGATTTTAGCCTTACTTCTCTCGTCAGGCAGGAGTTACAAATTCGATTTTGAGGGCCCTTTAAATAGACTTTAAGGGCATGTATGTGAAGACAGGGACACATTTAATTCGACCTAACGTCGTTAAGGTCGAATTAAAGTGGTAGTGAAGACATGCCCAAAGAGTCCGGTGGTATCTT
Source organism: Sternotherus odoratus (assembly GCA_032164245.1). Classification (NCBI taxonomy): domain Eukaryota; kingdom Metazoa; phylum Chordata; order Testudines; family Kinosternidae; genus Sternotherus; species Sternotherus odoratus. The sequence continues at coordinate 89,216,115 of JAVMKO010000007.1, forward strand.
AAAGACTAAAGTATGGAAACATAAGCTTTCGTGGGCTAATACCCACTTCGTCGGACGAAGTGGGTATTAGCCCACGAAAGCTTATGCTTCCATACTTTAGTTAGTCTTTAAGATACCACAGGACTCTGTCACTTCTGCCATTCCAGACTTTTTTTTTTTTTTTTTTTACTTACCACTCCACACATATATAGCAGTTTATATTTTCTAAGTGCTGTGTGTTAGGACTAATTCACAAGTTAATCTCCCCCTCGATTTCTCTAATGCTCTGGAGAGGGTATAGAATAGGGTTGGGTGAACTTTTTGGCCCAAGGTCCACATCGGGGTTGCAAAACCATATGGAGAGCCTGGTAGGGAAGGCTGTGCCTCCCCAAACAGTCACCCCATCTCACCCTCTCCCACTTCCCACCCGCTTACTGCCCCCCTGAGAACCTCCCACCCATCCAACCCCCTACTCCTTGTCCCCCGACTGCCTCCTCCCGAGACCCCTGACCCTAATCGCCTCCCCGACCCCTCCCCCTATTCAACCCCTCCCCCGATCCCGGTCACCTGACTGCCCCAAATGCTATACACACCCCTGCCCCTAGACAGGCCCCTCCAGGACTTCAATACCTATCCAACCCTGCCTGCTTCCTATCCTTTGACTGCCGCGACCCCTATCCACACCCCAACACCTGACAGGGCTCCCAGGACTCCCACGTCTATCCAACCCCTCCCCCACATTCCTGCTCCCCTGACCGACCCCCTGCAGAACCTCCGTCCTATCCAACTCCCCCCCCCCCCCTGAGATCCCTGCCTCTTATCCAACTCCCCGGCACTGGCCCCCTTACCATCATGCTCAGAGTAGCATGTCTGGCAGACGCGTGACCCAGTTGGAGCCAGACACGCTGCCGCACTGTCCCGCAGGAATGCACAGCCCCACTGCACAGAGCACTGCCCATGCGGCGGCTTGGCTGCAGGGGCGGGAGGAGAGCAGGGGAGAGGCCGGGGGTAGCCTCCCTGGCTGGGAGCTCAGGGGCCAGGCAAGACGGTCCACCACATCCGCAGTGTGCCCCACCCCTGGTTTAGAGACTGTGCTGGGTCTCAGCATAGTGTGCTGATGTGCCAGCACACTATGCTGAAGCCTGGCAGGCACATTGGGAGAGATGGAGTCAAGGCTACACCCATTCTTCTCCCATTCCCATCTACTTGAAGGATAGAGGGGAGGGAAACAATACATAGCAAGCTCTGCAGAACTTGTTTTCCCTCCCTCTCTGTATGCCATGATATGGGTAGCCAGCACAAGGCAGTGAGGCATAAAATACTCCCTTCACTAACTTGTGTAATCATGAGTGCTGGGCCATAATCTGGGTTTTAGCCAATTAAGTTGTCCCAGCAAGTCAAAGACACTTTCACGGGTGATTGAATCGGTCAGATGCACATTTACTTTAAGCCTACTGAATTATGATCTGCTTCATCTTCCCCAACCACAGATCCGAACAGAGAGGACCCACCGTGAAAGGCATTTGCAACTCACCATAAGACACGCCCTGGAGATCACAAACGTCCAGTTGCACCCACTGACTGAACACAAAGGAAGAATCGCTGTTCACTCGACAGATGTAAAACCCAGAATCATTTACACTCACTGGATTAAAAATCAACTCCGGGGAATTCCCATGTGGAACCTGTTACATATGAACCACAGAAAAACTTAACTTAGACTGACTGGTGCGGGTTTGGAATAAACATTAGAATATTTGTTTCTAGCAAGGACAATACTGACTACTATCACAGTTTCTTAAAGCCTATTTCAAACTGTCAGAAGACTCAAATCTTGTCCTCAACCTTTAACATCTTAAAGACAAAATACTGATTCAAGGACAGATTGGTGTTGCTGCTATTAAATAAAGGGTGCACATTGTTTCAGGAACTTTAACTCAATCTCTATCCTTCCAAAAAATGGCTGAACAGGATACCCAAAGCATTAACCCAATCAGCACTTATGTTATATCAGTCATAAGCAGGCATATTAAACTCTGAAACTGTTAGAACTCTTTTTGTGGGGTGCAGCAAAAGACTATACATAAAAATAAATTTACCTTTACCAGATAAGAATCAAAACTGTATAATAAATAGTGCATTGATTATGCACATTTCAGTAACATGGAGACAATCGCTATCTGGATTAAATGAATTTAACATGCTGCTTAAGGCCTAAAAGTGATCTAACATTACATCTTAAAAAGGGACTTTAATATCATTGGTAATATAAGGATTCATCAATAGGCATTCCTCTTACAGGAAAATATGCTTGGGATAAAAGTGGGAGGGGAGGCATTGGAGAAAAGTTGTGTTCCTTTTCAACTGGGGAATGCTACTCAGGCTATAGGAATATGGGGTAGGCGCAGGAATTTAAATTTGACCGGTCTTGGAGGGCCATGTTAAGCCCATGATGTTATGAGGAAAGACAGCACACCCTCGCTATAACGAACACCTGGGGATTCAAGCCATTTGACCATTATAGCCAGAGGCTCATTATAGCAAAAGAGAGGGCGGGCACAGCAGGGAGAGCCGAGTGGGAATTAAGAACTTCCTCCAGCCACGGTGGTTCTGGGGCCGGAAGAACTCTGCTTTGTGACGCTGCCGATTATTGGAGGGGCTGATGCCCCTGCTTGCCCCCGTTGTGCACACCCCTGGGAATATCAGCTCAGACCCATTTCAATAATCTATTTTATTCGTCATATTTGTGACTGCTCACTTTAAGCCGTCAGCCCTTCAGGTCAAGGTGACTAGTTCCAACGTGTTTTAGTGCTATAGCAACTGGAAGTTGTTACATTCCAACAAAGGTTTAATGGCCTGAGGTAAATGAGTTGGCAGTCTCAGTCCAGTTCTCAATGGGCAGATGTCCTTTCACATTTCCAGTTGGTGCCATTCTTGCAAGGTCACAGAATCCATGGATCAAACTGGACCTGTAGATTGGACTATTCTCTAGATACTGTCACAGACAGTTGAAGCACATGACATTTGAAGGGTGATGTGGGAAAACTTTAATTAGCATACCTGTCCTGTACTACTTCTATGACTAGAGTACTGAGGGTTCTGCTCTTTCGGGTTGTCAGTCTGGAAACTTTCACCTTAAATGTTCTTCAAAATATCTTTGAGCCAGTTGGGGGAGGAGGGAAGATGGACTCCATTTTTTGTAAGGATTTATATTCTGCAGACTGACTTTTACCCAATATCTCCATCCAGTCCTTGAGATTTCCTAATTTGGTTATTACCTCTTTTTCCTGTTTGAACCACTGATAATGCAGAAATGGATGTCCAGTTGCCCAACAACATAGCTTGACCGTTTGTCCAGATAATACTGACTTAGGGTCTGGCTGCACAACAATCTTTATACCTTAGGGGGGAAAAAGGAGAAGTTTAGACATTGCAACAAGAATGAACTTGCTGCCACTTGTCTTTTGTAAGTTAAATACTGTTGTATGATTAGAACTGCACTGCTATATTTTTGCAGTCTACCTACTGTATGTACTTTACAATTGTCTGAAGTGATGAAGATTAGTTTTAAGTGGTACGTTGAGGATTAAGGTTTTTTAATATTAAAAATTGTTACCTTAACATTTTTACTAACACAATTTTAACAAACTTGAGATTAAGAGTTTGTTGCCAGAAAAGGATTTAACTTTTTGTACATTAGACAAGTTTTTAAAAAATATGTACTAAATAGAAAAGAATTCACAAATTATACTTGCACCCATTTTAGGGCCACAATACACTGCCACAGTGGAGTGTAGGGGACCCGGTATGAATGAGAATCAGGCCCTTTAAATGTTTTGTTCTGTTCTTGATACGTTACTGTCTGATACCTCATTATCATCATCCATGGTTAAACTTACTGAACAAAAATTATTTTAGTCAAAAAGGGACATTTCTAAACTGAATTTTCATGAAGATCTTTTCTCCCAAAATGCTTTCAGCATTTTTGACAAAAAATTTAACTGTACATTTATTCATTCACCTGTTGGCTTTTCGGTGAGCATGTGTCTGTGTGTTTAGGTCCTTTTTCCCTATTTTGATTGATCAGTCTAGTTACATGGTGGGAATTTTTTCAAGACAAGGAAAGTAGATATGAAGGAGGGTCCAGTGCTTAGGGCACTAGCCTAAGATTTGGGAGACCAGCATTCAGTTTCCTGCTCTACCACAGACTTACTGTGATATTGGGCAAGTCACTCAGGGCTTGTCTGTATGGGGAAATTGACCAGAATAGTTACTTTCCCATGTAGACAAGTCTCAGTCTCTGTCCCTCAGTTTCCCCTCTGTAAAAATGGGGATAATAGCACTTTCCTACCGTACAGTATTGTGAATCACAGAATCATAGAAATGTAAGGCTGGAAGGGACTTCAATAAGTCACCAAGCCCAACCCCAGCACTGAAGCAGGACCAAGTAAACCTAGATCACCCTTGACAAGTGTTTGTCTAACCTGTTTTTATGAAATCTCGAATGATGGATATTGCACAAACTCTCTTGGAAACCTATTCCAGAGCTTAACAAACCTTAAAGTTTTTTTCCCCCTAATATCTAACCTAAATCTCCCTTCTGCAGATTACTTCTTGATCTATCTTCAGTGGATCTGAAAAACAATTGATCCCTCTGTTCTTTATAACAATACGGCTAAACCACCCTGAACACGCCCGATCCCGTCTGATCTCGGAAGCTATGCAGAGTCGGGCCTGGCTAGTACTTGGATGGGAGACCTCCTGGGAATCCCAGGTGCTGTAGGCTTAACATGGGCGTGGGGCTAGCAACTCCACCCCGTAAGGGAACTAATTGCTACTGAAACACCAACACCAGTTGGTGGCCCATACCCCGGCTGGGGGGTGACAGGCAAAGAGAGAGAGAGCTCTTTATAACAACCCTTAACATATTAGAAAATGTATCAGGTTCCCACTCAGTCTTTTCTAAAGACTAAATATATCCATTATTTTAATCTTTCCTCATCGGTTAAATTTTCTAACCCTTTTATCATTTCAGTTGCTTTCCTCTGGACTCTCTCCAATTTGCTGACATCTTTTCTAAAGTGTGGCACCCAGAACTGGTCACAGGACTCCAGCTGAGTCAACACTAGTGCTGAGCAGAGCAGACTATTACTTGCAGTATTTTACTTACACCACTTTTGTTAATACACCCCAGAATGTTAATCTTTTAACAACTGCATCACATTGTGATCCACTATAACCCCAGATATAGGTGCCAACTTCTCCTGGTGCCAGTGGGTGCTTGTGTCCCCCCCCCCCATTCCCCCGACTCCACCCCTGCCCCACCCCCATTCCAACCCCTTCCCCATATCCCCATCCTGGCCCCGCTTCTTCCCTGCCTCCTCTCTTGAGCGCACCGTGTTCCTGCTCCTCCCCATCCCTCCCACAGGTTGTTTTGCAGCGGCAAGCCTGGGAGGAGAAGCGGGGACATGGCACACTCAGGGGAGGAGGTGGAGCTGAGCTGGGGAGGGGGGGCAGGGCAGGGAGCTTGGCTGCCAGTGGGTGCGGAGCATCCACCAAATTTTTCCCCGTGGGTGCTCCAGCCTAGGCGCACCCACAGAGTCGGTGCCTATGACCCCAGATCCTCTTCAGCAGTACTACCACCTAGCAGTTATTCCCCATTTTGTAGCTGTGCACCTGATTGTCCTTCCCAAGTGAAATACTTTGCACTTGTGTATTGAATTTCATCTTGTTGATTTCTGATCAATTTGTCATGGTCATTTTGAATGCTAATCCTTTCCTCCAAAGTGCTCGTGACCTCTCTCAACTTGGTGTTATCGGCAAATTTTATAAGCACACACTCTTCACTCCATTATCCAAGTTATTAATGAAAATGCTGAATAGTGTCAGAGACAGGATGGACCCCTGTAGGATCCTACTTTGACAGTAAACAGTTAATAACTACTCTTTAAGCATGGTCTTTCATTCAGTGGCACATCCCCTTTACAGTAATTTCATCTAGACCACATTTCCCTAGTTCCCTTATGAGACGGTTATGTGGGACTGTATCGAAAGCCTTACTAAAATCAAGATATAATCACATCTACTGCTTCCTCCCATCCAATAAACCAGTAACCCTGTCAAAAAAAGCACTTAGATTTGTTTGGTATGATTTGTTTTTCACAAATCTCTGCTGGCTATTCCTTATAACTATATTATCCTCTAGGTGATTATAAGGTAGACACATTAAAGGTTTGTGAGACACTCAGAGACAGCAGTGATGGGAACCTTATAATTACTTAAGAAGTAAATCATATAGTTTCAAATGTAAATTTTCAAAAAGATTTTTTTTAAGTCAAAAACAGAAAAGCCAGAACAAACTCAAACATTTAAAAAAAAAAAAAGTTCTGAATTTTCAAAAATTTCCAGAAATTTCTTTTAAATCAGCTCCAGTTGTCACTAACATTTTAATATGTAAGACAGCCAAATTCTCTGAAAGACTAGCATCTCCCATTCTGTGGAGATATTACAGCAACACGAACAAGTTCTGAGAAAACTGGTTTAAACATTCTTCAGAATGTAGTTTATTTTTCTGTAAACATTTATAATTTCACCTTGAAGTAAATGTTTTAGCATAATACAATTACCCTCTTACTATAAGAAAATTTTTAAGATGTAAAATTGTCACGCTACTTTGTAAGAGATTACAAATGGGTTTTACTGCTTCCTGAACTTCCTCTGAAAGATGAAATGCAGAAGTCTTAAAGTATGGTTTTACCCTGAAAAGTGGCTAAAACCACTGTGTCATCATTTCTGTTTGCCATCTTTCACTGATTTCTACACAGTTTCCAAGTAAAAAGATGATTTGGCTCCCACGTATCAGTTCTATATAAACTCAACCTCAACACTGTAAAAATTCAGACAGACTTGCCTATGTTGCCATGAGAAGAGAATTTGAGGCAGCAAATACCTCTGCCTGAGTTTCAACCAGTATGACACACTGATGTTACAGAAGGCTGGGCAATATTATTGCACACAGTCTGCCGGTTGAGCCCTTGTCCTTCTTGGATAGGGAGTCAGTAAACCAAGGAGAGACTGGGAAGGAAGTTTCTTCTGGAGTTTTGTGGTAAAATCAACAAACCAAATCCAAAGGAGACAGAATGGGCAAATGAATGACACAGGGAAGGAAGATATTGTTAGGATGTGTGTTATCCCAAAAGGGAAAGATTTGTATTTTTTTAGTTTAGCTGAGTGGAAACTGAGGCAGCAGGCTGGTAAGCCATTGTTGGAGCACATGTAGCAATATTCTTTACATGTGAAGATGATGGATAAACCTGTCTATCTTCTTGGGCATCACCATTAGTAAGAAGATTCTGACAGCAAAAATCTGCCCTCAGTTAAACTTGTGCAACTCCATTGTCTTCATTGCACAGGTGCCTCAATTTCAAAGATAGTACCCTATACCATTAATAGTTGACAGGCTATTCAGACAATGTGTACATTCAGGAAAATTTTGCTTAGGGTGAAACTAAGCTTAGAAAGAAAAAAGTCTATAGCAACACCTATGATAATTAACGTAAAGACAGCTACTCATTTAGGACATTAAAATTGGTGGCTGGATCATTCAAAGAAAGAAACATACACAACATTAAAGTAAATTTGTGCAATCAATCTTGCTTGGATCATCAGATCAAACCAAGGGTATTACCAATACATTTTGACCTGAAGTTCAGGGCCACTCTAAGTTTCTAAGAGTAAAAACCTGGATAATTATCAGGAGTTATTTTTTCTTTAAAACACAACAAAATAACCCAACCCAGGAAAATTCTACCATTTATAAAAGCTGTTTATTAGATTCAGTCTTAACATATGCTTTGTCTTTATCAAAACCTTAGGGTCTGAATTATCAGGAACACTCTAAGACAGAAGATCTAGCCAAATAACCCCTAGTTAAACAAGATAGATGAGGTTACACCTTTTTGATGGATTGTACTGTCCTCACTCTAGAACGAACTACATATTGTCATAGGTTGGTCTTATCAGCAGAGCTCTGAGTAGTCCTCGAAAGTCATACCAATTTGGGTGTCCTGCTGAGTCACCAACATAGGGATGCATTCACTCTGGCTCACATCCCCTGTCTGACTCATGTCCAACGCCACCACTGATAGGATGTGATTTACAACCATCAGACGCAATAGGGATCAGGTTGCTAAAGCTGCAACTGCTCTTCCCAGCCTCTGAGAGCTTCTCTTCAATGCACACTTAACTCGAGTGTTGCCCCATTTTGACTTGTGTACACACTCAACATCCCTGCTTTAAGGCCTGGTCTGCACTATAAAGTTTTGCCAGCACAAATGTGGGCTAGGAACACAAGGGGTGGGGGAGGAAGAGGGAGGGCATGGCAGGGGACAACAACCCGCACACTTCAGCCTGCTGCACCACCAAAACCCCAGTGTAGATTCACCTATGCTGACAGAACACTGCTTCTGACAACACAACTCATGTCATTAGGGGTGAAGGTGTAGCTAAGTCAGCAGATGAAATTCCTTCCAGCTTATTCCACACATCCACTAGCGGTGTCTCCCTTCTCGCACATTATATTGAAGAAAAATTCATAGTGCAGCTCAGATTACTGCAGTGCTGAGACCCACTAGATATGTCCCCAGAAGTCTTAGTGCCACCCACAAGTAAGTTCAGTGCTAGTGTGGACACAGTAACTCAAGTGTTATTTTGCAGAGCAACCACTCTCACTTGAGCTAGGTTAACTTGAGAGCTGTAACTCTAATGTATGTAACTTGAGTTCTCTCTTTAGTGAGAATGTACCCTGATGGAGATCAATGCAGGGCTGGCTGAGAACAGTAGATCAGCATCACCTAGATGACATGGCTGCAAAAGACTAATGATGACTTTATTAACATAAATTGTATTAAGGTTTTATGTGATAAAAAAGCTGATGAACAGGAACAGTTGTCACCCTATCCAAAGTGTCTCCCTTAGTCATTTATCAAGTGGTCCCGATGTGACATCTTTTGGGACAGGATAAGGCAACTTTTCTTTATTGTTTATTAGTCCCAATACTAGGAATAGCCTCTTGATCTTGTCCACTACAGAAAAGGATCTCAGTCATCTTCAGGGGAAATCCCAAAGGGACATGGAATCCTTGAAACCTGAGCACCACCCAAATTAATCGCTGGCAAAGCATTTAAAGTGGTGTGGTTGTATATTCAGTTCATGTCCATCACTGGCAATCTTGTCATGTCAACTAAGTTTTTGACACCTACAATCATCACCTGTGTAGCAGCATTCCTTGGAACACACACTTTGGAATTTGTTGATCTTCCATTCTAATATGTCCCTACCAAGAAAGTCACTGAAACCAAACCAATGCCGATAGACGTGGTTGCTAGCTTTGGCTTGGAACATCCTCATTTCTAATCTTGTCCTGCCACTCATCATAAAGCAGCGGAAGACACAAGTCAAAAACATCAATCGGATGTTCTTCCAGCTTTCCTCATCACCCATATTTCATTGACAAAAAACAGAGTTGGTCTAACTGTGGTTCTACAGACCCACAGCTTGGCAGCAAGCTTGACGTCACAATGTCTCAACAGGGGCCACTGAAGGGCCTGAAACACAGCAGTGGCTGCTGCTATACAAGCATCTATATCTTTCAAGCGTCCTCCAGCACTATCTAGGACACTGCGCCCATATATCTGATAGCAGCCACCTGCTCAATGTTCTGTCCAGAAAGGTTAATATTGAGCTGGCTGTAATATGGAGGAGGCTGCCTGATAATGGTCAGGGACTTAGTTTTATCTCTATTAAAAACCGAATCAATGTATGCTGCTTCTTGCCTTCCCAAATTGGCCATAAACTGCAGCAATTTACCAAACTGAGCCAACAAGACAAAGTCACTGGTGTATTCAAGATCTCAAAACAAACTGACATTCAGCTCACTTCCAACTCTCTCCTCAAAACTTATCCATCAATTGACCAACACTAATATTGAACAATGATGATGACAAAACAAAGCCTTGCCACACTCCCATGGGGATAGGAAACCTAACTGACCCAAATGCAGCTTTCTGTTCCATTATAAAGCTCTTCTGTCAATGAAAATATCTTCTCAGGAACGCTTTGAGAAACTTTTTTGCCCGAGAGCCACGTCAGGGTATGAAACTGTATGGAGGGCTGGGAAGGGAAGACTGTACCTCCCCAAACCGCCTGCCCCCTATCTGACCTCCTCCCACTTCCTGCCCCCTGATGGCCCCACTCAGAACCCTCAACCCACCCAAACCCCCTGCTCCTTGACCCCTGACCACCCACTCCCGGGACCTTCACACCCTAACCTCCCTCAGGACTCCACTCCCTATCAAACCCCCCGCTCCCTGTCCCCTGACTGCCCCAATCCCTATCCCTCACTCCTGACAGGCCCCCTGGACTTCCACACCTATCCAACCACCTCTGTTCCCGGTCCCCTTGACCGACCCCAGCCCCCAAACCTCTGCCCCATCCAACATCCCCCTGTTCACAGTTCCCAGACCACCCCCACCAGAACCTCCACCCCATCCTAACCACCCCCCAGGTCTCCTGCTCCCCACTCCTTTACCATGCTGCTCAGAGCAGCAGGATTGGCTTATTGGAAAGCCTGAGAGGTGGGCGGGGCACAAGCCATGCTACCCATGCGGCAACACAGCTGCGGGCAAAGGAGGACAGCAGGGGAGGGACCAGGGGCTAGCCTCCCCAGCCGGGAGGTCAAGGGCCAGGAAGGATGGTTCCGTGGGCTGGATGTAGCCCACGGGGCAAAGTTTGCCCACCTCTGTCCTTGATCATTTGAATATCTAATTCCAACAAGCATATTTCCCAGATTGTAATCTTAAATGCACATCCCTAACAAGTTAGAGCACATTAAGATTTCAATTCTTGTCTGCACATGACTGCAAATTTTAGGGCCTACAGTAAGTAATTAGAGAAAAGAATGTATGGAACCGTCAGCCAGCCCGCCCGGGTCCCCGGCTGCTGGGACCCGGGCGGGAGCCGTCAGCCAGCCCGCCCGGGTCCCGGTTGCTGGGACCCGGGCGGCAGCCAGCAGCCAGGACCCGGGCGGGCTGGCTGACGGCTCCCGCCCGGGTCCCAGCAGCCGGGACCCGGGCGGGCTGGCAGCGGGGAGCCGGCAAGCAGCCCTCCCGCTGCCTGGCCCCGGGCGGCAGCGGGGAGCTGGCAGCCAGCCTGCCGGCTGCCTGGCCCCGGGCGGCAGCGGGGAGCCGGCAGCCCGCCCGCCCGCAGGCGGGACCCGGGCAGGAGCTGGCTGCCAGCCCGCCCGCAGGAGGGACCCGGGCGGGAGCCGGCTGCCAGCCCGCCCGCAGGAGGGACCCGGGCGGGAGCCGGAAGTCGGCAGCTAGCCTGCGAAAAACAGATTTCGGATGCATCGGAAATTTTGTCCGTTGCATCCGAAGTCCGTTAAATCGGGGTTTTACTGTATTGGCAAAGTATTTTTCACACCCCTGACCAACTCATTTAGGTTGATCCAATTTCTAAGTGTAGACCAGTGACAGTTTTGTTGATTCATGAGACAGAAAAGAATCCACTCTTCCAGACTTCTGTGTGGTCCTGGCTGCAGGGTTTACAGTAGGAAAAAACAACAACCTGACTTTTTAAATAACTGAGCAAGCAAAAAATCTACCTTCCCTCCCAAATATACCAATTGTCTTTATAACAGACTCTTCCGTTCTGCCCATCTGTTCCCAACACTTCATCTATTCTGGATTCTTAAAAAAAACCACCCACCACACCACCCACTTCAATACTTCTGTATAAATAAGAAAGACATCAATTGTGGAAGTTTTTCCGTTTCCAAATTGGAAGTGTACTATTGCTAGCTATTACCTATAAATTCTTCTACCCACTATAGGACCCTTCCCCCAGTGAGTTTCCAGCATAATGCATATAGATGGTGAATTTAAGAACAAAAATTAACCTGGAGGATTGAGACACTGAAGAGCCTCTGTGTGTTCCAGGGCCTGTAAGAATTCCATCAGTTCCACCACAGTGCAACCCCTTTCACCCATTAGTCTCAGGAGACTCCAACTGGGGCTTCCCTCTGGCTCCAGTACTTTGAGAGAACATTGTTCCAACTCCAGAGAACTGTAAAAATTAAAATAAAACAAACATGTTAAGTGCATTTGTATATATGCCAAGTGATCAATTTAAAATGGAGAAAGAGAAACCTGATCTCTGTGCAATACTCATACCTAATTTTGCCCCGATGAGATTGCCTTGTAAGGAAATATTGATAAAACTGAATATATGAAAGTAAATATTCATTTTTGCAGGGGAAATTACTGATAGGAATCTGGTGCTCATTACTACAAATACAAGATCTTCCTAATGTGCACTTCTGACTCCCATTAAGCGGTGGATTTACATGTATGAATCTAGCAGAGATTATTCCACTAATGTCAGGTACATTCCCAGTTCTACATTATATTGTTTCCTGGAAGTATTTAAAGTATCTTACACATATGCAGCATCTCATCTCAAGAGGGTTTCAAAATGCATGACAACTGTATACAAATCATACACTGCTACTTTAATTAAGATGCCTGAAATGAAGATGAACTGCATGCCACACAAAGAGCATATTGTGTGTGACAACACTAGGCAATACACTGGGCAGATTCCTCCTACACATGTAGGCAGGACTTCACTTTTCATGATTTCCTCTGAAAAACCAAATACCTGTGCAAAAACCTTTCCATTTACTGTGTGCCTACTTAGCAATAAACAATGAGTCACCAATGGCAGGATTTAAACTGTGGTTCCAGGAAGAATCTATTTCAGATATGATGTTTTCATCACTGATAAACTGCTATAGTTTAAGAAAGATTAAATATTAGACATTTGCCTAGGGGGTCTTGCCCACATTCTCAGGGTCTAACTGATCACATTTGGATTGGGAAGGAATTTTCCTTCAGGTCAAATTGGTTGAGACCCTGCAGGGGGTTTCACCTTCCTCTGCAGCATGGTGCCTGGGTCACTTGCAGGTTTAAACTAGTGCAAACTCTCTGTAACTAAGTCTTTAAACCATGATTTGAGGACTTCAGTAACTCAACCAAAGGTTAAGGGCCTATTTCAGGAGTGGGGTTCTGTGGCCTGCAATGAGCAGGAGGTCAGATTAGATGATCACAATGGCCCCTCCTGACCTTAAACTCTATGAATCTATTTACACTTCATTGTCAATCTGTAATTCCAGATGTAGAGATCCATGCATTAAAACTGCCGTCTTAAGCCTTTACAGCCACTTCTAATAACCTTTTCTGGATAGTCTCAAGATGTGAAGAATTAGGAGAGGATCAAAGTTGTGACATATGACTTCATATATTTTCATCACTAGAAAGGTCTGTTTAGAACCCTTTTAATTACCATGTACTTACTACAGATTAATTGATAAGGTTGTGATGGGAAAGAGTTTTTAATACGCTTGAGAAAAAAAGGACAGCAATGTAAACCAAGATCCAATAAACTTCAGCAGCAGAGGAGTGTGAAGACATCCTGGAAGGAAGACTACAAAGCAGACCAATTTGTCCCAGTATATTTAATTCCTTGCAAAAATTTTCATGTTTGTTTTCCTGTTTACTCTGTAAGAACATGGGATATGCCTCTTAAAACTGTAGGGTTATTTATTCTGCACAGCAGTTACATCATTAAACTTCTTCAACAAATTACAGAGGGTCCCAGCCAAAAGAATAATTCACCTACCTTACAGAATAAGAACAGTGGGCATTTTAGACACAAGAATGAAACCAAGAGGTCAGTGCATCTCATCACAACAGATCATCACCACATGTTGCATACACCAAATCTGTTGTTCACATGGTCCACTTGCCTCAAGTGGCATAGATCTCTGTGTCAAGCCTTGCATGGATCCTTAAATTGTTCCCTGTTGCAGCTGCCCACCCCTGCACTCAGCTAGGAACCTACCGAGAATCTGCACCTGTCACTTCTGAAGCACCCCAAGTGTGCATGCCAGGCACTCCTTGCCAGAGCATTCACCAGAGCATGGTGCGGCTTCCTCACTACATGCTCCGAAGTCTCTTCCCGGAGGTGACATTGCCCCAGCAGCTGCTCTCCCATTGCTTGTGCCAGGCTCCCCAGCCACCCTCACCTGACCCACAGAGGGCTCTTCCCTCCCTGTGCCAGGCTCCCCAGATGCACCCTCACCTGACCCCCCAGGGCTCCCCAGACACACCCTGACCTGACCCCCCAGGGCTCTACCCTTCCTGTGCCAGGCTCCCCAGACCCACCCTCACCTGACCCCCCCCAGGGCTCTCCCCTCCCTGTGCCAGGCTCCCCAGACCCACCCTCACCTGACCCCCCTCCCCCCAGGGCTCTCCCCTCCCTGTGCCAGGCTCCCCAGACCCACCCTCACCTGACCCCCCTCCCCCCAGGGCTGTCCCCTCCCTGTGCCAGGCTCCCCAGACCCACCCTCACTTGACCCCTCCCCCCGGGCTCTCCCCTCCCTGTGCCAGGCTCCCCAGACCCACCCTCACCTGACCCCCCCCAGGGTTCTCCCCTCCCTGTGCCAGGCTCCCCAGACCCACCCTCACTTGACCCCTCCCCCCGGGCTCTCCCCTCCCTGTGCCAGGCTCCCCAGACCCACCCTCACCTGACCCCCCCCAGGGTTCTCCCCTCCCTGTGCCAGGCTCCCCAGACCCACCCTCACCTGACCCCCCCCCCAGGGTTCTCCCCTCCCTGTGCCAGGCTCCCCAGACCCCCCCTCACCTGACCCCCCCCCCCAGGGCTGTCCCCTCCCTGTGCCAGGTTCCCAGCCACCCTCACCCGACAAACACACACGGATTCTCCCCGCCCCGTGCCAGGCTCCCCACCCACAGCCTCACCTGACCCCCCCCCCCCGGCTCCCCCCGGCTGCTCGTTTCACCGGAGCCTGCCCCATGTGCCTCTCTCCCGCCCGGCGCCAGACCCTGTCCCGGCTCGCCCGGGCTCCTCGGCGCCAGCCCCCCCGCCGCTCCTGCCCCCCGCCTGCCGTTGCCTCAGCGCCCCCGGGGGGTGGGGGGGGGGAGCTGCCCTCACCTCAGCTTGACCCTGCCGTGGCTCCCGGCTCGCTGCGCCAAGTCTCTCCAGCCCCTGCCCGGAGCGGCGCGATCCAGGACGCCACTGAGCCGCCGGAGCAGCGGCTCCCTGAGCAGGTTAATGGGCAGCGACCCCAGCGGGGCCGCGGGCGAGACCGACATAGTGGGGCGCAGAGACACACACCCCCCGCGAGCGCCGCCAACCTCGCCCGCGCCTCACGCTCCGGGAACCGGGCGGAGGCGGCGCCTGCACCCGGAAGGAGCGAGCCGGGGATTCCCGCCCCAGCAACAACCCGCCGGGCGGGCAGGGAGCGGCTGGGTCTCCTCCATCCCCCACCCACACCGGCCCGGCGGCGCCCCCGTTTCCTGGGACAGCCCCGCTCCCCCCTTAGACCTGCCCGGGCTGAGTCTCCGCTTTACTCTGTAACCCCCTGGGCTCTGTGCCCCAGCCTCGCCTGACTCTTATCTCCCAGAGACAGAGCTGTGCCAGCCCCTCCCCATCCTGCCCTTATGAGAGGCTGATCCTACCCGGGTTCCCCCTTGTGCCTTCCCCTCACCCCCATCTCAGCTGGACCGTGCCACTCACTCTGCCAGCCCTTTCCCTGCATGACTACCTAGTCTCTGTGCCAGCCCCCCAAACTCCCTTACCCTGATCCTCGCGGGACTGTGCCTCCCACATGTACTGGCCCAGCTCCCCACATCCCCTACCTCAGTCTAACCATGCCATGATTGCTCCACTCTTTCAACCTGGCCTATCCCATACTAAAGCATCACCTTGCTATGGCTCCCCCACAACCAGTCACCTCAGTTCAGCCAAACCCTGGAATGGCTCCCCACCCTCTGTACCAGTTTACTTCACCTCAGCCTGATCCTGCCATGGGACCTTGCTCGGGGCTCCACATTCCAACCCCTCGCCCTAGGTCAGCAAGTTACTAAATTGTTGTAGTATCAGAGGGGTAGTGTGTTCGTCTGGATCTGCAAAAGCAACAGAGTCTTGTAGCACCGTATAGACTAACAGATTTTTTAATTGTTGTAGTAGGTAATTAGAAGTCAGAGATTCCCCTCCTCCCCCTCCCAAGTATGGCTCATTAGACAGTTGGGAAGGTCAGGCATCCCCTCAGGTAAGCTCCAGGGAAAGCTTTGGAACTCCCATACACTAGGAACAGGGAACAGTGCCTATATCTGGGGGAAACATACATACATACATAGGTATTTGGAAATTTTTTTATTCTAGATGTGAGGGTTGAAGAAAGCAAATAATGATAAATGTTGATGCAGATATAAATATAAGATCTCCATTAAGGAAAATAATAGATAGTTATAGTTATTATAAATTGTTTAATGTTAATGTTTATTTTAATAAGGTTATGAAAATGTTTTAAATCAATCATGTAACAATTGGTTTTTGCACATTTGTACAATCACTACCTCATCAAAGTAATATGCTGCTATTGCATGTTCTGTGCACAAGCAATGCAACAATCCTGCAAAATGGGCGCGAAATTCTGTCCAATCACGCTGTTCCTACCACGTGCCTGCTCCACGTGAGTAGTCTAAATCTGCCTAGCAATATGGGATAGCCAATCATGTAACACATATAGAAACTGCGTAGTTAACCAAGACTATAAAACTGTAAGTTAAGCGTGGTTGGTGTGGCAGTTTCTTCACGCTTTTGGGCGGCTGCCACCTCGGCCGAATAAACACGTTTTGTTTTGAGCCTCATTGGTCTCCTTGAACTTTATTACTGGTCTCCCTCAATAGCCTAGCGAACATCCCGCTACATCTTCAAACAGTAGGCTGTAATTTCATTCTATGAATGAAAACTTCAGCTGTTCTAGCAAGTTAAAGTGAAGTAATGAAACCATCAAGGTTTTTGTTATGCTCATTAGAAAACAACAAAAGTCTAGAAACAAATCTACTGGCCCTACCCTTAGTTTAAAATGAAGTTGAAACTAGACATGGGGCAAGGCTTTGATATGAAAAACCAAGCAGAAAGGGGAGCGTCGACCTGGTCTTTAAAACAGGCAAAATTAGCTTTATATTTCAGACAATAAACCATTTACACTCCTGGGGCCTCACTTTTATGACAGGTGACTAACAGTTAAACATGAGTTAGCCACACTTTAAGTTGAATTCTGGATGCCAGGAAAGACCCACGAGCGGAGGCTGCCTAAAGAATACATATAAATATAGATTGCCAGTGATTTGTTTCAATCACTTAAAAGTAAATTCTCTGTAGTTTACCCTCTATTTCAATCAATCGCCAAGTTTTCAAACTTGGGTGCCGAAAGTTAGTCACCTAAATAAGTGGCCTAATTTTCAAAGATCCCTAGCAGCACCTGCAGCTCCCATTGACTTCAATGGGTATTCAGAACCTATGAAAATCAGGCCACCTATTTGAGGTGCGTAAATCTGTAGTTAGGTTGCTAATTGTAGGCACTCAAATTGGATGATTTTAGCCAATGCCATGTACTCTGATTCTCATTTGTTCACATTTTTGTTTTCTGTGAAACTACTAATCTGAAAGCAAGATAATTGAATTGTTAAATAACAATACTTTATTCTTCAATATTACTTTCTATCTCAGGAGCGCAGTGAGGTTTATAAGCCTCATGGCACCTCTTTTTAAATCAATGTGATGTTAAACTGAGGCAAAGAAATGACAAGTGGCTTGACTTGCTGGTGACATGTAATGATCTACCAGTAAAGCCAGGAATAGAGCACAGAAGCCTTCCCAGTTTTGCTGTAACCAAGAGAGACAGCTGAGTATGCCCAGCATCTTTACTCCACTGAAAACCAAGCCATTTTTACTTAAGATGCCTAAATATAGGTTTACAGAGACTTTCAAAGGCACAAAGGGCAACTAAGTGGCTAACTCCCAATTACTGTCAATGGGAGATCGGGCCCTAACTGCCATTTATTCCTTTGAAAATCTCCCCTTAGGATATCTAACTTCAGGTGCCAACCCTGGGAATTTTTTGCATATGGTGTCCTTAGTTAAAGTTTTTCGTTTTAATTTCCCAGCGAACCCTATCATCTGGCTATTCAAATGCCTCAATTTGTGTATCTTGTACAGTGCCAAGGTCACTGCAGATCACTTAGTCAATAAATAATTAAAACTGACCCTTTAAACTAACCCCCCGCCCCTTTGTTAACCTCCAGATTTATGTCAGATTGTGGGAATTTTTCCTGCATGTTGTTTTACTGAATATGGGTGTCCCTCTCCTACTTGATGGTGTTTGTGTTCTCTTTAGCAGTAGCATGATCAGCAATGACCACTGTGAGAAAGGATGGGCATATAATAGAGCACCTTTCATAAACAGGGGCACTGTGCCCATGCCTGTGGCTGGATGTTATAGGATGTATAATGCTAGCACTTTAGGTTTTTGTTGGTTTCAGTGTTTTATCACTTCCAGCTGTGCCCTCTGTTCCCCCAATATTCTTCCTCTGCAAAAGAAGCTTAAGCAGAACCTCCAGTTTTTAGAGCCTTTTTTCCCTTTTCTAGTAAAAACACCATGGGATGAAATCCTAACCCTATTAAAGTTAATGTGGCCTGGATTTCATCCAGGATATTAAGGTACATTCATATGCAAATATCTGCTTAGGAGGAAGAGGATTTCATTATACACTGTGGTTAATTACATTTCATATGATTATTATTTGCAGTAGTCAAGAATCAGAGAGGTAGCCGTGTTAGTCTGGAATAGCAGAGGTAACAAAGTCCTGTGGCACCTTAAAGACTAACTATAAAGTTTTGAAACATGAGCTTTCGTGGGCTAACACCCACTTCATCGGATGCAAGCAGTGGAAGTGTCCAGAGGCAGGTATAGAAAAGTAGGCAAGAACCAGGTGGGAGGTAACAAGGTTAGTCCAATTAGGCTGAACCAGCTTGTTATCTCCAATCAGGGAGGGTGGGTTATTCTTCTAGCAGTTGAATGAGGGGTGTGAACATTGAGAGAGGAGAAGCTATTTTTGTAATTAGCTAACCATTGTAGGTCTTTGTTCAGTCCTTGATTGTTTGTGTTAAATTTGCAAATGAATTGCAGCTCTGCAGTTTCCCTTTGCAGTCTGGACTTGAAGTTTTTTTGCTGCAGTATGGTGACTTTTAAATCTGTAATTGTGTGTCCAGGCAGGTTGAAGTGTTCTCCTACAGGTTTTTGTATATTGCCATTCCTAATATCTGATTTGTGTGCATTTATCCTTTTTCGTAGGGACTGTCCAGTTTGGCCGATGTACATAGCAGAGGGACACTGATGGCATATATGACATTGGTTGATGTGCAGGTGAATGAACCAGTGATGGTATGGTTGATCTGGTTAGGTCCTGTGATGGTGTTGCTGGTGTAGATATGTGGGAAGAGTTGGCATCGAGGTTTGTTGCATGGATTGGTTCCTGAGTTGGAGTTATTGTGGTGCAGTGTGCTGTTGCTGGTGAGAATCTGTTTAAGATTGGCAGGTTGTCTGTGTGCCAGGACTGGCCTTCCTCCCAAGGCCTGTGAAAGTGAGGGATTATTGTCCAGGATGGGTTGTAGGTCACTGATGATGCGTTGCAGGGGTTTTAACTGAGGACTGTAGGTGATGGCTAAGTGCCTGTTTTTAGGCCTTGTTTACACTACAGATGTCAACACTCAAAAATCGCTATAACAACAATTGTCATGCCATGTTCACACTCGCTCTATCGGCAAAGCGCGTCCACAGTTGGGGCACTATCATCAAGCATGTGAGCAATGCACTGTGGGTACCTATCCCACAGTCCAGCTCAACACCTTCTGCTGGTAGGTGTTGTAGGAAGGCAGAGCAGATCACAGCACATGTTGGGACTGGACTATGCAAGTGGGGGTCATTGTACCAGATATCTCACTGCTGAGGGTAAGCAGGGAAGCGAGGGTACATCTACTACACATTTGTGGCTTCCACCCGGGTCCATATGCTGCTCACCTGTGTGCCGCTTTGGTTCCTGCACAAGTGATTGCCGAATGTGGCAGGAAAGTTTCTACAATGGGGGAAGGAACAAAGCAGTTCTGCCAAGGAATTTTCGGCAGAGGATTGCAGAGTACTTCCAGGAAACTTTCCTAGAGATCTCTCAAGAAGATTCCTGTGAGATCTGGGCATGCATCAACACCCTGTTCCCAGGTAATGATTAGCTGCATGGGCAAATGTCTAGCACACAGAAACACAGCCAGCCTTGTACATTTCTATACTTTGAATCCACCTCTGCACTACAACAACCACAGCCACTTACCTGGCATCTCCTCTTCCGCTTCTTGCTTGGCAGACAGCAATGCTGAGACTGGCTGGACAGCTCCATGCTGAACAGTTCCTGGCTGCCTGCCCCAGGCAACCCCACTGGGAGCTCACATTGTCACCTAACTCCACTTCTTCATCAATGACTTCATCCTCCGGGTTAGGTCATCTTTCCACCACCTCCAGGCCCACTGAAGTACTGTATCCACTGGGCGTTTGGCAGTGGAGGTGGGACAGTGACAGAGGATAGTATCAGGCTCCTTACAGAACCAGCAGGTCTTAGGTGCAGCACTAGAGCAATGGCTTGCCTTCCTCGCCTTACGGTACACCTGCCTTAGTTCCTTTATCTTCAGTCTGCACTATAAAGTTTCGTGATCATTGCCCTTTTCACACAAGCCTCGGGAGATCTGTCTGTAGCTATCTCAATTTCTATGGCTCAAGCATAGCTGAGAATCATATACTCTGCCGTCTCTCTCCATATACAGATCAGAACCAGCAACTCCACAGTGGTACAAGCAGGACAGCGTTTGCTGTGATAACCTGCCATGGTCACCTAGAAAGCTGCAATGAGACCTCTCCACGCTGAGTCAACAGGAAATGGAATTTCAAAAATTCCCAGGGCTTCCAAGGGGGAGGGGCATTTACCTGCAGAGAAGTGGAGTTCAAATTGTTGACCAGAGCAGTCAGATTGGGCATTGTAGGACCCCTCATGGAGGCCAGTTAGAGTGATAAGTCAAGCATGATATCTACACCTGCACTTTCTCAACAAAAATTTTGCACAGAAAATCTCATGTCTCTTCTTGTATTTTGTTGGCGAAAGAGGGCATTTTTGCCAACAAAAGTCACCTCATAATGTGTACGCATTCTCTGTTTTGTAGACAAAAGCTGCTTTGTGTTTACAAAACTCTGTAGTGTAGACAAGGCCTTAGCGAGCAGTCTGTAACCAGAGTCACAGCAGTAGTCTCAGCAGAATAGTCAAGAATAAAATGGGCACAGAAACAAGCCTCTCAACTCTCTGCAGAGCCCTAAGGCAACGTGGAGATCATCAAATTCCACCAGGCTCCTCAGAGGGACAGGGTCTGCCTTTGTGGCACTCTTTGCAGGACTCTTTTACATTCACAAAATAATGTATCAGTTAATCATTTCGTTTGAAGGGCATGAATTTTCTGTGATTGTTAAAATTCACCAGACGCCCTTTCCTTTCTTCAGCCCACCTGTGCAGTGGTTCTCAAACTTTTTCTATTGGTGACCCCTTTCGGACACCAGGCCTCTAAGCGCGACCACCCTTAGGGGTTGGGGTCGGGGCATGGGCCGGGCTGGGGGGGGGTGTGCCAGCGGGGGTTGAGCTGCGGGTGTGTGGGTGTAGGACTGCCAACCCCCTGGGGCAGGGGCCGGGCTCATGGGACGGTGCCAGCAACCCCCCGGGACAGGGGACGGGGCCCGGGGTGCTGCTGGCAGCCCGCCGTGGCAGGGCCTGGGGCTTGGGTAGGGTGACCAGCTCACAAGAGCAAAATATCAGTACACATTGGGCAGCGTGCGGGGGGGGGGGGGGTGTTGTAAGGATATTTTGGCACCTAGGCAAAAAATTTACCTTGCACCCCCCCCTCCCCTTTTCCCAGAGCATTGCTTATTATAAATTTTTTTAATGAATATTGGATAATGTAATGTAGCATGGGGCAAAGGGTTGGAGTATGGAGGGGGCTCTGGCTGGGGATAAGGTGGTTGGGGTGGCTCAGGGATAGGGCAGAGGGTTGGGATGTGGGGGGAGGGCTCCGGCTGGAGATGAGGGGTTTGGGGTGCTGGAGTGGCTCAGGGCCTGAGTAGAGGGTTGGGGTGCGGTGGGGGGGGTAAGCTCTTGCTGGGGTGTGGGCTCTGGGGTGGGGCAGGGCTGGGGATGAGTTTGGGATGGGTGCAGGCAGGCTGCTCTGGGACTGGGGCCAGAGAGGAGGACTCCCCCCATCCCTTTCCCTGCCAGCAGCAGCAAGCTCTGGGGCTTGCCCCCCCCTCTTTCCTGCTCCCCCAGCAGCAAACTCACTCACCCCTGTCACTGACAGTAGAAGCTGGCGGGCACTAGGACCCAGCGGCAGCAGTTGCTGCAGGGAGGCAACATGTTGCTGCAGGGAAGAGAAGGGAGGCTTCTGACTTGCCCCTGTCCGCGGAAGGTCTAAGGGGGCAGCAAGGGGAGGCCGGGGGACCCATGGGGGGAGGTGTGGGGGAAGGGGGCAGCCGGAGCCAGGTTGCGAGGGGGGGGCTCTCTGCCCTGGCGCTGGCTGCATGGTGGGCCCCCGCCCCTGCAGCATGCCCCGGGCGGCAGAGAGCTCTCTGGCCGGGGTACGCAGTCCACCTTCCCCTGACTCTCACACTGCCAGAGGGGAGGGAGGGGAGAGGGCTCTCTGCCGCCCCACCTTCCTCTGCCAGTGCAGCCAGGGCTTGGGGCTCCGCCAGCAGGGGTTAGCGTCGGGGCCGGCTGCTGGTGCAGTGTCTCATACTGCTCCTTGTACAAATAGTAGTAGTAGTTCCTCAGTTACGGTGTAAGAAAGTGCTACCATAGAAAGCTACCATAGAAAACTGCTACCAAACGTAGCAAATGTCTACAGGTAGCATTTTCTTGCATTCTGTAGTGTATTATACTGCTCCCCGTAGGAATGTGCTACTGTAGCAGTTCCTCATAGGTACGTGTGCGCATACAAAAAACCCACTTTGATCAAATAAAAAAGTCTCTCACCCCCCCACTACAAACTATTTCTGCAAATACTGGTGTCTCAGTCCCACTGGGGCAACTGAAAACCCCCGTTGCCCCTGCCTGTGCTGGATTTTGCCCTCTGTCACCCTCTGCCAGCACCTCACTCCAGGGCTTAACTCCTCCCTCTACCCCCAGACCCCTGATTTTGCCCATTTGCCCCTTTGTTAATCCTTTCTCCAGCTGCTTGACCCACCTTGACCAGTCCATTTCTGCCGCCTACTCAGACCCCGGCCACCCATTTCCTCCATTTTGCCCCCTTTGCCACTTTTTAAGCCCTGTAAACAGCAGTCAGCAGAATCTCATGGCTAATAAAGGCGGGGAGAAGGGCAGTGGCTACAGCCGATGTTACTGAGCATGCTCAGTACACCCTAAGTAGCACAGTCTTACAAGGAGCATAAAACATTGCAACGGCAGCAGGGGCTCGCGACCCCCACATAATTGGGTCATGACCCCCAGTTTGAGAACCAATGTGTTACGGGTAAATTTATAGATGCTCAGTTTTATATGAAAGTGAAATTTGCAGCTGCTGTTTTGTCCTTTGTAACTTGAAACAGCAAGTCCCTGGAGTTTTCTCAGTTTACTAAAATTGAGAAATTGGTAGATTAAATTGGAAATACCTCCCCAGTTTTTCTGAGTGAGGTCATTAACATCAAAGCCATCAACATCACATTAAAAACATCTACAGATTCATCAGAGACTCGGGACACTTTCGTAGTTCAGCAAAGCATCAAAGTATGTGCTTAACTTTTAAGCATCGATACTTAGCAAAGCACTTAAGAACATGCTTAAGTGACTCTAAAAGCAACCCAGTACCTTAGGATGAAAACTTGAGATCATGTCCTGATCCCACTGAAGTCTGTGGAGAAATTCCTTGCCTTGTCACTACTCTCCTTCCAAAATTACCCTGGGAAGAGGCACCTGCTGCAGTGTGATGAAATAGACTCTCTTAAAAAGACACACTGCATTATGATCAGACCCAGCCAACCAACACTGAAATTTTCAACTACCCGCAGCACTGTGGATCAGTTTGTCAAATTTTCTTATATCATAGAATCAAGCCACCAGACTGGCCCTGTAATAGAACCCCAAGTGTAAGTACACACATTTACAGTTTCAGACATTAGGTTGTTTACCTGAGGTTGCTAAAATAGAGCATGTGGTCATAAAAAAAACCCCCAGAAAAGTGGAGTATATTTATTCATTGTGGAATCCATTTGTACAGTAGTTTATACTGCTTAGATACAGGAACTGTTATTTGTTGTTTGCTTGTGCTAATGTTTAATCATTTATGTCTAGCTTGCTAAATTTTGCTAGCACTTTTTATTTTTCCCAGTATTTTGGGCCAACTCCTGAAGTCCTGACGCAAGTAGAATTCCCTTTGATGTCAGTGGGACAAGTGAGTGTTCCAAAATGCATAAAAAGACAAGGTTAATGCCCTGAAAAGCTTATGATCTATACTAGATGGGCAGATATATTCAATCCTCTTTTCTAAAAGTAAATATTGCATTCTTTGCCTATTGCGTTATTCCTACTCACTACATGAAAACTCAGAGAAAATAATATGATCATTTTGTTAGCATATACCTATAAAACTAGACTCAAGAAATTGCATGTGTTGAGAGTGTGAGATACTGTTACTTGATAAACATTTAAAAATAGATTGACAGGATCAGCATTAAGGGCTGCTGCTGTGATTGCTTACTTTACATTAGCTCTTTTTTAATTAAAGCATAGACAATCATTTATTCCTGTCACAACTAAGCAATTAATCCTAGTTCTGGTGATTCCTTTGTACTAGGTGTTGTGCTGAATATAGACGCTGCAGGAAGGGTTTGCTGGAAAATGATTTACATGCCACAAACATTACTAATTGCCATACAGGAATAATTGTCTACTGGGAATCAAAGTGCTATACATATATGAATTAACATGATTATGGAGAACCTTTGGTGCAAATATTAGCAATTTTAAAACAGCTGTCTGGAACACATTTCATTGACTTAATAAAATGTTAATATAGTGAGTATTAAGCATTCTAAAAATATATAGTACCTTGGATTTTTAGTTTGATCACAATCCCCTTAAGATAGTATTGTGATTTATTATTTGTATTACAGTAGTGCCTAGGGACCCCAACTGTAAACCAGGACCCACTGTGCTAGGCAGCGTACACACATAAAACTGTAAGAGTGTAAACTCCTAGGGGCAGGGACCATCTAAAGTTTTAATTTAATCCGTCTAAGATCAGACTCTGCAAACTGCCATATAATCTTTGGTTTAGTAAAAGTATTTTTCATGGTGTTTATCTGAATTCAGCATTCAGGACAAAGTTTAAGTGCATCCTGTCAGGAGTCTGGGTGCCAGCAGTCTGACTTAGTGGTTTAGAACCAGACTGAGGGAGCGAGAAACCAGGGAGCCAAGCCATGGGTTGGAGCTAAAGTCAGGACCCAAGTAAAACTGGGGTAGGGGGTGGGGGTAGAGGATAACTGCCATTGGTAGGCAGAAGTATCAAGGAGCTAGCAACCCTCTGCTACCGCTGATCTTAAAAGCAGGCCTGCTGGCTCCCTTCAGCCAACGCAGATGAGCTCATTAATCAGCCTGGTGACTGACTTGGCTAGTCCTCAGGTTCAGCCGAAGGTGCTCAATCATGACAGATGCCACAAGAGTCTAGTTTTTTCTTGCCTGGGAGATCTTATTTACCACTAGCACAAATACCCAGCATTGCTCGGGTCCGTTGGAGGGCGTGTGGGGGGAGAGAGCTGAGCGAGTGCGCGGGCTGTTGGAGGGGGGAGAGAGCTGAGCGAGTGGGGGGCCGTTGGAGGGGGAAGGGGGGAGAGATTTTAAAAATTTTCGATTCTTATCTGAGGGAGGAGGGAGTTGAGCGAGTGCGGGGTCCATTGGAGGGGGGAGAGAGCTGAGCGAGTGCGGGGTCCATTGGAGGGGGGAGAGAGCTGAGCGAGTGCGGGGTCCGTTGGAGGGGGGAGAGAGCTGAGCGAGTGCGGGGTCTGTTGGAGGAGGGGAGGGGGGAGAGAGCTGAGCGAGTGCGGGGTCCATTGGAAGGGGGGAGGGGGCAGAGAGCTGAGCGAGTGTGGGGTCCGTTGGAGGGGGGTATTATTACATCATAACTATGTCACAGAGAACAGCAGGTGTTAACCTGCTGCCCAACTGATGTTAATGGGCTTTAAAGAATTTCACCCCTAGGGGGCGTCAGAGGTGAGCTTTGAAAATTTTTCGATTCTTACCCTGATTAGGACCCTAAAGCCTATAACTGTACCAAATTTCAAGTCTCCAGCTCAAATGGTGTGGAAGGAGTAAGGGAACGTACATACACGCATGCACGCACGCATACACCATTTGACTTTTATATATATAGATTTAAAAGGTGATAGCTCTGAGCAATGCAGGAACCCTACTACATTCTGGGGCTAAAATCTTCCTGTACTGATGAGTACAGCTGATATGAAATTTTCCAATGGAACATTTTTCTGTTGGAAAATACTGATCAGTAGAAAGCATTTTGATAAGGTCAAAACATTCTGCTCCAACCTTTTTTCAATGGAACTTTTTAATGTTCAGTTTCAAAAAGGCTTTGCATTTCAATGATGCATTAATTATATATTATTACATTATGTTTTATAAAACAAGTTCTAATCAGAATGAAACTTTTTGAGTTTATTGAAACAAATATTTTGATTGACCCCAAACTAATGTTTTTTCCTGCAGTTAGGAAGGAAAAAAAAATTAAATCCAGAAACACAAAATGGGAATAACTGTTTAGGCAGCAGTGACAAAGAGTCCTGTGGCACCTTAAAGACTAACTAAAGTATTTGTAAGCGGGGGAATAGTCCCACTGTTGTGGGGAACTCTCCTGGCTTCTGCACTACCCGGTGAAATGGGCTAGTGGAAGGATCTGAGTCCTCGCTCCCACTTCCTTTACCCAGAGGCCTCCCTGACCTTGAGGACTCCCCTTCCACTCTCCTGTCTGGTGGAGTCCTTGTAACCCCAACAAGGTTGGGCCCAGGATTCCTGGGGAGCTCAACCCCAAACTGTGCAGTGGTTACCTAGGTCAGAGGCTAGGGTGTCCCCACTCCGGGGTGCTCCCTCTGCACTGGGCACTCCCCTGGCCCACTGATCATTACATAAAACTTATTAAAGCAAATGCAAATTATTTAATGAACAATTTATCTTAAAATGAATAAGGAAAAACTAGAAAGATTAGAGAAACTGTAGCGGGATGTTCGCTAGGCTATTGAGGGAGACCAGTAATAAAGTTCAAGGAGACCAATGAGGCTTAAAACAAAACGTGTTTATTCGGCCGAGGTGGCAGCCGCCCAAAAGCGTGAAGAAACTGCCACACCAACCACGCTTAACTTACAGTTTTATAGTCTTGGTTAACTACGCAGTTTCTATATGTGTTACATGATTGGCTATCCCATATTGCTAGGCAGATTTAGACTACTTACGTGGAGCAGGCACGTGGTAGGAACAGCGTGATTGGACAGAATTTCGCGCCCTTTTTGCAGGATTGTTGCATTGCTTGTGCACAGAACATGCAATAGCAGCATATTACTTTGATGAGGTAGTGATTGTATAAATGTGCAAAAACCAATTGTTACATGATTGATTTAAAACATTTTCATAACCTTATTAAAATAAACATTAACATTAAACAATTTATAATAACTATAACTATCTATTATTTTCCTTAATGGAGATCTTATATTTTGATCTTTACATATCTGCATCAACATTTATTATTATTTGCTTTCTTCAACCCTCACATTCCCTCCTTTTTCTTGTTGCTAGTTATTGCAAACTAGCAACACTCTAAATATTATTTTTACCAGTTGTTGGTAATCTTGAAATATTAACATTATTCTTTTGGATCATAACAGATTACAGGATCTAAACTACTTTTCAGACATACAAGATATATATAACATCATGATAAGATTGAACAGGAGAACAAAAATATTAAAAATAGTATATTTCACACACATTAAGCAAACCCACCCCTGCCCCTTTTCCTGAGAAACATTACAGTAACATTTGGGGCAACAGGTGAATAGGATTTTTTAAGGAATACATTATAATAAATGTTTATACAGTAGAGCAGGTTTTCAGAGTGGTGCTTGGTCACCTGACTCACAAGAGGTAGGTTGAACATTTTGCTGGATAGGTGGCTGGGCTGGTTTGCGGAAGACGATTTGCAGAGGGTTGGAGCTTTTCACGGAGACCTGCCAGTCAGGTGGAGGCGATGTGTGATCAGACTTGACACGGGTATAATGAATCCATGGCTTAACACCGGCTAATTTAACAGCAGTGGGAGTGGTAAGGAGAACAGTATAGGGGCCCTTCCATTTAGGTCCCAAGGGGTTAGTTTTCCAGTCCTTGAGCCATACAGAATCTCCTGGGGAGAAAGGGTGCAGAGCAGTGACAGGGAAAGGGAACTTGAGCTCACTAACATAGGTGGATAATTGAGTTAACACTTTGCTTAGGAGCTGAACTTCTCTGATAAGATTTTGTTTTCCCAAAAGGTAAGTATCCCCTTTCAAGTGGCGGACCCCTAGTGGTGGTCGGCCGAACACTAGCTCATAGGGTGAGAGCTTTAAGGATCGTGTGGGAGTGCATCGAACTCTGAGCAGTACCATGGGCAAGGCTACAGTCCATGATAGGTCAGTCTCCTGACAAATTTTACCTAGGGCATCTTTTAGAGTCCTATTCATTCTTTCAACCTTTCCTGACGCCTGTGGATGATATGCACAATGGAGTTTTCAGGTGATGCCTAGGAGTACTGACAAAGAGTGGATAACTCTGTGAACGAAAGCGGGACCATTGTCACTTCCAATGTGTAATGGGAGTCCAAATCGGGGGATTACATCTCGGAGCAGGGCCTTAGTAACTTGCTCAGCTTTTTTATTAGTGGTAGGCCATGCCTCAACCCAGCCGGAATATGTGCAAACCGCTACAAGCAGGTACTTGAATTTCCCAGACTTTGGCATTTCGGTGAAGTCCACAACTAGTGATTCCATTGGACTATATCCTATATGCTGGACTCCAGGTGGTCGAAGAGGTCCTACACGAGGATTATGTTTTGCACAGATTTGACAGCGTAGGGCAGCACGTCTGGTGAGTGAATGTAGACCATTTATGTATAGTTCACGGTCTAGGAGTTCAGTTAGACTAGTGCTACCTAAATGGGTCTGTTGATGTAATTCCTGGATCAATTCCCAAGCTACCACTGCAGGCAGGAAGATTTTATTATTTGGCAAGACATATAAACCTGATTGCTTTACTCCTTTTTCCTGTTTAGCCCAAAGTTGTTTTTGTGCAGTGTAGTGTACTTCAGCAGGAATTATTTCAGCCACGTTGAGGTGCTGGATATGAATAGCTGGGGATTGTTGACGCGCTGCATTCCTTGCTTCTTTATCTGCCTGTCGGTTTCCTTTTGCGACAGGATCCTCACCATGTTGGTGTCCTTTGCAGTGCATTACAGCAACTTGTTTGGGCATCCAAACAGCATCAAGAAGGGCCAGAATTTCATCCGCATGTTTTATTTTTTGTCCGTTTGACGTCAGAAGTCCTCTTTCCCTATATATGGCACCATGGGCATGGAGTGTTAGGAAGGCATATTTTGAGTCAGTGTAAACATTGACCTTTTGCCCTGTTGCTAACTCAAGTGCTCGACGGAGGGCGACCAGTTCAGCCTTCTGGGCAGAGGTGCCAGGAGGAAGTGCCTTTGCTTCACAGACAGTGCCTTGATCATTGACTATGGCATACCCTGCCAGACGTTGACCCTGATTAATGAAACTACTACCATCGGTGAAAAGGACAGAGTCAGGTGTGGCTAAAGGTGTATCCAGTAAGTCAGGTCGGCTAGAATAAACTTCTTCCATGACCTGAAGGCAATCATGTTTCTCAGTGGGATTTTCTTCTACTGGCAGTATAGTTGCAGGATTAAGGGTGGAACAGACAGAGATGATAACAGAAGGATTGTCTACTAGTATACTTTTATACTTGAGGAGTTTGGTGTTTGTCATCCAATGATGGCCCCTGTGTTCCATTAGGGTGACCACAGCATGTGGGCACTTTAAGGAGATTGGTTGTCCTAGGGTGAGTTTACTTGCCTTTTCAGCAAGAAGGGCAGCTGCAGCTACGGCACGTAGGCAGGGTGGCCATCCTTGTATTACAGTGTCTAGTTGCTTAGAGAAGTATGCTACTGGTCGCGGCCAGCTACCGATGGTCTGGGTTAAGACACCAACTGCAATACCTTTTCTCTCTTCTACATACAGTGTGAAAGGTTTTTCCAAATCAGGGAGGCCTAACGCAGGGGCTGTCATCAGGGCAGACTTGATATCTTCAAACCCCTTTTGTTGTGTTTCTGTCCAAATAAAGGGATCTGCGGCCCCTCCTTTTGTGGCCTCATGAAGGGGTTTAGCTAGTGTAGCATAGTTAGGGATCCAAAGACGGCAGAAGCCAGCAGCTCCTAAAAACTCGCGCACTTGGCGTCTGTTTGTAGGGGTAGGAATGGCACAGACTGCCTCTTTTCTCTCAATGTCCAGCATGCGGATTTCTTTTGTGAGCTTAAATCCCAGATATTTTACTTCCTGTTGTACTAGCTGAGCCTTTTTCTTAGAAACCTTGTAACCTTTGAGATAGAGATGTTTTAAGAGATTAGCAGTAGCCTCTATGCATTCAGTGTAGGTACGAGTAGCTACTAGAAGGTCGTCAGCATATTGGAGGATGTTCCAGCGGTTGCCTCCTTGTGTGAGAGGCACCAAATCTTGAGCTAGGGCTTGTCCGAATAAGGAGGGTGAGTTACAGAATCCCTGTGGGAGACGTGCCCATGTCATATGAGTCTTTTGACCAGTATCAGGATGTTCCCATTGAAAAGCGAAAATAGGCTGACTGATGGGTGCAAGCCGGAGACAGAAGAAGGCGTCTTTAAGATCTAGCACTGAGAACCATTTGGCATTAGCCGGTACCAGACTGAGAAGAGTGTAGGGATTTGGTACTACTGGGTGTAATGGGATCACTCTTTTATTCACGGCCCGTAAGTCATGTACAGGTCGGAAGCTTTTATCAGGCTTTTCCACAGGTAGCAAGGGAGTGTTCCAGGCTGACTGGCATTTGATGATAATACCAGTGTCTGACAATTTTTGTAAGTGTTCATGTATGCCAATTACTGCTTTTCGAGGTAGAGGATATTGGGGAATGGAGACAGGAGTTGCCATGGGTTTTAGATCAATGACTATAGGAGGGATGTCAACTGCCAGTCCAGGTGGATTATCTTCTGCCCATACACCTGGGACATTGAAAGCTTGCCAATCTTGTCTGTTTTCCATGGAGGTGTAAAGTCGCCATTCTTCTTCTACGGGGAGTGCTAACATAAGACTTTGAGTTGGGGATGGTTTTTCTCCTAATTGCATTTTCATGTTTCCATCACTATCAAAGGTGAGAGTGGCTCTGAGTTTTGATAGCATATCTCTCCCAAGGAGGGGAATGGGACATTCAGGTATATAGAGAAGTTTGTGGGTAACAATGTGGCTTTCTAATTTACATGCTCTCTCTTGTAAATAGGGACAGGGTTTTATTTGTCCTGTTGCTCCAACGATAGTGGTTTGTTGTTGGCTCTCAGGGGCTACTTTAGTGTTAACCACAGACCTGGTAGCTCCTGTATCAATTAGAAAGTCTATGAACTGGCCTCCCACATTTATACAGACCATCGGCTCCCCGGGGCCAGTTGTAAATACTTCTGTCGGGATCCGAGGAACCGGTCTGGCCTAATCTTGATTTCTTGCCCAGTCCTCTATCACTGCCATACCAAAGGTATCTCCATCAAGTGCTTGAGCAGTTGCTGCTTTTGACCAGACAGGTGCCCCATATTCCTTTCTATTTCCTCTATTATGTGGTCCTCCTCTTCCTTTCTCACTTTCTGAGGTATTTTCACTTTCTTTGTTAGGACACTCATTTTTCCAGTGGCCAACCTGGAAGCAATGGGCACACTGGGTGAATCCCAGTCGACCTCTGCCTCGCCCTCTTCCTCCACCGCGCTGGGCATTTCCTCTTCCTTTTCCATTGTAATTGTCTTGGAAGACTGCGGCAACCAACTGGGCTCTCTTTTTCACCTTTTCTTCCGCTTTCCTTTCCTCTTCACCTTCTCGGGCGGCATACACTCGAGCAGCTACTTCAAGAATGCGCCCCATATTCATGTGGACTAATCCCTGATCCTTCTGAAGCTTACGCCTGATGTCTGGTGCACATTGACTGATAAAACTGTTTTTCAAGGCTTGGGACCCTGGACTGTCTTCTGATTCATTGTCCATATCGTATGGGGACCATTTACGATATCCTTCTCTCAATCTCTCTAGGAATGCTCCAGGTGTTTCTTCTCTATCTTGGAGCAAATCATGAATTTTCCGGAGGTTTACAACTCTAGGTGGTCCCCTTTTGAGAGCCCTAACAAGTAACCGATGGTATAAATCAAGGGCAGTTTTGCTATCTGGTGTGTTAGGGTCCCATCCTGGATCTCTAATTGTGGGAAATGTACTGTCCATAAAATCTAAGAGGCCATTAGGGTCTCTTGTTCCATACTCTATGCGGGCTTCTTCCCTCCCTCGGCTTAGGACTAGGGTTCGTTCTTCTGGGCTAAGCAACATTTGGAGAAGTTGGCTGATGTCCATCCAAGAAGGATAGTGAGTCCCAATAATTCCTTCGACTAGGGTGGCAATAGCTGTGGGATCGTTTGTCCACGGTGCCTTTGAAGCTTTCCAATTAAGGAGATCACTACTAGTGAAGGGAACATGCTGATACACTCCCTGGACCCGGTACTGTCCTGTGGGGTTGTCTGGGAGAGGAGGAATTAATTGATTAACTACCCGGAGAGGGAACTGACGAACCGGAGAGGTATCGCGGTCCCTACTCCGGAGGGCATAGGAATGCTCCCTTGTAATGTTTCTTTTCTCATCCTGATTAGAATCATGATCTTCGGGTTTTCTCTCAGGGGTTAGGAGTTGTTGAATTTTTGCCACACTTTCTTCAAGCTGCTGTAAGCCTGACCGACCGGAGTCAGTTGGTGAATTTGAGACGGACATGCCTGATACGCTTGGCGGCGGGGCTGTTGGTGCTTGTGGTATAGGTATAGGCTCGAGCGGGGCGGCCGGGACTACGGGTAGCGGCATGTAAGGGGGTGGGGCTTGTGGCTCATCGTCTGGGAGGCTTGGATAGATAGGTTTCGATTCCTCCTTGGTTCCCCTGGGCCCCCTCTGTGGACGTGTGCGAAGAACTAGGCACTTGGTGTATTTCTGTAACCAAGATGGATTCTCCTCTACTATATCGAACCATGCAGATATATAAGGGTACTGATCGGGGTGTTGGTGTCCCGCGAAATTGAGGACATCTCTAATAATATCCATGTCCAAAGTCCCTATGGCCGGCCACGTGGGCTGAATTGGAAATGCCGGCCAGTCTTTTTCACAAAATTTCCTTAATAATCCGGCCTTACGGCTGCCGGTGGGAATATGCTTTTTGAATTCTCCAAAATGCTCTAACATGCAAGTTAGAGGTGTTTTGCGGTCTTCCTTAGATCCGCTTCCTCCCATTTTGCAGACTAGGTCTTGGGGCACCCTCACTAGCCTGACTTTACAGCTGTCTTTACTTTTCTTATTTACCTCTCCACCCAGATAGAACAGATAAAACAGACACAATAGGGAAGACGGGTTCCCAACCGACTATAGAGGATGGGGGAGTCGGTTGGTGGGAGGGTTGAGGTTTACTCTCAATCGCCACTAGCCTGAGTCACCGGACGTTCCAACGGCTGACAACAGGAACCGTAATGGCCATTCACTCAGTCACACACACACAATCAGTCACTCCAACAAGAAGATCCCTCCCAGAGACCCTCTTATACTTGCCTCTCCGTAGACTGGCTGGAGTTTCCCTCCCTTTCCCCACGGTTGTTTTCAGAGCCTCTCCGTTGGTGCAAAAAGGCAATCTGGACGGCGAACCGGCCCACGAGCGGACACCGGTCAAAACGGGGCCCCTCTCGATGCACCGCTTCTGTGCCGGCCCCCGAAACAGACTCACCCCTGCAAGTCCCCAATGGACTTATCCCTGAACCTGCTCCTGATCGTCCCTCGACATCCCGGACGAGCCCCCAGAAGATGTAGCGGGATGTTCGCTAGGCTATTGAGGGAGACCAGTAATAAAGTTCAAGGAGACCAATGAGGCTCAAAACAAAACGTGTTTATTCGGCCGAGGTGGCAGCCGCCCAAAAGCGTGAAGAAACTGCCACACCAACCACGCTTAACTTACAGTTTTATAGTCTTGGTTAACTACGCAGTTTCTATATGTGTTACATGATTGGCTATCCCATATTGCTAGGCAGATTTAGACTACTCACGTGGAGCAGGCACGTGGTAGGAACAGCGTGATTGGACAGAATTTCGCGCCCTTTTTGCAGGATTGTTGCATTGCTTGTGCACAGAACATGCAATAGCAGCATATTACTTTGATGAGGTAGTGATTGTATAAATGTGCAAAAACCAATTGTTACATGATTGATTTAAAACATTTTCATAACCTTATTAAAATAAACATTACCATTAAACAATTTATAATAACTATAACTATCTATTATTTTCCTTAATGGAGATCTTATATTTTGATCTTTACATATCTGCATCAACATTTATTATTATTTGCTTTCTTCAACCCTCACAAAACCACATCACCCTGCTCTGTGGTAGCAGGGAACATCACAACCAGTGTCTCGGCAAATGTCAGGACAGTCCACAGTCTATTCCTGGTAGTCCCAAGTCTCCTTCTCAGCTGTGCTGCAGGGATTCTGACTTGGACACTTCCTCTGGTGGTGGCCACATGCTCTCTTTGGACTGCTCCAGCCACAGCTCCACCGCTCTGTCTCAGCTCCACTCTGCCTCAGCAGGGCTGCTGCTGCCTCCAGCCCCCTGGACAGCTGTCTGGCCCCTCTGGCTCTGGCTGTTAGGAGATGCTTGCAGAGCAGAGCTGTGTGTCTGCCCCCAGCACTGACCTGCTTTGTGGGCTGCTTCCCTGGCCTCTCTGGCTCTGGTTCCTGCAGCTGCTCCCAGGGCAGGTCTGCTCTCTCTGGGCTGTGCTCTGGCTTTAGGGCTGCAGCTCTGCTCCCAGCACAGGGTCTGTCTCTCTGGGCTGCCTTGCTGGCCCCACTGGAGCTGGTCCAGCTCTGTTCCCCAGCTCAGCTCTGGCCCCTGCTCTCTCCTTAGCTGGGCCCCACTCTGTCTGGCCCAGGCAATTCCAGCTCACATGGAGGATGGGACCCACCCTGCCCTCCTGACTCCTTGATTAGTCTACCCGCCTTAGTCAATCAGGCTGATCTGGAGTGCTGGCCTCTCCTCATTGCCCCTGGGGACCATCAGTCTCAGGGTCCTGGTTGCCCATTGACCCTCCCCCTTTAGGTCCTGGGAGCTAACAATCAAAACACCCCACTGAGTCTTATTAAGGGGATAACAGTTCCCTTACATCAGTGATGGCGAACCCGTGGCACGCGTGCCGCTGCTGGCACGCCGAGCCGTCTCTGTGGGCACGCCGTGACTACAGTCATACACTGTAGTCACGGCGTCGGCTCCCGCAGACTACATCTCCCACAGTTCTCTGGAGAGAACCCTCCCCAGAGAACACTGAAGCCACGCCCCCCGCTCTATCACCTGACACACGGACGTCACAGGAGCGACTGGGGCAGGGGCCTCGCTGGAGTCGGGTCACAGCAGCGTGACCCAGCGAACAAGTAAGCGCCGGGGGAAGGCTGGGCTGGGAGCGGGGGTAAGCGGTGTGGGGGAGAGACCGGGCTGGGTGGGTCAGTTGGGGGGTTGGAGGAAAGGAGGTTTGGGGGGGGAGAGACCAGGCTGGGTGGGTCAGTTGGGGGGGGGGTTGGAGGAAAGGAGGTTTGGGGGGGAGAGACCTGGCTGGGTGGGTCAGTTGGGGGGGTTGGAGGAAAGGAGGTTTGGGGGGGAGAGACCAGGCTGGGTGGGTCATTTGAGGGGTGGGTGGGAGGGAAGGAGGTTTTGGGGGGAGAGACCGGGCTGGGTGGGTCATTTGGGGGGTGGGTGGGAGGGAAGGAGGTTTTGGGGGGAGAGACTGGGCTGAGTGGGTCAGTTGGGGGGGTGTACAGTTTTTTTTTTGTTTGTTTGTTTTTTTTTGTTTTTTTTCAATAAAAAAATGTTTAATGGAAAGCTCTGTTATTGTGTTTTTCTTTTTAAACAAAAGCTGTTAATTAGTTTGAAAAACTGTACGAATTGTTTTTTCTAAACTAAAACCTCGTTATTCAGGTTTAATTGCAGTGTTGGCACTTTGAAAAAAACAAGTCGTTTTGGTTTGCAGTTTGGGCACTTGGGCTCAAAAAGGTTTGCCATCACTGCCTTACATAGTGAAGCATAAGCTTTCGTGGGCTAATACCCACTTCGTCGGATGCATGCAGTGGAAGTATCCAGAAGCATGAATAAATAAGTGTCTTAAGTATCCAGAATAAATTTACTGATGACACAGTTTGCATTGTCTAGCTCCTGTCATGATTACAAACCATTTAATTATTATCAACATTTATATTCACTTTTTTGCATCCACCTTTGCAGGCAATCCCAAATCAAAGTTTAACTTGTTATAAGGATGGCCAAGATATTAGAAGGCTGAAGGATATTTCTAAATATGAAGTCCTGGAGGATAACCAGGTTCACACCTTTTACATTTGTCACTGTGTGGTGTAATGCAGTTTCTTCTTTAGAACCCTGTTTGCCAGAAGTTGGGAATGAGCAAGTGGGAATGGATCACTTGATTACCTGTTCTGTACTTTCCCTCTGGGGCACCTGGCGTTGGACACTGTCAGAAGACAGGATACTCTTTACAAAGGTGATAACGAACCAACTCTCACAGTATCTGGATGAACAACAGCCAAGAGAGCAGGCAGGATTCTGAAGGAATTTCAGCATGATTGACCATATATTTACCCTCAGCCAGCTCCTAGAAAGAGCCGGGGAATACAAACTCCACTGTGCACTACTTTTGTCAACTCTGACAGAGCAGGGCATTAACACGCAGTACATCAGTTTGTTGAAGGAAGCAAATAATGGATGCACAACAGATATTACTCTCCTCGAAACTCCCCTCCGTATCCCAATCAGGAAAGGCATGAAGCAAGGAGATACGATTTCACCAAAGCATATTAAAATATATTATCATCCCTCATTATTATAGCATTTTTTTTAACAAATAGCTTTCATAACATACAAGATCTTTAAGAGCAAAAAGAGGAAAGCTACTGCTAAAATTTATGCCCAGAAGTCACCAATAAATCTTGACCACAAACTGACTCTAAGTTTAAGTAATCAGCAGTTTTATTAAACCCTCCCAGAATTCCTGCATTTAAGTGCTCAGAGGCACTCATTCTCCTTTGAATTTCCTTAATATTCTCATAGTGCCTAAGAGAGAGGTCTTCTGGAGGTCACTGATCATGAGATCTTGCATTCCTAACATTATTTAAGCTGCTCATTCATACCCTTAGGGGCCAATAATCAATAATCACTGCAGTCATCTTTGCTCTAGTTCTCCACTTCTTCTCTTCGTTTTTCTCTTTTATGTTGCTGTCTGCTGGTATGGCAATATCAACTAACAATGTCTTGTTTGTCTTATTTTCTGCAACAATTATGTGCAGTCTGTCTGCCTGCACCATTCAGTCTGTGAAAATTGCCACACCCTATAAAATCTTAGCTTCTTCATTCTCTAAAGCAATTTCATTTTTGTGGTTTTCATACCAAATGGTTCATTTAAACCCATATTTGCCACAGAGGCTACAATGCAGACACTTGATGACCTCATTGTGTGTCTGTTCAGATACTCTCTTCCAGCCAGGCTCATGTAGGTGCCAACACATGCTCCATTGTCTCTTCCACTTTGGAAAACATTCTAAAGTTCAGTGAAAAATTCTGTTGGTCAATTCTATTTTGAATGTAATTAAACCTTAAGCACTGGTCTTTGTACACTCACAGGAAGGCTCTCTGTCTCTCTTTTCAGGTATCCTTCTATAAGCCATGACTGTTACTCTTCAATCACTAATGGATTTGAGCTATTTTCACACTGTCCAAGCACTGACTTACATATAAATCTTTTGAGTCTTTGGTGATTTGCATTCTCCTTTCTTTTATGCTTTCCTTGGGCTGGGATGCAAGCTTGGCCATAGCTTGTTATCATGAACTGATGATCTTTTACTCTGGCTGACTCCTCACATATGTTCATGTTAGTTATATTCTTTGTCAATTGCTTTCTCCACAGATGGCAAACCTTTTACTATATCACACCATCAGATGCACATGCTGGGCCCCTCTTGACTGATATTAATTGTTCTATGCATCTCTAGGATCTTTCTTGTTTGGATATCAAAAATTTTCTTTCTCCTTTTGATTCTGCTTTATCACTCCAGCAGTGTATCATACTACTGGTATCTCCCACATATTAATGGTTCAGACCAAATTCTTTGAGCTGAGTTTTGTCCTTTAGAGTAATTATTATTTTGGGTGTAATATTCTTTCTTCACTTCTTTATGTTGCAACTCTGATAGTTCTCTGATTCCAAGGTACAGTGAAACCTCCATTTAACGGACTAATTCGGGCGAGGGGGTGTCCATTAAATCAAAAAGTCCGTTATTTAATAATAATAAAAAAAAACGAGCTGTCGGAGCAGCAGCCCAACTGCCACAGGGTCGGGGCGGCAGCTCCGCAGCCTGCCCGCTGCCTGGACCCAGGTGGCAGCCAGGAGCCAGCAGCCAGCCTGCCTGCTGCTGTGACCCGGGCGGTAGCCGGGAGCCGGCAGCCAGCCTGTCTGCTGCTGTGACCCGGGCGGTAGCCGGGAGCCGGCAGCCAGCCCGCCTGTTGCCTGGACCCAGGCGGCAGCCGGGAGCAGGCAGCCAGCCCGCGAGAAATGGATTTGGGATGCATCAGACTTGCTCAGAAATTTTGTCCGTTGCATCCGAAGTCCGTTAAATCGAGGTCCATTAAATCGAGGTTTTACTGTATTTGTAGGAGCCATGCTGAGAGATATCTTGGATAGTACCTTCGTTAACTTGTAGGGCATCTGATTATACAAGTTTGCTCCTCTTTACAGACATCAACAAACATTTAGCCAACCCAACCTATAGCTTTGTGTCTTCTCCAAACTTTTCTACGTCAACAGTCTCTGTATCCTCTTTTGTGACCATCCACATAGTTTAAGAGCATTGTTGTATAACAAATGGCTAAATAGTCATTGCTCTTTGCTGATATGATAAGCACAATTTTTCTCATGGACCATCCATGTCAGGAGCAGCATCACTACCACAAACAGCTTTGGTGATAAGGATTTATCGTGAAAGTTTCCCCTTTTAATTTAAACCCCATCAGCGAAACTCCCTTGCAACTAGAGTTGAGTGTTCCACTTAACCATACATAGCTGAAGAAAGAAAATGATCTTTGGATGAAACTTGTGTGTTTTCTGTGTCTTAATGATCTACAAATATGGTGTTTCAATTTTAACTTTTTTAAAAAACAACAACAACCCTGTATTTATCTATAATTATAAATTACCTACAGTTTTTAAATGAAAGTCATTTTGAACTTGAAAACTAAATTTTCATTTTGAAAAATGTCAAAATGGAACATTTAGACAATTTCAAAACTTTTTCCCCCCAATTAATTTTTTAATTGAGAAATTTGTTGAAACTAACCCTTTCCTGCGAACAGTTTCAGTTTTGATGAATCAAGATTTTCCAACAACAACAAAAAATGTTTTGTCAGAAAATTCCTAACCAGTTCATTGCTCATTTGATGGTTTCAAGTGTCTGCCCATCACTGCGGTGCTACATATCCAACCCAAATCATTTCTAATCATTGTTCTAAACTTGTCATTTTCATACTCATATCCTCAGTTCCATGGAATTAATATTTAGCACCCAATGCCAACAATATGACACTGACAAGGAGAAACACTGCAATCATGGACAGCAGAAATTAGCAGTGAGCAGAGGTGCTGCTGCACCCCTGGCTTGAAGTAGTAATGACAAAACACCAAATACATGGTATCCATGGTTTCCATCATCAGCATCCCCACTATAAACATTGTTGCAACACCCCTGGCAGTGAAAGTACAGCATTAGAGCTATACAAGCAAAGCAATCAACAACCACAAGCCTTCTTCCTTCACCCTTTGTACATTTTGTTTTTGAAGATTGTCTCTGATTATTTTTTCTTGTTTCATCTTT
This sequence comes from Sternotherus odoratus, assembly GCA_032164245.1. Lineage (NCBI taxonomy): Eukaryota > Metazoa > Chordata > Testudines > Kinosternidae > Sternotherus > Sternotherus odoratus. Next base: position 89,256,426 of record JAVMKO010000007.1, read on the forward strand.
TGTGCTGCATAACAAAAAATAAAGCAAAGCTGTTTGTAGGCAGGGAGAGAAAATCTGTTATTAGTGATTGGGGTCTGCTTAGATTAAGCAGCATGTCAGGGGATAGCCATGGTTTTAAAAGGAGCCTGATGAGAAAATATAGTTTAGCTCGCAGATTTTTTTTTTAATGCATCAAAGGACCAAAAAGGGCACATATTTTTCCTTTGCAGATTGCAAGTGTTGTTTATTCCTCCTGAGTAGGGCCACTGGAAACATAAGGTCAGATCTACCATAATTACAATGGGTAGTACTGTATTTTACTCACAAGTAGTCACATTGATTTCCAGACCAGAATTTAAGACAACAGAGGCCAAACATCCCAAAATGACAAAACCCTTTATACATTTTAATGAAGTTAGTATTTTTCTCCTCCTTCCCTCTCTAAAGCAAATTAATATTCCTCAGCACAAGGCTACTAAGCTTGCTAGGATGTTAGTAGATGTTTCATTATTGGTCAGTGGCTGATAAATAAGCATGATTAATCTTTCTTCGTGGCTGAGATTACTCACTTTACTCCACATAGGCACACCTTTCTTTTAGAAGCTAAGAATGCAGATATTTTTGTCTAAAAGCTTTTTTCCAACAGAGCTTTACATTTAATAAATGAAATTCTGATGATCTCTAATATATTCCATTTTGCTCCCCAAAAGGAGAAGGGAAAAAAAAAGATGTGCCTTGATGTCTGAATGCATAGCAGTTTTCTGAGTGGTACATAAGTATTTTTCCTGTAATAAAAAATTCCATTGTTGTAGCTGACAATACGTGCAGCAATCCAATCTTATTTTCATATCAAGAACTCTGACAGCTTTCCCCCTAGATGGTGAGATGCAGCTGAACTCAGATCATGATAACTGTATGGTAAAACTGCTTTTGGTAAAAAATATTCATGAGTTTATTTTGCATTAAAAGTAGTTGCTGGAGCTCTGTTCAACTGGGAAAATTACTAGGTGTTAAAACTTAAATCCATCCAATGAGAGCCGATGCAGCTGATCTTCTAAAAAGCAAATTAATACACAGATTCAAGAGAATTTGCAGGGAGTTTTAGAGGTATTAGCACAGCATGCAGGTGGGTGGGTGGGTGTATGTGATGTTTGGGGGAGGGGGGGATAAGATCTATATTTCTTATAAATCTGTGAAGAAGGTATTCAACTTTCCCTTAACATTTTTAACCTGCTGGGTTTTTTAGTCTTTCCAAAGATGAAATTGAAAGAAAAATGCAGCCCTGGGGCAACATGACTCAGGATAAGGATATAAAGTCTTTTTATCTCTAGGTTACTGATTCAAACGTGGTCCAGGTTGCTGATGTCTAAAATTCATTACTGTGCAATGGCCTATGTGAAGTGAGTTTACAGTCTTGGCTGGCTTACTAGTGGATGGGTGCCAACATCACTAAGCCCCACCATCCACAATATACATGATTAATCGACACCTTGCTCTCATACTCAGTAGAGGACCAAGAATTGAATGGGTTTGGAACTGAACTCCCTTCTTAGAATTAGATTAGGTCCCTCCAGAACAAAGCTGAAGCAGCTGGCAAAGGGCTATATGTATTATGTGAATAAGTTGAAGGCTTCTATTTTTCAGATTGGCACCCCTCAGAATTATTGCATACTTTCTACTCAAAATGTTTGCGCCTTCTCCTTTTGAACTGCAGAACGTCTCTGGTGGGAATCCCATAACCAGGTTGAAGTCCTCCACTACAAATTTCATCTTTCGTTCTTCAGTACTCCCATCTTCCTACCTAAACAATTCTACTTCTCCAACTTAACTGAATCCCATGCCCACAATCCCTGCCACTGTTTCTCTACCTTTTACTCATTCCTCAAATCCTTCCCTCCTCCTATCTCTACTTCTCTCTCTAACCAGGATCTCATCAAGGTTGGTAAAATTGGTAAAGTACAATGTGACCTTCCCCCTTCCCTCAGCTTGCCTTCCCTTCCCCTCCTACAATTCTCTCCTCCTTTCTCCCATCACAGAGGCAGAAGTTTCTCATCTCCTGATCTAACACCTCCATTTGCCCGAATGGCCCCATTCTGCTTCTGATCTCCCTCATTCACACTCTCATTCCCTCCTTTACTCTTCTTCTGAACCTCACACTCTCCTCTGGCTCTTTCCCCTCCCATACAAGCATGCTTTAGTCTCTTCTTTCTTAAACATACCCACACTTGAACCTACTTGCCTCTCTAACTACCACACCTTCTCCTTTCCATTTCTAAGCTGATTGAACATATTATCTACAATCACACCTGAAGTTCCACTCCTTCAAACCCATTCTAGACCCTCCCCAATCTAATTCTGCCTCTTGCACTTCAATTAATCTGCTCATGCCAAAACCTCTAATGACCTCTTCTTAGCCAATGTTGAGAACCAGTATTCCACCTTGATCTTCCTTGGACTGCCAGCTGCCTTTGACACCATTGACATGCTCTTCTTCTTTGACAGGATTACTGACTTAGTGGATGGGGAAGGGGGCAAAGCCGTAGACATGATATACAATGAGTTTTGTAAGGCTTCTTATATAGTTCTGTACTACATTCTCAAACAAACTAGGGAATGTGGTCTATATGAAATTACTATAATGTGGGTGCACAACTGGACCATACATACTCAAAGAGTAGTTATCAATGGTTTGCTGTGAAATTGGAGGTATATCTAGTGGGGTCCCATAAGGGTCTGGTACTATTCTATATTTTCACTAATGACTTGGATAATGCAGTAGAGTATGCTTATAAAATTTTGTGATGACACCAGCTGGGAGGGGGTGCAAACACTTTTGGAGGATAGATTTACAATTCAAAATCACCTTGAGAAACTGAAGAATTGGTCTGAATTCAAAAGATGAAATTCAATAAAGACAAGTGCAAAGTACTTCACTTACAAAAGAAAAATCAAATGCACAGCTACAAAATGGGAAATATCTGGCTAGGTGGTAGTATTGTTGAAAAATATCTGGAGGTTATAGTGGACCATAAACTGAGTCAATAATGTGATACAGCAGCAAAAAAGGCTACTATGATTCTGGAGTGTATTTAAAGAGCATTGTATGTAAGACACAGGAAGTAATTCTCCCACTCTACTCAACACTGGTGAGGCCCCAGTTGAAGTACTGTGTCCAATTCTAGGCACCACACTTTAGGAACGATGTGGACAAATTGGAAAGAGTCCAGGGGAGAGCAACAAAAATGATAAAAGGTTTAGAAAACCTGAACTAAGAGGAAAGATTTAAAAAACTGGGCATGTTTAGTCTTTAAAAAATGTTGAATGGGGACATTATAACAGTTTTCCAATGTGTTCAGGAGTTATAAAGAGGATGGTGATCAATTGTTCTCCATGTGCACTGAAGGTAGGACCAGAAGTAATGAGCTTAATCTGCAGCATGGGAGGTTTAGATTAGAGATAAGGAAAATCTTTCTAACTATAAGGGTGGTTAAACTTTGTAATAGGCTTCCAAGAGAAGTTGTGGAGTCCCCATCATGCAACACACAAATGTCTTGGATGGTCTAGGTTTACTTGGTCCTGCCACAGCACAGGGGGCTGGACTTGATAAGTTCTCAGTGTTCCTTCTTTCCCTACATTTCTATGACTCTCTCGAGTCTTGTCAAATGCAAGCTTTCCCTGCTTGGGTTGATTCAGAATGCTGCTGCAAAGATCAATTTCCTAGCCCGTCACTTTGACCATGTCACCCCTCTCTCTGCATCCAAACACATGGGTCTTCCTTCTCTATTGCATCAGACATTAGCTGCTTATCTTCACTTTCAAGGACCTTCACCACTGATCCCCATCTTCCTTACCTCTCATTTACTTTCAAGATGTTGACTTCCACCTCTAATCAGCCCAGTAGGCCAGCTTGTTAATGGAGATTGCCCGCTTGTTAATTTTTCAAATAAGCTCCTTTGTGATTTCTCCAATGATGTCTCTCCCACTTGGGAGGAGCTAGCTGTTAAAATCTTCAAAGCTCATTATCCTCCTTTCAATCCCTCCTTAAAACTCTCCTTTGCCATGATGCCTGCAAAAAATATGACAATGGGTAGGCAGCTGGTATTCTGAGACCACTGTGTATCAGGCTGACCAATACTGTCTCATTTTTAACTTGTACTCCTCCATCTGTTGTCACCTAATCTTGTCAGCTCTTTTTGAACTGCACCTAGCACAATGGAGTCCTGGTTCATGACTAGGGCTCCTAAGGTGCTATGATAATAAAAATAATTAATAATAAACAAACACATGGCCTGAGTGAAAGTGCTATAAGGACATGTGAATTGAGTAATTGAGCTTTCTGCTACTATGCTATGATGGAGAGAGAGACTTCATGATTCTCATGATTTGGGCCAGTAGAGTGGTGCCCTAGCTGGGAAGGAGCAAAATATCAGTTAGGACACTTCTGTTCAGGTTCTTATTCCAGGTCCATCCCCTTGGTATCTGAGCACTTCTAATAGTGATTTCAGTTATATGACTAGTCATATAAATGAATGATTCAGTCTTTCCTCTCTTCCCCCACGTCCTGATTAGACAGCAAAGGAAGATGAATTGAGAGTCTCTATTGTGTTCTGAGGATTTTTTGCCCTTCAAGACTAGTGCAGGGCCTCTGCAAGCATCCCTTCCTGGAAAACCCCTATACAATGTAATATAGATTAAACTAATAGATTATACACATTGCTGTAACATCCTATAGCATTTAATAGAGAATTGACAAAGAGTCCTGTGGCACCTTAAAGACTAACTGAAGTATTGACGCATAAGCTTAGCCCACAAAAGCGTATGCTTAAAAACTTTAGTTAGTCTTTAAGGTGTCACAGGACTCTGTCACTTCTGAAATTCCAGACTAACACAGCTACCTCTCTGATTCTTAATAGAGAATGAGATTAATTCAATAGGTTTTTGAATTATCCTACAGAAATCTATAGCAGAGATGTAATTCTCTGTTAAATTGTCAAAGAACCCACAGAAAAATGATCACACACTATTAAATTCTACAAAACATTTCCATAAGCAGTACATCAGAACTGGACTGGTTCCGCTGCATCAGGGGATCTCCATGAAAGAGGATTTGCCCCCTGAGAAAGGAAAACTGACTGTGTTGCAATGAGCTGTTTACTATAGAGAGTCCAATTCCAAACAAACCCATACATGCCCACTACTATTGACCCATTACTAGGCATTAATCTAGTTCATCATGTGTCTTCATGCTGACTGACTTTGATCAGTTCCTAGTGGGACATGGCACAGACAGCTGCTGACAGCACTATTGCTATTCTACTTAAATCCTAACTACAGCAACTGAAACGCAATTGAAAGAGCTTGGAAAGGCGGTGGGGAAATTTGCATGCTAGGAAAGTAACAGATCAGAAGGTTTTGGAATCTACAGCATGGAGTTAGGAGAGTGAAAGAAGATATTTTAACTGAAAAGAGCTCACTGGGGGTTCATCCATCATCCTCAAAGTGGTTCATTAGATCAGGGTTCAGACAGATTAGGAAAATAGTGTGAGCAAGATTTCATTTCAGCTCTGCAAATCACACCTGTTCCATGAATAAATATAGTACTATATTTTCCGGAGCTGTTAATTTTGCTCCTTTCTTGAGCACTGAATTCACTGAGCTCAAATCTGCCACCGTTTCTTACTCTGAGTAGTAAGTACCCTTAATTCTGTAGTAGTTCTCCTGAAATCAGACGGGCTACTCAGGAATGTAGTGCCTGTTATTTTTACAGAATGATGTGCCTGTTATTTTTACAGAATGATGAAACCAAAAAATTGGAGTTGAACTTGGTTTATTTTATTTTGTTTTGTTTGTATTTGTAATATCCCCGTGAGGATTTTTGCTGCTGGAAAGGAGTAATGCAAAGCAAACAGTATTATTTTAGAAAAAGGTTGTCCAGCAACTAAGTGTAAAATTTAGAGGTGTTTTTAAAAAGACTGAAAATAATAATGTTTATTTTCTTTTTTTTAAATTTTAAATGATAAAATACCCCAAAGGTTCTAGTTTGTTTGTTTTTTTAGTTATTTTTTAAAGACACCTGGCTGTGAACTTACACACAATTGTACTGTTTGTGCATGACAACCAAAAAGTGAGATGTAATATAAACAGGAAATTGAAACTGAGCAGTCTCTTTTTAGTGCTCCAGCTGCATCAAGCAAACAAGAAATCAAAATGGTAAAAAAAAAAAAAAATCATTTAAAATCCATTCAGATTGATTATTCCAAAGTGATACTAGTAACATGTTTATGGAATTTTTATTCAGACATTGCAGTTTCAAAAAATTATTATTATTGTTCCAGAATAATTGTCAAAAGAGCAAAAATGTGTACTTATGCAAAACGGTACAAATACCTATAGATTCCCATTTATACATGACTATATCCAGATTAGATGCAGGAACACACATTTTGTACAGCTAAATACATGTGAAGCATACATATGTTGAGGGGGGCTGTTTGCCTTTGTTTATTTTGCTAGCACAAATTGCCTTTGTTGTTCCTAATGTGCTCTCACTAAATATCTGAGCATAGCGTAGTGGTTTTAAGTTGTTGGGATTCGCAATTGCTGTCTTTTTATAACTCTGATTTGTTCCTTTTAAAATTCTTGCAGCTCAAAGTACAAAACATAAAAATCTAAGAAAAATAGTACAAACAAGCAAACTTGTGGCATTTATGAAATAAATAAAATGTGTAACCTTTTAAAATTTAGTTTTAAACCACAGCTATTTTTTTATTCACAGAGCAAGATGCTGGACTTTGTCAGATCGTGGCTAGAATTACTTTCGAGTGATCCACCATTCAGATTTTGTTGAAGTGAAATCAGACACAAAATTTACCAAAAAATATTCTCAAATCAAAACATGATGGAGGAGGAGCTGGTAGAAAGAATGAAGCCAATGCATTCAGTGGGAAAGTTCAGACAAAGCTAGGCAGATTGAGAAACTTTAGTGGAGAAAGGGAATTTCTTCTGAGTATCCACTTTAATTTCACAAAAATCAATAGTTTGTCAGTAGAGCAGCATATGGAAACAGAGATGTCATCCTCACTGGAGAAACAGTACAGAAACATACCTAGCTTGGAAGACAATATGAAAGATAAAAACATATTTAAACTCCAAGAAAATAACTGCTGCACAATGTATGTATCAGAAAATGCAAATGATTTTGTATACTCAAACACGGTAGCTAGTGACATTGCTGGAAAAGCAGCCAAATGCTACAGCAGACAAGTGCATTCCAAACCAACAAGTCTAATCAGTAATCATACAGACAACTGTTGCCTTACTGCTGAAGTCTTAGTTTCTAGTCAGACCACTGAAGATGTCCAGGCATCTGAACATAGTAGCCTCAATAAACTTCTGACTGCGAATACACTGTCCAATTACCAAGCAAATATTCACACAGGAAATCAGCATAACTTTGTAGAGGATCCCTCTCAAATCTGTGACACTAACTTTGAACTTTATCCAGGTAAAACTCTAATTACAGCTGATGAGTTTTCTGATGATGACCTTGAGTATCTGGAATGTTCTGATGTGATGACAGATCTTGCAAATGAAATATGGGAAAAGAAATTAAAATTTTTATTAGAAAGTGATGATGAAGAGGATATAAAGCTGAGTAAGGATTGTGATGGGTGTGATTATTTCCTCAGTAGAATGCCCTGCCGGTTTCAAGTGTCAGATAACACTGTGCCTATGGATACCACTATTGGCTTCTGTGGTCATCACTCAAAATCCAAAGAAGTAGCTGTAAGGAGAGATCTCTCCACATACAGTCAGTCAACCTTGCAAGCAGGGATAACTCTTACTGTTGGGCACCACCAAGATAAAACTACCACAATGAAAGACAAGGAGAAGTACAAATTGCCCGTCACTTCTATGGTGATTGAAAATGATTATCCTAGGATTGAAGAAAACAATACAAATAACCACTCAGCAGAAGATTTCTCTATTGACAAATCACAGAACATGGATGTCGTACTTGCAGAAGTGGAGTCCTCCTCTGGCGGCTTAGATTGTTCTCTGACAAATCAAGCCTTGGAGACAATGATAGCAAATAGTTTGGGCAGAGACCTGTCAAATAAGAGTTCACAGCAATTAAATGGGATAACGAGAAAAGTGGCAGAAGAAAAATCTAAGGATGCTGTAGTCAGTTTGACAGAGAGGCTGAGAAGAGACCTTTTAAATTTACTAGACCCCAAAGAACTTTGCAAACCATTAAGACACACAGGAGAATCTGTTCAAACCGGAACAAATGTTATGGATACCAGTGCACTGTTTCATAGTCCAGAAGGTGCCATTTCAAAACAAATGCACCAGGTGACAGAAAGCTTTCTAATCCAGGCTGGCTTATGTCATAGACAACAGACAGATAAAACCAGTCATTGGGAAAGGAAATGGACTAGTGGCCTGTCTGACAAAAATCAGCTGCCAAGTGTCTCACCCAGGGTAAGTAAAGCATGTTATAATTTAACATAAAGAGCTTTTCTAGCAACTTGAATGTACTTTATTCCTATTTGTTGCAAAATAATGCAAAATATAAATTACTTTAAAAGATACTGTTCAAACCCTTGTGAATGACAGCTACTGCTGTGAAGGAAATCTGGCTTTAAAAAAAGTCCAGATAAACCAGAAGCTGTCCTAATTATAGAGAGAGAGGAGAGAGAGAGAGAGAGAAAGAGAGAGAGAGAGAATAGTAAAAGGCAGTAATGGACAGCTGGATAGAGAAATCTGATATTTAATCTATTGCATGTGTCTTATCAAAGCAATGTCTCTCTCTGCTTAGAAAGCTTCTCAATTGAGTGTTGTATGTGGAGAATATACCTTAATATATGAGCATAATTTGAAAAGAAAGTGTCAAGTTCTCATCTCAGCTATACTGATGTAAATCTAAATTAGCTCCCCAGAAGTCATTTGAGAGTCAATCTGTATTTACCCTGGTGTACCTAAGATGACAATTTGATCCAAAGGGTTTATGTTATAAAGAGGGACAATTTTGATTGTTTTCTTAATAAAAGAATTAAGATTTAATAAATAATAAAAGATTTAAATATTCTAGGAAAAAAGTGATTTATTTCTCTTTGTGAAAAGGGTATTACACCAATTCTTCTCCTCATGCTGCTGTACGACATGGGCCAGAAACTCAGTGTAAATCAGCATAGATCTATTGATTTATATGGTGGGACACCAATTTTCACCAGCTGAAGATTTGGCCCATACTTTTTATTTCATGTAGTAAAGACCTAAGGAAAACATTAAAATGTAACAGATCGGGCAGATTTTATTCCTTTATCATTTGCTTAGGGAAAGGATTTTAAAATGGGTGGCAAAGCTCACAGGAAATCTTATTTATGAAAAACGCATATTTGTAAATGATAAAAATGTACCATACCTGTGGATACAAAATTGTGCCTTCTATTGACCTCAATGGGAGCTGCATGAGTTTACATTAAAATCTAATGCACTGATAATAGGCTTTTGAAAATAAAAACAACATAAATAAAGCTAGGAGTAATTTCTTGAAGTGATGCAACATTGTGCATCTTGAAGATAGGTAGAAAAAATGGAAAACTCTCTTTAGGTGGATTATTCTTCACCCTCTCCTTCTGGGTGAGACTGAGCATGAGGGGCAAGTAGTAGTACCCATCGGTGTTAGCCAATCATTGAAATGTGGGTGGCATTCAAGTGTTCCATTATTTGTATATTTGGACCTCAGGATACAACTCCTGACTACCTAAACATCCACACTTTCCCTCTCCTTCTTTCTCTTTTCTCTTCCCCTAGAACTACCTGCTATAACTGCCATGAGACTTCTTCCCTTGCTTTTGCCAGGCACCTTCTGGTATCTCACTCAGACACCCCCTTAGCATTTGATTTAAATCTACCCATTTTCCATTATATTTTGGCATGCATGTACATGCCCTCCCCACTTCACTCCCCCCCTCCCCGCACGCGCACACACACTTACGCATGGAGTATTTTTAAGCTGAACTTACTTTTCTTCTCCTATTTCTTTATAGCAAAAAAGGTCCACATTTCAAAGTGATAGTTAACTTTGAGTTCAGTCATGGGATTTTTTTTAAACAATCAAAAATGGTCAAATTATTTCACATGGAAAACCAGCTATAGCGCACATCTTGCCATCTGTATGCCTGGTTTTCCTTTGTTACACATTGTATATTAAAGGTGTAGTAACATTTTAACAGTGAATCGCACTCTTGTGATGTAAAACACCCCCCATTAAGGTTAACCTACTAAGAATTGTAATGGCATTAGGCACAGGAATGGTTGGCTGAGACATTAAACCCAAGCCCTGACGGTCTGTAGTCATTAAGATCCCATGACACTTTTCTGAAAAGCAGGTTGTTAAGCTGAATAGCGTGGCCAGATTCCAAATTGGCTAGTTATATTCTGGCTACTTGCACTTGTGTGATGGGTGGGTGTGTTTCAAGACTTTAGTGCATTTCGTACAACATAAATAATCTAAAAATTAAACAAAAATATACAGATATTAGAAATGAGAATTAACCAAAGCCCTAGATTCAAATACCCTCCAACTGGGGTAACGGTTGGATCCAGATACAAAATTACAGCGGACTGCCATTTTATTCATCAGCCAAATTGAAGCCTCACACCTGATACTACCAACTGCAACTTCAGGAAAGTTTGGATTGAGGCTTTGCCCTGTGACCCATCTCTACAAAGTAGATTATGAGCCATAAACCTTCCCATAGTCTGTCAATGTTACATAAGAAAAGAGAGTAAGAATCAACCTTTTACTCTATACCCACAGATCCAGACTGAGGGAAAATGGCTTCCTGGGAGAACTTTCTTTGGTACCCTTTAAATACTCGTCCCCAAGCAGTGGGTAGCTGCTCAGCAGGCAGAGCAGCAGTGATCTGCAGGTGTCATGCAGCTGGCAGGATGGAGAGGGGATGTGTATGAGTGCCTGGCTCCTGCCCCCAGCCGCCATTATACCCTCCCTCAGCCTCCCAGGTGGGCACAGCCCTTGTGCAGCCTCTTCGCACCTCCCCTGATCACAGTGACTTGGTGGTCGGCCATGTTGCCACCCATAAGGCTGGCCCTATAGAGACAGCCTAGTCTACTTAGAGCTACATTATGGTATTAGCCTCAGATCTGCATTTAAGGAAGAGAAAAACTGATTGGGCACAGTAAGAGCACCGTGAGGCACTCTCCAGTTGAGCTGGTGAGAAAGTAATTTGCTATCCCCTTTCAAAGGGTGAAGTGTATTCCCCACTGTGCAGTAGGTCAGTTCTCCTGGCAGGATCATAGTGGCAGAACAACCATGGCTCCACCCATTGTCTTCCTTTTCTAGTCCCCTTTGTGGAGCACCTCAGTAGCAGCCCCTGTTCAGGCGCTGGTATTCTGCATGGACCTTGCTTTCATGAGCTGCGCCAGGTGACGGCTCCTTATTCCCTCCCCCAAAGCCTCACGGCCTCACAATCTCGCCCTACATGAAATCTTGTATTTATTTAATGCACATTGATTAATAACAGACAATCAAAGCCAGGCAGGCCAGCAGCATGACATTACGTACAGTACTGAAAACTGGGGCACTTCAACTTCACAATATACTTGCATTCAAGGGGAAGCAGCTGTTGTGTGCCCAGTCAACACCCCCACGTGAAGTAATGTTGGCATCAGCCCTAAATTACAGCACCTGTCTCTGGAGCCTGCCAAATGTCAGCAGAGTTAGTGAAGTGCTGTTGCAAGTTCACAGGGTTTGGGGGGCATAAGCACTACATTTACCTTTTCATAGTTCCACAGAGGTTAAGAACAGAGGGGACCGCTAGATCATCTAGTCTGATCTCTTGTAAATCTCAGGTCTTGAATTTTCACCCAGATACTCCTATAGCGAGCCCAAAGACTTTAGTTAGACTAAAGCATTTTAGTCCTCAGCAAATTAAACTGTGTGCCACAGTGAAAGAACAGGAGAGACCAAGGCGCAGAGGCGATGTATGGGGAGGGAGCACATGGGGTTATGTGCCCCCCACAGATTTCTGCTAAGGTTCAAACCAGAGCCTTTAAATTGTGACCCTCCCCCCCCCCCCACATCAACAGTTGTGTCACCTCTGCCTGGCAGAGCCTTTGATCCTGGGGGGTCTGAGGGCAGCGTGGATGGTCTCTGAGGCTGGCTCACGGGGTATGTCTTCCTTGAGCAGCGATCAGCCTGCTCTGCTCCAGCAACATCTCTTCGAGGGTCTCAAAATGGTTGACAAGCCGCAGTCACTGCTGGGAGTGAGGGTTGGAATCCCCCGTTATACAGAAGGGAAGGCCTTGCATTTAACCTCACACAGCCGTGCGGGCGTGCAGGGGCTGCATCTGAAGTCCTGAGAACTGGGCCCAACTGCCCTGTCCAGCTTACAGACTCTATCACACAGCCAGGTATAGAGTCTGGGGCGGGAGGGAAGGGGAGGGACGGCGGGATCCTGCAGCCAAAAGCTGGACGGGACCAGGAGCTGGTGGCCAAAGGTGGGGCTGGCTGGGAGGCCAGGAGCTGGCTCTGAGCTGGGAGGTGATAGGAAGCTGCTCCGCATTGCACCGAAGGCGGCGCAGCGAGTGACAGTGAGGCCGTGCTGCAGCTCACGAGGCTGTGTGGCGTGCTCCCCATGCGTTACCTCAGCTGCCAGGCCAAGGGCTCACACCAGAACCTTTACATTTTTCCCTTCCCCCCATCAACAGTTATGTGTCTGTCAAGATGCCATTAATGCACGATGTGGAAACTAGGTCAAATTACAAAGGATGAATATAAACAAACAACCACAAGCACGTAGGCATAAAATTAGAAAGGCCATGAGACAAAAGGAGATTGAACTATCTAGAAACACAAAGGGTAACATGAAAACATTCTAGAAATATATTAGAAGCAAGAGAAGACCAAGGACATGGTAGGCCTGTTACTCAATGTGAAGGGGGGGGGGGGGACAATAAAGAAAAGGTGGAAGGTTAGTAGTGATTGGACATCTAACGTAGTAAACTCCAGTGAAAATGAAGTAGGATCAGAGGCTAAAATAAGGAAAGAACAAGTTAAAAATTACTTAGACAAGTAAGATGTCTTCAGGTCACCAGGGCCTGATGAAATACATCCTAGAATACTCAAGGAGCTGACTAAGGAGATAGTTGAGTCATTAGTGATTATCTTTGAAAAGTAGAGGACAGGAAACGGGCAAATATAGTGCCAAGCTATAAAAAGGGGACTAAGGACAACCCGGGGAATTACAGATCAGTAAACTTAACTTCAGTACCCAGAAAGATAATAGTGCAAATCATTAAGCAATCAATTTGCAAACACTTGGAAGAAAATAAGGTGATAAGTGTCAGTCAGCATGGATTTGTCAAGAACAAATTGTGTCAAACCAACCTGACAGCTTTCTTTGACAGGGTAACAAGCCTTGTGGATGCAGGGGAAGCAGTAGATGTGGTATAACTTGGCTTTAGTAAGAGCTTTGATACTGTCTCGCATGACCTTCTCATAAACAAATAAGGGAAATAGAACCTAGATGGAGCTATGCTAAGGTGGGTACATAACTGATTGGAAAACCGCTCCCAGAGAATAAATAACAGCAGTTCACAGTCAAGCTGGAGGGGCATATCGAGCGGTGTCCCTCAGGGATCAATTCTGGGTCCAGTTCTGTTCAATATCTTTGTCAATGATATAGATAATGGCAGAGAGTACACTATAAAGTTTGCAGCTGATACCTAGTTGGGTTGAATTGCAAATGCTTTGGAGGATAGGATTAAAATTCAGAATGATCTGGACAAACTGAAGAAATAGTCCGAAGTAAATAGGATGAAATACAATAAGAACAAATGCAAAGTACTCCATTTAGGAAGGAATAATCAATTGCACACATACAAAATGGGAAATGACTGCCTAGGAAGAAGTACTGTGGAAAGGGATCTGAAGGTCACAGTGGATCACAAGCTAAATATGAGTGACTGGTGTTACACGTCTGTAAAAAAAAGCAAACATCATTCTTGGATTTATTAGTAGGAGTGTTGTAAGCAAGACCCATGAAGTAATTCTTCCACTGTACTCTGTGCTAATATGGCCTCAACTAAAGGATAGTGTTCTGTTCTGGGGGGCCCATTTCAAGAAAGATGTGGATAAATTGGAGAATGTCCAGAGGAGAGCAACACAAATAATTAAAGATCTAAATAACATGACCTATGAAGAAAGATTGAAAAAAATATGTAGATTTTCAAGTACATAAAAAGTTTGTTACAAGGAGGAGGGAGAAAAATTGTTCTCATTAACCTCTGAAGACAGGACAAGAAACAATGGACTTAAATTGCAACAAGGGAGGTTTAGGTTGGACATTAGGAAAAACTTCTTAATTGTCTGGATGGTTAAGCATTGGAATAAATTGCCTAGGGAGTCTGTGAAATCTCCATCATTGGTGGTTTTAAAGAGCAGGTTAGACAATCACCTGTCAAGGATGGTCTAGAAGCCATAGGTGTTCCGTCTCCTTCTGTGGCCAATCTCTGACACTTCACAGTAAGGTGTGGGGGGGGGGAGGACATAGATATCTGACCAATTGTGCACTGAGGAGGGAAGTTCCTTCCTGATCCTGACAGTCCCCTGGCTGAAGTCCTGAAGCATGAGATTTGATTATAACCATTATCTTAATGCAAAGCTGCAGGTGTTATGAGTATGCTGAAGGCAATGCAGTTGAGCCCATTTTCCCCAGGCCTAGGAAGGAAGGGGATTCAAATACACAGGCTACAAGGCTAGAAGGGAGTACCACAGCCATTCAGCCCGATTTCGGCTCGCCTCACACTAAACACACAGACCATAAAATTTCTCCCAGAAGCTGGATTTAACCATATCTCTTGGAAAGATATCTAACCTCATTTTATAGACTCCAAGCAAGGGTGAGTCCATCACCTCCCTGGCACTCTGTTCCCATGTTTAATCACCTGCCACAGCTTGCTGACAAAATTATATCTTATTTCAAGGCTGAAATGATCTAACCTCACCTTCCAGCCATGGATCTTGTTGTTTTTGTCAGCAAGGTTGAACCCGTGCCCCACTATCAGATATCTTTTCCACATGTGATCAAATCACCGCTCAATCTTCTCTCCAGTGAGCTGAATAAACTGACCCCAGAGGCCTCACATTACAAGACTTGGTCCAGGGGCTGGGAAACATTTTTGTGGGCCCCTCTTTGAAATCTCTCCAATATTTCTACATCCTTCTTGAAGTGTGGACACCAGAACTGGACACAGTATTCTATTAGTAGTCTTACCAATGCTATGCACAGAGGTAAGATCGCTTCCCTGCTTCTACTTAGTCTCTTTTCGCATTAAACATTCCATGGAAAATGAATGTGTATCTTTGAAACATTTTCCATATTGGTAGGATCCACAATTCATATCAGCTGAGGGTATTGCATTTCACAAGGACTACAGTATTCATTATTAGACCTGGTCAGAGATTTTCCAACAACACTAAATTTTTTCAGAAATCCCAGTTTGCTGGACCCAAATGTTTCACCATATGTATTGCAGATTCATCAAAACTTGTTTCAAAGACATTCAGGTTTCTATTGGAAACCTGCTGGTATTCCGGATCAGGGTCCACAGCAGAAAGCCTGCCAACCCCCAGAGTCCTAGCTATAGCTGGATCTCTCAGGGCAACTAGACTCGCCGCTCCATGGCAGGCAGCCTACCAGGCCCAAGGAGTCCAGCTGGAGTCAGGTCTCTCAGAACTGGTAGGATCCCTGCTCTAGGGCAGAGTCACCATATGGAAAGCCCCAGGGACAAGGACCCAAATGCTTCCAGGGGCTGCAGCTCCGGGGCAGATCGGCCAACTGAACTTCCCCAGAGCTGGGAACCCTGATGCTTCCAGGCCCCTGAACAAAAAATTATTTGCTCAGCTCTGTTCATTACTCCACTGGAACTAGGATCTTATCGTTATCCTTATACCTCCAATGATACTTGCATTGACCGCCTTCACTTGAATTTACATCCTTTCTACTTGTCAAAACAAAATGAAATGTGGGGCTGAAACAAATAAAATAATTGGGATAGCTGATTGAAAAAATGTTACTTTGAGTAGCACCTCTCCAACTCCTGCATGCATCCGACGAAGTGGGTATTAGCCCACGAAAGCTTATGCTTCAATACTTTTGTTAGTCTTTAAGGTGCCACAGGACTCTTTGTCACTTCTGCAATTCCAGACTAATACGGCTACCTCTCTGATTCTCTAACCCTGCCTCTCAGCCACCAAGGTTTTGCAGGATAGTCTGTACGTGACTGCAGCCTAGATTCCCACTGTGCTGCCACATTGTCAGAGTTGCTCTGCATCTTCAGATCAGTGATCTACACCAGTGGTCCCCAACCCCCGGGCCGCGGACCGGTACCGGGCCGTGGATCGATCGCTACCGGGCCGCGGACGCGTTCCCGGAAGTGTCCGCCGAAAAGCCGCAGTTTCACTTTTTGGAGTGAATTCGGCGGCTTTTCGGCGGACATACAGCCGGTCCGCGGCGGCGAAGAAAAAAGAAATCCGGTCCGTGCCGCAAAAAAGGTTGGGGACCACTGATCTACACCATGCTCTGTGGCAAATACAGAAGTGTATCGATCAAAGGCAGTGGAATGGACCCAGGACTAGAGCTGGCTGACACTCAGGATTTCAAGTTTATAGAAAATGTCAGTATTTTTAAATTTGGTTTTTTCCAGATCACAATGAAACCAAGTATTTCAAAATTTCTTGTGAACCAAAAATTCAAAAAAAAAATCAATTTTTTTTCCAGAAACACCAGTACATGGTAGTTCCAAACTGAGATTTGCTAACTGGGACAGACAGCTGCTGTGTTAAATTGACAAGCTCTGGGATTTAGGGAAAATTTGTCAAACCTGACTTGCTTTCACAAGAAATTTCAGGTTTGACAAACCAGCATTTTTTGATGAAACGGTGTTTAATCTAACCAACTCTACCCAGCACATGACAATCAGTATAGGCAGTGCTCTAACACTGGGCAAAGAAAAAGTGTGAAGGGGAGAAACTGGCAGAAGGTAGGTGTGGGAAAAGGTGGAGGAAGAAGAGGTTGAGTGATGCAGGAAAGGGGAATAAGAGAGGCCATTTAATGCCAGTCAAGATGGGACAGCTGTGCATTCCGAATTAAATTGAGAACAGCAGATGATTTCACACAGACCAACAAACAGCTGTCAGATGGAAACAAGTTTAATTACTATTTTTGAAGATAAAATGAGTGACAATCTTAGTTCAAAAACGGTAATGAGGGAGAATTACTATGCATAGCCAATATGCCATTTTCAGTCATTTTATAATTATTTTATTTTTGATTCAAATTTTCTTAAAATGTGTCTGTGCCTTTTGTCCTCACCTGAGCAAATAGTCATTGGTGGGTGTGACGTTTTTGGATGTGAAGTTAATCAAGCACAAGAAAACCTTCCTGTTATTTTTTTTAAAAGCGGCATGTATTTCCCACGCCCTCAATTGCTCTTTGATTAAATCTTTCTTTTAAAAAAAATTCAGAGACGAAGCCTCAGAAATATCAGCACAAAGTGGAAATGGAGGTGATGTTTTGAGTGAGATAAAATAAGGGATTAGAATGGATATACTCTTCATCTAGAGCTGTGCACACTCAGGGGGTCCGAGGCAATAGGGTTCGTGTCGCTATTTTCTTTGGTTTCAAACCATGGAGATTGATATCACCTCTTTTCCCACCCAGAACTTTCACTTTGAGATTAGGACTTCAAACAATTCAAAGTGAAACTCAGTTTAAAATGCTGAATGTTACTTTGAAACCAGATGAAACTGCAAATCTCATCTCGTTTCAGTATAAAAACTATGGGCCTGATCTCCAGCTGGTGTGAATTAGCTCAATTATTTGTCTCTTGAGCAACTTGGCCTGTGGGGCCAAAACTGAGGGGCAATGTATTGGTCAGCATTGCTCCTTCTTGCTGCTGATATGGGGCCAGTTCCTCCACCAGGGTTCTCACCCGGGGACCAGCTGGCCCTAGTCCCACTTCCAACAACTCATGTCTTCTCTCAGAGATGAGGAATGACTCTGTATCTGGGCCGGCCAGATGGGAAAGTGGGGGCTGAGCGTAGCATGGACTCAGCATACAAGACCCTGGAGGCCACAGCAACGATGGCTCCTTAGTGACTAACCATGTGTCAGAAATTTGGGGGAGTGCTCCTGGGTGGCACTGAACAAAGTTGGGAGAGAGGAAGGGTCACCAAACTCTGGCAATGGATATTTTCTCTTTACTCAGAATTTCCATTGCTAGAGAAAGGCATAGATCAAAACTCAGATCCAAGCACCCCTAAGCGTTGAGGAGGGTCTGATCCGGATGCAGATGTTATTGTATTTATTATTTGCATTCTACTAACAGCCACAATGTGGATGATACAGTCTGTGTCCTAATGAGCTAATAATCAAAGTCCTGATCGAGACTAATAGAGAAGTTACATTGATTGTTCCCTCTGCAATCCTTTGAACAGCACTTTGTATTCACACACAAAAGTGATTCAGTCAGTTGGGGGGGAAGCGGCCATCTGTGTAACTTAACCCAGAATTTTACATGGATAAGAACCCACATTGCCTTGACTAGAGAATGCTCAAGCCATGGTGTGCTAACCTTGATAGCTGTCGAAACTAACAGTTCTTCCAGCTAACGAATGCCCTTAGTTCACTGCTGTGACTCCCCGCTCTGCTGTCATCCTTCCATTTCTCCCTTCCCAGAAAGGTTCCCCTAGCCACTGTACCTTCCCCTTACCCTAATTCCTCAGCCAGCTTCTGCTCCATGGCTCCTCAGCCAGGAGATGCCTAGTCAACTGCAATTGATATGTCTGCCTCCCATCCCACTGGCTATTCCCCGCTCATCCCTGTAGGAATGCTCTTGCTCTGATAGCTGTACTCCTTCTCAGAGAAAGCCCAGTACATTTTGGGGGGAGTAAGAAACTCATCTGAGCAACTTCTTTGTCCCTTCCAAACCCTCAGAAGTTCTCACACTGGAGCAAAATGGGAGCTGGCTCCATGTGGTTTTGTGGGAGAGGCTGGGGGCAGGAGTGGGCATGAGCTGTTATCTTCAGTATCATCTGCTGCTAATCACATGGATTTCCATGCGGAAATTCATAAGGAGTTAGTTCTGCTTGCTGCTTCCCTGTTGGTCAATTTTCCTTCTTCAACCCAATTCATACCAACTTACTGGAATGTAACATACACCATTATTTACAGCACTCCCTGAATTTGGGCCATAGTGTAGTAAGATAGTTTATATTTGGATATTACATGTAATGGTTTAAGATACTCTCAGAAAATAGCATGGTGACTGATGTGCTAGGAAGTCAGGTAACAGTGAACACATGTACCAGGTGACTCAGGGGCACTGCAAGCTGTTTGCAACACATGCCACTATTTCCACTGGCAAATACCTGATCTAAAATGTGGTTGCACCCAGCAGGTATGGCAGCTTTGGGCAAACACCACAAAGGTAGCTAAGGGAATCATAGTTTATGGGGGAAAGGATGCATTTTTGGTTTCCTTCATTTGTTTGAAAGACCAAACTAGGCAGCACCACTCATGATACAGAGGTGAAAAAGGAACACCTCTGTGATAGAATGTTCCAAATTGATACTACTTTACATCACTACAGCACATTTCATCTGAGAGAGTCAGAGCACTTTGCCAACAGTAATTAGTCCTTCCAACACTCCTATGAGGTAGATAAGTAAATACTATTACACTCATTTTACAGATGGGGAAAATGAGGCATGGGAAGGTTAAGTTACTTGCCCAAATTCACATTGTAAATGAATGGTAACGTAGCTATTGGAAACATAAGTCATGGCTCCAAGTCATCTACATCAACCATTGGACCACTCACACAAGCCCAGAAAATTGCAAATGCCTTTTATAATGTTTTAGACTACATAAAGCCATGTGTGAATACATCCAATCTGAAGGATAAGCCTTTTCTGGATGACTGACATAGCTACATGTTCTTTGAAGCAGCTCTAGTTATTGGTACAGGTTTCTCACATTACTCCCTTACTATAATGGGCTAGAAGGAGCAAGTGGAGCAAGTGCTTTGGCCTTTTTCATAGATCAGTCTCTAAGATTAACTAAGTGTTCTCAACAGCTTGTTCTAAGTGATGGAAAAAGTCATGCCGCAAACATGTCAGGTCAAAGGGCAAGTGGCAAGAGTGGAAAAAGGTGTAACAGGATAGATTGTTTTTCCTCAAGGTCCTACAAATGTTGCTCACTTCTGCTCAGCTCTGTCTGATCAGTTCAGCATAATAAGAGATTTGGGATGAGTTCTCTAGAGACAGCATTGCCAAGCAGAAAGACTGCATGGCATAACAAAGAGTTCATTTTAAACACTATGGCCAACACTTTCAAAAGCCAGGCATTTACTGCAATTTTAAAAACAATAAAGCCAACTGTTAAATTGTAAAATGACCACCTGGGACCCTACACTGCCACTTTTCCCTGTGCCGTGCAGAAAAGAACTGCGGCAGAAAGTTACAACAAAAAGGACCCATGAGGCCGATGTCAAAGAATAAACAACTGAGTATGATGCTATGTAAAGAAGGAAATACACAGGTAGGGCACTCAAGGAACCTTAGCTGCCCTAAAGTGAAACCAACAGGGTTGGAAGGTAAAGGTGGGAGGGGAAAATAACTTTATACCACAAACATCATGCATAACTGTATGGTTATTTGTGTGGAGTCAGGGAAGCATTAAGGTTTGGGTGCCTTTACAGTGCAATCCCATAAATTAAAATTTCAGAATTTCTTGTAAGTTTCACCTGAGCTCTGACTTTCCTGGGTTTATATGGGGGATATACTGATATGGGGGATAATTATAACATCCCTGTAATTTCCCTCTCCCCACCCCCATCCCCGAATTACTTATATGTACGGTGACGGGTTCGGTCACAGAAACCCCCTTGGGAACTGACACCTGATGTGCTGAGACTACCTCTGAGCCCATTTTCCCCGCCTGCTTGGGACTTGAGAACCCTGCCTTGTTGAGCTGGGCATGCTAGCCTGCTGCAACATAGACCCAGGTCTGAACCACATCCCCCAAAGCTGAAGGCTTTAACTGAAAACCATTTAGCAGGTATTCCTGTCTCCAGCACCCAGATACCCAGTTCCCATTGGGATCCAAATCCCCAAATAAATCCATTTTACTCTCTATAAAGTTTATACAGGGTAAACTCATAAATTGTCCGCCCTCTATAACACAGTTAGAGAGCTATGCACAGCTGCTTGCTCCCTGTAGCGGGGTGCTCCCCGCTCCCAGCTGGCCAGAGCTGGGATAGCCCTGGAAGCAGAGGGAGACGGGCTAGCTGTGGGGAGGCGGTGAGCAAGGTACCTGGACTGGGGCAGGGTTGGGGCTAGGCACTGGGAGCTAGGGAGCTCTAGCCTGAGAGCTCCAGACTGCAAGACCCGATAGGGGGCCTGACCCAGGGGTACTAGTCAGTCTCCCTGAGCCATAAACAGGGTACCTGGACTGGGACAGGGCAAGGGCAAGGCAACTGGGAGCCAGGGGAGCTGCAAAGCTCTAGTGAGAGGGCCCCAGGCTGCTGAGCCTAGCGAAGGCCCATCCCACAGGGTACTGGGGCTGCAAGGGGGCAGCCCTGGGCTTGGTAGGAGCAGCTGGCCAAACCCTTCTTGCTTGTGATGAGCAGCCTGGTACTGCAGTCCGCCTCAGTGCGTGGAGGCAACTAGTGACTAGCAGAGGGAAAGCCTGAGGCAAGGTAGGGATAGTGGGTGCAGGGTTCCCCAGGGAGGGGAGACCCTAAGACTCGGGGGGTTCTGCAAGGGTGCAGCACCCTCAGTTCGTGGGCACCGGGGTCTGGGAGGGACACGGGGCCAGAGCAGGAGCGGTCATCAGCCGGCAGAGGGCGCTCCAGATGCTGCAAAGAGCTAATTCCCGAGGCGACCAGCGGGAGGCGCCGCCGGGGTGAGTGACCGCTCTGCTACACTCCCCCGTGTATTAGTCACTAACTCTTGGTTCAATAATACGCAAAAAGTAAGTTTTAAGTGGTTCCAAGTAATAACAGACAGAACAAAGTAAGTTATCAAGCAAAATAAAACACAAACATGCAAGTCTAAGCCTGCTAAATTAAGAAACTGATTATAGATAAATCTCACCCTCAGAGATGTTCCAATAAGCTTCTTTCACAGACTAGACTCCTTTCTAGTCTGGGTCCAATCCTTTCCCCTGGTACAGTCCTTGTTCCAGCTTAGATGGTAGCTAGGGGATTTCTCATGACTGCCTCCCCTTTGTTCTGTGGTTTTCCAGGTACCTTCCTCTCTTGCTTATGTGTACTCAGGATTACTTTCCCCCCAATTGTATAAGCTTGTATTTTTTGCAAGTTGAGTCTCTTTGATTCCCTTGTATTATTTCTCTGGCCTCAAAGAGGTTACCAATATAGTATCCATTGTCATTTTCATAAATGTGCTGCCTACTCTTTCCAGATCAGTGATGAAGTTAAATAAGACCAGAGCCTTGCAACAGCCTACTTGTCACCTCCTCTTACTTGATATATTGAAGAAAACCCTTAATGGTCAGGTATCCATATCCTAAAAACACTAGATTTGGCACTAATTTTGTTCTATTCAGTATAGGGTTCTTATACTGCCCTCATTACCATGGTGCTTCAGCTCCTTTGTGCATCCTCATGTGGATTCTCATTAGAGAGACTAAACATTGATGGACATGGGTAATTAAACTAGACTACCCTCCAGCCCCATAGAGGTAATCCCTCAACATTGCTGCTTCCCCTGATTTGCGAATAGAGGACTTTCGAGCCCAAAGGTGTTAATCAAGCATCTTTCAGAAGCACGAAAATTCTCTATTTAAAGAGAAAACACTCGTCATGCTGCAACCGAGTGACATTTATTTTTATAAAACATGTAATTGAAGCCTCCTCTTGGGCAATTCTAATGTATGCACAAGCCCGTCAGCATCATTCTTCATGTGTTATTAATCATCCCTGCTTTTGACGCTGCATTCATTCCGCATAGACATACACACTAATACCTGCCACAGCACAGCCCATCTACAACAGTTTTCCTGTGCTAGGAACAACTGCATCCTCAAATATGGGTTTTTTTGTGATTGTTTATTTCCACACCAAGAAATGGACTACATGCGTATTTGCAATCGCATGTATATTTATTATTATTTAACGGCAGTTAGTAAAAAAGATGCCATTGCCCTGTTTGACAGAATCAGCATACAACAAAGTAATCAAGCTGAAGCCCTGATCGAACCAGAACTACAAGGTCTGACACAAAAGGAAACACCATAGACTGAGGCAAGCGACTTATTAAAATAAAGGAATCCATTCCCCATGAATACCGCCCACAAACAAACATGGGGCAGAAACATAGGAGGGGTCCAAAAACCACCTACCAATATAAATGGGATTTGTATCTTGCCAGAAAGCCGGGAGGAGCCCCATAACCATAATTAAAGATTTTGATCAAGAAAGCTCTGTTCCGGGTCTAATCCTGGTTTATATAGCCAGTGAGAGTAGAGACAGCACTCAGGGCTTGGCTACAGTGACATTTTATAGCACTCTAATTTGCTGGCTCAGGGTTGTGAAAAATCACCCCCCTGAGCACAGCAAGTCTGAGCACTTTAAAGTGCTAGTGTGAATAGGCTCAGAGCACTGGGAGACGTGTTTCCGGTGCTCGGAGCTAATCCCCTCATGGAGGTGGATTGCCAAGAGCTCTAGAAGAGCTCCCTCCCAGCACTTGTGTGCAACCACACTCGCACAAAAGCGCTGCTGCGGGAGCGTTCCTGCAGAAGCACTTCAAAATTTTCAAGTGTAGCCAAGCCCGCTACACTTGATACCACAGTATGATACGGTAAAAGAGCCAGAATAGAATGTTCCTCTGTGATGGCCACCATCTTGGCTGACACAATGAGAACTGAAGCATGGAGCTCCAGAGCTAAAACCATCAGTTGCTTGATCTGAAGAACCAAACATCTCTTACAGGAGCTGTAATAAACTCATATCTGCTGGAAAACAGACACAGAAGAGGACCTAAAACATACACTTATCAGTGGGTTACACTCCCACAGGTTACAGACCTAGATTATGGTGGCCTGCATCTACAAATATACAATTTTTGCTATGGGGTAATAGTGAATGAGGAAGGATTATATTAGACAGAAACTGGCTACCTTCCTTACCAAGCCCTTACATCTTATTACCTTGCCCACTTTGTCTCTCTCATATCCTGGGACCAACACGGCTACAGCAACGCTACAAACTTTAAATCTTTGGCATTTTCAAAGGCGTAAGACTTTTGCAAAGAAAGGGTAATTTGGGTGAGGGGGGAGAGGATGCTAGCGGGACTCCAGTGAATCGTGCTTTCATTCTTTGCGCTTGTCAAAACAAAGATTTCATTTGTGAATTTTATCTTGTTCCTCTAATACAGTGTGTGATTTCTTTTTCACGTTGCATGGAGCGGGGCCTAGGGCAGAGGTCCCCAAACTATGGGGCGTGTCCGCCTAAGGGGGTGTGGAGGAATGTCTGGGGTGGACATGGTGGGATCCAGGCCAACCTCCATAGGGGGTGGGGAGGGAGTGCCACCCAGACCCTCCTTACCCCCAGCACTGCTCCAGTGCTGCCCCCAGCCATGTTCCTTGGCTCCCCACTTCACGCCTGGCCACATCCCCATCCCCAGCGCAGCTCCATTCCAGGCCCTGCACCAGTCCCCAGCCTTGGCTGCTGTCCACAGCTCCATTCCCAGCCCAGGGCCGAGACTGGGGGGGCGGGGCCAGGAACAGAGCCATACCTGGCCGCATGCCCAGCTACTGGCCCTCACCACAGCCCATCTACAGCTCCACTCCTGTCCCAGTCTCGGCCCCAGGCCACAGCCCCACTGCTGGCCCCAGACCCACCCCCAGCAGCGG
Organism: Sternotherus odoratus; assembly: GCA_032164245.1. Lineage (NCBI taxonomy): Eukaryota > Metazoa > Chordata > Testudines > Kinosternidae > Sternotherus > Sternotherus odoratus. The sequence goes on from JAVMKO010000007.1 coordinate 89,281,373, forward strand.
CCTCAGACCCTTTATCCCTGTCTGTGTCCACCCTCCCTGGAGCTGCAGCTCCCCACTCTGGGGAGGGGGAGGGGGGGCGCAGACAAGGGCAAGGGGAGCACAACCCTCAGAAGGTTGGTGAACATTGGCCTAGGGCATATTGTGCTGGTTAGTTCAGCTGCTGGGCATGAACGAGTGTATAGTCTAGACTTCCCTCTCCTCCTGACTTGTCCTGAGGAAAGGAACACTCACATTTCTTCTGCAGTGCACAAAGTCATTTCTGGTCAGAGTTCTCAGACATCTTGCTTTCTTTGCTGGACTTTGGAGCCCTGCATGACAATGAGTGTTGCATACTGAGCAGGCTCCACAATGTCTCTGGTAAAACAACCTGCGGTGTCAGCCTCCATACTGCCTATCAGGTGGCAGAGCGCGCTGTCTCGAAGACATAGTTAGAAGAAGACAAATATGCACCAGCTGCCTCTGAAAGCTGGAGATAGTTAGTATTCTCGCTCTGTCCTATCCAGATTTTGTTTGATCTCAGTTAGTGCCTGTGTCTGTGGTGCACAGACAGGCAGACTGTTTTGGATACATTTTAAAACCTCTTTTTATGAACACTGAGTTCAGCTGTGAATAAAACTCCTGCTATTCAGTGTGTTACCATTCATTTTCTTTTGGATAGATCTGGCATCTGGCTCTATGCCTATGGTAACAAAGCACTGCGCCCTATTGTAATTTCACAAATTATCACTGAGACAAAACAATGAGTGCAGTTGCTTTAGGAAAGGGAATGAATAAACATGGCCATGATTCAAATGACTGCAGTAGAACGTCAGAATTACAAACACCCGAGTAACAGACTGACTGGTCAACCACACACCCCATTCGGAACCGGAAATACACAATCAGGCAGCAGAAACAACAACAAAAAAAGCAAATACAGCAGAGTACCGTGTTAAACCTAAACTACTAAAAAAAATAAAGGGAGAGTTTTTTTAAAAAAAAGATTTGACAAGGTAAGAAAGCTGTTTCTGTGCTTGTTTCATTTAAATTAAGATGGCTAAAAGCAGCATTTTTCTTCTGCATAGTAAAGTTTCAAAGCTGTATTAAGTCAAGGTTCAGTTGTAAACTTTTGAGAGAACAGCAGCAACATTTTGTTTAGAGTCAGGAACATTTCAGAGTTATGAACAACCTCCATTCATAACTCTGAGGTTCTACTGTATTTGGAAAACTCATAGGAAACAGGAATACTGTATGAGATGGGGAAGCATTGTCATGTTTAGAAGGGTGGCAGAGAATTATCCTTAGACAAGTCCCATCCAGTTCTCAGGTGTTCTGAGATGCAACATAGGGTGAGCAGTGGCGTATTATCACCTAGGCTGACAAGGCCTACGCCTAGGGTGGCAAATTTGCAGGGGCGGCAAATTTATAACAACAGCATTTTTGTAATCGCAGCATCAGTGACGCCGCAATTCTACCAATCATAGCACATATTGAAACCACCAGTGACGGCGCGATGCCATTTAGTAAACATACTCGCGAGAATCCTAAATGTTAATAATAGTATATTTGATATACACCGGACCCCCGGTTGAATGTGGGGTTTTGCATTCATGTGTGGTCCTGCGCTATAAGTCAAATCGCACTATACAGACGTACATTCAAGCGAGGGTCTGCTGTACTTATAATTTTATTTATAATAAAACTTGTAAATGTTCAATTATTTTAATGATATTTAGATTCATTTTAGTTCAAACAAATTTGTAAAAAAACTAAAACAAGTTCATAGGGGCTGGGGGCGGCAATTATTTCAGGGCCTAGAGATGGGAAAATCATTAATCCGCCACTGAGGGTGAGGTAAATCTAGAGCCAGAGCATGTGAGAATTGACATGGTAGCGGTGTGTGTAATTGAGAAACAGATAGCCACCATGCAGCAGATCTTCCACAATTATGGCACGGAGGGTTGAATGTACAACCAGTGGAGGAAGTCAGTGCGGAACGGATGGACTTGCTGGTTCAAGAGGGACACCCCTTAGAAAGGACATGCAGGAGTACCCATAAGTGTAGAGGCTATCTGGAATAAGTATCCCAGCCCAGGTTATAAAATATTTTTCCAGCAGAACCTCCCAAACCTTTTGCCCACTAATAGTGCTGATGCCAGCGTTCTTTGAGACATTCTTTAAATCATTACTATGGCAGAAGAATTCCATCCAGTATAAATTACCTACTCTATGATATTGAGTATATTATATTCTATCTTAATTGGTGTAGGGATTAAGGGCAGCACTGTAGCCAAGGGTAAAAGATATCAGACATAATTAGGATATAGACATGAAATATACTGTGGCAGGGTGGGCCTGACCCAGCCTGCCGCCCCTTTAAGAGGGAGAAAAACCCTCTGCAAATCCCCTTGCAGAGATGCCTAATCAGCCACCTGGGCTGCAGAGTAATCAGCCTTATGGGTTGCACCTGGCAGCCTCCCCAGGGGGAATAAAAGCCTACCAGGAAGGAAGCCCACGGTGGTGGTGTGGTGGAGTGAGTTAGAGAGAAAGAAGGAGACAGAGAAGGTACAGGCAACGGAGTAAGAACTGAGCAAAGTAGCTGAGCTAACTATTCCTGAGGCCAGCCTAGTGAGGGCTGGGGCTGAGCTAACCTGAAGCCTGTAACGCTGTATAGTAGGTGGTGGGTTTGCACTAAGCTGCACTGTATAAATAAAGAGCACTGTTGGGAGCCACAGAAGAGTCTCCTGCCTGTCTCTGACGAGGGGGCGAGAAGGCGATCTGTTACAATACATATTAATTAACGTTTTAACATAAACCTACAGCACACTCTGCTTCTTCTCTGGGAAGAATACCCCAACCAATGGAAGCATGTGGAGGAAACCTACCATGCCTCAGATAATCATCTTACTGCTTATGTGTGTGTGGAGAAGGGAATTGGTGTCTACAAACACCATCCCACCAGCACCTCTTCCTGGGACTACTAAGCGTGTATATATTGAAACAGGAAATAAAACAAGCAGTCTTCCCTCCACTACCTTTCTCCTTGACAATAAAGGATACATGGAGAAAGAGGATCCATTCCATAGCCATAGTAATAATCAGTTATCAGAGCTTTGCTTCAACAATACAAAAGTCAAATAGTACTTTTTAAAGCTTGAACTAGTGCAAAACTGGATGGCTGTGGAATGGCATATTTATCCTTTCACTTCTAGTACTAAGGTTAGTAGGGACAAAATGTTATTTCTACCCGTTGGCCGTTTGGTGGCCTATATGAAATGAGTGATTCAGTTCCCAATATGCAGATGCTCAGATACTCTGGGGATGGGCATGGCATTAATACAGATATAGACAGGATTAAAAAATAATCACTATATCACCTAATTCTGATTGGCACCTGTTTGGCAGGTTCATGCAACAAACCAAGGACTTAATGAGCCCTGGATATTGACCTGTCTCTTCATCCCTAGCAATGGTGCCCTTATGTCACAGCTGAGACACATTGGTAGGACAGCCTGGGAAGTCTGCCCATGCTGGTTATGTCGTGAAGGGCTGTCGGTTTGGTAGCTCTCATGCTCTCGAAATCCCCACAGGAACTGATGAGCTTAAAGTGTTTCTTTTCTCAGGGAGCGCTCAAGGAATAGAGGATTTTTTTCTTTGTTTCTGTTCATCTTACTCCTCTATCAAGGTGCAGCTCTAGCCATTTTGCTGGCCAGAGCAGAAAATGTTTTCAATGCCCCCACCAAGGGCCCAGCAAGAAAAAAAAACTTGCAGCCAGCCAATCACAGCAGAGCAAAAACAGCTGGCCAATCACAACAGAGAAAAACAAAAATCAACCAGCAATACAGCTGGAAATGACTACTCTGCTAACCCATGCTTACAACCAGCCCTGCCCCTACCTCCTCTAATCTGAAAGTAAGAATATGCACATGCTTTCTCTTACTTTCATTTAACTGTTTCTGTCTGGTCTTGGTCCAGACAGGGTTTTGTCAATAATATGGCAAAGGTAGATGCTTGTTTACATGCCTATGGTCTTGAAATTACATAATCTGAGCCCGGTCTAAAGGAGACACCTAGGCTGCTTTGTGAGTGGTTGAATCCATCTCCCTTTGTGTAATTATTATCTCATAGACTTGTCTATTTGCCAGGATTTTTCTTTGCTGTCAGTCACCATGCTTTTATAATTAAACCACAAGGACTGTGTATTTCCCATGGGAGTCAGAACACAGAATTGTCTTTTACCTTCTATCTACTGTCTCATGCCAGGCAGTGCTATATACACACACAAATTACAATAACTTGTGCTGCAGAGTTCACATAATTAAGCATTGTGAGCTTTTTTTCCTGTTTCTAGACTCAAGCAGACAGTGCAGTAATTGAAGCAATTGTTAAAATGTACTGGAGGCACTAAAGCATAGAAATCTTCTCCTGCCAGAAGAGGAAATAAAGACAAATCAAGATTTACAGTTCCAGAACGGTGCTATCTGAAATGACTTGTTATAGAAAATATGAAAAGTGACAACACTAATGCACTCTAAATTTGTTACAAAGGACTGGATTTAAGTACTCTATGGTATAAAAAACACAGGGTTCTTAATCATACACAACTGGAATAATCACATTCACAATCAATCAATACATTCTGAATGTGGCCACCACAAGACTGAAAACAATATTCCACTATCCACTTTTACCTGAGGCCCTTAGTTACAAACTCAGTTTTTTATTATTATTTTTATTACATTATTTACTGGCATTCAAGAGATGTCTTGACACCTAGACACTACAATGATGGACACCTATAAATGCTCAAGACAGACAGATACCTACACAAGTACATGGACTAGATAGGGAGAAAAGAGAGTTCTTTAAATCAGTGGTCTTCAAACTGGGGTGTGCGAGACCCGGGCGCCGCCGCCGATCCCACCCAGGAGACCGCCGAACTCCCGAGCAGTCTATTTTAGTGTTGCCGAAATGCCACTGTAGAAAATGGAAGCTTCTGCTTTCTGCAGCGGCATTTCAGTGGACATACCCACCGGGGGCCACACGATTTTTTCCTCCGTGAAAAGGGGCCGTGGAGGAAAACGTTTGAAGACTGCTGCTCTAAATAACCTCTAGTTTGCTTATAAGCTTCTAGTGGCCAAGAAATAGCTGTCTATTTTCAGTTTCACATGTGTAGGCAGTATGGACTGACTGATCATATAATGTCAGACTTACTTTGCGAGAATTCAGCAGATAATGGTTAAAGGTTAGCTGTGATTTAGGCTGCAGTGGCTGTAAGCGATAGGAAATTAAGCAAACTTTAAGCTTGCAGGAGGCAATGAGAAAAACTGAGGTGGTAGAGATAAAACTGTAGATGGAGTGAGTGCTCAGGACTGACTGAGAATGAATAGAGGGTTGGGAAATGAAAGCCATACTAAGAGATGCACCCAGGCCCAAACCCTAGATTAAAATACCCTGAATGGTTTGGAATCTGAACCCAGAGAGAAAGTGTGAGACTGGCACCTCTCTCTGCAGAGAGCATAGGAGCCTACCAAGAGGGAGAGTGAGCAGTGCTGACTATGGGTGGGGGAGCTGTGGTTGGTGGTCCTGAGGATTCCAGACTCTGTGGGGTGCGGGGTCCCTGAGTGAGGAGCTTTGAAGATGAGATGTCTGAAGTTTGCTGGGTGCTGCTGGAGGCGGATGAGGGTCAAGGCCATGAAGTCTTAGACAAAAACCTTCCCTTCCTCCGTCTCCTCCCTCCATCATTCAAATTATCCAGACTTCTGGGAAGTAGGTGAAGGAGAAACTCCTTCCCTCCCCTACTTCTCACAGCACCCTGACGGCTCCACATCCTACTTAAGCAGAGCTTCCCTGAAGCTGAGTGGAAAAATGGGAGGGAAGAAGCTGCTGCAGTGGAAGCAGCATGGCAACAGCAGAAGGGAGCAAACTTTTCTCCCCTATCCAGCGTTCCCACCATCTCCAACACCCAGAAACTTCTCGCCCGATGTCCCAGCAGCCCCACCTCTGCCAGAACACCCAGAAACTCCTCCGGGACCAGTCTGGAGCTATCTGCTCCCCACAAACAGACACAACACTGATCTACTTTTAGAAAGCCTTACCCTGCACTACCCACTTATCAGCACCTCTTATCAGCCCTAACCCAGAGACTCCCCAACCCACTATGCATCCACAGCTCCCAGGTCTATCCACCCAGCACCTCCACATGCATCACAAATTTAGAAATAACCTGTTGCAAAGAACTGTAGTATGGATTGAGCTCATGAGAGGAAACAGTGACTTATTTTGAATTCACTGGTGGAGTAAAGTTGAAAATCCCGGATTCACACCCTCAAAAGCTTGGGTGAATTTAAAATTCCAGTCTGAATTTTGCACTGCTAGCCCATCTACCTTGATAACCAGAAAATTATCGCAGATCAATAAAATCTCAAGGGGGCCGAGTCTTGCAGGAGCATGGTGGGATAAAAAGAATGATGTTGCTTGCACTTGTTTAAGGCAGTACTAGAGGTGGATGAGTATATAAGCCATACCTCATGTTCCTGGGAAATATAGTGAGTTATAACATGCAAGATAGTTTGCACTGTTTAAACAGAGGAACAGAATGCTCCTTAATTTTAACCAGATTATAGTCTACTTTGGCACAGGAAAAAAATGTGATTGCTAATTTATGGTTTAAAAAACAGCTAGCTAGTATAACAAACAATGAGTGCATACAAACGCACACACAATAGTCACTAGCAGGATCAAATGTGTGATCATCACCCTCAAAACCACATGATCCTTCCACTTGAGTTCAATAACAACCATAATAATATACAAATAACTCATGGCTGGGTGTAGTGGTAGTTGTTGAGACCTACAGCTAGAGGGAGACATAGTTAAATGCACTAAATTTGTGTATTTCAACAAGAACACCCTACCTGTTGCTTATCCTGCTGATAAACTATTTGAACATAAATATTTCTCAGAAGGAAATTCAAAATTGCAGTTTTTTCCAATTTCTCAAATTAGGATATACAGTACTGTTCTGGCAAATCACTGGTAACTGAAAGCTTAAAACAAAAGTAATTAAAAAACAATTTATTTTCATCTGGTGAAAAATTATATAGCTCACCATTTACCGTGAGTGAGACAAGCTCGCAGTCTGTGTGGAACTGATTTAATGATGAACAGAATCAGTAAAAAATACTGGTGAACAACTGCATGGCAGGGACTCCTAAATGATGATTTAGGCATGAAAATCTAATTTGGGCGGAGGTGGTGGGGACGGCTTATTAGTTTAATTCTAATGTCAAGACAAATGTATGTAATTTTGTAAGTTCCATGCGGGCCAAAACAATAGCTGACTCCTTAATCATGTCTGTGCCTTCTATATACATTAAACTGAATTTAGCTAAATTTAATTCAAAATCATATTAATTTTTTGTTTTGGTATATAGACGAAAACAAGTTGGGATATTTTTCGGGGGGTGGGAGGGGATGTTTTCTGCCTGTATGTCCAACAATGATGTCATCAAGGTTTCAGTGACTTCATTGGCAAAGGGCTGGACATGCCCCACTCTACAGAGCCATTCAGTGCCACTTTAAAGACTAGGAAGCGAGCTTGTGAGTGACTGAAGGCCCTCCCTTTCCTGCAAGGCTGCGCATGCTGCCTCCATAGTGCCCAGCCTTGGAATAGAAGGACTAAAGCTCAGGCCATCATCTTTAGTTTCCAAGATGGCCGACTACTGGGCCAGATTTGTGTATTTCCTGTGTGGAGTGCTGTTCTAAGTGCACCCAGCAGAGCATTTATGCGGGATGTTAGTTCTTCCTCTTAAACCTTTCGCAACTGACTTGTCAATGCTGAGGAAACATGTTATTTATGTGAGACTAAGATGCAAGGCCCACACTAGAAAAGCAAAAGAAGCAGGGCCCCAGAGAAGCCAGCCTAGATTGGCTCAGCGCTTGATGGGGACTTGAGAAAATGTATTCTGTATTAGTTTACGCGCTAAGGATATTCTACTACTTGTTTAAGTTTAGAAATTTCTAGAGAAGTATCAGAGCCACAGGTTACTCCATAACTGACTGTTACAGGGTTTCTTGTACCTTCTTCTGAAGCATATGCATTCTATCCATGTATTTGTTTTATATTGCCACACATCACCATAGCACCTGAACACTTTAAATGTAAAGTAGATTGGCAACAACAAAGTCCCTAGTGCAACGGTTCTCAAACTTGTGAGACCCGCGACCCTTTGTTCACTAGCGGCTTCTCAGCGCGACCCTTGTGTGTCCGCCAAAAAGCCACCGAATTGATTATTTCCGCATTCCCCGGCTTTTCAACGGACATTCCGATCACTCCCGACTCTCTGCCGAAGTGATTGCTTCTGCTTTTGCAAACACTTCGGCGGAGAATAGGGAGAGTGGGCATGTCCGCCGAAAAGCTGCTGAATTTGGAAATAATCAATTCGACAGCTTCACGGTGGCCACAGGGGCTTGCGACCCCTCGAGAAGCACACGGCGACACCCCCCCCACGCGTGGTCGCAACCCCCACTTTGAGAACCACTACCCTAGTGGATTTCATGGAGTCTCTGGCTCTTCCCCTTTGGGGGGCTATAAAAGCTCTGTTTGGGATAAAGTTATATTGTGTGCAATTGATTTCTTTGTTAGTATGACAGGTAAGGAGGTTGAGGTTTGCTTGCTTGTTTTCAAGGTGCTGGACTAGATTGATCAGTGATCTGATCCAGTATCACAATTCTGATATTCTACAAAGTGTGGATCTAGATCTGAACTTCACCTGAATTCAGGGTTGGTTAGATCAAGAGTTTTTATTCTGCCCAGGATAGAGATAGGTACAAGCCCAGAAGTTGAGATGTTGATCAAAATTTCTCCAAAGATCAGGGGCATTTGGACCCAGGATTCTGGTTCAGTGTCTCTAGAAGTTATCTTAATATTCTGTATGTCCCTTTCCCCTATTTTTCCTAGGTACAGGAACAAGAATTAAACACAGAAAGCGTTATGCAAAGATACAAGAAACAGTGTATGGACCCTGAAACGGAGGAGAGTTTCATTTTCACAACGTCTCCAGTAAGGGACGTCACAACAACCAGCCTTCCAGCGTTGAATAGGACCAGCAGTGAAAATGGTTTACAAACAGAACATGTGACTTTACAAAGCTGTATTACTCACAACATGCCCCATGATCAGAGAGATACCGATCAGCAACAACCATGCGGGGAAGAAACAGTTAATATTACAAGTAACAACAATATTTTTTTACTCTCCTTCTGAAGCATCCGGGCTGGAAAAGGGACATTGAAAGGGGAGGGGCAGGGCTCTGAGGTGACACCGAGCACTCTCTCTCTCTCAGGGTAAGGTTACACTTACCGGATTATAGCGCTTTTGGTTGTAGTGGTACCCATATACTGCAATAGGTATTGCGCTATAGGATGACTGGCGTGGCCACATTTGCAGCAGTTGTTGCGGCACAGGGAGTGGTGCATTCTGGGCAGCTATCCCAGCATTCAGCTGGGTGCAACGTGCTTTTGAAACGAGGGGAGTTAGGGGGAACGGGGAACATGTGCGTAGGGAGGGAACTTCAGCCTGTCAGTGACTTTTCCTTAGAGAAAACTGACAGGCTCTGTATTTAAGTCACACAGCTCCGTCCGTAAGCATTTCCAGTGGTTATTTGCTGTGAGTTGTAAGAGAGAAACTGAAAAGGTACTTCCGCATTTTTCCTCCCGTTTTCAAAACAACACTCAGTCATTTGCCTTTAATGGCTTGTTAATTGCCTTAAATGGCTTGGAGGCGTGCCAGAGATCCCTTATCGCGTAATGTCTGATTACACTGGCCCTAACACGCTACAGGGAATACGCAAAAGCCCTTATCACCCTCGGAGAGGTGGTTTTATAGTTGTGCTTTAAACAGAGACTTTTTGCGCAAAATGTGCCTTGACAGTGTGTAAGGTTAGAGAGTTATAGTGCTCCTAGAGGGTTTTAGCGCTATAAAGCGCCAGTCTAACCAAGCCCTCAGGTGCTTAGCTGGCTGGTTCATGTTCAAGGTCTAACTCAGGGGTCAGCAACCTTTCAGAAGTGGTGTGCCGAGTCTTCATCTAGTCACTCTAATTTAAGGTTTCCCATGCCAGTAATATATTTTAACATTTGTAGAAGATCTCTTTCTATACGTCTATAATATAGAACTAAACTATTGTTGTATATAAAGAATATAAGGTTTTTTAAATGTTTAAGAAACTCCATTTAAAATTAAATTAAAATGCAGAACACCCCCCCCCCCCCGGACTGGTGGCCAGGACCCAGGCAGTGTGAGTGCCACTGAAAATCAGCTTGTGTGCTGCCTTTGGCATGCATGCCATTGGTTGCCTACCCCTGATCTAAGTGATGATCATTTGTGGGTCAGGAAGGGATTTTTCCCCAGGTCAGACTGGCAGTAACCTCTGGGAAGGTTGGGAGAGAGGGGCTCATCTTTCTCTGCCACCGGTGAGTGCAGGTCACTTGCCAGGATGATCTGAGTATCTCTCATGTAATCATTTTCCTGCCATTGCGGGGGCCTCAAGCACTGGTGCACCTCAGTCCTTCCTAGTCTCTGCCTGTGGCATAAAAGTCTAATCTCCTGTGGGCTGTAAAACTTTGGTCTTATGTTGGGTGTTGGGTTTAGTGTGCAGGTCCTGGGTGGTGGTAGTGGCCTGTGATATACAGAACACAGCGCTGCCATTAGGCGTACGCAGCATATGTGGCTGCGTAGGACACCTGAAAATTTGGTGACAGGTTTCAGAGTGGTAGCTGTGTTAGTCTGTATCCGCAAAAAGAACGAGGGCATTTGGGGCACCGTCCTCGCAGGCTGCAGCTCTGACTCCTCTCCGGCCCATCTCCTGTTCTGGGCTGGCAGGCTTCTCCCCTCTGCCCACTCACTCAGCAGCCAGCTGAGGGCTCCCACTCAGGCAGGGCCTCACAGGGCCAGGAGCAAAAGTTTGTATGTGAGTGAGCAGGGGAATGGGCCAGGCAGGGGAGGGGCGGACAAGGCTGTGAACAGAACCGGGGAGATACCCAGAAGTTGGGAAGAGAGCGGGGGGGAGCAGAGCTTCGGGGGTAGAGCCGGGTACAGGACTTCAGGGAGCAGTGGGGCAGAGGAGGAACTGGGCTGGGAAGGGGAAAGAGCAGGGGAGTGTGGGTTCTTTGGCTCAGTGAGCGAGCAGCAACCGCACTAGGGCCTCTTGGGGAGCAGTCTGGCGGCCCCAGGGGAGAGCAGCTGTTCCGAGAAGCCCCACACTGTACCTGCCCCTCTGCCCTCTTCTGCACACATGCCCTATCACCTCCGCCCAGCAATTCCCTGCGATCTCTCTGCTAGTCTCCTTTTCACTCCGCCTCCCTCTTCGCTGAAGTTTAAATCCAGACAATCCCTTTGGACAATCACCTTTCCTCTCCCTTTCCCAGCAGGGATCAGCAGCAAACGGGCTGGGAGGAGGAAGAGGCGCACACACAACGTGGCTTGTGAGGAGGGAAAGTTAAAGGGGAAAAAAAGAAGGTGGTGTTTGCTTTTCCTGACACCATTCACAACACTCTGGTGTCAACCGGAGGAAACTGACACTAAAACGAAAAGAGGAGGGGGACATACCTGGAGCAGAAAAGCAGCCATCAGGACTGCAGGATGCAAGGGAGGGAGCGACCACTTAGCTGGGGACGAAGACGGACTAGCGCTTGACAAAGCTGGAGTAGCTGAAAACTTTTATTTAGGGGAAAGGGACGTGATTTTTTTTCTTGTGGATCCAAGTATCTCCAGGGCTGCCTCTCAAACTGCTAGCAGCATGCGGAAGGAGGGAGAGTGCTCAACAGTGTAGAGTTGAGTGGGATTTTAAAGGTCCCATCAAGAGTGCAGCACCTTCTTCCTCACCCATGGGAAAAAACACCTTAAATAATCCAAAACAAGAGCCACTGTTCAAATGAGACTTGGCCCCGTATGGCTCCAGCCCCACTGTTAAAGCATTGTTGATACTGCATTCTGAGTTATATCCAGTTCAATTCCCCCTGAGCCAAGTGTAGCAACCAGCTGTGTAAAAAAAAAGAAAAGAAAAGAAAAGCCTGGTGCCTGAATACAGTTCTTTTTCTTATTAAACGGCACATCCCAAGCACCTCTGGTTTTCAGGATTAGAGAGAAATGCTCTATTTTAGGGAGAATGAAAGGCCATTTGATGGCCCAGAGCGGTGGCAGGCAACGGTCTGGATGAGGGCTAGACTCAGCCATTGGTATCAGCTATTTCGTTTTTGTCATTCAAATGGATTTTGGGTCATGGCTGACGTCCCCGCTATCATGCAAAATGCTTCCCTGTGGTCTTTTGACATGCACACACAGGTGTCTCACTGCCACGCCCCTATCCTGGCAGGGGAGGGGGAAGGCTGCAGGGTGATCTCCCACCTCCAGCTTGCCACTGCCATGCTGGAGCCTCCACATTTATTTATTGACCAAATTTGCAGAATTTTAAAATATTGTGCACAGAATTTAATTTTGTGGTGCTGAATTTCCTCAGGAATGTGGGGTGCTGGACAGTTGGGGGGGACGACTACGAGGGGGTGCTGGACAGTTTGGGGGGGATGACTATGAGGGGGTGTTGGGCAGTGAGGGGGTCTGCGGGTGGGAGATCGCTGGGTACAGAGATCTGTGATGGAGATCTCTGGGTAAGGGGCCACTGGGCCTGGGAGTTGTTGGTCATAAGGGGGCATGGAGTACTGGGCCGGGGGGGGGGGCAGGTTATGTTAGCAGCGCAAGGTTGGGGTGGAGGCACAGGTGGGAGGGAAGTGCAGAGGGGAAGGGGGCACTATGTGGAGGATGGGGTGAAGGCAGCATACTTAAACTCTTTTTAATAAAGTGCATGTGACAAGTTTTCTAATACTGTAAGCTTATCTTTGTGTTGCTAAGAGCAGGTCGGGCATAGGGACACCAGTTTAATAATACTGTGTGGGGCCCCATAAATCCTAAGGGCGGCCCTGACAGAAGGTAAGACTAGATGAACTAGTCTAGTCTGGTCTTAAACGCTATGGTTCTATGATGTATTAGCTTATTTTCTACAGGATTACTGATGTTATTACTAATAAGCAAGACCTTTTATGTGCTGTTCTGACTCCTACAGAGCTATGTGATGGCCAAGGGGACAGAGGAAAAACATGTGGTGCTCATGAGAACAGTGATACAGATACCGTCTATGATGAGCCATGTAATGAGTATCTGCCCAAAGCAAATTGCTGTGCAATTCTGGGATCTGTAGAACCTCAGTATAGAGACTCTGATTCATCGTCAGCACATGACAAGCTACTGAGACCTCTTTATGAAGAGGATTCAGACTATTACCTCACATGGGAAAATAGGAAGCTTGGGAGCTTAGAAATCAGTCCTGCTGCAGTTGTCAAAGCCACGGTAGTGAATGTTCTCCGAGAGGCCAGTACTGAACACCCTGTTGCAGTAAATATAACAGAAGACAATGAACCTGTCACAGCGCTCGCAACTGGACTAAGAACAGTAAAGGAGGGCTGCAGTGAATCTGATAGCCTGCTAAAAACAGATGAAGCGTGTAGTGGTACATCCATAAAAAACACTTCTCTCAGACAAACTGTAGAAACAGATGGTACGTGCCTGTGTTCTAGCACTGGAAATAAAACAGAAGAACCATCCATTCACGCTTTAACAAATGATATCTTAAATGCCAAGGAGTGGTTGGAACAGAAGCCAAACAAAACATTAACTGATGATAATGGATCTATTCAAATGACTGCTGCCCAGGAAGGAAAGCTTGCTTCTAATAAATCTTTCCAATCTCATGATGCAGAATCTCCTCCCAGATTAATAAAGACTCAAAGTAGTCATTTAGAACAAGACCAAGAACACCTAGATTACATGCCAGATAGTTACCTTGGTCAATTACCTTATACAGAACAGAATATACATTTAATAAATGATCAAATTAAATGTATAAATGAACTACCTACTAAAGACTCTCCTGTTATACAGAGCTACCCAGAAACAAAAGATTGTGTTTATCTCCCTGATCTTGAACAAAAAGAGGATTTATCCAGTAATTCCTTCTGTGAAAATATCAATAAATTTACAGGTGAAAAATACTCTTCTGTTAAAGAAGTCAATAAAAGTTCTGAAGAGAATTTTCAGGAAAAAGGAAATGAGTCAGACTTGAATGCACAAAATAACAGTAACTGTGGCACTTACCATCTCTCAAGAGATAATGACAGTAAAGATTTCCAAAGTGTTTCTGATGCAGAGGACTGCAGTTACATTATTCAGCTACATAATTTAATTAGGAGTCCTGAAACTGTAACATGTGAGGACAGATTGAAAAATCCAGATCAAGACAACAATAGAACAGAGATAGGTGTGCAACAGGTGGTGTTGAAGGCATTATCTGAGGAGCAGTGTTTAAGTGAAATTTTATTAGAAAAACCAAGAGACGAAGAAAACAAAAAGGAGAGAGAAAAGAGAGACCTTGGAATAGATGAGGTACAAAATATTGCAACTTTAGGTGTCCCAGGATTGGACAGCATTTCAGAAATTCAACCTTTAGATTCTCAGTATGGAGCATCAAAAGGAAATGGTTGCAAAATTGGGAATAAGTTAAGAATGGACTCTTCAGCAGGTTCCACTTATGCATCTGGGCCGGTGGTACCAGTTAGCTTATTTCAGTCTATAACACATATTGGGAATGAAAATAATAGTCCTACAAGTCAAGACTGTAAAGATGTTGGTGACAAGGTGGATAGTTCCATCCCTTGCATGCAACATACGAACTTACAAGAAACATTATCTGTCTCTGTAGCACCTATGAGCCAAACAGAAGGATCCACTATCAACACACCGGTAAAAGGATATGCCAGTGTAGAAAGCCTGGTGCAGTCTGAATCCACACAAATGGTAATTAAAGGGAATGAAAATGTGAACAAGTTGGAAACTACACCTAAACTATTGGAGTGCCAATGCCATGGAACAGCTGACGAAAATGAGGATGAAACAATCCTGTTTGAAAAGAAAACAAAACAAATTCAAGAAGTGATTGAATATAGTCTAGATGGAGGTGAAGTAGAGCCTTATATGCGAGCTTTGATTACTCCAGAGGAAGAGGAACATATTACAAATTATTGTAGTGGACAGTTTGATCCATCCCGGACTCCTTCCACTCAGCAAATTGGAACACTCTGTAATACCTATGGGAGTGGAAATACAATTAACTCTACTGAACATCATAAAACTAGACAGTTCACAGCTGACAGGGGTCAAAAGATGATTTCATCAGACCAGGTAACAGAGGTTTTAGGTAGCCTCCCAACATATGCCTCAGAGAACAGCCAGCATTTTCAGGAGGAGCTGCCACAGAGCAAATCTAAGCAGTGCTCTTTAGCATTGACCACAGCAAAGCCATTCACACTAAGAGAAGAGAGGACAACAACTCAAGAGGGGTCAAATCCCTGCAAGCCCTTACTTGTTGGGCCTCAGGACGTTAAGTGTCAGCAAGAAACAGCAAACAATAGACATTCGTCTGATGGTGGTAAGAAGAAAATGCTGTCAAAGGCGCTGTCTAAGAAACCCCCACTAGAAGCAAAGGAAAACCTCAGCAAGAACTCCAATTGCATTAAAAAGGCTCTGAAAACTAATGCAGGCATAATTCAGAGGAAAGAGAGGGAAGAGCAAAGAAAACTACCTGCTAAAAAAACCAGCAAAGGTAGGAGGGAGCTGTCTCTCTATTGTTGATTTTTTTTCTTTCACATCCCTCAAACTATAGTATACATTTCAAAGAAATTTCCAACATATCACAAGACTCCTTCAACTAAACTAAATAGCTAGAGATGTCATGCATTAATGTATGAAAATGTCCATTCTCTGAAGTAATAACCACTGCTATACCATGCAGCTAATCTGTCCAGTCCCTGGTTCGTCTTAGTTGATATATGTATCATATTTTATTAATTTTTATGCCTTTTATAATGTAGTTTCCTCTATTTGAGTCAAGGCTCAGGAACATAAAGTACATTATGATTATTCCAACAGAATCCATGCAATACAATAGCAAACAGAGTGTGTTTTTCCTAGTGTTATTCCTGCACTATGGCAAGGTTTGCTTAGACTAGACACAACCAATGATACGACTGGGGTATACTCCAACTGATGCATTGTTCCATTTGTCGTTGGAGGCATTTTATACCTACTGCCAGGTGTTAAGCCTATAGCACCTGGTATTCTCAGGAGGTCTCCCATCCATGTATTAGCCAGGCCTGACCCTGCTTAGCTTCTAAGATCAGATGGGATTGGGCATGTTCAATAGCAAACAGAGTAGTACCATGTTAGTCTATTCCTGCAGTGGGTTGGTTTCACAATTGTGCCACCACCCAGTGGCTCCCCAATATAATTACTCTGTGTTGGAAACCTAAAGTGTTTATACTGCTGGTAACCTATTACTGTTATTTATATAATGCTGTGGATATGCATAACACTTTGCAGAAATGTAAAATGACAAAAATGTAAAATGTGCTTGCTCACACTAATATAAATCTGGAGGGACTTGGCTGAGTCAATGAAGTTAAATTGGCTTTAAACCCATGTAAATAAAATGAGAACCAGACCCATAGTTTCTGTCCCGAAGAGCTTACAATCTGGAAGGACACAACGCAAAATGGCAGTAGCATAAAAATAACATAATTGAGCATTTATGGTTGATAAAAGATTTTGCTGGGTCCGTGCTTTTCTTTTCATTTTTTAAAATTGCATTTCACATTCCTGTTGTAACACAGACTACATTTCAATCATTAAGAGGTAAGCATGAGAGCAGGCATGGAGAGTGACTGGAAGGAGGCTAACAAGCTGGATCAAAGACTAAGCAAGCTAGCAATCTGATTGAAGGCTCTACAACTAAGACATAGGTCAACCTAGCTACATCACTCAGCGATGTGACAAATTTCAGCCTGTGCAATGTAGCTAGGTTGACCTAGCCCTCATTGTAGATGCAGCTAGTTCGATGGAGGAATTCTTCTGTCAACCTAGCTACTGCCTCTCGGAGAGGTGGATTACTTGCATTGATGTAAAAACCCCTTCCATTGATGTAGGAAGCAACTATGCAACAGTGCTACAGTGGCATAGCTGCAGTGATGTAGCTGTGCTGCTGTAGCATAAACATACTCTAAGCACAGTAGTTGTAGATCTGGATCTCTGCTTTCACTTATTTAATTGAATGCATATCTGTGATTATAGGTGATAGAAAAGATGTCTTCTTTGCATGACAATTTTTGTGCTAGCAATGCCCATAAAAGGGGATTAAGGAGATATGCTATAACAAGCATGATAAATTATTAGTTCTAGTTGGGAACTTTGTGCAGGGAGGTCTGTTGTATAACTGCAGCCCTGCCAGTATCTGTAATTGACAATGTAGCCAAACCAGAAATTACAAGAGAACTTAGTGCATTAAGAAAAAGGGAAGAATTTGCCCAATCCTCAAATACTGTAGGCCATGTAGAATGTAGGTACTTTAAACATGTTTGGGTTCTATATATATATATTTTAAAATGTATTAAGGCAAAGTTACAATAACATTTAACAAACTAATATTGTACATTACTTGTCACTTATTCAGTATTCAAAGAACCTGTCTAAAGATTCTGGCTGGGGAACCATCCTGCTGAGTATGCTAGAAAGAGTGACCACATTTCTAAATACCTATCCTCTTGCTGGCACTTCTCTAGTGTATGTGCTTGATGGGAAAGCTTTTCCATTGCATATTGTACCACAATTCCATAAGAGGGATTATGCATTTTCAATAATGTACAATAAAAAGTCTAGGTGCTAACAAAAAAAGAAATTAAGTTATCCTTCTGTTTAAAATATATTAAGTAAGCAGGTCAGGGGATTTCTAGGAAGCTGGCATTTTGTCATAAGATGAATCTCTTTAATAATTTCCTCCCCAAACCATCTAATTCCTAGACACAACCTCCACATGTGCAAGTATATTCTCCTGTCCCCGTAAGCTGACAATAAAGTATCTCCCTAGAAGCAAAAGTATGGAATCAAATGCTATCTATACAGGACTCTGTCACTTCTGCAATTCCAGACTAACACGGCTACCTCTTTGATTCTTGCTATCTATACAATTATTTATGAAAAAAAATATTTAGGGGCTACACCAATTGTAGATGTATATCCCTTGACCCAAACAGACACACTCATCCAGAATAATTTTTGTCCAAATCCATCTCCCATCTTTTCAACTGGGTTGTTTTCTTCTCAATGTCCTTTTCAGTCAAAATTGTATGTATTTTAGAAATGAAATCTTTTTGGTCCTGCTTGGTCCTGCATCAACTCCTCAAATGTGATTAAAGGCCAAAATAGGGCCATCCAATATCCAGATGTCACAGCAAAATCTTTGACTTTTCAATATTGAAAATAAGGGATCTTTATATTTTTTACATTATTACGTCTCTCTTGGTATGATTTCAAATCAGGTCCCAAGAACAGCTGTTTGATTTGAGTAATCTCAGTTCTTACCAACAATGAACAGTCACTTTGATATTTCCTTAGTTTCCTCATTATTAATGAAAATAGCTAAAGAAGAGGACCTTGACAGTAGGAATTTAGAAAATATGTCCAAAGCTACTAAGGTAGTCTGGATGAATGAGTGATAGTCTATTTTTGGTGACCTACATTTCATTTTAGCCCAATCATTATACATAGCCCCAGTCTTGTTCTCATTTTACCCAGTGTTTGCATGTTCAATTGTTAACCCACCAGATCACATTTCTTATTGTGATGCATAGTAATGAGCCAAACTAGGGAAAGCTAGTCCATGCCACTTAGTAGGCTTACACAGAATGATAAAACTCGCCCTTTGTCATTTATGTTTCCATATGAATTTTACTAGTACATCCTGACATGTTTTTAATGTCATTTCAGGGATACCAACAGGGATGCACTGAAAAAAATAATAACTTTGGGAGGATATTCATCTTTACCAAGGCTACCCTACCTAGCCAAGAAATTTTATATTTGTTCCATTCCTCCAAGTATTTTATTATTTTATTCCACATTGGAGGCTAATTTGCCTTGATATTTATTCCTAAATATTTTAAATTCTTTTACCCATTTAAATTTATGTAGCTAACACTTTGAGGTCCCTTTAAAATGGCAAATCATGGTATTATTTTCTGATTCTTAACTGTGGATATTTCATTTCAAGCCCCCAAGTTACTGAAGAAAATACATGCAGAGCTGTTCCCTGATTGTTCTGGAAATATTACGTTATGCTGTCAGTTTGGGGAAATTCATGAAGACTCCACCATTACATGGATTAAAGATTCAAAGTTACTAGCTCGAATGAATAGAAGGTAAGAAGGGATCCTAACTGGCACTTTCTAAAATATTTTGAGATTATCTTTTGAGGGGAAAAATTAAATGGTCCAACGATAAACTCTTGGTGAGAGAACTCAAGTGATATGACTGGGACAATATACTGATTAAAACAAAGTAGTTAGAGTTTGCAGAGTGTATTAATATCAGACATTGTTTCCTTCCTTCAAGGTAGTTTCTCTCTGCTTGCTTTAGCTGTTTCATATCTGTTCCCATCAGGCTGTCAACTACTGTGCAAGATCATGCTAAGGTGAAATTCCAGCAGCTGGGCCAAACAATATAAACAAGTCTGGCTAAGATATAAGAAACTGGGAGATATGAATCTCTGAGGCCTAATAAAAGCAGCTAATAGACAGTGAGAAGCTTCTTAAAGGAACAGGAGAGGTCACATCCTTTAAACTTTAAATTCTGTTTGAAATGAATTGACACAGGTTGGGTATGAGCAAAAATGACCTGACTCCTTAACCCAGCCAATTAGATTATATTTAGTGTACTGAGAAAAGTAGAAAAGTTTTATTTATTCCAAAGTAGAAAAGTTTTATCTATTCCGAAGAGTTAGGCACCTACCCTCTTTTGAAAATCCCACTAGCATGTGTAGGCACCTAAATACTTTTACAAATATGGCCCTTAGTCCCCAGTGACTTTCAGTGATACTTAGGGCTGGTCCTCACTGGGGGGGGGGGGGGGGAAATCGACTGAAGATACGCAACCTCAGCTATGGGAATCACGTAGCTGAAGTTGGCGTATCTTCAGCTGACTTACCTGCCGTCCTCATGGCGGTGGCAGTCGGCGGCGCACTCCCCCGTCGACTCCAGCTTGCGCCTCTCGGCGAGCTGGAGTTCCGGAGTCGACGGGGGCGCCACTGGCGATCGATTTATCGTGTCTTGATGAGACGCGATAAATCGATCGGCAGAAGATCGATGGCTACCTGCGGTAGTGAAGACAAGCCCTTAGGCTCCTTAGTACTAACATGACTTTGGAAAATGGAATTTAGAACCCTAAGTCACATGGGCACTTTGGGAATTTTTATCCAGTCTTCCGTTCTCTTCAGGCCTTTCATTGTGCCCTTTCAATCCACCTCTCCGGTCTGTCAGGGTACATTCACACTGCAGTAAAAGACCCAGGCCAGAGGACTGAGGCTTGCATGACACAGACTGTGGAGCTATAAATTGCAGTGTAGACACTCAGCAGGTTTCAGGGCCTGGGCTCCAGCCTGAGCCCAAACATCTACACTAAAATTTGATAGCCTCGCAGCCTGAGCCCCGTGATCACGAATCAGCTGACCCAGCCGCTGAGACTTCATGCCACTGTTTTTTTTTAAATTGCAGTGTAGATGTATGTATAAAATCACAGAAATATAGGACGGCAAAAGACCTTGAGAGATTATCTAGCCCAGGCCTCTGCAGGACCAACTAAACCTAGACCTTGTACCCCTAGTCTTTTTGCCATATATGCTTTTCAGTTTACGGCCCATCATAGACCGTACACTAATCCAACACCCAATACAATGGGACCTTGATGCTGATAGGGTGCCTCTGGGCACTACTGTAATACAAACAGTAAATAATAAAGGTTAGGATATAGATATTTGAGCCTGTGGGTTTTGCCATCTTGAATGTCACTGTTCTTGGAAAGCAGCCCTTCCCTAAATAGCATTAAGCACTAAGCAACAGTGATCAAAGAGTGGCATAAAATGGGGGAGAGCATAACTGAGGGCATGTACTAGTAGAGTAACTGAGCAGGTCCCCAGCACTCACCAGATCACATCAGATGTGCCATTCTTAGCTGCTCCATGGGAAATGATGTGGTGGAGTGGCAAATATAGAATATGAATGAAGAGGTAAAGGAGAGAACAGCTGGACAACTTATTTCTAGTCCCAAACGAGAGCAGTTTTTAAGTATAGACTGGATGCTGCAGGTGGCTAGGTTGGGTCTTCCATTTTACCAGGAAGAGGTGTGTAGACACAGAGTAGTTGCAGTACAGGCAACAATCCAGGGGGTTATTGCTAAAGCATGAGCTGCATGAAGCCAGAAAACACATTTCCTACCCTTGAAAAGGGCAGAGGAAAAGAATCGGGAAGGGTTGGATGGGCAAATAAAGAGACGTGGAGAAAGCAGAGGAAAGAAAGAGGTAAGGATCCCAGGGAAAGGAGGAGAGATGAGAGGCGACAAGGGAAAAAGAAAAGGATCTGAGGGACCCAGGGAAAAGAGATGGGGAATCTATATTGTTTATTAAGTTTGGGAAGAGGAAACCAAAGATTATTATTAACCTAGGGCCCCAATTCAGCAGAACACTTACACTCATTCTTAACTCTGATTGAAGTCAAGTCAATGAGTCCTCACATGCATTGCTGAGTAGGGCTGGCCTTAAGCACATGCTTAAAGTTAAGCATAGGCTCAAAGATAAAATATAAGGTGCCAATACACCAGCCTTAGTCAGACACACAGAGTCATAATTCAGCCCTGATATCTGCAAGCACAACTCCCTTTTTTCTCAAAAAGTGGTCCATAACAATATCCAACACCTATACAAGTTTCTTTGGAAGGATATACTCTATTTCCATGCAGAGCTGTTCTGAATATCCAATCAACAGTATTTGTTTCATAGGCTACAGGAAAATTTACTTTACATGCTAAATTAAGAGACTACAGAAAACATTCTATCTTCTGACTGCTAGTGTCATGTTCCCCAATACACATGCCCTGCCTGCCATAGCAAGTTTACCTGTAAAACTAGTATGAATATTAGAAACTGATAAGAGTTTCTAATATTGTATATAATCAAGTCCTATTTAGGTTTGGTAAAAGTATTTTTTCCTCCTCTCAGGATATGATGAACAAAATCTACTGGGCAATACAAAACAGGCTGAACGCTTCCAAGTGGGTTTTGAAAAAAACATCAAATCTATTCATACCCCACTCTGAATCATGCTCTTTGCAGCATCGTTTAGTCCAAAAAATTGGGTAGTTCTGAGTAAGTTGATTACAAAAAATGGTTTAAAATATTAAACTGCAAATGTTAGCAACTTCTATTCCAGTGCAGGGGATGATTCGCCGGTGTCTTTGGCAATAGTTCAAAGCAGCATAAAAGACCAGGGATTGTATTATTGCTGCTTGAAGAATGTTTATGGAAAGGTGTCTGCTGAATTCAACCTGACCTCTGAAGGTAAATTCCAGTACACTGGCTTTTAATTTATAAGAACAACAACAGACATGATTTGTATTCTATGTCACACAGTATCTCTTTCCTTTTGTTCCCTTGCAGTATTGAAACATCTTTCAAGTTATCAGGATACTGAAGGTAAATACATTCACTGTTTGTTTCCAATACCTGCCCTTTCCAATTGGCACACTTTTGTCAATAAAATATAATACCCGAAGGTAAAGGACCAGGTTTGTTAGTTCTTTGCATTGCTCTGAGGGGACATTAGTGCATCCAAAAAAGCTTGCACTCATCTTTTGCACACGAAAACACATCCATTTACACACAAGTCAAAAGATACATAGTAGGAAAAACCCAGCATTTTAAAAAATACAAAGCTTGTTTGGGATACTAACACTCAGTTTTACAATTTTTATGGAATTATAAAAATGTAGGGCTGGAGGGGACCTCGAGGAGTTACCGAATACAGCCTCTTGCACTGAGGCAGGACCAAATTAACCTAGACCATCTTTGACAGATGGTTGTCTAACCTGTTCTTAAAAACCTCCAATGAGCAGAGGATTTAGCCCATTTGACCCATCTTATAGCGAGGGTCAGTTACAACAGTCAGATCTGGTTTGGTATTTTGAATTTTTCCAAACTTCAGAGGTGTTCAGCTCCAGAGTTGTGGCTTGGGTACTAATGGTTATGTATCGGTAGGTCTGACTGTTCTCATTAACCTCTGAAGACAGGACAAGAAACAATGGACTTAAATTGCAGCAAGGGTGGTTTAGATTGGACATTAGGAAAAACTTTCTAACTGTCAGAATGGTTAAGCACTGGAATAAATTGCCCAGGGAGGCTGTGGAATCTCCATCACTGGGGATTTTTAAGAGCAGGTTAAACAAATACCTGTCAGGGATGGTCTAGACTCTAGATAATACTTAGTTCTGCCATGAATGCAGGGGATTGGACTAGATGACCTCTCCAGGTCCTTTCCAGTCCTATGATATGATAGTGTTTCCAAGGTGCAGCCTGAGATACAACACTCATGACAGATTAAATTAGCTTTGACCCTGAATCCTCTTTCATTATAACATTAATACACCATAAATCATCTTTTCCTTTTGCCCCAGAAATGCCTTCAGACCTTATAGATCAGTCATCAGTGCAATATGTCTTTGACAGTTCTTTCCCATGGTGCGTTTCCCCTTGCTGTCCCAGTAAAGGCAAAATTCCCCTTATAGCTAATGGGAGTTTGCTGAATTGTACCTTCTATGGAATTCCTGAAGTATAAAATAGTTTGAGTTAAATGGACAGACTCTTTCAATGCATTTGGTGCATTGTCACCACACACACACACACACACACAGAGTGAAATACCACTGCAACATGTCACAGTAATAAAGGAGAAAAAAAGAGGAGCAATAAAATACTCTGGCATAAAATCTTCCACTGCTATTTGAACACATGGTATTTGCAAGTTGTCTGCTGGGTAACTTTACCCAAGGAGAAGGGCAAGGATGGAGATCTGGAATATTTTCCCCATGTGTTATCTTTTATTTAATCAGACCAGCACATCTTGCTATGCATGTGCTAAAGATAGACAACGCTCTGAAAATTGGTTTATCATTTCTGAACATACTGTACTAGTCAAATACCTCATTCAAATGGTTGATTTTTTTCTTGTTTCTCTTTGTGGAGTAGAATTAATCATTCACTTCCTCCTTAAAACTAATGGAGGGCTTTTAATCTACCAACTCTGTATAACTTGATAAAAGAACTGTAATTGGAGATAAGAAGCCCTTTTATTATAGCACTGGATATATGCATACACTGTTCATTCTTTGCTTCAAAGGGAGCCAAAGGTTTACATAGTCTAAATCAGAGATAGTCCCTTTTGTAAGAAAAAAGACTTTGGACTGAACACTTAGGGCTTTAGGTTTCCTTCTCTCACTTTTCATTAAAACAGGAGAAGTTGTATGTACATAGAGAGATGAGAGGAGACATCTGGTCACCCTACTCTGCAGATCTGAAATGGTGGCTGATAGAATTTTGAGTTCATTTTCCTCTATAATCTTGTCCTTTTCCCCATTTCTGTTTTTCTTTCACTCTTTTTGTATTTTCCTGCTTTTTCTTCCTCTGATATTCTGCCTGCAATTTCTTGGTAACATCATTCTTGGGAGGGGGTGGACAGGAGACAAGAGCGAGGGGCTTAGACAGGGTGTGGTGTCCTGGGGGTGGTTAAGCTCAGGCGGTCTCAGGAGGGGATGGTCAGGAGACAAGGAGCGGGGAGGAGGGGTTGGGTAGGTCAGGGATTCTGAGGGGGGCAGTCATGTGGCGGGAAGTGGGAGGGGGTCAGATGGGGGCAGGGCCAGGCTGTTTGGGGAGGCACAGCCTTCCCTAACCAGCCCTCCATACAATTTTGCAACCCCATGTGGCCCTGCACTGAGTCATGACTAAGTATTACCTAGACAATCCCTCCTAGTCCTCCTATTATCTTTTCTCATTCCTAATCAATCTTTAACCTACTGCTTATTGCTTTAAAACATAACTATTCAAGATCCATGATTTAGCATGTAATTCTGAAGGTCTGGGACTGACCTGAAACATTTTATTAATGCTATAATTGTTATTTATATTATGGTAGTACCTGGTCCAGATCAGGACCTCCTTGAACTAGGTACTGTACAAGCAGACAGGTAAACATGGGTTCTGCACTGAAGAAATCTGAAAGCTAAAGTTAATTTTTAAACATGGTTTTTCAAATTGTAAAATAAGCTAAAGCTAAAAAGATTAGGCCTGATTTTCAGGGAGGTTAGGTGTGCAAGCACACATCAAATAGCACACATCCTAGCTGTGTGTGTATTTTGTAGACTCAGTGGCCAAATTTTCCTGCCTTCTCACAGGAACAAAATATTTGAAGCAAATCATCCTCACACCAACTTCAGGTTCTCAAGCAGCTGGAGAGGCTTCATGTACTTTGAAGATCCACTTCAAAACTGCCCTTCTTGTTTTCAAAATCCATTGTGAATTTGCTCCAGCCTACCTCCTGGACCTCTAATTCCCTCTCTACTCCATCAAGAGGGTTCCCCTCTCTGTCCCTCCACAGTGTCTCAACACTCTCTTTTGCAGTCTTTGCCCATCAGAATAGGCTTCTTTCCACCTCTTTCCCCTATTCTTTTCTTTTCACTCTTAACGGTCTCTTTCTTTGCAATTTACTGTGTATATGGAAATATGCTGTACAGAACACAGTTTTGTTGTGGTTTAGGTTTGGAAGAGATTGAATTCATTCAACTCATGTTCAGAGAAGACTTTATCAGCGATAGCTATTTCGGTGGCAACCTGCATGGAAGAATTGCAACAGAAGAGTTACACTTTGGCGAAGGAGTGCACCGGAAAGCATTTCGAAGTAAAGTGATGCAAGGCCTAGTGCCTATATTCAGCCCCGGTCATCTCTGTGTTCTTAAAGTGCACACTGCTATTTCATATGGGACCAAAACCAAGGATGAACTTGTTCAGAAGAACTACAAACTGGCAATGCAGGTAAACTCTATTTTCCTCTGTAAACAAACACTGTGGGAAGAGCTGGCTTTGAAATTTTCAAACAGCTGGCTGTGTTAAATGTTTTCAGTAACACTGCATTGGCATTCCTGTTTGCAATATAGGAATGCTATGTTCAAAATACTGCAAGAGAGTACGCCAAGATATATGCAGCAGAAGCAGAATCTTTGGAAGGCTTTGGAGAAGTGCCAGAGTGAGTATGTATATTATTCTGAGCTACACTGGCCATCTGGCTCCTGGAAAATATTGCTGGGGAAGAAAAAACAGGCATGCTGAGGACATATGGGGTACCACTTCAGTCATAAGACTTAGATCATACTTGGGAAGAGAAAAATAGTAAAATCCACTGAGTAATAGAGATTCAGAAGCAAAGGGCTTAATTCCAAGATCACTTACACTGATGTAAAGAGTAATCTCTCTAAATCAGTGCAAGTACACCAGTGCAAACCCAGTGGGAGATGAATGTCAGACCCCATAGCTTTCAATTAAAAATAAAACCTAGCCACACACACACAAAAAAAGTAGCATTTCTGAAAGCTGGTACTAAGTCTCTTCTGTTTAGGCAAGTCACCTGAGCCCACCTGTGCTTAAGCCACAAAGTTTAGCTCTGGTTCTGGACTCTTCCCAAGTTTGGGATGTTCATATCGAAAGATTGTCCCAGTGTAGAGAGGGGTTTTTTCTATGTGTGGAGATCAGATGAGTAATTTTAGTACAGACCCATCACTGCACCTCAGGTTGGGAAGTGACACCTCATGAATTTTGAAAGATAACTCAGATCTTTTTCAAACAATTTGCTGTTCCTCTGTACAACTATCATATATAGTCAGTGCCCTAAGGATGGTTGAAATTCCACCTGTCCATGACTCACCTCAAGGATAAACCTCACATGCCTGTGAGCAGCCTAAGTCGCCATCTCCTTTTAGATGACATAAGATATCTGCTTCAGCTGCATCTGAATCACTGAAAAAGATTAGGGTGGATGTGTTAACCATTTTCTCAGTAGTCTCTATATATAATGAAAGACAATTCCGTTTGGATCCCAGTCCAGAAAACAGTGAAATAAAACATATCTATATGCTGACCCAACGTGAGCTGAACATTAAGCTAAGCCCTCGCTTTATCCAAAACACCAGGTGGTTTTGGTATCCACACCACCTCTTTCCATCTTTACTAATTAGAATAATTTATATACATGCCATTCACGGTGGCAGCTATTTCATTCAGCACCAGAAGGAAAGAGGAAGGCTGGACTGCTTCCATTTGGTTTCACTGTATGCAGTATGCATGCTCAGCATGACTGTTTTTTCTTTTCTCCATAGCTCTGAGATAAAGCAGGCAGCGTTGCAACACTGAGTTTTAGGGAGGAAAGCACAGCAAAGAAAGGGGTTCTCACGTGAGTGTAAAGAGACCTACATGCCAGAGACTGCATTTAAAAGGATTTTTCAGTGGGACCTTTTAAAACCATGCAGTAAGGAAGGGCTGTAAGTCTTGTGGTGTTTACTGCAAGCTGCTGCTACTACTACTTTGGTGTCTATAAAGAATTTTTCAGGTGAGCTCTGGTGGTACCACACAAAATGCAGCCTCTGGAATGCTTTGCTAAAGCAACCCGTTCAGTACTATGTGCTTTCCTTAAAGGAAAATACTGTTCCTGGCAGCACCCTTGTAAAGGGAATGAGAGGTTTTACTGAGTGAGAGAAAGATCCTCCTCCTCCAGAACTGAAATCTTCACATCCGGGGCTCCTAGTAATTGTAATTATAAAAGGGTACAGCTGTTCCTGAATGGCAAAGGGAATAACGGAATAGGTGTCAGGCCCCTTTATACCAGTATTCCTGCTCCACAATAGGATGTTTACCCATTTAACTACCTGTTAGGTTCACTCACGCTGGGGCACTTGGCATTGGCCACTGTTAGTAGACAAGATACTGGGCTGGATGGACCTTTGGTCCCACCCAGTACAGCTGTTCTTATGTTCTTATGGTTAAAATAAAAATAAAAAACACACCCATAAACCAAACAGTTATACTAATAAAAATTAAGTGTAGACCAGGCCTGAAACAGCAATAAGGAAGCGTTCTCCAAGTCTGTGACCATCCACCTTAGCTCCAAGACATCTCAGCCCTCTGTATCCCACCAGTTATATGGGCAACAAACCATAAATGAACCCAGGATCTGGAAAACCTAGCCTACATTCATGGAGGGTTTTGCAAATCTTTTGGCAAAATTAGCCCAAGTTTTGAGTTTGGAAAGCCACTTAAAGATAAAAGGGCTCAGCACCTTTAAAAATCAGGCCTTCCATTGTCAAAAAGGCACCATAAAAACAATGGACCCAAAAAGTAGTGAACCCATTTTAAAATGTAGGTCTTCATTTTCAGAATGTACAAGGACAGCATTAGCAAGTATTATGCTTTGAACACTTAATGCAGGGGGGTTTAGATTTAACCCAATAAATGAAATAGAACTTACATAATTTGTAGATCTTTGCACAATAGAAGGATCCAATGCCTATCAAAATGTTTCCTAGTATCAAACCTGACTAAGCCCTAGTATCTTTTCTATTGACTGTCTGAAACTGCATGTTCCAGGACAAAAAGTCTCTTTCTTACACTTTCCCTGACATAGCTCATTAAGGTTTGTTGGATTCGATTTCAGGATCATTCCTATTTTCCTTGTTCATCGTCCTGAGAATAATATCCCTTATGCAACCGTGGAAGAGGAACTGATTGGAGATTTTGTGAAGTATTCTGTCCGGGATGGCAAGGAAATAAATTTCATGAGAAAAGACTCAGAAGCTGGTCAGAAGTGTTGCACCTTCCAGCACTGGCTGTATGAGAAAACCAATGGAAATTTGCTGGTTACAGATTTTCAAGGTCAGAGTTCTGATCCTTGTGACTATATGTGACAGTTCTCCAATGCTATCACCCTGACACCCAATCACTCAGTCTCCCAGTGACTGGACAGACTTTCATAGTAAGACTATGGAGTCAGTGGTAGTGAGCCTCCCAGCCTGGGCTGACAGATTTGGGCTGGCGCTCTAAAAATAGCTGTGTAATCTGCACTGAAGGTACAACTTGGGCAGCAGCTCAGACTTTGAAGCCTAGGGATGAGGGCAGTGCATTTGAAAGTGCTGTCTACACAACTCTTTTTAGAGTGCGAACACAAGTCTTGTCCACCCATGTCTGTCAAGCCAGGCTGGGAATCTCACAGCCACAGGCTGTGTACATATGCCTTTCTTTGTGGTTTTCAACATACTGAACTTGTGCGCCCTGGTGGTGGGTTTTTTTGTTTGTTTGTTTTTTTGCTTGGGGCGGCATCCCGGTTAACCCACAACCCGGTTAACTCGATGCCAGATAATTGAGTCTCTACTGTACTCTCTCCAGCCCGTTCTGGATAGATGATTCTCTCATCTGAATCTGTGTCGTTCCTGACTTGTTCCACCTTGTGTGCTAAGCATGCTGCCCTTGCAGTGCTTCCTGGAATCAGGAATCACTCCTGAACCTCTTATTATGCAAACCAGGACATCACATGGCTCCAGCTTCCAATGAGCTTGTTTGTACAATGCCTCACACAATGGGGCCCTGGTTCATGACTCCTATGCTCTACTGAAGTACAAATAAAGAACAACATCGTTCACGGGAACTAGCTAATTAGATGATACCCTGTCAGTATAAGAATATCTGTAAATTACTGTTAGCAAAAACTTATTGCAATAGGCTTTTTTCCCCCTGAAATAACAATTCAAACTAGCATTATGCCAGAGGAACTGCACTCAAATTATTAAATAGGGACATAGGATTTTCTAAAGTATATTCTTTTTTAGGCTAATTGAAGCACTGAGATCCACCTGGTAATTTTAAAAAAATCAATACTAATTACAAGTGCCTTTGGCAAAGTGACTAGAGAATAATACAAACATGGGGGGCAAACAATTAAAATAATACATGGCCTTTTGATATGACATCTCATATGGGAGAGAATAAAAGCTGTGCAGGAAGGTTTCTGATATTTTCCTTTCTACTCTCTAACACAGGCTGTGTGAGCTCTGGTGCTGTGTTGGCTTTGTGTGTATTGTCCACACTCACAGGAAAGAAATGAATTAGCTGCTTGCAGTGGCAAGTGCTTTAAAAAGGTTCATTGGCATCCAATCTGGGGGGAGGGGGAGGGGGAGGTTTTCACATGGCTTGTGTCTCTGTAAATAACCAGCTTGGAAAGAAAGGAGGGGGAAAAAGTCTCCACACTCTTACTAAGAGATTTCATTTTACTGCAAATGCACCTTAGTAAATCAGAACATTCATTACAAGGCTGACTAATGCCTGCTTAGGTACCACTACTCTGGGATTTATGAACTGTGCCCGCACTTTGCCTTGCATTTAAACATCTTTTAAAACCAATGGAAAAATTCACACCCAGGCTCCTGATCACGGCTGAAGGAATGCCCTCCCCTATATCTAGAGAACGCTGGCATGACACCATTATGCACCTCACTCACCCCCATTGTGCAAATATCTGTCCTTTAAAGAAGTACAGTGTGTGTGTGTGTTCACTAAGTTGTTGAGGGAATAAATAGAGCAACAGTCCTTGCTGGGGTTCTGCAAGGAAAGGTGGAATCTTTTCACCCCCTACCCTTTCAAATTAGAAGACTGAACCCTTCTAAATAAATGCAAATGAATTAACAGGGAAAATCCTATAGGGTAAACTCCTCCTGGCCTTATGAGTATGGGGCATGCTAGAGTCAGAAGCAGAGCAGCTGAGTTAGCATCTGAGTCTGGGAGCAATATGTATTGATTCTTACCACCGCTGCTTCAAAAAAGGAGCACAGTGGATCTGCTGCTGACAGCAGCATCCTCACAAAGAGGGACCACTGGGACCCTGTCCATACTCCAAACCTGCTGACCACATCTCCTTGGAATGGCTTGGCTGTGAATGTTGCAGGGCACATTAGCTTGGTTTCCTGCAGTGCACTCAAGGAAGTGTTAGATCTGAATCCTACCCTATACCTGTTCTGAGGAAGAAGGAGCTCACAACACAGGGCAGGGTTTCCCCACAATGGCTAATACAACACAAGTGGGGGTACAAGTGGGAGGCGTAAACACTTTTTGGAAACACTGAGTGAAGAGCGTAATTTAGTAGCTATGGGTCACCCAAAAAACTAAATAAAGAGCAAAGATTGGTGGACCATGATGCTGATATGCAAAGTGGTTTCCCCACTGGAATACACTGTACTCCATCCCACCCCTGCTTGCAAACATCCAAATCCCAACACCTAGGAACAATAAATGAGCCTTATGCATCTCTTTGCAGATGTAAATATTCTGAGGCTGGATTTAGATGCCCCAAGATGCCACAGTTAAAGTCAGGCTCTCATTACCCTCCAGCATAGGAAACATTCCAGAGCCTTAGAGCTGCATTTATCACCCTGTTTGTGAATCACTGGAATGATACTGACTGCTGCTAGTGTTGTGAATCACACAGACCAAAAACCCTACGTTTGCAGGGGAAATGTTAAAACATTGTCACTACACAGCGATGACTGAAACAAACTAGAATCAATAAAGAACGCCTAGCTGCATCTATAAGGTTATACATCTGAAGACACTCCTAGAAAGCCTGGTATAATGCAATCTCCCTGTGTTGTTTTGTTTTTGTAGGTGTAGGAATGAAGTTAACTGACGTTGGCATAGCAACATTGGCCAAAGGGTGAGTGAAAGACATATTTCTCAATGGAATATATTTGCATTGTGCTTCAAACGCCTCACAGTGTAAACCTGATGGGGGTTGGTGCAATGGATGTTTATTTCTCACCATAACGCTAGGCGGGGGGAAACAACTCCAGTGCAATTTCTGTTAACCCCCTCGCGTTCATAAAATATTAATGGGAACCTTCCTATCAAGAAAACACATTTGTTTTCCTAGTTGAAGGAAAGGGAACATACTGGAGGCTTTGCTTTGCTGAATTTCTTCATAAACACTTTATCTTGGCATAAATAAGATGTCACTGGTGTTCCTCGTAAAATAACAAATAATAATCAAGATTTTCTTTTCCATTTGTGGAATACATACACTACAAATCAATAGAACAGTTGATATTTAATGCTTCAGTTCCTATGTTACCCACAATGCAAAATTATTTGAAAAATCAGGGAGATGTGATGATTCACGAGATGGCTAGTGGGACACAGGCCTACATGTTCAAAAGTGATTTTGAGTACCCATCTTGAGATACTTTATAAGGGCTTGACTTTCAGAAGTGCTGAAGAATCACCTTCTGAAGAACAGGCCCCTTAAGGCACCTCAGTTTGAGCACCTAAAAAATGAGGCATCCAAAAATCACTTGTTCTTTATGAAATGTTTGGCAGCCCGCATCTAGCCAGTCTAGGTTGCTTGTTCAAGGCCAGCTCAGCCCAGAAGTGACTGAGGGTTGTTACTATCTGGTGGCTATTGAATAACCTTTATGAAACACACAATGTCCCTGGAATGGGATGCATCCATACCACAACTCACCCTTGTTGGCAGCGACCACGGATTGATGGATACTGCAACAAGATGATCTGCTCCTTTAAATGCCAGAGGGCTGGGGTCAGGCAGCCCTGTTCAGTGATCAGACTCAGCTGGGAAGGGAGCAAGTGATTGTGAAAGTCAGCAAGTGGCACAGCTGAGAGGAGCTGTAGGTGAGAGATGGGATCCTGCAGTAGACCTTGATGTAGTGCATGTTCTCCCTTTAGCACTGAGAGGGGCTAGGGGGAAGACTCTGGGAGCTGTATCCTGTTGGGGACAGAAGAACTTCCTTCTGTTTTGACATTTTCCCCCAAGTTTCATGTTGAAGAATAAAATGGTTTGCTGGAAGAGATTTGAGCATGGCAGAGAGACCTGGGCTGAGCAGAAAGGTCAGGAGCCTACAGATACTGTCATTATTAGTTATGTGATACTAAAACTAAACATCCCTCCCACTTCTAGAAAACGGTGGCACCTTGTCTTATATATAAATACCCTTCTCTCACATTTCAGACTCTGTATGTTAGTTATTCCTCCCATGACACACTCAGATGCCTCTTGTTTCCTCAGACTTGACTGTGTGCTCTTGTGAGCCATGTAAGATGGGTGAGGAAAGGAGAAAGTCCAATGCAGATATATCTAGTCTCATAACTTGATGCACAAAGGAGACTCATTAAAGGATTTGCTGGCATTTATTTTATTGCAAAGCAGTCCCCCTCCTCTCGAAGACAAATGCCTCTTGGAGCTGTCAAACACTGTACAAGGCATTTAAAAGCAACCTGTCCAAGTGGCTCTGCAATTATTTAGCCCATTTATGTTAGAATTCTTTTCAACTTCACCCAAAGTACTACCAATTTTTAATCTGCTATAAAACAATAGCTACAAGCACAGGCTCCTTTAATCCCTCTGTGAGGATAACCATTGTCAGGGAGGAGGAACTCTGGTTGAAATCTTGGTTCCACTGAATACAGTGGGAGTTTTGCCATTGATTTCAATAAAACTAGGATTTCACCCACTGTGTTTTTATGAAGTCTTCTAGAAGGCATGAAGCAGGTTTGCTCCCCTGGGACTGTAAGTGGTCAGTCTTACTACCACCCTAGTACCTCTTAGTGCTAAATCATGATGTTGCAGGGGACTGCGCCCCCTAGTGCCCACTTTCTTAGCCCCACAATGGCCTGTCTTTTAAATTCAGTCCCTTCCCAGGCTAACAAAAGTTCCAACTGTAAATATCAATAAATCCAAATGAATAATTCTTCTGTCCCCTCAGGCTACACTGACATTTGTGGCTTGTTAGCTTCTATCCCTAGGCCCTGCAAGGGGGAAAGATAGCTCAGTGATTTGAGCATTAGCCTGCTAAACCCAGGGTTGTGAGTTCAATCCCTGAGGGGGCCATTTAGAGATATGGGGCAAAAATCTGCTGGATGATTCAGTTGGGAATTGGTCCCCCTTGAGCAGGGGATTGGATGAGATGATCTCCTGAGGTCCCTTTCAACCCTGATATTCTATGATTCTCTGTCACTGTTTCCTCCCAGCAGGTTGTCCCCTCCCCAGGGACTCTCTCAACTTCCCTCAGAGATCTCCCAGGTCATTAGAGGCCCTACCTCAGGGCCCCTCCACAAGATCCTTAACCTCCTGTCTGTGGGTCACCAGCCTCACTTCCTCAGACCCTTCCCATGCTCCTCTCTCCTATGACTCCTCCCCAGACTGAGTTCACAGCTCTGTTTAAGTAGTCTTCTCTCTGCTTCCTGGCACCTGAGGTGACTCATTATATAATTAAGTCTCCATCTGCCTCAGCTGGGGATAGCTGCCTGGGTTGCCTTAAGCATTCCAGAGTTGGGGGACCTGGCCTTCTGTCCTCTCTAAATTAAATCATGAAGCACAGACAGGGCTGGTGCAAGGATATTTTGTGCCCAAGGCGAAACTCCCACCTTGTGCCCCCTCCATCCTTCCCTCCCCCCGGAGCATCGCTTATTATAAACTTTCAAAATACTTTCAAAAATATCACCTTTTTAGTCACGTATACCTCCTTCCTTTATTTTTTCATATCAAAATCTACTACACTTTATTCTACCTTTAGAATATTCAATTATTGTTATTAATAAAACTAGAATTGCAGATACTCCATCATACAACAATTGACAATATCAATGTGACAAATTTCAACAACCTACACACGCATATTGGCACATAAACATATGCACTCAAAT
This sequence comes from Sternotherus odoratus, assembly GCA_032164245.1. Lineage (NCBI taxonomy): Eukaryota > Metazoa > Chordata > Testudines > Kinosternidae > Sternotherus > Sternotherus odoratus. The sequence goes on from JAVMKO010000007.1 coordinate 89,316,133, forward strand.
ACTTAACATACACACACAATTGACACGAAGTATTAGCGAAATGATGCAGCAGCACTTGCCAGTCTTAGAGCTGAAACAATCAAATAAAAATAGTTCACCTCAGTCGACAACCTCCAAAAACTAGTAAACTTAGCATTATGAACAGCCTGTCAGAACGGGTAATGGCTGCGCACAATGAGAAAAATGACATCATTGCTACTTTGTATCGTAGTGAAGGAGTACCTTGTGCCCACAACATAGAGGTGACATAGGGTATAGCTGTAATGTACGAGGGAATAACAACTTAAAATGCACATTTCTCTTTCCTTTATTCATTTTTTTCCCAGCAATAGTGTAATAAAAAAAAATTGGTGCTGCCAAATCTTGGCGCCCTAGACAGCCGCCTAGCTAGCCTTGTGGTTACACCAGCTATGAGCACAGAAGCAGTCGTATCAGGTCAGACCCCTGGTCCATCAAATCCATTATCCCAGTTCAGACATTGGCAGATACCAGATGCTTCACAGGAAAGTGTAATGGACAACATAGGCCACTATCCCAGACAGTTAGTTGCTGACTCTTCTCCGGAAGCCTGGGTGCCATTATCCCTCATACACATTTACATTAGCAAAGATGACTGTGAATGATATTATTATTCACCTAAATGTCTAATCTTTATTTAAAACCTGCTAAGCCCTTCACCACAATATCTTGCAAACGTGCGCTCCATAGATTAACCATGCATGGGGAAAGTACAAATTTCTAAATGTCATTCATCTGTTGAGATGTTTAACAATTCCAACCCTGCCAGCAATAACTGCTGTGAAATTTTGTACCAAAGAGAGAGAGAACACTCTTTCCAATATTATTTTAACAAGCCTGTTCTTTCCTCAACTAATGCATACTATTCTTTGCTCTAAGTTTTTTGTATGTGTTGTCAAAGTTCTGTTCCTTTGCATCTTTCTTGGGTAGATGGCTGTGACAACCACTTTACGTTATATTCTTCCTTAAGAAATCTGTTCACAAAAACAGAACTGATCACAGCAATATGTATAAAGAGAAATATCTTTATTGGCTATGTGATTCTCCATATGCCAGAGACACAAGAAAAAAACAATGTTCCCCACCCCCATCATTTTTACTATCCTAGCATATTTTAGGAAAACCCTTCACATTTCTAGCCTGGCACTTTTTTGAATTTTAAATTGATTTTTTTCCCCATTGGCTCCAGAGTGAAATCATTTGAATTAGTCTCTCATCATCCAGCTAAAAAATAAAGAAATCATAAAAGTTTTAATTATGTTAGTCTGTGCTGTGGAACCTGATGATTTATAGGAAGGCTTTAATGAATGTTATTACACAATGTACTATGGGAAATTATGCTGATGAAAACCCATCTGAGACAAAGAGACAGGAAGATGTGGTCAGACAAAGAATGTACAGTGAAATTTGAACTAAGGATCACCCCAAATAGACACTCTTTGTCTTAAGCAATTTAAACATCTAGCGTCCTTTTGTTTGACATGTTATTTCTACAAGGCAACAGATTTTTTTTGCTGGTCCTGTATTTTCCCTACATTGTTCATCATTTACCCAGAAGGATTCCTCTGAGTTAATTTTTGCCAGACTGATTTTTAAAATATTTTGGGATGTACAGGGGGAAACAAATAAATAGGTAGAATTCATCCACATCACAGCTTAGTGCTAATGGCAATACAATGTAAACAAACAAGTGAGATAGTAAATCCAGTATGTCTGTGAGAGCGTACACAGTCATACTGCTTATAATTCTGATAATGATTCTAATATTTTTGAATCTGCAAGACAGAGATGAAATGAAACTAAAGTATCAGACTGAGAGCCGACAAATTCTGTTATAGGCTTTAACCTGCCTTTGCAGGGAGATGAACTCATCGATCAAATAGGTGTCATATCTAATTCCTTTGAGCCTATATTGAATTTGGGGAAATTTTACCAGAATCATGGCTGAATGGAGACTATTCATAAAGTTTCTGTTCAATTCAGCAAGTAATAAAAAGCAAAATTCACTCTGACCACACTATGACTATGATTAGCAAAAAACTAAAACCTGCACTGTACTGCTAATATAATTAAGTTGAAAAATACTATAATGTCATGCTGTAAACTGTTATTGATTAATTTAGAAACGCTGATATGGCAAATGACAGGAATTACTTATGTTCATTTAATTTCCCCTAGTATTACTCTTAAAACAAGCATACAATACATCTAGCAAGAGACAGGTCAGATTAATATTCTGCATAACATTTCTAGCATTGCCCCATGCCATTAATCTTTTTATAAGCCAGAGATTCCAAGCAGTTAGAGTCTGAACCATAATGAATTGCACAGTGCAGAATTTATTTATTTGTCTGCTCGCCTCTCTATCTCCCCCGCTTTGGTAGTGGCTATGAAGAGACTAGATGCTTACAACATTTAAATGCATTTCCGATTAGTAATTGCGTTGCATACCTCACATGCCTGTTTTATCAGTGAAGTAAAAAGGCACAAAAGCACAAATGTATTGGTTGAAGTGTAATAGAAATAGCTGCGATAAATTTTCTACCACTAGAGGGCAAAGTTTTACTGGAAATAAAACCAAACCTTGAAAACATTTATCATTTAACTCTTGGGTAGCAGCAAAGCCAGCAACTTAACCCTTGTAAATATGATAGTAGTAGATCAATTCTTTCTTAGTCTTAAACAAAACAAAACAAACCCAGTAAAATACAATGATCTGATTTCTAGCAGCTTCATGACTACTAACCAAAATTTTAGATTAGATGTTAAGTATCAAGGAGTAGCCACGGTTTGTAAAAAACACAAAGGAAATGACATATGACAATATGCTTTTGTACACCCATGGCCATGATTAAAATGGCTCGGGCTACCTAATGGGGAATCTAAAAATTCCTCCACATTTTCTAGCATGAACAGCTCTGGGGTAGCCTACTGTGGAGAGAGAAGGCACCACAAAGTTTGAATCTGGATCCAAATCCCAACTCCTCTAGATTTCAGGAGTTTTGGTTTGGGCTTCTCCCTAAACATGAGGGGATTTTTGTCATAAACGGCAATCATCAGTGATCCAACTAGTTAATTAATAACACATGGCATGTTAAATAACAGATTAAACATTCTTTTAGGAGCTTGGAAAGGTCATTCAGTGCTCTTGAACGCACTACATATGAAAGCAACATAAGGACATTTCCAATTTAGAAGCCATTTGCTGACACAGACCTCCTCCCCCATTACATGTAGCCACAAGCTATAATAGCAGCAGAATGTTTGAATTAGCCTCACTAGTCCTGCCAAGACACAGCTAGACTATAGTCACTAAGACTTTGCAGAAGAAATGAAAGTGATGGAGGGCTCTATAGAACATGGAGTTACAAACTACAAAAATTGGATCTGGATTTTTGAATACCCCAAAGGCTGGGGGTGCTCACATGCAAGGATTTAATTCTCACATGCTGTGGTAAAGGGTGTAGTATAAAGGGATAAATAGATAGCTTTCGACGACCCATTGCAAAGATAGGGGCCATTTACAAAATTCATATCCAGCCTTAGATGTTGAAGCCTCTCAACCTCCAAAAATTGGTGGTGTTTGGATCAGAGGGGCATCTCTAGTTACAAGAGCAAACAAAAGCCAACTGGGATAGAAAAAGGGAAATGGGTGCGATTTGATTTGTGAATAAAGCTGGTGAGACAGTCTTAATCAACTTTCTAAACACTACAGAATGTTGGCCCTGTTTTTCATTCCCAAGCCATTGAAGGCCCAGTGCTGTTTGCTGTGAATGTATTCAGTATGTGCTGAATATTTCAGCTGAATAACTCTGAGAGTGTGTGAAAACTTCACAAACAAGACAAATTGTTTGAATAACCTGGAGTCAATCATCACTGATGAAAATTTGGGCCTAAACTAATGGACTAAAGAAACAAATAATTTCATGGTTGTTTCCTTACAGTATGTCCTCTGAGATCAATGGCTAATGGAAGCATGTACTGATCCTACAGAGACATTACTGACATAAGAGTTAATAATTTATCCCCATAGTCTGGATAATTTTTCTAGTTTCCCGAGAAAAGAGGATAGGTTTTTAAACGCTACCTTTTCATGACAAAATGATCTCCATATAATAATTTAATTATTGGTCTCAATACTATAGATCAGTGCATAAACTTCTTGCAGAGTGCAGAAAAGAGCATGTGAAAAATTTCCACCAGCAGGAACACAGTTTCCATTAATGTGGCTTCCTGGAAAAAGGAAATGGTTTCCCCCTCTTAAAAAAATAGGCAGAGTCTGCCAGAAGGGGAAAACCCGCCACGTTCATGTATCAGAAACTGGTCATTTTGCACACATCTACAAGGCCAATCACAAAGAAAAACAATTATCCTTCATTGCAATGAAAGCTGTCAGATCATTAATGGCCCTGAAGATTCCTAAGTATTTAGATTTCTTCCTGCTCAATAGAACAGCCCTCCCCCGAGTGGAAGAGAAATGTGGCCTCTCTTTCAGTCCTGCAGCGGAAACAAGATATTTTAAATATTAAAGCAAGCAGATGCTCTCCAAAGGCTCTCTGCATCACAGGGGCTCATTATCCACTCAGACACTGGCACCTGAAGCTCGGACATGTACAGTGCTGCAGCATGCAGGAGAGGAATACAAATCCACTATAGAGTGAAGGGGTTTTAACTAGAAGTCATGGCATGATTTGTTGTTGACTAATAGTCGCTGTGAATTTGGCCTTTATTTCCACAAATACCCAGGGCTTGGTTGAATATTCATGAGTAAGCCCCTTCAGACACAAACAAAACACAACAAAAGGAGAAAAACAAAGCACTGTGTCTCTGTGAGGCACACCCCTTGGCGCTGCTCTGCCATGGCCAATTTCCACAGTCAAGCCCAAGGCTATCCTGGACTTGATCCATCCTCTGATGTGACTGAAGCAGGGTCTTCATGCTTCTAGAGTGGGGCTTGGTCTGGGAGTCTCCTGGCTCTATTCCCTCCCCCACCAGGAGCAGGAGAACATTCCTCATTCTCTCACAGAGCCTTTCTGTTTATAATCTGCCAAAGGGCTAGATTGTGAGTGAAACCTGCCCAGGCAGGGAGCAGGCACACCAGGTGCAAGCTACTCTAAACCTGAGTCAGAGAGCAGGGGGAGAGCACAGACTCTGTGCCTGATGATGCTGGGAGCTGGTAAAGGGACAAGGAGAGCCAGGGCTCCACATACACATACCAGCCAACAGGGCTGGCTGGCTGTGGTGAGGACAGGGTGAAGTACATGGGATGATGTCCACCACCTTGACCTGGATTGAACTAGAGGCCTCCAAGCCTAGAACCATCAGTCTCTACAGCAGGGGTGGGCAACTTTTTTGGCCCGTGGGCCACATCAGGGTTGCAAAATTATATGGAGGACCGGGTAGGGAAGGCTGTACCTCCCCAAACAGGCTGGCCACGGCCCCCTATCTGCCCCCTCCCACTTCCCACCCCCCTCAGAACCACTGACCCATCCAACCCCTCCCCTCCTTTTCCCCTAAACGCCCCCCTGAAACTTCCCCACCCCTAACTGCCCACCCCGTACCCCACCCCGTACCCAACCCCCTCTGCTTCTTGTCCCAACTGCCCCGACCCTATCCACACCCCCACCCCCTGACTGTCCCCTGGGACTCCCTACCCCTTATCCAACACCCCAACTTCCCGTCTCCTGACTACTCCCAAGAACCTCCTGCCCCTTATCCAACCCCCTGGCACTGACCCCCCTTACCTCAGACCAGCGTGTCTGGCAGCCGCGTGGCCTGGCCAGAGTCAGACATGCTACCCTGCAGGAGTATGCAGCCGTGCCCCCCAGAGCGCTACCTGTGCAACGACGTGGCTCCGGGGAGGGGGGACAATGGGAGGGGCTGGGGGTAGCCTCCCTAGCCAGGCGCTTAGGAGCCAGGCAGGACCGTCCCGTGGGCCGGATGTGGCCTGTGGGCCGTAGTTTGCCCACCCCTGCTCTACAGCATGAGCTGAAATAGACTCACGTCCTCCTTGGATTGGGTGCAGATACATACAGACCAGTGGATTATATATGCTGGATCAGTTCATGGGCAAATGCAACACACTCCCTAGTATCATGGAGCAATTGTAACTCAGAGGGTGAGTCTGAGTTGCATTTCCCTTAGGGAGTTCTTCCTGGAGCAGCACAGCTATGCCAGCCACTGCCTACACAGGAATGGGAATAAACACATAGGGTACGTCTACACTACATGCCGGATCGGCGGGTAGTGATCGATCTATCAGTGTAGTGCTTTTATTCACTAAAATTCCTGCAAAAGATATATTTTTTAATATTCAACCAGCTCCAACTTTAAGGAAGGGGCTGATATTGTAAGGTTACCACGAGAAGACAAAAATGGCCCAAAATATCAAAAATTAAAAGGCTGAATTCAGAACTTCCCTCTCCTTCCTGTCCATAAAGGACACCGATAATTTCACTAACAAGATATTGATGGTTCGTTATCTTCTTTCCACATACATTCAAGGCTGCAGTGATTTGTTTAGAATCATTTAAGATAAGATTGTGTGTTTAAACAAAGCAATAAAGTCTATAAATATATATGTGTGTGTCTTTAAGGAGGCAATGGAGCCTGCAATATGAAATGCAGAAAAGCATGACTTGCTATGGTTTCTCAAACATACCCAAAAAGTATGTGTGTGATCTAAAGAGTTTTTTCCACCCGACATGTTCCATCATGATCTGACACATGGGAGTTCCTGGGTGGCCTTTTCATCTCATGTGAGATTACTGATGTTAGGAAAGCAGATAGGACAGGGAGGTTGAAATGTCAGGCTGTCACCTTAAAGGAACAATAGAGATGCAAAATGAAGCTGTTGGAGTTAAACAGAGAAAGATACTGTCACGCTGCCTTAAAAGATAGCTTTTGGCTTCTGTGCCTCCTGCTTATCTCCTTTGGTGAATTTTACTCTACAAAGCATGCGAGTACTGACAGGCCCATCCGTCATATGGAGATTGGGCTTTTCTTCTTGGAGCAGGCAGCATCTTTATTGGCTTTAGCCAGGCTGCCTGGGAGAGAAATGAATTGCCCAGGACATATTAGGACTGTATAGTATATTGAAGCTCAGATATTTTCATTTTGATGCTACCCGATAAACTTGTTCACGCACAGCTCCCAACAGGACAAAGATCACACTCCTGCTAGGATTCCAAACAAAACCAAAAGACAGTCCCTGCCCCCCAGAGTTTACAATCTAAGCTGAGTAACAAAACGGATGGATACAGAGAGATGGACAAGGAGACAAGCTCTGTGTGTGAGCAGCAGGGACATACCTTCAGAGTAATAATGATCACACTTGCCTACAGAAGTGGGTTTCTTCCATCTGAGGCGCCCCAAGCACTTTATAAAGATTATACTGTGGATTTTTTCTTTGTTTATAAATGTATCTAAGAAGTTTGTTAACTGACAATTTTATTAGCCACAAATTGAAATTACAGATGGAAGAGGAATAGTTGGAACACGGGGCTGAGAGCCAGCATCCTGAACCCTGTTTTCTGCTCTGCAAGTGACTTGCTGATTGGCCTTGGGCACATCATTTAATCTCTCTGCCTCATTTTACTATCTATAAAATTGGGATAATTCTTCTCTTCTTCAAAGAGGTGATGAGAGGCTTATTAAAGGTTGTAGTGTTACTTATGAATCCAAAATCATACTGTAGACCTGGCTTGAAAAAGAAATGTTGAAATCCCTTTTTTGTTTTTCTCCACTACTGCAGATACAAAGGGTTTAAAGGCAACTGCGCCATTTCCTTCATTGATCAGTTTAAAGCCCTCCACCAGTGCAATAAATACTGCGAGATGTTGGGGTTGAAATCCCTCCCAGGCAGTCATCAGAAACAGAGGAAACCAACCACCATGAAAAGCAAAGTCCCTCCAAACTCACCAAATATACAGAAAAGAGCAGCCAGCACACAGGCGACCAAGACAACATAGACCTCCTGTCTTCAAAGCATCCAGCAACACTGCACCACTTCGCACAACCTCCTCACTAGAAATGCACAGGTACCAAAGGACATGACTGCAGAGTTAGACTGAGCCTTCTGCAGTATACCACCATTTTGAAGCTGTTCTTTGATAACAGCAACCAGGAAACCAGCTGCGTCTGTGGCCTAGCAGGCTACAATTCGAAAGCAATGGAAAGTTTTCAAAGCCAAACAAAGCTATCTGCCTCGATTAACTTTCAAATATTTTTACATACGTCACGTCTGTATATATTTGTGTATTTGCACACTCTGTGTCTTGGTCTTTGTGCAGGAGATAGGTCACTGGAGCATTTCTGTCCTCCATTCGCAAATCCTAGATCTCTACGCTAGCAGTACTGTGGCATTCAGCAGCTATGTAAAAATAAAACTACTTAAGCCACCACTTAGTAAAGGTTTTGGACTAGAGCTCGATACTGGCACTGGGGTCAAGGATGTACTAGAATAATTGCTTTATTTCCTAACTCTTTGCACAGTTTTAATCCTTACTAGACTCGTATTCCTTGTGCTTTTGCCAATTAAATTCCTTTTAAAACAAGCATAAGCCACATAGGTATTTGGATCATTATTCACACCTGTTCTCTGGACAGCTCAAGGATTAAGCTTCCACCTATGTAGCTTTCCTCGTAAAGTTCAGTCACCCACTTGGAAAAATCCTAAAACTGGGCATCGCCTGGGACTTTCTTATCCACAGAATTGGTTTTCGCCCTGGGGCCCTGACCCTGCAATTGGACCCACCTTTCTCCCACCCAGATCCTGTTGCAGGATTGGGGCCTGAGGGCACAAGCTGCAGGGTGCTGAACACAACTCATACTGAAGTCACTGGGAGCTGAGGATATTCAACACCTTGCAGGACTGACAGGGCCGGCGACAGAAATTTTGGGGCCCCCTACTCTGAGCGTTTGGGGCCCCCCTACTCTGAGCGTTTGGACCCCCCCCCCCCACTCCTCCGCCATGGGCTGCCCGGCTCTTGCAGGTGGGCGGGGGAAGCGCTGCAGCCGGGGGTGCCTCGGGAGCGGCGCGCCCCGCCGTCCTCTGCAGCCGCCAGGGCGGGGGAGGCGATGGAGCCGGGGGTGCCTCGGGGCGGCTCCTGGGGCACGGGACGAGCAGCGGCTGAAGGGCTCGGGAGGCAGCCGGCCGCGGCGCCGGACACAGCCAGGGAAATGCGGTGCGGTGCCCAGGGGGGACGACTACGAGTAGAACTGTGTACCGGTCCCCGGACTTCTACCCGTTGTACCCCCCTGTCGCTGGCCCTGAGGACTGAGACGACTGACAATGTGTGAAGTGGTGAACACCCCACACAAGGCCTGGAGGGGTTAAAGGGCTAGGCCAGCCAATTAACTGCCCAAAGTTACACCTGAAGAAGACAGGGAGCAGGACACTAACGGGAAATGGGCTCAGCTTGGCAGGAAGAGGCTGCAAGGAAGTAGTCTGCAGTCACTCCCTGAGAGGAGGGAGCTTGGGCTGGCAAACCCGGGGAGGGGGGCAGCCAAATATATAGGCAGAAGCCAGGAAAACAGTATCAAGGAGCAGAACTGTACAGACCTTGCAAGGCTGCTTGTTAGAGAGTCCCTGGGCTGGAACCCAGTGTAGGGGGTGGACCTAGATTCCCCTTCCAGTCAGTGGGAAGTGGTGCAGGGTGTCGGAGATGCAGACAGACAGCTGGTTCAGAAGGACTTTGAATTCCCCAGAAGGGGAGAATTTTACTGAGCTGACCAGAGGACCAAGCCTACAAGAAGCTACAACTCCTAGATTGAGAGGGGCCACAGGGTGAAACAGATGACAGGGAGAGATACCACCAGAGGAGAGCAATACCTAGCAATACCTAGCAAGAGCTAATCCCCAGAGCTACCAGGAGAAGGAGCCACATGCAGTGAGTAAACCCCCTGACAACAAACTTAAAATAGTTTCTGCCTTCACAGGGACAGTCTGAGTTTCTGAAGCAGGGGTGGGGAACCTTTTTTGTGCCAAGGGCCATTTGGACATTTATAATGTCATTCGCGGGCCGCTGCCCCCCCACCCCCCCAGGCAGGCAATGGGAGCTGAGACCCCAGCTGGCAAGGGCCAGCGGGGGAAACCCCAAAGAAGTGTCAGGCGGAGTGCTTAGCCCTGCACTGCTTTGGGGTTTCCCCGCTGGCCCCTTGCCAGCCGGGGTCCTGCCGTCAGCTCCCACTGTCAGCCTGGGTGTAGGGGGTGATGTTGCTTTACCCCCACCCAGCCTCCCATCTAACTGCTTTTCTTCCCCCACCCCTGCCTGGCCCGGCCCACCCCACTGAAGCTAACCTCCTCCCCCTCCCAACCCAGCCTCCTGCCCCCCATGCCTGACCCACCCAGTCCAGCCTCCCCCCACCAAACCTCCTTCCCCCCTGCACCCACACCTCGCCCCCCCCGGCCTCCCCCCCCCCCATTGACCATCGGCTCCCCGCAGCGCCAGCGGGGCCCCCCCCCCCCGGTTCGAGCCGCCCCTGGCGGGCGGCTCCCCCAGGCGCTTGCCGGCCCCAGCGTGGAGCCATGTCCACCTGCCGGCTGGAGCGCAGAGCCGCCCCCGCCTGCCAGCCGGAGCGCGTCCCTTGCTGGCAGCTCCCCCAGGCGCTTGCCGACCCCAGCGCGGAGCCATGCCCGCCTGCCGGCCGGAGCACAAAGCCACCCCCGCGCGTCCCTGGCCGGCGGCTGCCCCAGGCGCTTGCCGGCCGGAGCGCGGAGCCGCCCCCACCTGGCGGCCCGCGTGCGTCCCTGGCCGGCGGCTGCCCCAGGCGCTTGCCGGCCGGAGCGCGGAGCCGCCCCCACCTGGCGGCCCGCGTGCGTCCCTGGCCGGCGGCGGCCCCAGGCGCTTGCCGGCCGGAGCGCAGAGCCGCCCCCACCTGGCGGCCTGCGTGCGTCCCTGGCCGGCAGCTGCGGCGTGTCTTCTCCCCATGCCCCAGTGCCTGATTCAGCCCCGGCCCCGCCACGGGCCGGATGGAATCATTTGGCAGGCCGTATAAGGCCCACGGGCCGGAGGTTCCCCACCCCTGAAGGAATAGCTTAGAGTCCGTGTGTCCAAGTGTGCCTAATGCCAGGGGGAGCCACCATGAGAGTCCACATCGACCCAGAATTCCCAGACAATAGTAACTGAGATACTTAGACCAGGAAACGATTGTGGTAACCTCGATTCTCCACTATGTATGAGCGGTGCAGCATATTGTGGAGATTGACCACCACGTGGAGTCCACCCACACCTTGAATACTGCAGGCAGTTCTGGTTGCTTCATCTCAAAAAAGATACATTAGAATTGGAAAAGTTACAGAGGGGGTGGGGGGGGGAAGGGAAGTGTAAAATTGGGAAGGAAAAAAATCTAATTAGTTTTACTGACACTTGGTACCCTCCTGAAGAATTTCACTTCCCCATTGCACTTCTCTGGTGAGTTCACTACTGATGAGAGAACATAAAGGGAAAGGATCCTGCAAATGACTCCATATGGATGGGCTCCCTGGTCCCACCCCTGCGGCGCTGATTGCAGGATTTGCCCTAAGTTCTTTGTGGTAAGGACTGTCTTTGTGTAGCACCTCACACAATGAGCTCCTGGCCCATGACTGGGCTCAAAGGTGTTACAATAGTACAAACGAATAAGAATATTGTTTTCCTTATTCATTAATCAAAAACTCTTTCCAAACCTATTGATCAATAAGTGGAAGTGGTTAGAACCACAAATCCTGGTTAGGGATTGGTTTGACTGAGATGTGCTCATGGAACTCAACACTTTGAAAGGCTCTTTGTGAAAGATGATTTTTCCCAAAGAAGAAAGAAGTACATTCTTCCCACCAGAAACCATCCTAAGGGAGTCTTATGAAATATTCTTTCCCTTGTGGGGGATCGCCGTTGTCGAAGTCCATTGCTGGAGGGTTAATCAGTGACTCTAAAGAGTCAGAGCATGTTCCGGCTGGTATGAGTTTGATATTTTTCAGTTGCCTGTCCTGACATCACTTCGCAAAGGCTGATTATTATTATTATCATCACCATCTTATTGATCTTGCAGAACAAAAGTTCATGTGAAGCACTGTGTAATAAGCTATCCATACTAAGGTTAAATGAATGTGGACCATCCTCCACAGCTATTCAAACATTTTGCTTTTCCACTGCCCAAGGTTTTATTGATTTTTACTATTCTTCCCAATTAATAAGCATATTAGAGCTACCACACCGCTAATACATTCATTATGCACGTAACGAATCTTAAAGATATTTGTAGTGTGTCCATTGGTTCTTTTTTTCCTGCTTAAGATAGGAAAACTCAAAAGTACTAGCTTTATACAAGGCTCTGCCTGAAACAGAACTAAAAAACAAGTTAAAATCAATGACTGTTTCCTAAAAGATTTTTTTAAAATCCCTGTGGCATTTGGATTCACTTTGAAGTGCAACTACATTGAAATAATTATACCTTGACAGTTTGCCACAGGGGAAACAAAATCAATTTTCTTAACTTTATCTTAGCTGAGAACCATTCAGATTAATTTAAAAGTACCTCTGCCATGATGCCTCCAAATCATTACCATCTGGCATTAGCTAGGCAACTGTTGAGCAGAGACATCTGCTTTTCTACTAAGCTCGACTCTGTCTTACTATCTAAGCCTCCTACCCCACCCGCCCAATCTGCTTGTCCGTTTCCTCCACCCGCTTACTGTTACGCAGATTATGAGCTACTCTGGGGCACTCCACACTGTCTTTTCTGTTAATAGTCTGTCTGTACAACGTCTAGCACAATTGGGACCCTGTTCTTTGATTGAGGTTCCTAGGCATTACCAAACTATAAATAGCGACATTAGTGAACCTATGACCCCCGCCAACAGAGTACCAAAGACATTCTGTGTGAATGAATGATCAAGAGAATACACTGGTGCCGGGGTTCCCAAAGTGGGGGTCGCAACCCCTTGAGGGGTCACGGGCCACTTTTGTGGGGGTCGCGGGGCCCTACCGCAGCTACGCGCTGCTGCGGGATCCCTAGCCGCCGGCTCCCTGCCGGCTCCCTGCCGGATCCCTCCCTGCCGGCTCCCTGGCCGCCGGCTCGAGTCCAAGGGAGTTTGGGTGTGGGAGGAGGTCTGAGGTAGAGGATTGTGGTTCAGGTGAGGGAGTTTGGGTGCAGGCTGGGCTAGGGCATGGGGTGGGAGTGCAGGAGGACAGGGTGGGGTTGTAGGCTCTGGGAGTTGTGCAGGCTCTGGGAGGGAGTTTAGGGGCAGAAGGGGTTTTGTGAAAAGGAAAAGGGATGCAGGCTTTGGGAGAGAGTTTGGGGGTTGGGATGGAGGCTCTGGGAGGAGTTTAGGGGCAGGAGGGTGTGTGTGGAAGGGGGATGGGAGTGGGGTAGGGGAGTGCCCAGGGGCAGCAGGTGGTGCCAAGGGAGAGACCCATCCTGAAAACTGCTGGAGCCCCGTGGGCCACACGGGAGGTTCGCAGGCTGCACATAGAGAGAGAAAAAATATAAAGATATAAGGTTGCTTTTTAGTGAGCCAGCCACTCCCATTCCCTATTCAAGCCTAACTTAATAGTGTTAAATTTGCAAATGAATTTTAGTTCTGCAGTTTCTCTTTGAAGTCTGTTTCTGAAGTTTTTTGTTCAAGAATGGCGACTTTTAAATCTGTTATAGAATATCCAGGGAGATTGAAGTTTTCTCCTACTGGCTTTTGTATATTACTATTCCTGATGTCCAATTTGTGTCCGTTAATTTGGGCTTGAATAGGGACTGGAAGTGGCTGGCTCACTATAAAAGCTGCTGTACCTCGCCTGGAATTGCCACCTCCTCATCAATGATTGGGAGTGGACTACATTCACCCTGATCGAATTGGCCCTGTTCACACTGGTTCTCAACATGTGAGGTAACTCCCTTCTCTTCATGTGTCAGTATAACAGTCCTGCATCTGCAACAGTGCCTGAAATTTTCACTCCATGCATCTGAAGAAGTGGGGTTTTTACCCACAAAAGTTTATGCCCAAATAAATGTTTGTCTTTAAGGTGCCACCAGACACCTTGTTATGACAGGGATAGACTCTAATTGAAACATTCAGATGCTACCATTCAAATTGCTATTTCAAGGAGGGGAAATAGGAGTTTCAGGTTTCCAGGGCCAAGTTAATCTCTAGCACTAGTCCAGTAGAATGGGTAGAGTACCAGATACCAGGGCCCATTCCCTGTAATCCTTCTCACCTACTTTGCAAGTCACTCCAGCTCTCTGTAGAAATATGGGTGGAAGTTCAGGAAGGTAAAGAGGTGGTCCCAAAAAAAAACCCCAGCTGTTGTGCTTGGAATGCCATTGCTCTGTTTCCTTTCCATTCTTTTGAGAGGCTGCAAAAGAAGTAATGCCATTAAGAAACAGGCAGCATGTTTTCCCGAATGTTCCTCATACATCACGTAACCCAAGTCCACTTTTGATTAGGTTCTTTTTCATATTCATTTGATATTGGGAGACTTCTTAATAGAGCTCCCACGGCTCAACCTCCCATGACCTAAGAATGATCTGCAAAGCTCCAGAGCTATTATTCCTCCCCCTGCCCCAGTCCTCCTCAATTCTTGTTCACTCTTCAAGAAAACTTCAGCAAATGTAACACTTGTGTGGGTGTTGCAAAGGTCACGCAGCTCTACAATAAAAGCCTCAATAAATGACTTTTCATCTGGAGTTCTCAGAGCGCTACAGTAACAAAACTGAAAATGTAATCTACACAGCTATCATTCTGCCACGGAGCACCGAGGGGGGTGGAGAACCATGTGTGCACCTTTATTAGGGCTGCAGGTGGAAGCCAATTCAGCCCTTGCACCCCAAAAACATAGGCATTGGTGCCCCCTATTTTGCACCCCACCATATTGGAGTGGGCAAGGACCTGTGCAAATGTTGTGATTGCCAGGGCTATTCCAGGATGACAGGCTTTTAGTTTCCTGCTGGTACTGTTGTTATTGTAGGGCTATCATGTTCTGGCAGGCATCACACTGGGTTCTGGGAGCAGGAGGAGAAAAATAGCATAAAATGTTCTTTGCACAAGAATCATCTTATCCATAATGAGGCGAGGGCAAGCAACATTGCCATTAACTCCCTAGACAGCACTGCAGGAATGGAGAGTGGGGGATGCTCTTTTCTAATCTCCCCTTAATCAAACGGGGAGAAGCCAAGCAGCTGCTGCTGAAGGCATCACCCACAGGGCTTAGCAGAAGGGAACACACCCACTACCTTCACTCAGGGCAAGGAAAGAAAGCAGGATTGTCCCCAGACTAGCCCCTAGGAATCTTTTCCTCCCCACCCCCAGTTTACTCTTATAAAAGGCTTTTTGAAAAATAAACCATGAATCACAGTAGCTGCTGATAATTAACTTCAAGGTTTTTCTGTACAGCATTGTGGGTGTGAAATTATTAGGATTTGTGAGTCTTGGGAGACAGGAGAATCTTTGCTTTCTGCAGTGGCGGCTGCCGTGTGCAAGCAGTTTCCCTTGAAGTGAGCTGAGGTTCCCGTTATGTAACTGAATCAGGTCCCTTGTGAATCAGCGGTGTTGCTAAGTGTTCCTATCTCTGAGGTAGTTCTCAAGCACAGAGGAAATGCTCTCAGGAAGGGAGGAGGAGTCAGAGCAGAGGATCTATCCATCCGTCACTGTCTGTGGCACTTGATGGTCAAGCAGGAGACTTATTCCACAGCCCCGGCACAGACAAAATGCCCATCGCAGTCAAGGTGTAAAGACTGCAGCAGACTGTAGAAAGTGAAGGTGATGTGTGCTGGCTTCATAGCTCAAGAGGGGAACGGGAGGGCATCGGACGAGCCACTTTCAAGATGGGCCCAGCACTGCGCGGGAGGACGGGTAGCAAAAGCACTGCGGCATTAAAGCTATTTATAGATCTCAAAAACTGGATGCTACTGAGAGTGATTCAGAGACTGGAACTAACACCACCGAGAACTGGGGGAGGAAGCTGCGCACTGAAAAATCTTTGACGCCTCTGAAAGCCGGAGACTCAGTTGGGCCTTTTGTCAATGAGCCAAAGGACAGATGTAATAAGACTATTTTTTCCTTATGGAAAACAATGGCGACAATGCAGGAGGAATTTACCAGTTAGTCAGAAAAGTCAGGGCTGATCCTGTTGCTGTGCTTGGTAACCTACAAGATAATGACAAAGCCCTGCTCCCTTCTCATGCATGGCTATGTGACTGAAGCCGGAGAGAAGCCACTTCTTCCCAGCCAGCCAGAATAGGAACACAGCGCTCTAAAGAGTAGGAAGTTGAGGCCCTGTCACCTGTCCCCCTGGGACATTCAGGGCATGTGCTGTGGTGTTATGCAGGCACTAGGGAGCCCTAACACATGCCCCACCAGTTGTTCCCCAGCCCCCAAAGCCATTCTACCCTGTGTCCAGTGGCACCCGCAGCCATACATACATTATACATAGTGCATACCACTGGCGGGGGCAATGCCACCCGTGGGAGGAAAGGAAGGGCTAGTTTGACCTGGGCCCCCTATCTTAGTGGGTCCCCAGACCTGACTGGCCCTACAACCCCCACATGCCAGATCACAGTGCCCTCGCTGAAATGTGAGCTGATGCCCCTCTATCACAACAGAGAGGGTCACTGGGACAAACCTGAATGCTGCTGTGACCCCCTAAAGTGAGTGTGGTACAGTTGCACATACCACGTGAAAAAGTCCCGGGGTGCCCCTGCCCACACCATGTGCCGGGCCTAGGATAACCAGATGGCCCAATTTTATAGAAGCAGTCCTGATATTTGGGACTTTTTCTTATATAGGCTCCTATTACGTCCCCAGCCCCTGTCCTGATTTTCACACTGGCACCCTAGCCAGGCCCCAGAGGAGGCGTGGTCAGGGCCAGTGCAAGGATATTTTGTGCCCTAGGCAAAACGTCCAGCTTGTGCCCTCCCTCCCCCCAGTCAGGGGGCAATCCGGGCCCAGCCACGTCCTCCACAGCCACCCCGCCCCTGGGGACAGGGGCACGGAGCCCTCGCACCGTCCCCCCAGCGGGACACCGAGCCCTCGCGCACACACCCCAGCGGGACATGGGCACAGAGCCCTCATGTGCTCCTGGCTCCCGCCGCTCCCCCCCCCCCCCCCAAACGGGACACGGGGCTCAGCTGCCACTCCCTGGCCCGAGCGCTTTTTGGCACCCCTAAATATTGGTGCCCTGGGCAGCCGCTAGTTTGCCTACTGGTTACACCGGCCCTGGGTGTGGTCTGCCAGCTACAAGCATGATGCGCATCCCCTAATCACCTTGAGCCATCCAGCAGCACCTCAGCAGGGTGGATCCAGTGCTGGTCCCATTATGCCAGACCTAAGCTAGCAGAACATTGTTTTTTTGCTAATACAGTAGACTCTCGATTATCCAGGATCGGATTAACCAGGATGTCAAAAAAAATACGTGCAACTCACAGGGCTGGCTCTGGCTTTGCTGCCGCCCCAAGCACACACACAAAAAAACCCTACCAGGGCTCAGGGCAGCCAGTGAACCAACCCCCCTCCCCCCGGTGCAGGATGGCTGGTGAATCAACCCCCACTCCACATATTTCCTATGGTTGGTGATTATCCAGGATTTTATTAACCAGAATTATTTTTCCCCTATCATCCTGGATAATCGAGAGTCTACTGTATTGTATGGGTCAGGTTATGTTATGCCTTGTTGTTGTGAGCCAAAAACCACCAATGCCTTTCATTCAAGAGAAATGTAAAGAAGCCATTGTAAAGAAGGTGCTGAAACAACAGCAGTAGCATACAAGCACAGGCACATGAAAAACATGAGTAGACACAACCATGTGGCCCAAGGGATTTCAAAATCTCTTGGGCCAAGAGATTTTGAAATCAGAGGCTCTGGTTTAGATTGTTCTTATCTGTGTGAGAGAGACAGAAAAAGGGGAGGGTCACACACACAGTACCAGCAGTGCTTGTAATGTGGTCTTGAGGGAAAGCAAAGAAAGTACATGTTTTGGGCACAGAGTGACGTCTGGAAAGGCAGCTTTGGGACAACGAGCAAAGAAACTGTCTCAGGCTGGTTGAGTCTTCCTGTGTTCAGAGAAAAAGAAGAATCTTATAACATTTGTAAATAAACACGGCTGCAGCAAAGAAAATACCTGGTTCTGTCATAGAGTTCTCGTAACTGGAACAACCCCCGACACCCCAAATTTGGCTAACTGCTCAGGTCAAATGGGGGCAACACTAATACTCTGGGCTAGTTTATCAATTCAGGTTTTTCATTTTTGTACAAAGTTCCACAGCCATAGGTGCTATATAGGTGCATTTAAATAAACAGACTTTCCATCTAGCTAGACAAGGTGAGTTTTATTGGATCAACCTCTGTTGGCTTTCAAGCTTACACCGAGTTCTTCAAGTCACAATTTGCATATAGCTAGGCGTTTATAGTGCCTTGCATGTCCATAAATGTCGAGCCATCATCAATGGCATATCTAAGACATTATAACTAATTTAAACTACAGGGAAAGCTTAAAAGAGACACTTGGCTAGAGCTTTTTATTGAATCTCTATTCATTTGTAAATCATTTAAAAGGGGCCTAGACAAATCACATAGAGAATGTACTCTAGGGAACAATGTCCTTTCCATTTGTAACTCCCATGATTCTGTGATATAAAACTCAAGAGCATTTATCTCTCTTAAAATTGCTCACTTTGCCACCTTTACTGACTGTATTTATCCCACAGGTAGTAAGCTTTCTCTGCATTTCTCTGCAAGAGCTGTTCCTTTGAGGTCGCAGCTGGATCACTGTTGATCAGAATCATCAGCCTAACTGCTGCCTCTAATATGGTCTGCACCAGGTGGCTCTGAAAGTTTCCAGAATACAAAAGAAATCAATAAGTGGAAAGGCTTTTGAACAGGCAGTTGATGAGGAAGAGCATAAAACAATGGGTAGTATTGATTGTAAAGGGTCCCTTGGTGGGACTATTAACTGAGTTGAAGGATTATCAGCTAGTTTGAAGTCTGGAGAATTCTTTTTACCAAGTGCCTAAACTAAAACTGAATTGTTAATATGAGGTCGCCTCTCACTTTTCACATCACAAACCAAACCAATACTTTGTTATTAATAATTAGTTAATACATCCTGGGAACGAGGACTGGGGTTAATTGTTTTCAGTGCAAAAAGTTCGGGAGCTCACCAAAAAAACACTGTTTGGAGAGGTTGAATAATAGAAATGGTTGCAGATGCAAATACGTTATTTCTGTATGATAAATCACAAATGTTGATCTATAATGTGTTCCAGAGATAATGCTACACTTCAATGAAAGACAACTGTGTGAAGCACTCTTTTTACCAGTATAGATGTGTGATCACTTGACTTTAAAACTCATGGTAGGCTGGAATTTTTACAAGAGCATCATGGAAACTAGGTGCCCAGTTCTCATTGCAAGTTAATGAGCAAAACTGTCAAAAGTCCCTAGGGGTATATCTAGACTGCAAATAATACCCACGGCTGGCCCTTGTCAGCTGACTCAGGATGTGGGGCTGAGGCTGTGGGGCTGTATAGATTTTCAGGCTCAAGGTGGGGCCCAGTTTCTTGGATCCATCCCCTTGCGGCGTCCCAGAGATTAGGCGCCAGCCCGAGCCCAAACATTTACACGGTTATTTTGCAGCTTGCAGCCCAAGTCCCATGAGCCCAAGTCAGCTGACACAGACCAGCCACAGGCATTTAAATGCAGTGTAGACATACCCTAAGGGACTTGGGAGCCAAAGCACCACTGACTTTCAATGGGACTTCAGCTCCTTAGTCACTTAAGGGCTTTTCAAAATGTACTCAATGAATTTGTGTGCCTAACTCCCCTAGGTACCTTTCAAAATCCCAATGCTTAATTCATAACCTAGATCAGTAGTTCTCAACACAGAATTCTACAGTTACAGTAATGAAGAGGGGGAGAATTCAGAGAGGGAAATTCCAGACTCTACCAGATGCTTTGGCATCAAACTCAACATGCCCCAGCACTGACGTTTTTTGGGGGTTTTTTTAGCCTTGTGTAATGTTCTCTCTCACCAAGAAAGAGGGGATTTTACAGACCCCTGACCGTCAATTGGACTGGAACAGGAACAGTGAAGGCAGAATGGGTGTACTGAGAGCAGAGAGAAACTTGAGGAAGTAAAACTATTTTTTCCTTTTTGAATACACTGAGGATGCTTATCCAACCTAATTTTTGCACCATAGATTAGAGGGACCATTTGTGGGCCACTGTCATTTGTTTATGGGTAATCTAATGGACAAACTTCTTTAGCGCAACACGTTCAGATCTTTGAAGATTTGTGAAATAAAACACAGGCAGTATTTGTTTGCAAGCTCTTCTGGATTCTTGTCCCTTTCAAGTAATCAGCCTGGTTGTGTATCCATGAATAAATATTTCCATTCTAGACCTATTTCTGCTTTGTATTACAGCTCCAGCATGTTCCTCTGAGCCAGCAGAGGTCATTTGGCATTGGTAGTAGGGGGAATGAATACCGTTGCAAAAAAACAGCTAAAAAGCAATGGCTGACAAGTCTGCAAGGAGAAATGGCACACTGTTAGTATAGGGCTGTTAGGAAAATTTTCTTTCCTTTGTTTGTGGGAAGACAGATGCTGCTTTCATATTCACTTGCAGGATTCCTTTCTTGCAAGGCTCTTTACAGACCATGCACAACTGATCTAGCCTGTGAACGCCAACATGCAATCACATCTGGGATGGAGCACTACTGGTATTCTGTGTTTTCTGATGAGCCCAACCTAATTTTTCTTGCTGGTGTTTTCTTGAAAATGGGGGGCACATCCACCAAGAGAGAAACTAGCATCTTCGTAATTTATTTATTTTTAATACTTCTCCAACACAGGAACAAAGCTGTCTTTGTCCAAGGATACATAGTGCAACTGCAAATTTATGTTGTGTTTATATAAAGGTAAGTCAACTGTTAAATACAAGTTTTCCATGCCCTAATAAGGAGAACTATATAGATGTCATGAATGAAAGGCAATTGCTCTACTTAGGTTATCACTTGCTAAGCTAATACTACAAATCAGAAGCAGAGAACATAGGCACCTATTCCATGGGTGCTCTTGGGCTCATAATCTGATTTCTCCTCCCCCCCTCCATTTTTAAAGATATTGAGCACTCCCAGTTGTCACTGACTTCCATGAGACCCACGTTCCCAAACACTATTTGCATAAGGGTCGTAGGACTGGGCCTGGGGTTTCTTTTCTGACAATGTCACGTTTATTTGATGATTTGGCAGCAATACTCCTGATTCATTTTCTTTAATCATGAATCCTGTGTGTTGTATTTGTACAACTGACGTCCAAATGCATTTGTTTCAGTGCCACAATGGATCTCATTGAAGAATATGTTCCAGACCAAAACATGTTAATTAAATGCATTAAATACTGACAATGCTGCTTAAATAGCGGCTGCAGGTTGCCAGCTATAACCTAACAGAAATCTAAATAAGGGAAGAATTCACAGCCACTTGCACTGCTGAATCAAAACATTACAATCCATGATTATAAGCATGACTCAGTAAGAGCAAATGAACAGCATTAAGTTCTTTACAATGTGTACTTAAGAAAGGAATTATAATTGGAAGTATGTGCAGCAGAGTATTTGTTTATTGTATATTATTTTAGCTTATAAAAGAGCACAGTCATTGTGACATACTAGAACAAACCTGCTTTATTCCTCATCACAGCCAGAAAATTTATTGCTTAAAACTCGCTTCCTTCTGTGACCTGATGGCTTATCTAACAGTAGCTATTTAGTGTGATAATGGCGTTTGATAGATTGGACACAAACACCATTGTCACACTCCACAGCTCTGGCAGTACATAGTCGGTGGGAGCTGAAATACGGACCAGTCCCAAACTTCAGTGCTCAGGATCTGCAACAAACAGAGAAAGGATCACAAGTGAAACATGAATGATGAAACAAATTTGTAATATCAGTGACAAGCTACAGCGTGCACTTACAGTACTGCTTAGTCTGGACACCTTACAATGCTGTACACTGCTAAAGCGCGATTATAATCTGAAACACACTTTAGGTGAAAATGGCACCGCCTTTCTCCACAGCTGTTCCCTATGTTTATATAGTGCCCAATTCAAAGCCCAGTGTAACCAGTCATGGACTTCACTGGGCTTTGAATCAGTCCCCAAAGGCACAGTCATATAACACTGAACCATGGAAGTTTTCTCTCTTACTTCAGTGCGGGCAGGATCAAGCCCTTAAGTGACTAAAATATAATTATAATTATAAAATATAAAATATAATTACAGCTCCAGCATGTTCCTCTGAGCCAGCAGAGGTCATTTGGCATTGGTAGTACTCCTTTTACTCCTGTTAGGCCCATAGATCTAAGGGTGATTGAGCTGCATTCTAGCTCTCCACCTACATCACCAGAAGCATTGCCCACTAGGTTGCTATTAGTTACGGCTGCTCAACCCCATTTGATTTTTAGGATGATGATTTACTTGTATCACAGTAGCACCTCCAGACCTCAGCTGAGGGCAGGGATCCCCTGTACAAATACATTGCAAGAGGCAGTCCATGAAGCAAGGTGCTTATAAACTAAATACATGACACAGACAAAGGGAATGGGATGTGTGTGACACAAGTGTTAATCCCTCCCCCACCACCACCACCCCACCCCCACCCCCCCCCCCCCCCCCGTCTTGCGGATGGGGGACTGAGGCAGAGACGAACACGGCTGCTATTCTTCAACCAGAGACTAAGCAGTTTACCCAAGGTCACACAGTAATCTGTGGCAAAACCAGGAAATGAACCCAGTTCTCCACCCTTGCACCTTTACCCACAAGGCCATCCTTCCTCTCGAGCTACATCCATCACCATGGTAACTGACTTTACACACACAATGGGGCTGCACAATTAGAACAGTAAGCACAGATTGCCTGTCAGGACCTGTATTGACGGTGACAATGCAGGAGAAGGAAAGACCTCAGCTATTTTGTTCTACTCTAAGTTCTTACACCACATTCAGCACTGGAGTATCTGAACAGCTTCCCATCGTTCATAAAGCAACATGACTAAACTGTCTCATGTTTGTTCTCTCAGTGCCAGAGGTATGAGTGGGGGAGGGAATCATGTTTGAGTAAGGTGGGGGGTTTGGTTGTTTTTTAATACCTGTGTTGCTATTTATGTTAAGAAAAGCAAGATCAAAGGCAGTTATGCTAGGGAAGGCTTTGCATTTGCACCAAAACATGGTGCATTTGTGGTGACTCTTAGCTGCAGGAGGATTCATTGCACACTCTCAGACCTGGCCCCCGAGAAAGCTCTGTCTCCTGCACAGACAAGCTTTCCCCTGGCGTTTCAGATCCCAGATTGAGACTGCAGAGCTGGCCCTCAGGAAAAATGTCTTTCTGCTTTTAAACTAGGCACTTCTGGTGTGTAGTCACAGAGAAAAATTTGGAGCTTTCCCCTCATCCCGCCAATGCTACTTTGAGAGACATTTTTCAGAGTGGAACTGCACTTGCAATATTAGAATTTGTCTTTGATAGGCTAAACTCCGTTGTATTTCCTGTGGCTAAATTCTGCAAAGTGCTAAGTGCCCGCTCAGAAGTGATTTCAGTGGGAGTTGAGGGTGCTCAGCACCTAGCAGGTTCCAGGTATTTTTCATTTCCTCTTCTCTGCATCATTGCAATGTTCATGAAGCTCCCATTGAAAACCGTAACTGCTGCTCCCCCACTGCAAAAGCAAGTAGCCCGTCAGCCTTACCTGCGAGGAAGTAAATACTCCCAATATTCTCTGTCCCCCACACCAGTAATTCCAAGATTTAATTATTGTCCCCATAGGATTAAATAATAGAAACCTAGAACTACACACTTAAAATATTCAAAACTATTTCTAGACTCTAAAATAAAAGCTTCCTGGGAAATAGACTGGAAAGTACTTTGAACAAACTAATGTAAAAGGAATTGCTGCTCTTTCTATAGAAAGCCTTGCTGTGTACCCTAAGGATATTTATATACTTTTGAAGAACCATTCTAATCCTGTCAGATTTGCCAGATGGAGTAGGGCTCCTCTTTATCATGTTGATTGGGTTTTCCTACTAATTTGGTTACTTGGTTCCCATTTTGGACATTACTTAAATTGACAGTGGGTTGGGGGTTTTTTTTTGCATTGCTGAACCCAGCCAAACAAAGTACAGGTCTAATGGAAGGGAGATTTAAAAACCGTGCTCCGGTACATTGCATGTGAACATAAAAGATCCCCTGGCGATCTCCATCATAGAAGGCTAGGAAACAAATTCCCAAGCATTTGTCATTGGAGTGTACACTTGTTTAGGGGTAGATTGAGTAACCCTTATTCCTGATGGTGAGCGCTTACTCACATGAATAGCCCCACAGAAATCAATGGGATTGTTTGCGTAAGTGCTCACCAACATGAGTAAGGGTTACATAACTCTAGCTGAGGGCCAAACTTACAGAGGTTTTAGATATCTAAAGATGCAGATAGACACCTAATGAGATTTACAATAGTGAGTTAGGCACCTCTCTCTCCTTAAATTTCAATGGGAATTAGACACCTAACCTGCCTAGGCACTTTTGCAAATCCCACTAGGTACCTATCAACATCTTTATATGAAGGCTGCCATCAA
The DNA here is from genome assembly GCA_032164245.1 of Sternotherus odoratus. Classification (NCBI taxonomy): domain Eukaryota; kingdom Metazoa; phylum Chordata; order Testudines; family Kinosternidae; genus Sternotherus; species Sternotherus odoratus. The sequence continues at coordinate 89,340,739 of JAVMKO010000007.1, forward strand.
GTGGATCTTTGATCTATAGACAGTCATAGACCCAGGTAAAGCTGATGGGTGTGCTGCAAAGCATCTTTCTTTCATGCTAAATAGAAGGAGCAATTAAGCCCCATTTACGTGTGGTAGCTGGAAGCAATGAAAGTCACCGCCCAAGGCAACAAGCCACATGGCATGTCCTGATCAGAACATAAGCCATGTGGGCTGAGTGGCTCCCTGGTTAAGCACACAGAGGCTAGGAGAGTGTTTGTCAACCTGTGAGGGAGAGAGGAAGACAGTTAGCAGACAGTGAGAGAAGCAGTCAGGAGTCTGGCCCCAAAAGGGAGTATGACAGAGCTCCTTGGGCATGGAACACACTGGAGAGGCAGGCTTGGAGAATTCTGAGCAAGGAAACTGCCTGCTGTTGTTTGTTTCTATGGTACTGAGGGAAACAGGCCTTTGTGTAATAAAAAATTTACATGCTTTGTAAATAAATAGGATAGCATCAAAGAATATATCTGACTCATATCGTCGATTTCTCTTCCTAATATAAAACAAACATAGGTCCGGAATATTGGCTGATCGCTCTGGCCGAAGGGGCAACAATAATTTTGTAAATCTGGCCCATAAGGTCCAACGTTGCTCAACGAGTTCCAGGGCAGGCCCGTAGTTACCATACGTCACATAGCTTTTGTGAGCAGTGAACATTCCCTGGAAAAGGAGATGAAGCTAGGAGTTTTTGCAGTAGCCGTAGCAATAACCACTGTTCATTGAACAGTTTAACCTCAGTGCTAAAGTGCATGTGGTACTTACTGTGCCCCCTAGCATCTCGTGAACCAAACTAGATGTGTCCTTCTCACTCGCCCTCCAGGCGGAGTCACTGCCACACCCTGTGTGAGCACAGGAAAAGAAAGAAGGGGAATAGGCAAGGGGATGAAGGAAACATGAAAATAGAGGAATGGAGAAGGGAAGATTAGGGTTCAGAGTTTCCATCTTTTCTTTTTATTCCTTCTCTCTCTTTCCTGATTAAAACAGAAACCATCAACCCACAAGACACTTCATGTAGGGTTGTTGTGGGTAATAGATGTTTGTAAATCACTGATCTCCTCAGATAAAAGGTACCGTATACAACTGCAATGTCATGATTTATTATTCATAAATAATAATTCTCTATCGGTTTTCAAAAAATGGGCCGTGACTGGGAAGCAAAAGGATATATTCTTGCCTTTCAATATGATTTCTTTATCCCTCTAGAGAAGTTTTCAGGAGCAGCACAGTGTGTGTAATTAATTGCTCATTTTGAACAGCACTGGGTAGGTTTTGATATGTGTTGCATGCTGAAATATGATTCCCTAATAGTTTGCTACGGCTAATGAGAACTTAAATTGTCTGGCTCCAAAAACGGAGTTGATTGGGTGCTGATCTATTCATGGAAGCAAAAGGAGCTGTTTATTTGTGTGAGAGGATAAGACACAGAACACCTCTATAACTGATTTAATTTATCCATCTCCATTTAGACAGGCCTTATAAATATATCCCTCTTGTACACATTTTGAACTGTGTTCCACCTATAATTAAGAAAGCCAGCAGCTTTCAGATACTGCCAGAACCTATGGCCCAAGACGAGTATTCTGATGGATCTAGTGCTGGCGTATTTCATTTCTTCTATTCTTTCGTATCTAATTCACTCATCATTATGGCACCTCGATGCAATTGTTGGCTATGTTAAGTGAGTTGAGAAGGTCTGAGGGAGGAGTTCTTTGGATATTCGGGGAACATTCTCTCTTCCCTGAAGGTATGTCTACATCGTGTGACAATGCTCACGCTGTGATTTTTAAAGCATACTAATGTGCTGCACATTAGGGCAGGTTTAAGCACTACATCTGGATAGCTGAACCAATGCAGCCGCACTGCTGTAATGCGTCTGGTGAAGAAACTCTATGCCAACAGGAGAGCACTCTCCGGTCAACATAATTACTCCACCTCTATGAGAGGCAGAAGCTTTGTTGGCAGGAGAGCATCTCCCGCTGACATAATGCCAGTGTGGACAGCAATTAGGTCGCTGTAACGTGTGTCGCTCAAGGGAGTGTCTTTTCACACCTATGAATGATGTAAGTTAGATTGACTTACACAGTAGGGTAGACCTGCTCTTAGTTGGTCCATGTAGATCCTGCTGATGCTTACTGAATGTCCCCTAATGCACTTCAACACAGCACGGTTTCAAAGAGTACTATGTTAAAACACACTAGTGAACTTTTAGTGCACACCAGCAGGGTCTACGGGGACAGATATATTGCTCATTAATTAGTGCACTTTAGAAATCAAAACCCCCGGTGCATATTGCCCTTAAATTCTTGTTAAAGTCATTTATTTTCCTTTAGTGGCTTTGCATTCAATGTCAACAATGCACACACCCTCACATATACTCTGTGTCCTTCATATTCGCCTGCCAGATTCCCCACTCCCTGCAAGTCTATATCAGCAGCTGCTTGTAAAAACACAAACCCTGCACAAGCCCATGAGAGGTATGGAATATGGATACAGAAGAACCATCACATTCCACACATGTTCCTACACAACAGTCACCATTTTAAATGTCAACATTTAGCAACAATTGGCATACCATGATATAGGGTGACCAGGTGTCCCGATTTTATAGGAACGCTCCTGATTTTGGGGTCTTTTTCTTATATAGGCGCCTATTACCCCCCTCCTCCTGTCCTGATTTTTCACACTTGCTGTCTGGTCACCCTACCACGAGAGCAGAGATCCAGTGGTTATTTCCTGTTAATTACAGGGGCCTTCTATGGCATCACATATCAGAGATTAAGTGCATACATGGAAAGAACATATTAAATTTTGAACCCTCCAGTTGCCTAAATGTTTTTAATACACCTAACACATGAGCACCAGAAATACATAATGTGAAGAATGACCCAAGTGCCCTCTTTGGATGATTGCTATGATTTTTCTCAATAGTTGTTCTATCTTTACATGGGGATTTTATTATCAGTGTCAGAGCTATTTAGTAGGTGAACATCTCGGAGTATACCTCATGGCCTACAATGGGGGGGGGGGGAGTGAAAGAGCCCCAGATTTAATTTGAGGATAAACTCACTCACTGGGTATTTTAAATAGTTGGTGGAAATATGAGATGTAATTGTTGGGCAAGTATAAATCAACATGTTATCGTCATTTAGGAAGGACCAGCAATTGTTAGACATGCTGGGCCTTACTGCTTTTGTTCAGTTAATGGCAAAACTCTCACTGGCTTAAATTGGAAGAGGAACAGGTCTGGTTTCCTTTCTCTGAGAGAGATAATGATGATGTTATTGTGGCAGGGGGAAAACAGGACATAGCAGGATCCTTTGGACTCTAATAAAGCTTTTTCCACAATTGGTTCCATCCAGGAATCCTGCCACCAATTGTTTCATCCACACAAATGTTCCATCTTTTCTGGAAACTATTTGTTTAACTGGTTTAAAAATTGACCTAGTTAAACCAGTGCAAGCCCCTAATACATACCCCCTTCACCTGTTTTAATCCTTGCTGAAATCAGTTTCATTTTCATCAGTGAGTTACCAACCTAAAATACACCAATTTAAGCAAAATTTAAGTGAGTCTAACCTTTGGCCTTTGAACCTGTTTAACTAGACTGATTTGTAAACCGATTTAATGAAACCTGAGCACATTTCTACTGCGAATACCAGTCAAATTGTGAGTCAGTCCTTAGCAGATGAACAGCCCTTAAGACAACCTAACCCTGCCAGACCTCTCTCTCTGTTTTCTTAATATAACTATTGTCTCATCTCCATTTTTGTGCACCTATGTGATCTGCAAATGGATGGGTGGGAATGGCTCCTTTTTCAATGTACTGATCATCCTTAGTTTATTTAGCATCTATTCTGGAGCTTGCACGATCTGTAGCAGGAAACAGCTGTGTAGGTGAATATCAGCACATTGCTGTCAGGCAGGGTGGCAGATATGCCTAATCTTACTGCTAAGAAGGAGCAAACTCTGGGGGAAAGAGGGAGCTGTAACATACCTTGTACTCAACATCAGAAGGTTGATGCTGTTTCTGTTGTCACACGGTTATATAAGTTAATGAAGGTGCCTTAGTTTAGATGGCAGATTCCCAGTTACATCCAACACAAATTTCACTTTGTCACGATACACATTTTCAGCTATGGACCTGAATTTTGTTTTCCATTCTCACAAACAAACCTTCACTCGCATTGTTAGTGAAATGTGATTACGAAAGGGAGGCAAACACTACATATTGAAATTTGGGGTCTAATTCACATAACTATAGTGCAGGACGGTCATGCACTATATATATGTGCAGTGCCGCCTATCACAGTGGGCCCCAGCATAGCTAGCCGTTAGGCCCTACTTCAATATAAAAGTTAAAATAATTCAGACAAGTAACGTGACTGAAAGTAAGCCCGTCTCCACTATCCATGCATAGGAACTCTCAGCAGTTCAGCAGAAATCTTTCAGGAAACATTAGGTAGTGATGCAGAATAGAGAAGAGAATTGATTCCTGAGGGGGCGAGATTGTTAAAATAGCGCAACAGAGTAAAGAGCAAAGGCAAGGAGAGGGCTGACACGTTGGCACAGGGTAGAAGCGGAATGTAAATGCTCTAGCACCACAAACTTTCCACTTTCAGCCTCTCATCTGGTAGATTTGGGTTTAAAGCTCAATGCAGAACACCATCGCTAGGAAAAGGAATCCTTTTAAAGCAATGTTTGAGAAGGAGAATCCCAAGGCGTATCCTTTTCATGTATCTAAACTCTCAAGATGTATCTAATCCTCAAGACTAGTAAAGTCTAACCAAGCATGTTAGCATCATTATTTTTACAAGAAGCATTTAGGATGTCTATAAGCTTGATCCTGTACCCACTGAAGTTATGGGGAAAACTCCCATCGACTTAAAAGATGCAGGAACAGATCCTACGACTATACTACAACAACCATTTCATATGTATTGAGGGGCAACAGACTTATAAGAACATTTTAGTATAGCAGATGCATAACAACACTGGCATTTGAAATCATTTTGGTACTCAATTTTTATCAGTACATTCCCCCACCTGAAGAGTTTGTTTCATTTTGCTCACTTGAAATATACCCAGGAAAGTACTTACCATCCCGCATAATTGCTGGTGGTGCCTTTGTTGGAATTTTGATTCTAACGCATTGTTTTGCTGGACACCACTTTCTTCTGCTCCTTTGAGTTTTAGGCTTGCTTGATATGGATTTACAGCAGCAGGCAGGTGTCCAGAACTTCTGTTTCCAGTGGACACTTTTCCCTTGCCCTTTATGGGATCCTGAGTTTTTAAGTAAACAATTCATTCTCTTTCTGATAAGTCACATTAAAATATTGATCAGTGGGGGGGTGGCCCTCTGACCACTAAGCAAGAGTCACCTTTAGTCAAACAGACCAGGGGAAAACCTTGAAAATCCGGTTTTTCCTCCTCCCTTGGGGTAGTGTGTGTGGGTAGGTGGAGAGGGGGGAAAGTGGATTGGTGGGAGGGAATTGTATTACCCTCACTTGAAACAGTGTTTTTTAAAAAAAGTGATATTGCAACCGCACATCGAAAAAGAAAAGTTCTTCAACTGCCCTCTGTGTTTACTTAACGCTTTCTCCGATGGAGTGTTTATTCAGCCTCAATATCTACATTAATTGTTTAAATCGGACTTCCATTGAGCATGGGGTACAATGCTAATGTTACCATTTCCTGCACAGATCTGTATGTTACCCTTTTGTTGTTTAAGTTCATTGCTCTGTAGAGGTATTTATGTGACCCTCATCACCAAAGAACCTGAGCACCACAGTCTTTAATGGATTTTATTTTCCCAGCACTCCTACAAGGTACGGAAGTATCATCCCTATGTTACAGATAGGGAAACTGAGGCACACATTAGCCTTATGCATGTACACAAGAAGAGGGTGGGAGAACCAGAAATGGAACTTAGGTTCCTGAGTCACAGTCTAGAGACTTAACACTAAATCATCACACAACTCCCAAAAATAAAAGTATCATATATTTCACCTACCTTGAACCTGGGGCCTACTGCACTATAAGCCAAAGTTGCATTTTGACCCAACAAGCTGCCTAGTGCTAAGTTAGCCTGCACCTTACTGTTCTTGTTTGTTGGTTTCATTAGAAAAGGTTTTTAAACATTTATTCTCCACTAAAAAGAATATGAAAGCAAGAGGGGATACAGCTGCTGGCATGCGGATGGGAGAGCAGATAACACTGCTTAGTGCTGTAAGGGAACTCTTCACATGGCACATGTGACGCGTGGAGGCTAGGGAACAAGCCTACGTGGCATTACACACCCTTACCGGTCACTGCAGTTTGGGGCTGGAATGCTCATTTAGACCACTGGGCATCATTTTCAGGGGCCTAAAAGCAGGCGCAATGTAATTTCTGCCCACATTAAGGCTCCTTAACTCTGCCAAAGCCCTGTAAAGTGACCGCTGGGTAAAGATGCGCTCATTTTGGAAGAGTGGTTCAGTGCCCAGCAGGCTCAAGCCCTTAATGTAGTAGTACAAGGATAGCCTGCTGCTGTTTGATGTCGAGCATGTCTCTGTTTCTCCTTCCATCATTCAGGCTGGAAGATCTTCTGGGCAGGCACTGTCCTCACTATGTATTTGTACAGTGCCTGGCACAATGGGGCTCCCTGGCATTATTGTAACATAATACCAAGAACTTCCACAAATGTGGAGAGGAGGAACGAATGTGTTTAATTGCATTACATCAGAAGAAAGGAGCGCCAGAGCTGGGTCTCGGATTCTTTTATTCTTAATTACTACATTTATGGTCTAACGATCATTTTTCGCCATTCAAAACCCTAGCATGGTTAATGATTTGAGAGACCAATGAAGCATTTTTTGAAAAGTTCTTTTTTCCTGTGTATTAGAATGAGACCACAGAAAGTATTCTGCAATTCATTGCATCATGTTCCATTCTTTAAAAAAGAAGATTTGGGGTTTTTTTGGTTGATACAAACACACAAATGAATAACATTAACACATTTGGCAGAGATTGGAATAAGACAAAGAACAACAAAGTCTAGAGTCGAAGCACTAGCTTATGCATCCGGAGATGCACTAGGAAAGGGGGAGTGGGGAGAGAATACTGTAAGCACTGAATGACAAGCCCTATTGCTCCGTAGGTCACCTTTAAAGTGGGAGCTGCCCCAACCGCCTGCTTCCTAAATCCAGTTGTAACAGGAGTGGAACCTGACACCCCCCCAAATCAACTGTCCATGGACCCATTGGGGACCATGGGGATGAAGAGCAGCACTCGTCACATTGGCCATACAAGCCACCTGGGTCCTGATTGAGCAAAGCACTTATGCAGCTTAAGTCCTACTGAAGTGAAGCACCTGCTAGCATGTTCCCAACACCCTACTGCTCAAGGATCCATGGCAACTATATCTGGGCTTCCTCCTTCACAGATAACCATGATGGAGAGAGGGATTCACCCTATACAATGCAGCTGCACAGGGGCAGCCACAGTTTATCACTATTGGGCTTTAACAGGAACATAATTCTGGGAAATTTATGTGAACTGTTTTCACCTAACCTGGCCGATCACCAAATGACAAACAAAACCACCCATTGACTTTAACAGGACCAGGATTTCACCCTGAGAGTTCAGACCATGTTGTCTTCTCTGTGTGTGTCTGCAAAACCTTACACAATGGGGCTCTGGGTTCTGCAGTTTAAAGATTAGATAACAGGAGGAGAGAGAGAACAGAGATATTCTAATAATGGGATCACAATTATTGCGAGATAAATATGCCCTAATTGAAATATATTCCTATATCTTCAGCTGCATCTGTTTGCATCTGTCTGTTCCGGGGGGCAGCATGGTCTAGCAGTTGGGGCACTATCCTGTGAACCAGGAGCCTAGCATTCTAATCCCATCTCTGCTACTAACCTTGTGTTTGACAATGAACAAGTCACAGCACGGCAACGGCAACGTGTCTCCATTTCCCTCCCCACCCTTTGTCTATTTAGATTCTAAACACTTGGGGAGCAGGGCCTCTCTCATTTTGTGTTTGTATAGTCACTATATAATGGGGCCACTCTTGGTTTCTTTAGCTGGGACCTGTAGGTGCCAGCCAGGTAATACAAAGAAGAAATAATAATGATTAACATGCTAGCTGGAGATCACAGTACATTTAAGAGGCTGTCCAAATTTTCAGAATGGCACTTGTACAAAAATGTGTCTGTGACTTACCTGTACAGTTCCCATAACTGTATGGGCAAATTGTGTGTACAATTCTGAAAATACAGACCTGTTTTTGAAGCTTATGGGAGGTATCCGGTATGATGGGAAAGATTTGTACTGAAATGTAAAACAGCAGAGGCAGAAGACAACCAAAAAGTAATCATTTATTTACAATGTATTTTATGAGCTGCAATTTCTCTAAACTCTAAAAGATTTTTAGTATGCTGTTATTTTTCAGAAGGGAAGTGTCTCTAGGTAAAGACTGCTGGGAGTGTGTTCATAAGTAAAAGTTCTTTTTCCAAAAACTCTGTGCTACAATTTTAAATGAGCCACTAAAGCAAATAAAGCAAAGACTTTCACCACTGCACATGGAGATACTCGGTGATAATTTGAGATAGAATTGCAACAATCGTCACTGAGAACTGGCTGTTCCTGCTCCAGATCTTTGCAATAAAATGCTCAATTGTTTTGAAATTCCTGGAGAAAACTAATCGGATCAGTTAAAGGTCACTTCATGTGATCCAAGCGCAGATAAGCAATACACACACCATACATAAATAGGTGGGATGAATTCTACCCTCAGATACATATGAACAGATCTCACTAACTTTGGCGCTCTATAAGAAGCTTAAATTTGGCCCATATGTGAAAGCAGGAAAAACCTTTTATATTATTTGCCTTATGTAAAGACTGGAAAATACAACAAAAGAAACAGATGGACCTCAGGTCATATGGTGTGGGCAAAAGAGGAGACAGAGGGTGAGGGAACAACGTGAAAAACACTGCACTGATTTAAGGAGTTAATAAACTACTACCAAGACAAGAAACAGGGGCTTTTCACAGTACTTTGAAAGAGGTAAAGCATGAAATTAGGATCTAGAAGCTAAAGGTTGAGTTCAATAGGAAGAATTAAACCAGCCCAGAAATGGGCAAGGAGAGAGTAAAGCATTGTCTTCCTGAGTACAGTCCTCAACTCCATACTGTTCATGTAAAATAAAGTGGTTGGGGCAGACAGTGATGTATTAAGCAATTCCCCCACCCAGTGAGAGAGGGATATGACCCCAAAGTGAGTAGTAGTGGAGGGGAACACTCTCTTGGGAGAAGGAGGGAACCGCTAACTGAAAAGATCCTCAGTGCGTCTGAGCTGGCTCAGACTTTGTCTGCATAAAGCCACCATATGCACAGTAAAGCTCACTTCACAAGCAGCCCGGAGAAAGCTTAAAAACATAATTTGGGAAAACTGCTCTGTTTGTTTATGCTAGACTTTAAAATGCTAGTTCCACCACTCGATTTGATTTTGAGACCTTGCAGGAGTGCTCCCATTTACATCACCTGAAGGAGGCTTGCCTGGATTGTTTTTTTTTCATATGTTTCCAGTCAGAATAATAATTTTTTATAGGAACAAAGAGAGAGCGAGCACAGTGTGCAGACTGCACACAAGCACAAAATGGCGGCTGCCCCCCTTGCCTGAAGAGAGACTGCTCTCCATTTCAAGGGGAGGTGCACACTCCCAGCACATACAAGCTACATGCATTGCAACTGGCATGCCACAACTCCAACTGAAGCCAACAGTAGGCTGTTGAGTGGCTTGATTTGAGGATTGGGCCCTTAAAACTGAAAAGGAGGAGGAGTTGGGGAGCAAATATTGTACACTGAAACATTTGACATGGATATGCAGAGCTTGCCAAAGGGCACAGTGGAGGCACTAGCCCTGGAGGGATACAAGAAAGCCCTGATTCTGCACTCCTTGGCAAGACACATATTTGAAGTCAAAGGGATTTTTCCTGCAGGATTTAAGAATTTAACTATTATGCCAATGAGAATAATGTAAGGAAACATCCTGCATTAATGACTAGTGCCTTTATGGTTTTATTCCAGCTCTACCTTCTGTGGTGTATGATAAAATAAACTTGGGACTAATTAAACCATTTCTGACCTGGATATTTCGCCTATGGAAAAAACTTTGTATCCTGTTAGAAACCCAACAATTGGGCTTGGGTTACCGATATTCACAAAACCTGGGTCCAAATGATGAGCCAGATCCTCAGATGATGTGAAACTGGCATAGCTCCATTGAAATAAACAAATCTGATTCATTATTATGTCCCATTGATTTCAATGGAGCTATTTGATTTACATCAGCTAAGGATCTGACCCTATAGCTTTGCATGGAAATCAGTAGAGAAGCTGTATGACTTAAAGCATGCAAAGCTTGATCATTTCAGCTGAATTTCACTTGTTTGGCTCTTTACTCAAAATGTAGCATGCTATTCAAGAGCCATGAATGCACATGAACCAAAGTAAAAGGACTGTTAAATACCCTGTAAAGAAAAATCATCAATTACCTAGCTCTTTTAGCACAGTGTAACAAATGAAGGTAAGTCATATGCAGTGTAAGCTTAATATTGATATAGACCCCAAAGGTGACCAGATGTCCCAATTTTATAGGGACAGTCCTGAGTTTTGGGTCATTTTCTTATATAGGCTATTACACCCACCCACCTACCCCTCCCCACCCCCCACACATACCCTGACCCGATTTTTCACATTTGCTGTCTGGTCACCCTATACACACAGAGGGGAAAGTACCTGTGACCTGAATGAGTCAGTGGTTAGTAGTTAAAAATTATCTATAACTGGCCAGTAGTTCAGAGTAGTGGGAAGATAAAAATTAACTTTTTTTTTTTTAAAAAAGGATGAAACAGATCAAAGGTAGTTAACCTAGAAACCATGATCTTTTCCACTGGAGCTTTCAGTAAACTAAATTGATTTGAATTTCCCAATGATCAGCCTCATTACATCAGCTGGCATTCCCCATAGTGACTCGCCACACTGTCACATCAATCCCAGGGAACAAAGGGAGACCGTTATCTTGAAATTAAAAAATAGGGCCGGATTTTCAGCCTAGATTTAATCAGATCTCATTTTTATATCTTCAAAATAGCTGTCAGAAGAATGCTGGTAACTTAGACTTGAGCAGTAATGAGGATATACCTTCACAGGAAATTGGCATCATTGTCCCCATTTTATAGCTCGGGAAACTGAGGAAAAGTACAATTAAATGATTTCCCTAAGGTCATTCAGCAAACCAGCTAGGACTCAACCTCTGATTTCCTGAGTTCTCAGTCCACTGTCCTAGTCACTAGGCCACACTGCCTCTCAAGCAAACACACCCTTATGTCAAAGTGACCAAAGTTACACTTGGAAATGATTGCAGGCACAAGGGAGGCTGCTCATTAAAAATCTGGTCCATAAACAGTATCTTTCATTATCACCCTCTAAATCTTCACAGTGGCAAAGAGAAAAGCTAGCTGCCTACGTACTATAGCTGCAGGGAAACACTGTATATTATCCAGCAGTATTTTACATTATTCAGGTTCATTGAACATAAATCCTGGCTCAGATTTTGCTGCTGCTGCCAATGGCAACAGAGCTCAAATTAATTTGCTGGCATAATACTACCAAGACCAACTTTTACTACCAGTGGGGCCCAACCAAATTAGAAAGTAGGTGGCCTTGGGCATATGAACCCACATTCTGGCTGCTCATTAAAAGTCAGTCAGTGTCTTCAGGGAGAAGGTAAAGCTGCCCGCCTCCAAAGATGGGAGTTATATAACTCACACGAATAAACTCCTCCCCCAGCAGCAGTGCTCTTTTGTCTCTATCCCCACAGGATACAGGAATTATTACAGCCCTAGGCTATGGCTGCTTCTCCTGACTACTGATGATAGGGAAAAGAGAGAGTTTGGGGACCATTTTTGTTTTTAAATAACTCATCAACCCTTTCAGGGCGAGTCATCCTCTCTCTCTTACGATAACCTGCAGGTGGCAACTCCTGTTCACTATTCAGTATGTGGTGGGGAATTTGTGCTCATATCAGAAGCCTGCTTGTCCTGTATCCTACCCAGGGATAGTCAATGTATTGGGTGTGGGTGTAGGTATGTGTGTGAGCATACCCAAGGCCATAGATTTCACCCACAGCTTTCCCTCTCTGTCTGAGATCCTTTCCAAGGACGGATTCAGGAATCCTTGGCCCCTTTACTTTCAATAAACCAAGGAAGAGCCAACCCCTCTCCAATAGGGGATGTTTTAAGCGTGCTCAGTGCAACTCCTAATTCTCACTCTGCTGTCTACAGTAATTTTGCAGGGAAATGATGGTTTGATTAAATGACTGTTCAAATGTCTCTCTTCTGTGAAGCATGAAGTAAACATAAAGCAAATCCCCTCCGGGAATCATTAAGTAAAGTTCTTTCTCGAAGTTGGGTCACCAAGTGTCAGTTCATTAAATTTCTCCCTTTTCCCTGAGCTGACAGTTGTTAAATACACTGAATTAGTAAATAGCACTGTAAACGGTTCCCTGATCAGGGATTTCATACCATCCTCATTTCTCTTTCCACGATTTCTAATCTCCTGATCCCATTAACAACATTGCAATGCAGATTTTTTGAGAGCATAACTTTACATATAATGAACATACTCAGCAGGTCTGATATTAGACCAGGGGTAGGCAACCTATGGCATATGTGCCAAAGGCGGCACACAAGCTGATTTTCAGTGGCACTCACACTGCCTGTGGCACTCAGACTGGCTACCAGCCCAGGGGGGCTCTGCATTTTAATTTAATTTAAAATGAAGCTTCTCAATCATTTTAAAAGCCTTATTTACTTTACATACAACACTAGTTTAGTTATATATTATAGACTTATAGAAAGAGACCTTCTAAAAATGTTAAAATATGTTACTGGCATGCAAAACCTTAAATTTGAGTGAATAAATGAAGACTTGGCACACCACTTCTGAAAGGTTGCTAACCCCGTCTTAGACCAATAAATAGGAACACCGGTGCTTTTGAGAAAACAGAACTGAATGTTCAAAGGGATTTAGGTCTTATGATGCTGAGTGTCAGAGACCTAACTTTTTGGCACCTGGAAAAATCACTGAGATTTAAAAAAAGGGCTCTACCTCTTATGAGGTCCCTTCCCTTGGATCTTCTCACACTTTTGCATTTGCCAGTTTTGTGGACCCTCTCCTTGCACAGCATCAGAGTTATAGTCAACTCCTCTGCACCTGCAAGACTTTGCTGAAGTACTTCTAGTCTTGTTCCAGGACCACAGGGTAGGCAAGAGAGACACACACCCCTACATGGAGAGTCTCAGTATGGTTCCTCACTGTATGCTGTATCTCCTTTGTTGGGTAAGGGTACACATGTTCATGTGCACACTATATGAAGATTGTGTGGACTTCATTTCTTATCCTTAGTATTGCATCAATGTTAGCTTTGTCATTTGTATTGGGGAAAAGATATTTGTTGAAAGAGAATTAGCTTGTTTATTAAATACTAGTGTAAAAGCCCATGGACACGGGCCAATGGAAATGGCTCACGGCCCTCCCCTCCCCCCTCCGACACCCCCCCTCCCCGCTCAGCTCCCTCCCCCCTCCGACACCCCCCCTCCCCACTCAGCTCCCTCCCCCCTCCGACACACCCCCTCCCCGCTCAGCTCCCTCCAACTATGTCTAACTTCATATGTATAACTGCTCCTTGGTGCTCTAGCTCCGTGTGAGTGAGGATCCCTCAGGCGGGCACGCACGGTGGCCATTTTGTGCCTCCGAACTACAACCCCCAGCATGCCGTTCGTCCAGGCCGTCTCTACTGTGCATGACGGCTTCACACAAACTTCTCTAGCCGATTATTATATAGGATGCTTATCAAGGCTGGCTGCAAATCTTGTACCAGAACTGATTTTCAATGGAAAACTGTTTTTCTGACTAAACAATTTTTTTTGTGAAACGTGTCTGCTTCCTGCAGAAATTATTGACTTTTCAATGAAAAACCAAATATCCCCAAAACTGGGAGAAGAGAGTAGAATTTTTTACAAAATTTCCTTCAAAAGTACTACATGTCTACTCTCATTTTCTCTGAAAATTTTCAACTGAAACACACACACCCTAACAAAGATTTGAAAATGATGCGGCAGTGGAGTTATAGGAATTGTAATTCAAACAGCCTCAGGCCCATATACTCGTCTGTGGGCTGGATTCCCGATGAAGATTATGTTTCCCATGATGCACCACAGCTTCCCCACTCACTGAGCCACTGGGGGGGCATCCTCAGAATCAGCTATGGTGCATCATGGGAAATGTAGTCTAGCTGGGGAGCCTGGCTCACATAGGAAAATAGGGGCTTGGGGTACCCAAAGTAAATTCCTATTAGGCCACACAGTGGTGGTGCCAAAATCAATTTTTTGGTGTCATGCAAAAGTTTTCAGCTTTTGTCCCAAGTTTTTGATTTTTCACAGGATACAAAACCTCAGACATTTTCTAACCACTTCTAATGATTATTTTATGTTGGAATCTAATTTTTGTTTTACTAATCTTAATGGAAGAAGTTTTTGAAAACAGAAGACAGGCTTGAGTTTCTGAAGGCACCAAGCAATAATCTAGTTATTTTCATCTCCAAATGAAAACACTTTTAAACTCTGAAATTTACGAAGCATTTCAACACTATTTACTTACTTGTTTTCTGCTTATTGATTTTTAAAGCTTGAAGGTTCAACTATATAAGAAAGGAAATTTAGGATTCACCAGCTACTCCCAGAATGCTCTTGAAAACAGGATGTGTTCTTCTGAGGGGTTTCAGCATGCCTGAAAAACACACAAAACTGCCCAAATCTTAGAATTCCATTAAAAAAGAAATCTGAATCATTATCCCTAGTACAGAGTGAGTTATTTCTTCCACATATTAACGGATTTATCTTCAGTTCTATTCTACAGTCTGTATTGAGCAGCTGCTTTTGAAATTTCGAAGTATGTATGGAGCTGAAACAAGGTGGCATTACCACACTGCTGCGAAATACAACCTATATCTGCTGTGAGGATTCAAAACTCATCTTTTTCCATGGATTTGGCTGTATTAACAATTACTCACTATGAAACAAATTTATGGAGCCCAAGTCTTCTCACCAGGCTTGGCTGTTATTGTGGTTACGTCTTTCGGGCTTCTCAACTCCAAACTGTTATTTTCTTTTTCTTTTTCCAAGGGGGTATTATGCAGGGTGGTATTAGCAAGATATATATTCCAGTGACACAGCAAGAATCAACTTGCATCTCCTAGTCAAGTACCAATACCTGTCAACAGCCAACAGAATAACCCTGCCACTCACTTACAGTTACTTTGTGGTTGCTAGGCCTCACAAGATGCCCTTCTCACCAAATATGCATTGCCCCCCTCCCCTGAAGGATGGAAACATGTTGTACATCCTAGATACAAAGGCTCACTGAGAAAACTAACAGTATGCCAATCTGAAGTACACTAATACCTGTTCAGTCACTGACACTTCAGAGTATTAAAATACATGCTCGCACTTGTAAACTTGCCAATGAAAAAAATGTACATGCCATTCCAGTGTGGCTGGATGAATTAAAGTACCATATTCATTTGGATAACCTGTTTGAACCATTTTGGGTTAGAGGCGTTTACAATACATGAACTTGAAAATGTTAAATATTAACCTCTCTTATCAGCCTTCTCCAGGCAGTAGGCCGGTGCCTTGTTTTACTGCAAGAAAAATGCACAAGCATTCAGGGGTCTATTCGTTAAAGCAAATGATTTATGCAGCAAGGTCAGGCTTGCTTAATTTTTTTTGTTTAACTACAACCCCATGCATTCTACATGAAATTCTCTAAAGAAAATGGGAGTTGCAGTCATATGTGAATGCCTACAATAGGTATGTGGCATTATACCATAAGGAAATGTCCATGGAGAATTAAACACACTGGTACTGGGAATTACTTTGAAGTCCAACATGAGTCCGAGCTCTTCATCCTCATGCCCCACTCCCAAAAGTCAAACCATGAGAGTAGACATGTCGTATTTTTAAAGGAAAGTTGAGACCCCAGGTCTTTGCTCGTACAGCACCCAGCACAACTGAATTCTGGTCCTCGGCTGGGGCTCTTAGGAACTACCACAATACAAATCATTAATAAATTAGTAGGGCTATGATTGTGTCGTGGCGGTCACGGAATCCGTGACTTCCACAGACCTCCGTGACTGTGGTGTCTGGGAGGGCTCTGAGTGCCCAGCCTCAGCAAGCGGGGCGGGGGGGGGGAGTTGTGGCTCAGAGCTGCTGCGGGTGGCAGGGGCCCTTGGGAACTCTCAGCCTGTCCCCGAGCTCCCAGCTGCCACAGGGGGCAATGGTGCCCTGAGTTGGGAGTCACAGGGGGTGGGGAGAACCCCACAGTTCTGAGCCGGGGCCCCCTAGGGTGGTGTGGAGACACTGCAGCCCATTTTCTCATACATATTTTTAGTAAACGGCACGGATAGGTCACAGGCTTCCGTGAATTTTTCTTTATTGCCCATGACCTGTCCTTGACTTCTACTCAAAATACGTGTGACAAATTCTTAGCCTTAGTAATAAATAATAGTAATTATCTGATAACACCCCCCCCCCACACACACACACACCAGCAAACCAAAGCTATTCACACAGGAGGAAAGCCGAAGCCTTCAACCCCTCCTGCATCCCAACCCCCTGCTCCAGCTCAGTGAAAATGAATGAAAGACTGAGGGTGGGGGAAAGTGCGCAACAGAGAGACGGGTAGTGTAGACATAGCCTAAATCTATGGGTTTGTCTACACTGGCAATTTACAGCTATGCCCCTTTCTCACTCAGGGGTGTGAAAAAACACCTCTCGTGGAGGCGTATTTTTTTTTAAAGAGTGCCAGGAGAGTGACCATACAAGCCACGTTAAAGCACTGCCACAACAGTGCTTTAGCATTGCCAGTGTAGAGTAGCCCTAAGTAAGTGAGGGAATGCACAGCTGCACTAGAGTTTACAGTAGCACAACTGCGCTGCAATAAGCTCTCTAGTGTTGCCAATCTAAGCCAATGGGAGAAAGGTCTCCCGTTGGTTTAACTAGTCCAGCCCCCATGAGCAGCAAAAGCTATGTTGGAAGGTCCATACTGGTGCTTAGGTCGGCATAACTTATGTCGCTTAGGGGGTGGTTTATTCACACCCCCGAATGACAGAAACTATGTCTACATTACAGCTTATATCAGCATAGCTTAAGTATATTGCCTACTTTGGGTCTGAGCCAGTGCCCATTAAATTCAGTGGAAAGACTCTCACTGACTTTGATGGCCATTGGATTGAGCCCTTAATTCTTCATGAAAATCCCTGTGTGGGTGTCTCCTTCTTTGTGAATTTAATTTATTTATTTTAAGGACAAAGTTTTCAATCCTGAAGACACTAAATCCCCTGAGTAACCACTTTAACAACTTAATTTGCCAGCTCTGTGTGAATGGGCTGTGTGACAAAACAAAGACTTAAGATGAAAATGTCATTTTCAAACATTTTTAGTAATTTGTCAGCTTATGACTCATGTGAAGTGATCACGTGGGTTCAGTGTACAGCAAGCAATTAGCCAAGGCCTTAGCTTTGCTGCTAAGTCATTTTCAGAAACAAATATCACGATTTTTCACTTAGGTTTAATTATGTAAATGTCTTGGTTTGCCTTTATGAAAGCTCAGCACGCTTGCAAGGCAATTTAAATTTGACCTTTCTTGCAGTTGATCTTACGACAACTTTACCATTCTTAGTGTAGAACTTGCTTGTTATTGAGTAAAAATGTATTATAAATAATTTATTCTTCTCGAGTCAGCACTGTCCAATAATGGCCTCATCCGTCATTTCTTCCATCTAGCCCTGCAGCCCCTTTACATTCCTTCCATGGCATAAAAAAGCCATAACATGGGTGAAAACAGCCCCTGGACAATATCCTTTGTTTAAAGGGGTTTCTCAGGCCTTGTCTAAACTGGTAAGGATTTGTTGCTTTAGCTATACTGGTATGGTTAAACTGACAAAACCCTCTAGTGTGGATACAGTTTTCTTTCATAGGGCTTGGATAGGTAGCAACAACTATACATTTACCGTATTTTTTGCCCTATAAGACGCACTTTTTCTTCCCCAAAACGGGGGGGGGAAAGTTGGTGCGTCTTATAGGGTGAATGTGCGCCCCGGTTCCCCCCTCCCCGCCGCGGGCGGGGAGGGGGGAACCGGGACGCTCCCGGCAGCCCGCCCGCGGCGGGGAGGGGGGAACCTCGGCAGCCCGCCCGCGCGGCGGGGACGGGAGAGCGAGGCACTTTTTTTTTTTTTTTTTTTTTTTTTGTCCGGCTTTTTTATTAAAAAACGAGGGGGCGTCTTATAGGCCGGAGCGTCCTATAGGACGAAAAATACGGTATATCTAGGTTCAATAGCCAGCACCTTGCCACAGCCATGAGCTGGTGAAGGCCCCCGACAAAAGAACAAAGATATGCTGTGCTCCGTCGTTTGTGCCTGGTGACCACAGCTGCGTACAGGTGTTTTCCTCATTTTCCATATCAAGAGGGTTTATCCACATCTCCCATGAGACGTCATGATATGATTCAATCTGCACCAGTCTTTCTGACATTTAGCAAAACCTGGTGGTTCCTTGGCAGGGTCAATGACAAGCTGTTTGTTTTGAGTAGTCAAAACGCTCCATGTGGTTCTCCACTGAGCCTCAGCATTGAAGTTGGCTGTAAGGGTCTTGATGTGGTTCCATACAGGGTTGCGGGATTTTAATCTGGTCTTTGGCGGGTTCTGCAGGTCACTGTGCAGTGAGATCCTTGTGTTTGCATTGACGTGTGTAAGAAAGCAAGATATTCTAATCTGTGGAGGCTGGATGTGGAATAGGTCTGGGAGCCAGTCAACTGGAGTTGATTTGAGCACCCCTGACATTACATGCATAGCGTTAGTGAGTTGAGTGTCAAGGAGTTTAATAAAGAAAGTGAGGAATACGTGTAGCACCTTAGAGACTGACTAGTTTATTTCAGCATAAGCTTTCGTGAGCTATAGCTCACTTCATCGGATGCATAGAATGGAACCCACTCTATACGGCTAAATGCAGTGCCTTGCATCGTGACAGGTTCAAGAATAGCAGTCGTGTTAGTCTGTGTCCGTAAAGAAAGCAAGGAATACTTGTAGCACCTTAGAGACTAACTAGTTTATTTCACCATTCTATGCATCCGACAAAGTGAGCTATAGCTCACAAAAGCTTATGCTGAAATAAACTAGTCAGTCTCTAAGGTGCTACAAGTATTCCTCACTTTCTTTACAGATACAGACTAACATGGCTGCTATTCTTGAAGGAGTTTAATGTGGCTGCTGTGAGACCACACTGGCACACAATATTGAGCTGCAGAATATCCCAAGGCAGTTGTTGTGGGTGTTCTTGAGGTTTTGTTGAAAGGTCCAACTTCAGTCCAGTGTAACACGAAGATACTTTGGACTAGCCTCAGGGCTGATGCTCTTACCACAGAACTGCACATCAAGTTCGGTATTAGCCATTTTATTGTTCAGATGGAAAGTGGTTACCATGGTTTTTTTCAGGTTAGGCCTAAGTTTCCAGCTTTGGAAATAATCAGCAATTATGTTAAGATCTCGGGTTAGGGTGCAATCGATGGTATGAAGGCTTGTGTACTGAACAGCTAGGGCAATGTCATCTGCATACGTGAATTTCCTTGACTCTGTCGCTAGTATATCCCACTCCAAGCTGTTTTGGCTAGGAGTGGGGAAAAAGATCCCACCCCTTAGCTGACATAGTTATGCTGGCAAAATCGCTGGTATGACACAACTAAGCCAACGAAGAATTCTTCTGCTAGGATACCTAAACCCCTATTACCTCTGCTGTCAAGCAATCTTCTGTCAGCACAGTTGAGTGTACACCAGGGTTTATGTTGGCACAGCTGTGTTGGTTAGGGGTGTGATTTTTTTCACATGTAACTATGCTGGAAAAAACTTTGTAGTGTAGACTAAGGCTAGGAATGTTTTGCTGGTATACAAATACCAGTATTCAATACTGGCAAAGTGCTCCTAGTGCCGACACAGCGATATTGGCAAAGTTGTTCTTTTGCTGATTTAACTTATGTTACTCGAGTCAAGCAAAACATAAAATACCCATAAAAGTGCAGTTTTGCTGGTATAACAGCTATGTTAATCAGGGATCACACCTCTTCACGTGCCTGACTGGCTGTGCTGGATAAAGTCTGTAGTGTAGACATGCCCTAAGTTAGAGCAGCCTTGTGACTTCTCTAACTTATGCCTGGGGCCTAGTCAGCCCCCAGCTGCCTCAAGAATACAAGGAACACAAAGGTGGCTTGCAGCTGTCAAAACTTCCCATGCCCAAGTGCAGGAATGAGCACTGAGCTGGGCGTTCCCACTGAGGGGGCAATTTTTAGTATGCCAGAAATGTAGAATCACAACTAAACATTTTTCATCTTTTCGGGTGACTTATTTTCAAGAATCTTTTTAGCCTATAGCTTATGCTGTGGAATCTCTTATAAGCCACCATAATTCAATGGAAGTGGGGCCACAGCTTTGCCTTGAGAATTCAAAAATCCTTCCCCGTAGATGTGATTTGTCTTATGCCAGGAACATTTTTACCACCTCAGTGATTATTTCAAATCCAGGCTGGTGAAACTGTTTGGGTCTTCTGAAAATCACACATGGTTTTGTACTGTGAATCAATCCAGCAACTGTATTTGCCAGACTGAGCCTGCTTGAAGAGATAATGGCATTCAGATCGTCCTGGACAGTGAAACCGGTTTGAGAGATCTCTCAGTGAACATGGAAGCCATGAGCACAATGATGTTTTCACCCAGAGATCTAATTGGGGGTCAGATTCTGGTACGCTTACTCACGCTGAATAGCAGTTATTTCATGACTAGGCTCACTGAAGTCAGGTGTTACTCAATATAAAAGTGGAAGGGTATCAGAATTGGGCCCTGAATAATTATTGCGTTGGTGACACCCATTGTTTCTTCATTTCCAGTCTGTTTAAAAGCTAGACAAGGGGAAAAGGCACAACAGGAAAAATTTTCAAAGGTGGTTCTGCCTATGTATGTATCTATCTTAAGCCTTGTAGCCTTAAACATATTTATCCTCATAACACCCCTGCGAGATACAGAGGTGCTATTATTGCCATTCTACAATACATGGGGAACTGAGGCACAAAGAAAGTAAGTCACAGTTCAAGATCATGCAGGAAGTCTGTGGGTGGAGTGGGGAATTAAATACGGGGCTCCCATAGCCCAGGCTGGTCCCTAACCATTGGACTATTCTTCCTTTCTTAAGTAGCCAACTCCCATTGAAAGTTACCGTATTTTTCGTCATATTGGACGCTCCGGCGTATAAGACGCCCCCGACTTTTAAAGTAAAAAAGCCGGGGAAAAAAAAAAAAAAAACAAAACCAAAAAAACCCCACCACACACAAAAAGCGCCCCGGTTCCCCCCTCCCCGCCACGGGGAGGGAGGAACCGGGGCGCCCCCGGCAGCCCGCCCGCCGCGGGGAGGGGGGAACCGGGGCGCCCCCGGCAGCCCGCCCGCGGCGGGGAGGGGGGGAACCGGGGCGCACGCACTGTTTTTTTTTTGTTGTTTTTTTTTTTGTGATGGGGCGAATAGGTATATTTGCCCTATAAGACGCATCAACTTTTTCCCCCCCGTTTTGGGGAAGAAAAAGTGCGTCTTATAGGGCGAAAAATACATAGGAATTGGGCACTTAAGATCCCCCTAAAAGGACAACCTGGTATATGATTTGAGTGACTACCCAGGCTCTGTACTGATTTTATATTATATATATATATATAAATAAAATATGGATTTTTATAGTTGAGATTAAATTTAGCATTTATGGATTTTTTTTCAGGTCTGAGGACATTAAAGTTATATTTGTTATTTCTAAAACTTTTGTTTATGATGTGATGTCCTTGGGCATGTAGGACTTGATATGCGACAGGAACACAGAGTAATTGTGGACTTTTAAAATTAGCTTTCTTTTCATTACAGTGTAGGTGGTACAAATGATAGCAGCTTGTACAGTGGTGGTGCCTTTCAATTGAGGCTATTAAAGATCTCTACAAATATTAAGTAATTTAGTCTCCCAGTAGCCTGGTAAAAATATCCATTGCACAGATGAGAAAACTGAAGCACAAAAAGGTTAAGTGACTTACCTAAGATCACACAGGAATTTTGTGTCTAGGCTGGGAGTAGAACTCAGATGTTGTTACTCCAAGCCCTTAACCACCAGACCATTCAACAAAATATAGATCAAATTCTGACATCTTACACCTCAGCAAAGTTAATGGATTAACTCCTGGAATAAGGAAAGCAGAATCAGGCTGTACCTTGTAAATCAGACCATTTCCAACATATGACGACGCCCTACTTCTGTTTTATACCCCAAACTAGCAGTTTCAATAGGAGTTTGCAGAATTAGACCCACAAAAACACTCTGTGGGGTTATATTGTGATGTGATCCCAGGACATTGATCTTACAGCCAGAGATGGTTTTGTTACAAAGTGAGCACCTCAGAGCCAGAAATGGTATCTTTTGAGCATTTCGTTGCACAATTAGACAGAATACCGCTGAGTCCCTGTTTTTCCAGAGATGAAGAAAGCCCTTTATTTGCTTTGTTTTTTGGTCCACCACTGGAACTGATAGTAGGGGGCATATATCAGCTTCCTGAATGGATGGCCAGATAAACTGACCTTTCGGTCAGCAGACTCCTGTCCTTTGGTGGATGGACAGATCTGCTCAAACAAAAACTATTTAAACAGATACCACCAGAGCAGATAAAAAGTAGCATAGAAATGTATGTGCACATTGCTGTTTGGTACCGTGTTATCTCAGACTGGTCAAGCTTACCGTAAGCTTCCAACTGGCTGAGAGGGACATTATGGGATATTTCGCTCACAAGAGCCTATAGTATGCACAGCAAGGTGGCCATCTGGTTGAGGACATGAAAATTGGGTAACACACCTAGAGACTAACTGGCAGGTGTTGTGACAGTCAGGAGAGTCTCCATAGTGCAACACCATCACAATGTCACTGAAACTACAAGCTTTCTATAGTCACAAAAGAAACTTTAACCTTAGGTTTAAAACAAGGCCGTTGAACTTTCACCACCAAGTCAGATGTGTGCAGTAAGCAGGAAAGGACCTCTGTCCTCTCTCAAATGTTGTATTTGTTTATTCCTGCAAGTACAGCTTGATATGGATAGTTGCTTATCTCAATACCCTGGAATGGGTTCCTTTCACTAGTTGCTGTTTTTCATTTTCAAACCAGAGCACTCTATATATTGCCTGGTTTCGGTTTGGGGAGGAGGAAATTAATGGTCCTATCCTAGAAGTGCGCATGTAGGGGCTGCCGTACAGCGAGTTCTTTGTGTACTCTGTCTCATACACAAATTCATTTGTCTGCCACAGACTATGATAAACAGCAGCTGTTGCTGTCACTGGGAAGCACCTGGAGTTCCCTGCTCACCTGGATTGGTGGATCTCTGCTCTGTAGGAGGAGTGCTGGGGGCTCAGCTTTGGGAGTGGTCGTCTGATGCTCAGACAGAAAAAGGGAGGGGTATGCTTTTCATAGACTTTGTGAATAAGGAACATAAAATAGGATTTCCCATCCCTGGTCTGAGTTCACTTTACTCTGTTGACCAATATGTGATACAGTAAAACCTCCATTTAATGGACTAATTCGGGCGAGGGGGTGTCCGTTAAATCAAAAAGTCCGTTATTTAATAATAAAAAAAAAACAGAGCTGTCGGTGCAGCAGCCTGACCGCCACCGGGTCGGGGCGGCAGCTCCGCAGCCCGCCCGCTGGCGGGACTCAGGCGGCAGCCGGGAGCTGGCAGCCAGCCTGCCCGCTGCCGTGACCCGGGCGGCAGCCAGCCCCCAAGAAATGGATTTCAGATGCATCAGACTTGCTCAGAAATTTTGTCCGTTGCATCCGAAGTCCGTTAAATCGAGGTCTGTTAAATCGAGGGTTTACTGTACTTCAGAAAAAGGTGACACCCTTCACCCTCCCACTAATGCACTTGGCCACCTGAGAAATTGTTTCTGACTTACCTCGATACTATCTTATATCCTGAAGAAAGAGTAATTGAATCTCAGACAGCCATAAATACAAGGGTCATTGCTGGCAAAATTATTCAGCCCCTGTTAAAATCTAGCTCTACTGTTTGACTCTGTGGTCTCCTAGGGCAGCAAATTCCCCAGGCTGACCATATGCTGCACACAGAAGTACAGTAGACTCTCGATTATCCAGGATTGGATTAACCAGAATGTGGATTAACCAGGATGTCAAAAAAAAAATACGCACAATTTGTAAGGCTGGCTCTGGTTTTCCTGCCGCCCCAAGCACTCACAAAAAACCCCCACCAGGGCACAGGGCAGCCAGTGAACGAACACCCCCTCTCAGCGGCACAGGATGGCTGGTGAACCAACCTCCTGTCCCCACATTTCCTATGGATGGTGATTATCCGGGATTTTATTAACCAGAATTAATTTTTTCCCTATCATCCTGGATAATCAAGAGTCTACTGTACTTCCTTTCTTTTATTCCAGATATACTCACCACTAATTCTCTGGAGTGACCTCTCATGTCATGGCCCAAAGCGAAGGAGGACTGCTTGGTTTTCATTTGAAGTGGGTGAAGTACAGATGCTAAAGGATACAGAATTTAGATCTAGATTTGAGTCCTAAAGTTGATGGATATTCTGATCCAAATTAATATTTTAAGCATTGACCTCCTCTCTCACCTCATCTTCTTTTATTTTGCTTCTCCCCCCCCCCTTTGCTGCCCTCCCCCCAAAATCTGGGGCCATAGAGTTTTGTTTTGGGTCTCTCTCTAGTTGTCACTTTACTTGTCCTAATCTTAGAAACCTCAGCCCAGTTCCTTTTAATGCTCCTTCCCTCCAAGTAATGTGAGTTTTGCTGTCTCTCTTCTTATGCATGCAGGTATGCAAATACATGCCCACCCTTTCATTACTCTGCTTTTCCTACGAATACCCTGGCCATCCTCTCTCTTTCACCAGGAGATGAAATGTGTAGGTCTGTAATGGTAGGTAAGAGATCTGGGAACTGTCTCTGCCCTGAGATTCCTGTCCGGATAGGGCTGGAAGTGAAAAGTCAATTTATCAGACCGTTTCCTTTAAAAAAAAGGAATGCGTGCAGATGGGAGAAAGTCACAGATTCCAAAGCCAAAAGAGACCATTGTGATCATCCAGTCTGACCTCCTATATAACACAGGCCATAGAACTCCCCAAAAATAATTATCAGTGCAAATCTTTTAGAAAAACACCCTAGTTTTAAAATTACCAGTGATGGAGAATCCCCCACAGCCCTTGGTAAATTGTTCCAAATTAAATTGTCACTGTTAAAAATAAATGCTTTATTTCCCATCTGAATTTTTATAGCTTCAACTTCCAGACATTGGATCATTTTATACCTTTATCCACTAGACTGGAGAAATATTTATCAAATACTTATTTCCTGTGTAGTTATTTGTAGACTGTAATCAAGTCACCCTTTAACCTTCCCCTCCCCTATTGTTAATTGAATAGGGGAGAGGAAGTTCATATTTCATCTGAACCAGAGTTAAGGCCAAACAGAAACCCCAGATACAAGTATCCATGAACTTTAGGGAGGTTTGGACTCTGATCTGGATTTTGGATTAGAAATGAGCCCAAATCACAAACTGGTTAACCCACTTTTTCAGGTGCTCACCTGGGCTTCATCAGTCTTGTAGCCGAGGGCTTGTCTACACTACCATTGCTCAACATACAGACACAATAAATTAACCACTGAATGCTCTCCCATCAACTCTGTTACTCCACCAGAATGAGGAGCACAAGTGGAGTTGACGGGAGAGCGTCAGTTGTTGACTTAGCGCAGTGAAGACACCGCAGTAAGTAGATCTAAGAATGTCAACTTTAGCTATGCCAGTGGTTCTCACTATTGGTGACCCCTTTCGGACACCAGGCCTCTAAGCGCGACCCCCCCTTAGGGGTCGGGGAGGGGCATGGGCCCGGCTGGGGGGGATGGCAGCAGCCCCCCGGGGCAGAGGCCAGGCTCAGGGGAGGATGCCAGCAACCCCCCGGGACAGGGCCTGTGGCAGGGCCTCGGTTGCTGCCGGCAGCCCGCTGCGGCAGGGGCCGGGGCTTGGGTAGGGTGACCAGATCGCAAGAGCAAAATATCAGGACACATTGGGCGACCGGGGGGAAGAGCAATGGGGGGGATGGGGTGCAAGGATATTTTGGCACCCTAGGCAAAAATTTTACCTTGCACCCCCCTCTCCCCTTTTCCCAGAGCACTGCTTATTATATTTTTTTTAATGAATATTGGATAATGTAATGTAGCATGGGGCAGAGGGTTGGGGTATGGAGGGGGCTCTGGCTGGGACTGGGGATAAGGTGGCTGGAGTGTTGCAGGGGCTCAGGGCTAGAGCAGAGGGTTGGGATGTGGGGGGAGGGCTCTGGCTGCGGCTGGAGATGAGGAGTTTGGGGTACTGGAGTGGCTCAGGGCCCGAGTAGAGGGTTGGGGTGGGGGGGGGGTAAGCTCTTGCTGGGGTGTGGGCTCTGGGGTGGGGCAGGGCTGGGGATGAGTTTGGGACGGGTGCAGGCAGGCTGCTCTGGAACTGGGGCCACGAGAGGAGGACTCCCCCCATCCCTTTCCCTGCCAGCAGCAGCAAGCTCTGGGGCTTGCCCCCCCTCTTTCCTGCTCCCCCAGCAGCAAACTCACTCACCCCTGTCACTGACAGTGGAAGCTAGCAGGCACTAGGACCCAGCGGCGGCAGTTGCTGCAGGGAGGCAACATGTTGCTGCAGGGAAGAGAAGGGAGGCTTCTGACTTGCCCCTGTCTGCGGAAGGTCTAAGGGGGCAGCAAGGGGAGGCCTGGGGACCCATGGGGGAGGCGTGGGGGGAGGGGGCAGCCGGAGCCAGGTTGCGAGGGGGGGCTCTCTGCCCTGGCGCTGGCTGCATGGTGGGCCCCCGCCCCTGCAGCATGCCCCGGGCGGCAGAGAGCTCTCCGGCCGGGGTACGCAGTCCACCTTCCCCTGACTCTGACACTGCCAGAGGGGAGGTAGGGGAGAGGGCTCTCTGCTACCCCGCTTTCCTCTGCCGGTGCAGCCAGGGCTGGGGCTTGGGGCTCCGTCGGCAGGGGTTAGGGTCGGGGCTGGCTGCCGGTGCAATGTCTTATACTGCTCCTTGTACAAATGTGCTACCATGGCAGTTCCTCATAGTTATGGTGTAAGAAAGTGCTACCATATAAAGCTACCGTAGAAAACTGCTACCAAACGTAGCAAATGTCTACAAGTAGCATTTTCTTGCATTCTGTAGTGTATTATACTGCTCCCCGTAGGAATGTGCTACTGTAGCAGTTCCTCATAGGTAGTGTGCACATACAAAAAACCCACTTTGCTCAAATAAAAGTCTCTCACCCCCCAACCCTACAAACTATTTCTGCAAATACTGGTGTCTCAGTCCCACTGGGGCAACTGCAAACCCACGTTGCCCCTGCCTGTGCTGGATTTTGCCCTCTGTCACCCTCTGCCAGCACCTCACTCCAGGGCTTAACTCCTCCCTCTCCCCCCGGACCCCTGATTTTGCCCATTCGCCCCTTTGTTAATCCTTTCTCCAGCTGCTTGACCCACCTTGACCAGTCCATTTCCACCGCCTGCTCAGACCCCGGCCACCCATTTCATCCGTTTTGCCCCCTTTGCCACTTTTTAAGCCCTGTAAACAGCAGTCAGCAGAATCTCATGGCTAATAAAGGCGGGGAGAAGGGCAGTGGCTACAGCCGATGTTACTGAGCATGCTCAGTTCATGTGAGCATGCTCAGTACAGCCTAAGTAGCACAGTCTTACAAGGAGCACGATAATACATTGCACCGGCAGCAGGGGCTCGTGACCCGCACATAATTGGGTCGCGACCCCCAGTTTGAGAACCAATGAGCTATGCTATTCACGTAGTGGAAGTTGTATATCTTAGATCGACCCTGCGCGTTAGTGTAGACAAGACCTCAGTGCCTCTAGCTGAGATTTTTGTATGTGCCTGGATATATTGAATGCATTGTACAATAAAGTTCACATTCAGGCCCAGATTAATTCCTGATCAATACCAGCAGAAGCCAGTGCAGACCCTGAGGGAGGCACCAAGGCAGAGATTGTACTAGAGGACAACAGCTCAAGTTTTTCCTCTACCAAGGGGACACAAAAGTTTAATTGAGATTGAAGAGCTAAGTGGGGAAATGCATGGGCTGGTTAGCTGGAGGCTTCATTGATTGTGATGATCCTCCAAACAGCCTCAGCTGGTTGGGTTGCTTCCCCATGGTGAAACATCACTCGCCTTCCTTTAGGGTGAATTCCCTGTGAATGTGGCAGAGTGCGGTGGTCATGCACATGCCGGGAGGTAGAATTCATGCCTGGTTGCACTAGCTTGGGTAGAGCTGGCCATTTGCCTGGATATAGCAAAGTAAACAGAATGCAGTAAAGGAGAATGAACTCACATTTCCACTGACAGCAATAAACTGTGTTCTCACTGACCAAAGGGCCGAAAGGAACAGCATGGTTATGCTTCCTTACCTCCGGACATGACAGAAAAGAACAGAGGTGCAGAGTGTGTGTGTGTGTGTGTGTGTGTGTGTGTGTGTGTGTGTGTGTGTGTGTGTGTGTGTGTGTGTGTGTGTGTGTGTGTGTGTGTGTGTGTGTGTGTGTGTGTGTGTGTGTGTGTGTGTGTGTGTGTGTGTGTGTGTGTCTTATGAGACTACAAGAAGGCATCCCAGTTGCTTCCCACAGAACTAAACAAATTAAAACTGTCTTAAAAACTTGATTGAAAATTCAGTTGCTTAAAACTAATAGCAACTTTTCATTACTGCCGTTCACAAAAAGAAAGCCCTGGGGTGAAAGAAATGGTTGGAACAGCGGGCGACAGGAAAATGAAATTCTTTAGTATCGAGAACCCCATAGGCCCTGGTCCTGCAATGAGCTCTGAATGGACAGACCTCAGAGAGCTCATTGCAAGATCAGGGCCTTAATGGGCAGGACATGAAATGTTACATCAGGGGTCGGCAACCTTTCAGAAGTGGCGTGCCGAGTCTTCATTTATTCACTCTAATTTAAGGTTTTGCATGCCAGTGATACATTTTAATGTTTTTAGAAGGTCTCCTTCTAGAAGTCTATAATATTTAACTAAACTACTGTTGTATATAAAGTAAATCCAAAGTTTTTAAAATGTTTAAGAAGCTTCATTTAAAATTACATTAAAATGCAGAGCCCTCCCCCCCCCCCAGACCGGTGGCCAAGACCTGGGCAGTGTGAGTGCCACTGAAAATCAGCTCTCGTGCCACCTTCGGCACAAGTGCCATAGGTTGCCTACCCCTGTGTTACATGGTGCCTTCAGTTTTAAGGGTTTCTGTAGTTTCTAAAGTTTTTCTCTTTTTCCACCCAGACTCTGGGATATTTGGAGGCTGGAAATGTGAGGGTCTTTTTTTTTTTTTTTTTTTAATTGCATGCCAATCAGTTGCACACAGCTAATATTTGCCAGCTATTGATCGAGAACCCATCTCTGTTACTTTTTAACTTTGCCCCAAGGTTCAAAGTTCTGTCTTTTGTTTAAAAACTGATTTCATTACTAGGGCATATCCTCTAGCTAATCTAATGGTACTAGAGGGCTATGGAGAGGGAGAACGAGAGACTTTACCATAATTTAAAGGAAAATTCTGACGATCGGACTGGAAACTCCTTTTCCCCACATGGGAGAGCTTTTTAGCACACCGCTGCCTGTGTGTGCAGTGTGTACATTTCCAGGACTGTGAAAGATTCTAAAACATGGTTAACCCATGGACAGAGTAATTGGTTCAGAAATTGCCTAATTTTTCCTATCAAAAGTCAACCAGGGTTTTACTGTTAAAAACCCATGTAATGACAAAGTTAAGGTTAACCACACATTCTGTATGTATACCTTGTCAGTCTTTAATTACATGATCACATGGTATTTTTCAAGTTATACAATGTAACCTCACACAGATATTTCTGATCAGTCATTTACACTGATCACCAACTATCCCAAAGGTCACAATTTAAAAACAATATTTGACACATTTTAAAAACCTGGACAAACCAAGTGGATGCTTCTTTATATAAAATTAAGCTAGATTTTCCATAGCAGTCACCCAACACAAAACTAATATGTCCCATCTATTCGATCAATTCATCAACCTTGGAAAAAAGTATTATATTGTAGTATGACCAGAAGTTCTTGGATTCATAGGTTTTAAGTCCAGAAGGAACCATTATGATGATCTAACCTCATCTCCTGTATAAACACAGGCCAAAGAACCTTACACAATTTTGGCATCAAGCCCATAATTTCTGGTTGAGCTATGGTATGTTTTTTCAAAAGATACCTGGTTTTGATTCAAAGACTTCAAAATGATGGAAAATTTAAAACATCTCTAGATAAGTTGTTCCAATTCTTAATTACCTTCCTGAAGGAACTCTCGTCTTGTCTTCAGTTTCCCATTCTTCTAGAACTAATTGGAAAAAAGTGAACATTTTTGGTGAAAGATCTCTGAGGACAGGACAAGAAGCAAAGGGATTAAATTGCAGCAAGGAAGGTGTAGCCTGGATATTAAGAAAAACTTCCTAACTGTTTGGGTGGTTAAGCACTGGAAAAAATTGCCTAGGAAGGTCATGGAATCTCCATTTTAAGAGACTTTTAAGAGCAGGTTAGACAAACATCTGTCAGGGATAGTCCAGCTGTGAGTGCAGAGGACTGGACTAGATGACCTCTTGAGGTCCCTTCCAGTCCTATGATTCTGAGAAACTTTAATTAATGAGTGCCATTAAAGTCACCTCTCAACAGCAACAGAATTGAAGTGAGCAATTAAAATACAGTGTGGTGGATTGGCACAGCTGGAAGAACTCCATTGCAGCACAAGAGGTTATTATATTTGATGAGCAAATTTAAAAAGTAGCACAAATGCTCAGAGCAGCAAAGGATTATGTAATTATATTAAATAGTTTCTGAATAAGTTCTTCTCTGTGGTAGTAGGCCAGCTTCCTCCTCACTGCCCCTGTATTTACCCAAGATACAGGTTGTCAAAGCTTCTTGAATTGGGGCTTGCACGTTTTTTGCTGTGGTTTTTAAGTTGACATCTGTTGTCACATTCCCTATTTTTGTTTATTAAGATTTCCTGGATGTTTTTCAGTTTAATTAGAAATTAAAGAAAGAAGAAAGAGCCCAGTTCTTTATTCTAAATGATTCAGTAAAGATATTTAACAAGACCATCAGAATAATGAGCTTTGAGGCAGATAGTTTAGTGATGATGGCTAATAATTTTGAAGCAGAAGGAAAACATAACTCATGACATGCTCTATGAGCATTAGGACTTTGAGCGTATAAGAATTCCATTACTAGTTACACTCAGGGAAGCACAAAAAAATGGTATAGAATGGGTAACTGTTCTCAGTGCTGTTTTGTCTGCTATTAAAGGAATGAACAGCTGCCTGACGTTCAAGAGGACTAACACCTAACAAACCAAAATGAACTGTCATAAATTGGCTAGGACTGATTTGAAGACAAGATGAGATAAGATCAGAGAATAGATACTCACTGCCAAACTCATTTGGACCAAGAAAATGGCAAGTAATATTACTAACTGTAACTCTTTCTGCTGTGATTTTTTTTGGAAGTAGAAGATCCAAGCAGGTCATTGAAGGAGAGAGCCATACTGAAAACAGAGAGCCCCGTTTTACGCCCTGACCCCAGAAAAAGTGGCTGGCCCCTCTTCTCCTGCATCTCTATACAAACTCTGAATCCAAAGCTAGAGAGTTCAGTGTGCTGTTGGATCAGCTTGCTAAATCACCCTGGGACAATCTTTAGTGCTGCTCTTCATATAGTAATGTGATCCCAGTGGAGAAGAGTAGTTTACAGTTGTAGGTTCAATGGGCCCCACTCTAAAATACTAAGGCCTGTTCTAGTTTTAAGCTTAGTAACTTTAACACTCTGCATATTACTGCACAAGGATTCCAAAGTGACTGGAAAGCAAACAGGCAGCTAGAATTCAGTCTGCCGGCCACATGAAAAATTCTTGTGCGATAAAGTGAGATTAGGTTGCGGAGGGGAATCTGGATCTGGGAGACAACATCCCTGCCCCAGGCTAATGCAGGCTGCAATGAGTAGCTCTTGTTGGCTAGGAAGGCTCTAGCTGCACTAACTGGCCCTCCTGGTGCTGACTTGAACACTGACTAAATCTGAGAGAATTACTACAAGAAGTGAGGCTGGGCTGCAAACTTTGAAGTTGGACTTTCCCAAAGTTGGAGGATAATTTGAATCACATGGGATCCTGGTTTAGGACATGGTAGACCCTGATCATCCAACGTCTGGACAGGTCCATGTGTATCTAGGGTTTTGGTTAAAATCAATCTTCCAAATGTAGTGAGATTTTTTAGAATCCCTGCCTGCTCACACCTAGAACTCAAGGTAAGTCTACATTTACCGCTGTGTGTAGAGCACAGACACTACACCCAGCTAGCAGAGATATAAATAGCAGCGTAGATGGTTATGCATGGCTTAGGCGAGTAGAATAGAGTGCCCTAATGCCCAAATTCCCCCAGGGGTAGACACCCTACATGGCTCTCCACATGCCCAACCAGAGCCTCCCAGGTCTGCATTGTTCTTTTCAGCAGTGTCCTGCTATACCTTCTTGCTGCTGGGGCTTTTCAGTGCAACGGGTAGCTGCACACCACAGTGACACAGCCTGCCTTTTGCTGGGGCATGTAGCTGTTATGTGTAGTGCCTGTGCTCTACATGCTGCTGTAAGTATAGACATAACCTCAGGGTTATCACAAAACTCCCACTGACTTTAATGGGACCCAGATTTCATCTTAGGCTTTGTCTACGCTACCACTTTTGTCACTCAGGGATGTGAATAAAAACACTCCCCTGACTACCGTAAGTTTCACCAGCAATAGTACTGGTGTGGACAGTGCTATGTTGGCAGGAGAGACTCTCCTGCCGACATAGCGAACACCAGTTGTTGGGGGTGGTTCAGTTATGCTGGCAGAAGAGCTCTTTTCTGCCAGCAAGGGCGGCTACATGGGAGACCTTACAGTGGCACAGTTGTAGCAGTACAGCTGTGCCATTCATAGAATCACAGCATAGCAAGGTTGGAAGGGACCTGAGGAGGTCATCTAGTCCAACCCCCTGCTGAAAGCAGGACCAATCCCCAACTAAATCATCCCAGCCAGGGCTTTGTGAAGCCAGACCTTAAAAACCTCTAGGGAAGCTTCCACCACCTCCCTAGGTAACCCATTCCAATGCTTCATCACTCTCCTAGTGAAATAGTGTTTCCTAATATCCAACCAAAACTTCCCCCACTGCAACTTGAGACCATTACTCCTTGTTCTGTCAACTGCTACCACTGAGAACAACCTAGATCAGCGGTTCTCAAACTAGTTGAGACTGCGACCCCTTTTTGTGATCTGGCGGCGCGGCGCGACCCCTCTGCCAAAAAGCAGCCGAATTACAAAAAAAACAAAACAAAAAAAACGTGCGGTTGCCCCGGTCCCCAGTCCCCGCCGTGGGCGGGCTACCGGCTGCGCACTGGCCCCCAGCCCACCTGCTGCGGGGACTGGGGGCCGGTGCGTAGCCGGGAGCCCACCCGCGGCGGGGACTGGGGGCCGGGACACAGCCGGGAGTGCCGGCTGCGCCCGAGCCCCAGTTTCCGTGAGTTGCAGTGGCAGGAGCTCGCGACCCCCCGGGAGCACTCGGCGACCCCCCCGGGGGGGTCACGACCCCCAGTTTGAGAAACCCTGGTCTAGATCCATCCTCTTTGGGAACCCCCTTTCAGGTAGTTGAAAAATAGCTATCAAATCCCCCCCTCATTCTTCTCTTCTGCAGACTAAATAATACCAGTTCCCTCAGCCTCAGTACTCCAGACAGACACAGTACTCCAAATGAGGTCTTACCAATTCCGAATGGAGGGGAATGATCACAACCCTCTATCTGCTGGCAGTGCTCCTACTTACACAGCCCAAAATGCTGTTAGCCTTCTTGTTAGGTCTGTAGTGTAAACATGGATTTAGGAATTAAGGCTATTTTAATCCACCTCCACAAGAGGCGGTAGCTAGGTCGGAGGGAGAATTCTCCCATTGACCTAGCACTATCTACATCAGGAGTTAAATCAGTTTAACTGCATCGTTCAGGGGTGTGGATTTTTCAGACCCCTGAGCAATGTCGTTATACTGACCTAATTTCCTAGTGCAGAGCTGGCCTTGATTTTTAAAAATAGGTAGAACTCAGCAGCTCCCACTGACCTCGTTCAGCATTGCTGGATGCTTAGTACATTTGAAAAATCAAGCCACTTATTTAGGTGAAAAGAACGAGGAGTCCTTGTGGAACCTTAGAGACTAACAAATTTATTTGAGCATAAGCTTTTGTGGGCTAAAACCCATTTCATCAGATGCCTGAAGTGGAAAATACAGTAGGAAGATGTACACACACACACACACGTACACACACACACACAACATGAAAAGGAGTACTGAGGCTGAGGTTGCCATACCAACTCCAGTGAGACAAATCAATCAAGGTGAGTTAGCAGCAGGAGGAAAAAACTTTGTATGATAGCCCACCTTGATTGGTCTTGTTAGAGTTGGTATGGCAACTCCCATCTTTTCATGTTCTCTGTGTATATCTATCTATCTTCTTCCTGTATTTTCCACTCCATGTATCTGATGAGGTGGGTTTTAGCCCATGAAAGGTTATGTCCCAAAAATTTGTTAGTCTCTAAGGCAGAGGTGGGCTAACTACGGCCCACAGACCCTCCTGTCTGGCTCCTGAGCTCCCAGCCCCCGGCTCCTCCGGTGTTCTTCCTCCCCTGCAGCCACAGTGCGCTTCGCTGCCAGCGCTCTGGGTGGCGTGGCTGTGCGATCCTGTGGGGAAGCACAGGAGCGTGTCTCACTCCAGCCGGGCCACGCGGCTGCCAGACATGCTGCTCTGAGTAGCATGTTAAGGAGTCCGGGGGCTTGGATAAGGGTTAGGACGCCCCGGGGGCAGTCAGGAGACAGGGTGACTAGATGGAGCAGAGGTTGGGGGGGGGGTCAGGGGATGGGGAACTGGGGGGTTGGATAAGCGTGGGAGTCCTGGGAGTCTGTCAGGGGGTGGGGATAGGGGT
This sequence comes from Sternotherus odoratus, assembly GCA_032164245.1. Lineage (NCBI taxonomy): Eukaryota > Metazoa > Chordata > Testudines > Kinosternidae > Sternotherus > Sternotherus odoratus. Next base: position 89,375,984 of record JAVMKO010000007.1, read on the forward strand.
CAGGGCAGTCAGGGGACAGGAAGTGGGGGGTTAGCTAGGGGTGGGATCTAGGGGGTGGTGGTTAGGGTCGGGGGAGGGTCTCAGAAGTGGAGGGTCAGAGGACAAGGACTGAGGGGGGTTGGATGGGTTGGGGATTCTGAGGGGGGGCAGTCAGGGGACAGGAAGTGGGAGGGGGTCGGATAGGCAGTGGGGGCCAGGCTGTTTGGGGAGGCACCCCGATGTAGCCCTTGGGCCAGAAAGTTTGCCCACCCCTGCTCTAAAGGTGCCATAAATCTCATTCTTTTTTGCTGTTACACTCTAACAAGGCTACCACTCAAACTTATTTAGGTGACTAACTGGATTTTTAGCTGCCTAACTTTAGGCAAACAGCTTTGAATGTCTTGGACTCCTATTTCACCATTTGATTTTAGTTCAGTATTCCTAGAATAGAAAGGAAGGAGCTAGCTCTGAAGGAACAGTCTGCTTTATTCCTTACCAATTGCTGTGACCCAGGGAGATACAGAAGATGGTGACATAGCATAACTCAAATAACAGACCAAGAAAAGGCTTGTACAGGTCTAATCACGAAGTATCTCAGGTCCTTGAGGCAAAATACTGTCTGGCAATCCAAATGAGCATATAGTGCTAGCTGCACGTCCGTCTTTAATATCTAAGATATTTTATCTTACCCACCTTGTCTCACTTTAAACACTGCACAGTATAAAACCTATTTCATTTTCATTGTGGGAGGAGGTGCAAGGAGTTGGGGTTAAGTTGAAACAGCAGAGAAACAAATTAGATGTCTGCAATGTCACTGTTCCATGAAACAAACTGTGGCAAACAAATTATGACTTCTTGAGAGGTTTTAATGAGTTATTAAATCACACAGTATCTGTTCAAAGCAAAATAAATATACGTTTATTAGCAGTGTTTAAATTTAAGGCCATTTCATAGTTTCAGCCCCAAAGTCTCACTGCCATTTGAAATTTAATTTGCTGGGGAATCTTCTCTGCGATTATAAATATCAAGTTAGTGCAAAACAGAAGATGCATTAATGAACACTGAGCAGGTGATTCAAACCCAGTCCAGAAATTTAGACCAGAGAAAAAAGAACAAGGAGTACTTGTGGCACCGTAGAGAGTAACCTCATCAGATGCATGAAGTGGAAAATACAATAGGAAGATTATTATATAAATCTAGATCTCTATATATGTGTGTGAGAGAGAGAGAGACACACACAGACAGACATGAAAAGATGGGGGTTAATAGAGTTGGCAATGGGCTTTGTTGCCTTCCAACCTGAAGCAAATATTCACCAGAAGCCACACAACAAAAACTCTAACCCAGGAATCTATCCTTGCAACGAAGCCCGTTGCCAACTCTGTCCACATATCTATTCAAGGGACACCATCATAGGACCTAATCACATCAGCCATGCCATCAGGTGCTCATTCACCTGCACATCTACCAGTGATATATGCCATCATGTGCCAGCAATGCCCTTCTGCCATGTACATCGGCCAAACAGGATAGTCTCTGTGCAAAAGAATAAATGGACACAAATCAGATGTCAAGAATTATAACATTGAAAAACCAGTCGGAGAACACTTCAGCCTCCTTGGACACTCAGTTACAGACCTAAAAGTCACAATTCTTCAACAGAAAAACTTCAAAAATAGACTCTGAGAATCTGCAGAACTGAAATTAATTTGCAAACTAGACACCATTAAATTAGGCTTGAATAAAGACTGGGAGTGGATGGGTCATTACAAAAACTAGAACTTTTTCCCCATGCTAATTCCTCCCCCCCACACACACACACACTACGGTTACTTAGACCTCCTTGTCAACTGTTTGAAATGGGTCATCCTGATTATCACTACAAAAGGATTTTTTCTCCTGCCGTTAGCCCACCTTAATTGATTGTCTTGTTAGGGTTTGTATGGCAACCCCCAATTTTTCATATTCTCTGTATGTATATATCTATATCCATCTTCCTACTGTATTTTCCACTCCATGCATCTGAAGAAGTGGGTTTTAGCCCATGAAAGCTTGTGCCCAAATAAATGTTAGTCTTTAAGGTGCCACAAGGACTCCTCGTTCTTTTTGATGATAGAGACTAACACGGCTACCACTCTGAAATCAGACTAGAGAGACTCCCTGGCAATCTGAAGCAGCAATAAATTGGGTAAAAATAGCTGAGGCATCTGAGTAAGAATAAATTGATTTAGAACAACAAGGCTCCTGCCGACCAAGACTGGGGAAACTAATCAATGACTAATTATCAAAGGATTGTTTTTCTTCATCTGAGCTCCCTCATGCAGCCTGGGAACCATTTTGAGCAGTAGTTCTACCTGTCAAGTTGCTATAGCACACCCTGGGGTACCGTTCTCATGACGGTATTGCTCAAGAATGTAAATGGCATTGGTTTACAGCAGACTCACTCTTGGACTAATGCAGAGTATGAAGATCAGAAGGCCATGTAATCGGAATTAATTAATTCAAAATAGGAGGGATTGCTGAGGTATTAGGAACTCAGCCTCTAGGAGGAAGTAAGGGACAGATTTTTAAAGGTATTTAAGTGATTAAAGATGCAGATAGGCATCTTTTGAAGGTGCTTTTGAAGATCCCATTAGGCACCTAACTCCCATTGACTTCATGGAAGATAGGTGCCTACATACCTTTAAAAATGTAGCCTTAACTGTCAAGTCCTCAACAGCTTTCCTCCTCCTTTAGGTGTCATGACCCACAGGTCTCAGACCTGGCTCCAAAGGATTCGTGGGAGTGGCCACATGCCAACCCTCCACCTGGCAGTTTGCTGACAATTGCTTACCTGAGACCCAGGAAACCCAGTCCTGGTTTGAGACTCTGCCCGAGAGGTCTTATTGGCAGAGTATCCGAGCAGCTGATTGGTCCACATCCCCAGCATAGAGGCTACTTAAGCCAGCGGCAGGAAAAGGAAGTGCTGTGAATGACAGGGCTTCACCCTGTTCTAGACCGTGTCCTGTGCTTCCTGCTCACTGCAGCTTGATTTCCTGGCCTCCTGCCTCAGCCTCCATGATGCTTGGCAGCTCACTCGTGGGTCTGATCTCCAGTTTGTCTCCTGCTTCTGACCTTCCTGTATCCTGACCCAGCTGACATTCGAATCCTGTGTGACTCGGACTAGGTCAGGCCAGCCCTTCTCCTAGAGTCATGTGGCTTAGGTGCCTAAATCGTTTCTTTTGAGAACAAGCTAAGTGCATCCTCCTGCAAAATGACAAGAGTATGAGGCACTGCCCACCTCCTTTTACCGGTAGCCGAGTGGTTAGAACACTCACCTGGGATGTGGGAAATCTAGGTTCAATTTCCCCTTCGATCTGAGCGGGGAGAGGATGTGAGCAGGGGGTCTCATAGCTCCCAGGACCGTGCTCTAACCTCTGAACAATGGAATAGGTGGGGCTCCCTCCATCTCTCCTGTTGAAACTTTTCTGCTGTGAATAAATAATTAGTCATTGGAGCAGGAGGTCTGGACTGGGGGCGTCCTAACTACCAAGGTATAGTCACTCTCACGCTGGCCCAGTGACTGTTTTGGATAGGTGCCTCCTCTTCCTCCAGCCAGATTTTTAATGGAACCATATCTAGGAGGTGGTCTTGAAGCACGCCTACCGGATTGGGACCCGCAGGTGAAATAGGCACTCCACTGCGCCTCTTCCTCTGGTTGGTGGATTGCATTTGATCTTAGGATGGAAATAGGCCTCTGGGTGTTGAGAACGAGGCATCTGCACATTCCCAGAGACTTAGGTGGCAAAGGCACTTTTACTGCAAAAATAAGTGCTGAGTAAGTTTAGGGTAAAACGATAACTGAGTGGGAGTTTTGTGGATGGCAGTGGTGCCAAAAAAACGGGACTTAGGTACCTAAGTCTGGAGTTTTTCAGATGAGACCTTGCAAATGGAGGCACTCTGCTGGGCCAGTGCAAGGCCCTAGATAGAGATCTCATGATTTACTATTTTTTCCTCTCAAGCTTCATGACTTACTGTCAGAGGTGGGGGTGTTCCCAGGGTTGAAGAAGTGCTGCTACTGGTCCTGCCACTAAAGGCCAGGTCTACACTACCCACCGGATTGGCGGGTAGTGATCGATCTTTTGGGGATCAATTTATCGCGTCTTGTCCAGACACGATAAATCAATCCCTGAGCGCTCTCCCATCGACTCCAGAACTCCACCGCAGCAAGAGGCACAGGCAGAGTCGACGGGGGAGCAGAAGCAGTCAACTCAGCACTGTGAAGACGGTGAGGTAAGTCGACCTGAATATGTCGACTTCATCTATGCTATTCGCGATCCCCCATCGTCCCCTCCTCCCACCTGTGTAGACCAGGGCTAGGAGGAGGAGGAGGCAGCAGCTAGAAATAGGAAGAATCTCATTGTTAAATGGCTTCTGCATTGCTCCTTGGAAGTTACTGCAGTGAGTCATGGGCATAATTTGTCAGGTACGTTGGCATCCATCAGAATGAAGAGTAATGTACAATATTGTTGACCTGGTAGCAGATCTTCCTTGTATGATGCACTTTACTGGTATGGCATCTGCTACTGCCAAGGATTAATGAACCAACAGTGTCCACAAAGGGAAGCTGCCATATTGCAATTTGCTTTTCACTTCGTATTTGAAATAGTAAGAAAATTGCTGTAGTAGTTTTTGAACATGCATATACTAAATAGAACTGCCGAAGCATTAACAAAATAAATAGGCATCGTTGGAAGAAAAGTGCAGACTATCAAGGCCATTTAGTTTTTATTTATTTGGTTAAAAGCCCAGGTTGTGTGTGTGCTGGAGTACTAGATAGTGTGTGTTACTTTGTATTATCAAGATATTGCTCTTTAAAAGGAGTGTAGTGTCTGTTCTTTTCAGTTACATATCTGATATGTTCTTTATTTGAGGACTGTATATTAAATTGATTTTTGAAACAAGGGGATGGAATAGGAGCTTGCTCTATCCACCCCATGCATTGACCTGGTATTGCAGTGTCTCCCGGAATGGGTGGGGAAGAGAGGGCGAAACAAGTAGACAATTGCAGACTGTGAGTTCCAACCGAATAAAGGGCTCAGTTGTGGCTGGTAGGATCAGCTTTAAAAAATATCCTGGCAACAGGTGGTCTCAGAAAAAGCTAAGCTTCCCAAGGATGGACAAGAGACGAGTTAAGGGCAAGGGGGAACTCATCGTCAAGGGAGCAAACGGGCAAATGCAGGAAAAGAATGTTCAGAGATGAAACTAATTGCTGCTACGGAGCTGAAGGCAGAAGCACCAGTGAGCAGCTTGAACATGTTCCAAGCCTAACGAAGCAGAAGAATTAATTGTTGGGAAGTGATTAAGCCAAAAACAAAGTGCTTCGAAAACAAAACAATGTAAGTCTGTCAACAAAAGCTGTCTCTGGCTAACCTTTGGCTTTCTGCAACCTGTAGCCTCCAGAACTGGAGAGCGAAGGGCAGTCACTGAGGGTTGCAGAAATAGTTTACCTGTTGAAATGAGACCTGATCAGAATACTGGTATGTTCAAGCAAATCATCAAGGAGAATATCTCTTCAGAATCCTGATGGGTTAAGTCCTTAAGTGGTGTTCAGTATCTTTACATGATCACTTGGTATGTTCAATGATACACACCACAGGAACTTAATAGCAAAGGTTTCCAGTCACTGATAGCCATCAGGTATGAGTCGCAGGTACACCATCTTCAGAAAAACTGGAAGATGGTGGGGCAATGTCATGTTTTTGCCTGTTGTCCTCCTTTCCCCAAGACCCTCCTCCAGGCCCTTGGCAAGATATACAACCCAACATTAGCCTGAGCTAGGATGACCAGACAGCAAGTGTGGAAAATCAGGGCTGGAGGGTAATAAGAGCCTATATAAGAAAAAGACAAAAATCAGGACTGTCCCTATAAAGTCAGGACTCTGGCCACCCTAGCCTGAGCCGACAATGGAATTGCACTGTCTGTGCGATCCCTCAGCTGTGGTTAATTGGAAGCTATGGTAGGGCCCCTAATTGCAATGTTGATGCAAGTCAAATCCATGCTCCAGACTCAGCTGAGGAGGTCTGAGGGGCGGCCAGGCCATCTGTTGTAGGTGATGGGAGGGACTAGTACACTGCAGTTTTGCCTTGAGTGGCAGATTTTCTCCAGTGGCCTCTGCAACTATCTGAAGTATCAGGGCAGCAATAGGACAGTTTAAGGGAGCCCCAACCCTGCATTATTCTTAGTTTTAAAGATTAACTTCCTACGGAGTACATATACATCTCCCTTTCTGGTTATTCCGCCTCCTACCTTGCTCATCAGTACTGAGGACAGAGTCTGACAGTTGTGGAGGAAGGTATAGTATTTCCAGCATCGTCTGAAGTGTGACTTGCTTAAACCAAGAGATCTGACTTCTCTGTTAGTGTTTGTTTGTATTACCGCAGCACCTAGGAGCCCTTGTCACGGACTAGGATCCCATTGTGCTAGGGGCTGTACAAACACAGAATATCCCTGCCCAAACTTCCTGCCTTTCTTGTTTGGCGACTGTAATGCACATCTATGTTACCATTAGTGGCCAAGAATATAGTTACTTAGTACTGCTGCATTTTGAGTTTAAATTGGGGCGAACACATAGTAGATGAGGATGAGCTATATAGCACTAATATAGGTTTGGTTGTTAAATTAATTCATCTCTCTTTTTAATCCATGTTCTAAGATAAGTTAGCACATTCCATTTAAAGTGCATATAGTAAGTTTCCTTTGATAGATGTTTTGGAATTTGGTAGTACAGTAAAACCTCCATTTAACGGACTAATTCGGGCGAGGGGGTGTCCGTTAAATCAAAAAGTCCGTTATTTAATAATAAAAAAAAGAGAGCTGTCGGAGCAGCAGCCCGACCGCCACAGGGTCGGGGCGGCAGCTCCGCAGCCCGCCCGTTGCTGGGACCCGGGCGGCAGCCGGGAGCCATTAGCCGGCCCGCCCGGGTCCCGGCTGCTGGGACGCGGGCGGCAGCTGGGACCCGGCAGCCAGCCCACCCGCTGGCGGGACTCGGGCAGGACCCAGCAGCCAGCCAGCCCGCCCGCAGGTGGGACCCGGGCGGGAGCCGGCAGCCAGCCCGCCCACTTGCGGGACTCGGGTGGCAGCCGGGAGCCAGCAGCCGGCCTGCGAGAAATGGATTTCAGATGCATCAGACTTGCTCAGAAATTTTGTCCGTTGCATCCGAAGTCCGTTAAATCGAGGTCCGTTAAATCGAGGGTTTACTGTATATGTATGAGATTAAAGGAGCACACTTAATTGCATTTTATGTTCATATTTTTGTGTTCTTGTTGAAAACCTACATCTGAATAGTTACAGTGGGAAGATTTGTAAAGGTTGTTGACAGATGCAGGATTTAAAAATACATACTTGCTGTAGGTATGTTGAATCATAAAATAAAGCTTAGAAGTGACTGTAGAAAGTTGAATAATATAAAAATAAAAGGGCTCACTTTGAATCAGTTCGCATCTTGCATCTGCTGAAATAATTTTAACAAAACTTACTTTTTGGTATTAAAAACATCTTAACTCTGGTGCATGAGTTAGGAGTAGGGAAATGGGAGGGGGGGGTGTTGTTTCTGTATTTAACACATTCTTTTGAAGGAATGCCATGGTATTAAACAGTATATTGTGTGCATACTAACCATGCGTTAATTGTGCAAGTCAACAACTGTCAAGTATTAATTATCAATAAAAGAGATGCAGAACCTGGATGCTTCAGATAAATTGTACATAGGTGCTCTGATTACCATTGTTTACTTCCTTGCACCCTCCTCCTCCCGAACTTTGCTGGAGATTACAACCCTTTTAACACAGTACAACAAACTTTCAATTAGACAGACCATGTATTTGAAGTATAAAATGTTCCAGCTTCCATAATTCTTTATTAAATATTTAACAAGTTGCATCATTTCATTACAACAACTTCATTTTGTCACATTGATCTGCTGCTGTCAGGAAAACAAACTATAATTTCCTTTACTTCTCTTAAGAAAATAAATGGAAAAAATGATTTTGTCCTTAAACAAAAACAAAAAACATTTTCCACTGTGTATCAAATCCAACCATACTTTAAAGCTATTTGATTGTGAAAATGAGCATTATTTATAAGTAGTATTCAGTTTGTTTTTTAAATCAATTTTAATGTAGTTTAGTAGAATTTTAAATAGCCTCATATTCAAAGGCAGTTTTACAATAAAAAGTTACGAAAGATCGTGAATTTCATCTGGAATGTTTGAAACTATTTTCACCTTTGGAAGTAGTCATTTCAGGTTTAAATTTGAATAAAGGTCATAAGTTCACAAACACAGAGCATAGCAAAATCACTTTCTAGTAGTTTTATTTGGATTCTGAGAATCATAACGTATTTATTATGGCATGGCTTTGCTAAAGCTGCACTGGAGACAAACTGCTCACAATCCTCTTTAGAAGCCAATCCTGAAGACAGAATTGATTAAAGTAGTATAAAAATGCATTACATATATGTACTGCTGGATGTGGGTACACACTGTGTTTATATATGTATATATAGTGGTAAAAAAGAACTAAAGCTACATTGACGTTAACTGAAAGAGGAAAACATGACATTCTAAATGAAAGAGCGATGTAGGAAAATCCAGATGGCATAGAAGTATAGAGAGGCATGTGATTAAATATGGTTTATGCTGGTGGTGGTGATATGAATGCAAGGTTGTGTGTGCAGTATGACAGACCTGAGGGATATGTAACATTAATATGGGTTAGATTCCAGTTTTACCAAAACAATTTCTCCATGCATTTCAAACATGCATTGCTTTTTAGTGCAACGTCTAACAGATGTTGGAAGAGAGGTCTTTTCCAGAATTCCATACAAGCAAAAGAAAAGGCTTTTGCTATTAAAAAAACCCTCATGCTTGTAAAATGTCCATTATAAGGTTTTTTTCTTTTTCACCTTACATATTAAAAAAATCAATTTTGTATATAGTTGGGTATACGCTATTCTATGTTTTTAATATATATATATTTGAAAAAGTGGTCCAAATGTGTCACCTATTCCTCCTGATTATAAATTGCAGAACACAAAGGGTAAAATCCAGGCCCCACTGAAGTTAGTAGGAGCTTTGCTATTAACTTCATCAAGGCCAGGATTTCACTCAAAGTATATGAACAGATTCAGTATCTCAGAAGTGAGATTTGTAAGTATGACATCGAACTCTGCAGTCTTGATCACCAGTCAGTAAAGGCTAATCACATAACAGAGGTAATGGATTTCTTTTGGGGTAGTGGAGAAGGGGGGGGAGGGGGAGGGGAGGGGGAGGGATGAGATCCTTGGTTAGTCTGTAGAGCAGCATCCTCTGCTGGATTGTTAGAAAATATTACAATAGAGCTTGTCCTCGCTGCACTAGAAGTTCAGAGATAGGGATGTCTTCTCTAGCATGAGAGATTTAAAAATAAAATAAGAGTGAAGTAACAAATTTTTTTTTGTGGTTAACTTCAGTGGCAAGACAAAAAGAAGATCAATTTTCAGGAAGAAATTAGGTCCAGTCATAAAGAGTTTCCATCAACTAGGAATAAATGCTGGAATTATGGTAACTGACATGCCTTACAAGACAGCCAGAGATATAAAAGACTTGATGTGAGCAAGAAATGAGAATTATTTGACCAGAGAGAATCTTTTAAAAAATACAAATTCTACAAAAGTATCTGCTCTGTGATTAAGGAGATGAACTATCCAGACATAGTCCAGGTGAATGTGAATACAATATTTGAATATTAAAGAAAGGCACCAAGTTAGAGCATGAGTCCAAATGGAGCAATCTCCTCATTAATTCAGGTTTAATAAATAAGAGACATTTAGCCACCTTTCCCTAGAAAGAGTCCTTCAAATACAATGTCAGGAATTCCAGAAGAACTTCTAAGAGGGTCAGTGTATTAGAACAGAAACTCCAAGAAATCTACTTTATATCATAATAGTCAATGCAAAAACAGCTTCAACATATTCAGTTCTTGGTTACAAAGCAACCTGTAGAATAGATTCAAACTCCCTTATAGGTGCTGTTTTGCTGAAGCACACACTATGTACCTGGACCTCACACAAGTCATTCGCAAAACTGAAGACAACTCCCTGGGTTTAAAGAACAGATTCTACAGGTGGTAACAGGCTTTTGGCTGACATGGGGCATTTCTACAGAAAGATTTTTAGCCCCTAAGGGAATTTACCTTAGAGCAACATCTGCTTTGCACTCGTGCAGTGCATTTACACTAGAGGTTTGCACCAGTGCAGCTACATCAATACAGCTTCACTGGTGGCTACACTCCAAGTGTAGACAAGGCCAAGGATTGAGCTGCTCAGGAACTGCCTGTTAGCTATAGCGAACAAAAAAACTAATATGCAACAAATAAGGCTTTGTGCAATAAAGGGGTTAGACTGAACAATTCATTCTTCACACTATAAATTTATCTTGGAATACCAAGTTTGGATCTCTTAGAGACCCTGACAAAAAGGGACAGACTCACTTCTACAGTAACTGGACTGTAGGGGGTTGGGGGATATTTTTTGAGAAACATTTCTTGTATTTATTTTCCAGCACTGAGTACTTTCAGTGATTAAAAATACAATTTTTCTCCTTAATAACAGGAATTTACATCAATACAGTAATGTATACTGAAGTATTTTGGAGTTTCTAGTCTTAGTTTATGTGTAAGTGGATCTGAAAAGACGTTAGCCTAATTTTTGAAAAGCCTGATCTTAAAATGTTATACTCCATTATTTCATCTTTTGCAGTTATACAGAGCCTTTCATCTTTACATACAGATCTGAAGCCCATTTTGCAGATGGGGAAGTAGGCACAGAATTTAAATGACAACCAAGGGAGTCACAGTGTGAGAGATGGCAATTTAACCCAAGTCTCCTGACTCCCAGTTCCCCCAGCCTAACTGCTAGACTACACTATCCCTTATTAGAAAGTGTTGGTTTATAGCAAAAACTCATAGGAGTCCTTGGAATAAGGTTCTGTTACATGACACTGAAGCCAAATGTTGCCTGCAAACATACAAAGCCTCTTCCAATTAAGACATTGTTTAAAAAAAAAAAACCAACCAAACACTGACCATGGAATATGACAGATTTTTTAAAGGCAATTCCATGTTCTAGCTACAGAAGTTTGGCATGTAGATATACATTAGAAAGATCAGATCCCACTCACTAAAAGCATAAGAGGCTATCCATATAGTGTTTTACATCTATTCAGATCCAGCCCACTTCATTCTCTTGTCTAGGTTTTCAGCTCACCAGATGGAGAAAAGGAATGTCTGAAAATAAAATTAATATAGAAAGGGAATTAACCTTAATCTACATTCAAATTAGAAGGTTCAAAACTTCTTCATGCACCTATTGACACTTCAAACTTTTGTGAGCAAGCTGAGGCTGCATCCCAAGTCAGGCAAAGTTTGACAAATTAGCATTTGCTGAAAGTTATTAACTTTGATGAGTTTTGCTAAATTAACTCTCATGGCTAGAGTTAATACTTATTACACTCCCTCACTGCAACAGCCTCCGCCCACATTGCTGGCAGCGGATTGCATGTGCTAATAAAATAAAATAAAAGCTCAGTTCTTGTCAATAAGGGATGAAATTGTTTCAATTATTCTTGCACCCTGTAATCTTGCTTGTAAATATGCTTGTTAGTCAGGTTCTTAGATAAAACAACGAAGTATATTCTGTAGATGGACAAAAACCTCACAAAGCTGAATATAATCAAATTGCTGAATGCATACCCTCAAACCTACCCTACTGCTAGGGTAACCATTTAACTTCAGTGGATCAAATAAATGCAAGTCTTCTCTTTTGCCTTTAATCTATCACACAACAGATACAACTCAGGCATTATAGTTTAAGCATGCAACATGTCATAGGTAACAAAATTGATTAGATAACTGTATATATTAAATAAATCTTTGTGATTGAATTAAAAAAAAAATCACAAAAACAATTGGTGAGAACATGTCTGCAGGCCCAGCTCTACACCTGGTTTTTATACAGCAGCAGCCAAATTCACAATTGATAGATATTGCACCCGAAAGACATGTGCAGTGAGAAGGAATATAATCACATTAATGTTTATGATAAAAAACAGATATGACCTCCATGTGTTACATAAAGTGCCTTTAGAGTTGGTGCAGTTAGAAACAAACAAAAAAAAACAACCCCTTGTTATTTAGGTATCATTAGCATATGCATACAAATAGGAGACAAAACAGATCTGGTTTCCACAGTTCCAAATCAAGCAGTGCCAGGTTTCATTCAAAATGCCTCCATTGCAAATAGTAAAGAGGAAAGGATAGTAAAAGAATCACTGTACAAAGTTAATGACAGGGTTAAGCATTTTTTCCTATATTATAATGCCAACCCTATCCCAAAATGTTTTATAGTACACATAAATATTACCATGGAATAATGAGGTGATTTCTTTATTGACCGCGAGATTTGGCATGCTATGTTATGATCCTCTCTCAGCTTGTAACTATTCTATTGATTTATACAAAAATGTAACATCTAATCTGTACTTTTTCTTCTGGGTACAGAAAATATTAATGTGCTCAATGAAAAGTTTTTAGATTTGCCATTAATATATTCCATCTGCAGAAAATTTCTCACATCAGTTACTCCAGCTTTTCTAATAGGTTGGGGACACAAGGCTCAAAATGCATTTTGAAAATAAAAATGCCACTGGCATCAAGTCTGGTATGAAATTAAGATAAGAAAAAATGCTCATTTTTCCAAGTAGATGACATTTTTAATTGTGATGAAATAAAATCTGAAAATGTCTAAATCATTTAAGAAGTAAACATGAGTTGTAATACTATACCTGTAAAGTGATTAATTCCATTCATTGTCATTAGAAAGTATGTAAAATATTTATTAAGGGCTTTGCCTACAGAGGCACAACATAAATAGAACAAGTCCTGCTGAAATGTAATTAGAGTACATGTCAACCAGTTGGTGATTTACTGTGGAAATATCAGAAATGTCATCCACAGGTTGTAGTTCAAATTTCTGAATTTAGGCAACTGCACTGTAGAAGAGTTTGCTCCATGAACCAACATTGTGCAACTGTTCTGCCATTGTCACTTGTTAATGTCCATTAGGCAAATTCAACAGTTCAAGCAGAACTTGCTGGATGGAAAAAACAAAGGTAGCTCTTTTAATCCACTCCTTCAAATCCTTGAGCATTTTCAACTGCCATGAGAAGCTTCTCTCGTAAATCTTCAAAAGATTCATAAGGAGGTAAGTCAAGGCGATTAAAGCTGAAATTGAAGGGGAAAAAGTATCATTTGATAATCAACATAAAGTAAAAAAAAAAAAAAGTATGCGGCAGTCAAATTTGTAGGCTTCATCAGGGGTGTGTGATCCTATTGTCGAAATGGAATCAGCTACACCATTTCCTTTTTCTCCTAAGCTCTTGTGTCCCTGCTAATAGCCCTAGATGCTCTGAAGTTGGTATCCACAGATAACCAGCCCGTTCTTCCCATTCAGACCTGAGACTGGAAAATTATTCAAATCTACTTGGAAGAGAAAAAATAATGTATTTGTAATTGTTTCTTTCTATATGAAACCAGGCTTCAGATGGATTGTATCATTCCAAAGACTCAGCAGAAATGCACTGAATTTAAAGGTCAGATGCTCATTTTCCCTCTAGAGGGGTGGGAACAGCAACACAAAACAGAGAGAAGGCTCTTTGAAAACATCCTTGATAATTTAATAGATAACAGAAATTGTTTGTAACTAAGTTCAGCCTCCTGCTATAGAATTCTGTAGGATGGTTCAAAAACCCATGGAAAGGTGTAGTAAACCCTCGATTTAACGGACCTCGATTTAACGGACTTCGGATGCAATGGACAAAATTTCTGAGCAAGTCTGATGCATTCCTGATCCATTTCTGGCACGCTGGCTGCTGGCTCCCGGCTGCCGCCCGGGTCCAGGCAGCAGGCGGGCTGGCTGCCAGCTGCCGCCCGGGTCCAGGCAGCAGGCGGGCTGCGGAGCTGTCGCCCCGACCCTGTGGCGGGCGGGCTGCTGCTCTGACAGCTCTTTTTTTTATTATTATTATTAAATAACTGACTTTTTGATTTAACGGACACCCCCTCGCCCGAATTAGTCCATTAAATGGAGGTTTTACTGTACTATTAAATGCTGTAAGCTTTATTTTCTATAGAACACCAAAGAATTTAAGCCCCATTTATTTTATAGGGTTTCCATACATGGAAAGCATTCACAATTAATCTTTTGGTTTTTTTGGCTTCACAGATTCTCAGTCCCTGTCATCTGAGTTTTATGGATGTGTCTGCCTAACTTAAATTAAGTCACTTGGGCTGAGGCCTCTGCTTTTCAGTGAATTGTCGGACAAGGCAGGGGCATATGGAGGCTTTTGGAACCAGCTGCTCCAGTGCACAGTGTGTTTTTCTGTGGTTGTGCTTTGTTGGCTCAAAGATTTTCACAGAGCTCATTCTATCCACCTTTCAAGGAAGAGAATAAAAGTCATTCACTGAAACTGAATCCAGGCATGTGGCGATGAGAGTAAAAGCTGCCTGCAAAAGTAGTACTGGTTGGGGGAGAGAGGGAGGAGGGGAACAAGAGATTTCTGAAGTAGATCCTAGCACCAAAAAAAAAAAAAAAAAAAAAAAAAAAAAAAAAAAAGATATCAGCCCTCCATTTGTACAATTGCCAGCTCCTCTTGCCCATGTCACGTATTTGTTTCCATTCATTAGTTTCTCAGAGAGAAAAAGAGGAAGGGGTAATAATTCTGTAAGACATACGAAACAAGGGACAGAATAGTAATGCATTCCTAACGCGAGGCACTTTCGTTCCTTTCCTCGTGCCATTCAGAAGCACTGTCCCCCTCTCTGTACAATCTTCCTTTCATAGACTTTAATGTCAGAAGGGCCCCAGAATCGCACCCACCCACTCCTCTAATAACCTCCTAACCTATCTCTGAGCTACTGAAGTCCTCAAATCATGGTTTAAAGACTTCAAGGTGCAGAGAATTCTCCAGCACGTGAATTGTGCCTCATGCTGCAGAGGAAGGCAAAAAACCTTCAGTGCCTCTCCAATCTGCTCTGGAGGAAAATTCCTTCCCGATTCCAAATATGGCGATCAGCTAAACCCAGAGCATGTGGGCAAGACTCACCAGCCAGCCAGGACAAAATTATTTGTAGCAACTCAGATCCCATCCCATCAAAGGCCAATGGGCATATTTACAGCTAATCAATTAATTGCCCACATTAGGCTATCCCATCATGCCATCCCCTCCATAAACTTATCAAGCTTAACTTGGAAGCCAGATATGTCTTTTGCCCCCCTTCTACTTCCCTTGGAAGGCTGTTCCAGTACTTCACTCCTCTGATGGTTAGAAACCTTCATCTAATTTCAAGTCTAAACTTCCTTCTGGCCAGTTCATATCCATTTGTTCTTGTGTCCACATTGGTACTGAGCTTAAATAATTCCTCTCCCTTCCTGGTATTTATCCCTTTGAGATATTTAAAGAGAGCAATCATATACCCCCTTAGCCTTCTTTTGCTTTAGGCTAAACAAGCCAAGCTCCTTGAGTCTCCTTTCATGAGACATGTTTTCTATTCCGGTAAGCAGAGCCTCATGAACTATTCTTTATTGTTCAAAGCTCACCATTTCTATCAAGTGACAGAGCAAACTGTAGGATGCCAAGTGTTTTCATATGAATTTAAAACTAGTATTTTTATGGTGAGTGGGAGAAGATTCACCAGGATAACACTGATATGGCAAAAATGTGGGACTTAGGTCTTGAGCATCAAAGGTGTTAAATGCTCTGATCCTGATGCAGCAAAGCACTTAAGTCACGTGCTTCAAGTGATGTGATGTATCAGATCCCTCTGCGCTGTACCCTGCAGGAATAAGCCCTTATCAATTTTAAAAGGGTAAATTATATTTGAGACACAAAAAAATCTTCTAGCAGAGGGATTAAAAAAGTTATAGAAGGCAGTTCCATCTCATTAGCACACTGGTTTAATTGCCAAGTGCTTAAGGCAATTTACAGACTAATGGGTGCCTTCAAATTTGATAGAAAATTAACAGCTGCTGTACAGGAGTAGCAATTGCTTGAAATAAGGTGAAAAAGCTTTCAAGCAGAATCCCTTCTGTGCAACAAATACATTAAAACAGATCAGCTATAGCCCAAGAGAAATGTCTCCCAACTTGATCACTGTCATACAGAACAGAAATTATTTACTCAGATAAAAGTATATAAGATTTAAAGTGGTTTAGTGTATCTACATTAGGGGTTAGCACCTATTCGTTTTCTAACATAGATCAGATTTTAGTGTGTTGAAGAACAGGATTAAACAAAGAATCTTTTGGAAACAAAGAGAAGCAGTTAGACCGAAGTTGAGCTGGCTAGTTCCTGGAATTTTGTTGGTTTCATGCCAGCTGCAGTTTGAGAGCAGATAATTCTAAACTCCTTGAATGTTTAGAACTGTGGCAGTGAATGCACAAGGTTGGAGATTGTCCCATTTTATAGAAAACTGTCTCTCTAGGACAAAGGTATGATCCTAAAATAGAGTATGTTTCTGTCAAATTTGGTCACCAGTATCCATCCTTTCTTGGCAGTGTAACAATCCATAAACTTCTTAATTTTATGTTTTCATTACTCACCATGTGTGAGCTCTGGGCAGTTTTTCAGGACTTCCCCATTGCTCTATTGTAAACAGCTGAGGACCATTTGAACCTGGACAAAGAGTAAAAAAAAAAACAAAAAAACAAAAAAAAAAAAACCCCACAAGTATAGTTTAAGCACTGGATTTGGATTTTGGATAGACCACTTAAATGCTATAACTCAAAATGAAATGTTTGCAAAATTATAGGCTAAATCCTCGGCTTGTATAATTGGTGTATTTTCATGTCAGTGAAGTCTACGTTAAAGAAGCTAAGTACCTGGCCCTATATTTATAAATACTCATTATTCCATACAGTTAATTTTAGGTGCAATGTATACAATGCCACAAAATAAGTACACACTAACACTGCAAAAGTGATGTACTTGTGGGCTTCCAATCTGCACAGCAGCAGCCACATACACACACCCTTTACCCTATCAAGGTTATTCCTGCAAAGAGGAAGAACATGCCCTCCACAGCTGCTGTCACATAAAGCCTCCAGAGGTTTTCTGGGTTGGGAAGGAGCAATTCAACTGACACTGAAGTGAAAACTTCCATCTCTGCTATCATGCACGAGTTCTCTTGTTGGCACATTATCCTACTCAGAATTGGTCCAACCCATTTCAAAGAGCAACAATAAAGAGACTTTAGTGCTAAACATCCTGAAGTACCTTCAGTTTTTAACTCACCATAAAGTTCAGCAAATCCATTCATAGGCACTCGTGATGTCCCAGTAACAAACTGCAATAACCGGATACGCTTTTCAGCATCCATCAGCAAGACAGCCTAATAACAAAGAGTCGGTCAGCAGGCTGTATCACATGATATGAGAGTGAGCGCAGGCATCAGGTGGATTTAAAAAAATCATTTGTATTGTAACACAAGAATTAGACAGATAACTTCAAAGGACAGGGAGTCTTGCTGTATTTTCTATTGCTGGTGTGATGCCAACCTTTCTAATCTTAGATAAAGAAACTCTTCTCTCAACTGCCAAAGCAGTGGGAAGCAGCTGGGAGTAATATACTTTAATTCAGGATTTTGGATGAGCTGACTTTCTTTTTGGTACAATCAGTAAAAATAGTTATTTGCCTGTAAAATACTCTTGGGGGAATACTGCACCAAAAAATTAAAAATTCTGCACACAATATTTTAAAATTCTGAAAATTTGGTCAAAACAACACTATATAACCACTCCAGTTTCAATTATTTTGGTAATTTTCTTCAAAATACCTGTCAGCAGGTATGTCTTTGACAATACACACACACAATTTTCCCCAGGAGCAGAAAATTAAACCCCTATGACAACCCAGTTCCTGCTTTTCTGTCCCCTTTTCCCCCCCAGCAGCTCACTGGAACATGCCCGAGGTGAGATTTACTTGTATTCAGTTCCTTAAATGTATTAGGCTTAGACTTACATGTTTTCTTTTATTTTTCTTGGTAACTTACTTTGTTCAGTCTGTTATTACTTGAAACCACTTAAATCCTACTCTAATCTTAATAAAATCACTTTTGTTTATTAATTAGCCCAAACTACGTGATTAATACCTGAGGGAGCAAACAGCTGTGCATATCTCGCTATCAGTGTAAGAGGGTGGGTAATTTATGAGTTTACCCTTTTTAAACTTTACAGAGTAAATCAGATTTATTGGGAGGTTTGGATCCCATTGGGAGCTGGGTGTCTGGGTGCTGGAGACAGGTAACTTGCGGAGCAGTTTTTGGTTAAAGTCTGCAGCTTTGGGGGCATGGACCAGACCTGGTCTGTGTTGCAGCAGACTAGTGTGTCTGACTCAACAAGGCAGGGTTCTGGAGTCCACAGCTGGCAAAGAAAATGGGCTCAGAGGTAATTCCAGCATGTCAGGTGACAGCCTCAACGGGGTCTCTGTGACTGAACCAGTCACGTTCATGTCTATACAAAGGGCTTGGGGGGGGGGGAAGGGGTGTGCTATAACAAAGCTAACCTTAGGATGATTTAAACTGAGAGAAAGCAGCATGGAAAGAAACAGGTGTGGCAGCACATAGCAAATTAGAGCTGAGCTCGCTATGTGATAAACAAAACAAAAACAAAAAAAGTGACTGGGCTGTATCTGCAGAGGCATCAAATCCGGGGAAGAGGAAATAGCTCCTCTCTACATGCCTATGATGCAACTGTACTCTTCATTAGCAAGGAAATATTAAGAGAACTACGTATGTGTAGCTAGGCTAAATAATGATCACAGAAAGACACAATGTCAGGTGGAGAGCTTAAACTTCAACATTGAAAAAAAAAAATCATTTCAAGCAGTAGAAATGGGAAGAGCACAAAAAGGATAAAAAACCCCACACAGACTCAGACATGGTAGCCTGCTAAACAGGGTGACAGTATAGGCAGTCTGCTTCAGACTTAACTATCTTGAATAATTTTGTATCATCTGCAAACTTTGACAGAGTTAATAATCTGGAAAAGGGGCTGAACAGTAAAGGGGCAACCAACAAAAGAAGAATGGTAGTTATTATCCAGTGTGTGTAGAAGATACTGTTCGGTGTTTTCATGGAGAAAAAACCTAGACTTCACACCAAAACATACCGTATTATACAGTGCAGCATTCATCTCAGAACTAGAAGGATCATGAGAAGAGTGGGGTAAATAGTATTACCTTCCAGTACCACTGGATGACAGGATGATTTGGGCAGTAACCATTCTTGTAGATTGTGTGTTGTCTCCAGTCGTTAACATCAACATCTCCAAGGCCACACATTAATAACTAAGTATGGATGTAATTGTTAAGATGTTAATAGAAAATGATGCACAAAGGAAAACAATACCTAGACAAAACAGTGTTAACCCCTCCCTTTGCTGTCTCCTTTTAAACAGCTAGGCAGTACATATACAAATACAAAGGGAAACTCTACTATCTTTAGTAGACTTCCCAGAGAATGTTCACCTGTGCACTCCACTAAGCTGAATGTAATTAGTATGTAAGCTCAATGGGACAGGGACCACATCTGTCACTGAATCATCAAGTTCTGAACATGCTTCAAGACCTCGCTCAATCTGTGCAAACATGTTTATTTGCTCCCCCTCCCCAATTTAATGAGAAGTGCCTCTCAACCCTAGGTCATGATGATATAAAACACACAGTCACTAGAGCAAATAATTAGAGAGAAAAATCTACCCACTCTCTCAAATCCATTCACACACCATTCATTCCAGAATCTAGTATTTCTAAGAATAATGTGCACTAATCTACTGTCTACAAAACAAAGTCATGTAAAGATACTAACCTCCAACTCATTTTCATCAAAAATTTTAATCAAGTCTATAGGAAGGAGTTCTGTGAATCCCTGAAAGAAAACCAAACCAAACTCTCAAAAATAGGTTTACAGTATCTGGTTTTCATTTGGCAGACATTTCTTAATTTTAGAACAAACTTCCACAACATGAACATACACTTCCATACCAGATGGTGATTATTATATGGTGGCATGAATACTTTATTTATTTATTTTTAAGACACAAATTTTTCAGTTCAACAGGCCTATGGTGAGTAGAATTTCTGTCAGCTTCTCAAACCCAAACCACTATGTGGTTTCCATAAGACTGAGCATGAAATTATTTTAGTTAGTGAATTGATGGGAGGGAGGAACTGACTGAAGCCAGACATTTGGACTTTGGTGCTCTGCAGTAGCAATCCTTGTAATTTTGTAGAAGCCAGTGCCTGAAAAATGAGCAGCAGTGGCTAGAACTGCAATGAAATTTAAAACACACAAGGGAGAATTAAAGCCAGGAATCATGGTGGCAGGGCAGCGCTTCTGGCTGGGGAGGAAAAGAAGGGTGTTCAGGATGGAACATAGTTGGTGGTCACAATAGAAAGGTAATGTTAGGATCATCAGTTAGAAGTTCATGTTGCTTAATTTTAAAGCCTTAAAAATCTTTTAAGTTGAGACAGAATTAATGTTACAGGAGAGGAGCCATAAAAATGTTTTCAAGATATTGCTAAATTTTTCTAAACAATGTAGAATTCTGGGATCCTGCAGGATTTCCCATCCATAACTTTGAGGCCTGCCAAGTCCATGCAAAAAAAGACGAATCTTGCTCTATTACAATAAATTGAAAAGATTATGTGGCAGAAAACAACTAATGAAGCTTACCTCCAAGAAAGCATTCATTTGTTTCTGAACTCTGTTTACAAACCTCCACTGGATGACTAAGCTACATCAGATAAACAAAAACACTTTTATTAGAAGATATAAACAGAATGTTTAAAGATCTAACCTATTCTAATGTTTTCAGTTCCTCATTTCTAGCTTCAGTAATCATTAATCAAATGCTGATATAAAATAAACAGAGCAAACAAAGGGAAAAATGCTTCCAATTTATGCTTGAGTTTGGATATCTACTGAGCATATGAATATGTGCATCTCTTCATTAACTGCTCAAATTTCCATGAGAAGACATGAGGTGGTGAAAAATAAAAAATAAAAATCACAGATGAACATAACCAGTAATCCCAATGAATATCTTACATTTAAATGGCCTTGAGCATACGTTTTAAAATATTTAGATACAACTGTGCCACACTAGGTAGTTTGCAGTAAAAGTACAGAAGTTAAATGAAATTATTTTTGCTCCTATGTAGATTAAATTTTTGTTTATGCATGATTAATGCATTAATTAGAGCTTTATTGTTTGCTTATTAGTATTAATAATGGCAAAACCCAGAATGGATAGATACCCAGTCTTGAAAGTACCACCTGCCAAAACATCAAGATGGCCTTTAATACATTCCATGCATTGAGTTGATTAGTCTTGGTTGTACTTTCTACAGTGATTAAAAATGATAAAATTCAAACCAGCAAAACACGAATATTCAGATAAGCCATGTTAGTAAAAAGGATTTTTTTTACGTAATGATCAGTTGTCTGTAGAGTTCATGCTAACACACTAATATCTTAGCAAGTTAAGTTCCAAAAAGCATGCTATTGTAGTTTGTTAGTATTTTAAATTAATACAATAAAGTATATACATACTCAATATATTCCCTTTTGTTTTCATTTGTTACCATGATTTCTGACCCATTTGGCTTCAAATCGACTTGATATGTCTGTATTGTAAAAGATAAAAAAATCCAAACAAAACATGGAATTATTTCAGGAAATATATCTTTAAGATCTACCATCTTTGAATAATGTGTTAAAAGTTCATTAGAAGAAAGTTATTACCTATGCAGCTGTTGAACTATTTTCTAATTCATAAGTTCTCTATAGTTTCCAATGTATATTAAAAAGTAATGTGTTAAAATAGCTAATGCAGCTTTTATACTGAGTGTCAAGATGTTTCATATTTAAAGCTGGCATCATTAGGACAGATTGCTCTATGGTCATTTATGAGCTTCAATTATGCACTGTATTTCATTATTAAGGGAGGAGGCGGGGCTGCATTTTGTGTTTACTATTCAATTAGTAAAGAATTAAATTAACGATGCTCAAAAAAGAGATTGTTGAGTCAAGAACACAGATTGACTGTGAAGTAATTTTTGGATTTCCACCTCACAACACCTGGGACAGCAAGCCATCTTCCAGCAACACAAAGCTGCTACAATGTCAACTTAACTGGCTGGGGTAGTATTTCTCCAGCATGGACAAACTCCTGGGTAGTACAGAGAGTAGTGTCCAGGGGTAAAAGAAAATGAGCACTCGGGCCATGACAGCTAGACATAAGACAGACATGGGTTACTTTAACTTATGCTAGGAACTGGTCTGGTCCGTAGATGGAACAGGATTGGGGGATATAAGGGTGGCACTTTTACCCTCTGCATCTCCAGAACTGCCCACTACCACACCAGAGTCTGGGTCTACTTTCCTTCCTTCTCCATTTACAAATGTCCCCTTTTCCCATGTAGAACAGGGGATATTCACTTCCATGGCTTCATCTCCTCTTCTCCAGATTTTGTATGGGGGGAGGTGATTATTTCACAAGACTGGGGTTGCTAAAAGGGTGAAGTCTGACTGGTGGGTGACACCATCATTCCCTGTGGAGCTTCGGTAAGGAAAACAGCCCAGGCTGTATGCTCTTTTCTAGGGAGTCTCCCATTTGAGGTGGTGCCAGGGCCAGACGGCGCCCCGGGCATCTATGCAGATCTGAGGCACCCATTATGAATGAAATCTCCTTTAGTAGTTGATTAATACTGAATTGTTTAGCAGGAGGGACATGATCAGAACACTAGGTCAGAGTAGAAAGAATCATTTGGACAATGAACATGTTACAGTTTTGGCCAAATGCAACAGCTATTTGATGATCTAGACAAGTATTTTAAAGAATTTTAGAAGTTAGCAGACAACCTAATAACCAGAGAAATTTTGATTTGAGAAAGGGCACTACCACAAAGCAGGCAGAGTTGTTAGAAGATTTTGTTAAGCACAAAAACCACGAGGACAGAATTCTAAAAAACGTTTCTGATGATTATATAGTTCTACTAGAAAGTGAGGTAACCTAGATGGGGAAAAAAAGATCAAGACTGAAAGCCTTTTACTATATTTGTTTGCCACTTACTCATTGGTAGAGCCTTTAGAACAAGACATGTCAAAATGAACATTAAACTAAAATAGATGCAAACAATGATCTGAGGAAAACAAAGCTGACAAGCAAGAGCTCAACAAAAACCACTCTGGATGAGCACTGCATAAGCCAGAGAATGGGATCTTTTAACTAAAGAATAGAATGGCAGATTGAGCACAAGACGAGCTGTCAAACAACATATGCCCCTTCACAGCAGCTGCAAAGGAAAAAAATAAAAACAGCATGTGTCAAAGGTGAATACAATGTCTTCAGGCTAGTCTCTCCAGATTCCTGACCCAACACTTGGGAACAGCCAAACAAGTCCCTAAGAGAACCCTCTGAAGTATCAGTCCGAGTTCACATTATGCTGGAACTGGACTCTAGGTCAGAGGTGGGAAAACTATGGCCCAAGGGCCACATCCGGCCCACAGGACCGTCCTGCCCGGCCCTTGAGCTCCTGGCCGGAGGGGCTATTCCTGGCCCCTCCTTTACTGTCCCTCCTCCCCTGCAGCCTCACCTCGCTGCGCTGTCAGCACTCTGGTCCACTCCCTGCTGCTCCCGGGGAGCGTGATGGTGGGGCTGCAAGCTCCTGCCGCTCTGAGCAGCATGGTAAGGGGGCGGGAAGTGGGGGGATTGGATAAGGGGCATGTGGTTCCACGGGGCAGTCGGGGATGGGGAGCAGGAGGGGTTGCATAGGGGGTGGGATGCTGGGATCAGTTAGGGGCGGGTGTGTGGATAGTGGTCGGGGGAGTCAGGGGACAAGGAGCGGGGAGGTTGGATAGGGAGTGGGGTTCTGGGAGGTGGGGGTTAGGAGTGGGGGAGGTCCCAGGAAGGGGCGATCAGGGGAGGGTTAGATGGGTCAGGTATTCTGAGAGAGATGGGAAGTGTGAGTGCGTGGATAGGGGGCACAGGCAAGTCTGTTTGGGGTGGGGGGGGCAAAGCTTTCCCTACCTGGCCCTCCATACAGTTTTGCAACCCCAATGTGGCCCTTGGCCAAAAAGTTTGTCCACCCCTGTTCTAGGTATTTAGTCAGACTGTGTGACTACACCTACATGACCTTTGATTCACTCCTGCAGGATTTGCACTTGGTCTAGGATTCATCTTAAGGGAGACAGAGGATGAAAAGCGGTGGTTGACTTTAAGCTGCTATTCTGCTTCTGGCAATTTCTACTGCCAAATCCAAAAGTCTAGTTCTACTGGTGGAACCCATGAAGTGAATAGCCCATGTTAGGTACAACCTTATACTTCAGTCTCAGCATCTTCATTTCAGAAGTCCCCAGTAACTGGGGACAGACACAACAATAAACTAAGTACCTAGTAAAATGGTGTGGAGGGAAAAGAGATTTGATAAAAACGATCAAGAATATGGGACAGACACACACAGAGAGCACAGACACACCCAGCTATGCAATACCTGAAGGTCAAAGACAACAACAAAAGAAAAGAACAGCTTTAGTCTCCTGGTCAAAGGGGATAAAGATATTCAGATCCCAGACACAAATAATGGCTTCCAAGAGGAGGCAGGATTTTGTTGCTTGTTTCTTTCCCTTCACCAGAAGCTACATGACATTTAGAGAATGACAAAATCTCTCAGAGCCATTATAGGCTCTGAATGAAACACAGGCCCTTTCATTTTCTGTTACTGAAAGGAGGCTTCTCAGCACTTTACATATTGATAATAGCCACTCCCTGGATTTCCTGCCTTGTTTGGAAGAGCTATCAAAATCCTCCCCCTGCTGTTCATTAGAGGAGGAAGAACAGATGTTTGAAATTCTATTATTGTTCTTCACTTCTTGCATATTTTTGGGCTATGTATGTAGAGTAAAAACATCTAGGACAAAAGGAAATTCAGGAAGCGAAGTGGTCACCCTCTCCGGTATACACAACTTCCTTAACGATTTCATTCAGTCACTTACACAAAGATTCTCCAGGGCGTTAGTTCCTCAGAGCACTTCAGTGCAACACAGTGAAACCAATTATTGGAGAAAATCTGGGCTATTGTAGCCTCTAGTCTAACATGTACGCTACCGTCTAAAGCAGGGGTGGGGAACCTCCAGCCTCCGGGCCGTATACGGCCCGCCAAATGATCTGGTCCGGCCCGCAGGCGGGTCTGGAAAACCTGCGCCATAGAGAGGGCCGGACCAACGTCGCGGTGGGAGTGCGTAGGTGGGGCGCTGCCCCAGAGCGTCTCCGAGGGCTGGGGGCGCGTCGCTCCACCTTGCCCTCGCAGGAGTCGCGTCCCAGCAGCGGGACCCCAGCGGACAAGTAGGTGCGGGCGGCGGGAGACCGGCCGGTGGGGGGGCGAGAGGGGGGGAACGCAGTGTGCAAGGTGGCATTGGGGGGAGGCGGTGTGGCGCGGCGCTGCCCCAGAGCGTCTGCGAGGGCTGGGGGGTGCATCGCTCCACCTTGCCCTCGCAGGAGTCACATCCCAGCAGCGGGACCCAGCAGACAAACAAGTAGGCGTGGGCGGCGGGAGGGGGGCAGGAGACTAGGCTGGATGGGGTGGGCGAGGTGTGGGTGCGGGGGGGAAGGAGGTTTGGTGGGGGGAGGCTGGGCTGGGTGGGTCAGGCATGGGGGGCAGGAGGCTGGGTTGGGAGGGGGCAGGAGGTTAGCTTCCGTGGGGTGGGCTGGGCCAGGCAGGAGTGGGGGAAGAAAAGCAGTTAGATGGGAGGCTGGGCGGGGGTAAAGTAACATCACCCCCTACACCCAGGCTGATAGCGGGAGCTGACTGGGGCAGGCGGCAGGACCCCGGCTGGCAAGGGGCCAGTGGGGAAACCCCAAAGCAGTGCAAAGCTAAGCACTCCGCTTGCCACTGCTTTGGGGTTTCCCCCGCTGGCCCCTTGCCAGCTGGGGTCTCAACTCCCGTTGCCAGCCTGGGCTTGGGTGGGGGGTGGGGGAAGCGGCCAGCGGATTACATTATAACTGTCAAAATGGCCCTTGGCACCAAAAAGGTTCCCCACCCCTGGTCTAAAGGCTTTTAATTTGCTGCAAGAGGAGCTGTAACCATTTTGTCTAGTTGTGAGTTTCATTCAGTCTCTGGCTGAGCTGAGATTCTTCATTCCCAAAACAGGTCCCATACTCCCTTACCAAAGACCTGCTTCCATTTATACCTTTTTGGGGAAGCAAAAAATATCCTTCCTTTTAAACTTCCTTGTTTATCATTCCTAACCCCACTCTACTGCAGTAAGACTGGAAATATTCCTGTACGTGCCACTGCTACTTGGGGGATTTCTCTGCATTAAGTGGGGAGTCTATCAGTCAAAGTTGAGAGGGAAAATAGTAGATCAAAAGGAAGGGAAATGTTTTCAATTCTACCATTGCAGAAAGGAGGTGAGAAGAAGCAAAATCGGGCAATGCCATCCCTCCACCACTCCCAAATGGTATGGAGAGAGCAAGTCTACTGGCCGGCCCCAGGAGGGGCACTTAAGAGAGATGAACTTTGTCCAGGTGGTGGGAAGGGGGTAGTCAGATGGGGAAAATGGTGGTGGTGGGGGTTGTGGGGAGAAACGGATGCCCAATTTGGCCTGTATCTTTCTACCTCCACCACCCAGGAGAGGTTCCTGCCCTATGTGACTCTCCCAGAGGCTATAGGGGATGCTGGGAGGACCCTGGCCTGAGTCTCTCTGCACCCCCTCTGCGAAGTGGTGGAGCTCTGGCCTTTGTGGTGCCCCAATGTGAAGGGGAGGAGGGAATGGGCTGCTGGGGCCAGATGGTAGTCTAAGTGTGTGTGCGGGAGACTTTTGGAGGGAGTGTGGAAGCCTGAACCCTACATGGCAGTACTGACCATTAATTCTTGAAAGTTCTGATTCAGTTCCCAAACCACAAATACTGTCCAGCATTAGTGAATGTTCGGCAGTAACTGATAAGTAAAGAAGGAAAGAGATTTGAAATCTTTGTTTTCTTTTTTAGTAACAGATACACACCTGTCCAAAGTTTTCCTCATCTATGCAAAACATGAGATCCAGCTCCGTAGGGTCATTTTCCAGAATCCATTTCAAAGAGTTGTAATATTCACTATCCTGTGGTAACAGAACAGGTTACAATTAAGCACTCTTTGAAATGCATGCATTATTGTTTACTTGAACTTACAGGCTATATTCTATAAACATAAAAACCAATAATCTGAGATTAGAGCTCTAGAAATAATTAAAATGGATTGCAATCTCTCACATTTCTTATCTGACTGAACAGTCTTCCTTTTCATTTTGGTACAGCTATAATAAAATGGAAATCAGATAGTTTGCATTATTAATTTACGTTATTCCTGAATACTACATTTTCTATGGGCGCAATTATGACTGTGTTACTTAGACAAAAATAAATCAAATTAAAATGGTCCGTAATAGCCCAATAGTATCATTTCATTCCAAGGCAAAGTTGATAGTCCCCCAGACACTGACCTTCCCACCGTGCTCCATCCCCCAACACCCAGACCTCCCCAACTGAGCCCCAACCACCTTCACCTGGGTCCTCCTGTAGACTCCTATTGCCCCTGCACCCAGAACACCCCAACGAGCCCCTGTGCATCCAGATCCCCCACACCCAGACACTCCACTGAGTTGCTCACACACAGATTGCCCTGCATACAACCCACTCATCCCACACCTGGTTCCCCCCACACTTGGATTCTGCCAGGCTGAGCCTGCCTTTCCACACCTGGATCAGGGGCCAGGGCTGGGTGTGAATTTGAGACTCTCTCCCTCTCACTAACTATCTTGGTGCACCTGATGTGGAGGGGCAGGGCCCCGGGGTGTTTCTGGGGCAGGCCCAGCCATTGTGCTGAAGTCAAGCTTAAGTGCAGCCTCATTCCTGAGTCCGTGTCTGGGGGGGGAGGGGGGGGGAGAGGTGAGGGAGATGTAAGGAGGTCTTGCAGAGTCATCTCCCATCTCTCCCCACTGCCATGCTAGATCCTCCATACTTTTATTGACATTGTGCAAAATTTTGCAGTTTTTTGTTGTTTTTTTGGCGCAGAAGTCCTTCAGCAATAATGTTAGACACAGAAGTAATTGTCCCGCTCCAGTCAACACTGGGGTTAGGCCTCAGCTAGAATATTGTGTCCAATTCCCAGTGTCCACTTTAGGAAAGATGTGAATAAACTGCCTAGAGCCCAGAAAAGAGCTTAGGAAACGTGACATACGAGGAAAGGATAACAAAAACGGAGCATGTTTCGTCTTGAAAAAAAGACAACTGAAGAGAGACCTGATAACAGTCTTCAAAATTATTAAGAGGATGTTGACCCATTTCCCTCCATGTCCAGTGAAGATAGGTCAAGAAGTAATGGGCTTAATCTGAAGCAGGGGAGATATAGGTGAGATATTAGGAAAAACTTTCTAAGTATATGAGCAGTTAAGTGTAGAACAGGCTGTCAAAGGAGATTGTGGAATCCCCATCACTGGAGGTTTTTCAGAATAGGTGGGATTAAAACCTGCCAGGGTTGGTCTAGGTTTATTTGATCCGGCCTCATCACAGGGGACTGGACTTGATGGCGTATCAAGGTCTCTTCCAGCCTTACACTTCTGTGATTCTCTATCACCTGCCCATTGCTCTGCTTAGTTTGGGAAGGGAAAGGAGGAAGCAGAAAGTCTACAGCAAAATTAAGAAAACAAAAAAGCTCCTCAAGTTGTTTTTCTAATGGACCTATTTTCACCCATAATTTTAATTGCATTACTCCATAAATCACTGTCTTGGTAGACACAAAAGTACCTCTACTAAAAAGTAAGAAATGTTCCCCAAGTTCTCACCACTTTAACTTGTGTTTGCCACCGTGTAGTTTATTAGAAGTATTGGCTTTTATAATTTCCCCAGAGAAGAAACTCACATAACTGACAATATTAAGAAGTTATTTGCAGTGTTGTAGCTGTTTTGGCACCAGAATACGAGAGCGGCAAGGTGGGTGAGGTAATATATTTTACTAGACCAGTTTCGGTTGGTGAAAGAGACAAAAACTTTTGAACTCAAAGAGCCAGATCTGAAGAACAACTCTGTGAAGTGCAAAAGCTTGTCTCTCATCAACAGAAGTTGATCCAACAACAGGTATTACCTCACCCACCTTGTCTCTCTTAATGCCAATAAGTTTTAAGTGTTCACTTACCACTGACTCCATGTCTTTCAGCGTTATTTGTTTCCCTAGCATCATCTTATAAAAAGGCCTGATGAAGAAGCCTAAAAAAAAACCCCAAGAGGCACAAGTAAATAGATTGACTCAGCAAATAACAACACTGCTAAAACCAGCACCCTCTCACACCTTTCAATGTCCCAAGGAAAGAATATGGAGAGAGTTAGGGGGAAAAAAAAGCTAATCTGATATCAGCGTGGTAAGAGTAAAACGAAAAGTTATAATCAGCAGTCATTGTAGTGTAATATATTCGAGTAGTAACAGTACAAGCATGGGCTATTTCTTGGGGATTAACAATCTGCTAAGAGAGATGGCATCCTGAAGTGAAGCCAACCACAGCCACTCATTATAACAGCCCCTAGGAAGTGTCCTGTGTTACTGTTGTAATTAAAACGGATCACTACCCCCAGCCTTCCACAACAATCCACCCAGCATCCACATCCACTGTCACTCTTACAGAGTCCTTGGGAGAAAATGAGTTGAAATAACACAAGTACTCCAGCTAGAGCAGCTACACAGAAAAGCCATATTTTAGTATTCTATATTGCCTCAAGGTTATGATGTAGCTTGAGGCAATTCCAATTATTAATTTGTTAAAGGATAAAATCATCCAGGCAGTGGAGGAGGGTGTAACCTCCACTATTCTGCTCTACCCACCATAGGTCAAGGCATAGAATAGATTTGTTCAGGTTTAAAACAGCATCATATTGCTAATGGCAAAGAAATTCCCCTCTGTTAACACAGATACAACTGCTTAAGTTAACACAACTTTCTCATCTTTTCTGTAAGCACAGAAGGACCAGTTCTCCACTCCATGGCAACACATTTATGGTAGTGTAACTACCAGTGGAGCTACAATGTAAAAGATGTAAAAGTCTGGAGAATTTAGGTCCAAGGGTTGAGCTCCCAATTTACGAGGTGCCATTTGGTTCTGCAAAGTGACTATAAAAATGACATGCTGCGGTTGCATGTTTTATTGTGCCTTAGTGACTCCAGATAAAATGGATTCGTTTAGAAAGAGTCATCTTCGTAACTACATGCTTATTCAGGATCCAAAGGTCAACCTGGAATATTTCTCTCTCACCCCACACCAGTAATAAAGATTCTACAGATCAAATTAGAGCCTCACGGACACCTGTGCAACCTCACTGCCTTCAGCCGTGGCTGATTTAAACGTAGGAAGCAATTCTGTAGGTGATGCAAACAGGAACAGAGTGTAGCTCCCTCTCCTTTAGCTGCGCTGGCTCTGCAAGGGCTCCCAGGAGTAAAAGTCAGTACAAATTACACATTCCATAACAACATTTATTAGTAGTAGTATTTTTTTTTTAAAAAAAAACAACTCACCATCTAATAGCTTCCCATGAAACACTGCCAGGCCAGCAACTCGTCCAATAAATGTGAAATAGGACAGATGATCTTCATTACAAAGACCTGAATTAGGATTAATCTGAAGGGTATAGTTGTCCCTTTTGGGGGAGGGGGGAGGGGAGAAGAGAAAAGAAAAACCTATTTAAATAATCAAGTAGTTGACTTCAGATACATTAATAAGTCATTTGACTTTGGGACATCTATTTTCTATTTCTGCAATCAAGTAGCTGCCTTCGTGTGCCTTAGCTGCTGTATTTTACAGATTGCTTACTGGGGTGAGGCAGTCAAAACTGCATTGTTAGGAATGTAAGAATCACCATACCAGAAGTGGCTGACATTGCCTCTTGTTTGGTACCTGTCACAAAGTGTGGCCCGTGCAGGATAGGTGAGAAAGGCATTAAACCCTAATCTCCACCATGCACCACATCACCACAGAAAAAATGTTATTTTTATTAAATACCTCAAGAGCCTTCACTAGATGATCAAACTGAGACATGTACAAATACAGAAATGGACAGACTGTAACCTCTTCAGAACAAGGACTAAGACATGACCTGAGCAGGTGATCAGCTCATGTCATGAGGCACAAGGATTGCTGCTGCTGTGCTTTTATCATTCCCGTTGCTAAACTTGACAGCCAACACTATCATTATTCGTATAAATGTCTAATTGTTTAAGAAAAATCTTAACCGAGATGGGCCATTGGTCACCACAGCAAGCTCTAGAATGAAGGGGGAATGTTCTTTCACCCAGTTTGTATGCTGGGGGAAAAGAAGGGCACAAGAAGATATAGGAGGAGAGCTGTAAAATGATGATGCATGAACAGACAATAATAGACAGCTACAATAAACCCAATGATAACCTTGACCTTTGCCATGTGGCTGTTCACAATGCGAGTCCCGAACGCTCTGGCTGACAAAAGTAAAAAAAATTACACAAGCCTTTGGGAAAGACAGGGTGAAAGCCTGGCTCTATTGGGGTCAAAACTCTCATTGAGTTCAACAGAACTAGGCTTTCACCCAGAGAGCACATGATAGGACTATCTCTAGGAGTGTCCTCTTTCAGGCACATTGAACAGCACTGAGGATATGTCTACACTATAGGGTAAGCCCGTGTTTAGGCCTGGACTCAAGCCTAATCCCCCTTGAGTCTCCACTACTATTATGCTAACCCAGGGCTTGGAGCTCGAGTTAAGCCACAGCCCTGGGTCCAAGCGCTATTGTTTTGCAGTGTAGATGCAACCCTGCTTGACTTGGGTCCCAGGAGTCAGCTGGAAGTATCTCAATTCCATGGGACAATTTCCTTAGTCCTCTCTTTCTGAACAATCTGAAACCCACACTATTGAAAACAGAAACCAACCCCCTTTGCAAACGACAGCAGCTCTTCTGATCACTGATCAGCAAGCACATTATCAGAGAGCCCCCTGGTTTTGCAAATCGATCAAGACTTTTACAAAGCAAGCTGCTTTCTGCATGTCGAGCAGTAAAGATTTCCCACAGTGCACCATACTCCTAGGGCTATAGCAGCCACATTTTGGTTTTTTTTTGGGGGGGGGGGGGAAAGAAGAGTAGAGACTCTGGGATACGGTTACTTTGACTCAGGTCTGTGCACTGCCGTGTCGGTCCAATAGCCCTAGATTCAACCACAGGTGAGAAAAGTCTTAACACAGGGTTAAAATACAAGGTAGATGTTGAAAGCCCAGGGTTCCCTAATACGTGTTAACTGATTCAAGTCCCACTAATTCTGGGCTTACACTGCAGTGTAGACGTATCCAGATTGGCTCGGAAAAGAGACTTGCATAGTTCCCCTTCATCGAAGGCAAAGTTGCTATGAGGAGAAGCTGTTTAAAAAACAAGCAAAGGGAGAGGGAAATATAAAAGAAGGTGGAAATGCAAGAGATCCTCAGGGGTGCAAGGTTCCCCCTCACACCCTGGCACCTGAGTCATAGCTGGCATTCCGCCTCTGAACAATACAGATTCTAATGATTAAGCCTGGGAAAGAACTAGATCATTGGTTCTCAAACTGGGGGTCGCAACCCGATTATGAGGAGGTCACAAGCCCCTGCTGCCAGTGCAATGTATTATCGTGCTCCTTGTAAGACTGCTACTTAGGGTGTACTGAGCATGCTCACATGAACTGAGCATGCTCAGTAACATCGGCTGTAGCCACTGCCCTTCTCCCCGCCTTTATTAGCAATGAGATTCTGCTGACTGCTGTTTACAGGGCTTAAAAAGTGGCAAAGGGGGCAAAACGGAGGAAATGGGTGGCCGGGGTCTGAGCAGGCGGTGGAAATGGACTGGTCAAGGTGGGTCAAGCAGCTGGAGAAAGGATTAACAAACGGGCAAATGGGCAAAATCAGGGGTCTGGGGGTAGAGGGAGGAGTTAAGCCCTGGAGTGAGGTGCTGGCAGAGGGTGACAGAGGGCAAAATCCAGCACAGGCAGGGGCAACGTGGGTTTGCAGTTGCCCCAGTGGGACTGAGACACCAGTATTTGCAGAAATAGTTTGTAGTGGGGGGTGAGAGACTTTTTTATTTGATCAAAGTGGGTTTTTTGTATGCGCACACGTACCTATGAGGAACTGCTACAGTAGCACATTCCTATGGGGAGCAGTATAATACACTACAGAATGCAAGAAAATGCTACCTGTAGACATTTGCTACGTTTGGTAGCAGTTTTCTACGGTAGCTTTATATGGTAGCACTTTCTTACACCATAACTATGAGGAACTGCCACGGTAGCACATTTGTACAAGGAGCAGTATGAGACACTGCACCGGCAGCCGGCCCCGACCCTAACCCCTGCCGACGGAGCCCCAAGCCCCAGCCCTGGCTGCACCGGCAGAGGAAGGTGGGGCGGCGGAGAGCCCTCTCCCCTACCTCCCCTCTGGCAGAGTCAGAGTCAGGGGAAGGTCGACTGTGTCTCCCGGCCGGAGAGCTCTCTGCCGCCCGGGGCATGCTGCAGGGGTGGGGGCCCACCATGTAGCCAGCGCCAGGGCAGAGAGCCCTCCCTCACAATCTGGCTCCGGCTGCCCCCTCCCCCTGTGCCTTGCCCATGGGTCCCCCGGCCTCCCCTTGCTGTCCCCTTAGACCTTCCATGGACAGGGGCAAGTCAGAAGCCTCCCTTCTCTTCCCTGCAGCAACATGTTGCCTCCCTGCAGCAACTGCCACCACTGGGTCCTAGTGCCCGCTAGATTCCACTGTCAGTGACAGGGGTGAGTGAGTTTGCTGCTGGGGGAGCAGGAAAGGGGGCCCCTTCCCCGGAGCTTGCTGCTGCTGGCAGGGAAAGGGATGGGGGGAGTCCTCCTCTCTGGCCCCAGTCCCAGAGCAGCCTGCCTGCACCCGTCCCAAACTCATCCCCAGCCCTGCCCCACCCCAGAGCCCACACCCCAGCAAGAGCTTACCTCCCCCCACCGCACCCCAACCCTCTACTCAGGCCCTGAGCCACTCCAGCACCCCAAACCCCTCATCTCCAGCCGCAGCCAGAGCCCTCCCCCCACATCCCAACCCTCTGCTCTAGCCCTGAGCCCCTGCAACACCCCAACCACCTTATCCCCAGTCCCAGCCAGAGCCCCCTCCATACCCCAACCCTCTGCCCCATGCTACATTACATTATCCAATATTCATTAAAAAAAATATAATAAGCAGTGCTCTGGGAAAAGGGGAGAGGGGGGTGCAAGGTAAATTTTTTGCCTAGGGTGCCAAAATATCCTTGCACCCCCCCCCCCACTGTTCCTCCCCCCACTCGCCCAATGTGTCCTGATATTTTGCTCTTGCAATCTGGTCACCCTACCCAAGCTCTGGCCCCTGCTGCAGCTGGCTGTCGGCAGCACCCTAGGCCCTGCCACGGCGGGCTGCCGGCAGCACCCCAGGCCCTGTCCCCTGTCCCGGGGGGTTGCTGGCACCCTCCCCTGAGCCCGGCCCTTGCCCTGGGGGGCTGCTGGCACACACCCCAGCCCGGCCCATGCCCTGCCCCCGGCCCCGACACGGGGGTCGCGCTTAGAGGCCTGGTGTCCGAAAGGGGTCACCAATAGAAAAAGTTTGAGAACCACTGAACTAGATCTAAACATACAGTACTTGCCAAATTTTCTATAAAGTCATCGTGCTAATATGACAGTGATGGCGAACCCGTGGCACGCGTGCCACTGCCGGCACTCCGAGCCGTCTCTGTGGGCACGCCGCTCGCGAGCCAGATGTGGCTCTTTTGAGCCTGTCATCTGGCTCGCGCGGCGCTCTCTGTCCGTGAGGCTGGGGGGCGGGGGAGGCGGTGTGGCGCGGCGCTCTCTGTCCGCGAGGCTGGGGGGCGGGGGAGGCGGTGTGGCGCGGCGCTCTCTGTCCGCGAGGCTGGGGGGCAGGGGAGGCGGTGTGGCACGGCGCTGCTGTGACCGCGAGGCTGGGGGGCGTGTCGCTCCTCTCCTTCCCTCGCTGGAGTCGGGTCACAGCAGCATGACCCAGCGAACAAGTAAGCGCCGGGGGGGCGGGGGGGTAAGCGGTGTGCAAGGGGGCGTTGGGGGAAGGCTGGGCTGAGAGCGGGGGTAAGCGGTGTGGGGGGAGAGACCGGGCTGGGTAAGACTGGGCTACAAAAAATGTAACGTATTTTATGCATCTCTGCTCACAAAATATTTAGGATTTGTCAGTGCATTAGTGTTAAAGTGGCATTAAAAAACTTCTGCTATTATAACAGATGCAGAATATTTTGGAAATGCATAGCATCTACATTTGTTATGGTCTTTGTAAATATTTAATTGGCATAGGCACCATTATAGTCACACCAGTGTTAAGAATTCTTGGTGGAAACAGCCATTCCACTGAATTTCCTATCAGTTCACACGCAGCTATTCTTGACTGCTTGTCTCAATTTTGATTTCAACAAATGCTTTTTAAAATTCAAAAATATACCCTATGAATATTAAAAGAACTATATACAACATACAACAGTTGGGGGGGTTGGAGGAAAGGAGGTTTGGGGGGGAGAGACCGGGCTGGGTGGGTCAGTTGGGGGGTTGGAGGAAAGGAGGTTTGGGGGGGAGAGACCTGGCTGATTGGGTCAGTTGGGGGGTTGGAGGAAAGGAGGTTTGGGGGGGAGAGACTGGGCTGGGTGGGTCAGTTGGGGGGTTGGAGGAAAGGAGGTTTGGGGGGGGAGAGACCTGGCTGGGTGGGTCAGTTGGGGGGTTGGAGGAAAGGAGGTTTGGGGGGGAGAGACCGGGCTGAGTGGGTCAGTTGGGGGGGGGGGGTGTAGAGTTTTTTTTTTTGTTTTGTTTTTTGTTTTTTTGTTTTTTTCAATAAAAAAAAATGTTTAATGGAAAGCTCTGTTATTGTGTTTTTCTTTTTAAACAAAAGCTGTTAATTAGTTTGAAAAACTGTACGAATTGTTTTTTCTAAACTAAAACCTCGTTATTCAGGTTTAATTGCAGTGTTGGCACTTTGAAAAAAACAAGTCGTTTTGGTTTGCAGTTTGGGCACTCGGGCTCAAAAAGGTTTGCCATCACTGTAATATGACAATGGCTTTATTAAAACCCCCACAAAACTATGAATAGATGCTATCTAGTGTATATTCCTCAGACTGAATACATCTTGCAAGAGTTAAACAGTAATGGGAGACTGAATGACTACACTAATAGGCAAGTATTTCCCAGCATGAATTCTAAATTCATTTTATTGCCACTATGTTAGGCGGGAAAAAAATAAGCTTCCTGTCAGCATAGGTTAAAAATGTCACATGGAATGATTTTTTATTCCTGTGTTTAATGACAATTCTCACTTCAGTGGGATTTCTTGTTGCTTACTTTTCTGCCAAATTGTTTCTAAAACTTAAATAGTTTTAGTTAAAATATTCATGCATTGTTGCATATATCCAATGAATGAAAAGGACCTTTTCAAAGGCAAAAACGTTTCTGTAGCAAAATTCAGTAAAGCACCACTTTGAATTAGTCATATACTGTACAACCTTGTGCTTCTGTGCTTCTACACAAAAATAAAAGGCTTCTTTGCAAGTTGTGCAATTAGTTAAAAAGAAAAGAGAAGCTGAGGCACAGAATAAGGAATTTCTTGTTTATACAGTTCATCTCCTTTATAGCCTATTCAACACTTCTATTTGAAAAAAGTACTGACTCACTATTGACACCAAACACAGCACTGCCTACAATAAACAAATCAATCTTTAAGCACTGTATTGGTAGTTAAGTACATTACATTACACAAAGGCACTTTGAGCACAAGGGGCCGCTTCTCATTTACACTGATCTGGCAACATAAACAGGCCTTACAATGAGTGTAAAAGGGTCGTTAGTGTAAATGAGAAGCTGGTCCATGAGAGCTGAATTTCAACTCAAACCCCAACACTTTAAACAGGCAACAACCATGCACTGTACTGGTAGTGGCATAAAAGAAGCCCCTTCTCTTGCACCATTCCTTTCACTACTGCTAGTCACTAGGGGCGGCATTAAGGTTTTTGCCACCCCAAGTGTGGAAGTTCCGCAGCACGCCTGCGGGTGGTCCGGTGTACTGTGGATTAGGCAGTGTTTCTGCCGGAGGTCCATGGCTCATGCGGCCACTATGTCCCTGCCGCCGAAATGCCAAACACAGCCTGCCTGCCACCCTGACGGCAAATGTCAGGCTGCCCTGCACGGCTTGCCACCCCAGGCACGCGCTTGGAACGCTGGTGCCTGGAGCCGGCCCTGTTAGTTGCAAAAATGCATACAGTATGGTGCCTTGCAAAACAATGTGGAATATTTACAAGACAATGAAAGCTGATAAATAGATCACAGCAGCAGTTTCATTTCAGAAGTGAACATGGAATAAGTAACAAACCCACAGTAGAGAGATACATTTTACACTGGTCTTGGTTAAACTACTTAAAAGTACATCCTGAAGGAAAAATCTAAGGGTTCTACTACATAACACTTTTTTCTATCCAAATACTAATCTAGATCACTTACAGTGGAAATATTTTAATGGACACTTACGTTGCTGAATATTCAAAGAGACCATAATAAGGATTAAACATCTCCTTAGACAACAGGAAGAACCATTCTCTGGCCACGCCTCCATAGTCAAGTCCTTTTTCTGACTCAAATTCAATCCAGAGTCTTGCTTTTAGTACATCAGATCTCTTCACAGACATGATTCTTCTATAGGATTCCTCAAATATATTATTTCTGTGTAGTTTCATCTCAAATCTGTTTGGTATGTCAGCCTACATGAAAGGAGAAATGTTGGTCTGAATGCATAGCCTACACGCCAGTGCTGGCAGTATTAAGATGACAGCATAGAGCAGTGAGTAATCCAGCTAAGTAATCAAAGGTCTCTTCAGCTCCCTGTTTTCTAGCGCTTCCCCCCTCTACAAGATGGTAACCTGCTATCATGTCTAGAAATTTTCAACTACCTTCACGTATAAGTCTGGGCCAGCTCCATTGTAATGGCTCAAAGGTTTCCATCCTATTCTGCATATTAAAGGACAGTTAGTCAATAGAAGAAGAAAAATAGCAAAAAAAAGCAAAGGAAAAGTAAGAATGTGTGTGTGGAATAAGCAGAATGAAAATAAGGTGGGATGAACAGACAAGCGACAGGAGAGAACCATAAAAATGTCTAGTTTTCCTGCTAAGATGGGTTTGAAGCAAACATTTTTACTGCCAATTACACTGTTTAATGCAGCAGAAAGCCAATAGCTATTTGTTGCCTGTGAAGTGCTGCATTTTAATACAGTGAAAGAAGCAACTCTCACAGATTTGAATGCAAAGTTAAGGAGATATCAATGTATAGCCAAAAAAAATAAAGCCTCAGGGTCTCCTGTATTCTGTCTGGTTAATTGAGCCAATCAATACCACAGGCAAGTTAGCATTGAGTACTTATTTCTTATTTTCATCAAGTGACTTTTCATGCCGGTGAAAGATGTTGAATGACTGAAGTCCTCTTTGTTCACAGACCCAATATACCAGAAGTGGCAGCAACACCAACTTCCCCACTGCTCTGCCAATTTCCTGCACCCACGCTCTTGGACAGACCACCTCTGAGGTGAGAGGGCATCTCATTCCTTAGGCCCATTCAAGTCTTGGATTTTCATCTGAGCCTGTCTTCACACATGCCAATTAGTGTAAACTCTGAGGTGATATTAAGTTATTGCTGCTTCTTTGTTGCCTCACTGCTTAATTGCCCATTTATAAATGAAAACTTGAGCCTCAGGGCTGGGTATCAGTTTTGGTGGAGATTGAAAGTGTTTTTGATCCACAGAGAATAGCTTCAGTCAATTTGTTCATATTCAGCTAGCTGTGATAAGACGAGCAGGTAAAACTGGCGAATGTACAATAACAGAGTGCAATGCTGCTTATCTATTTTTGGGGCAGTCAATTGTTGTTTTCCTACCCTAAGGCAATCAGCTCCAACACAGGATAGACAATTACTCACTGGTTTCTTTAACTTCTTCCTGAAGTAATCGTATTTCTGTTTGAACTCTCTGGAATAGGGAACAGCCTGAAAGAAAGAAAATTATAAATATGCATAATTGAATACATCATGCAATCTGACACACTGTAACCCCAAAAATGCTAATTAAAAATACCCAGCTGTTTAAAAACATGCTTTCTTAGTCAATTGTGATTTGCTCTAAATATGTATATTACAAATAACCCTCTGCACCAACACAACAACTTTCACCCGAGGACCTGAAAACACTTTAGGAGTATTAAAAAACTTAGCTCCCTCATCAGGAAGTATTATCTCCATATTACAGATGGGTAATTTGAGACCCAGTGTTTCACAGCACTAAGATTTGATCCCAATCTTCTGCTCTAACCACTACACAATCCTCTTTTTTTCTGGTACTAGAAATGGAACCTGATAAAATGGTCAGAAAAGAAAAATGCAGGACTGATTCTCAGGGCCCATGTGTCCTATTAGGAAGGCACAGGTGTCCTTATAAGGTCTTTTAAATTATTTTAAATTATTTACATTGTCATAGCACCTAGAAGCCCCAACCAAGATTGAGGAACGGAGGTGTACAAACAGTACAGGACAATAGATTGCAATGATTCAATGATCCAAGCCCACTGATGTTAAGACTTCAACAGACTCTGAGAGGAAGTATTCTTATCTCCCTTTCACAGAATGTAAACAGAAGTTAAATACTGTTTAAAAAAAGTGAACCCCCTTAAAACCGCCCTGAGATCACATAATTGTGTGCTGACAAAACTGATATTTGTGATGGATGCTCTTTGTGGTCCAACTAGGGCAGAATGGATATGTAAATATGGACAGATGTAAACAATGCTTTCTGTCCATATAGGCAGAGGCATGAAATCAGCATGAAGAGTTCCCAAAATGGTAGACTAGATTGGTCAGAACTCACTACGAGCACGGACTTTGAAAGATACCTACTTTTGTAAGGTATAGGGTGACCAGATGTCCCAATTTGATAAGGGAAGTCCTGATTTTGGGGTCTTTTTCTTATATAGGCTCCTATTACCCTCCACCCCCATCCCGATTTGTCACATTTGCTGTCTGGTCACTCTAGTAAGGTAACTTTTTGCAACTTCAAAGGCTAGAAGGAAAGAAGGAGGATAGGAAATGGTAATCGAGTAAAATACAGTTTGGGTATTGAAATCCATCCGTTTTTGATATTCCCAGGCCTGAAATTCTCCTAATAGCCCTATATGTAAGAACTAAACTTTTGGATTGCATGACCGGCAATACGAATGATTATAAAATTAAAAATTGCTAATAATGTTAATAATAATACAAATAATATGCACTCGCATAACTCTTATTCCAGATATTTTAAAGCATTTTATAAATTAAATTAGCTCACAACACCCTAAAAAGGAATTAGGTGATATTGTATAATATCTAGGGTTCATGTGAATCACCACTAGAGCACAGACACCTCTGGAGAAGAATGCATTTGCTGTGTGATGTCCACAGTAACACCATGGAATAATTTTAGAACAGAAATGAAAAGCTAAAAATATACAAAGGAATTTAGGTTGGAATCTGATGGCACTTTTATGCGAAATGACATAAGATCTTTGAGAATAAATTCATTTATTTGAGTTTATAAATGTTTAAACAAGTCCCCTCTTGAGATTCTAGGAATTTTTCTTCAGAAAATGACAAAGCCAGATGAAATCAAGTAGGCAACAGATCCCTTAGAGGAGGATCTGTTAATGGAGATTCTCTATGTCCTAGTAAGGAGGAGAGGATGGAAGATGATAAAATACGGGTAGGATCGGATGAGAAAAGGTCAAATAAAGAAACCCATTCAATTTCATCATGTAACGGCAAACAGCTAAAAAGTGACAAGTTTTTAAAGTACTTATCTAGAAATGCTAGAAGTCTAAATAGTAAGATGGGTGAACTAGAGTGCCTCATCTTAAATGAAGACATTGATATAACCAGCAACAGAAAAGCTTGGTAGAATGAGGATAATCGGTGGGACACAGTAATACCAGGGTACAAAATATATTGGAAGGACAGAACAGGTCATGCTGCTGGAAAGTTTCAAATGTTCATGCATGCGGCACGCACTCACCTAGTTTGGAATGGATGTGAACAATCACTCGAAGAAGGGGGTGTGGATGGGGTCCCCAACAGCTTGAATACGGTGTGCAAAGGTAGTCACCCCATCTCAAAAAAGATATATTGGAATTGGAAAAGGTACCAAAGAGGGCAAATAAAAATGATTTAGGGGTACATAATGGCTTCCGCATGAGGAAAGATTAATAGGATTGGGACTTTTCAACTTGGAAAAAAAGACAACTAAAGGGGGATATGATAAAGGTCTATAAAATCATGACAGATGTGGAGAAAGTAAATAAGGAAGTGTTATTTACTTCTTCTCTAAACACAAGAATTAGGGCTCGCCAAGTGAAATTAATGGGTATCAGGTTTAAAACAAACAAAAGGAAGTATTTTTCACACAACACACAGTCAACCCGTGGAACTCCTTGCCAGAGGATGTTGTGAAGGCCAAGACTATAACATGATTCAAAAAAGAACTAGATAAGTTCATGGAGGATAGGTCCATCAATGACCAGGAGCTGGGATGGAAAGGGATGGTGTCACTAGCCTCTATTTGCCAGAAGCTGGGAGTGGGTTACAGAAGATGAATCACTTAATGATTACCTGTTCTGTTCATTCCCTCTGGAAGACACTATGCTGGGCTAGATGGACCTTTGGTCTGACCCAATATGGCCATTCTTATGATACCAACTCAGAAGTGTACCTTCTACTGAATCACCATCAACATTAATAACACTGAAGTGGGTCCAGAAAGTTTCCCATTCAAGAATTTACCCAGATAGACTCTGCTTAGCTTATACGCTTGAAGAAAACACAGCACAAACTGGCATGGGTGAAAAAAATGTAAGGGAAATTCTTTAAAGCCATCTCTTTTAGCTAGTGGCACCAGACCTGAAAGCACTTGTCTGTATCAGCCTCAAGACATAGGTACAGCTAAAAGACATCAATCAAAGCTCTTCCTCACCATCCTTATGACTGTCAGACCTCAAATACAAAAGGCATGTACAAAAAAATCTTGATTTTTTTTAAAAAAAGGATGCAGTATTGGTAGTGGAACGGCTGCAATCTGCTCCATGCCAATCAACTGGGGTGTGTGTATGTGTGTGTGTGTGTGGAGGGGAACTCCTTAGCTCACCATTCTCCCTCCGATTCCATGCACAAAGGAAATTTACTTGTGGTTGGGAGCAGGGAAGAGAAGGAGAAAGACATGGGCACTTGGCCTTGACCGATTAGCAAAAAATCATTTCCTGTCACCTTGTTACTTTCCTCTGCCCTGCTGCTTCTACTGGACAAAAAGTAGATCTATCAAAACAGTTAATGCAAATGAGCAGCAGCTCTAAACACTTGAAGCATATTTCCATGAGGGCAAAAGAATAGTTCTGAACTCCAAAATGTGAGAGCTGAATATTCTTCAGCCATTCCCAGCTGTATCACAAATGTCTGGGGGAGAAGGTTTCAGATTGTCTTGAAGTGGGTTTATAATTGGCTGGATGTGGGTGTAAACTGGGAGGTTGAAATATGCCTGTTAGGCTGTCTTCCTTTTGGAAGATGAGATGTGAAAAGTTGAAAAAATCATTATCCCCTGATGAGGATGAAAATGTGACTTTGTTACAGGCGTGAAGGAATCTTTTGGCATGCTTATTGTTGGCTAAATACCTTACTCACACAATGCAATATCCCTTTCGGGTATGTATTTATTTTATATGTTTATAATAGCACCCAGATACTATGATTATGCCACTGGCTACCAAGACAGTCACCACTTTTCCATAATGACTAGATATAGCATTTTTTGTTTGTTAGCTAGCTATCCATCTAAATAAATGAACACTAATTTCGCAGCTCAGGAATTCTCTGTCAACAATTATCAATCCAGATAAGTGATGAATGTGAAGAGCTCCTCTACTCTCCCCGCCTGACCTCCTTCACCACTGTGTGCTCATGGACTCAGTGCAATACAGTATTTCCACAGCAATCCAAGTCCCTAAGAGCCCAGCCTAGATTAGATAGGGGACCTCAGCATCACACAAGGTTACTAGGCTCACATGAGCATTAAACTAAAAAAACCCAACATCTTATTCGCGAGTTTCTTGCAGGGTCTTTAGAACTGAACGACTTTACATAAAAGACATTCTTGGTGATCACACACATGGCATTTGAAAAAGATCGGCCTATTGAGTGCATTAGGGGCCATTTCACATCAGTGATTAGTTGGAGTTTTTTAAATGCTACTGTCAGTATGCTCAACTAGTAAGTTGAAAGTTGATATGATCTGCTTTTCAATATACTGTCTTGTTACTGTTAAGGGCTAAATGATGTAGACTTGGCAACATCAGATAAGTATCAAAAGCAAATGGACCAACCATTTAAAAAATACCATTAATCGTCATTGGTTTGTTGTTTTTTTCGGATAAAAACGAGATGGCCAAAGGATATCATGATGCCAGAGCTTGATTCTGTGCCACTGAGGTCAAATTTTTGCATTGAATTTCAATGAGAAAAATACATAATTACGTACAATCCATGGTGAGTAGGAGGGAATGGAGGATTGTTATGTTCTAAGCCATAGCAGAGGAAGAGGATTTTAATATAGGAAAGAAAAAAGTACTTTTTCTACCTAGGGATGATCTTAGTAATGAATATCCTTTAGAAACTAATTCCATGGTTTCAATTTAGTGGAGATGGTTTCTTGTTGCAGCTGCAGGAGAATGGAAACAGTGACAAATGAAGGGGTTTTAGCAAGTCAAAACTGCAAGTGTCCATCTGTTTGCCATGTGGTATATGAACAGATGGGATTTTCATAAGAGGAAATAGTGCAGCAAATAACATACTCTGATCAGATACCTAAAATAAATCAAAATCAAGATTATGGAGTACTCAGGGATTTATTGGAGAATCCACTGATCAAATATTTTACCTAGGTACTTAAAGGAAGAAATTGCATTATATGATAATTGGTGGAAGAAAGGAAGGAAATTAGATGGCTGGCAAGCTTCCAAATCTGGCCAGATGACATGTGGAGGTCCCAGAAGAAACAGAAATTTCCTCTATCTATACCATACCTTGTTTGGCCCTGGAACGGTGGGTGGGACTGCAGTGCAGTGTGCTCTGTCAATTCCCAACTGGCATCCTGTTGCTTGGGACTGTTGTCAGCAAGTTAGAGCAACCATGAGGCTGTTCTAATTTGTACTGCAGCAAAACAGATTGACCTAGAAAATCAACTCTAAGTGGCTACATGACAGTCCT
Organism: Sternotherus odoratus; assembly: GCA_032164245.1. Taxonomy (NCBI): domain Eukaryota; kingdom Metazoa; phylum Chordata; order Testudines; family Kinosternidae; genus Sternotherus; species Sternotherus odoratus. The sequence continues at coordinate 89,420,408 of JAVMKO010000007.1, forward strand.
TCCTGCCCTGTATCAAGTGGATCTTGTCACAGGAGAGAGTTTGAGCATTTAACATGTGGCATTTAAAATCATTAACATACATAGTACTTACAGGACCAGTAATAGCAGGGTTCTGCAATCTGGGGTCTTCCCACTGAGTAATTTTACTATCTGTAAATTAACAAAAGAAACCATACCATTAGTTTTCTTCTACCACCCTATAAAATCAGCCTTTTAAAAAGTTTCACTTGCATCCCATCTCCCTGCATAACTTAGTACTTCAAGGTTAGGAAAGAACTGCGTACACCCCATCCATTAAAACCCCATCACACTGTTTAGTTGGGAACAGTCATTCCAAAATGCAAACTACCGTATAATCCAGTATACTCACACTGCTTTTGTTAAATATTATAGTGTCGATATTTAAATTATAAACCCCTTTTCTTCAGGGATTTATAACTTGAGCTTGAAATGCACTTAAATCAGATTAGGAAAACAAAAGTTTTGAGCCCCAAAGGTAAAGACGAGCAAAGAACCCCTTCAAATGCCGGATTAAGTTTAATAAATTCAAACTTTTTGTGTGTTCTTGTGCAACTTTAAAACTACTTCGAATTAAAATGAAAAAAAAATTGACAAGAGCTCACACCATGATACGATTAAATTATTTTTATAAATTTAGAATAAGAAAAAACAATTTTAAAATAGCACCTGAAATAGAACTACGAAGAAATGCCCTCCATTCCAGAAAGATGCACAGAACCTAGCTACTGATTTTACAAACAGGTTAAGAGTGCACATTTTTGCTTTCCCTTATGAAGTTATGGCACAAGGGAAGTATATTCAATTTTGACCAAAATGTCTCTTGCCAATGATACAATAGCAACACAATCTGTTTTCATTTGCAGATTTTTAGAGCACTGGTAGGGTAATGGTTATACGGTATTCTAGTGATTTCACCCTGCCTAAACACAGCATATTCCTAATCAAAATCTAAACACAGTAGAATCACAATGGAACGATGGTATCACAACAGTAAGACAATGCTCCAAAAACCAAGTTGGTACCATCTGCAATGGCAAAGTCTAAGTCATCAATTTTGCTGACCTAGTAGTGGAGTAACAATCCTTGTATTATGCATACTGTTATGCTTTACAATTTGTATGGTAACAACTGGTGATCAAGTTCCCCACACCCCACACATTTTTTTAAGTCCCAAAATTGCTTGCCTGAAAGATCTGTTGGTTTTTAATATTGATTTAATTTTAAAATGGCCCCAAAATAGATTGGATTGTGAAAGCTGAAGTTTAAAAGAACGTTTCTGAAGAAAGCGTTGAGAGAATAAAAATAGGTGAAAACGGTGGTAATTTTCTTATTTGTTATTTAATATTAAAATATTGGTTTTGTATTTCTCTTTATGTATCTTAAGTGTGTTTAATGCTTATGGAAGGCGCTGGAGACCAATATCTTCCATGCAGCGTGGATAGACATAGCGAGTGTAGGTGGACAGAGACGACTAAGTCATTGCACGTAGGCTACTGAACAGCTTTCAGATGGAAAATAACATTTGGTCATAATACTGACCCAACGGAACTTGATCTAGTCGTAGGGAAAGAACGCTCAGTATCTTATGACCAATGCACTCCCCCTTGGAGGGCTTGGGAATTAAAATATGTATGTACCATCATTAAAAGGAATGATTTAAAATTAATAATCACTTCTGAAATGTGAAATTTCTGTTTGATATTTTAATCTACTATTTCCACAAGTGACATCCAGGATTACAACAACTGACAGTATTGTTCTTTATTGGTTTACGCTATGCATTTGATAGCACTCAGGCTTCTTCTTTCCTAAGGGTCAGTTTCTCTGCTGTTTGCACAAGCCTTTTGCACTGTAACGGGGAGAGGAAAACATTAAGAAAATAAGACTATAGAGCTGGAGAATCACAAGAACAGTGGGGGAACCGGGGCATGAATAGTAGCTGAATCTATTAACCCTTTAATAGTGTTGTCTGGATTTCAAGTTGGTGGTTTACCATTAATTTAAATAATCACAATCTTTTACACAGAGGAGTTTTAGAATGATTTGGTACTTATAGCAGGGCTGCTGCTTAATGATCTACAAAGAACAAGGAGTACTTGTGGAACCTTAGAGACTAACAAATAAGTACTCCTAGTTCTTTTTGCGGATACAGACTAACACGGCTACTATTCTGAAGCCTGCTTACTGCTTACTCTCATGGCCACATATCCCTGTGCAGCAGCCTCCCCCTTGTCCTTCAGAGAGATTGCTCCTAATTGGCTGAAGGAGAGGAGAGCCTTGTCCCACCCCAGAAGGCTCCTGATCCCAGGGCCTTAAAGGGTGAGATCTGCGTTTTCCATCTGACTCCCAATTCCTCAAGAGCGCGTCCTTTCCTCCACTACCAGGCCATTTCCTGGGCCTTTGTTCATCCCAACTCTCTGCCCCCCGGTCCCTCAAAAAGACTAGGATTGCCAACCCTCCGGGATTGGCCTTGAGTCTCCTGGAATCAGCATTGATCTCTCGGTGACTACTGAAAGCCATCCTGGAGATCTTAATAGGATATTTTAAGAAAATCACAGCACGTCACATTGGGGGGGGAAAAAAATCTCCCAGAATAGCTTCAGTCAGAGTTGGCAACCCTATAAAAAGCCAGAATATCCCATTATAGTTTTTTTAATAATTAGCCACTAACTGACAAAGTACTGCAAATACAGGAGATGCTGATGGTCAGTTGAGTGGTTAGTTAATGGGGTACATTGTACATACTGTTTCATAAACTTGTAATTGATACTTATACATTTATTTTATTTATATATATGAAATAGGAATTATATTACCATATCCTTACATTACTGCAATTCTGTACTGCATGAATATCATGTCATATTCCTTAGGGAAATTGTGAAGACAGGCTCTACTATTAATATTGGGCAATCCAACTCATTGAAAATTCTGCATTGTCTTTTGCTTAATATTGAGCATGAGGTTATTGCAAAGAAACTGGAAAAAGTCCATTGTGATACCATTGATTTCACCCCTGCTGCTGGTCCACTGGTAACCACAGTGATGTAACAACGCGAGAACAAGGGTGTTTTCTAGAAACAAGTATCACCAGGAAAAGATTGCTTTTTGCAGTTTGCCATCCACAAAGCCAAAAAACCTCTGCATCTCAGGAGAGGGAATTAAGAAAGAAATTTCAAATAAAAAAAACGTTAAATGTTTAACAATCACTAAAAATTCACTAGAAAACTGATTAATGTCTACATTAAAATTTTCCTTTATATTTAGAGACAAATGTATGCTAAAATAACTTTAAGGGTCTGGCTAATTAAATTATTGAAAAACAGGGAATTACAGCAAGTGTAGATGTGACACTGTCTTAAATAAAGCTCTTTTCTTTTCTTGGACCCCTTGATAACAGGAGTTCAGGATAAATTGCTAACCTTAACTCTAAGTTTCCAGACATCTGTTGGCTAATTAAAATAATTAGTAAAAGTGCAAAGAGCACTCCGTAGTAATATTTGGAACAGGTTAATCTTGTTCTCTGCAAAGAATGTATCGGTTCAATTCCTTATTTAAAAGCAGGGTATCTCTTAAAAAATAAGCATGCAATTAAAAAAAAATCACAATCTGCTTTACAGACAGTTTTTTTAAACAGAGAATACGCATAGCAGTTAATACTGCGGACACTAAAATAAAGTAGAAACCATAATAACTCTCTAACTGGTAAAATGGTTTAAGATTTTAATTTTTACAGGTTTTGTGTAGCTATCCTCCCCATTTCCAATTTTTCTAAGGATATTTCATGGTCTCTATATTTTTATGTGAGGATTATCCCCATTAATAGGAACACCTTTCAAATAAACGCGGCTGAAATTTAAACATATTTAAACAACAAAAATCCACACTTGTTCTGAGATGCTGTAATAAGACAAATCTACAATGAAACATCACTTACACTGGAACTTCAATAACAAAATTTGATAGATATTAATGGGCTGGGTGCAATAAAACATGCTACAAATAGAAAATAAGGTCAGAATTGGCATTGCCACAAGACCTTTTTAAGGAAGTGGGAGGGAAAGTTAGTGTTATTTCTTCCACTGCCTACATATGGACTTGTGGATACATCATCTTTTCTCATCTTATTTTCTATTCCTACTGTGTATTTTAATTTATTAAAAAAGTGCAAATAAGCCATGGGATCATCAACAACAACAAAGAATCCAAAATATCAACAAAAACAAAGAAAACCACAAAGAAGAAATGTTAATGCTTCACAAGATCAGAGAGGGACAAAGCTTGATGAGCCAATTAAAAGCAAGCTTTTGGTGAATATACAGTACCGTATGAGGGCACTAAGTCTCTGGTACCAATGTCTCCACATATCAACACCTGGCTTCCTAAATGAAGAGTAAAATTATAAAGCTTTCACTTCAATATTTATTACCTCCCTTTGTCTACTTGCAGTAGTACCTAGGTGCTTACTTACTATGATCGATATAAAATGTTCTTCCATCCAAATGGATTCTTTCCTCCCAACCAGGCTGGAATTGTATATAAAAAAAATAATCAATTAAAACAGCATTACTGTATTAAGTGTGCACACAGCACAGAGAAATACATCACTTACGTTTACTTAAACTAGTTCATTTTTTAAAAATAAGTTAGAAGGCACAGAACGATCGCAGAAGGTTAACATCAAAGGCCAAAAAGTTAGCCAGGTTCAAAGGGGGACTGGATGTTTATATGGATAACAAGAGTGCCCAGAGTTATAACAGTAAATACTAAAAATTTGGGAAGAAATGTGAAACCTGCTGTTTCAGGGTTTAAGGCAATCAGCAAGTATAATGGGTACAATAGCTACTTTATGTCGGGTTGCTTGAACCCCTCTTTAAAACATAATGTGCTGGGGCAATGTCAGAAACAGGACCCTGGACTAGATCTGGTTCTGTTTGACTGTCCTTCTGTGTGTGTGATCATGTGTCTGATCCCGTATGACTGTCCTGATATGATCCCATCCTCCCACCAGCAGAAGCAGAAGACATTTAGTACACCAAGCACCATTCAAAACCACCACCTAATTGCATGTACTACCCTTAAACCTACTCCATGATGTAGCTTCTACATCATCTTCAGCCTTGTCTACAACACAAAGATTAAACTAATTTAATTTCAAATTTGCTTTTAAACAGGTTTAGTTAAACTGGTGCAAAAACCTATGCAAACACACACTCAATTTGGTTTAAAAATGGCTTGTTTCAGTTTATCTTAGACCTGTTTCTGATCAACTTGCACTAAATGATGTAAGCCAGGTGTATATTGAGTTAGGAATGGCCAGACAACCTTTTGCTCGGTTTAAACAATCAATATATAAAAAAATATCACACCTTGGTTAAACCAGTGCAACTCTGCATGTAAACAAGCTTCTTCTGGACATAACTGCATGCTCAATTTATATGAGGAAAATTCCAATAAAACAGCCTCCTGCATAGCTATTTTTCTTTTAAAACTGCTTTAGTCTTGTGTTGTAACCAGCTAACAAATTATTGTAAAGAAGTTAAACTGTGCCTATGCTCGGTGCTAATTGGTATTTCAAGTCAAGGTAACTAATGAATCTAATTTGATTTCAAAAACATCTTTTGGGTAGTCAAGAGAGGGCCAGTTAGACTTCTCCCCAGCTGGGTTAGATGCTGAGAGTGTTGGAAGCCAGTGGCCTGCCTACATGAATGTTTCCAGTGTTGCTAGTATCTTCCTCATAGTGTAGACAAGACCAATGAGCACTACTGACATCAGGCACTGAATCAGAAGCACACAAAGAAATCTAAAATTTTCAGATATTACCGTTTGCCCTTATGAGCAAAGCTTCTGATCAAGACAGAAATTTACTTTGATTATGAAGAGAAGCAACAGTGTACTTTGGTTGCTAATATAATCCCAAGTAGCATTTGCATTACAGTGGCAGTTTTCTATGTGGAATGTACAAGTGTCATTCAAAATCTACATTAAACCATATTGCACACACCTACCCCTCCTCCAAGAGCGAACAAAATATTAAGTTAGATTTGTGAATGCCAACAAAACAACACAGGCAAAGAGATCTGCAAGCTGACATAACTAATTTAGAAATGTTCTTTGATTATAGGATGTGCCCTTCCTTAGGCCCCCACTGATTCAAGCTTATATACCGTTTTAGTTTTCATAGCAACAACTTTCAACCATCCAATGTCAGACAGCCAATGATAAAGAAATGGAGAAAGCGTCTGCATTCCTTGAACTTTCAGCTAAGCTAATAAGTGGCTGGCCACTTCAAACATATTAGCAGGCTCTGGAAAGTGTATTCCTGTCACATTACTCAGATCACAATGTTATACACACAGTACACAGATTCGCACACGGTATATGTGGAAAGTAGTATACATTCATTCTCAAAAGAGGCCTTTATGCATATAGTAAAATACGTGAAATTGACACTCACGGGAAGAGGCCCCAAATCATTAGGGTTCAAAGAAGTTTTTGATCTCAAATGCACTGGGAATTTCAGCCGTGGATCTTCCTGTAACAAATTCAGCACTGTAAATCCATAGCAATTTAAACCACAAAGACACTTCCTATTTACAGTTATAATATGTCCGATAAGATCAGAGCCAGTTCACTATTTATTAGTTTGATGCTAAACGTGTAACAATAGTTATGGGGAAATGCTCTATTATTAGATATTTCTATCAGCTTATAAGAGACAGTCAAACCAAACTGCAGAGCTAGTATTCTATGTAATAAAATGAAGCACCTAATTGCTTTAAACGAATGGGCTCTCAGCTGTATTAAGAGATATTATACATTGTATGCTAATACTAATAGTGACAAAGCATTCACATAAAGTAAGTCAATATTCAATCTGATAATACTTTTATTGCATGATAAGTTGCCATGCAAGCACTGCCAAAGTGCAAACCTTCAGGCTGCTATAAGAGTTGCATACAATAAATCAGACCAGAATTCACAGTGTGTTTGGGATTCTACACCTTGTGTCCATTTGTCATTGATGTTCATTCTTGATTTTGACAGGTCGCTACATAGCATACTGACATCTTTCCTTTCTCCTAGGGCTATGCACTGATTGATCATCTCCCTTGCTGTCTAAAAATCTAGACAGAAAGTTACCATGGGAAATTTCCTTATGAAAGTAAGTCCAAGTCCATATAATGCACATACTCATTAAAAAACCCTTCCATTTTTGTAAGACCATTATGAAGGCAAGAGATGGTCAGCTCTATGGTACATTCCTTTTTAAAAAGCTTTTCACTTGGCCAGCTCAAAACTAAGAAAACTGTATGTGTCTCAGCTGTTACACTCTACTCATTACTATGGCATCAGAACATATTTTGGTAGAAGGAGGTGAAAATTTTGGCCTAGGGTTTTTCATATTATTTTTGAATCGGTACATATTTGCAAGCCATGTCAAAGGCCAGGTTTGGGAGTGTATTTTCTTTTCACCTCATTTTTTTCTCTTTGTAGTATTTTTTGTTACAGTCGCTAACAGGATAATAGCGGTTCAGTTCTGCATTATTTAAAAAGCAGGAAATAGAAGGAAAAACATCTTTCTATGGTGCCTTCTTTCCCCAGGCAAAATACAACCTTAACTTCACAGTTTGCCATTTCACGATGAAACCAGCTTCAATTCTTTATTCCACAATGGTGTCACAGGTCCCTATTTACTGAATTTGTAAACACGCTAACTTGTAGTGCCTTAGTTCCTGGTACAGAATTTCTTTTTTTAAAATAGTCATCACATAGCAGCACTGTTAACCAGGTCCAGGAACGCTCACCAACTAACAACAAGACAGGAAAGCAGTTTGTCTATGCTAAGATTTATAGTTTCTAATATTTGTGTGGGTTTCAAGTATTGTATTCAGGTTTGTGTTTTTCCAATGGCATTTTTAAAGGCAAAGGGAGCCATGACGATGCAGGATCTCTTCTCCCCGGGGTATTTCATTTTCTGGATGTGTACAAAGTCTTCTGGGACCAGGGCATTCTCGAAGAAGACCCTTATCCTTTGGGAATGTATCCTCTGCATTGTTTGATGCAGCATGAATCTATTGACCTTCAGCTGACAAAAAGGAAGGCTCATCTTTTTCACATAAGCTTTTAGGGAAGGGGATGCTGTTTGGCAGTTGATGTTTAGGAAGTATTTCTGTTTTGGAAGTATTTCGGTTTTCTGCACTGTATGGTGTATTTAGTGATTGTTGTGTTATGTGGGACTACTGCTACATTCTCTCTGTCTATAATTCATTATAATTTAAATAACTAATGGGAGGTTTCAAGCAAAATATGCATCTTAGGTTTTTTCCTCTAAATTTATAAAAACCACAAACAGATTAGGGGGAGAAGGCCATCTCACTTATTTTGGGAGGAAGAGGAAGAACAGCTGTTTATGTTCATATCATAATATACAGACATTAATAGCTGCCCTGATTCAAACAGTACAATTAAAATACCATATACAACAATCTAAATAAAACAAAAACCCATGGAAAACAGAGACAAAAATATTTGGGCTTGGATTTACCCAAATACTGCAGCATTAAAACTAACAGCCATCATTAGAGGCTTCTAATGCAGCTAATGATTACTTGGCATCAGCATGACATGTAACAAATAAAACTGCACGGTATTTAAAATTAAATCCAACCAGCAGCAATTACACTACAGTGATGATGTGGAAAAGCTCAAGTATTTCATTACTAAGCCAGAGGTGTATTATCGCCAATGCCGACAAGGCCTAGGCCGGCAAATTTATAATAGTCATAAGCGCCGACGGGTGCTTGCTCCCCCCGCCCAAACTCCTGCCCCTTCCCTGCCCCTATTCCAACCCCTTCCCCAGATCCCCAGCCCTGCCTCCTCCCCCAAGCGCACAGCCACTCTGCTTCCCCTTGCTCTCTCCTAGGCTGGTAAAGGGAGCTTGGTGGCTGGTGGGTGCAGAGCACCCCACTAATTTTTCCCACAAAGTCAGTGCCTATGGGCTGGTCTTCACTACCCGCCGGATCGGCGGGTAGCGATCGATCTTTTGGTGATCGATTTCTCGCGTCTTGTGAAGACGCAAGAAATCGATTGCCCGTGGCGCCCCCGTCGACTCCGGAACTCCAGCTTGCCAGGAGGCGCAAGCTGGAATCGACGGGAGAGCGTGCCACTGACTGTTGTCGCTGTGAGGACAGCAGGTAAGTCGGCTGCAGATACACAAACTTCAGCTACGTGATTCACCTAGCTGAAGTCGTGTATCTGCAGTCGATCCCCCCCTGTAGTGAAGACCAGCCCTATGAGTACACGGAACAGCAGCAAGGAGGGTATACAAGAGGGAAGACAAAGATAACAAGGTAAAATATCCAGACAACACTAACAGATTTAAAATTTCATAAGCTAGAATTCATCTTACCCATGTGGTAGTCTTGGTATTATGATCAATGAAGAAAGGCCTGCCGTTTGGAGCTATTCTCATCTCCCAACCAGGTGGCAAGAAGCTCTGGGTCACTTTGTGTTGGGGCTTTGGAGAAGTATAGGGTGATGGCTGTGGAGACTGTGGGTTGGAAAGGGTGTCCTTGACAGCTCTGCGCACAGGAGAGTCCTTGGCACCCTGTGGAAAATGAGCAACATTAAGACTCCACACATCATTATATTATGATACTTCAAATGAATTTTTCATCAATTAGGAACTGATTTCACCAACCAAACTGTTCAAAATGGGCATTAAGCAAGTTCCTAAAATAAAGGGAAGTTCAAACTATTCAGACCAGTTTGTAACTACAGATAGTAGATGACATTTTCAAAAGTGCCTCGATTTCATAGGTTTTGTAGTCTCATTGAAAGTCAAGCGGTCAAGACTTCTAAAGGTATTAAGGCACCTATAGATGGAGACAGGCACCTAGTAGGATTTTCAAAAGTGCACACACATTTAACTCCCAGTGAAATCAAGCCACTTCTGAAAATGCGACCTGGGCATTTGAGTTTTACCCATTACCCAATACAATAACGGTGCTGAGTACTGATTATATTTTTAATGATATACTTACAGATCAGTAAATACCACAAATAAGTAGATACTGAAGCGTGATTTGTAATCAAATATTTTCAACAAGAACAACGAGGCTAAGGTGCCACAAGGACTCCTCGTTGTTTTTGCTGATATAGACTAACACAGCTATCACTCTGAATTTCTAATTCAGATCCTTATAAATCTTGGATTTCAATATTGAGTATATGAATCAGTTTTTCAACATAATTCAGGTATGGATTAAAAACTACCATTCTGGTTAGTTTGGTTCCACTTTAAAATTTAAAGTATATATTATACAATAGTGAAGAATATTTTTGCATATTTCAGATGCCACTTCTACAATGAGATTCACCTGCTCTGGGTCCAGTGGAATTAATTCCAGCAAAAACATTTATGCAGGTGCTTCCCTTTGAATGATCAGCACCTTACTTACTAATCTTGCATACAAATGTACTGCAAATTATTATCTAGAAGTTCTCGAGGCAAGGACAATGATGTTCAAGGATAGCAAACTGCAAATTATTATTACAGAAGAATACATTTACAGTATAAATAATGGACACATTTTAAAATCTGGTTGCCTAAAATTATGGTCCTAAATATATATGGCCTTTTTTCTGAAGTGCTGAGTACCCATAAATCCCACCGAAGTCAATGAGCATTTCAGACTTTTGAAAGGCAGGCACTTATTTTTAGTAGTTTTAATATGGATTTAGAACCCGAACTTTAGGCATGTAGACTTGAAAAGTTTATCCCACTGCCTTTACTTGTATCCTAGTCCACAAAAATCATTCAGGAAAACTTTTTCCAATGAAGAAAGCTGACAGCTAAGTCTGTCACTAAATCCAGGAGACATCTTCAAAAGCATTAAAAGGAAATAAAAATACCCTGCTGAAAAGAATGAAATACAAAATCTAAAGTTTTGAGATGGCCTTACTTCAGCCACCACTTTCCAAACTCAAGCTGCAGAGCTTTTATTTACAGTTTATTGCACTTGCCTTTCAAAATAATGTTTTAGCTTTTGAGAATATTTCTTATTTGATGCTTTTGCAGCAAGAAGTTACAGTAATGCATGTACTACAGCATATGCACACACAAATGAAACAAACTAATGATAACAAAGGTAAGTATAGGAAAAAGAATATTCCCCACAACAAACAATGAGTGTGAGTAGAGTAAAAAGAATTAGGCAGTATTATTGTAATAATATTTACAGTATTACTACAAAATGAAGATGCATGTGAAAAAAAATTAAGAAAATATCAAGAGACAAAGGTAACAGATTAGGAGAGAAGAATGTGTTGGCTGCAAAATTGGAATGAAAATAAAAGATCATAAACACAACAGAAAGAATGAGAAGTCAGGATAGAAGTGATCTTTGTTAGATGAGAAGGGACTTCTTACCTCAAGTGGAGCAGATAATGTTACTGTGGGTGAGCTGAGGCTCCGAGGCCGTCTTATCTGAGGCTCACTTAGATGGTTGTTACTGTTTGCTGTTGACCCAACTGCACCATCTTCTGCAAGCTATTTCAGGGGCAAAAACAAGTAAGCTAAGTGTCAGGATCATGTTTATCTGCAGTTAGGCTGTTTAAAAAAAAAAGCCATAAGTACTCTGTTAATCCTTTTCTAAATAAGCTTTAAATATATTATTACAAAGAGCATGTTCAATGGAATTATAAACGATTCATGCTTTAAATAATGAACAACTGTTTAGGCAAGAACAAACTACTATAAATGGCTTTATTACTACACAGATTAAAATCCTCATTTTGAATTTGATTCTAAATCTTGTCTCTGAATATATTTACTCTATCATTTCTCACCATTGCTGTTATAAACTCAATTTATATCTTTATTCTGACCCTAACAGATATTTAACAAAAATAATCTTAATCACCGTAAACCTTCTTGGTTAAATGTAACAACTTCATTCTAAATTGCCATTGCATTGCATAGACAGTTTCTTTCTAAGAACCTTAAAACGGCTTTTCAAATGGAACTAGACCCAGTGCATTTTAAGCATTCTGTTCAATTGTTTAATTTCAACAGCAAACTCCGTACCTGCATAATGGGTCGAGTCCAAGTTGTGGTTCGATTGTTATGATTGACATAATATGTACGTCCCTTAGCATCTTTCCTTTCTTCCCAACCTGAAGGTAAGCCTGGTGTAGTATGTACATAGGCCACTGATGGCTATTTATGCAAAAAAATTGTGTATCATTAATTTTGTGGTAGCTTGAAAAAAATGAATGATCTTCAGAAGAAGTCTACTTATGCCATTCTAACAATCAAATACAGTGGAAAATTGGAAACGCGTGTCTTCAAATTTCTCTCTAACACAGGCTCTTTTTCTCATATATCTGACCCAACACCCTCCTCCCGTCCACACGCAGGGCTTCTGGTTGACATTTGCATAGCTACAGATGCTTTGTTCAGAAAACAGCTCAGCTTCCAGGTCATGAAACTAAAGGAGCAACAAAAGAAACAGGACACTACACATTATGAAAGGAACTGCTTTCACTTTTATAAAAATGTTTCCCCCTTGTTAGAGGCAGTATTTATTCACTAAAGTTAATGTACATGAGTCACAGCTAGAGAGGCCACATAGCCTAAAGGAAAAGTCAAGAACTCCTAAATTCTCACTTGACCTCTCCCATGGACTGGGTAAGCAGCCTTAGGTTAATCACAACCCTCTCAGTTTCCACTTCTGTAAAATGGAAGGAATAAAAAACCTACCTCATACAGGGTGTAGTATAGATTAATTCATTATTGTTCAGGCAACAGTATGTAAATGTTAAGAAAGAATACAAATAGATTCAGGGCTGGAAGTCCTGCTTGAATTTTCTGAGACTCAGTATCCACCTTAAAGATCAAGCCATGGTCCTGTCCTCCTGCAAACCTCTCCCCAAAATACAAAGTGACGTGTGTATCATCAGGCTGGAAAAAGGCATTTCTTCCACGGTCTTTCCCAACTACCTTAGCCCTGGTCTACACTCGGGGGTAGAGGGGGGAGGGAGAGAATCGACCTAAGATACGCAACTCCAGCTACTTCAGCCTTCACGGCACTGAGTCAACTGCTGCTGCTCCCCCGTTGACTCCGCCTGCACCTCTCACAGCAGTGGAGTACCTGAGTTAACGGGAGGATGCTCGGGGATCGATTTATCGTGTCTAGACTATCTGCGATAAATCGACCCCCAAAAGATCAATTGATACCTGCCGGTCTGATTTGTAGGGTAGACCTGCCCTTAGAATAGGGGGCATATTAGCAAGCAATGCAAACACAAGACATGGATGTAAAATGTGTCAATATTCAGATAATGGTGGTGCAAGAAAGTCCAGCCTTGAGAGATAATCCCAAGAGTGACCAGGAGTAGGCACCAGACAAGTGGTTATAGATAAGATACTTAGCTGGTGGAAATTGGTTCAACTTCAGTGAACATCTGGGACTTAGTACACTTGTATTGTGTTCACTGGGTTAATTATTTTCAGACTTTTCTAGTGAAAAGACCTTTTACATTTTGTAGGACAAGCTTCTGGCCTCTAATTAATCCACAGGTATGTGGTGAGAGACCTGAAAACATGCAGGGAGCCAGCAGTACCTTTTCAATTAGCCCAGATTATTGAGAGAATCTTTAAATTTTGGAGTTTCTTTGTTCTATGACAAAGTTTTGATTGGCAGGAGAATGCTTCTATCGGAAGATCGAGCAAGAGAAAGCAAGTGCCTGAGCTTAATTGTCTTGTGAGTATCTGTGGAATGCTTTATTTTAGCATCAGTATCACAAATCCCCTTAGAGGCAGGCAGCTTTCTAGCTATAAGAAAGTGTACTAGGGCCCCTTCTTATCATAATCTACTTTTTAGAATGGCTTTCCTTGTGTGGACTGCAACAATAGATGTGTCATTCTCTTATAGATATAAAAGGACAAATTACTTCCCCCGACAGAAGTCAAAATAAAAATATTGATGTTAAGGCAGAGTAGTAACAGCATTGTATCTGATGTGGAAGCAGAGCAAGGTGGGTAGGGAGAATGCCCGTATGTAAGCAGTTAAATTTGTTCTGTTCATAGCCTGAGAGTTTCACATTGGGTGTTGTAGTGTTGATGTTCTAACAAGTGCCAGCATCTGTATTTGGAAGAAATGGGACTGACAGGTGAGCCAGAGAAAATATATGCTGATGTCCAAACTGCACATAGCCGATGTGCCTTTTTTAACACTGTTGGGGTGGGAGAGAGGGGGGAGGGGAGGAAGACCCTGCTTACTGCATGCAAGAGAAAATTTAAGAGCTCTTTTAAGCCTGTTTGGATAAGAGAAGATGATGAGATACGCCTGTTTCTAAAAAAAGCCACATTAAAACACCAACACAAAAACAAGAACAGAGGAAAGGGATTGTACAAGTCTTGCCACTGTCTGACAACCTGCAGTTGGCTGCATATAATTGAAGTAGGCTGAAATACCCATGCATACTCTCAAGTTACCCTTTACTCTAGAGGAGAGATTCCTCCAATGCTCATTCACACTGTGCAATGAAGCCAGACATTTAAGGCAATTACCCAGCACACAAGCCAAAGGTCCATATACACTTTGCAGACGGAACATTTCTTACATCTTTGACATTCTTTTCAGACGTTAAGCAAAAAGGGAAAGAACGGATTTGACAAGGTCGTCACGCTCTTGCTCCATATTTAGACAGAAATCAGACTATAAAGGTCTCATTTCTGCTGAACAGCATAGGGTATGATGCTGCAATTTCAAGTAAGCCATGGAAAAGGTACGCAATTGAAGAAAGGAGCAGAAAACATGAGGACTGAAGTATTGTTCGGGAGACCAGGGGGAGAAATTTATTTTTGCTAGTTCTCAGTGTGCAATCTTCCTCATTTATTGTGTTAAAGCAGCAGTTTCTTTAACTACTGAGATTTCATTGACATTACTGACCGTTCTTGTTCTGATGCTTTTGCCAATTGCAAGAAATAATGGTGGAGATCAGAGGTGACTGTTATCATGGGAAAGCTGAGGAAAGGAACGTGGTGTCCTTCAGCACATCAGAAAGCTAAGGAAGTAAAGTCCAGAGCCTCTGACTGCACTGAACTCTTTTCATATACAGATCGCTTAGTACCAGGGAGTATTTCTTATACTAATACCTGATCTCAGGGTATCAATCAGTAAGCAAGGATGTACCAACAGCATGTTTTTGTGGGCATATAGATGACATGTAGAGGGGCATGCAGGGTCAAGTCCCCGCCCCCCCCCCCCTCCGATTTCTGCTCAGCCTGCTGGACGGATGGTGTGGGGCAAGGACAGGGGCTCTGTCCCTCTTCCATTGCACCTGCCCCTGGCACATTCAGCCCCCGTCCCTGGGCCCAGGTGAAGAGCGGAAGGGGCGGGACGGAGCTGCTTCTGATGCCAGCTGAGGGTGGCTGCTCCGAGTCACTGCTCTGTGCAGCACGGTGGCTGCCTGAGAGAACCAGGAGCGGCTCCCCCCACACCAATCATGTTCTGTCTCACTTGGCTTCCCCCCCGCCCCCACCATCCCTGGCAGCCGGGCTTTGGCAGGAAGTGTAGGGGGTGGGCTTCCACCTCCCCAGGCGGGCGCTCTCTCAGGCAGCTGCTGTGCTGCGCGACCCAGCGTGAGAAGTGGTTCCTTCCTGCCGCCTTCTTTCTCCGCTGGGCCCGGCTTCCAGGGAGAGCAGCCGAGCGAGGTGGAAACCATGCTGTGGGAAGGTGTAGCAGGAGGACGGAGCCCCCAACCTCCCTGCAGATAACTCTGGTGGGGCGGGGAGAGCTTGTCAGTCCCTGGGCTGGGCACAGGAAGGTGCTGGGAGCAGGTTCCCTGGCCTTTGCCGGAGGTAGCGGCATTGGTCACGATGCCACTAAGGTGTCCACAAGCTCTGGGAACACACTGTTGCTGTGAGTTTCCCTGGGCCGGGGCTTGTGCCAGCCATGCCCAAAGACACGTGCTCCCTGACTATGAAGCCCCAGCCCCACAGGAGCCGGTGGGATTGGCTGTGCTGGCCCAGGGAAGTGGGACTGAAATTCATGGGGCAGACACATGTCTCCCCCACCCTCCCAAGTATCAAGAGGTACACATTGTCCTGAGTTTTAAATCCTAGTAGTTCAAATGAGGCCCAATTCTGCAAGGCACTGGATACTTCTTTGAGGTGCTGATTTGCTCTAAATTCCCACTTAGGATAGTGGGAATTGAGGGCTGTCAACACTTTTTCAAGATCTACACATCAGGGGCTTGAACTTCCAAAGATATCCCAGTCTGGAGAAGAAGCTGGGAGTTCACGCTCTCATGTAGTTGATAATGATAGAGAACCATCCAGGAGGTTCTATAAATTTTGAACTGTCATAAAAAGGGAAGAAGTCTGAATATTAGAGAGAGAGGTAATGTACATTAACAACATGATAAGCAGCCCAAAAGCACTCTTTGAGGACTCTCTCAACACAGCTCTATAAATAAAACCAACCAATTGCTTGGAATAAACTAGCCTGAAAATTACTGAGCATCTTAGGACAGGTGGAACCTGATTATTTTTAGGCAGACACAGATCTTCTATTTTTGGTAAGTATTCCACCTGATTAAGTCGGACAAAAGACTATCACCTGCATTGAAGAAGGGGTAAAATAATTCTTAACAGGAGGCAAACCAACATGTTAATATTAACTGCTGTATTTAGTTTAAAAATTCACCACCATTCTAAAGTGTTACTCTTATCCTATGAATCTGGTGAATTGTCCCCCACACCGGTTAAAACGGAGCAACATTCAGGAACTCACATGCATCACTCTTTCGGAAATTCAAAAAAATGTGTATCCTTCTCTGTTCTAATTCAGTCCTATTTATCTGTATGTGAATCTTACAAAATATATTTTGCATCTTATACCTTGATATAACATTTAATTTCCCCTGTATGGTGGAAATACTTTTCGTGTAACTGACTTTATTGAATATTACTGTTATGGTTTTTTAAAAATCTTCAACTTTCCATATAAAACAAACTGTGAACAGTATTTCAAAACTAAAATGCCACACATGATAACTGGAAAACTGTAATAAAGAGACATTAGTAGGGTGTATCATGGAAGCAGCTTAATGCACCAAAAACCATTAGGTTTCACTGCTAGAAAAACACATGGATTAATTGCTTAAATGATGGAAATGTAAATATCTTATAAGAAATATCACTATTGGATTCTTATATATGAATAGTATTTATGTTCAATTTAAAAAAAGAAAAAAGCCCATTACCAGGTATGAAAGTCATTCACAACAATAATGTGTCTGAAAGTATAAGAAAACCCTAGAAACAATGTAAATCAGGGGTAGGCAACCTCTTGCACACATGACAAAGGTGGCACAAGAGCTGATTTTCAGTGGCACTCACACTGTCAGGTCCTGGCCACCAGTCCGGGGGGCTCTGCATTTTAATTTAATTTTAAATGAAGCTGCTTAAACATTTAAAAAACCTTATTTACTTTACATACAATGATAGTTTAGTTATATATTATAGACTTGTAAAAAGAGACTTTCTAAAAACGTTAAAATGTATTACTGGCACGCGGAACCTTAAATTAGAGTGAATAAATGAGAACTCAGCCCACCACTTCTGAAAGGTTACTGACCCCTGATTTAAATCATTTATATCTAAAGAGGATGGAAGGAGGCAAACAAATCAAGTCAACTGCATGATGCATGGCAGATTACATTTAATTTTATAATCACTGGTATCCCTCTGCTTCAATCTCTCTGTTCACAACAGCCTTGAAATGTAACAGGTTTAAAGTTTCCCACTTGGTTTTTCTTGCATTACTGATGGAATCTTGTCTGCAGGCATGAGGGATTTTAATGCAAGCTTAATTTTTCTTGTTAAAATATTGTGGCATCTAAATTTCCAGTTACTTTTGATAAAACACCCCCCAGAGAATTTAAAGGTGATGCCCTGTACTTTCTGCACATGGAGCATATGCTGCAGGAGGCCTGAAGTAAGGCTAGATAGCTATCCAGATACGTGTAACATCACAAACCTCTCAGGCCCAGGGCCGGCGACAGGGGGGTACAACGGGTACAGCTGTACTGGGCCCCGGACTTCAGGGGGGTCCCCTGAAGTCCGGGGTGGGCCCGGTACGCAGCTGTACCCCCTTGTCGTCCGCCCTGTGAGCAAGGCGCGGCTCTGGGCAGCCGCTGCAGCGCTCACCAGCCGCCTCCCCCGGCACCCAGCAGCCTCCCCCCGCCCCCCTTTGCTTCTCCCGGCCGGATCACACAGCCACAGCCCATGCGGGGGTTGGGGCCCGCGGGAGACCGGCCGGGGGGGGGACCCCGCGGGCGGCGGGAGACCGGCCGGGGGGGCCTGCGGGTGGCGGGAGACTGGCGGGGGGGACCCGGCGGGAGACCGGCCGGGGGGCCTGCGGGTGGCGGGAGACTGGCGGGGGGGTACCCCGTGGGCGGCGGGAGACCGGCCGGGGGGACCCCGTGGGTGGCGGGAGACTGGGGGGGGGGGGTACGATCTGCCGTACGGGGCCCCAAAATTCCTGTCGCCGGCCCTGCTCAGGCCTGATTCACCATCAGAATTACATTGCAATCTAACCTCTTCTTTGTAGAGACTTATAACAATACTTTGTTTTGAACATTCACCCTGTTATAAAATAGATATTGTAAAGCCAATTGAGGACAGTGAGAAATGACTGTCCCAGTGATTGAAAAAGTGAATGACAATGCACTGTGGGTCACAGTGACTCTGTCGCCCAAAGATCACTGCTGAAATCCAAGGTGCATTTGTTTTGCTTATTTAAAGCTCCAGCAAATATTATTCAGTAGCTCCTTCATCTGCTTTACCTTCTGATCAGATTCCCTATCAGTTCCAGAACTCTTCTTTGAACTATTACAGTAGCCAGTGTTAAGGGAATTCTCTCATTTAGAGCACATACTTCATGTAGTTGAGCTGAAAAACAGCCTACATGGCTCAAAGAAGAAATCAGGAGTCCAGGAAAGGTAGAGAATGGGTAGAAAGTTGATCATCTATTTAAGAAAAGGGAGGAAATAGAAGGGGAGAAGAAGAGCAATTAGCTAAACAAATTTGGCTGAGGCAGCTCGAAACCCTGATTCAGTCATTTCCTAAATGGTCATGATTTGGGGTGTTTTAGCCATTGATTAGCTTGTCAGAACAAAAGTGGTTTAGGTCACATGACTCTCAGTCAACAGGTGAGGAGTTCATCTGTTCTAGAGTTGCAGATACTGTATACAAATACATGCATTCACTGTAGTGAGAGGCAATTGAAATACTTGACAATATACATGTTTTTAAGAAGTGGCTACATCAGAGGCTTTCAAAGAAATTTTTAAATCACTTGATTTTAATCACATATATTGTATTCAACATAAAACCAAAACTATGTTTTAGGTCCATTAGTGAATATTACTAATAACAAGTTCGCTTTATAGGGAGCTACGAGGACACAGTCAAAGGGAAGAGTCACTAGAGGTGGAAGCATTAAAGATCGTATATGGCGACGTATCTCTTCCTTTTTATTGTCTCCTAATTCCTTATAAACTGAATCCAGTTATTGGCAGCATTCCTTTAATATAAACTGAGCTTTGCAAACCAAAACAGAGACTCAGGCCATTCATTTAGAATACATTAATTTAGAATTTTCAGTTCTCTTTACCGGTACTTTATGCATTCTCAGAGGTAAACCGCATTTTCTTTACTGGTTTCCTTCCATAAGATAAATCAGAGATGAGAGACACTTATTCAAGTTACCTTGTTCATCCTACTGCCATTTGTAATAAATGGTGCTTTGTCTAGTCTAGTTTTACCGTAAAACATTTCAAGAGAAAGTAATCAGTTTTCTCTGAGGCTTTCAATAAAGCTCTTTAAAGCAATACAATTAAAAAACCATTGTGTATTTACACACACACACACAAATATATATCAACACATTCAAAGCAGCATCCACTTTACATAATCATATATCAAATTTTGCTCATCTTCTGTAATTGAGTTAGGTGAAAAGAGATCCCCTGCAATACAATAGACAGATCTCATATCATTACACTATACATTAATATTTTTGCATTCATTTCTATGTGCTAGCTAAACACTGAAGTCTACATTGGTATGTTAAATGCAAAATCAATATGAATGTAAAAATTCAACAAGAACTTCCTTGTACTATGCACCCATATATTTAGCCACCACATCAACCCCTTATGCCTATTTTGGAATACGGTGGCAGTACTGACCAGGCATTCATAGAGTATCTCTAATCTGAACCCAGCTTTTAGTAGAGGAATATAAAATTGTATAAAACGTGTGTGTAATTAATGGAACTATCTGCCAACAAAAGACTGGATTTACATTAGAAATCAATACAGAACATTTTGCCTGTAAACATTTTGCCTATAAACTAGTTTTCATTGGCGCACATATATATTTATTAACAAAATATTTATAAAAAAATATTTATAAAAGCTGACAAAGTATTATTGGACAATTAACTTGCTCTAGGTTCACATTTAATCAGATTGTAAGTGTATGGGATAGCTTCACAAACTACAATGCATTATGAAAAATGGTTTCAGGATATTAAACTTCCAATTTAAACACTGTAAAATATTTTCTTGAACCTTTCAGAGTCAAATATCCAGCACTGGGCTAGTTAATGACAACAGGAAAGTAAAACTTTGTTTACTACCAAGACCATATACTACTCTGAGAATTACATGGGTACATCCATTGCCTACATAGTTTTCAAAGCAGGATCCAGGCCTAAGAAGAAAACTGAATTAGTCTAATGTTAAGTCTGTGCAAATGGTAAGTGCTGTATTTTAAAGGGTCTGTTTGTATAAAGTACATTACAATTCGTATTGCATTTAAAAATTAAGTGCTATATCTTTCTATTTTTGAGCACTAGTCAATGCTATTTAGAACGAGTGTCATTCTGTTTAAAAATCAATGGCTTTAAATCCGTATATTTCTAATATGCTAATATTACTGTGATATTACCGTATTACTTGAAAAAAAATATTTCAAGGTAAAAGGTGAAAAACAAACTTAGCTATGGTTAAACTAACTTAGTTTAACTAAACTTAGTTAAAACTTAGCCATGGTTTCTGAAAAGTTTAAACCTATACACTGCTGCTGTATGAAAAATGTCCAGTGTCATAAAAGATGCTAAACCCAACCCATATTTCATTTACAGAAAATGTTTGATAAAGAGTATTATTACCGTTGGTTCTTCACCACCTGTGACAGTAGAAGAACGAGCTCTCCTAGATGGACCACTCTGCTGTTAAATGATAATTAATGTTACAGATAAGTATGTTTAGTGATGAAGGTAATAGATTATGCTCATATCTTCAGGAATAAGGAATCATAGCCACTTTCTCACACTTTATAATGGAGAGCAATTAGACTGAAGTAATGTTAAATATAAAAGACCGCAGCAAGAAAAATGTAAGGTGTTTAAACAAAATCAATTTTAAATCTTCAGTTCTACAAGCATAAAGCGCAGACAGTCAGAAATGAAGAGGGAATTTTCTGGTGAGCAGTGAGAGCACAGCCCTGTGAAAAGTCAGAATCATCATCATAATAATAAAAGAAATTGGTGTTCCAAGTTTTCAGTAAGGAACAATATGTTCCAGGACAGACAGCTTAATAAGAAATAAAGTAAGGGTTTAGTTGCTAGAAGAAAAATGACTGTTAGTTCAGTAGAGATTGATGATTGGTTAGATCAAGTATGTCCCAGTTTTAAAGTAATGCTTTTTATACTGCTGTTTTGAACACCTAATTTCATTTAGTAAACATTTTAAAGCAATAAACTGAAGGAAGAGTCATAACAAAGCCTAACTTTATCCACCAGTTAAAACCACCCACAAACCACAGAAGACAGAAGTGAATAAAAAATATTGAAAAAGTAGAAGTTTGCTGGTGCAGATTCCAGCACAAGCCAACCATTTATAGGAGAGAGGAGACAGTTTTAAGTATGCTTTTGCTACGAGCCATAATATTTTTAATGCAGTAGCTGTGTAGTACTTTACATACATTTCCATTGAACACTTACAGAAACATCTATTACTGCAAGTCACCATTTTGTAATGACATATATAGAATCATTAGATAATCTCCATCTTTATGATGAATTAATCAGTGAAAATAGGAAAAAATGTCAACTGTTTATTACAACTACCGATTTATATTAAAAATATTAGCCAATTTCCAATAATAAATGGCTGAATCACACCAAGTTAACAATAAAAAAGATGACAACATAACCCTTCAATTATTCATATTTTGTTATTTACCAAAGAAGCAATATCTAATGATCCTTTTCATTCGTATGTCCATATTTACAGTTCTGGTAAAATGGGGAAAAGATTTCTGCAGAAAGTTCTACAGTTAATAGTATTTTTTGTTGTTGAAATATCAGCCATTATGAAATACTCTGGCCAGTCACAATGCTAATCTACTACAATTTTATTATTGGTTATTTTATCTGTGTCACCAGCACTTTGCCCAATTCTATGGAAAAAAATGTAGAGCTGATGCTGGACATCAGCAGTAAAGTGCTAAATAACTATAGAGTAAAAGAGAACCCAAAGCTACCTTTCCAGTTTAAGAACCATTTTGGGATGAGGATCCTTTTCCTGTTTAAATGGATTCGGTTAATTTTCTAGCTACTACCGTATATTAGGTAAACTAACTTGTTAACTTATACCTTATTGGTCAGAAACCTATTGAGACTGTTAAGCTTTTGGTTTCACACATAAAGGGGATTGTTGAAGCTGGGTGAAATACAAGACAATTTATTTTTATTTAAATTGGTAAAGTTTTTGACCAACTTGCAACATGTTGAAAATTTAATCACATTTGCAAAAAAAAAAAAAAAAAAAAAAATTGTTGATTTCTCTGTCCCCCACCCCACCCCTCCGTTCCCATCACCTCTATGGGTTTGCATCTATTTCTTTTTTGTGTTATGTTTCTTCGCAGGCTGGAAAATGTTATGGTAACATTTCTGTGCAAATTTTGAATGGCTTTAAATAATACTGACACACAAGAAAACAGTCCATGAATTTTCAAGTATAACTACTCCTATTCCACACTCTTCAAAAAAACCAACCTGCCCACCTCTCAAATGTAATGAACAATGTCACCAATTTTGCTCAGTTCTAATTATATAGCTACCTGTAAGCCCAGGCATAAGTTTATTCAAAATGTGTGCATTTGATTTTCAAAAAACTAGCGCTGGGCCAAATTCCCTCACTGACACCCCCCTCCAGATTTCAGAGATGTAAATGAGGACAGAACTAGATGCATGGGCTCAAATCCTGGCCCCACTGAAGTCAGTGGTAAAACTTTGACTTCAGTGAGGCCATGATTTCATTCACTGTTTTTAATCACCTTGACTTAATCTTTTGTAGAAACAAGAATAACCGTGTTACTGTGTTTACTACGCAACGTGATCTTAATTTGGAATCAGTTACCAATTGGTACAGTCGTATTCCTACCTATGTATAAATATTCTGAAGCCATTGCAACAGGAAAAGGTTCCACTCAGAAGCAAAGATTATTTAAAACAAAGTATAGAGGAAATAAAAATTGTCTTTGGTTTACCAGTGATAAGTGAGACTGTTCAGCAACTGCATCTGTTACACTGCAAGATCTCAATCTTGAAGAAGGATCTCTCTGCTGAAAAAGGAGAAACTTCCTAAATTATAATGAATTAAACACACAGATTTTCACATTATCAAATTCATTTATATTTTTCAATATGGCTCTCTAAGTCCAAAATAAATCATGCTTTCCCTGCAATCTCCATCTCCTTTATAGTTCTACATAACCTTGTGTCACAATCAAAAAACACTATCTTAAATTCTCAGCATTTCACCCTAGGTTTGTTTTGGACTAACTGGGAACAGAAAGAAGAGAGCCACACAACCTGTTATTTAACAGTCAAGTTATGGGTGTCTTACGGATAGACTTCAAGGGAGGAGGGCTGGCTACTCGACAACTTTGCTGGGAAAATACACAGCAGATTAAACTGTCCTGAAATTGGCAGCAAGATGGGAAGGCTGACCCCAAATGAAATGCTGAGTGAAAATCCCATGGTGCTTTTGGCTGACTGTTTCTATGCAGCTTCAGAGGACAGAGCTCAGTGAATATGGGATGGGACTGGGGAGTACAAAGAAAAATATAAACCTTTGCTTGACTCTCTGGGGCTCCCAATGCAACCTCTCATTAACTTACAGAATGGAATTCACTCCACGTGAAGAGTCTATACAAGACTCCCTACCCCAAATAAACTCTGCATTTCTCACATACAGAGGAGCAGGGAAGAGTGCTGCTCCCACACAGGAGTGGCTATGGTGGGTCTTTGCTGGAACCCAATTTCCTGGTCATGGGTTGGTAGGATCAATGCATTATCAAATATACTCCTAAGAATCAATTCCTACCTTAAAAAGATAGAAACAATAAGAACACCTCCAGGAGTAAAATGTGAATTCACTGTATACAGACTTAACAAAGTCCTGTGGCACCTTAAAGACTAACTATAAAGTTTTGAAGCATGAGCTTTCGTGGGCTAATACCCACTTCGTCGGATGCAGGCATCCGACGAAGTGGGTATTAGCCCACGAAAGCTCATGCTTCAAAACTTTATAGTTAGTCTTTAAGGTGCCACAGGACTTTGTTAACTCTGCTATTCCAGACTAACACGGCTACCACCCTGATTCTTGTATACAGACTGTGTCCACACAGCAATGGAAGTGATGATTTGCCACCTGAATAGACATACCTGTGCTAGCTTTAATCCAGCTAGCATGCTAGAAATAGAGTATTTACCCAGGGTCCTGGGTGAGCTTGGTCAGTCCATATTGGAGCCTGTGCCAATGCCTTTTTACTGCTATTTTTAGCCTAGTGGCCAGATAAAAGCAAGTGTGGGCATGTCTACCCAGGCTGCAAGTGCAGACATAAGTCTGTGATGAAGGTACAGTTAATAGTAATATGTAATTGGTATCAACTCAGCAATTTAACACAGAAGTTGACCAGTTCATTAGGAGGATTAGAACAGACATTATGCTTAGCCTTCTGTCATTCTGTATAGATATTTATATTGTACCAATATAATCACAACAGTATCTGGAGTCATAATAAACATTACAGGTGGTATAATAAAGAGACATTTAATAACTATTAGTCATGTGCTTTGATTGTCTGTGTGCACTGCTCTCCCTCTTTTTTAAAAGACATATAGGAAAACCTGATTTTTATTAGCTGCTACTGGATTTGGTGGGAACAGAGACACACTTATCCGCAGACAGGTACCTACCACTGAGCTTTGCATTTCAGCGTGGCTTTTTCCTGCCCTAAATAACTGGTTCCTTTATTAAGGCATTTGTATTCCCTATCAAAAAACAACCTACCAGCATACATCACTATCCTAGCAGACTGATGGGGAACAGAGTATGAACTCACTGAAGACTAAGGTCACCACCACAAAGTTCTTAATGCTGGTCACAGGGCAAGAGAGCATCTGTGATCTCAGAACTCCTCCATCCCACATGATTTCTGAACCACAAATGACAGGAAGCCTCAAAAATGCAGCATGCCCAGCTCTTATGTTTTGGAAAAGCTCTGTCTCTTACCTATATTTTTTTAGGATAAAAATCTGAACTTACTAGACAGAGTCAGATGGATTACCCAGCTTTCCAGGTGAATATGAAGATTACACTGACTTCATAAAAACTATTTTTACAATCATAGCAATTAAATGTCTCTTAACGTAATGCTAGACACTGGCTCCCATTACTGCAAAGGGAACTAAGGCTTTAAGAAAAACACCCAATATCATAAGATGCATGATTAAGGCCCTATTTAATTTGCAATATTGAGGAAATTGCAGCTCCTGCAATATTAGACTTCCATGGCAATTTTGATTTTAATTAGCTTACTTTGGACACTATTTTCACACACAATTTTGCATATGTTTTGAGTTTGCAACACACGCTTGTTTCCCTATTAGTACAGCAAACCCCATTTATCTAAGCTGATAGTGGCTTGGGCTGTCAACCCCATGCATTAATAACTAATACAGTTGCAGCAAAGCATCTGATATCAAAGAAATTAGCAGGCAAAACATAATATTTGAGTATTTATACTGTTCCAGCAAGTTTTTCTTAATCAAATAGGACTTCTCTGGCTTTTCCAATTAACCACAATTAATAAAAGGTCCATTACTACTTTTCCATGCTTTACTGTGTCTTCCCCACAACTCGGAAAAAATTATTTGATAACCATCCCACAACTGAAGTAGGGTCTTACTCATGATATAACTGCAAGAATTGTCAACACTAAGCGTTAACAATCCAGTGTTGACTTAGTGACAAAGTGTTGACTTTGTGTCACTAAGTGTGAAAAAGTAATACTGGTAAATGACTGAATTGTATTTGCAGTCACGTGCCATAGGTCAGGATTACAAAATAATGCACCATATGGAGACCTAACATTTCTAGACTCAGCTTACATAGAGAATTACCCTTTGCATGCATGGACCTCAACACAAGGATTTGGGCTACAGTGCAGCAGTGAGAGTGAAGCTCCAAATGTTGCACATTCCCACCCCCCTTTTTATTTAAAATGGGCCTCGTTTTAGAGATATTGTGAAGGGAAGGGACTAGTTTATTGATGAGCCCTAAGGAATCATCCTGCTAGATCATTAAAAATACTAATGCTGGTCCAACTCAAGTTTTTACAATGTAAGCCTGAACAGGTGGCTTTCCCTTTTTACTTCAAAACATGGGCCATGGAAATTGGCTTTCTAAACAAACTGACTCAAAAAGCAGCAACTAAGGTTCCTTCTCAAAAACTGTTCTTCCCAGATCCCCTCTCTCTGTGCAGCCACTCCAATCTCCCCATTGTTAAAGGTTCACCTTCAACAACCACCAGGGCTCAGCAACACCTGGCAGGCTCAACTCCTGCTAACGATGTGGGTTCTCAGGATAACACTGCCTCCCTGTTAAAAAACACATCCACTTTATAATATCCCCATACAGTGTACTAGCTTTACACACTAGTGTCGGGTCTTTAGATTCAGGCATTAGGCCTAATGTCAATGATTTTTCTATTACCCATGAGAATCCCATAAGATGTAAAGGAAAAAAATAAATCAGCTTCAAAACAACCTCTCACTTGGAACCATATTCTCTCTTTCTAACATCAGAAATTCTCCCTCTTAACTGAACTGTTGCAAGTAAGAAGTGTATTAATTTAGCTGACAAGGACTGTTTGTATGTCAGCTGCTTACTGGATACCTTGCTGCATTGCTTTTCTAGATCGTCTGAATGAGATTGCAGGTTCCAGGCATAGAAATAGATCTTGGGTATTTTTAGACTGTTTATTTGCACAATTCATCTCTCAAACATTCTATGTAGAGGACAACTGGCAAACAATGTATGAATAATGGAATAACTGCGAACTACAGATATACAAACTATCTGGCCTGTTTAAAGAACAATTTAGACTGACACTCCCAGGTGCTTCGGTAATACAAATAAACAACAACATCAAGTAAGTTAAAAGGTGCGTCTCGGAACCTCCAGTCTTTCCCCCAAAAGATTCAAACTTGTTAGATCAAAATTTGTATGAAGAGTACACACAAAGTGAAAATCTGTTTTTAAAAAATAAAACCTCATTTTGCTGCCACATACACTATGTGTGGGACAAGAATTATTACTGACATACCTTAATTTAGATAATTTTTTCAGCCAAAGCTATTAGTTCCATGTAACTAGTCTCCTGTCTCCATCATGGAGTCCCAATTAAACCAGTGGGTATACAAGCGCACCAGGCTCTACCATGTGGTTCTGATTGCAGGATTGGGGCTACATAGTCGGCTAAGCTATCCTGCAGCTGACATTCAAATCATCATAAGACATCTATTCAAATGGGCTCTGAGTAGAATTTATATCTACTTAATTTTGTAAAGTTATACTTAACCAGAACATATCTGAATTTAGGCTTATCTCCTGAACTACAATAAGATGTCTTATGAGACGACAATATATTCAGTGTGCTATGTTTGATTCAATATTTACCATTGTTTATTTTATAGAGAGACATGAAACATTCTCACACTTGCAATCATATTACTCGTCCTCCATGATATCATCAATTTGTCTTGATTACAAGATACTACAAATACAAATTGTAACTTTTCATCTTCGTAAGGTGGGCGAACATATACAAATCTTACAACGCTGAAATTTCATTTTTTACCACAGCTAAACAGCTCCAATTATATCTTGTTTCAGTCTTTTAATATCTGATCCTGTTCAAATTGTGAGGTCTTTGCCAATTTAAAGTTCCAATTTAAGAGAATAGCACTGGTTTAAAAAATATTACAAACATACACAGAAGCAATATCTTTTATTTGTAAGATGACCGTTACTGTAACAGTGCTATAAAAGGTAAGAATTTCCACTAGTAGAATTTCAAAAAATTTTCATTTCAGTGAAACAAATTACAAAATTCATAGTAAATGAAATATTTTAATAAAAAATTACTTAAAATTAAACCAAAATAGAGGAAGCTTTCCTTCTTGTGAATGAAACTTGGTAAGTCTCAAGCAACATTAGTACTGTTTGTTATTTTTAGTATTAAGTTGAATGCTGACATTCTGACCATATTAAGCTGTACAATCCAACTCAAAGGGACACTTTCAGTTGAAATTTAGCATCTGCTAAAACCTAAGAGCAAGAGATGTGTTTCCATATTTGTTCCACCCCCCATAAAACCACTACACACTGAGATCCAAATAAACATTCCACAGTGGTCTGCAATTCATCTCTACAGTGTGATATTTTGCCAGTACTTTACAACCAACTCTATTTCTAACTGAACTGCAAAAAAGCAAACAGTAAAAAGTAAATAGGATTTTAAAATTATTCTGTTTTAATAATCAAAAGGTGCGATTTTAAAAAAAATAAAAAATACTATAAGCCAGATTTGTTTTTAGAGACACTGGATGAAATTCTGGCTCCAATGAAGTCAGTGGCAAAACTTCCATTAACTTCAGTGGAAACAGGCTTTATCCATTGTCTACAACTGTTTAGAAGATACATGCATATTTAAGAATCAGAGAGGTAGCCGTGTTAGTCTGGAATTGCAGAAGTGACCAAAAGAGTCCTTTGGCACCTTAAAGATTAACTCAAGTATTGAAGCATAACCTCAGTCTTGTCCCATAATTGGTTGTTTGAGGTTGAACAAGAATTATTATTAAATATGCATAAGTGGCAGAGTCCTGTGGCACCTTAAAGACTAACTAAAGTATTGAAGCATAAGCTTTCGTGGGCTAATACCCACTTCATTGGATGCATGCAGTGGAAGTATCCAGAGGCAGTATCTGGATATTTCCACTGCATGCATCTGACGAAGTGGGTATTAGCCCACGAAAGCTTATGCTTCAATACTTTAGTTAGTCTTTAAGGTGCCACAGGACTCTGCCACTTATGCATATTTAATAATAATTCTTGTTCAACCTCAAACAACCAATTATGGGACAAGATTGAGGTTATTAAAATGACAATCCCAGCTGTCAAGTGTAAAATAATGCTTGATTCATAATACTTTCCAACTACTACCTACACAGATGGATGATTCAGACCATGTCACACTTATAGTAACCAAGGTTAGTTTAGTAATATATATGATGAGCACACTGCTTACAATCAAAGAACCAAATTGTTCCCCATTCGAATCAGGAGTGATCTGAAGTCTTCTGTTTAGTTCGTCAGACAGCTCCTGAGGACTGGTCCGAGAAACTGGAGAAGCTGGAGGTGGTGGCAATGACAGGCTTAAGGAATCTCCGCTTATACTTGCTTCCTCTGAAATGGTTTCCCAGGGCTGACAAAAGGGAAAAGATTATGGCAAGTTAGACATGTGAATTTTCCCGGCTTTGGAAAAAGCACCTCATTCAGTTTCATTCCAACCAATTACCATCAGAATTTGTCTCAGGCAGCTCTCAAAAATGGTGTGAAAACTACTGTACAATTAAAAGAAATCCATTTGGAGATTTAACTTAGTTATAGGGACTCTTGTAACGCCATAAAACTGTTTCTTATTGTTGAGGAAATGATTTCAAGACCTGTACGTACTTCAGATGCATCTCCACTCTCCGAAGGCTCAGGCTCCAAATCCTCACTAATGTGTCTCCGAGAACGAAACCGTCTATGGGCTGCCTCTTGGTTTATCTGTCTGATGTTGTTGTCTGAATCAGATGCAACATCACTGGACATTGTGGAAAATGACCAAGGACAGAGGGGAGAACAGGAAAACTATTAATGCTAAATTAACACATTGTAATTCAAGATGTTCTGTTCATCTATAGGTAATTAAAAAAGCACTGCAAGATTAATTCTTGTATCATAACTGTTAAAATATACTCAAAATCAACCCTTACTCCAAAGCAAACAAAACCTGGAAGTCAATCACAAGACTTCTGTTTAAATTAAAAAATAGAACCACAGATTTTAGTACTCATTGCAGCTACTCTGACATTAGATACTGAAATCCTTTATACATAAAACAGGTAGAGCAGCCCACATTTCAGTACACTACCCCACCACTGTAGGTGCTTGTGATCAACAAACTAGTTCTGCCCATGCTCTGGCAACAGTTCAACACCAAGCACCCACCCCCAGATACCCTGGTCAGCCTCCAAAAGACAATCCTAGAGTTCTTCTGGCTGGCACTGTACTGGGTCTCTGCAGGCGTCCTGAGACTCCTCCTGAAGGGGTGGACAGGGTCTGGTACATGTCTACCTTCAGCCCTGCAGACTGTTTTATGGGTGCAGGCAGCCTGGCATAGAACTTAAAGCGGTTTTGGCTGCACTTTTTCCCCGCAATTCCTTATTCAGGGACATCCCACCGACAACTATTTTTTGAGATCCGTCAGTTAGCCAGTTCTTAATCCATTTAACATATTCTTTACGGATATTGTATTGTGTTAGTTTATTATCAGGTTTTTGTGCAGTACTAAGTCAAATGTCTTACAAAGTCTCAATATAATACATCTACCCAGTTATCTTTATCAACCCAACTTGTACTCAAAAAATGAAATCATGTTTGTTTCACAAGTCCACAGTGTTAAGACAACTGAGTAAAGCCCAATCATTCAGGAATTCCAAATTCAATTATATCGGTTGGTTTTAAAATGCAAAACATACAAAATAAAAAGGCACATCATGTTAATTATTACAACTGTTATTGTTAATAACTAAGTGGAAACCTAAACAGTAGGGTTTTAATAAATGTAGACACAAATTTACATAATTATGATAATAAATATAAATTAAATATTCAAAAGATGTTACTGTAATAATTATCCCAATGTGGAAGAAGATTAGTTTACAGGTCAACATCAAAATAAATCTAGGTGTTGGATGTCAGTACAGATCCTACCTTACTCAATTATGCATGGCCTACCGTATTTTGTAATGATAAGAAATGTAGAATTAAGAACATGGCAGGACCTCTGCCATCAGTAGAAGATTACATAAATTACACCTCTAGGTGTATATTAAAATCTCTTAGCAAAGTGAAATAGTTTTAGCTTCATTTAAACTCAATAGGTATGCTGCAGATTTCCTCTTTCCTCTTTTACACTTCCTGTTCTAAGCACATTCTTATCAAATAAATACTCTGTCAGTCCATCAGTATAGATCTCCCACTAGCTCTGTTGGTCAATTAGTGTTAACTATTATATGGGTATGATGTAGTTAGAATAATACTGTACTGCTGTTCACACTTTTTCCCCAATACATATATGTAACTAATATGCAAACTTCTTATAACACATGGAAGCACAGACAACATAGTTTTGTGCCATTATAGATAATATGGGTATCCTGACAGCTAGGCCACACATGAATAAAACCAAAGAGCTCTTAAATCCTCGATAGGTCTCTTTGTATAGAGCATTTTCCAATAACCATATAGCTCCTAATACCTTTTGGGACCCCTCTATTCCCCCAATATTTAATGCAACTGCCAAATTATTTACAGATATTAATATGTGAGGTTCAAGAAAAGCTGACAGAGAATTAAAAACACAGAGCTGAAGCCAAGCCTCCCTTCCTTCAAATGTTGTCACACCATTAAGAAATCTATGATTTACTATCAGAATTAATCAACAGCTATTAATAAATGCATTATTACCACTGAAGCCAGTGGCTCTGAGCTTCAACTGACATCTATAAAGAAGGGGAAAAGTGAACATTACAGAAATAAAATGATTATTTGAAAATTCCTACTGATTGGTGGCCTACAAAGGCACTTCCTTACATCAGGATCTCTACAAATGTGTGTCAGGCGAGATGTCACCCTACTAAGTAATCTGGGCGTTTGAGGTGACTTCCTGAACTTCAATTTCAGCACAGTCACTGTAAATTATCTAAACCTGGCAGGCCAGAGAACACCTCAAGGCTGGCTGCATTGTTTCCTTCTGTAAATTTCCCCAAGGCTCTTGAAACTCTAGTACGTGTCAGATTTTACCCTTCAATGTCAGCATACCCCACACTTGTGAATGGGAGTTGCATGAGAAATATCATATGCATACAAATTATAAAGAGGAATGGTTGGCAGAGATCTAGGTTGTACAGTTACTATGTAAATATATGTTAACAAATTACATAAATCTGATCCTCTGTCAGTGAGGCTCAATGACAGAGGAAGTCAGTCTGCCTTTATAAAAACTGAAGCGTGAGAAAAGGGCTAGGTTAAAACAAAAACAAAACAAAACAAAAATCCCTCTTTTGGACCAGATGGGAAACGTAAACCAACCTCCTGAAGCAGCAAAACTAATTACAACCAAGTCTGTTGAGTTAAACTTATTCATTAATTCTATTTTATAGAGATTATATACGGAGGGCTCAACTAGATTACCCTCTAGTCTGTTAACATAGGTGGTCTAATTTCTGCAATCTGCAGAATTCTATTCTGGTACAAGGGCCTGACTTAGGTGATCCCAAGACAGGCTAGCATTCTATATTTGTAATAAGCACTTCACTATGTGCCCAATCCTGCTGAATACCCTTAACATCCACTAAAGACAATTAAGAGGGGAGGGCATTCAGCAACATACAGAAGACATTTAACATCTTGTAGAACCTCTCTATGGGCTTGATCCAACATCCACTGCAGTCACTGGAAAGACATCTGTTGACTTCAGTGGATTCTGGATCTTTGTTTAAGGAATCCCCTGGTTTCAAACTGGAACTATTATATACAGAAAACTCCTTTTTCCTGAGCCCATGTCCCTGTGGTAATGAACACCTATGGAAGTGTTTATTGTTTTGTATGTGCTTGGAGATTGCCTCATATAAAAATTTTGATTAACTCCAGATTTGTCTAAAATAGTAAAACAGTCTAGATGTGTGTTTCATTAGTTGCAACACAGTTTTAAAAAAAAAAGAGAATACCATTTTTTAAACGAGTACAATTTCATCTCAGCCTTTAATTCTCAACTAACTAGAATGGGTTATGAAAGAAAAACAAACAAGCCACACACTCAGACCAGATTATATTCCCAGATATTTATCACAGTTAACATCAAATTTACAACTAATCTGTTATGGTGAACAATAACATATGATCATACTTCATAAAAGACTTTAGTTATTTTGTTTTAAGATTCATTCAGCCTACTGCCTGAGATATCTATTGTGAATCTTGTTTGAAAGAACCACCATCCTTACTCATAGTTTTGTATGTTCCATCAATGTATTGAACTGCTCTGATACTTACATTAAGCTTGGTCGGTGCCACTGAGTTGTCCTGTTGTTATGGTTGACATAGTAAGTACGCCCCAAATTATCCACTTTTTCTTCCCATCCAGGAGGCAGTGGAGGAGGAGGTAACTCCTCTTGATGATGAGATACAGAGTCATTGGAGTCAACCACCTCCCATGCACGCTTAGGAATAAAAAAGAATTATAAAATTTAAGTTAAACAAAAAAGTTAAATTCCTGTGGATTTAGGGTATAATGTTTTCTTATATTAAAGTTCCTGAAGTGATGGATTAAAATTTAAAATTAAGAATAAAATTCAAATTGAATGAAACAGAACCTGACCTACTGTTATACAACATACCTCATATCTTGGCAAACAAAAGAAAGTCAGTATAAGCTTTTAAAATCATAGGATGTATTTAAACTATCTCAATACCACTTCAATGTTAGCAAATACTTTGTATAATGCTGACAGTCACTGTGTTATAGTAAATTCACTTCTCAACAGAAATGAACTGGGTTAATTGTCCAAGTAGAGGAGAAGATGGGAAGTTAAAATTTGTTAAAAATATATATTGCATGCTTTGTCCTTTTCCCAACTCCCTAGTAAATTACTTTTCTTAGGACCCCATCCTAGACTCAGATCTCCTAGCACAGAGCCCTGTACTTGTGTCACCAGCTGTCATTTTGGGTTCTTTCTAGATCGTGCTTCATCCTCAGTACAAGATTCTGCACACCAAATTCTACCCCCATTTGAACCTAAAAACCTTCTCTTATCCTTAGTCTGCAACTTTGAACATGTGCAATGGGGGGAAGTTACGCTTAAGCACTTTGCTTCAGTGTGGCCTTAGAGCACTCCACTCCCATTGACTTCCACTGGAGTTGATGATGCTCACCCCTTCTCAGGTTCACGTTCAGAGTTCTATAATATTAGGACCTCGTGTGAGTCAGAAGGAGATCCAGCTCACAAAGTAAAGAGATATAAAAGTCTATTTAGCTAGGCAGATAGGGCTAGATCCACAAAAGGACTCAGGTACTTAACTGCCACTTCAGACACCTAAGGCCAACTTTTTACAGTCCCAGAGACCCTGAAAGCCTGCACTCAGCTGTCCTTGCTCTGTAGGTGCCTAAAATCCTCAGGTGTCTGAGTTTCCAGCATTAAAGTCTCCCAGGTGCCTAAATTTCTGCCTGTGAGCATGCATGCAGCTTCCTCCGTCTAGGTGCCCAAGCTCATCTCATGTGTAAGCCACAGCAGGATCCTCAAACTAGCATTCCTTGGCCTGTCTTGCCTGTAGGACCTGATCTGGTAGGCATGTTCTGAGCATGCCTAAACTCACACAAAATGGCCACCAGAGTGGGAAATAAACTGAGGGGGACAAAGAATTTGGACTTGGATTTCCCACTTCTCCCTTAAGCACTGAACTATGGGATATCCTGATGTGGTGCTCTCTCAGACTCTCTTGTTGAAGCTGTTCCAATGTGTATAAATAATTAAATGTGCATTGGGCCAGAAAGAGTGAGAATGATTCTGAAGTCCAGTGGTTAGGGCACTCACCTGAGAGAAGGGAGACCCAATTTTAAATCTCTTCTCCTCACCACACAGAAGGGGAAATTTAATCAGGGATAAGTCCCTTTGAAGGCCAGGATTGAGGACATACCCCTCTCCTTGGAATTTTCAACTGGACAGCTAAGATGGCTCCCTGCTCAGCTTGTGTGAATCCGAAATGCTTCACATACATTATACAGAGCGCCTAGGTGCCTAACTGAGTGAGGGCTGTGGATTCCACTGGATGGCAAGGCACCTAAAATTAGAGCATTGCAAGTGTAAGTCCCTTTGTGGATCTAGCCCAGAATGACTCTGAATACAATGCAGGCACAGGGAGCAGAGACTGAGTAATATGGTGCCGGTTCTTATACACTGAAAAATGACTGAGGGATCCATCTATCAAACTTATTTTATTTATAGCTTATATTACTTATAAGTAATTCACTAACCACACACTTACACCCCAAATAATATGTTACTATTGGCAGTGGTGTCTTCAAATTCCAGTGTAGGTAAATAATTACTGTATTTAATCATTTAACCTTATGTAATATTTTGAGACATATTTTAGATTTTATGGTGATTGCTCATGACAGCTTGAATCCACGAATTGTAAATTCATCAATACATATTTCACTCCTATAATATTTTTTTTGGAATTTTTTTTTTTAAAGAGGTGCTGTACTAATTACTAGTAAATGCAGATTTGCTTGGAGGTCTCCCCCAACCCTGCCTCTTAGAGACACAAATGTTTTAGGATGGGACACTGCCAAAAATTACTTTTTACTAAAACAGATTATTGTCACAGTATGGACATATGACAACTGCAGACTCATGGTAAAGTAAAACAACAGTTGGACTTTAACTAGTATCCACTGTGAGATTAACAAATTAGGAAAAACAACAAGACAGGAGTTGAGAATGTTATATAAATTTACTGCAAGGCAACTGCTCTGACTGAATGAGTTTTTACACTATGCAAAGTCAGTCCTGCCAAGAAAGTAACAATGAAAAATGCATGAAAACAGTTCATTCAAAGTGATCCTTCTAAACAGACTTATCTAATGCATTCTATCGTGTTTATGCCAAATATAAAATACTTGGGATAGATTTTTCAGAAGGTTTTTAACCACTGAGTAAACTGCAGAAGAAGGAAAGTATTCAAGAGGGGATGGGAAAACAATCGTAATAGAACTACTGTAATTGAATAAGGTAGAATTTTAAAATCACTTGCAAGAGCTGGAGTATTTGCAAAGATATGCAGTATCAATAGGTACATCAGAAGGAAGAGGGAGATTCATTTGTTACCAAAACTTAAACATAATCATAATCATCAGTACATGTCCCTCTTGCTAAGCTGGGCAGATGCTTAGGAGGGTGGAGGATTGGACACCGCAACACAGATGAAACCAAACTCCTGATCATAACCATAACTTCATAAAAAAAACCTAACTGCAAAATTCTTAAACATCACATCCACCATAATCTCTTCGTGAAATCTAGCCACCAGATAGTGAACAAACCAGCAGACAAAGGGGGCGCGTCACTGTAGTCCTCAACCTTGATGACTACAATAACAAGACCTAATGACTACTTTCCGACACTACTTATTACAAAGAACTCAAAGACTACCCCACACCATAATTTACCCTGGAACTTAAGGATATGATCAAATCCTTCCCCAAACAACTCAAAGAGAAACTCTAGAAACTCATTCCCCCCATAACCAGCCCAAGGACCTTCTACGTGCTTCCCAAGATGCACAAACAAGGGAACCAGGCAAACCCATTATATCTGGCCACAGCATCCCCACCAAAGAAATATCGGTATTCATAGAAACCATCCTCAAACCACTCAACACACAGAGAGTCAGCTTCCTCCAGGACACAAATGATTTCCTCCACAAACTCCACAACATTAACAACCTGCCGCAGAACATCATGCTTACCACCACAGATGTTACTTCCCTATACACCAACATCCCCTCACAATAGCCATAGCTGCCTGCCTCAAATGTTTACAAGACAATGGACAACCCTCAGATATCCACCCAAAACACATCACCAAACCCATTCATTTCATCCTCACCCATAATTTTAAATTCAACAACAAATATTTTGTCCAAACCATGGGAACAGCCACGGATAGTAAGATGGCTCCTCAATATGCCAAACTTCTCATGGTCTACCTCGAAGAATTTCTTGAGAAGTGCACCAGAAAACCAATGACATACCTGAGATGCATAGATCATGTTTCCATATTCTGGAGTAGACAAAACACATGTATGTAAGAGGGAAGAGTGTAAAAAACTGTCAGATAAACAGGAACGCAGGAATCACCATATTGGATCAAACCCATGGTTCATTCAGTCCATTGTCCTGAACAATGGCCAGAACCAGATGCTCTGGAGGAAGAACCCTGTAGTAATCAGATGAGGAATAATCTATCCCACAGCATAGGTCTCATCCTGAAGCACTAGGTCTAACATTCCTTCCAAATTATAAAACTGGATATTCTTGATAGCCATATAATATCCAGTCCCTTTTTGAATCATGTTAAATTCTTAGCCTCAATGAGCTCCTGTGGCCACGAGTTCCACTGATTAATCACATGTTGTGTGAAAAAATATTTTCGTATACCAGTTTTTAATTTTCCATCTTTTAACTCAATTGAATACCCCTTGTTCTTGTATTACAGGATAGGGAATAGAGGGAGAAAAGAAGTTCCTAATTTATCCTTTCTAGATTGAGTTTTTCCAGCCTTTCGATCATTTTTGTTGCTCTTCTCTGAACTTTCACCCGTTCTGCATTATCCTTTTGAGACTGAGTGACTAGTACTGAACACAGTATTCTAGGTAAGGCCATGCCATTGATTAAAGTATCAAAGCATTCTAATGTTTCCGGTGTTGTTACCCATTCTATTTCTTATGCATCCTAACATAGTTAGCTTTTTTGAATACAGTTTTACAATAGACAGAGATGTTCACTGAGCCAAATACAATGATGCACATACTCCAGAAAAGGAAAGCAGGCGTAATGAGGAAAGAGGTAAGAGGATACAATAGAAGAAAAGAGTGGAAAAGTGACAGGGAATGAGAATGGTGGATAGACAACACAGTGATGGAGTAAGATGGAATGAATGTATGGCAACACAGAGGAAATGAGAGTGAGAAGGTAGAAATGGGAAGAAGAGTGAGAACATATTGCAACAATGAGACAACAAAAATGAGAGATAAGGAAGTAGAAAGAAGAAGAGAAGTAGTGGTACTTAAAATTGGCCACACTTTATATTAGCGTTCCTTGAAGAAATGGTTTATAAAGAGATAATAAATTACTAATTGATTAACCATTGATTAAAACATTTACTATAGAGTCCACTGGTCAATAAGCTGGAAAGAATTAAAAAGAATAAAAATCAAAAAGAAAACACAGTAAATTCATTTAAAAATTATTTGTAATAGGTTAACACTAAAATGATACAACAAAACACACACTTGCTTCCATCATGAAAATATGGCTGTGGAAAAAAGTTCCTTTTTGGAGGAAAATAAAGCAAAAATTTAATTAAATGGATTGGCATAAAAATGGACCTGGCAAAAATAAACATAGCATGTAATGAAAATTCAGTGCAAGGTTTTTTTTGGGTGGGGGGTGGGAGTAGAAGAGTAGGGTAGGGGGTGCCAGCTAGTGCATCTTGTCTGGGCATTAAAGGAAGAAAAACTTCCAGGTTCAAAAAGACAAAAATATAATAACTGAGACAGACTTCATTTGTCTAATCAAGATAAAATCTTATAATTAATAGGTTCTTTGGAGGAAGGAGTCTTCAATGTACATTTTACTGTCAGCAGAAAAATAATGCAATAACAGCTTTGTCTTGAAATGAGTCATGACAATGGCAGTTGAGGCTAAATAAACCAGTACACACAGTAACTTCCTCTAGTCTATTTCATTGAAAATCAGCATTTACTCTTCCTCCATTTACTATAGGATGGCATTGTGTTGAGATTTATACTAGTCTTTAATGAGCCCAAAATCTTCAACATGGTTATAATATGGGACTGGGGGGAAATAGTAAGGGAAATAAGTGAAATTTCTTACCTCCGATTCTTCCCTTTGTTCACTAGTTTCTTCCTCTTGTCCTCCGTTTTTTGGCATGTAGGCCATTTTCAGTCTCAAGAAACCCTTTACCCGAGACTTGTGGCTAAAGAACAAGACAATATTAACAGAGGAGATTAATCAGGCAGTATTCTTTTAAAAATAAAGTATTTCTTTATTAAGTTAAAACAGAATTTTTGTTGGATAAACCCCCCTCACCTTCTTGGTCTGAGAAGGAAATCCTTAAATGTGTATGGCCGTTCCATGGTTGGGTCTTCTGTCTAAAGTCATAAAAAAATAAAATTGAAGTGTTGACTCAAGAATACATCAATACACACTATATTTGTTTTAAGGGTTTACTAGAGACACTAATTTATTCAAACGTATTTTTCAAGTCAAAGGAAGCGCTTGTCTACCATAAGAGGTGATATTTATAGGTGTTGCATATTATTGAATTATAGGTCCACTAGATATCACTATAAACACCAACAGTTAAGTTGGACGAGCAATCATTTATGTATACTGTACTACTGAAATATTTACATAATCAGTGAAGAGAGAAAGAAAAAAAAGAAAAGAAAAGAGCAGACTAAAACAACTCACTATAACTTGCTCCAGCCACCTAACAGTAATGTTTGAAAATTACAGTGCATTGTGCTGTGATTTCAGCAGAAGGAACTGGCTGAATATATGAATTATATTTCTTATCCCTTTGAAGAAGGTTAATAAAACACTATTCAGCTATAAAATTAGCTTTCATTTCAGGATTTCACAGCACATGACAGACATCTAAGTTTCTCATCAAAACCACAAGGCAGCTAAGTAACAACAGGCACAGAGGTTACATTTTCTGATGCTCAATGTTACCAATTCTCCTAATTTTATTCTGAGCGTCATGATATTTGGTGGTTTACTTAAAGCCATAGCTCTTGAGTCTTTTGCTTACCTAAGAATCTCATCTTTCATTTAACATCCTCTCCATTCCCCCAAGATTCTAGTCTTTAAGGTCATGGAAAAGCTTGGGTACATGAACCATAAAACTCAAAAAACAGAAGTCAAATGAGAACCAAAAATTTACTGTTTGGGGTTTTTTGGAAAATTCATGATTTTTTTTGGCCTGAATCAAGATTTTTGTACACTTGGGGTTGGCAATACTGGAACTGTACACCAGTCATCTGCTCACACAGAGCTAGCTCAAACTGGATTTCCAGGAGTGCTGAACAACCAAAACTTCATTTGAAGACCATAAAAGTTCCAAGTCTTCAGCATTTCTGAAAATCAGAAGGGTATTGTAGTGAGGCAGAGTGGAGAACAAGGGAGCACTATACTTCCCTTGATGGGCGAAGTCAGGCCCCCTACGGTCCCCTGGAATTACCAGGGCAGGAAGTATAACAGGAAGGCTTTGCAGCTCAGTTGGGCCAGAGCCAGTGGAGAAGACAGACGCCTCCACCTTGCTGCTGTGCCCTGTCCCCAGAGGAGACGAATGCAAACAAGGAGTTGCCAGGACTACCAGCGGCTGTATACCCCGAGGAGCATGAGACCTGTGGAGGCTAGAGACGTACCAAACCTTGAGAGGTAGGAAATAGCTCAGCGGCAGTCAACGACTGGCCGTCTATGGGGCTGACTGCCTCTCAGTCATCGTGTTGTGGCTGGAACCCTGCCGACACAGTGACAGACATGGTGGAGTAGGGCGGGCCCGCATCCCCGTCACTCCAACCCTACCTTAGGCCAGGAGGCCTGCGCTCCATGAACCTCCCTGCTAGCACCCTAGACTGCTTGCTGGATGCGCAAACCCCTTTCAGAGTCCCTAGGCTGTATGGGCGCTCCCCCTTACCTGAACTCCAAGACGATGTGTTTGTCGGCTGCCTCAGCTCCATGCTTAGGGTAAAGCCTGCTCCCTGGTCCACCCCGCCCAAAGGGCCAGAGCTAATTGACTGTGTGTGTTTGCTGGCTGAGCCCACACGCCCAGGCTAAAGCCTGCTCCCTGCTCTGCCACACCCAAAGGGCTACAGCTTATTAACTTGTATCAGAGGGGTAGTCATGTTAGTTTGGATCTGCAAAAGCAACAAGGAGTCTTGTAGCACCTCATAGACTAAGGGTATGTCTTCACTACAGCTGTAGGTCGATTTCCCTTAAGTCGATTTTCTAAAGTCTACTTTAGAAAATCGACTTAGTGTGTCCCCACAAAGGACAGCAGGTCGACAGTGGTCGACACTGTCTGTCCTTCAACTTTTGCAGGGGTCGACATAGCCCGCATTGCACTGTGGGTAGTTATCCCAAGGTGCCGGGAGTCCCCAGCTGGCACCACCTTTCGGGGCAGCCAGGCACGCTCCCCAGGGGACCAGCCCCAGTCCGAGCAGCCCCGCGCCGGACCCCCCCACACACCCGCCCGAGCAGCCCCGCGCCGGACCCCCCCCCCCCCGCCCACCCGAGCAGCAGCGCAAACCCCTGCTCGGGCAGGCGGGGGATCCGCGGAGCTGCTCGGGCGGGGGGAGCCAGCGCGGGGCTGCTCGGGCGGGCGGGAGGGTTCGCGGGGCTGATCGGGCGGGCGGGGGGGTTCGCGGGGCTGATCGGGCGGGCGGGGGGTCCGGCGCGGGGCTGCTCGGGCGGGCGGGGGGTCCGGCGCGGGGCTGCTCGGGCGGGCGGGGGGTCCGGCGCGGGGTTGCTCGGGCGGGCGGGGGGTGGGGGGGGGGTCCGTGGAGCTGCTCGGAGGTCGGAGGCTTAAAGTCGTTTGCCTCCTCACTAGATGAAAATCGACCTAGAGAGGTCGATTTCAGCGCTACTCCTCTTGTTTAGGAGGAGTACAAAAGTCGATTTTGAGGGCCCTTTAAATCGACTTAAATGGCATGGATGTGAGGACGGGTACATGTTTATTTCGACTTAACATCATTAAAGTCGACGTTAAGTCGTAGTGAAGACATGCCCTAACAGACGTTTAATTAACAGATGTTATGTGTTCTCAGCCAGATTGAGGGGCTATGAGCTAGAGTCTACGCCAGGCGCTGCCCGCCCAGAGGTTGTGGTCTGTTTCCCTGCATCACACAGGGCCAGAGCTCTAGACTGTTTACAGCTCGCTCCTTCCCTCCGCCCCGCCCCCTGCAACCTGAACAAGGCAGAGTGGCCTCCCTCCCCTCTGGAGAACGAGGGAGCACTACAGGTGGGCTACAACTGGGCAAACTTGGGCTCAACTGACTTGTCCATGTCAAAAAGTAATTTTCTATTTGGTTCCTTTAGCATTAAATTACTACTGTTACCTTATTACAGGGGTGGCCAAACTGAGCCTGAGAAGGAACCAGAATTTACCAATGTACATAGCCAAAGAGCACATGTGATAAGTAGGCAGTCATATATTGATCCAACTGGAATGACTCCACCTATCAAGTAAATATTTTAATAATTCATTCCCCTGCCACTCCAAAACTGTTACCATGGGCAAGACTGGAGTAGCTTAAAAATGTATTTGAAAGCTGTATTATATAGTGAATAGGATTATAACAGCTGTACGACAAACACACAATTAACTTGCACATTAAAGAAAGATAACGTCTTCAAAATGAAGAGCCCTGACCAAGACACAGAGGTGAAAGT
Organism: Sternotherus odoratus; assembly: GCA_032164245.1. NCBI lineage: Eukaryota > Metazoa > Chordata > Testudines > Kinosternidae > Sternotherus > Sternotherus odoratus. The sequence continues at coordinate 89,463,462 of JAVMKO010000007.1, forward strand.
AAGCCGGTACACCCCAGTGCGTCACACCGGGGCAGCCCAGCTTCCCCAGGCAGTAATTTAAAGGGCCTGGGGCAAATTGCTGCCAAACCCCCACTGCTGGAGTCCTGGGGTAGTGGCTGCGGGGCCCTGGGGGCTATTTAAAGGTCTGGGGTGATAGAAGCAGGGGAGCCCTGGAGTAGTGGCAGGGCTCCAGGGGCTATTTAAAGGGTCCCAAGCTCCCCCTGACTTTACTGCCCCAGGCTGTTTAAATAGTCCCTGGAGCCCCACTGCCAGAGCCCTGGTAGCAGCGGTAGCCAGGGGCTCTGGCAGCAGTTTAAAGGGCTGGGGACAGCGGCCGAGCCCTGGGCCCTTTAAACCACTTCTGGAGCCACTGGCTGCTGCTGCTACCCCGGCTGGGGGAGAGGGCCGGGGCTGGGTTGGTGCCGACTCTGACCCCCAGCGCCGCCCCTTCTGCCCGAGGCCCCGCCCCTTCTGGGGGCCAGAGCTGGCACCAAACCAGCCCCGTTCCAATAAGTCCCAATTTTTATGCTCACCCCTGCCAAGACATGATGCAAGCTACCAAAAAGACCATGAATTTTTTACACCTCCAGTCCTATTGCTGGATTGGGAGACTGGTCAAGCTCTGAATTGCACAATTAGTCAGGAAAGCGGGGCACTCTGTGACCTGCCATTTTTCTAGTTCTCTAGGCTGGTCCAGAGCAAAATGCCTAACACTATCGTGCTAGTAGTGGGTAGCCACTTTTCAGAGTTTTAAATTTCAGCCATTTGACAGTTTCCCTTGCTGCATCCCTCCTCTAAGACCCAGCACAATATCTCCAGCATATTTGAGGTGTAATTGCTCCACAGGAATCTATTAAGATTGGTAGGCTGGCCCTCAAGGAAACCTAAGGCAAAAGGGATCCAGCCATAGCAGACCTCCAAGATAAAAAGAGGTCTGCTTTAATGCTTAGCAAATTGGAAAGCTCTTGCGAGAGAGTCCCCACTTGCATCTATCTACTAGAACCAAGTTTCTTTGAGAAGGAGGACTTCCATCCCACACCAGTGAGTGGCTGAATGTAGTGTGCGTGTAGGGGAAGGCTGTTTAGGCTGATTTCCTGTCTTGCCACTGGCATTATGTTACTTCCTAAGGGACCCTTTTTTGCTCCCAATCACAATAGGGTTTGAGTGCCATTCCACCTACTGTAAGCGCTGAAGCTAATCTCGTGGTCTTTCAAGGCTAATCCAGCTCTTCCACTGTTTTCTCTGATAGCCCCTTAAACATTTGAACAACACTGTCGCTATGACAACAGCTCAGCCTGTTTTCTTAAAGGGCTAGCTCTAAATGAGACCCTTGAAGTATCAGAGATGAAATCCAGACCTCACTGAAGTCAACAGGAGTTTTCCCATTGGCTTTAGTGGGGCCAGAATTACACCTAGGATTCGTTCACCAGTTTCTAAATTTTGAAAAAAGATTCCAGTCTCCAAGTTTCCATATGTAGAGGGGACAGCTTACACAGAAGGAATAAGCTATTAGGCCTACCCAAAGGGAGGCAATACCACATTAACAGGTTGCATATGCTATGAGAATTAAAGGGAGCCAAACTTCACCATTGATTACATGGTTAAATGGGGACTATACATAATATAGGTCTGAATTTAGTCTGCTGCATGGAGACTGTGTGCAGCCCTATGATGGCTGGAAGGAAACAAATAAATAAGTGAAATCTTATTGAATTAAGTTACAAGACAAGCCCTTCAGCTACAATAGGTAACTGTTCACAATGTAATCAATGGAACACAAATACCTGATTTTGTTAGAGCAATTTAACAGCTCAAGTCGCTTTTCAGTAAGGATTTACGGGTCATACTGGGAAGACTTTAATATGTTTCATGACAATCAATAACAAGGAAATAATACTGTCAATACAGCACTATGATTATCTGTGGCTTTGGGAATATGACTCAAACTGAAGCTTACACAGAAGCTATAGTTAACCAGTGTACAGTTAATCAAAGAGTCCAAATAACAAAAGGACAGAAAAGTTGCATTATTCTTAGTGTTTAAGGCTTGAACATATTCAGTTCTGGACAAGTGACATAAAAGCTTCACTCGGCTAACAGAACAGTTATGCAGGCTGATGTTTCATAAAGAATACCTGGAAATGAATACCATATGTCACTGGACAGTGGATACAGGGGCAGAGGTTCTCAAAGCTTTACAACCTGCAACCTCACAAAAAAGTGCACCCTCTTCTTGCACCATCCTCACATGGACTCCTTAATCACACTTTTTTGCACCATTATCCCAAATATTTGAGCTAATTTTTTTTTTAAATCTTGAATGCATTCATTCATTGAACCATAAAACAACAAAAATTAGGCAACTACATTCTAACTACAGAAATGTAGTAATTACACATTACAATATATCAAAAGCTATGGGTTATTTATCAAGAATGTTTTAGATTGCACAGCTAGCATAGACTTTATTATTATTCACAATTTCTAAATTAGAATCACTGCATCATAGAAATGTAGGACTGGAAGGAACCTCAACAGGTCATCTAGTCCAGTCCCTTGCACTGAGGCAAGACTAAGTATTATCTAGACCATCCCTGACAGGTTTTTGTCTAACCTACTCTTAAAAACCTTCAAAACAGATTCTACGACCTCTCTAAGTAATCTGTTCCACAACCTCTCTACCATTACCATTAGGAAGTTTCTCCTCATGTCTAACTTAAATCTCACTTGCTGCAATTTAAGCCCATTGCTTCTTGTCCTATCCTCAGAGGCTAAGGAGAACAATTTATTACTCTCCTCTTTACAACAAACTTTCATACTTGAGGACACTTATGCCCCCACTCAGTCTTCTCTTTTCCAGACTATGCAAAGCCAGTTTTTTCCATCTTTCCTCATAGATCATCATTTAATCTTTTTTGCTTCTCTCCGCTTGACTTTCTCCAACTTGTCAACATCTTTCCCAAAGTGTGATACCCCAAACTGGACACAATATTCCAACTGAGGCCTTGTCAGAGCTGAGCAGAGTGGAAGAATAACGTCTTGTGTCTTGCTTACAACACTCCTGCTAATACATTCCAGAACTTTTTTTGCAACAATATTACATTGTTGACTCATACAACAGTAATACTGCATTCTAAATGATACTGAATATCATTACTAAATTTGCATTATTGCTTCAGTGTTATTTGGATAGGAATTCTTTTCAAAAATTCAAAACAGTAAAAGAATTTTAGTATATTTGCTACAGTCAAGGGTCAATCTTTTTTTAAAAAATTACATTTTTAAATCAGAATTTTCATTAACTTGATTGTCTTATTTATTCCTTTCGGCACCTAATAGCTGTAGAAAACTCACTGTTAGTTTCTGGGGAGTTCTTCTGTAACAGGAAATAGTCACAAAAGGTCCTTTCTATGTAAGTCACCCCCCAAAAAACTGAGCTGCTGTGCAGCAGCTTCTCATGCAGTGTTGTGCTATGGGTGTTCTAGGTCCAGTTTGAAGACTCAAATCTACCCATCCCCAACACACACAACTTTTACCAAGATACCTTCCTACCACCCCCTGAGGCAGTCTCATTTATCAGCCAGTCTATCTGTCTTGCTTTCTAGTTCTCCACATAAATAACTGCCAGATCACTTAACCTTGCCTGTCCCATGGATGTTCTTAGATAGGACTTGATTAACGTTAGCTTGCTTTCATTAGTAGCCATGGTTACAGGAAGACAGCAGTTCTGTTTCTGTGTTAGAGAAACTTACATCTAAAGATATTTCATGTATGTAGGTAAGGAGATCAGTAGGTACCTTTGTTTCCAAGTCATCCTTAAAATTCATATAAAAAACTGGCAGAGCTCAATCTTGTTTTCAAAACTCATTATTTAAATCCTCTGGGTAGATGCTTGCTAAGTTTCAAGCATGCCTTTTCACTGCTGAGACTTAGTTTCCTGCTCGTCAAAGAAGCAAACCTTTTTCTGACTTCATCATATGTATGCATACTATTTTCAAATTGTGTTAATATTTTGTGTAAGAAGGGTTTTGAAAGCTTTTTCAGGATCTGATTATCTTTTGTACTTTGCAAGTTCACCTGGCATTATTTTTCTCCCTTTGCATCATTTCTCATTGAGCTGCCTAGATATTCCTAACAATTCAGTCTGTGAAGCTGGAGCTTTCTTACATGCAACGAACCCAAAAGCCCATAATTCTGGCAAAGCATCTTGAAGGCCATCAAACTGCAAGCCATTTGAATATCAAGATCCAAACTAATTTTTTGATCATAATGTTAATTTTTGATAGGAGAGTAGATCATATTTCTGCCAAAACAACAATTGAAAGCTCTGATTTGCAAGCTATCAGCTAGCAACTTAAATACTAGTGTAAGATTGCATGAAGCCATGGTTGTGTCTAAAAAGCATAACACACACCCTTACCTGATTTTTTAGGGATTGGATTCCCTTGGTCTTTGCTGACCATCTTGCCATGTTTTGGCATTTTTCATGCTAATCTGCTTTTTCAACATATCCCAACGACTATTAGAAGCGGAAAACAAGGCATACAGTGATTCCTCAAGTTGGAATTGTTCAATCATTAAACAGCTTCCCCCACAGTTTCAGTGAATGGGCAGGACATGGGACAAAAAAAGTGCTGATTTACCTGCCAAATTTGATTTTTTAACACTTTTGTATGCTGCAGCCACATTAGCTCTATGTCACAGCTGTGGCCCTTGCAACCAGCCATAATTAAACCGTTCTTCGGCACCCACCAGCTTCTTTAATATCCACATCAGAACATGGAACAGCATCTACAAATCTCTCAACACCTTCAATCTGTTTTTCAAAACCTTAACATACCTTAACTCTTGATATATTTGTTACATTCATCAAAGAACCGGAGTGTAAACAAACATAATAGAGAAGTATTTAACTATCCTAAATTCATCAAAAATAAACAAACAGTCTGCCATACCTATCTTGCGATCCTATCTATACATTCATTTTGAATTTGGAGTGATAAGTACCCCACCTTTGCAGTACTGGTTTTAATAGCTTCCACATGATCTCGCAACGCAATACCATACCTTTAAGCAGGACCCACATGGTGTATGATCTTAGACCAACAATGCCCACAATTATAGGATTAAACCCACGCCTTTGAGTGGTGGAGTTGGGGTAGGTCAGCAACGGAAAGCAAAGTAAAAACAGTGATTTTTAAGGAGAGTTTTGTAGGAGACCGAGTTGCTTGGCTCACAGGAAGGAAAACTGTTCCAAACAGAGGGGGTGGCTGGGTGAAAAGAGGCCAGAGAATGATTATAACATTACAGTAGTTAAGTGAGAAATGACCAGACGGTGGGCTAGCATTTCAGTCACCATTTGACACAGAATAGTCAAGGTAGATCTAAGGAGGAAGCAACAGAAATGGATGACAGCCTGCAGAGCCTCTAGCTACTCTGTCTCTAGGACCAGCACTCCCACGGAGCAGGGCCGGCGACAGGGGGGTACTACGGGTACAGCTGTACCGGGCCCTGGACTTAAGGGGGGCCCCTTAAGTCCGGGGCCCGGTACACAGCTGTACCTGTAGTTGTCCCCCCTTGTTGCCGGGCCTGTCAGAGGAGCGATCGGAGAGCGAGCGCCGCTCCGCGGGGGCCAGCGAGCGGGGCTGGGGAGACCCGGGGCCGGGAGCCAATGGCAGCCCAGCAGGCAGCCCGAGCCCACCAGAGCCGGCAGCCGGGAGCGATGCTGCGGCCGCCGCTGGGTCGCACCCCCACCCCAGGTATGTCTGATAGCCGGCGGGGAGGCCAGGCTGGGCGGGCGGGGAGAGGGGCAAGAGACGAGGCTGGATGGGGTGGGCGAGGCGTGGGTGCGGGAGGGAAGGCGGTTTGGTGGGGGGGAGGCTGAGTTGGGAGTGGGAGGCGGTTAGGTTCGGTGGGATGGGCCGGGCCAGGCAGGGGTGGGGGAGGGAAGGCCGTTAGATGGGGGGAGGCTGGGTAGGGGTAAAGGAAGATCACCCCCAACAGTGGGGTGGGCCAGCCAGCCAGGGATGGGTGGGGAGGGGAAGAGGTTAGGCTGGGGGAGGAGATTAGGTTGGGTGGGCCGGGTCAGGCGAGGGGGAAGGAGAATAGGCTGGGGGGGAGAGGTGGGCCAGGCAGGGGTGGTGTGCTAGAGGCCGCCCACACGCGCCACGCGCCTCACGCCACCGTGCTCGGTACCCCCGCGACACGACACCCCCGCTATGCCCGACCGGCAAGGCAGTCCCACATAGGCCCAGGCAGCGGGAGACCGGCCTAGGGGGAGCAGGAGGGGGCACAAGCGATCAGAGTAAGGGGCCCCAAAATTTCTGTTGCCGGCCCTGCCAGGGAGGAAAACGTCTGCAAGTTGCTGTGACTTGTGGTGCCACTGAACTTTTCCCTAGTTTCTTGTGCCTCACACTCTCCGGATACTACTAAAGTTGCTGCTGCAACAATGGCGGCTGTGAAGAGACGGGATTATACCTTCGGTAGGGAGAAAAATCTGTATAACCTTATGTAAAAGTTTCTCACACAAGGCAGAGTACAGAATCATAGAAATGTAGTGCTGGAAGGGACATCAAAAGTTTATCTAGTCCATCCTCCCAGGCTTATACTTACAAAGCTTTTTCCTAATATCCAATTTAAATTTCCAAGGCTGCAGATTAAGCCCACTGCTTCTTGTCCTACCTCCAGTGGACATAGATTACAATTGATCACAACAGCCCTTAACATATTTGAAGATTTATCAGTTCCCTCCACCTCGGTCTTCTTTTCTCAATACTAAACATGCCCAGTATATTTAGCCTTTCCTTATAGTTCAGGTTTTCTAAGCCTGGCTCTCCCCTGGATTCCAATTGTCCAGAACTTTCTTAAAATGTGGCATTCAAAACAGTACTTCACGTGAGGCCTCACCAATGCCAAGTAGAACGGAATGATTACCGCACGTCTCACACACGACACTCCTGTGAGCACACTCCTGAATAATATTAGCCTTTTTCACAACTGCACCACATTGTTGGCTCATATTCAATTTGAGATCCATTACATATGAGCATATAAACATCTCTTACCGGTAGATGATTAAGTGGCACGTCCACTTGACCCAGGAAGTCGTCTCTAGTCTGTTAATAAAACAAAGGAAAAAATGTTTATTAGTTCACTTTTAAACCAACAGGAAGGGGAAAATGGCAAATAGAAGTCAGCTCACAATGGAGCCAGAGACAACTCTGTACTAATATTTTACTAAGCCTGGTTTCTACCCCACACGTGCCAACCATCCGTACTTGGCAGGCATGATTCCTGGACTTCAGCAAAATATTTATTACATTACTACTATGTCCTTCCAAAAGGTTTTCCTAGGCCACTGTATGCACCTGCACTACTAAGAAGTTTTAGCTAATATTTCCTCTAATAACCTGCTGTCAGTGCAAATTATCAAAAACTCTTACAAGTACATTCCTATGTATTCCACTGGGACTCCTGGCATTGTGCAACCTGCAGACCGCATGGGCATTTAAAATCTAAAATTAAGTTACTACCCAGTCACGTTCACTTCAAAATTTCATAACCTCTTCTTTACACTAAAGAGCCACATATAAAGTGCTGCCCTCCAACTAAGTCAGCCAATCAACCAATCTGGATGGATGTTGAAAAAATTTAAACTGAGTCCCATATTAAGAGCATGCTTATTAATGTTCTACCAAAAGAAAATAAAAAATATTTACAGTGGTATTTTAAAGAACAAGTACCAGGGTGTTTTCAATGACTGAAGTATTTACCTACATGGAGCCTTTTGATTAAGCTTTCAATCCCCCTTCTGATGACCCATATTGGATGTTACAGCTGAGCTACACACAGTTTTTGTTCCTCTAACTACATCAGTTTAGAACAGTGGTTCCCAAACTTTAACAACCTGCAAACCCCTTTCAAGTCTCGTGAACGCCCACACACTATGTATTAATTATAATTTATCATTACAGTATTTTTATTACATGATGAAATGGCAACACTCTTCCAAGATATCACTTTTGTTGCTTGTATCACTTATAACAGACCTAATCAGAAGACAAGGCTGCTATCATAGGTGCCAGTAGAAAAAAGTGGTGCAGGGATGAAGTCCACACCCCACACCCCACCCCAGGGCTAGAAAAGTGCGGGAGCCCCACAGGAGCTGCCGGAAAGAAAGGGGAGGGATCTACAGGGGTGTGTACCAACATGGGGTGGCACATGACCCTCGTTGTTGTCCCCCGCATTGGCACCTCTGGCTCCTATGTTTCATTAAGGAGTATCAGATGTGAAACAGCATGAAGGTATTTAAGAAGCCAACTCAAAGTGTTCCTCCTACACAAGCATTCAGGTCTTGAGCAGTGGCAGGCAAACAAAGCTTAAACTCGTTCTTCATAATTTAAAAACAACACTAGCAGCCTATTTAATTTTAAAAACTGCAAGAAATATCACCTCCCTTTCGATTTCATATAAGGAGTCATGAAGTTTAAATGTCCTCAGTGTGACAGATATGCTTGCTTTGATCTGCTTTGCTCTTGGAAGTCCCCAAGCCTCCGGGCTGCTGGTCCAGTGCTGCCTCGGGTCACTAGACAGCTCTGTCCGCCATTAGTGATTTTTTTCCCCTCAAGAACCCCCTTAACATTTTGTGAACCCCCAGGGGCTAATGAACCCCAGTTTGGGAACCACTGATTTAGAAACAGACATAGTTAAAGCACATGGATGCAGCATCACCGGTATAAAGGTATTAATACCAGCACAGCTTATTTCTGTTGCACATAAAAAGACAAAGGGCTTGTACTGCTTTAACTATATTAGTTTCTAAACAGATAAGATAAAGAAGCAAAGTCTGCCCTTACTAAGATAACTAAGCTGCAATTAATGGTTCTTGTGAAAACAGCACCACTTTACTACAGATACTGAAGCCCTGTTTTATTTATGGTACCTGCAGCCCCAGGCCTTGAAATTACTTTCCCAATCATCCTGTACTCTAGACAGAGGCACAGTCTCATTGTTGAATAACACACACACACACACACACACACACACACACACACGAACACACACACACACACACAAATCAAAGGGGTTCTGGATTTACATTCTGGTTGAGCCCTTTTTCAGGGCAGGTTTTCCCTCTACTCACATTGAATGATTTATTGTGGATTCCTTGCAGATTCAACAAGAATCTTTCAAGTCTATACAGCTGATAGATTGTGTGAACAACAGAACAAGGTAATGTATATTTTTATAGTCTTTGTATGGAATGCTTGAAGGAATACTTTTCACCCCAGTATTTGAAGTACTGCATTCATTATTCACATACCTCCCCATTATTACAAACAAAAACAAAACAATACTTTTGAGTCTTCAAAAATATACACGTCTTAAAACCATTATCAACCTTCCACTCCACTGCTTTGATTGACAAGTTACATCTAAAATAAAATTGTAAACTCTTTGGGGGCAGGGACCGCATCTTTCTAATTGTGCTGTAAAGGATTTAGTTCAAAAGATAGTCTATAAAGGTTGGTTTTTCAGCTAACAGAGGTATTAGAACATAAGCTTTCGTGGGTGAATACCCACTTCGTCGGATGCATCCGACGAAGTGGGTATTCACCCATGAAAGCTTATGCTCTAATACCTCTGTTAGTCTATACGGTCCCACAGGACTCTGTCACTTTTGCAGATCCAGATCAACACGGCTACCCCTCTGATACTGAATGCAATAAATAAAACGCTAGGATTCAATAGCAACCATCTCCTCTGAAGACAGAAACTTTGCTACGTCAGTGGAACTGTTTGGATTCCGTTACTGGGGGACACTTGCAACTGATAGTGTAACGAATACTAAGCATCTACGTCCTTCTTATAGCACCAATAGAATGAAAGATGTTTTCCAGCAGAAGGTGTCCCATCAACTTGCATTCATAATAATGTCAGTGGTAGTGCCTTACAATATGAATGCAATTCATTTTAGTGTTATACTACTATACAAAATTGCAAAAAACAAGGACAACTGATTTCAAAAAAGTAACATTACAATAAGCATTAAAAAAAATGCTGAATTTCCTGCCTTAGAAAAAAAAAAAGGCAGAGTTTGTGCATCCTCAAATCCTCCCATTTTACCAATATCATGTTTTCATGATTCTAATATTAGAGAGCTACTGTGCATTCAGAACACAAAGTAAAGAACAAAATATATCTTCATATAAATATAGTGTGTCAGCACAAAATAAAGTATTTCATGACTGACTTGATAGCATGGAGAATTAGGTTACAAAATAAGCTAATCGTACTCTCACTTCTTTGATAGATGAAAACTGAATTGATGACCGGGATGAGAGATTTTAGTATCCTATTACCATTCCCCAGAACCAGCTCATCCTCCAGAATACATGCATTTAGCTTTATTACTGTACTGTTCACAAAATCGCATCTCTAAATTCCATTTTTTGAAACCTACAACTACCCCAGTCATTATGCTTTAAAAAACATACCCCATAACTAAGTTATCCCTGGCTTTTTTGGCATCTTACATATAGTAATGAACCTCCAAGCTTGCTGAACAGAATCTAAATATTACTGTTTCACATGTAATTTCCAACAAAGATGATGACAGAACAGCTCTGAGCTAAAATTAAAACCCATAAAGCTCCCCATTCTGTTTACATTGTGCATCTCAAGAACAACAACATTTGCATAGTGAAAGTAAAGACAATTATAAAAATAAACTGGAAAAATCAAGTTAGCTAGAATGTCAATAGTTTGTCAAGTATAAAACAAGAACTGGATAAAGCCAACTGGCCTAAACAGGTGCTCTACAAGTGACTATTGGATGCGCTGATTTAACAGACCAAGGTTTCAAAACATAGCAGTGCTGCCAAAACCAGTGAAGTCATATTATCAGAGTGAATGTGAAATTTTAACAAGCTAAGATAACCCTAATATATATTAAAAGGCAGTGAGACTCAGTGGCAAGACAGTCTGGTTCAGTGGGCAGGACACAGAACAACTAAATCAAGAGACTAGGATTTTATTTTTAGCTCTGCTTCTGACTTGTGCAACTTTGGACAAATTATTAGCATTTCTGCAGCTGTTTCTCACTGCTTTTGTAAGTTGTTTTGAGCTCCACAGACATGAAGCACAGCTAAATATTTTTCTTCCAGTGTGAAGTGAACAGAATAAAACTTTCACTCATATTAAACTAATCATTTACAGTATCTGAGAAACTTAATCTAAATTAAATTGATCTTCAAATACTTCAGTGCAATTGTTAGAAACATTCACTATAGAGCTTGTTCTATTTATCGCCGCAAGCTCAAATAGTTCTTTGAGGTTACACTACTGCAATGTATGCATCACATAGCAGATCAAATCATAATATCCTAGTTGAAAGCATTTCTGTTGTGCATTCCATCAAAAGAATATCAAATATTAATGAACTGAGCCCCTTAACACCCAGGAGTAAGTAAGTATTATACCTATTTTACAAAGAGAAACAGAGGCAGGTTGAATTTCTTGCAAGGAGTGTCAGGGATAGAAAAGAGATTACCCGACTCCAAGTTCAATGCCTTAATCACAAGACCAGCACTCCCCTTTTAGGTGCATCATACAGAACATAATGAAAACATCTTTTAAAAAAAACCATCAACCCAAGTGAAAGTAATTTTCATTGTGACTCTACACTGAATGAATATAACCTCAGTCTCTAAGTATTGACATCTCTTGTGGTTATTTTTAAGGTGGTAAAATGCTGCCAATTTACCTCCTCAGTTATTGCCTATTATATCATCTGCCTTACTAAAATCACACATAGAACATCCCCAACTCCCTTCCAATTCCCAAAATGCTGCATTCATATTTTTAAATCTCTTAATCCTGAGACACCACAAACTTCTTAATCTTGAAGTATAGTAGTACAAACCACTCAAAAAAACCAAACAGCAAGAGAGAGACCGACCCATAATGTGATTACATTTGATGTGTAGTAATAAAGGTGGAGAATGGATGGACAAATGGGATAGTTTGAAGCAGGAAAAATAAACCCATCAATAATTACTGTAATCATACATGCTCTACTACTAAGAAGTCCAGAGGATAAAAGAAACCTTTTCAAGATCTTAAAGAAAGGTTTCCATTATCTGTTTGATCTTTGATATATATACTCAATGATATTCTCAAAATGAAAAATCAAAGAATGTGTGTCCATCAGTAACACTCAGACTATCGATTTATAATTTGAGCAATGGTTTCAAAGTGCTCTTCCACTAATCAGTTTACAGCTACAGGGTTTGTCTATGTAATCATTTAGTTCACAGCAAGCTGAGGTGTAAATCTACCCCATGCTAGTGGGCCACATGGGACCTCACTGATATGCACTAACAGTTTGTGCACACTATCTGCTCTTGCGGGAAAGCTAAAAGTTCATTAAACTGTGAGTGTATGCCAGCAGAATCCATACAATTAGTGCACGGCAGGCTAGCGCAGGGTCGAGTCACGTCTCAGCTCGCCACAAACTATAAGTATATTAGGAGCGAGCGAGGCATGAGGAGTTAACCATGTTGGAGAAAATGAGAGGAGTCGGCCTTCAGAATGAAAAGAAAATGTTCCAGGACTGCCCACTTGGGATCTAGGTAGAGACTAGGACTGTAGCAAGTTCTCACCAAAAACCCTTTTTAAAGGAGAAAAGCATTCTTATTAGGCATTGCAATAGCATTTCCAGCTATATTTGAATACTGGATTGAATGGGACTTGTTTAATCATTTATAGATTTCAAAAACTGCCTGGAAATCATGGCTCTAAACTACTGAAGCCATTAATAGTCTTAGCGACTTTTACAATTCTGCTGACGTGGCCCCAGGAACTGTTCTACAATCTTGTTTGTGAATCAGTCTAAATCTCAGTGACAAGATGAATTCTCCTCAAATCGATCACTTCCCAGCCTAGCATTTAACACGTCCCCCGTGCAAATGCAAGAGGTGGCCGACCTTTCTACTTGGGTTTGTGCTGAACTGACTCCTTATTGCTGGTGTGGATAATAGGAGGCCTCCCAAGAAGGAAATAAAAACCAGTCAAGAAGAACATGTGCTGTATAGCCAGACAATGCACCTCTTCATCCTTTTTCTTCTGCCTCCAATGCTGTGTTATTTCAGAATAGCATGTGTTCAGTATCCTTCCGAGATTATAAAATGGTTTTGAATGTGATAAAATAAACACCGAAAATGAACAGAAAATATAATTGCCAAATTATAAAAGTCATAACTTCTCAAACCAATTCTGAAGAAAAAGTTAAGATACCGAACAAATATTCTAATTGCTTCCTTATTAACTAGCCCACTTACTGACACAATACCTTCAATACTGCTTTCACACCTTTCAATGGATTCAACCACATGGGTTGTTCTGATTCCACTGTATTACCCTGGAACATACCACATAATCTGAACTGATTCCATCTGAACCATGTTTCTCGTGTACAGAAAGAATCCACATACATACATACATACTGCAGGTCGAATTTACAATTGATCTGATTTGTAAATTGCTCATTATTATAATGTTGTTTATATGACAATTTATTCATCTACTAGTTCAAGACTAGATCACTTTCTTCTATGGATAAAGTACTAAGAACAAGACAGCAGAGTTGGGCAAATGATCTATGCTCATGTTGGAGGACGCAGGCAGAGATTGAGGCAAGACTGCGAATCCAACTGTTCTCCGTTGGATTTGGAGTCCTACAGACCCACATATCTGCAAAGAAGGCTGACCCTCTCATCAAGGAATTGTATTGCTTTTGAATTTCTTTCTGCAGCTATGCAGTAACAGGAGGCATGTAAGGGCACCGTGGAAGTCTGTGCTACTTCAAACTGACATCTAATTGGAAATGTGCAGATTCAGCAGGAAAGTCTGCTAATTCACTCCTTTTCAATCTTTCACCCTCAAACCCATAAGCAGTGACCCAAAGGAACTCTAGTGGGATGACCATAAGGTTCCAGGGAAGGGAGCACTTTGTTAATATATCCTTCTTTCCAGGTGAGACTCCCCTTTTGCATCTTCCATTACTTATATAAGCAATGTGACCATAATTTGAGAGGGATACTGCCTTCAGTAATTTAGGCCTAAAATATGGATAGCCAGAAATCATCTGGCAAGATCTACTGTCTGAAATCTAAATAGATCTTATCTATCATAGAAACATACTGCTGCTAAAGGAATGCTCTTCCTACAGATGTGGTAATAGCAGTGATATTGCTACACAAATAAGGAAGCAGAAACCAGCTATGATCCTTTCAGCTCGTTAAAAACTCAGCAAGGTACAGAGAAGTGTGGGAAAAACTACTGATATGGAAACCGGTGTTATGTTTTTGAAGTGGGTGGATTTTTAAAGTGTATAAATAAATGGACCTTGCTAATTTGCCTTTAAAAGGAACTGAGCTTGTTTTAAAGCCATTTTAAAAATATATATATTTATAACACTATTTCTCAGTCATTCATTTTAGTATCTTATCTAAGCATGAGGAATTACTGCAGCTTGATCTGAAGAGATTCTTGGGTACTGACATTTCCACAGGAATGAACCTTTGGTAACTGATACCATACGCAGCAGTGAAACAGTGCAAGTCTGTGTCCACTTTTCTTATTGGCCAATCTGCAGGCTAGGTTTATTCTTCCCATTTGTTAATGTATTACATGGAACAATTTCCCATCATTTTAGTGAACTGCAACAAATTTGTCAAAAATCAGTTGCCTGCTAGACAAAAAAACTCACCAGATACCAGCTCTGGTGATTGCCCAAATAATCTGATGCTCATTTATACCCATCTTATCCACAGAATTCCAGGAAGTACACATGGCCATTCTAAAGCCAAGTTTACATATTTATCATAGCAGAGCATAAGTTAGTATTACATTAATATTTTATATGATAACCTTAAGAATTTTACTTCTACCTAAAAAATATTTGATTAATATTTGTTTGTATGACATTAACCTCTCTAGACCCTAGTTAGGGTAAGAATTGTCCTATGCTCAATGCTGGACAAATGTGTAGTGAGAAGATGGTAAACTCTTTGGGGGGTAAGGACTATCTTTTCCAATTAAAATTGAAAACACCACAAAATAATAGAAATTCCATAACCAAAAATCTAAGTTTGCTTTATAGAAGCAACCTGTTGGTTCATTAAAAATAGAAGATTTATGGTAATCACAATGTTTTCTCCACATTTAGAGCCTGACCAAAGTCCACAGATTCAATGGCCTTTGAGTCGGGTCATTAATGATAACACTATCACACTAAAATGTTAGATAGATAGATTAGATAGATCTAGAACCAAACTATCTATAGTTTGCTTTTGGGAATTTAACACTGTTGTGAGGTACTTTGGATTTTGCGAGACAAGGCACACACACGTGGTTGTAGAAAGTAGATGAGTTTATTGGAAGGCCCGGTCCCTCAAATAGGCGCTGAGGGGCTCGACTCTGATCAGCGCGACCGCAGAAAGGGGTACCTAGCACTTTAAAGCCATTGCTAGGTTGGAAGAGCTCACAGACAACCCACAGGTGTGGGCTTAAGTACACTCACATATTTGCATCTCATACATACTCATATCTCATTTGCAAGCAACAAGCTGATTGGTTACACGCTGTCCTGCCTCAGTTTCTCTATTTAGTTTCCTACGCATTCGTTCTCACACAGACGGGGTAAACACTCACACAGCTGGGAACGGTTCCGTTCCCAAACACACAGATAACAGCAAGGTCATGACTATTCTCACATCTGATGATACTATTACGCACTCTCCTGGAGTTGACTCAGAAGCGTAACTACACCTCTTAGTGGTTGCTCGTCACAATGTCTTCCAGTCACTACAAACACCTTTTGTCCCCAGTTCTGCAAACATACAGATGCACTTAATGGTAAGCACATGAATACTCCCACTGACTTCATTTGGGGCTACTCACTTACAGTTAAGTATTTCTGTGTGCTTTTGTAGAATTAGGGCCATTTACGGGAAAACTGTAAATGCTTGTTTGGGAAGAAATCTGATTTTTCTTGAACAGCCTGTACAGCAGATGAGAGACACCCACACTGTAACTCCTATAAATTGCAGCTTGCCCTATCTAGCTCTTCCCCAAGCCCAGTGTTCTCTTCCTCTTGACAGATGACTACTTCTGGGTATCTGCAGCTTTTAGTTCAAAGGAAATACAACAACAAACATGGAGAAGTCTCAGGTTGGCTGATAAGAGGTCCAGTGGTCAAGAGAATGAGTAAGTCCTAAGTTCTATTTCTATCACTAAGTTGCAGTGCAAGATTAGGCGTATCATTTCCCCCTTGTCCTTCAGTCTCCCCATTCTCTAAATTGAAATACTACTTTTTACTTCTCTCTCACACTGAGATGTTCTATGGATAAATGTGTATGCAGATTGTACATACAGTTTTGAACATGCAATCCCCCATACAAGCAGTATTATCCTTTGTGTTTATTAAGATTTGGGTAGCTCTTAGATTGTAAACTCCTTGGGGAAGGGACTACTTTTCTTGTGTTTGTACAGTCCATAGCAAAATGGGATCCTGATCCGTGATTAATGCCCTTAGGTGCCATCATCTCTGAAAAGGATGCTGACTGCTAGGACTTCAAGGTTTCTCACATTGTCAAGCATTGTGGTTTTCAGTGGCCTCTGATCACTAACAAGTCTCCCCAATAAAGATTATTTTTTTAAACCAAGCAGTTTGCATGAAGATATTACTGTTCATAGGTGATGCCTTAACATCCAATGACCAGCCATTCAACATGTGTTAGAGTTTTCAAGGTGGTAAATTAAGAGATGCCATCAGCCATAAATTATGAAGAAATACTATCAGCTGTAGTTTCCAGGGAGAGCAAAGTCCAAGTACTAAGTTCCCTTCTGAGTTAAGAGACTTAGAATTTAACAGAAAGGCAAAGCTTCCTGACTGAGGAAAGAATGAAGGGGGTGAGAGGGCAGGAAGGTCAGTGGAGTTTCACCTGCTAGCGTGGGGTTAACACTTTTATTTTTATGTTTTGGTATGGTGAGTAATTTCAGAGAGCACCAATATGTCTTCAGACTTTGACCTGGATACTAGATCCTACTCTCCCCCTCCCCTGGTATCCTGGAGTTTCTTGTTTTATCCTTCCAGCTTTGTGGCTTGCAACTGTCGGCATTTCTCAGCATACAATGCTTTTGCTACTATAGATTCCAGCTCTAAACTTAGGTTCCAAAGATCTTCTTGCAATGCAGCTTACTTATCTTGAAACTGCAGGCATTTTAAGTTTGAAGAACACATTTTTGAAGAGAGCTAGTAGCATGTAACTTCTAATTCAGTTGGATGAATTAACACACATCCCTCATCTTAGCTTCTGTATCACCCAAGTACTCTATCTTCTTGTGGGTATTTTGATCCAAGAAGGTTATGTTCCATTTCCTCCTCAATTATCACCTATAACATCAGCTGGAAAACTAAAAACAGAACATGCACATTGAGCGGCATGGTTCTGTAAAATTATGCAATGCCTATTCTCTCATCAATACACATGTGCAACTCCCATTAATAAAAATGGAAGCTACAGGAATATATTGAGAGATTTCAAACTCACCTTTCTTTCCTGTTACACTGTTCCTTCCACAAATGCCAGAAGTCTAATAAACTTCCCAAATATGGAAAATTAACCTTAAGTTGGTAGTTTAATACCATTTGCAGCTTTTGTACAATCAATTCCCTGTACTAACTCAGTTTGCAATGGACAAGGTCCATGTATTCCAATGGAGGCTGGACTTAATCTGCAGTAAGGTACCTAGATTCTGTAGCAGCATCATTAAAGATTGAGGTTTTTAAATCAGTTAATTCTGAAAATACACATTTTGATCAGTACAACAGCCCCAAGCTTATTTATTCCACATTCAATTCAATATATTTTAAGCTATCCGCACATTTCCAGTTTCCACTGCACCAGAGAAGTAATGTTGTGAGGAGTAGCAATTTTTGTGGCTGGGAGATGACTGGAGATGGTTTGAGAGATACACAGTAGCTGACAACAAAAATAATCAGAAATGAAATAGTTAATGACATTTAAGGTGCTGCAAAGTAAATCACCTATTGCTATGCAAGGAACAGATCACACCACTCACTAGGGATGTAAAATGTTATCCGTTTTACCGCTTAACTGATAAGCATCAGTTTTATTGGTAAGGTATTCCTTAAGATTTAAACTCTGGGGGCAGGACTCCTCTGCAGGACTCCTCTGCTGCTCCACTGCCGGGATCTCAGCTTCCCCCCTACCTCGCACCACAACTCCCGGCTGCTGGCCCTGCACCCAGGGCTCTGCACAAGGCAGCAGTAGAGCCCCAGGAGTGCAAGGCAGCTGCTGAGACGCATGGTGGGGGGCTGGCAGCGAGTGGAGTCTCTGGGCACAGGGGCAGCTGCTGAGCCCGGGGCCTAGAACCAGTAGCCAAGATCCCATGCGTGTGGGGAGGACATGGAGCCTAAAGTTTAACCGCTAACATTTTAATAGTTTAAATGTTTATTTTTTAAAAAAATTATCATGACATTATCCCTACCACACACTATTGTTGCTTCAAGTTATCTGTAGATTTAGGCAGACATCACTGTATTAATTTACATTTTGTTCATATTTTCAAGGCTATCTTCACAACCAAACAGACTTTTTTTTTTTAAAGTTCACAGAGAGGAGTATAATTGTGTGGCAAATCATGAGTAATATGTGGATTCCGTTGCTGCTGAAGATAAAGAGATCTATTTGTCATTGATGCAAGGCACTTCTGAACTACAAAAGCTGTATAAAGACCTCACACTTATGCCTGTAAAATGATTAGTTTAAATCTTAAATTTAGGATCAAAGTGTGTGTGATTTTCTTAAATGTCAGTGGAGGAAAAAATCCCATGGTTTATATCACATCCCTTTTAGTTATTTAAAATCATCTCTAAAAACCCACAAGCAGGTATGTTTGTCGCACTGAAATGGGAACAGGGTTTTCCTCCAAAAAGGCCAATGTAAGTGAAAGGAGAACAAGGTACAGAAGTAAAACTGTGCTATAATGAAACTACAGACAATAGTCGTGGACACTAAACAACTAAACTCTTTCAGTGAACACACACACACTGCTACACAAGTAAAAATACTTGTTCTCGTAAGGAAACAATATGAATTGTACTTAAGTTAAGCACACTCCCCATTGCACATCAATGACCAACAAATAACCTGCCTGTTCATTACTAAAAATTACATGTGAATCGTTAGCAACTGTACTGTAAGTAAAACATTTATTTTAGCTTCACAACTGTAAGTTTCACATAGACACTCCTTCACTAGAGAGTCCTGCACTCAACTTCAGTGATTACTTAAGGTATGGGGGAGGGAGTTAATTTTGGTGTGTGTGTGTGTGTGTGTGGGGGGTAATTCTTATTTATTCTCATGGATGTCAGCCCTTCATCATGCTCTTTACCAAAACATCCAGAACTATAATTGTGTATGGGGGGGGGAGGGGGAAGAGGACAGGTTGATAAATAGGGCTTATGTGGAACGGATGTTAGAGGAGTAGAGTTAAAGCCATGATATACAGTGAAGTGGTAGTGGAGACGTGTGGCTGTGCATGTAGGATTAAAGGGTATCTTTTGTCGTTAGGGAACTACTGCATACGTAGCCCATAAACCATATTGAATATCATATGGCAGATTTTTTTTTAAACTTTTATTTATTTATTAACTGTGCACAGTATTTCTCCTATGGCATTTCTGCTTTCCACCAAGTATCTCCCTGCAATTGAAAAATCTACATTTTTTATTATTTTCTACCAGATATATAAGCCTGCATTTTTCTAAACTGAAGAAATTTCTTGTCCATATTTTAAAATGTCTTTGAAGATATTAAATAAGCCAGTCTTAACAGTGAAGTTTACAGGACCTTTACAGGCACAATTTAGCAGATTTACTCTTCATTTATGGTTCTCCAAACAATTTTGCTTTCATATGACATTCATATCAGAGTCAAAAGAATTAATTTTACAACTCCAATAATAAATCCTTTACTAAAATTAAAATGCATTCCATCCACTAATATTTCACATTGAATAAAAAAGGGTACCAGGACAATCTGGTGTGATTTGTGGTTTACAAATCTATGCTGGCTATTGTTTGTGTTGCTGTTTATCATGGTGGCACTGACAAAATCTAACATTTGTTCATTATATCAGTGGTCCCCAACCCCCGGGCCGCGGACCGGTACCGGTCTGTGGATCAATTGGTACCGGTCCGCACAAGAAATAATTTTTTTAACGCTGCACAAGAAATAAGTTTTTTTTTTCTTCCCTTCAGCAGCGCCGCGGGGAAACCGCGCTGAAAAGTTGGACAGCTCCTGCCTCACTTCCCCGGGGCCGCAGTAAAATTGTCAAACCCTCCCCCCCTCCCCCCCGGCCGCAGTAAAATTGACCGGTCCGCGGTGATAAAAAGGTTGGGGACCACTGCATTATGTGACCAAGGGTTATAGTTAGACTAACAGTTAGGATCACTTCTTTGCACTCAAGATACTTAACTCTAGATTTTAGACCTAGTCCCCACACTGACATACATATTTGGACCGCTGGCTGGTGTGATTACCTTCTTCTTTAAACAAGACCCATAGAGATTATCATTATGATTCTCTACTCAATATCACAATGATCAAAGCATTATCAAATAAACAACTTA
Organism: Sternotherus odoratus; assembly: GCA_032164245.1. Lineage (NCBI taxonomy): Eukaryota > Metazoa > Chordata > Testudines > Kinosternidae > Sternotherus > Sternotherus odoratus. The sequence goes on from JAVMKO010000007.1 coordinate 89,484,184, forward strand.
AACTTGTGACCAAACATCTTTAAGTTTGTTACACATACCACTTGACCTCTCAGGCCTCCAATTTGGATACAATATTGGACACCATTATTGCCACACTTTGTTCATTTACTCTTCTCTTCTTTCTATTGTTCTCAGTTCCTTTCAACTTAATACTAGATACTGGGGTGATATAAGCAATCATAGCTCCAATAAAATAGTGGAGCTACACCAATATATGTCCATTGACGATCAAACCCTCTCTTCTGAGGTGTTACCACAGGGTTGATATTGGCAACACAACACTGGATTAACAATCTTCTGCCTGCAAGATGGAGAAAGTAGGGACTGGAATTTACCCAGCAATGAGGAAACAAGCCCAACCAGAAGACTTAATTATAGTCTGGCAGCATAGCAGGACACAGGCAGGATGACAGCTGAGAAGCAAGGACACTTCAGTTATATACAACAATATTGTTAGTTTTTCCACTTAAAATTTGCATTTCTAACTAAATCCCAGACAACTTCAGCATGAAGAATAGATTGAAAGTTAGCAAACTGACTAATACTCAGATTGACACAATAGAGAATGGGTGGGCAAACTACAGCCCATGGGCTGGACTGTCTTGCCTCCGCTGTCCCACGCTGCCGCACCCACGCTGCCGCACCGGCAGCGCTCTGGAAAGAGGGACTGCGCGCTTCTGTGGGGCAGCATGTCTGGCTCCATGTGGCTGCCAGACATGCTGCTCTGAGCGGCACAGTAAGGGGTCTGGGGCGTTGGGTAAGGGGCAGGAGGTGCCAGGGGATGGTCAGGGGACAAGGAGCAGGGGGCGACTGGATGGGGGTGGAGGTTCTGGGTGGGGATGGTCAGGGGGATAGGGTATGGGAGTCCCAGGGGTCTGTCGGCGGGTGGGTGGGTGTGGATAGTGGTCGGGGCAGTCAGGAGACAAGGAGCGGGGGGGTTGAGTGGATGGTGGAGATTTTGAGGGGAGTAGTCAGGGGGTGGGAAGTGGGAGGGGTCAGATTGGGGACGGAGCCAAGCTGTTTGTGGAGGCACAGCCTTCCCTACTTGGCCCTCCATACAATTCTGCAACTGCAATGAGGCCTTTGGGCCAAAAAGTTTGCCCACCCTTGCCCCAACCCCCCTGCAATAGTCTGTCAATTGTCTGCAGTCATACTTCTCTGTCTGGCTAGCAGCGATATCTCAGAAATTATTCTATTTGTCTGACTGCCTTAGGTCAGAGTTATCAGATTACTGTGGTTTTGAGTGGGCCCTGGTGTATCCTGCATGATGTTAAACATAGTCGTTTCTCTAAATATACACAAGTAGCCGAGAAAAGGTAATTTTAGTTCACTGAAGGATAATTGCAGCTGCCAGCAAAAAAATAAACCTTACCGTATCAGGGTCATGGGAAATCCTTTAAGACCAGCTTAGGTGTCAGAGTGGTTACTCTCAGCACATTATTGTGCTTCAAAAACTAAAGCAACAACAACATTAGCTGGATAATTGATGGAACTGTAAAGAAAAAAATAGTGTACTCACCCCAATGAATTTAAAGCTAGCAGCCTGTGCCATTTCAGATGGTCAACAACAGGATGTGCAATGGCAACACTGATTTTGCAAGTGTCTTGTTTTGAACTGCATTGTTTGTTCTGTGTGAGAAACCTCTGAGTCAGCCAACATACACATTCACAGCTGAAAAGGGCCATCAAGAGGCAGAGCTTTGGCAGTAAGACAACCGACATGTGTTACCCTTTGGAGGGGCCAATCCCTGAATAAATGTCATTGTTCTCTGGCATTTGTTCTGTTCTATCTGTAATATGTCCTTAGTGTGGGCCAAATGAGATAGCAGCAGCATATGGTAAGGGGGCGGGAGGTGAGTCTTCATGCTTTACATTAGTCTTGGGTGGGAGGTGTTGAAAATCCCAAACCACAGTTCTGCTTGTGTGATGAGGCTATGCTTTGGGTTACTAAATTGGCCTGGCACACTCCAGAGCAGTTCAGCTATGGAATTAAACTGTTCTATCCGAGTTAATAATGTCTATCATCTGTACTATTATCTGCCAGACGTAAAGAGAGATTTTAGAATATACCCGCCGGATAGAAACAGAATTAGGGAAAATACCAGCCAATCTGCTCTGCAAAGAAGCAACTATAAGCAGAAGTATTGACTGCTGGAATGCTTTCATTTGCATCTCTGTGCTCCTCTTAGTGCTGTAAACCAGGGGTCTCCAAACTATAGCCCGGGGGCCGGATCTGGCCCGCGGCTTCGATTTGTCCGGCCCTCCAAATTTTTTGCATTGATTATACAGCTACTTTTATACTTGATTCAGAATTTAATGCAACACTGACACAGTAGTGTTGTTTTAAAACTATTTTGCATATATTTGCATATATTAAATTTTCAGTCGCTTCGACCCGCGAAGCCCCTTCAAAAATCTAATATGACCCTCGTCTCAAAGTTTGGAGATCCTATCGGTAACCCATAATCCATGGCCTGACAGCATGGGTCATTTCAGTTCCCTTCAGGGCTCAGTCATCATGAAGGGGCCCTACCACCCTCATATACCTTGTCTTCCCCTACCCCGTCCCCACCACCACGATCTGAGCATATCATCTATGTAACATACAGCCCTTTGTAGTTCTAAGGAACAATGAGAAACTGTCTGTCTCTTATGTGACAGTACAGACCTGAAGAAGAGCTATGTGTAAGTCCAAAAGCTTGTCTCTCTCACCAACAATGAGATCCAACAATTGATCCAATGAGAACCATCTTGTCTCTCTAATATCCTGGGATCAACATGGCAACACCACCAATGCATACACTACAGAGCAAGACATCCTCTGTCTGTTTTAACTTGCATCACCAGAAAAGAAATAAGCTCACTTTGGGAAGGGATATTTCAGGATAAAGTTATTTTTCCCCGAACAGAGAGAGATACAGTAGACTCTCGATTATCCAGGATTGGGTTAACCAGAATGTGGATTAACCAGGATGTCCAAAAAAAACCTCCCCACAAAAAACAACCCTAACTCACAGGGCCGGCTCTGGCTTTGTTGCCATCCCAAGAACAAACAAAAAAACCCCACCAGGGTGCAGGGGAGTCAGTGAACCAACACCCCCTTCCTCTGGTGCAGGGTGGCTGGTGAACCAATGTCCTCCTCCCAATATTTCTTATGGATGGTGATTATCCGGGATTTTATTAACCAGGTATAATTTTTTCCCCATCATCCTGGATAATCGAGAGTCTACTGTATTATGATGGTTAAATTGGCAAACAAGTTAGAAAGTAGACTGGATTTTTTTAAAAAATTAGCAAAATATCATAATTAACAATGTCTTTATTCAGTGGTTAAGACACAAACACCTCACCATTTCCTATAATGTCTCATTTTCCTTTACTGAGATATCATTTTGAATTGGAGTAGCAACCACTTCTTTGTTCTCACATTGGATATAAATGTACTGTATCTGACCTGTTACAAAGACGTAAGGCTACCCAACCATCCAGTTTACCTACTTGTTTGTCTTGTAGGAACCCAGTGCTGTTGCAAGAACTAGGAGACCTTTTGTTCCCCTTGTGTATACCCACAATAACCAAAGTCTTAGACTTTGTTTGTACTTGAGGAAATTGCTGCTTTCCTTATAGACACAAAAGGATTGCACCATGGTGATTGCACCATGGTGATTATGACACTTTGTGGCCACTAACTGGTGAATTCTAAGTGTGGGAAAGGTCTTAGATGTCCTACTGAGTGACTGAATTATCCATGCCAATATTATACTGGCAGAGAGTCTCAGAGCCAGCAGACCTGCTCCAGCTGTGCATTCAGGGAGAAATGTTTTCAGTCACCCAGCAAATCACAGTTCAATGTAGAAGTAGAGATGTTAACATAGTGCTGTTCTCCCCAAACACCAAAACCCAATTACAACATAGAGTAACTGCTGTGGAAGAGGGGAACAAATTCTCTGAAGTGTACTATGAAAACAATTCTAGTTTCTCCACGGTGGGCGTGAGTTACATTCAAAGGTCACTGAAGCTCCAATAGGAAAATAAATAAGTCCCATCTTAGTTTGAAATCCATAGTAAACCAGTGACTGCAAAGTGAACGTATTAAGCCACCTTCTAAAAGTCATGGAAATTTGTGGTTCAGGATGAGAAGGACGAAAGATGTGCACACTGAGTGAACAGGTAGGTGGCTTCTGCGGCTTTGAGCATGAAGAAACAGAAGGAGAAAGCATTAAATGCTCTGCCATTCCACTGTATTCATCTGCAGCAGCAACTTTAAGGGTAACAGAAGCTTAGGCAAGACAAGAAATTGAAAAATGGTTCACACTTTTCTTGATGCCATCCAGTATTTCCAAACAGAACAACAGGAAACGTCAGAACCACAAAATTGCTTTCCTCTAACATACACCTCGTGTGGATTCTGTACAGAAAGGGACTTTACAATGAAACAAAGCTTGGGCACATAACTTGAGACATAAGGGAGGCCACAGTAGTCAACAGAATGAAATTTCAGAATTATGTATTTTGGGAATCAATTATACTTGACTGCTTTCTGTGTAGAACATTTAAATTGTAAGGGAGGGGCCACATCACTCTGCATTCTGCATTATTGACACTCAACTATTCTAAATATACATAAGCCACCTTTTAAAAATATATTTATAAGCATAGTGCTCCTCATTGTAGTATGAGTTATTAAAAATCAGGAATACCTGATTAGAAAAACATAGCAAATGAACAATCTACAGGGTTTTTTAAAATTTATGTATGTCCTTTCAAACATTCGCTCATTCAAATGGAAGGGTTTTCCCATCCAAAAAACAGAAGCCAGTTTTAGAAAGCTAGGGAATTACTAATATGAGTCACACAAAGGATGAATATTTTCATGTTAATTTACTTCCCTTTTGAATGACAGTTGTATGTGTTCTGTTGCAGACATATTGTAAACTAATAAAATTAAACAGTTTCATTAAAGTCTCTTTAGAGTTTTATCGTTATTTGTTTTATACAAAAGGTTTTTCCTTTCTGCAGGAATGATATTAATTGTTGGCACTCTCTTCCACTTGGGGGGAATAAAGTAATTAAGCTAATAGGTCCCCCTCCCACCTCCAATTTCTAAGACAATAAGATGCTTGAAAAAAATCTCTTGAAAGGCAGAATCTCATTTTTGGTGTGCTTTAGAAGAACTGAGACATGAACAACAATTCAGTAACATTAATATCAGAGGTTAGTAGCAGAGATCACAGCTTCATGCAGTGTTAGATATTAGTTTAAAAAAGGATATTGATATGTAGAATATACAATTTATATAAACAATTTTGCTATGCAGCAGATTTAACCCATATTTTAATCTGTGGTGTCATTAAAGATCATATTTAGAAGACAGCTGTCATCAGTTAAAGGTTGTAGGCAGTTAAAGGACATAAGCCCCACTGATGCTAAGAAGCATCATTAGCAATCATTGATTTAGCCATTAATTCTTTAAAATTTTATTTCACATAAATGTGTACACTTTAATCGCTATTTGAAATGAGTGTTCAGCAGGTGAGGATATATAGATGCTATGAAGAAACACTGTAAAACAACATGCTCTTAAAAGCTCGTGTGAAAACCTAGTTTGCATCCAGACAATGAAGTGAGCACTCAAAGCAAATTCCTTACATGGAATAAAGCTATGCCATGCTAAGACCCTCTGTTGTAGCAGAAAGCACTGGAGTAAGCAGACGAGATATTCAGCAAGAAAAAAACCCTCAAAATGTAAGAGTGTGCACATGCACATTAGCTTTACCTTGTAATGGAAGTGCACACTGGATGATTAATCTTTTATTTTCATATTATAATCTTTCATGAATCTTATTTCCAAGAAGTGATTTTTAAATAAACCTTAAGTGCGAGGGAGAATTTTTACAATTTATCTGCACAAGCCCACAGCTTCGGAACATCCTATTCAAACATTTTCAAGAGTATACTAAACACGCCTGTAGAAACATGTTCATAAAATATTGGAAAGGGAAGTGGTTATTCACCTAGAGATTACAGTTTTGTGACTGGATGAATATCTTTCCTGTTGTACTCCAAACATCAGGCAGACAGCAGAACAAATTGGGTTTATTATTATTTTCTCCAAATATGAGAAAATTAATGAAGGAACAGGACACAAATTAAAATGGGAAAAATAGGGAAATCTGCCTTAAAAAACCAGAACTACAACAAAAGTGAATGGTATACAAGATGGTCTGATGCAGAAGTCACAACACTAGTTGTAAATAAAAATAATCTTCCCTCTAAATCCATCAATAAAAGAATGCCATTTATAAAAAGATGAAGTGGATCCATCCTATTTTAAAAGATACTATGCTTAAAAACAAACATTGTATTGATCTGACCTTGAAACATTCAACCTATAATACTTTTCAAAAGGCAAAGGAAAAAATACGTAGGTTAGCATTCTTGGGTCTCAACTAATTGCCATGGAAGCTGAGTGAGCCTTGACAAAATAGTCTCTCTAAATGTCAGGCCTGCACAACATGCAGCCCGGGGGCCACATGCGGCCCGCACGGGCTCACTGTGCGGCCCACGGGGGGTGAGTGTGGGAGTGAGTGGGGGGGAAGCGGATGGGGCAGGGCAAGGGCGGGGCTTTTCAGCCCACAGCTGGTTTTTTTGCAGTAATATGGCCCTCGCTGCTTTCTGAGTTGTGCAGGCCGAATCTGATTCAGACAGGCAACCCTCCAGATTTGTAGACTCTCATGTGTACTCATTTTTCTGGAAAATATTTACAAGACAACTAAGGTCAGCTACAGAGGCCTTATGGAAGGGGAAAGAAAACAACACAAAAACTGGAACCTTTACAGATAAGGGCGGGATCACAGAAGAAAAAAAAAAAGGATGCCAATGGAAGATCTACTCCCATGCATGTTACAATTTCTCACAAGAGATGATCTTGCTGAGAGAGTACACTCAGCATTTGGACTGGCAAACAAAGGGGCAAGGCTTTCAGAATTAAACTGCTCCCTTCCCCAAAGGACTATGGCAGCAGATCCTTGAGACTTCTTCAGATACTTTAGCAAACGATCACCCAGCTGAGATATCTTACAAAAACTTGGCAAGAAAAAAATAATCAGGTCTTCCAGTCACGGATATTTTTAACATAATTTTATACTCCGCTAACCTGTAAGAATGTACTTGGCTCTGCTTGCCTTTCTCCTACTATAAAGATAAGCAAAAACTTGGTGTCTTGTCTCCATCTCACTAGGGACTGTGTGGAGGATGTGCTACCGAAAGAATCAGTGAAATTCCACATGGCAGGGTACTCCCAGAGTAGGTGCATTTGCATCATTTTTGGCTCTCTTAATAGCACTCCAACATCTCTTCTTGAAATAACTTGTCACTTCTTGAAATAGAACAGTGCAGCCTGTTACTGCAACTGATCTTGTTCAAGGAGTGCATGGGCTGCTGAAGGTGCAGGGAAAGTTTAAGAAGACAAAATAGCACTGAAAAAATAAATGGTCTTCCCTCTAGCTATGCAAGCTGACAGGCATTACCTATGAACTGGTGGGTTGTTATATTTCAGAGTTTTAAAACATTTTAGGACTCAGCATTGTACCTTAACTACAACTAAATGCATTGTTCCCTGAAAAAATATTGTAATCAGGTATTTTCAGTCAGTCACCTTTGTTTTTCGTTGAACTATCAATAAGATTCAATGCAATTATATCTTTGCAAAGTCAAGCAAAAATCAATACAATATTCTGAAACAAATAAAATAAAAAATAGAATAAAAGCAATATTAATATCTAATTATAAAAAAACTGGAAAACAATCTCTGTACAAACCAACTGTTACTGAACTAAAAAATTATTACAAATCCCCTGCCCCATCACAAAAAACATAACCTATTAATGATATTAAATATCTACTTTCATCATTGTCCGTAGTCTGGCAACCTCTCCGGAATAGTAATTTTGTGAATATACATTAATCATATGTGAAAAGAGAACCGTATAACATAATAAATGAATGCCAAAACATTGTTTCTTATAGGTGATGCTGATAGTGCCCCTACAGTTAAGGTTGCTTTTAACTTTGCCTAACTAACTATTCAAGCTGAAATTTTGCATGCCAGGTGTTTGCCTTGGACTCAATTTTTGGGAAAGTTTAAGCTAAAATGCTTCAAGTCCTTTCCAATAATGTGATTTGGTAACAATACCTTGTTTTGCACAGAATACAAAAATGTTTAAAACAGTTTCACTGAGGTTAATACCTGCATACTTCGGAGCAGGGGGTAATTTGGCAAGATAATAGTCTACTATTTATTACTATTGCTTCTATTTACTAAATTGTCTGCAATGGTAGAGGTCTGTACTATAGATCTGAATGTCCACTTATATACACTGAAAGCTAAGTAAAGCAATGCATATAAATTCTCCTGACCTGGCTTAACATTGTAGCGAATAAGTACATTTGCACTGTTATCTCCTACACAGTTGGCACACCAAGATCATCACAATAGTCTAATCTATAATTTCAAAAATTCCAAGACGTCTTACTGCTTATTTAGTTCCATACGCTGAAGCTATGTGAAGAAGGATGCAGAGCAGACATACATTCCAGACACATGCTGACTGGAAAATGGGAATAATATTATATGATCAACACTGCATTAAACTAAAATGCCAAGCATGCCCAAGAACTGATAAATACACAACAACATTATTTATAAGACATATTTTAGAAAGGTTACAGGTAAAGACATCCAAATATTTCCCCTCATCCCCATAAAATAAACAGTCTGTTCTAAGCAAGTACTTCACATCACATTAACATCTTGTATTCTCTCCACAAGGGGAAATTTCTATACGCTTTCACTGCTTTTTACTTATATCCAAAACAAAAACAAAGTTAAGTAATTCTCCTAAAATGTCACAAAGCTGTCTTCCTGTCATAATCCCATCATAAAAAAAAAACAAAAAACTCTCCTCTGCCATGTTACCCACAAAAGAAAAATTCTGCAATGGGTAGACACCTGGCTTGCTTAAACCACTGCCTACCATGATGAACAGAATAGTTGCATTGTTAACTTATGTTTTCTTTGCCTATTTCCATTTATTGGCGCTTGTCTTCAATTTAGATGCTCAGCTCCTTGGAGCAAGGACTGTCTTTTTGTTATGTACAACACAATGGGGGGTTACCGGACTATGATTAGGGCCCTTAGGTGGAGATGCAGCAGCAGCATCAGAAGAAAAAAAAATGGGTCTAGTCACTAAAATTAAAACAAACAAGGAACATGCAATTTATGTTCTGTTTCTACCACAGGCCACTAAGTGAAGAGACAGCTTTTTTTCCTTCTTTTAAAAACCATATTTTACTGAGCTGCTTCTGCAAAAATACAGCACAGTTGCTTTCTGAATCCGAAAGCGACTTTCAGTTCAAAGCAATCAGTGACAGTGTAATTCCATAGTTATTGAACACAATGTTTAGATTAATTGCTTTAATGATCAAATACCAGACAACTAGCATTCAACATTAATTAACATTAACCCAATTTTACAGCAAGTGCTTGATTAAACAAACACCATTAAGACAATTATAAAAATGTGCTTTAAAATTAAAGTTGAAACCAAGGGGTATAAGTTATACATTTCCATAATGTTGATATAGTATTAGTTTCCCTCTGTGCTAACAAGAAAGGTCATTTTATAAAGGTTAGAACAGAATAAGATTGAATGTCAATGATGTCAAGTGTTGCATGCAACTTCTACTAGTCTTGGTTGTTTCATACCCAAAAGGAGTTAACAATTGGTCACCCCATCATGTCTTGTGGAGTCTAACACAACCCAGATGGTGGCAGTTCAGCACACATTAAAAAATGGTTACATGGAGCCAAAAAAACGTAAAGCATTCTGACTTTAAATATGTTGGTACGTTTTTAAATTAAGCAATACACTGTCCATTTCTGAAAATATACAGCGCGGATAGTATTTTACAAATTTAAGTGACAATGTACCTTGAGAGTACATCAAGGGATTTAGTCTCAACACCGTGGAGGGTACACTATTATCTGAGCGTTTTAATGCCATTAGGCAATTATCTTATTTATGAGATTGCGAGGCAATCTAACTCATTTACTAGTTATTGCAGATATCACAACAGTTTTGTGTCCAGAGTACTAAACTCATTTAATAAATAAGGCAAATAAAACAATTTGGATAAAAGATTTGATGTGAATGGCCTAGGAGGATTCTAATTGATGTTGTTAATCCCCCAAATAATATATGTCTTGTTCTCCAACTACAGCCATATCACATTGGTTTGTGACCCATCAGCATTTAGAAGCTAAGAAGGATGAGGTTTGATCAGTACTTGCATGGGGGAAATCGGGGGGGAGGGAATCAAAGATGCTACAGAAACTGAACTGTACTTTCAGAGGTGACATGAAATTGAGGCTGTGACCACCTGTGGTCATTAACAATACAATACAATCCACAGATGTTTGTTCTAGTGTACTGGCCATATTCAAGTTTGGGTAATTATACTCTGCCTACCTAAAATTCCCCCTGTATTTCTGGTTGATCATGATGTCCTAGCTTCCTATTTTAAAATTTGTGTTGTACTATCTCTATGCACTATTAAAAAGATCCCACACTCCAACCCAGATATTGCTAATTTCAATACTAAGTGACATTATCCTTGCATTTTCTTGGTTTGTCTCATGAAAACTAGATCACTTACAGTGTTAATGGTATGGGGATCATTTCTGGTTTTTATCCACAGTCCTCATTCTGCTTCTGCTTGAAGCTAACTGTAACATAACTGCAAAGTCCCAGAAGTCTTAGTTTTACCCTTGGATTACAAACGGAGCTCTATAATGGCTCAGCATGCAAGTTAATTAAAAAACATATCAGAGCTTGGTGTTAGGCAGTAATGGTAACAAATGTTTTTATCAGTTTCAGAGCCAGCTTATCTTTAAACTTTGTACTAAAGTAATCTTGGAATGTAAGGCTGGAAAGGACCACAAGAGGTCATCTAGTCCATCCTTCTATGCCAAGGCAGGATCATGTAAACCTAGACAGTCCCTGACAGGTGTTTGTCTGCCCTGTTCTTAAAAACCTTCAGTAACAGGGATTCCACAATCTCCCTGGTTAGTCTATTTCAGTACTCAACTTCCCTTATAATTAGAAAGTTTTGTTTAACAATCTTTTCAAATGCCAGTTTCACTTTCATTTCTTTGTTGCCAAGCTGTGTCAGTTTCAAATACTATTAACTAGGGAGCAGTGGAGATGCGTTGAATTCAAGTCTAGGATTTGCAGAGTTTCAGTAAGTATAGAACATGTGACGATACAACAAGCTATTACTTCCATAAGACAGGAGTGAAAGTGTGCTTTGGGGTAGCTACAGAATGCCTCATGTGTCATGAGGGCAACTATCCAGTTTGACAGGTCCACTTCGGACAACTGAGATGAAAAGCAGAGTGAAGCAAGGATGTGTTCTTGCCCCTACCACATTTTGGAATGTTCTTCTCGGTACTCTTGAACTAAGTGTTTAAGGACATGAAAGATAATCGTGTGCATCTTCTCACAAGATCAGACCGGAAACTCTTCAACCTGTCCCAACTTATGTCAAAAGACCAAAGTCAAAAAGGTGCTAAAAATCAGGAAATTTCTATTCACTGATGATGCTGTCTTCATAGCCCACAATGAAGATTTACTACAAGAACTCACGGACAGACTTTGAAGTGCCTGTCGTCAGGCATTTACTCTCACCATCAGCATCAAGAAAATGGTTGTATTAGAACAGGGGGTTCCACAAGATCCTTCAATTACCTTAAATGCCAGCCAACTAGAAGTAGTCCAAAAGTTCAGCTATTTAGGTTCTACAATGACCACCAACCTCTCATTGGATAAAGAACTAAATGTTTGCATTGTAAAGGTTGCCGCCACCTTTAGCAAACTAACTAAAAAGAGCACAGAAGAACTCAAAGCTTACCATCAAAACCAAAATGTTAGTGTACTAAGCTTGCATCACAGCACTCATGCACGGTGGGGAAACACGGTGGGGAAACACGGACAACTTATGCTCATCATTAAACAGTTTCCGCCTATGTTGTCTAGACCGCATACTCAACCCCAAATGGCAGGATAAAGTCACCAACGCAGAGGTTCTTTGAAGGGCAAATTTACCAATTGTGACAGCCCTGCTCAAGCAAAGACAACTGCGCAGGCTGGATATTTTGAGTAGGTTGGAAGACGGACGCATACCCAAACACACGCTACGCGGGGAGCTATTGGGGGAACAACAACAACAGGATGTCCAAGCTTCTCTATAAAGACACATGCAAGTGAGATATGAAGGCATTTGGAATTGATCCTGACCAATGGGAAATCTTGGCGAGTGATCATAACAAGTGGTGCCATTGTCTTCACCAGGGTATCAAAACTGATGACAGGAGCTGGCTCTTACAGCTTTAGAGACAAGAGCCCATAGGAAGCAAGCCGCTCCCAACCAAGATACAAACATTTGCAATAACGGCCAAAGATCATGCAAATCTCAGATTGGACTATTCAGTCACATGAGACATTGCAAACCATCTACTTCATAGGCTTCAATTTCCACGGTCTCTCACAGACAAAAGGATACCAACAAGTGTCATGTCCTAAAGGCAAGCGATTAAACCATGCGAGTGCCATAGCTGGGTAAAAATGCTCTCCTCAGGCCGACCAATTGTTATAAAACTCAGTTGATAAAACTGAGCAAGAGAGTTTAATCTATGCATTACACATGAGATACAACACAGAAGTAACATCACTGAAAGCCATTCAGGAAACTGATTCCAGAGTTGTAATGAGTTTCTCATTTATACAGCACTAATTCCTCACTGAAATAAACTTAGTAAAGTTGCATGATTAAGTGGAAGAACCAAACAAACCAAAAGCATAGATATTTGCTATCTGAAAATAACTGTACATGAAACCGTAAGTCCATCTCAAAACAGAGATATGGTTCCCACTCCTTGAGCAAACATACTGATGCCTCAAATCCTAATTATAGCAAAGCTCTGGTTTTGATACTTTAAATGGGAGCCAACTTTTTTTTTTTTTTAATAAAGAATTATCCTAGGAGGGAAAAGCTATGCCAGCAATTGTATGAACAGCGTACATAGATAGGATGTAAAAAATAAAATAAAATATTATTTTGGGATTACCAACCTGATTTGAAAATATACCAAAAATGTAATTGGAAGATCTTCTATTTGGTTGGTTTCGCTTATGAAACCTACCCCACAATCACCACCACTCCATCTCTCAAATAGACGACAAAGGAGAAAGAACTTTAGTCCCCCCATTAATTTGGGGTCTTAAAAGTGAAAAAAAAGACTCGTTTATGAACATTCAAAAGTTTTTAAAACAAGATAGTATTTCTTAACTTAGACATGATAGGTTCATCCATTATTCCTTTAACTTCTTTTGTGTATTTTTAAAATGTATTTTAAAACGTAGAAAGTAATTTTTGACTGGTTATTGTAGATCTGTAGCACAGCAAAGTCTCTTAAATGAAACCAGGATGATTATTTTATTAATCAATTTGTTACTAAGGGCATGTCTTCACTACGACTTAACGTCGAATTTAACGACGTTAAGTTGAAATAAACATGTACCCGTCCTCACATCCATGCCATTTAAGTAGATTTAAATGGCCCTCAAAATCGACTTTTGTACTCCTCCAAAACGAGAGGAGTAGCGCTGAAATCGACCTCTCTAGGTCGATTTTCATCTAGTGAGGAGGCAAACAACTTTAAGCCTCCGACCTCCCCCGCGAACCCCCCCGCCCGCCCAAGCAGCCCTGCGCCGGACCCCCCCCCCGCCCGAGCCGGGGGGGGGGGGAGGAGCTGGCGCGGGGCTGCTCGGGCAGGCGGAGGGGTTCGCGGAGCTGCTTGGGCGGGCGGGGGGGTCCGGCGCGGGGCTGCTCGTGCGGGCGGGGGGGTTCGCGGGGCTGCTTGGGCAGGCGGGGGGGCCCGACACTCCCGGCACTGTGGGCTACCTACCCACAGTGCAATGCGGGCTATGTCAACCCCTGCAAAAGTTGAAGGACAGACAGTGTTGACCACTGTCGACCTGCTGTCGATTTTCTAAAGTAGACTTTAGAAAATCGACTTAAGGGAAATTGACCTACTCCTGTAGTGAAGACATACCCTTAATGATAGGATTATTGCAGTTCCATTCTTGCTGGCCAAGTTCCAATATATTTTTATTCTTTCTACCAACTAAATTGCACTAAGACATTTTGTCATTTGTGGGTATTTAAAAGAATTATGTCACCTACCAACTGAATGCTACCTTTCTAAGGCCAGATCTACACTAGCCAGGAGGGTCGACCTAAGATCACGTAGCTGAAGTTGCGTGAATAGTGTTGCTGAAGTTGATGCATCTTAGGTCGACTTAACTGCTGTTCTCACAGCGGCAGCGGTCGACAGCGGGCTCCCCTGTCGACTCTGCCTTGCGCCTTTTGGCAAGCTGGAGTTCCGGAGTCGACTTTGGGTATTGATTTATCGTGTCTTGATGAGATGCAATAAAATCAATCCCCAATATATCGATCTCTACCCGCCAATCCAGCCAATAGTGTAGATGTGACCTAAGAATTATCCTTTGTACAGACTAAACTATTTAAAATTAATAATGTACAATCAAGAAGTGACCTACATGATCATTTTTATTAGACTACCTTTATTATGCCAATTCTTCCTTTTATTAAGGACTAATTCCCAAGCACCACTTGAGATCTACATTTTCCTTTTGTCAACAATGACATTTTATCATACTTATGCAGCTAAGCAGTACTCTGCTAATAATCATGATTTGAACAAATTTGTCCTCACTAAACAAATATTTTAAATAGGCCAAGATTATGAATTTTCATAACATCTTAAAATCTACATTAGAAAGCAAAGATTAGCACAATTAAGACTAGAATGCAAGACAATTTTATACAGACCCTGAAAATATCATGGAGATATTTTGATAAATGAAATCAATTTGGATCAGCTGTTTGTGTTTTTAAGAAGTTAAATAACCTGGTGCAACTGCAATTATGTTAAAAGTTGAATGGCAGTGCTCTTTTAAAAGGGAAATGTAAATAAGGTATTCAAGATGGTTTGAGAAGGGAAATGTTTATTTATACAATACAATCTTTAGTTGAACATTGCAAGTTTACTAAACACAGGTGGGTTTATGTTTTTGTACATGTACCCAGAGGTGGTGATAGGCATGTTTTATTGAGTAATGAATTCTTTCTCTCCCCCATATTCATAAGAATGGCCATACATTTGAAATCTATAAATATCTATAAATATCTCTCTATATAAACTCCTTCGGAAGATCCTTTTTTTTCTATGGAAACTGTTGCCTTACGCTCCCAGCTCCCACGTATGAACGTATGAGTCAGACCAAAGGTCCATCTAGCTCAGAGGGGATGGGCAGGAAAAGTAATTAATTTTTTTCTTTCTCTCACACACTAACACTCACTCACTCCCACCCCTGCCTGTTTCTATGCCACATTTGATGCCAACGAAAGGCATTTCTGACATTGCTATTCTTGTAGTGATTTTTAGCTGTGGCAGGAATAATCCACAACGTTGAACTCTGCTTTTGCTAGATCAGGTTTTTCATTTACATTTTTTGCGAACCTCAGTATTTATTTACATTTATTTATGCTGTGCTTCACACAAAACTTATCTAGCAGAAGCAGCGTTCGACATTATGTAATACTCCTGCCACAGCTAAAAATCATTACAAATATAGCGATGTCAGAAATGGCTGTATGGTTTTAGGGGACATCAAATGTGCTAGAAAGATATTTAAACTCTGGTCTTGGCTAATTATCAAATATCTGTGTTGTTGCTAATTCTATTCTAAATATCACATAAAATGTAAGGATGTTTTGACAACCCCCCCCCTTCCCCCCAATCCTCCTGGGCCTCACTGCTTCTTCTTTTTGAAAACATAATTCACACAATATGGTGGTTATTTCAGTTTTCACTAACCGGTTTCATAAATGGATAGCAATCGTGCTGGGAAATGTTTTTCACACTATTTTCATAGAGAAGGGTTTTAACAGCCAATCATAGACACCTTGTCAGTTTCTGGTCTCTTCACATACCACAATATGTTACTATACCTCTCTCTAGATTTCACAGACTGCAATACTTGCATTAGATATGACTGTGCAGAAAGATATTTTTAGCACTGAATATTTGAAACATTTACCCTCTCCTCTCATTTGTAAACAGCAAACCTAGCAGTAGGATTATTTTATTCATTTGGCAACAAATTAAAAGAACAACAAATGAAAGAACAGAAGTTATTCCAAATGGACAGCTGATGTTGAAATGTTAAAGGGACACGGTCACCTTGACATTTTTTTTAACTAGACTAAAAAAAAAAAAAAAACAACCACCCAATCTCCTAATAGTTCCCTTTAAAGAATGTGTGTAAAAAGAGGCTGGTTGAGGGGAAGGAGTGGGGAGAGGGAATCTAGGTGTGAGTTGGTGGAGAGACTCAGATCTGGTCTACACTATGGGAGGGCATCAATCTAAAATATGCAACTTCAGCTACAAGAATAATGTAGCTGAAGTCGACATACTTAGATCCACTTATGTCTTCACTGCTGCCATTCCCATTGACTCCACCTGCCCCTCTTGCGGAGGTGGAGTACAGGAGTTGATGGGAGAATGCTCTAGGAGCGATTTATCGCGTCTAGATTAGACACAATAAATCGACCCCCAATGATCCAGCAGGTAGTACAGACATACCCTGAGTAGCTGAGCAAGAAGACTGGGACAAGGAACCGAGAGGACAGGAGAGAAATTGGATGAGGATTCTGAGGAGTACTGAGCTCCTGTGGTTTGCTTTACAGAATGCTGAGCACTCAACAACTGCAAATGAAATCAGCAGGAGCTGTGCTCTGTACATATCAAGTTCTGTATAATGCTAATAACTTTGAAAAAAACACCCGTACATGTCTCAAATTGGACACCCAGAAATATTGGATGCCTCAGTTCCCTATCTATAAACTACCTCACCTAGACTACTGTATCATCCTTGATTTACATAATACTAGAATGCTTAGCCATCAAGTCATCTAAAAAAATATAGAATTGTATACTCCAGCGATCGGTAACCTTATATCCATCCCAGGGTAAGCACCCATGATGGGCCCGGCTGGTTTGTTTACCTGCCGCGTCTGCAGGTTCGGCCGATCGTGGCTCCCACTGCCTGCGGTTCGCCACTCTGGTCCAATGGGGACTGTGGGAAGTTGCGGCCTGCCAAGCGTGCTTACCCGGGGGGCCATGTGCCAAGGTTGCTGATCCCTGGTATACACCATTTTTCAGAATGTAGTTTTAAAATCTTAAGTTTTCAGGTGTGTGGGATGGGTATGTAAGGGAAATAGAAGTGGACAAGATCTACATAGGATGGAGAATGGGCTCCTGAGATGACGGTTACGTGAAAGTTATTTTTGAGTCATTAAACAATACTTTCCATCATTAATTTATTAGTAATATTATTTATTTGTATTACATAGTACCCAGGAGCCCTAGTCATGGATCAGGGACCCATCATGCGAGAAATTATTCAAACGGGGGCGGGGGTGGAAAAAGACAGTCCCAAAGACCTTATAATTTAAGACAATGGTCAACGGATGAATACAGACAGAGACAGGGGAGCACAGTGAGACAGTACTGGTCAGCATATCTAGTGGTCTCAGCACAACAGCAGACTAATCATTGTCAAGAATTTTGTAGGCATAGTGGAAAAGGAGTTGGGTGACCAGATGTCCCGATTTTATAGGGACAGTCCTGATTATTGGGTCTTTTTCTTATACAGGCTCCTATTACCGCCCCTCCTCCACACGCACAATTTTTCACATTTGCTGGTCACCCTAAAAAGGAGAGGACAGAATCCCAGAGATAAGGTGCAGAGGAGGAAGAATAGGGGAACAAAGGGAAGCCTAGGGAACCTCGACAATGTTGGGGATGGTGAAAGGGACACTATTTCTAGATGATGAGCTGTTTCAGAGGAGTACAAAGGGCAGATGCCAGATCGGATAGGATTTAGGATAGGTTTGGAAAAGAGGAACTCCAGTCAGTGATTGAGGGACAGGACTGAGGGAGGGGGAAAAAGGCTAGTCCACAATGGCTACTTTGTGTTGCTCTGGAGTGGGGCAAAGCAGCCAGACAATACTGATGGATCTGGCCATAGAAGTTAAAAGGAAAAAAAACCCCAAAGAAAGAATTTAAAATATTCTCAGCCTTAACACCACTTTCAGAGTTTTTTTAAATACAAGACTATTTAATTGATTCTGATAATGTTGTGCAATTCAATCTTTCTGTGCAAATACTTCAAAGCTATTAAGGCCTTTTAAATCATGTGGCCATAAAGCAGTAGTACAATTTAATTTCCAGCATTACATGTAAGAACACCAAGATGCTACAAGCTCACCATGGGTAAATCAATACACAGTATTACTATCAATACTCCTTTAAAGTATTTTCTTTGTTACATTCTAAGCAGGAAGTTACATTGCAATTTATTATGTGAGAAAGTCCGAGGTAAATTGCTGAGCTGTGATTGTACAAGGATTTCATAGTGGGTTTATTGGTGTCAAAATTACAAAGATACCAACAATGTACAGGATTTTCTCCGTACTTTTCTGTACATCAACATGTGTTAGCAGTCTTTGTCCTCCTCCCCCGACAAAAGAGTTGGATTCAAGCAACAATTCAGTCACTTAAGAGATAAGTAAATGATTTAAGTATCCACTGCCATGAATTAGCTGCATACAATCTTATCTACAATTTTTAGCTTCTCTTACACGATGATGAGAAATACTCCATTCCAAATTACTCTCCTAAATGGGAGCTTTTCCAGCATCTCTGTATAAATCCTCATACATCTAAATACCATACTTTTTATTCTACAATGAAACATGCATCAGTTTCACCCAACGTATATGTGTACACTCAAACACACATTCACAATGATAGGGAAATTCATTTAATTGACTGATTAAATATTCCCCATAACGTGGAACAAACGATTTGCCATACCAGATCAGACCACTGGTCCATAAAATACCATAACCTGCCTCCAGGAGCGGCCAATACCTAAAACATCAGAGGAAGGAAAACCATACGATCATTTTATTTCGCTTTGTTGAACACCTATCCAAAGCTCTGGAAAATGTAGGTAACTAATTGTGCAATGTTGCAAATGTGGAAACAACCCTTCAAATCCCTTCTCACAATCAGTTTACAATTTGAAGCATAAAATGGGATTACTTGTACCCGTAGGCGGCAGGTGAACCCCAGACTAGGGGAAGCTAGCCCCCAGCCGGCCTGTCCCTTCTGCCTGGGGCCCTGATATTTGTATATCAGAGAACCTTGTTGGTTCATACTCCAGCCTCCTGTATTAATTTTCTTCCCTTCCATATGAAAGTTCCCAGCATTCAGCTGAATTTCTGAGACTATGAAACTGTTGCAAATGTATTCACTCTACATACAAGGTCAAACTTTGTAAAATTGATGGTCACTCCTACTTTTTTTGAACATACACATTTGTCTAAAATGCTATTTCCTGGTCTCCTGTATAAATTGCAAAAGCTTCTGTATATATTATCAACTTTATCAAAAGCTCACTCACATGTTTACAGATTTACTTGAGCAGAAATCGGTTCTTGTGAGGCTCAGAAGAGATTGATACTTTTTACTTAGCTCACAAATCAGTTTTCCAGAATTCATACTATACATCACTGCCCAAATCTGTTATGCTGCTCTTTATATAATATTAATAGCTCTAGATATGTGTATAATAAGTGAAATTACCAGCAGTCTCCCCGCTGATCCTCCTACATTAACATAATTCCTTTCTCTTGGATAATTTCTGTACCTCACTAGTTGTTGACCATTTTAAAGCTCAGAGATTAAGCTGTCCATTACCCACTTTTATTTATTAATTGTAAGGGGGTTTTTTTCCTTAAAAAATCCTGTTGTAATAGACTCCACTTGTGTATATTCTCTTTATAAGATTAAGCCACTAACTAGGTTTAAACCACTAACTAGGAGGTCATCTGATTAAAAATGAAAAGGGAATATGGGATCCTAGGGTGACCTCTGGATCAGACCCATATATCCATTCCAGCAATTTTCATTTCTGACATCAAGGAAATCCAATGTAACTTTTAGTCTAAAGCTTTAATTCGTCTAGACCTGCATTTCAAATGAGCAATTTAGGAATCTGCAACCTGTTTAAAATTGCATATAGATGTATATTTTATCATCGTTTCTGGGACTATAGCTATATCTCAGATTTTTGGTTTCTGGTCTGGGATTTATTGTCTAGCTCTAGCACATTCAAGCATGAAATTCCTGCTGACCCATTTATCTATCTCCTACCTGCTGGCTTTATTGGATGGACAAATCAAATCAGCATGGTAGTTTCTTTCATATTATTTATATCATAAATATTTTATATTTGGACTTAATCCATCCAGACACTAGATTTTAACATTATTGGCTTGAATACCTTTAAACAACTTATCAGCAGACAAATTTTCCATGGTGTAGCAGAAAGTTTGCTGGGGATCCTTTACTGAACTTTTACCACAGCTGCTCTTTCCATTAGGCCTGTAAAATAGTTTCCAGCCCTTTAAATTTTGATACAGAAATTATGCACAATGGAGCCTTAAAAAAATACTTTTTAACAGTAACTCTCTTTTAAAAAAGAACTGTTGGAAGAGAACTTCTATGTCTGCTTTTAATCTTGCATCTGAAAAATAACTTTCTATTACTGGCTCCATAATAAATGCTGTTTCATTGGGGTGTTCAACTATAAAAGATATTATATAACCATAGAATAGAGTGCAGAATAAAGTGACAGCGGTTTTACTCATTTCAAATCTCATCCTTTGAAACTGAAAAGCACATCAGCACCAATTTCAAGTTCTCATTGCATTTCCAACCCAATCAATTTCTGTTATTTATTTACTATTGTACACAATGATGTTGTCTGTTCGCCTGCTAGCATGTGCACGAGGTTATATGAAAAATGCTTGTCTCAAAGAATTAGAACTTGAGTTTCCATAATACTCTTTTTCTCTCTCTCATTGCCAAAGCCAGTTCTATTATAATGACATGTTATCAGGATGATGTACTTAAGTTATGTTTTATTTATTCACTGGGCTTTCTGAGAAGAAAACCCAGAGCCTGAAGTTGGCTAGAAAGGGAGGAGAGTAGACAGGGAACCACGTGCTCCTTCAGACTCTGCATGCTTATTCAGTCTTTTTGAGGTACATAAAAGATTCTAATAGACATGTATTACTGAATGAGTGATTCTCCTTAGAATACCACTGGAATGAGTTTGTTCTCACTCAGCCAGAATCTATTATATGAAAAGTCTTCATTATCATAATCCCTCGGCATTATTTCCATCCATTAAGAGCAGTTAATTATGAGACACTGCAGAATTGGCTCCCAGGACATTATGTACACTTGTGCATGCCTGATCAAGAGTAATGCCCTACCATAAATTAGAAATGTCTAACATCCAGACAGAGGGCCTTCGTGGATTAAGGGAGAAACAAAAGACACCATGTTAAAATTATGACTAGGGAATAGTGCCCCAAAATAGTGGCAGCTGAGTGAGAAAAGGCTTCCGTACAGGATCCTGCATGCTACTGTATACGAAATGCACAGCTAATTATTTAACATCCAGAATAGTTCTCTAGGATGACAACTAATTATTAAAATATATTCAGAAACATTCGGCACCATGCCAAATTCTGAAGTATTACTACTAAAACATGAGTAACATGCAAAAACTCCGGACAATGCCAGGAAAAGGACAGCAAGGCAAGATTTATTCTATGACCATGAAACAAAACTACTTCCTATTCAGATCCCTATTGTAATAAAAGGTATGACACACAAAAGTGCTGGAAACAGGCTAATCTGTTTCCTGGCTTTAGTCACATAATATGGGTGAGGGTTACAAAAGGTTACACACAGATAGACACACACAGACACACCTTGATACATGGCAAGAATCAGTATCAACTAGTATTACTGGAATATCTAAGGTCCCCGAACAGGATCCGAGTCCTATTGCACTTCAGATGCTACACACACACACGGAGGAAACTGAGGGAGGAACTCAGAGCAGCCAACAGGGGAAGGAGAAAAGGAGAGGGAAGTCACACCACCAGCCTAAAAAGCAGCAGTTTCATCAGTTCTTCTGGACAAGAGAAGGGGAGCTGACTCAAACGAGCTGCTTAGAAGAGAAGTCCAAAATCTAACAGGAACTGGTGAGGAAGAGGAGAATCAGGGAGAATGGGGATGGATAGATACAGAGAGGGAAAGAGAAAATTAGATGTGTATTAGACATTAGTTGAGACAACATAGGTAAGTGTGCTACTACCCTCTGCCCCCCCCCCCCGCTTTGGTGAGAAATGGCAAGAAATATCCTAGTGAGAAAATGAAATAATTTCTCAGAATTCTAGATCAAGCTTCACCTTATCTCCTCCAAAGCAGGAAGAAAGCAAAGTTAATCACCCTGAAATGAGCAAAAAGGAAGTAAAGGATCCATGACTTGACCACTTTTCCGAATCACTTCAGCAGTAGAATTTCCAGTGAGAAGCCAAAGGCAGCCATGAACTTCAGATCTTCCAATTAGACTGTCAAACAAGTGGAATGAGGAAAAGGATAACTAAACAGCTACACAAATCAAGGAGGCACCAATACTTTAATAAATATCAACTTCAGAGAGGACTATAGTTCATAAGAGTATGAATGAGTCAATTTCAGAAATCCATTATTGGTTTTTATGGCATTAACCACATAATGCACTACTATGAAAAATTAACAAAGGATTAAACCTCATCTGTCTTTCCTTCTTTCAGCAAATTCCAAATCAAGCTAGGTAGGTTATTTCAGAAAAAAAGTGATATAACTGCTGTGAAACTGGGTTTGAAGCTTTCAATAAGCATCATAATGCAATCTATGTGTAATATCCTAATTACAAAGATGTATTGGACATAATGTGGATGGCAGCTTAGCCTAAACCTGTAAGAAAATCAAGCTCAACAACCAAGAGTTTTCCAACAGTTCACGGAAGAAAGATGATCTGTGTTGTGGATTCAATCCTTGGAAAACCTGAAAGAATATTCTGCAAGAGATAGGTGGACAACAGGCTTGTGTACTGTGCAGCCTTAGAAGGGCCAAGACACGCAACATCACTCTAAGACCGGACAGGCTTCTGAAATACATTGGCAAGAATTCATTGGTTCATAACAGCATTAAGTGACACTGCATTGCAGGATATCTTGCAGATAATGGATGACTTCAGTGAACTTGGAAGTATGCTGAAGAAGAACGTCCAAGCGATCATCTCAAAAATCCTTCCTGTCCTATGCTGGTGCTGACCAGGGCTGCTAGGGTCCCTGGGTGCTGAGCAAGGCAACCCAGTGCCTTACATGCCACGATCCACTACTGAATCATGACCCGAACTTTGAAAAACACTGGACTAGATTATTCTAATTGTGCCTTCTGGCCTTGGAATACGAGTCTCTTAGTAGGACTGGCTTTGAGAATTTAGACCTTGAACTTGCATAATTCTCTCTTTCAAGGAGTTGAAAAGATTGGTCTTTTAAACTGCACCTTTAGCAGATATTAGAAACTACTAAATACCAGTTTGCACAACTGATAATCCATGTGCTATCGTAAGAAAAAATGGACATCTATCCGAAAATTTATCTGGTTTTTAGAGGCACATACTAAGGATGCCCATTATTGCTGCTTCTTTTTGACACAGTGATGGCGTCATTAGCCTAACTGATAAGAAATAATCGTAACAGAAATTCAATAAAACATAGGGAACACAAATTAGCCTATGCAGACCATTTCATGGTATTTGTTATGAATCCAGCTCAACACTACTAAAATTGAATGAGCAAATCTTGAAATTTGGCAAAATATCAGGATTTAAAATAAACTATAAGTCAGAACTCCCAGATGCAGGTATGGGCTCTGATCTATAGAAAGATATAAAAGATAAATAGAAAAGTGTACCTACTTCAGTAAGACACCTGTAAACACACATTATTGAAATATGGCAAGACTTGAATAATATTAATTGTATTCCTTTAAGTGAGAAAATCAAAACAGACCTTGAAAATTGGTTAAACTATGACATATCATGGCTAGACAAAACTGCAGTAGTTAATTTGTAGGAAGATATTAATGTTAACTTCCTTTTCCAAACACTCCTGGGTTTTGGTCTCAAGAAATATATTAGATCAATGGCAACCCACGATAAACAAATTAATCTGGAGAAATAAGAAACCCAGGGTTACACAATCTGTTTTTCAGAGGTCATGGCAAAAAGGAACATTAGCACTACCACACATTAAGCACTAATATCCATCTAGTAAGATCAGAAACCTAATATCTATATATATAAAAGTCAAATGGTGTATGCGTGTATGTATGTATGTGCACTTACGCCTTCCACACCGTTTGAGCTAGAGACTTGAAATTTGGTACAGTTAGAGGTCTTAGGGTCCTAATCAGGGTAAGAGTCGAAAATTTTTCAAATCTCACCCCTGACGCCCCCCAGGGGTGAAATTCTTTAAAGCCCATTCACATCAGCTGGGCAGCTGCTGTTCTCTGTGACATAGTTATGATGTCATAATACCCCCTGCAACGGACCCTGCATTCGTTCAGCTCTCTGCCCCCTCACCCCTCCAATGGACCCTGCACTCGCTCAGCTCTCTGCCCCCTCTAACGGTCCCCGCACTCGCTCAGCTCTCCGCCCCCTCCCCACCTCCGACGGACCCGAGTTGGGTTTGGTCGGAGGGTAAGTGAGGTAGGGGTGTCGGGTTTGGTCGTCGGGTTTGGTCGGGAGGGTAAGTGAGCCGGGGGTGTCGGGTTTGGTCTGGGGGGGTGGGAAGGTGTTGGGGTGGGTGAGGGGTGAGGTGTGGGTGTTGGTTTTGGTCAGGGGGAGTTGGGTTTGGTAGGGGGGTAAGGTGGGGGGTTGCGTTTCGTTGGGGGGGTTAGGAGGGGGGTCAGGGTTGGTAGAGGGGTAAGTGAGGTGTGGGTGTCGGGTTTGTTTGTGGTGGTAGGTAGGGGGGGAAAGTGAGGTGGGTGTGTCAGGTTTGGTCTACGGGGGGTGAGGTGTGGGTGTTGGTCAGGGGGTGTTGGTAGGGGGGTGACATGGGGGTGTTGGGTTTGGGTGGGGGGATGAAAATGTGAGTCGAGTTTGGTCGGGGGGGGTGAGGTGGGGGTGTCGGGTTTGGTCGGGGGGGTGAGGTGGGGGTGTCGGGTTTGCTCTCTGCCCCCTCCCCCCTCCAACAGACCCCGCACTCGCTCAGCTCTCTGCCCCCTCCCCACCTCTGACGGATCCGAGCAACGCCGGGTATTTTCGCTAGTACTGGATAAAACCAAACCCTAATAAGCACTTGGTAGAACAGAACTAGCTCATTACTGCACAATCAAACTCATCATCATCCCCTGGATAAAGAGATCCTATAATCCAACGCCATTATATAACCCCCTTTTATGAAAGCAACAATCGAAACTTTCTAAATAAATTATAAATAAATTAATTAATTAATTCTAAATAAATTATCACACGTTAAGTCCATACCCATCCCACCTAAAACCCAAAATAAACAATATAGAATTTAACCCCAAGCCTGGGAGTTTTGACCTATGACAACTCATAGGTACATCAAAATTTGGCCAGCTGTTTAGAGGTAATACATTTAGATCACTTGATAAAATACAACTAGCAAAAGACACCAAAATTCTAGTACATCAATACCTACAAGTGAGACATTTTTCAAACCACTTTCACAAAAAGGCAAACCTAAGCAGAAAATTGACAGTATTTGAAAATCTACTTGCAACACATCCTTGAAATACAATGGCTTGCTCTCCATTCTGTACAAAGTAATCTTTAACTGTTATTTAAAGGAAATAACCAGGTTTCTGAAAAGATACAAAGCTAATAGACATAGGCAGAGACACCAAAATTGAGAAATGGAGAACATATGCAGCTCTGGTCCCACACCTCAAACGCAGTTATAAAAGAAAATTATATTAATTTTTTTCCCATCATTGGTACTTAACTCCACTTTAAATAAATATGATACAGGATGGGTAAATGCTGGAGAGAAAGTAACGAAATGGGAGGATTTCTCCACATATGGTGGATGTGTCAACATATTAACATATTTTTAAAAGCCTCTGGAGACTCCAGAAGGGAGATAAAAGGGTGTCAGTTGTCATAACCAATTAGCATTTTTATTAAATTGTCTTGAAAACTCTGCATCTTATAAAAAAAAACCCACAAAGAATTGATCACTCATCTCCTAGTTGCTGCTAGAAGAGCAAGGTGGTGGAAGAGGAGTGACTCTCCTAAATCTTTTGACTGGTATCAACTGGTGCGGGATGTTCTGGTATTAAAAAAATTAACTCATGAAGTCAGAATTTTACAGGGGAGAAGAAAAAAAGGTGACTACTGAGAAATCTAGTGGATCATTTTGGAGTTTGCTGGTCATTGCCCGCAGCCAAACCTGATAGCTTGAGAACTTCTTGGAATATTAAGAGAGAAACCACTTCAACAACAGCCAAAGAAACTCAAAATTAAGATATTAAAATAAGAAAAACAGACAGGAGGAAGGAGAAAAGCATAATATTGTGTAGGGTTTTGATACGACAACTAATGAATACGTTACACATCTAAACATAAGAAAAACAGAAGTGAACCATGGTGGAGACTGTGATGCTAATGCGGTGGAAAACTTTCCTGTGAGAGTTGGAGGAACTGGTGAGTATAGACAGGGCTGGCGACAGAAATTTGGGGGCCCCCTACTTTGATAGTTTGGGGGGCCCCCCAGCCCAGCCGACAGCGGCTGGGCCCCCCCCCCAGCCCAGCCCAGCCGGCGCTCCTCCCCCTCCCCCGAGCAGCGAGAGCTGCGTGAGCTGCCCTTTCTCCCCCCCCTCCTCCCCCGGACAGCGCTGCTGCCGCCGGCCGGGCTCACACCTCCTGCTGGGGCCAGGCTCGCTTGTCCGGGGGAGAGCCGCGCCGCCTCCCCGCCCCTTCCCTGCTCTCCAGGTCCGGCGACAAGGGGGACGACAACAGGTACAGCTGTGTACCGGGGCCCCCCTAAAGTCGGGGGGCCCAGTATAGCTGTACCCATAGTACCCCCCTGTCGCCGGCCCTGAGTATAGAATCCAAAGAGCAAAAGCCGGAGAATGCTGTGCAGCTTCATTAGTCAAAAAAGATTGGTGTCATGGGTGGGCCTGATCCTAGATTTTACAGCTTTGTCTTTGACCATGAAACATGAAGGCCAAGCTTAGCCCTCTCATATTCCATTTGCTGCAGTGCCTTGCAAAACCTGTTGGGGCTCTGTACTATAAAAACAATGTCATCTGTGTAGTCAAGGTCCGAGAGCAAGAGATTACCCATCTTAATGCTGATGGATCTGGCAGAATGCTTCCCATTCTATTGCCTGTCAAGAGTGCATGAGCCAAGACGCAAACCGCCTGACACCAGATACTGATTTAAAAGGTGCTGACATCCGATTCCCAAGATGGACATGAGCAGTGGTTCTGTTATGCAGCTTGTGAATCAAGTCCAGCAGAATGGTTGGGACACCTACACCCTTTAAGGCCTCCCATAACATGGCTTAGTCAACTGAATCAAATGCAGTCTTAAGATCAAGATACGCTATGTGCAGGGGCTTCTCGAACTCAGTGTGTCTCCGACAACAAACATAGGGTCAAAATAGTGTCTAATGTGGACCTGGTCCTCAAAGCCTGACTGTTGGGGGCAACACTTCCGAAGCAGCAGAGGCTCCAGATGCACCAGCAGAATATGTGTAAACCCCTTCCCTGGCACAGACAACAAAGTGACCAGCCTGTAGCCCCTTATGTTCGTTCCCTTGCCCTTATAAAATGAGGATCACAATACCCTCCTTCCAGGCGGTTGGCAAGGTTCTAACTTACCATACCAGGCAAAAGATGGCCAGAAATGATTCTACCCTCAGGGTCAAGAGCACATTTTATTAGCTCTGGGGGAATGCCATAAGCAATGGCTGCACATTTATTTTTCAGTTTGCAGATGGTGTACTTCACCTCATCCAACATTGGTACATCAGTACTAGTGTTTGGATCTGAAACCAGAATGGCTGCCAAATCGTCTAGCTCTGAGCAAGCAGCAGGTGGCATTTGGTTCAGGGCGCTGTGATAATATTTCGCCCAGTGTGAGAGAATGTCGTCATCCAATTTACCTGGACGGCGTTGGCTGTCTCTTGACCACTGAGACTGCAGAACATGCAGAATGCCAGCTGTAAGTCTCCCCTGACTAAACTGACAAATTCTGAAAATTCTGCCCCCTCCCCGAAAAAATAGCCATATGCATTATAATTTTAACTGAGCACGATATGCCTCTTGCTTTCTCGTCCACCAAAATCACCTTTTATAACTTAAATTTTATTCAGCATGTCTGGCAATAAAAATGCCCATGTTCAAATAATTGTTATTTTAGCCATCTAAGTGGAGAAGAAATTAAAAGACAATCTGTATATTAGAACGTCATAAATCCATTGATGTGCATGACACTTCCCAGGTAAGTGAAATTTGAGGTCCCTGCCAAAAGGCACTTACAAAATAAGCTCCAAGCCCATGCACGTGAATATCTTTAATATGAGTACCCCATCAATTTAAATGATGCTACTGGCGACATATCAGTTAAGTACATACCATAAGCATTTGCAGGATTGGGGCATAAAATCCACAGTCCTATTAATTGCTCTGTGCAGTGGGGCTCCACCTGCATGAAGCAGTTGGAAGGTTTATGGCAGGGGTCTCCAAACTTTTCAGCCCGAGGGCCGCATTAGCTATCAAATAGCAGTTCGGGGGCCGACAACACACTCGAGGTCCAAATAAAAAAGAATCAAAACATGGATGTTGTTTTTAATTATTTGTTTAATATTATTTTATTCAGTTATTATTTAATAACACATTGATACACTACACATGAACACCTGTTCACAACACATGAACACTACACATGAACACCTGTTCACAACACATGAACACTACACATGAACACCTGTTCACCACACATGAACACTACACATGAACACCTGTTCACAACACATGAACACTACACCTGAACACCTGAACACTACACATGAACACTACAGATGAACACCTGTTCACTACACATGAACACTACACATGAACACCTGTTCACCACACATGAACACTACACATGAACGCCTGTTCACAACACCTGAACACTACACCTGAACACTACACCTGAACACTACACATGAACACCTGTTCACTACACATGAACACTACACATCAACCCCCCAACTGACCCACCCAGCCAGGTCTCTCCCCCCAAAACCTCCTTTCCTCCAACCCCCCTCCCCCAAATGACCCACCCAGCCAGGTCTCTCACCCCAAAACCTCCTTTCCTCCAACCCCCCCCCAATGACCCACCCAGCCAGGTCTCTCACGCCAAAACCTCCTTTCCTCCAACCCCCCCCCCCAACTGACCCACCCAGCCAGGTCTCTCACCCCCCCAACTGACCTGCTCAACCCGGTCTCTCCCCACAGACCGGTTCGCCGCCTGGCAGTGGGTGGCTCCTTGTTTCGCCCCCTGCAACTGCGTGGCGGTGCGGCGCGTCCCGGCCCCAGCTCCGAGCCGTCCCTGGCCGGCGGCGGCAGCCGAGCGCGCGGCGCTTCCAGGCCCCGCGGCTGGCGGCGGCGGCCGAGCGCGCGGCGCTTCCAGGCCCCGTGGCTGGCGGCGGCGGCGGCCGAGCGCGCGGCGCTTCCAGGCCCCGCGGCTGGCGGCGGCGGCCGAGCGCGCGGCGCTTCCAGGACCCGTGGCTGGCAGCGGCGGCGGCCGAGCGCGCGGCGCTTCCAGGCCCCGTGGCTGGCGGCGGCGGCGGCCGAGCGCGCGGCGCTTCCAGGCCCCGCGGCTGGCGGCGGCGGCGGCCGAGCGCGCGGCGCTTCCAGGCCCCGCGGCTGGCGGCGGCGGCGGCCGAGCGCGCGGCGCTTCCAGGCCCCGCGGCTGGCGGCGGCGGCGGCCGAGCGCGCGGCGCTTCCAGGCCCCGCGGCTGGCGGCGGCGGCCGAGCGCGCGGCGCTTCCAGGCCCCGCGGCTGGCGGCGGCGGCGGCCCGCGCGGCGCTTCCAGGCCCCAGCGCGGAGCCAAAAAGATCTCCGCGGGCCGGATGAGAGGGCCTTGCGGGCCGCATCCGGCCCGCGGGCCGTAGTTTGGAGACCCCTGGTTTATGGCATTAGCTTGCAGGACGGAAGCTTAAATCAGACCAAACAAATTTACTACATACCACGGTGGGGTTATGGAGAGTAAAATAGTAAACGATCTGCAAGGAATATTGCTGGGGGAGCGTGTGTATTTTTTCCACCTCTTTTGCTACATCACTGTTCCTAGCTTTTGCTTTGATACTTCTCATTTACTTTGTCAATTTCATATACTATAAAAATACATATTCACAAGCTAGCACAATTGTAAGTGGCACAGCAGCAGCAGTTAATAATAGTGGAGTGCTTGCAAAACGAAAAATTCCTGAAGATATTTGTAGGAGGGCCGTGAGACACATTAGTGCAAAGAAAAAAAAAAAAGAGGGCAATTCCAAGCACAGGAGCAGACTGGAAAAAGGACACCCTGGCTCCAAAAGGACTCCTTGGTATCTCAAATATCTCCAGCATAGGTCATCGAACAAATAACATTGTTTACGCAAGAAGAGGGAGATTGCAATAGTGCTGATTACTGCGTGCTGGGCTACGCATTCTTGTTACTTAACCATGGGTATCCATAACATATTATGGTGTTAGTACTTTATAACATCAGTACGTGTGTGTGTACTACATGTGTACAAACAAACTAATTTGTAATGCCTAAAATACACTGAAAGTACATCACAATTTCCTAAGAACTTTAAATAAAATGTTTTAAATATATATGTTGTCTTATTTTTCTACTTCCATGGGTTTTTTGTTTTGTTTATGGTAACAATGTAGGAATTATGAAGAACACTATTATTTTGATGAATTACAGACGCTATCCTGCAGCTGACATGCCAATTCACTGACAAGTAAATACAGCCAAAATTATCTCCATGTTATCCTCCATTAGCTTAACATTTCACCGGAAAGTAGGGTTGCCAACTTTCTAATCCCACAAAACCGAACACCCTAACCCGCCCCTTCCCCAAGGCCCTGCCCTTGCTCATGATATTCCCCTTTCCTCAGTAGCTTGCTCTCCCCCACCCTCACAGGGCTGGGGCAGGGGTACAGGAAGGGGCGAGGTCTCTAACTGGGGGTATGACATGG
Organism: Sternotherus odoratus; assembly: GCA_032164245.1. Classification (NCBI taxonomy): domain Eukaryota; kingdom Metazoa; phylum Chordata; order Testudines; family Kinosternidae; genus Sternotherus; species Sternotherus odoratus. The sequence goes on from JAVMKO010000007.1 coordinate 89,515,586, forward strand.
GGCCAGAAATGAGGGGTTCAAGGTATGGAAGAGGGCTCCAGGCAAGGGCAGGAGGTTGCGGTGCAGTAGCAGCTTCTGGCTGGAGGTGTGGACTCTAGGGCAGGATGCTGAGCTGTGTGGGGGGGATGCAGGTTGAGGCAGGGGCTTGGGGTGCAGGAGGGTGAGGGCTCTGGGGTAGGGCTGAGGATGAGGGGTTTTGGCTGCAGGATGGGGCTCCAGGTTTAGTTACGTCTCCTGGTCAGTGGCACAGCGGGGGCCTAAGACAGGCTTCCTGTGGAAGCAGCCACCAGATCCAGCCTCTAGGCAGAGGTGCAGTAGGTGGCTCTGCGCCCTGTTCTTGCCCACAGGCACTGTCCCCGCAGCTCCAATTGGCCACGGTTCCTGGCCACTGGGAATGCGGAGCTGGTGCTCGGGGCAGGGGCAGCGTGTGGAGCCCCGTGCACCTGCCACCCCCGCCTAGGAGCCAGACTTGCTCATCACTTCTGAGGTGCAACGTGGTACCAGGACAGGTAGGAACTTGCCTGCTTTAGACCCGCAGCAACGCCGACTGGACTTTTAATGGCCCGGTCAGCAGTGCTGATTGGAGTCACCAGGGTCCCTTTTCGACTTGGTGTTCTGGCCGGACTCCCGATCACCTGACCTGAAAGGGGGCCAAGCTAGATGAGGCCTACAGAGGAAGTTTCTCTTCTCCAGATCAAGTAGTGAAATGGAAGGCTCAGGTAGAGGAAGAACAACATTCTCCCAGTCTTGTCTCCTTGGTCTTGTCTTGGGAGAAGCAGGGCCCTTCAAAAAGTCTTACTGCTGACACCCACAGCATCTATATGCTTTTCAAGTAACATAAAACAATGATGCTTTGTTGAAAAGCCCAACACAGGCAGATACACCATTCCAAAGTCACGCAGAAGCCGGCAACTGATGTTTAATATGTTATAGCTCCTCTCCTAACACGTGCAAAAAACTAAACTAAAAATGTACTCCCCAAAGTTAATTAAACTGCACCAATCCTCTCCAGGGAGAGCACATTAAACTAAAACTGATGTTTCTAGATCTCGGCCATAACAGCACAAAGAACATATCCAGGTGGGAATGCTCCAATATAAGACACTCATGTCTCTGAAACACAACAATTGCTTTGTCCTTGCCTTCCTTGATACTTTTTACCCTGGCATACAATCTTAGTTGTAAAACTTCAAGGGAATTGCTACTGACTTAGAAAAGTTGGGGAGCAGTGTCAAAAATCAGGGCTACAATGGAAGATTTGTTTGATCCTTAACTATGTATTAGAGACCTGGTGCCTCTCCAGTACACCAGCTATTCTTTGCTACTAGCAATTTCTCACAGACACTAAACAATTCTTACTTTGCACATAACACTCCAAGCTCTGACCTACTTCCCTGCACGCTTCCCATGCTCCGGCAGCGTATGATGCCAAAAATGAGATTAGGTAAGGTCCATAATTTAACTAGAGCTGTTTACACCTTAAAACATCCAATAAGGTGAAGAATGACCTTGAAATTCACCAAGTTGAAACTGTAGCAAAACTGATGACAAATGAACTACATCAAACAGAGAAAGGTGTATGTGCTTCCGTCCCATTGTTTTAGACAAAATGTATACATACTATGGTACTTCACAAAAATAAGTTATAAAGATAAAAACGCATAATCTAGTTTCAAATATTCGATTCCATTGTGTGCTCTATTAATACCTGCCTAAGGATAAATAACACAGCTCCCCCATTTTTTCCTCCCCAAGACATCAAAAGAGGACATAGAATAATCTAAAATGATAAGGACTTAGTGACAGAGAAAAGGACTTAGGACCATGAGAAAATATTAGGACATTTTGTGGGCATTATCCACAGAGATTTTAATTTAAAGTTACCCCCTAAAGCCTGCAGCGGTAAGCATTAGCAAAGTACTATATTTATGTTCAGGATCACTTATTGTTGAGCTACCAAAACGCTGGGAGCTTACTTTAAAAACTCTGGTGATCCACATAACCAGTACAAAAATTAAGTGGGATAAGAGTATTGTAATGAAGTGGCTAATGTATATGTGTGTACCATCGCCTTCTTTTAGATACAGCAAGAATCACTCAACTGACATAGACCCCATACTACTGAAAACTAAAGACTCCCTTATCTCAAAGCAGTAGGTGTCTGTTTTTGAAGCACAATATAAGTTCCTCCCCACTGTTCCTGTTAATTGCCATGGGGCTCCTGTGTGCTACAGAAAGATATTCATTAATGTAGGTGGTCACAAGTTAACAATATTTAGGTCTTCCACTGCTGTATTTTCCATTTCCCTCCCACTTTCTTTGTTCTCCTTTTCCTGTCATCCTTGTGCTTTAGATGTTGTTTTAATGAGTAATCTACCTTGTTAAAGATTAAAAGAAATCAGATCTCACCTCTATGTCTCCAAGGACTCAAATGCTTAACTTGGTGAAATGCCCCTATTCATATCTAATTATTGGGAGTCGCACTAACATTTAAATACCCATCTGTATTTGTTTTACTACATCATTTGAAAATCATACTGCCCTGGGATCCACTCTGTTTTTAAAAAGGCATTAAGTTTAATTTCTGCTGCTTTTCTCTCTTTATCTTATCAAAATAGGGCCCGAATGTCCTCATTGCTTCAGTGCATGACGGGGAAGTCAGATATAGTGGACCTAAGAGGACGGGGGTGGTGGTGGAATAAGTATAGGTCCTCAGGAGCACAGGCCCCTCCAAATGCCCATGCCACCCATGCATCTGTGGTATGGAAGGCATTAGGCTGGAGACATGGGCATGATCTATAGCAGTCCTCAATCAACCCAGAGGACTGATAAAAGATGCGGACTACATTAGCATACGGTAACATTGACGGCTCCTTTGCTGATAGAAAACAAAGGGGAAAAGATGGGAACATGATTCATGAAATCAACATGGTGTTTAGGGAACTGTATGGAGAAGTTGGTCCTCTGCAGATTAAGACATCTATAGATCGGGAGGGACAAATTCCCTGACCTTCCTTGGGGGAGAGAGAGCAATAAACAGCAGCTCCTTAGAAGACTCCATAGGAATTTCAGTTTCCTTTTCTTTACACTGGATTTTCCTTGTAGAGGGGATTACAGTATCTAGAACTTAATCAGAGGGGGGAGGGGGCGGGGGGAACTTCTTTGATCATCCTAACCTCCGCCAAGGCAAGATTAATCCTTCCTACCATAGTCTGTCTAGAAAATCCTCTCTAAAGCAGACTAATCCAGTATTTTGTTTCCCAGTTCTGCTACCCCATCAACATTTAGGTTTTACACCCAAACCTTTTGGAAGTTTACATTTTGGCTATGAGTCTCTCCTATGGGCTGAAACTTGATGAGGATTCAATGGATAAACACATTTCTCTTTCATACTCTGTTTGAAAGGTCAGGCCCCCATTTGCCATTTAGATGGCATACTAAAATGATAGTTCACTTATACTAAAGTTATTAAAACTCAAGTTTTCCCATGACTTTCAGATTCACAGTTGAGCCATCAGCATAACGGGATTTAAAAATCCATTTACAACGCATTGCAATTACAGGTTTCTAAGTCTGTATTTGGTCAACATCTAATTTCAAGAGCAACAGCTATTTCAAAATAACAACCTTTTGTTTTAAACTCTGACTTTATAGATCCTTCTGCTTAAAAATTTAAAAGGCTAGATCCAGTAATAGTTATGATTCCATGTCAAAAACCAATCAAAATTAACAGGTTTGAGTAAAACTAACTAGAGCGTATTATTTTCAAACAGATCTGTCTTTCACATTTCATAAGTTAAATTACTCATTTTCTAGACTATCAGTATATTTAAAAAACGAAATCAGTTTTAAATTTGAGAAACTTTTAGCTTAGCGTCTGCCATCATTTCCATTATAAAGTCTGTTGACAAGTTTATAGTTCAGCTATTAAAATTTGTATCAGGTTTTAACCCTGTGTACAGTCTCATCACAGATTAAATTATTTAAAAAAAAATCTGTCCAGTTGTTTTTCCCCTGACCACCCCCTAACATTTAAAAATTATAATTTAATTTATCTGAGGTTAGGAACTTTGTAAATTCTTTTTAGCTACATGAGTACAATAAAGTTGATATATGGATCACAAAGATTTCATAGACAACCATCATTCTATCTTGATACCATTAAAAATTCCCACTATCCTACATCGGGGGTGGGTGGGTGGGGGTGGGGGTGGAGGGGTGTGCACGCGTGAAACTAAGGACCGCAGGCTGTATCTCCCCTTGCCCTGGAGCCGCACCACGTGGGCAACGCTGCGGAGCTGTGGCTGTGCGCTCTCCCCTCTCCCGGAGCTGCGCACTCCTCCCCTTCCCCGGAGCCACGCCGCGTGGGCAGCACTCTGTAAACTAAGGAATAAATGAGTGGACTTGAAAACTTAACTGTTAGTGGAGAGTGAGAAGAGAGACAGAGGGTTAGAAAAGTGGGTTAAACACATCCACCTTCTCTCTCTAAAGCAGGGGTGGGGAACCTTTTTTCCACCAAGGGCCATTTTGACAGTTATAATGGAATCCGCTGGCCGCTTAATCCGCGGCCGCTTGATCCGCGTAATCCGGAAGGCTTTGGCGGGCCGTATAAGGCCCGCAGGCCGGAGGTTCCCCACCCCTGCTCTAAAGGCTTCTGTTGAAAGCATGCAACATGTTCAACAAGTTGTCAGTTTCAATTTAGCCCTCAGCCCTTATTTCCCCACACTGTGAAAGCACCCCATATAATTTAGTAGAGTAATTGGCAACTTTCCTCAGTAAACAGATCAAGAATAGAACAGCAGTGGTACAACAGGTCAAAGCGTGCTGGCTGGGCTATGTGCAGGACTCTATGCAGAACATATGCCTGTAACCCACTAGCGATAACCCACATTTCCAGGAATTACCACTTTATAAAAAGGACAGAAAGCTGCTTCTGTACATAGATACAGTACTTTCACCAAATTTTTGCATCACATAACAAAATATAGCTATGTAACATGAAAAATACATTCCCCCACCTCCTCCTTTTCCCTCTCCTCTTCTGCCAAAGCAAGTTACCACCAAGCTATTGTTCACTCAGATTTAGACAAGGGTGATTTCTGAAACGTTACATGCCATATTTTTCATATTAATTAATGTTTACTAGTTCCAAGAACTAAAATGCTACCCACAATCCTAACAAAGAACTGATGTCTAAGAGTAATAGTACTTTTCATACTGTTTTTAGTCAAATATGACACCATAAAACATTTCCCCAAAAAGCCAGTGACCAACTTACAGTGGCTAATTAAGGTACTTTTCTCCATAAAAACAAAGGGGCATATCTGAATATTGGATAACCAGTCTAATATTTAATATGTTAATTACACTTTAAAATATTTGCTTTGAAATGACACTTTTTAATGACTCAGAATGCTGCAAGCATCCTCCAAAAATGTTAATTATTTAGACACCACAAAGTTTGGTAAGTGTATTAAAGCAGTGGTCCCCAACCCCCGGTCCGCGGACCGGTACCGGTCCGTGGAGCATTTGGCACCGGTCCGCGGCCGCGTTCCCCTCCGCCCCGCCCCTTCCGGCTTCCTGGCCGACGTCCCTTCCGGTTCCGGCCGCCTTCCGCATTTTTGCTGCTTTCCCGCCGTTTCCCTGCGGCTTTTCGGCGTACACACATGATCCCGCCGCGCCGAAAAAGGCGGGAAAGGAGCAAAATGCGGAAGGCGGCCGGAACCGGAAGGGACGGCGGCCGGAAGCCGGAAGGGGCGGGGCGGGCCGCCGGGCCGCAAGCCTCACTCGGATGCGTGGCCCGGTCCGCGGCGATGAAAAGGTTGGGGACCACTGTATTAAAGAGCAGTGACCAGTGGAGCTAACAATCTATTTTTAGACAAGATGCAAGGAATGACAGCAAACAACTGTAGGGAGAGTGAAAGAAAAAACGGAGGACAAGGGTTACAACAACATTTATTTTTTTACTTATGTTTTTTAAAGTGAAAAATGGAACTAGGCAAAACAGCCAACCATGGTAGGATTATGCAAGTGAATGAAATTCTGAAAGTGAAACGGACTAGTAACAAAGTATGCACTAGACCATATTCAAAAAAGGTTAGATAAGTCTCATTAAAAAAAACAATTATAGTAAAACTGCAGGTGTAATTTGTAACAATTGTGGATTATTTTATTTTATTGTTTTAACTTAATTTCCCTGTGAAGAATGGATTGTGTGCATTCAGGATGACAAAATGGGGAAATGGAACCTGGGTTATCTTGGGGGGCAGAAAGAGTGCCAGTAGGGAGCAAAGGAGGGAGGGAAAGTAGGGCAAAGTAGGGCAAAACTGAACCAGAAAAAAGGTATGCAAATGTGAAAGGAGATTTAGGTTTACAAGTAAGGTTGCCAGCCCTCCAGGATTGGCCTAGAGCCTCCAGGAATTAAAGATTAATCTTCAATTCAAGATTGCATCGTGTGATTAAATCTCCAGGAATACATCCAATCAAATTTAAATAAAATAAATAAATAAATGGAGATATACCAATCTCCTAGAACTGGAAAGACCTTGAAGGTCATCAAGTCCAGTCCCCTGCCTACACTAGCAGGATCCGCCTGCCTACACTAGCAGGATTGCCCTAAATGGCCCCCTCAAGGATTGAACTCACAACCCTGGGTTTAGCAGGCCAATGCTCAAACCACTGAGCTATCCCCCCACCCCAATTTGGCAACCCTATTTACAACAAAACTCTAAAAAGTGTTACTTTGCCTGCTCTGGGGTTTTCTTGCACCTCATCTACCATTACTATGTATTCACAGGGTCTTTTCCTGCAAGGTGATGCCTGAAAATCCAGCCTCACCACATTCCATTAGGATTATAATTAATTCTAGCTAGATCTTCTAATTCTGGGTCAGTATATTTAAACAGGACAGTCATTCATGCTTTATTTAATAGTATTACATTATTAAGTATAAATATATTTAAAGCTATACTTTCTTATCCATTTAAGATGAGTAAGTCATGAAGTAAATAGGATTTAAAGTACTGGTGGGGACTAAGGTATCAGCTACACATGGGTATACACACACAAGCAAAAATAATCGCTATTCTGTTTTATAAAACCTTCATTTAACTGTCATGTATCTTTTCTGCATTTTCCCCATAATTTCTGTTAATTTCTATTCAGATATAATTTTTTAATTGGATTTACTCTATGGGCTGGTCTTCACTACGGGGGGGGGGGGGGGGGGGGATTGACTGCAGATACGCAACTTCAGCTACGAGCTGGAGTTCCGGAGTTGACAGGCGCCGCAGGCAATCGATTTCTCGCGTCTTCACCAGACGCGAGAAATCGATTGCTAACAGATCGGTTGCTACCCGCCAATCCGGCGGGTAGTGAAGACAAGCCCTATGTAAATGCAGATTATTTTCCAGCAAGGATTTGTGACATCAGAATTGTTTCTAACTATGGTATGGGAGGAGTTCTTTAAGAGGGAACGTATTTTTAGTCATTTATCACGTGATGAACACCTTTATTACACTGTGGTAATATTCCGCTATTAAGATTTCTGAATAAATACTGCAATATATACAAATACACTACTGACCACTTGGCAATTAAACATAATATATTACACTCAAGACAAAAATGTTCCCAATTTTCCATGTTGTTAAGGTATACTAATTTCTGCACTTTCATACTCCACTTAAAAACATGCCATATAGTTCTTGGGCACATGCCACTGTAAACAGTTGAAGGCAGGCTGAATCACTAGGAATCCCCATGGTGCTTTGAAATTCACTGTAACTTGACCACATAGAACACCACAGTCAAATGACGAGAGACCGTTTTTGAAAGCCACTAAAATGTTCATGTGACCCCCCTGAGAACTCTTAATAAAATCCTTGGGCATATGGGCACACAAACAACAACAATTAACTTATTTATGCAAGCTACAATTCCACCGAAGACCTGTGAGTTATGTCAAGCTACCAGAACCAGAGCCTCTCTGACAAGGTCTACTTTTCTCTTATTTCTGAGACGCCGAAGATGCATCCGTGTTACGATCCTCCACGCTACTGAAATTTAAGCCAGAGTGACTTTTGCATTTATATTGTACACTAATGGTTTAAAACGTGTACGTTTCTAAATAAATGTCACATTAACATTTTTAAAACTCTATTCCAAATTGGTTACACTCCCCAGTAATGTGTAAGGGAATGTTTGGCAAGTTGTATGCGGAGAATGGGGGAGGGGAAGTCACAGTAAGCACCTTCCCTGAGTATTAAATTATACTACATTAATACCCATCAACATGTTTATCTTGGAGAATGATGTAGTACTTAGACTATGTGGTCAATGACACCGCCCTGGTTTGAAGTTAAGCAAAAGGGAGCATTGATAGAGAAAAAATGATGGAATTGGCAAAAGGGAGCAAATTTGGAGAAATGAGTTGGAACAGAAGAAAGAAAAACATACTGAGTAGTACTCAGAAAACTTTTCCAAAAACCAGCTAAACAAGTTTTACCAAGAACCTAGTCTTTCTAAGCTGCCTGACTGGCACTTATGCAGAATTGCCCAACCAGACACTTGGCAGCATTTGGAGTAATATTTTTCTCAAGATGAACAGGTATTTAATAGTTTTGCTAATGGTTACAAAACATTGGCAGAGCTCTAAATTCTGGGCATGTATTATGCCAATATGTATTACAGCTGTTTTTATTTAATATGGTGCAGCAAAAACATGCATGCAACAGCAAAGGAAAATTATATCACAGAAATATGCTGCTGCTGTCAGTGAAATTCTGATTTGCAGACCAGATAAAGAAAGTGCTTTTAATTTCTTAAAGTAATTATTTCTAAAATAAAGGTTATACTCAAACACAAATGTCTATTTCTATCACAAGACAAAGAATATGTTAAAAATTAAAGATTCATCCATGTGCTTCTAATACCAACCCTAGTAACAAACTCATTAGTAATGAACAGTTAAGTAAGAAAATCACGATTGATCACTTTCCACAAATGTTGTCCGTTCAATTTTTTCCACTTCCGTGCTATGCCTTCTCCTCCATAATAAAGTGCTCATCAGTTCCTGATCAACTTGGATTATAAATTATTATCTAAGCAAGTGTGAACTAAAAAGCAAGCATCTGATAGATTATAGCTCAAATTCTTTGATGAATTACGCTTCTGTTAGACTTCACTGTTCTTGAGACGTGACTCACTGTACTGTGTAGAGTTCATTAGATTATAGAAATCTATAGCCTCACCATGACTTCAAAGGTATAGCAGGAAACAGAAAATTCACTGATTCCACCAATGATCTCCAACATTTCTCTCTTCACATAGTTTTTTCATACTGGAGATTATGAAATAATAAATAACCGGATAAGAATTTAAATAATTTAGTTATATTAATTCTTGCACATGCCAGCAGAATATGCTTTTATATGGAACTTTTCATATTCCTCAGCCTTGTTCAATAATGTCAACATATTTATTGCATCAATAAACAGCAAAAAAGTACTTCCAATTTAATATTTATAATGTGACCCTATGCATGTAATTTAAAGTCATGGGTAGCAGTTAAATGATAATATCTATTATCAGTAGAAGAAAATTTGTTTTTATGTTACAGTAGCACGTACAGTCCCCATATATGAGAGCAGCTCCATTCTGCTAGGTGATGGACAAAGTAAGAGACTGTAAACTCTTTAGGGCAGAGACTTCAAGTACGAAGACCAGACTAAATATGTGCATGCAACAACAAATGGAAAGCTAGGATGATGTTGTAACTGTAATACAAATATAGTTTTGCAACCTAGAGGAAACCCCGCTTATTATGTTGATGTATTTATATGAAAAAGCTGTTTGCAATATAAAAGGAAGGCTGGAAACTCAAGCACTTCTGACAAAGTATTTGCAGCAACCCTAATAAAATTCTCCAAAAATTTGAGGATCATAGCAATAAGGAGATGTTTCCAATTCCAAATTCACTGAAACGCCAACATTTCACAATGTTAACATTTGCTACAGAAAGAAACAGTTTAAAAGACTAAACAACAAACCACACACCAGCTCCATGGAGAATGAAGCTGGCATTGCAAATTGAGGACATTTAATTCCTTTTCCTCCTACTCTATCCACATCTGTTTTGGCTGGCATCTGACACAAGCATTCCGATTGATGTCACCTGGCGAGTCCACCAATGCTACAGCATGCTGGTCAAGACAAAAAAACATACCAGAAAAGAAGGCAGACAGCTCAGCAGCTGGGGAGAAAAAGGTTTTAAGCATTGTGGCTGCTTTTCAGCAGCACTGCTTAAACCCTTGTTGATTAACATTTCTCCCCACCACAACAGCTCTCTTGTTTGATAGATTCCTTTGTTCTGTTTCACACGTCAAGACTGAATGGTGACAGAACAGCACATGACTGGCTGAAGGACAACAGTTGGAATCGTGACATCAAGTGCTGGCCACAATAGATGTGAAAAATACTCTCTAGCTCTAGCATAACGCTTCTCAAAACTTCATTGCACCACAACCCCCTTCTGACAACAAAAATTACTACACAATCCCAGGAGGGGTGACTGAAGCCTGAGCCTGCCAAAGCCCTGCCCCTCCGAGGGTGGTGGGGGAGAAGAGCATAAACAGGACTGAAGCCAGTCTTTTTTAAATGCCTGCTCCATTTTGGATGAAACTTGCAAAATAAGTCAACTATTTTTTTTTTAAGTTGTCATGAGTGTGAAGTGCCTTGGAGTGCTGTTTTACCTGTTAGGGGTTAACTGAACAGGAGAGAAGGGTGACGTCAGAATACACTACCTGGAGAAAAACCAGGAAGTTAGTTCAGTTTGTCTGGAGGATTTCAGGCTGACTATCTATTTTCCAGCTATGGAAACTCCTCTCCTCCTTTTCCCTCATATATCCATAAGTTAGATGAACAGTAAGTAAAGCTATTGATTTCATAAGCTTTGTACCTGATTTAAAGTGTCACTACCATCCTCAGGGGGAGAAATCTTGAGGGAGGGGTTAAAAAGCTTTAGATCTGTGAAGTTGTATTAGTTGTAAGTTTTCTCTTTTCTTTATTAAACCTTTTTTGTTATAAAAAGCGTTTGGTTATGTCAGGGGAAAATTAATGGCTCGTCCCTCCCCCTTACCTTTATACTCTGGATTGCTGTGGTGGAGTTGAGGCAAGGAGCTCACAAGCTGTCACAGACCATGGAAGAAACACACAACTCAACTTTGATCAAAGGAGAAACTGAGGCACCCTCCTCTCGGTCAAGAAAGGGGGTTAGCAGCAGCTCCATTTACTATGGATATCAAGCAAACTTTTATAGAGTATATTACAAGGGGAGGGGGAATGGGTGGAGTGAGGGAAAAGACCTACTTGAAGCATGCGCATCAGCAAACTATTACATCAATCATAGGTCAGTGCCCTCTCGATGCAGCCTGTGTTTTGACCTTGATAGTGCTTTCATTATGTCAACAGCTTATGAATACCGAGTCTCTTCTGTATACGAATAGCTACATACATATAAAGCAATCTTAGAGATATAACTTGCTAGCTCATCTAGCACGGGTTTTACAGACGGCTATTGTCCAGGCAAGGTCACATTCTTATATAGATAACGTTACAAAAACACCTCGTTGTCAAAGCCATATTTCACTGAACTCCTAAAGCCTCAAGCTAATGATTTTATAACCCTTGGGAGTTTAACTATGTGGTTGCTGGTGAGGAAGGGTAAATGGTAAGAATGAGCACGGGAAACTGAGTTTGCCCTGACAGTTATTCCCTTAAAGTTGTCCTACCTTTGGATTTGGCAGACTCACAGCTAGTGAGCCTGTGTGCTGCGTTCTCTCTCTCTCCTAGGCTGGAAAGGGAGGGGTGGAGCAGTATCTGAGTGTCCCAATCTCTCAGGAAGAGGGAGGGGGAGTTTGGGGTGTTCATGTGCCCCCGCCAGGGTCTTGGAGATTCACATGAATGGTGGCAGTGTGGTCTCAATCCCCAACTGGTAGTGTGTGGGTTTTGGGGGGAAAAGATTTAACTTAGGCTGGGGAAGTAGCTTACAGTTAAGTGGTCATAGAAGAGACCCCCCCCCCTTCGTTTACCCTAGAGTTTAGAGTGGGGGAAGGAAGTCTCTCTCACAAAAGTGTATCCTGAATGGCCCAGGTATAATTTGACAATGAGTAAACAAGTCCTGCAAAATGCAACATAGAGCTTGATTTCTCATTAAGAGAACCCAGGTTACTCCTGCACAAGATTTTTATTACAGAAGATGACTTATAGCATACTCTAATTGCAAGAAACTACAATGTAGCTGCCTTCCTCCCCATTTTCATACACGCTTATTTTTATAAAGTATTAACCATTTAGGCTAAAATTCTCCATTTTTCCTTCCCAAAATTCCTTTCAAAAATATTTTTAAACTCATATATAGAAAACGATGTTTTTAACATGGACATAGGAACTGAGATTGCTCAGTTCCAAAAATAGTGGTGCTTTATTAAAAAAGGTGTTAGAATTTAAGTGTCTACTGAGTACAGAAAGAAGAAATTTTCTTAAATGTCCTGGTGCACAGTTAAGCACAAATGCACTGTACTTGTACAGTTAAGTGCACACAGGTGGATTTCATAGTATTTACTCCATAGTGAATTCCTTAAAAACCCTCCCCCAACTTCAGTTTCTTATATCCTCTTATTTTTTTAATATGAATAAATAAAATGACCAAAATTAGTATAATGAAATATGACGGTTGCCTGCTCAAATACCCAAAAGGCAGGTTGTCCCATTCAAGGTTGCTTTGGGGGCATCAATATTGTCATATTGCATAGAAGTAGTATTTTTTTCATTTCTCTCTTCCTAATTAAATATAAAGCTTAATGCCTTACTCTGATAAGTCTGTCTTCTGTAGAAAATTAGGTTATTTTAGGATATGACCTTGAGGAGCAGTGTTAACAAGATGTTAAACAAGATTAACCAGTCAGTATAGAAAAAACAAATCTTCTTTAATATCATATCAGCTCATCATGATTAAACCTATGATTCCAGTTGGGTTTATTCACAAACAGGTGACACAATGTTTACAACAGTCCCATTCTACAAAGAATGCCAAATCATGTTTAACTTGGTTGGTTAACACCTGACACATTCTAACACCATATAATACAAGACATACAATGTGACAGAGATAATGTTCCCAAAGAAACACTAACTTTTGGAATATTCTTATGCTTGGTCTTGTAAACTTACCTATCATCACTGCATTGTCACTTTTTTTTTGCATTTAATACACACCAACCCCCCCCCCCCCATTATACAGGTTGATACTCTCCCTGAAACTAGAAGCTGCAATCATAGAAGATTAGGGTGGGAAGGGACCTCAAAGTCATCTAGTCCAATCTCCTGCTCAAAGCAGGACCAACACCAACTAAATCATCCCAGCCGGGGCTTTGTCAACACGGGCCTTAAAAACCTCTAAGGATGGAGATTCCACTACCACCATAAGTAACCCATTCCAGTGCTTCATCACCCTCTTAGTGAATTAGTGTTTCCTAATAGCCAACTTAGACCTCCTCCCAATGCAACTTGAGGGCATTGCTTCTCTTTCGGTCATCTGTCACCACTGAGAACAGCCTAGTTCCATCCTCTTTGGAACCCGTGTTCAGGTAGTTGAAGGCTATCAAATCTCCCCTCTTCTCTTCTGCAGACTAAAATAACCCCAGTTCCCTCAGCCTCTCCTCCTAAATCATGTGCCCTAGCCCCCTGGTCATTTTTGTTGCCCTCCGCTGGACTCTCTCCTATTTGTCAACACCCCTTCCGTAGTGGGGGGGGGACCAAAACTGGACACAACACTCAGGTGCGGCCTCACTTGTGCTGAAGAGAAAAGAATAATCACTTCTCTCAATCTGCTGGCAATGCTCCTACTAATACAGCCCAATATGCCAATGGCCTTCTTGGCAACAAGGGCACACTGCTGACTCATATCCAGCTTCTCGTCCACTGTATCCTTTTCTGCAGAACTGCTGCTTAGCCAGTCAGTCCTAGCCCGTAGCAGTGCATGGGATTCTTCCATCCTAAATTCAGGACTCTGCACTTATCTGAGTGAGGTTCAACAAAGACTTATTTTGGCCCAATCCTCAATTTGTCTAGGTCACTCTGGACCCTAACCCTACCCTCCAGCCTATCCACCTGTCCCCACATTTTAGTATTATCTGCCAACTTGATGAGGGTGCAATTAATCCCATCATCCAGATCATTAATAAAGATGAACAAAACTGGCCCAAGGACTAACCTTTCAGGCACTCCGCTTGATACCAGCTGCCAACTAGACATCGAGCCATTGATCACTGCCCGCGGAGCCCGACAATCTAACCAGCCTTCTATCCACCACATAGTCCATTCATCCAGTCCATACCTTTTTTACTTGCTGGCAAGAATACTGTGGAAGACCGTATCAAAAGCTTTCCTGAAGTCAAGGAATAACACATCCACTGCTTTCCCCTCATCCACAGAGCCAGTTATCTCATCATAGAAGGCAATCAAGTTGGTCAGGTATGACTTGCCCTTCGTGAACCCATGTTGACTGTTCCTGATCACCTTCCTCTCCTTCAAGTGCTTCAAAATGGATTTCTTGAGGACCTTCTCCATGATTTTGCCAGGGACTGAAATGAGGATGACTGGTTGGGTTCTCTTTCTTCCATTTTTTAAATATAGGCACGATATTTGCCTTTTTCCAATCGTCTGAGACCTCTCTCAATCATCACAATTTTTCAAAGATAATGGCCAATGGCTCTGCAATCACATCAGCCAACTCCCTCAACACCCTTGGATGCATTAGAGCTGGACCCATGGACTTGTGCATGTCCAGCTTTTCTAAATGCTCCTTAACCTCTTCTTTCACCAAGGGCTGCTCATCTCTTCCCCATAGTGTATTGCCCAGTGCAACAGTCTGGGGGAGCTGACCTTGTCTATGAAGACAGAGGCAAAAAAAAAAAAGCATTGTGTACTTCAGCTTTTTCCACATCATCTGTTACTGTGTTGGCTCCCCCATTCAGTAAGGGTCCCACACTTTCCTTGACCTTTGTCTTGTTGCTAACATAACTGTAGAAACCCTTCTTGTTACCTTTCACATCCCTTGCTAGCTGCAACTTCAATTGTGCCTTAGCCTTCCTGATTACATCCCTGCATACTCTAGCAATATTTTTATACTCCTCTCTAGTCATCTGTCCCAATTTCTACTTCTTGTAACTTTTTGAGTTTAAGCTCACAGAAGATTTCACTGTTAGGCCAAGCTGATTGCCTGCCATATTTGTATTCTTTCTGCAAATTGGGATGGTTTGTTCCTGCATCCTCAATAAGGCTTCTTTAAAATACAGCCAGCTCTCCTGGACTTCTTGTCCCCTTCATCTTAGCCTCCCAGGGAATCCTGCCAACCAATTCCTTAAGGGAGTCTAAGTCTGCTTTTCTGAAGTCCATGGTCCATATTTTGCTAGTCTCCTTTCTTCCTTTTGTGAGGATCCTGAACTCAAGAATCTCATGATGACTGCTGCCTAGGTTGCAACCATTCTACTTCCCCTACCAATTCTTCCTTTTTTGTGAGAAGCAGGTCAAGAGGAGCACAGCGCCTAGTCAGTTCCTTCAGCACTTGTCCCAGGAAGTTGTCCCCAACACTCTCCAAACACTTCCTGGATTGTCTGTGCATGAATGTTTCTGCCCAAAATTGCCAACTTACTTCAGTACTCAGGTTCAATACCTAGGGCTTGACACTTGCACACAAAAATATGTAAAAGCCCCCAAATGTGAGTTATAGTATTTTTAAAACATACTTTACATTTTACCCCCAGCTTTCTCAGTTTTGATATGCTTTTTATTAATGCCAAAGCGCTGATGCTGAATGTCCTACACTTACAACAGGCCAAAAGGTGAACAACTAGAAATAACAGGAGCAGGAAAAGAAATTATACAATGGAGATACTGGCAGATAGCAGCAGTCACAAAGGCTCCTAAAAATAACATGATTCAGTTTCCAAGATTAATTTTGCAACTTTAACTTAATGATAAATGTTCAAAAGAAACATTTGTCTAAGCTTTGAGCAACTGATGTCACATCACTTCACTGTAGGAATGGGAAAAGGGCTTGGGCTATTTTGACTTATTTTTTTAGTTTTAACCAATGTCGCAGACAAATATTAGTATTGATACCTGTAAATGAGGTTTTTGCAGTCCTGATGCATTGGTCTAAAACTCCTGGGATCTACCTGGCAAAGGTAATTGGGTTGGTTAGGCAGAAGCGGTCAAGCAAATTAACTCTTCTGAATCACTGTACAGCCAAAGCCTGCATCTTCTGAAGGCATGTTAGTCTAAGTAGTGCCAAAGAAGAACAGAGAAGACCAGACAACGGCTTCCATTATCATTTGTATTACTGTAGAATCTAGGAGTCCTAGTAAGAACCAGACCCCCATTGTCAGAAAAATTTGGAGGTATCAAAGTGTTGAAGCATCCAACTACTAGCCATTCTTCAAAATCTTGGCTGTGGAATGTTTCAGCTAACATAACTGAATTTCCTTAGAAAAAACACCGGTGTTTCTAAATAGTATTTTCCTACTATTGTAGGAGATGCTTTTCATACAGTTGCTCATATTAGGAAGTAGAAAGGGTTCTTTCCTGAAATATATAATCAATTGATGCAAGAAAGATTTCTGCTCACCTAAAGGGAGTTTCAACATTTTTGTGATGCGGTTTATTATAAAACCATGTGACTATAAAACAAGTCTCACCCCAAAGAGATCAAACCACAAAAACAGGATTTTCCTCAAGTGGAGTCCCAGTAAAGGCTTCAAAATCTCAGCTTGCTTCATCCAACTTCAAGAGGAATCCCAGTTCTCATCTCTTATCCAGTCCTTCCTCTTAGTAATTCTGTCTTTGCAATTCTCACTACCAGATTCAAAACATTCTTTGAGTAATTCCACATGCCTGCCCCAGCAATACTACCTTAAAATTCCCTGCAGCCAGGGAAAACCACAATAGTCCTCCCTTTACCCTGAAAATGATGTTTAACTCCATTCCTGGGGATCTCTGGAGGAGTTCTGGAAACTTCTTAATTTCTGACCCATTTTAAATTACGTATTTAGTAAATGGAAATGGAAAAGATGCACGAAGCAACAACTGGTCTGTTACAGAACCCTGAGGGCAGCTCTTCAGTTGTCTGGCTTGCAAAATTTCAGAAAGAAAAATCCTGCTGAAATAGTTTAAATTAGACCCATTATAAAAAAAGGATGACAATGGAGTCACTTATCTGCATTAGAGGTTAAAAATACAAGCTAACAACAATGTATTAACGGCTAATCAGATTAGACTAATCAGACTATTAGTTTCTAAAATCAATAGAAATTAGGCTAGAAATATCCATGAATCTGACTTCTCACATGAAGCATTTGCAAGACTAGCTTAACTCACTACATTTCATTGGGCAGAACTTATTAGGCACCACAATCATTCCACATATTAATATGGGCATAAAAGGTAGAAATTTACCCTATTTGTCACTTTAAACAGAATACACAGCTCTGAAAAGAAAAAGGGTTTAACTTCTAAATTAAAGTGTTCCTTGTTTATCCATGACAATTCACAGACTTATCTAGTCTCTCATTTGGATTAGTTTCAACGCACCCAATAACAATGCAACAAGTAACTCAATTCTGAAGAAGTTTAACATGGCATATAATATCATTATTTTAAAAAGGTCTCATTAAATGGTCAGAGCTTGAAAGCCCTCAATCTCAAACAGGATATTAGCTGTCTGCAACAAGAAAGCTGTCAAAGGCTTTTACACTACCTTAAAGCCAGCAGTTTATGAAGTCACACTAAAAACATAAAAAGACATGAAGAAACTATTAAAGATAATTTGGGTTTTGCAACTAACACACACTTCACTAATTCACAGTAATGACTGGGTTCCCTCATTGTGAATTATTGAATTTTGCAAATTAGTCTGTGAATAAACAGCACAGTATGGCTAATGCGTCACCAAAAGTACTGTGCTCATTTTCCAGCAAGTATAGTTCACTTTTGTTTATAGTAGTTCAGTGCACTGGCAAGTGTTCTCTGATAGTTTCTAAAAATAATGAAGTGTTAGTAATATAGCAACTACTGCACTCTACAGTTTTAAACCTTTGCAGAGAGACATGGAAAGAGGTCTTTCCATATGTGTAACTTAAGAAGTGAGGTTCTAACTCTGCCTTTGAAGAGAAACACAGCAAAATTACCTTTACATTTAGATTTAAAAACACTTTTTTCAAAACCTGAAATTAACAAATGTTTTCAGGGATGTCTTTCTTTAAATGTACTACAAACAAGTACTCCCTTGCATGTTTTCAACCTAAAAGCATTACAGCATTGGGGACCTAGAAGTGAAATAGACAATTGTTATAGTGAACAAAGAAGAAACTGATATAATTAAATTTTCATGGTCCAAGCTGAGAAAAATGCAAAAAGTAAACCAGCAACAACCACCCAAAAAGTGGAAAGTAACAGCTGCAGTTCTAATCATCTAAACATTTCTAATCTAAACAATTGTAATATATTTTTGTTTGAAGTGTCATTTTAACTTCACAGAATCAATTTTAAAAGATGTAATTATGTTATATGCTATGTTGACAGGCACAGTTTATTATGGCTAGGACCTAAAATAAAAGCAGTTTCAAACAATGAAACTATGCTAGAGGTATTAATTTAAAATAAGACATTGAAAATATCGACCCCTCCTGATTATAGCTAACAAAAATATAACAGCATGTAAAATTTAGGGTTTAAAGTACAGATTAGTATCTCAGTGAGGATTAGTACTGTGCTCTGATGACTACCCTGGGATTTTTAAGTATTTTGCTTTTTTAACAAAACACTTTCCAGGGCTACATGCTTCTCTGTGCCTAACACTCGTATGCCAACAGGACTTCAGGGTAAGTTGTGGCCTGTTGTGTGTTGTATGGGAATACATTTTAACTGCATATTACTGACCTACTCTTGCCATTACCCACATGCTTTATATTCCAGAATTTTACACTGTGCCCAGAAATAGGATGGGTCAGTTACTAGACATGCTCAGTAACAGTTTCTGAAGCAGTATAGTAAGTTTTCATTGCAGGCAATCCAACTGGCAGGTCACACCCAGTCACACTCCAAGAAATGAGCCAATCAGTGCACAGGGGAGTGGTGGGGAAGTTATAAATAATGGAGTTAAGAGTCCTGTGGACTCAGTGGCTGATCTAGGCAGAACCAGGAGGTCTGCTGTGGGGGCTATGTCCCAATACCTGCACCACTTTGGACACAGGCTAGAGACTGTTGTTTCACTAACTGAGGACCAGTCAGCTATGAACCCCAGGGCTGGAATGCTACTACATGTGGCAATCTCCCTATGGTTTGTCTTCTGTTGGGATTTGAAGTGTGTGAAAGGACTGAGGTGCTGCCATTCTTCTCAAGCGGACACACGCTATGCATTATGGCCACACTATAAAAACTGAGAAATCATTTATGAAAGATACGAGGGGGCGTAGGTGTGTGCACGCGCATGAGTCAGCCCGCCTGACTCCGTTTATTTGATTTTCTGCTTTTATACAAAAATATCAACTTGCATGATAAACCTAATAAAACAATTCCTCTGCACCTCTTCCTTAACAGAAAAACACTGTATACATGTTTCTGAAATTTGAGGAGTGGAAGTCGTTCACAGATCTGATTGGGAGACAAGAGGGGGAACTCATATGTATGGACGGCAGAGTCCTCAGCTCTGGAACTAGTTTCTCCCAATAGTTCCAAGAGACCTAAAGTTTCTGGCCATCAGGGCACATTGCCATGACATTCCTTACCTCAAAGAGCCCCTTGGAGCCCCCATATTCACCCATCATACAATTATGATATATTTCATACAAAGCATCCCATGTAAGATATCATATGAACGGTCATGATCTGCTGAAACCCACTGTTTGGTCCAAGTATATATATTGTTAGTATGTATGATACAATGAGATTCTGCTGTATGGTTGTTACTGAAATATGTTGGAAGTCAGAGTCTCTACTGCCAGGTGCGTGTTATGTGACCATTAATCATCAGGGGAGTTGTAAACAATATATTTACAATTCAATGACAGTTGCATAGGCACCATACAACTCTGACTCAGTTGTACAAGATCACACAAGGGGGATTGCTCAATTCTGTGACTTAGCGAAGCCCACCAGGACACATCTGAGTTAGTATTTCCCAGCCACACAGACTGAGTGTATAAAATAAGGAATTTATATTATTTGGTGCCTTTTATCAAGTGGGTACCCCAGTTTGATATTACAAATTGAGTAACACTATATAGGCGTACTGATGTCTAGAATGTTCTGTCGATGTATCTATGTTGAAGTCATTCTGACTGGCACCTTGACTGTTAAAATTCTTTTTCATTATTTCCATTATAAACAAAGTGCCTTATAAACTCTGTTTTGTTTTCACAAAAAAGATCACTCTGGGCTGAAACTCAATTTACAAATTTTCCATCCAGAGCAAATGTTTTATTATTGTTATAAAATGTGGTATTATTTCCAGCACTCCTATTCAAGCTTTTATTCTGATTTCTTTACAGATTAATGAGGAAAGTCTGGGTTTTCAGGAAAAAACAACTTCCAAAAGAGACATCTATCAGAGTGTGGAACAGACTCGAAGGAAACTTTATAAAGGGCTGGGGATAAAGAGCAGACACAGCATTTTCAGTGCTTGAGTTTAAAAAGAACTCACCACCACCACCTATCTAGTTGTTAATAAATGTATTATAGGAATGCTGCTGCCTGCTTCTGCAAGACAGAAACCACCTGCCAGGTACTATGTTCCCTCAGCTCTCACTGCAATCAATGGAGTTGCCTCCCTCACACACCTTGCCTGAAAAGAGGCACAACCCAGTTTGGGCCCTCTCCCCTAGTTCATGTACCAGATAGTCCTCTGCACCCTGGGGGACTTGTTGGAGGTCCGGTTTGGCTTTAAAGTGACTTGCCCCCCTTCATACTGGAGTATCTCCATAGACTCAAGAATATGCTGCTGGGAGGAAGTAAAACAGGATACATTCTGTTAACATTTTGACAGTTCACTGCTTTGTGCTATTTAAGGCCTTGGACTGTTTTACAAAGACTGGAAAATGTAATAAGTTTCTAAAAAGGAAGCAGCAAAAACATTTAGCTCTGCTCATCTATAATCTCCCATTTGAGACACATCAGGCATGTGAATGCACCTGGATTTAGTTTTCCTTGCAAAAAGCCATCTCTATATCCTTGTACAATAGGAAAGAGCAACATACATAGATACAAAAAGAAAACCATCATCCCTGCCTTCTGTAGAATTTGAATGGAGTGAGGGTTGGCCCTAACCTATTTCATCTTCCACTCCAGAACAAGATGGATGAATAAATAATTAAAATTCTCTCAAGTATACCAGAAGCACCATTTGTCTTTAAATCGTTTTGTCTCTTTGTTCTTCAAATTCCTTGAGGATGTGTATAGACTCTTTCCAGAAGTTGAAAGGGAAGCAGTTAATCCTCTCCCCAGACCACAAAGACCACTGCTCCCTATACTCAGACACCTGAAAAATAGGAGAGCTGGGCCAGCTGAAGACAATGAAGTATGCTAGGAAAAGGAAGTGCCATGGGGAGCCTGGGGCAGGCTGGTGACTGACTGTAGGATTCAACAAGGGTGAAGTTAACGGGAAAGTTGGGTTTCCCATCTCAGTGAGTAAACTAGTAGAGTGAGCTTGTTTGAAACAAGTTACTTCTTTACAATGTTAAACTCGGCTGAGGAAAGCCAGTTTTCATTTACATTTGGCCTTTAAAGATACAGTAAACTTATCTTGCAATGCTCTGCAATAAATCACACCAGGTTAGCATTTAAACCTTATCTCAGCATATAAACTCTGTTGGACTTGCCATGGCCAAGAAAAGAGTCATTTAAATGGAAAGTTTATGTTGTGTCTTATTAGTCTCAGCGGGTCTTCATTTACTTGAAAGAGAAAAAACAAAAGAGCAAATCAAGAAAATGTTTGCCTGTTAATATTTCCTACAGCTTTGATCCACCAGAGTAGACAGCTTAGTTCCACCTTCAAATCAGGCAGACTACCACCAATAGCATTTCCATTCCTTCCTCCCCTTTCCTTTCAACACATCTCAACAATTAAACATGAACAACATAAGCCATAACACAAATATGCGCAGACATTTGTTGCCTACATACTGATGGTTAGATGTCAGCACTGATGGGTCCAGACTACAGAAAGGAATTACCAGGTAAGGAATCCTCTTTTCTGCAGTCTAATGGGATCTAACTTTCATCCCCAGCAATTTTTAGTAGAAGGTTTGGGAACAAAATGGCTGTTACATTAACAGGACATGCGGGACAGAGATTTACACAGCCCAAGGCCATTGTGATCGTTTAGTCTGACTTTCTGTAGAACGTGTCACAGAAATTCACCAAAATAATTCCTGGAGCATACTTTTTAGGAAAAAAATTCCAATCTTCATTTAAAAACACCCCATAACCCTCCCTCTTTGTTAAACTAAATAGATTAAGCTCCTTGAGTCTATCACATATTTTCTAATACTTTAATCATGCTTGTGGCTATTCCCTGAATCCTTTCCAAATTTATCAACATCCTTCTTGAATCGTGGAGACCAAAATTGGACACAGTATTCCAGCGGCAGTCACACAATTGCCAAATACAGAGGTAAAATAGCCTTGCTACTCCTACTCAAGATTCCTGTTTATGCATCCAAGGATAAATTAGCCCTTTTGGTCCCAACATCAGACTGGGAGCTCACGTTCAGCTGATTATCCTCCACAACCTCAGAGTCTTTTTCAGAGTAACTGCTTCACAGGACAAAGCCCCCCACCCTGTAAGTATGACCTACTTTCCTAGTTCCTAAATGAATACATTTAACTGCATTAAAACTTAAATTGTTTATATGAGCACTCAATGATGATTCCCCATTTACAATTACATTCAAACCTACCAGTTAGCCAGCTTTTAAATCTATTTTGCGTGTTAATTTTATATCATTATAATTTAATCAAAATGTTGTCAATACCAAGGGTATTATTACATGGCAGGAGATAAACATTTTGCCATCAGAGACTCCGGAGCCTTTTCACCCCAGTCTAGAAACAACTGCAGAAATTTGCCTCATTTGCTTTTGTTGCCTGCATAGAAAGCATGAGATACTATTTCTTGAAATGCTGCCTCCTTCACGAGCACTCATTGGGTGAATCAGTTTCCAGCTAAGCCAGTGAACCTCAAAGTACACACAAGTCTGCCCATTTCAAAATGATTAGCTATTAGTTGTGACCTGATTTCACAGCGAGGAGGGACCAATCCACCTGTCTAAACAGGTGATATCTAAGGCACAGAAGTACAATACTATTACAGTAAAACCTCGATTTAACGGACCTCGATTTAACGGACTTCTGATGCAACGGACAAAATTTCTGATCCATATCAGACCGCGACCCCTCCCTGCTGCAGCCCCGGTCCCCATCCCTGGCGGCTGTCTGCTGGCTCCCGGCTGCTGCCCCGGTCCCGGCAGCAGGCGGGCTGGCTCCCGGCTCCCGCCCGGGTCCCGCCAGCGGGCAAGCTGGCTGCCTGCTCCCGGGTCCCGCCCGGGTCCCACCAGCGGGCAGGCTGGCTGCCGGCTCCCGGGTCCCGCCCGGGTCCCACCAGTAGGCGGGCTGGCTGCCGGCTCCCGTCTGCCGCCCGGGTCCCGCCAGCGGGCGGGCTGCGGAGCTGCCGCCCTGACCCTGTGGCGGGTGGGCTGCTGCTCCGACAGCTCGGTTTTTTTTTTTAATTAAATAACGGACTTTTTGATTTAACGGACACCCCCTCGCCCGAATTAGTCCGTTAAATCGAGGTTTTACTGTACATCTTTTCTATTTAACTATTCTGCATTTTTTTTAGTCCCCGGTTGTGCCTTTTTTGAAACATTGTTGTTCTGCGAGGGGGGAAGGAGCATTTCAGACCTCCATATCATAGACATTCTTCTTTACAGCAACACTGGTCAGGTGAAAACACTCTGGCGCTCAACAGATCATGTGTGGAGTTAGCACAGTGTAGGAACCTTGAAGCACGGTGCTCCAAGAACACACAACCAGCCAAACAGATAACAAAACATAACTCTCCACCTTAGCAGGGCGTGAAATTGATTATTTCCCTTTACAATTAAGACTACATATCAATTAGCACACAGTACATCCCAGTCACAACACACTTTTGACAAATGAGATTGAGGTAGTAATGCCATTATCTTGGTGGCTCGGCTATAGAACTGTAGGGGACATTCTGTGCAAGAAATTTGCAGTTTATTCCTGGATATAAATGCTCAGATCTCATTCCTAAGATTACTACAGGGCTGGCATGTGGCTAAAAGGCCTTTACTTTGTTGAATACTGTGTGCAAATACATATTTGCAGTCATATATACAGCATACAGTGACACTGTCGCTACATGAACAATTAGCAGCAGTTAGATGCTACTACCCTTCTAGATGCATCTGATGAAGTGGGTACTCACCCACGAAAGCTTATACTCCAATACATCTGTTAGTCTATAAGGTGCCACAAGACACTCTGTCGCTTATGCAGATCTTGACTAACATGGCTACCCCTCTGATATGCTGCTGATAATCTAGGTTAGTGAAACAGCCACCAGTGCAATCAAGTTTCACTGTCACTAGTGGTGTCCCTGAGGTAGTAGCCAGGATAATAGAAAACACAAATAAATGAGTGTGTGTGTGTGTGTGTGTGTGTGTATGTGTGTAAAAAAATAGTTTGGTTCTCCAAGCGGCTTAGTTTAACTGTCCACCAGTAGTGGTGTTCCATGAGGACTTGCAGGCAACTATTATTTAGAAAGCTCAAAAGCAAAAGAGCTGGGACTTGGGAAAGAGGTGGTGAGACAAAGAACATTAAGAAAACATTTCAAATTCAATACCCCTGTTTTACAAATGCACAAGACAACTTTCAAACACCATTCTATAAAGCCTTAGGATTCAGGTAACAAGACAACAAACATAAGAAATTCTCACTGACACTGTAGCCATACAATTCTCAGTTGTCAATTACTTATTTTATTTAAGTCTGAAGAGCACAAATCTGATTTCGTAGAATCATAGAAATGCAGGGCTGGAAGGGAGTTTGAGGGGCCATGCGGGCCATCTTCCCTCTCTGCAGCAGGGTTAAATAAACTAGGTCATACCTAATAGGAATTTGTCCAGCTTGTTCTTAAAAACCTCCAATAATAACGATTCCACAACCTGCCTAGGTAATCTGCTCTAGTGTTTAACTGTCCTCACAGTTAGAAAGTATTTCCTAATATATATCCTGAATTTCTCATCCTGCAAACTAAGATGACTTCTTATGCTACCCTTGGCGGACAAGAGGAACAACTGATCCTGTTTATAACAACCTTTTATATATTTGAGGACTTATATCCCCCCTTCAGTCTTCGAGACTAAACATGCCCAGTTCTTTTAAGCTTTCCTCATAGATCATTTTTTCCCAAGCCCCTTTTTCAATTTTGTTGCTTTCCTCTAAATTCTCTTCAATTTATTCAAGTCTTTCTTCAGCTGTGGGGGCCAAAACTGGTGGCACTGCTGCAGCTGAGGCTTCATCAGTGCCAAATAGAGTGGAACAAATACATCCTAAGTCTTATACATGACACTCCTGTTAAAACATCTCAGAAAGACAGTTACCTTTTTCACAACTGCATCACTTGTTCAATTTGTGATCCACTCTAACCCCCCGATCCTTTTCAGCACTACTGCCACCCACTCAGGGTATGGTTAGACTGGCGCTTTGCAGCGCTAAAACCCTCCAGTAGCGCTATTAATATCGTACCCTACACACTTCAAAGTGAGATTTTGCGCATTTACTCACTGTTTAAAGCGCTAGTATTAAACCTCCTTTTCGAGAGTCAGAAGGCTTTTAGCGCTAGCACTGTAGCGCAACGGTGCGAATGTGACCACCCATGGGATCTCTTGCATGCCTCCGAGCCATGTAAAGCAATCAACAAGCCATTTAAGGCCATCAACAAGCCATTTAAGGCAATCAACAAGCCATTTAAGGCAATCAACAAGCCATTTAAGGCAATCAACAAGCCATTTAAGGAAAATGACGTGAAGTGTTGTTTTGTAGACGGGATGAAAAAAGCGGAAGTACCTTTGCAGTTTCTCTCTAACAACTCACAGCAAATAACCAGTGAAAATGCTTGAGGACGGAGCTGTGTGTCTTAAATACAGAGCCTGTCAGTTTTCACTAAGGAAAAGTCACTGACAGCCTGATGTTGTCTCCCTGCGAACAACTTCCCAGTTCTCCCTCACCCCCCTCCTTTGCAAAGCACGTTGCACCCAGCTGAATGCTGGGATACCTGCCCTATCGCGCTACTGTCACTGTCGCCAGAAGCGCTGCAAATGTGTGCATTCTTTAGCGCTACAGGGTTTAAATGTGCACAGGATCTAGCGCGATACTTATTGCGCTAACTTGGGAAGCGCTACAAAAAAACGCGCTACAATCTCTAGTCTAACCATACCCTCAGTTATTCCCCATTTTGTAGCTGTGTACAGTAAAACCTCCATTTAACGGACTAATTCGGGCGAGGGGGTTATTTAATTAAAAAAAAAAACCAAGCTGTCGCAGCAGCCCGACCGCCACAGGGTTGGGGTGGCAGCTCCGTAGCCCCCTGCTGCCGGGACCCAGGCGGCAGCCAGCCCGCCCGCGGCCGGGACCCGGGCGGCAGCCGGCAGCCAGCGCCCATGGCCGGGACCCGGGCGGCAGCCGGCAGCCAGCCCGCCCGCGGCCGGGACCCGGGCGGCAGCCGGCAGCCAGCCCGCCCGCGGCCGGGACCCGGGCGGCAGCCGGCAGCCAGCCCGCCCGCGGCCGGGACCCGGGCGGCAGCCGGCAGCCAGCCCGCCCGCGGCCGGGACCCGGGCGGCAGCCGGCAGCCAGCCCGCCCGCGGCCGGGACCCGGGCGGCAGCCGGCAGCCAGCCCGCCCGCGGCCGGGACCCGGGCGGCAGCCGGCAGCCAGCCCGCCCGGGACCCGGGCGGCAGCCGGGAGCCGGCAGCCAGCCCGCCTGCGGCCGGGACCGGGACCGGGGCGGCAGCCGGCAGCCCGCCCGCGGCCGGGACCGGGGCGGCCGCCGGGAGGCGGCAGCCAGCCCGCCCGCGGCCGGGACCGGGGCGGCCGCCGGGAGGCGGCAGCCAGCCCGCCCGCGGCCGGGACCGGGGCGGCCGCCGGGAGCCGGCAGCCAGCCCGCCCGCGGCCGGGACCGGGGCGGCAGCCGGGAGCCGGCAGCCAGCCCGCCCGCGGCCGGGACCGGGGCGGCAGCCGGGAGCCGGCAGCCAGCCCGCCCGCGGCCGGGACCGGGGCGGCAGCCGGCAGCAAGACAACCCGCTGCCGGGATCGGGGCGGGAGCCGGAAGCCGGCAGCCAGCCTGCCAGCGGCTGGGACCGGGGTGGCAGCCAGGAGCCAGCGAAGGGGACCGGGGCTGCAGCCAGGAGGGGTCGCGGTCTGATATGGATCAGAAATTTTGTCCGTTGCATCCGAAGTCCATTAAATCGAGGTCCGTTAAATCGAGGTTTTACTGTACTTGATTTTTCCTTCCTAAATCAAGTACTTCGCGTTTGTCTTCAGACCAATTCTCCAATTTTTCAAGGTCAATTTGAAGTTTAATCCTGTCCTTCATAATGTTTGAGATCCCCTCCCACCCAAAAATTTTATAACATGGTCTGCGGTCCATTATCTACCATGTTAATAAAAATCCTGAATAATCCCAGGCCCGAGTGACCGCGTTAGTTATGTCCTCCCAGTTTGAGAGCAAACTACTGTCCATTGCATCTGATGAAGTGGGTATTAGCCTACAAAAGCTTATGCTTCAATACTTTTGTTAGTCTTTAAGGTGCCACAGGACTCTGTTGCTTCTGCAAATCTGCTCTCTCTCTGATTATTGACATATGGTCTTTCAACCAGTTGTCCACTCACCTTATAGTAGTTTTATTTAGATCATATTTCCCTAATTTGCTTATGAGAATGTCATGGGGGACTATACCAAATACCCTACCAAAGTCCAGATAAAACACATTAACTTCTGCCCTATCCCCACCCCACTTATTCGGTTACTCTGTCAAAGGAGGATTGTTTTGGCACAATTTGTTTTCCATAAATCCATGTTTGCTATTACTTGTCACCCACTATGCTCCAGGTTTGAACAACCTGATTAATAATTTATTCCAGTATCTTTCTGGGTATTTACAGTTACTTTGCTCCAATAGAGAACATTTTAAATGCTCGTGTTCTAATATTTTAAGTGGGTTGGAGGCCTCAAAGAGTGCAGCTCAATATACTCAGCTATAAACTAACAGATACAAATAAATTTAATTGTTCTTGAGAAGGAGCCTGCAGCCTGAGCATTACTTGTCTATGTTCCCATCTTCTGAAAACAAACAATGGAGAAAGGCATTTTGGCAGGGACACCACACAGTTAGCCCAGGTGACTGATACCCTGGTCTGTGACACAGCAAAGCCCTACCTGTGCTACTGTGTCTTCCCTTTTCTGCATTTGTCTCTCTCTGGGGGGCTACCCTGAGGTTCTGTGTGCTGAGCTGCTCTAGCATTCTTTCCCAGTCAATTCGGTCAGTTGTGGGAGAATCTGAATAGCAGGAAGGCAATGGAAGACTGAGTGATGTGGTATTTGCCTACACCCTCTCGGCAAAGGGGTTCCAGCCAGAGAAAAAGCAGAGCTCAGACTTTAATTCTGTGCAAGCAAACGCAGCTTCAAAGTGCAAATAAACCCTTGCTTGAGGGTTGTGCATGTGGATGGTAGTGGGGTTTGGGCAAAAACATATGTGGAGGCATAGGCTAAGATTACAGTGTAGACATACCATAAGAGTGTATTCTGATGCAGTTATCAGAAAAGAGCAGAAATTTTTTCAATTAACTAAATAGTTTATCAATTTCTTTCTGTTATTTCTTATGTTTCCATTAATGACTAATTAGTACATTGGAAACAGGTATTCTTTTAAAAATATTAATTTTAAATAGTAATTAGAACATCCTAATACACAGAAATTACAGTCAAGTGTCAACCACATTTTTTTATATGTAGTAGAAAATATAGTCCATCTCTCTCAAAATATCTATTTACAAAGTTTTATTTTTTCATATATGCCACCGAGAAAGCCATCAAGGAGGAAGCAAGATGGTATATTAGCACATATTATTTTCAGCTCAGTCATGTTTTCTCTGAAGTTAATGTGGTTTTACCACCAATTTCAATAGGAACGGGACAGCACTGTGTAAGTATGTGATAACATACCTTTGCTTGTATAGTACAAATAGATGTATATAAACATAAGCAGATAAAGACACTTGTATCAGAAACTTGTAGAAATTTAGATTTTTAAAAGCAGGTGGTTTAAAAAAAAATCCAGAGTGGTTCCAAGCTCATAATTTTCCTACAACTAAATTTAGACAATTTTCAGTGGGATTTAGGGAATACTGGATCTGATTAGAAAGATATTCCCGAGGAAGGAAGAAAAAGAATGAAAGTTCAATTGTGACAACTGCAGGACTGCAATCTAAAACTTTGGTGGTGTTAGGTCTTCCTTCTCAATAATTATAATACAATACTAGAATATTTTATTTGTCAAGATACTTTGCATTTTTGGTCTTAGCAAATGCCCACTGGAATACTCAGATATTCTCCAACACTAGCTGCCCCTTACATGGGATTTTTTTTATGTTCAGTTATCACAGTAGTTCTAGCATACATGCACAAAACCCCAATATAAATACAAACATATGAATAGACAGAATAACTACTGCACTTAGAACTTTCATACTGCATATAAAATAGAGTAATGCAAAGAATCTACTGAAATTTCCAATAAATTTTTGTTAAGTTGGTCATATGTTCTTATTTTACCTAATATTTCATGATAACTCAATGAAATACATCCCGCCTGCCCAAATCCACTTATGATTAAAACAGAAGATATTTGAAAGATCATAAACACTTGGTAGCAGTAGGACTGCAGACGCCCGCATGAATGTTTTCACTCAAGATAAATAAGGCTATAGCAGCTGCTGTCTACAGTCCAGGGCTATATCAGTCAAATCCAGTTACACTAGTTTGTGTGTAAGAGTCTAGAAATTATTTTACCCTAAGAGCTTTAACAGGAAAAAAATCTCTTTCCAATTTAATGGAACAATAATTTCTGCACACAATTTCTCATCATCATGTTTGTAGACTACAGAAAACCTTTCATCCTTAGGCTGTTTTCATTGTCTAGCTTTTCTCCACCTAGTAAATGTGCCTACTAAAAAGAACATTTCTGGACTCACTAAAAATAATGTCAAGAAAGTAGGATATATTCTTTAAAAAGTCATAATTAAGGAAACCTATTTGCAATAGAGATTTAAATCCTGTTTAAATTGAGTGCCTCTGCAACTGCCAAGGTATACAACTGACTAACTTTATGTGGGGCTAAAACTGATTGCAATGGGTTCACTCAGTAGCAAACAGAATAACTGGTTTATAAAAATCTATAAATTTATACCCCAAACCATAAATGTGCTGTTATAATGGAGGCCAAGATCAGGAGAGATTTCAGGGATTCCTTTCTCCTAACAGGGATGGGCAGAACTGTTGCAGAGTTGAACTATTAAACTGTTGAAGGGGGGCACGAACAACCTTTTTGGAAGTTGCACAAATCTGATTGTGTACAAATCTTCTTCCACTGCCTAATTTATTGAAGCATTTATATATTATTTACAGTGCTGGAAATGAACCAGGGATAATGAATGGAAAATGGCAATTCAGACGTAGGAGTTCGGTGATGTGAAATAATGATTTAAGATGAAGAGCTGTGCGCAACCCACTGGACGTTGGATGAGGTGTCTAAAGAATATCAACCGTACTTGTAGAAGAGAAGGGAAGAGAGGGGCCTGAATCAAAACTCCGGACGTAAATAATCCCGAACTTTGGAAAAGTGAAAACTGGAGTAAAACTTCACAGCTGGCCCCAATTCTCCCAAAATCCAGGATTCAAACATCCTCAAGTCTTCAGGAAAATGTGTGTCCAGATAAGAAGTTTACACTTCAAGGCCTAATTCTAACGTAAACAAGATAAAAACTTCTTAAAATAAAATAAAAAATATTTTAAATGAAAGAACAAATCTTTTAACATATTGTCGAGTGTGATAGTAAAATCCAAACAAAAGAACTAGAGAGGGTTTCAGCAGAAATACTCTGAATGTAAAATATTCATAGGTTGACAGCAAACACATTTAGCAATTTATACAGAAAGGGTGTGATATGATATATAGCAGAAGAGAAGAATTTTCCCCAACAAAGGCTGTGAGAGCTAGCCATTTGTGTCCATGTGTTAAAAAGGTATACTGATGTGCTAAAAAGAAAGTTATCTTGGAATAACTTTCACACTGTTAGTTTTGGTATGAAAGCTGCAGAGTCATCATATGGTCTTGCTGTAGTTAGCAGCTGTCTTTCTGTACTACATTTCACTGAAAGAGAGCACAAGAGACTGAGAACACACACAAGCAGTAAAGGCCAAAAGCAGATCTTATGAGTCTGTTTTCACAGCTGGAGATAGGGTACTTACTATTCTATATACAGCATCATTGAGCTTAGAAACTCAAGTGGGCAGTGTTAAATTGCACTGCAAAGCAATTCAAGCAAATGACTCCCCATGCCCCCTTTTACCCACGCATGGGGCTATAAAGTAGGTTTCAAAAAACGTTATAGAACTTTCTCTTGCGTGCGCTCATATTATGTGAGAAATAGGCCTTATAAGAAGATTTTATATCATCTTCCACACCAAAGCTATCTTACAGCATATTGTAATAAATTATGCCTAAGTTTCATTTACAGTAGTTTGATCACATCATATGACACTGAAAGGACAATGTGAAAAGATTTTATTTTAAAGAAGGTCAAGAGCAAAAGTATTCCTTGAAATAAAACATTTCTCACTGCTTGGTACTGAGAAAACAAAATTGGTTTCTTTACCAATTTCTGTCCCCACAAAGTCCTAAATTGCTAGCTTATTTCAATTTCATTTTTACATATATTTTAAAATAATATGGAAAGCACTGAGGAATTTGTTTAAAAAATGTAGTTCTTTGTACAGCTAGGACTTAGCAAACTAATAAAGAAATAAAAGCAAATAGTGACACCTGGGCTTTCAATTTTTTTAAAACTCTTCAGCTGACGTAAAACATGAGTTAAACATGTAATACATTAGGACTCCAAGAAAACATTGCACTGGATGTAATCATAACTGGAAGCAAAACTATTTTAAGTTAGAGCTAGGGATGCTTTACAGATTGTTCCAGAGAAAAGTAGATCTTACCAATGGGTATGAGTAAAGTTCTTTAGGTACCTAAAATTCAGAAGCTTTTTATGTTACCGTTTACATTTTGCTAAAACACAAGAGGAAGCATTTTCAGCATGTTACTTACTGTGGCACTGGTCACTGTAGGCCCAGAGATATCAGGACTGTCTTCATCAGGAACTTGATTTTGTTCTTCAGTACCACGGGTTACAAGAATTCTGAAGTGTTGCTGCCTTGTGTTTTGATCTGGTCTGATTTTAAACAAGCATCCCTGCCCTTGAGGAAGCCTCTCTACCGAATTGCTTCTAGATATTTCTGACCCATTTCTGCTATTTCCATGCTGTTCTGAATTCCCTCGGTCTTCTACAGGGCTAATTCGGTCTGGTTGCGGCTGGACAGGGTAGGAAGTACTCCTTTCCAGCCGTATGCGAGGATACCTGACCAATCTATTCCCTTTTGTTCCAGTAAAACCAAAATTATAGTCACTTCCTGTACCTGTATCACTTGCCTGCGATTGCTGCAACTGGAAAACAAATAACTTTTTCCCTGAATTCGCCGACATATCTGGTAGATGCTGCAAAGACCAGCGTCTAGGTTCAGAGGCGACAGCAGTATTCTGAGCCTCAGAACCAAAGGGCAATAACATAACCTGATGCATGTCTGCGCTTGAAGCCCGATGCTGTATTCTTACACCACTTATGTTTAACCCTGAAGCCGCTTCACTTGCTTCATCTTCTTGGGCAGTAGTTGCATCATCACCACTCTGATTATTGGAAGGAATTGTACAAAATATTCTGTGATTACAGGAAACAGCTCCATTAAGCGGTTGCCCAATCTCTTCAGGGATCCTGGGTGGAGAATTCTCTGGGGTTACTTGTGGACTGCTTGGAGAAAAAGAATGGCTGTCAACTGGGCACAAGTAATGCTCCCTGAAGTCTGAGAATTTACATGGAAGAGTCTCCTCAGGAGACTCTGGGGCTCCACACTCATCAGCACAGCCGTTCACAGCTTTGCGCTGAAGAGAGATCTGCATAGA
Source organism: Sternotherus odoratus (assembly GCA_032164245.1). Classification (NCBI taxonomy): domain Eukaryota; kingdom Metazoa; phylum Chordata; order Testudines; family Kinosternidae; genus Sternotherus; species Sternotherus odoratus. Next base: position 89,549,016 of record JAVMKO010000007.1, read on the forward strand.
TGAGCTCCTTGTTGGACGCACATCAATATTGTTCAGCAGCTGAGGAATAAACATAGATGTGCTTCTTTTTAAGGAGCCCACTTCTTGCAAATCACCGCCACCATAATCCGCTCCATGTCGGGAGAAAGGATGAGGACTGTTTCTTCTTGGCAAAGTGTGGAATGCCATGAAAAAGTCATCTTCTCTCTCTCGGTCTAGGATCTCAGATTCAGGGGCTGTGTTGCTCCGTCCAGAGCCAAAATGAAACCGCAGCCGATGGGCCATGGTTTAACAAAGAGAAGAGAGGGGGAACAGCAACAATTCAGGCACCACCAGAAGTTAAAAAACAAAGACAAACTCCCAGAAAAAGTGTCCCATCTGCCAAACTGTTAGCACTGCAGCACTGATAGCGACAGATAGCAGAAATAGCCCAAGTGGCAAGCAGCATTCCAGGCATGATTGGATAAGAGCAATCAGCGCTCCTACACACTGTGACATAGGGTAGGATGGTTGGAGTCACATGACCTGTTTCCCCCTCTCCACTGCAAGCTAGTTGTGTGCCGTTTTTTTTTTTTTTTTTAATACCAGCAAGAGCCTGAAACAGCACCTTCACAGCTGCTCCTTTTCCATCAGAAAAGAGCTGCCCCCGCGGGAGAGCTCTCACAGCTGACTAAGGCAGCAAGCACACACTCGACACTGCTATAAATCTAAGCCACATCACATTCACACAGCACTTGTGTACAAAAACGTTAACTGCAACAAAAGCACTTTAAGTGTTAAAAGTTTAAGTGGACTTCACAATGCAGATTGAGAAGAACAAAACTGGATCAAATAGACAAATTCAGGCTTCATCCATCAACCCCATAATACTACCGCATTAGGCTACCATGGTAGAACATAAATAAATATTAGTTCATGGTTATACTCCAGGATCCTTTTCCTGGTTCTTTACAAGATTAAGTAACAAACTAGTCACTCTGGAAAAAATCCACAACTTTCACACTACCACTATAAACACAGTATAACGTACTTATCCTACATACAAATCCTTTTCTTCCCTTAGAAATTGCAACAAATAAACCTTACATATGACAAAGGCTTCTCAGACAAGGATAGCAGCAGAAATGAACAAGATGGCAGGAGACAGTTTCTTTTTCTGTTTTACCAGGCAGCAAAGACGAGCGAAAACTGAAGGGTGTGCATGTAGCTTTGTAATGATTTGACTTAAGCACTGTACAGAAACGCTGCCCAACGCTGGCAGCCTTCCATTTGAGAAAGTTAGAAATATTACCACAAGTCCGATTGCCAGCATGGAGTATAGCTATGCTTGCTAAGAGCCAAAAGATCTCAAAAGAAGAACATATGGGATACAACCAAAAATTAAAATAAACATCCCAATTCAGCCCTGTCACATTGCAGAATCTCTGTGTTTAAAAAGGGGCAGTCATAGCTGAGGTGCACTGAAGTTTTTGCATGAATCAGAAACAACATCTGTTTAAACAAAAAGTTTCTCTACAAAAGAGAGAGAAACTAAACCTCAGTTCAACAAGTGGCAACTTGGACCTATGAAAGCTTCAAATTAGTTTTTTCAAGATCTCTACCCTTGTAGGTGTAGGGTCAATACTACAGCTAGACATTCAAACCACTATTTTACAACAGCTTTTCAAATACAGAGAACAAACAAGTACAAGAGAAATGGAAGCTGGTTTACACAGTTTAAACAGCCAAGGGCCAGTACAATCCTCTTTTGTTTTAACCAGACTACGAGCCAACAATGAGGAAAAACATGGGTATTTGCTACACAGTAACAGCACTGTAGATTTCCTTGTGCTTTTCAGATAAGAGCATGTTTCTGTGCTATTTAAGTAAGCAAGTCTCTCGTCTACTAAAAACTAAATTTGCAACCACAATCTCTCTTGTGGCAGAGATTGGGGGGAACCTACAGCAATCTCCAAGTCTCTGGTGGTTTAGGAACAAGATGAACAAACAAGAAAATTATTCTTGGGACAAATATTACAAATAAAAGTTTCACAAATAGGTATTTATTCCCAGCATGAATTGTAACAGAAAACAGACAAACAGTAAGCGGTTTTGGATCCTAAAAATACACTCATGCTACAGAAATTAATCTTACAGTACTCAATTCAATACTCCCTCATTCTAAGCACAAAGTCTGGAATCCTAATTCATATTTAACCATAAGTGCTCTTTTTTAAATACATACATTGGCTCAAAATAAAAGAGTGAAAAGTTACCACACACTAGCATGAGATATAAGGGAAATTGCCACCTCTCAGATATGTCTGTGTGGTAATGGTTGAAAAATGTCTTTTTAACGACCACATATGTCACATATGGTTTGACTGTGCACATCACTACCCTCTGCTGGTTCACATAAAACCTGTTCACGTTTTCTGATATTATTTCATTCTGCCGGCTGGCCTGCAAAGGGGATAAGAAGCCTAAAACCAGCAAGTGTTAATCAAGATTCTCCACTAGTTCAAATGATAGAGACCTGGGTTTGTGAAACAGACTATTCCAATTTCAACCCTCATTAAATGCCTCTCAGGACACTGATTATCACAGAGAGTCTTCATCTATGTTGTCACCATGCCATGGATGTGTTACTATACTTCCACACAACATTAAATATGTGGCCCTCTAAGATTTTCACCCTGAAAAAGGTTACCTACACAGAGCTTACATCTTTTTCCTTGCATTAGGTTAATATTTGTTTTGAGGGAGCCGAAAGAAGAGTTAATTTAAAAAAAACATCCTCTTAACTAAAGGATATTCAAACCACCCAAAATATATCTGGCGTATTTTCCCCCAATATAGCAAGTGAGTTTGGTATAGACATATTGTACTTATCTAATCTAAAGGAACTGAATATTTTGTGCTATATCACCACATTCTCTGTTATAAAAGTGTTAATAAATATGCTGTTAGTGGGTCACACAGTATGCTACTCCACTGATACTGCTTTTTAAAATTTCCTCAAAGTACATTTATAAATTGTGATTATCAAAGCTATATCCAAAATCAGACCTTAGAGATTTTTCCCTAGATACCTATTTAATCTTATCAAAAATACCAAAGAATATTTTAGAAAGTAATTGCATTATGCCTTCCCTAAATGCCCACACTGCATAAGACAACTTCAGTTCAAGGTGAGTGTTATGAATGTTCAGCCAGTAAAATAGCCAAATTTCCTGCTTTATATACTTCACTTTACTTTCCTTAGTGTACATATTTACATCACTGAAATAAAATAAACTTTAATTTAAGATACGCCAATTTTCCAGGAACTAAGATTCAGGAGTTTCCATGTTTAGTTGTGTGATTAGTAAAACACACACAAAGGGGAATACAGTAGTACACTCACCAATCTGTTTTCGTCAAACACTTCGAACAGGAGTCTATGATTAGTTGGGTTTACCTACAAAAAAAAAATATAGGTGTGTTATCTTTATGACAAACCATTCATGGGTACAATAATTGGCTAAATGACTAATCCAAGGTACTAAGGAATAGGGCTGACAGGCCTTGTATACATCTCTAACTATACCTAGTGTGTAAATTCACATTTAAGTCCTAAATGTACAACTAGAAATGTTCCAATGTTCAATATTATATTTTACTTACAGTTATTAGTAGAGCACCTAGTATACTACATCCCTGTTCCTTGAGAAAGCTTCAAAGAGGCAGAGACATTTTATGGACGTCACATGGGGTTATAGGGTCTTTTTTGGTACTGCAACTTGATAGCTCAAGTGTGATGCAGAAAATAGAATTTTTAAAGGATATTCCCCTTTGTTATGGATTCAGAATTATGCAGTTCCTCTATTTTTCAATCTCTGCCCAGATCAAGTCAGTCACTGTTCCTAGCCTATTTAACCACATATGCCACTTCAGAAACATTGTTGAGGAGGTGAGAAGGCATACCCTGTGCAAATTTCTCTAAAACTAGCTGAGAAATTAATACACCTCTAGGATATAGTTTCCACGGACAGACGTTGAACTACATAGATCCCCTCAGAACAATGAGGCCACCAATGAATAAGGACAAAGTTTCTATGGTAGTTAATCCAGGTTAGTACATTTTTCAGGAAAGCTTTTGTAAAACAGGTGGCTAAGCCCAGTCCTCTATTTGAGGCAACATAGAGAAGATATTCCGTAATAGGCACTTATGTGGGTTTGTGGGCAGAGGGAAATCCCCCAAATTGAACTAGCACAAGGAGCTGTGATCCATCAAATAGGGGAGTGCACACAAGTACTAGTATGTGTATTTCTGGGTAGGATTTTCATAAGTTTTTATAGTGCGGCAGGGTTCTATTTACATGCTCTAAGACAATTAACAAGCGTTCTCATGATCTGACTATTTTCATTCCAGGATGAAGTATAAAGTGACCACGAAAAACATCAGTGAAAACCATGAATATAAATGTGTAACATAATATCTGGTTTTCTTAGGGTGACCAGATGTCCCGATTTTATAGTCTCTTTTACATAGGCTCCTATTAACCCACACCCCCGTCCTGGTTTTTTCACGTTTGCTGTTTGGACACCCTAGGTTTTCTGCAAACCCCGAATACACAACCATACCACCAAAGCAGGAACCCTCGATTGCATGAGCTCTGTGCCTTCCAAGCTGCTCTGTAACTCAGCACTGTGTATAAAAATGCACTATTTTCCACCTGACCCGCGTGGAAACGAATCTGAGTTAGTGCTGTATAATGTCTGAAACAGCAGAGAGTCAAGAGTACAACATCTTTTTCTGGGGATAGCACGTAGCTACACAAAGGCTGAAATTTACACATAGCCATTTCATGACTAAGAGTAAGTCATGCTAGTGTTTATATATATTAATAAGATGGAACTGCTAGAGATGAATGAAGGTTATTTTAGGGCAGGCCTACACTAGAAGCGCTACATTGACGCAGCTACACTGCTATCCAATGAAGACGCTCTATGCTGATAGGAAAGCACTCTTCTGTCGGCATAATTACTCCACTTGCATGAGAGATGGAAGAAACTATGTAGGTGGGAGAGCATTTCCTGTTGACATAGCACCAGTGCAGACAGCACTTAGGTCGTTGTAACTTCCATAGCCATTAGGCGCACCTTAGATCGACCTAAATGGTAGTATAGACCTACCCTAAAGCTTTGTCTTTGCTGACTCAAAGTGTTGTTTTATTGGCAGCGAGTTAACTAAGAGGTGAGTTATCTCATTGTAAAACCTTAAGTAGAGACAAGGAACTTGCAGTGTTTACAGTAAAGCAAACTAGGCAAGGTCAACACTTTCCTCCCCCCACCTCTCTGTGACTGACCTCATCTAGTTAACCTTGTGTTGAAAACTTCTGTGCTATGTCTCCAAGGGACCGCAGCAAATACATAGTAGAGACAAGACACAATAAGTTAAATTAGGTGAGGTCGGTCACAGTGCTGCAAAAGGAAGGATAATGTTGACCTCTCCTAATTTACCTGGTGGTAAAAACTACCTTTTTTTTTGTCAGAGAAGATAGAGCTAGATTGCTTCTTCCCCTCCGGCACATCACTACGTGGACATAGTTAAGGTTGCTTGGGTGCCTTGATGTTTGGATTCCTTTTAAGTTTATTCTTAACACAGTATTTCCTGGGCTTTTAATGCTTTGGTTTTTTGATAACTGGAACCAAATTACTGATGTATACTCAAAATTATATTTAGCAAAGTAGGATAACTGGGCATAAATACTAATGATGAAACTGGTAACACCGAATTCTGACAATGGATAAACATTTTGATTTGCTGCTTGCTTCTAAGACAGTTTTCTTGTAGCTTTTAATGGGAAATCCCAAGAATCAGAAATGTCAAACTGAATACGTGAAAGTGTAACATAGTCAGATGAATGTTCTACTAATGAGAAGCTTGCATATATTAAATCTTGTAGTGACCAAAATGGAAAAAGCTGGGGCCAGTCATACTGAGTTTAGTGGCAAGACAATTCCTAGAGATTCTGCATTACTCAAAGAAACAGATTTATGTGCCTTCTGTATTATATTACAGGAATCAAAAGAGCTCTCTCTGGGAAGACTGTTTTAGAGAGATAAAAATCTATTAAATTTCACCCTGTAAAAAGATATTTTAATGGAATTGACATTTTAAAGCATTTATTATCTCCCTAAATTAGATATGAATATTCTGTTCTAAATGACCAAATTAGCACACTGGTCAACAGCTAAAATGCATTTCGACAGGATACTATCATTTTAACAATCCACAATGCCTTTCCCTGTTCCTAAACAGCTGTTCTGAAGATTAAATTTAAAACTGTTGAAATTTTACCTAACCTATTCTTGTAAAAACTACAACTGGACAGAAGCTAACTGCAGCTTTAAAACTCTTTGTAATAATTGAAAATCTAAGATGCTTTTCATCCTAGCTATTTATATTCCATAAATATATTAAATTTAATTCTGGGTATTTATTATTGAGCCTATGATTTCACATTTTGTGAATATTTAACATTTTATGAAGAAAATGTCAACTACTACTTATAACAGAAAAGCACTAGATGTTAAGTGCAGTTCTATTAATATTTTTAACATGATTTGACAAGTTTAAAAAGTTACAAGAATAAAATAAATTTGATATTCTCTCTTTGCTTTTATGCTACTTGCCAAAATTGCTCTTTCAATCCTTCTTTTCTATGTTTGTATTTCACTACTTTTTGTCATGTTCACTCAACCAAGATCTTTAGCCATGAAACGCTTACTTAGTCTCTTTCATCTAGTTATGCTGGGCTATCATACAGCCCTAGGAAGAATTTCTGGTTATTTGTCACTACATTACCAGTTTAATACCACAGCAAACATGATATGCTAAAAATGCATGTTTGAGTTAAGCATATTACATTTTCTACATACATAAACTCAAAGCATGTATAAAAAGGGCCATTATCAAATTGTGTAGCAACTGTTTCATACATTAAACCATATGGCAAATCCTATGTTTTATTCCATCCTTTGAATTTGATTAGGCAGTAACTATATCAGTTCAAGTAATTTTTCTTTGAAATACACAAGAAATATTTAAAGGGTAAAATACTAAAGAAAATAAGCTTCTGCCCACCCCTTTACAATGTGGTTTATGTAATATTACTAATCTATTTGTAGTTAAACAATTTATTACAAGTAAAGAAAAACTTACTCTAAAATAAAATTCTTCATTCCATTTTGGATTCAGCGTCTGCAAAAGAAATTAATTTTTTTAACTGCAAATAATATGATTAAAATCTTCAAGTCTATTGTGGCTGTCAGTATATTTGCAGTCAATTACAAGTGCATGCATGTGACAACCTTTGTTAAAAGTCAATAAAAAACAACCTTAATATTTCATAGAAACAACCACCAAGAATAAAAACATTGCTGTCAAATGATTTAAAACTCATCTACCAAGCAAACTGAGCGTGGGAGGGTATTTCAACCGGATGATCCAGAAATAGATGTTAACTATAAATAGGATTCTATCACTAGAAGGGAAATGATTGAGGAGCAGAGAGATCATAATGAAGACTAATCTTAATGAAATATTATATAACATAAACCAAAGTAAGCAAAAGGACCAGTTTTTAAATACAATGATGAGTTAGTTTAGTGCTCCAAAGAAAGTTATGGCTCTAGACTGCAAAAAGGTAACATTTGTTTTGGTTGAATTCGCTTAGGGCTCTTTTCCCCCACTTTCCCAAATAAAGGCTGTGGAGCACCACAATTTTGTATTAACGATTGGAGTAGAATATTACAACCTAAAAGGAAACCAAACATAAAATTATCAAGATGAACAGATTTGCAATAAGAATATTAGCAAGATGTGTAATTCAATTTTTGACAAAGAATAATCTGAAATGCCCATTCAGCTCAGTTTAATGTCAAATGATTCTCTCTCACACACACACATGCATGCACCCTTGCCCCCTGCCCCTCTCCCAGTCTCTCTACACCCTTATTATTGATCATCCCAGCTCCATACAGCTCAGAATTGGGGACGGAAACTTAATTCTCCCAAAGAGCCAAACACGACCTGAAGCTATATAAAATTGTGCTACAAAACCCCAAATTGTCCTTAATCACAGGTTCAACACCAAGTATCAAAGCATATTACACAATCCTATGTCTCAGCATATTTCAAGGAATTGCAGTGATTTGTTTTATTGCCATGGGAAATACGTGTTTTTAAGCTTCCTAAGTCTACCACGCCATTTTTTAAAACAAGTTAAAAAAATACCCGTCACTGTTTCAATATTTCCATTGTCGTGAGGGACCACAATACCACCCAAAGTGAGGGCTTTTGTTCTAATTGGCAGAGGGGAATGAGGTTTTAAATAAATACCATTGAGTTAACTGCGTCTGTACATAGTCAATAGCTTTTGAATCCTTTATCCACTCAATTCCAAAATTTCAGGGAATGTTCGAAGCATCAATGGGCAGAATCCTAACGGTTTTGGTGAAAAATGGAAACTTAGGAAAAGGAAAAAGAGGAACACATGGAGCTCCTGACATCCTCATCCACCAATTCTCTATGAATCAAAGCGAGTCAGTTGCTGGTGGTCATGAACACCTACCAGCATAGCAATACCTCCATCTCAGCTCTGCTCATTCTACCAATAGTTTTAAAATGTTGACATCCCGAATGATCTCTTTCCCAGACAGAAAAAAAGAAAAACAAATGGTGGGGTGTGGGGAGAGCATAGGAGGAAATGAAGAATGGGGGATGAACCCCTGACATGATGGGTTATTGTGGGGCACACAGAACTCCTGGCTTAATGTGGTAGAGAATCACAGGAGTCCCTGGGAGGGTGGAAATTGGGGAGAGGAAGAATGGAGGAACACAAAGAGCCCCTGGTGTGTGAAATGTGTTCAGCCTTCAGAAGCAAAAATGTGTAACCATCCCTATTTCCCAATAGGAGACCAAGACTCTAACAATGCCAGAGCCATTTTGGCATCACTGAATGCCAAAGAGTTGTAAAATAGTTTCAACTTAAATGCTATAGAAAAGGCCATCACAAGGCTAGGCCTAGCAGAAAGGTATAAAATGCAAGGTATTTACATGCCAGATATGCTAAACATTCGTATGAGCCTTCCTGCTTTGGCCACCATTCCAGAGGACATGCTTCCATGCTGATGACGCTTGTTAAAAAAAAGAATGTGTTAATTAAATTTGTGATTGAACCCCTTGGGGGAGAATTGTATTTCTCTTGCTCAGTGTTTTACCTCCATTTTGCCCTATATTTCATGTTATAGCAGTCATGGATGATGAGCCTGTTTGAAGAACAATTCTACTGCAGATTTCACAAAACACAAAAAAAGGTACCAAAGTGAGATTTCTAAAGATAAGCTCCAGCACTCAACCCAAGATTTAAGAATCTGAAGTGCCTTCCAAAATCTGAGAGGAACGGGTTGTGGAGCATGCTTTCAGAAGTCTTAAAAGAGCAACATTCCGTTGCGGGAACTACAGAACCCAAACCACCAAAAGAGAAAAATCAACCTTTTGCTGGTGACATCTGATTCAGATGATGAAAGTGAACATGTGTTGGTCTGCGCTCCTTTGGATCATTATTGAGCAGAACCCATCATCTTCTCTGGAATGGTGGTTGAAGCATGAAGGGACAGATGAATCTTTAGCACATCTGGCATGTCAATATTTTTGCAACACCAGTTACAGCAGTGCCGGTGAATGCCTGTTCTCACTTTCAGGCGACATTGTAAACAAAGTGGGAAGCATTATTTCTTGCAAATGTAAACAAAGTTTGATTATCTGAGTTATTGGCTGAACAAGTAGTAGTACTGAGTGGGCTTGTAGACTCTAAAGTTTTACATTGTTTTATTTTTGAATGCGATTTTTTTGTTGTTGCTCATAACAAATTCAGCTTTCATGATAAAGAGATTGCACTACAGTACCCTAGGCATCACCCCCACAGCTCCCATTGGCCATGGTTTCTGGCCAATGGGAGCTACAGACCCAGTGCTTGGGCAGAGGCAGAGCATGAAGCCCCCTAGCCGCACCTCCACCTAGGGGCAAAGAGACACAGAAAGCTGCACAGAGCCAGGTAGGAAGCCTGCCAGCCTCACCAACCTCCCCATTCTCATTTCCCTGCAGCAGCAGGGGTCCTCAACAGTGGGGGTTCTGGGCCGCATGCTGCCAACCCAGTCAACACTCCCAGCCATCCCCTGAGCACCCACAGTGCCTGTGGGCCTTCCCTGCCCCAGAACACACAAGATTTAGTCAGGGGTATATAGCACAAGTCATGGACAGATCATGGGCCATGAATTTTTTGTTTACTGTCCATGACCCGGCTATGATTTTTACTAAAAAAATACCTGTGACTAAAACGTAGCCTTAATCATTAGCCTTGTTGGAGGCAATGGGACTACCACAAGAATGTTGGGCGGATTGGGCCCTTTCGCAGCAATTACTGTGACAAGTGGCTCCTCTGCTCCCCTGACTCAAGTCCTTTTGGGTTCTGACACAGCACTGGCGCCCTGACCAGGCTGAAGCAGACCCCGTCTTTCTGCTGCTCCTTAGCAGCCCGCTCCCTGTCTCTCTCTCTCTCAGGGCCAGGCTCCTGCAGGCTAGGAAAGCTAGGTTCCCCCTGGGAGGGACCCTTTGTTCCCTTCCCCTGCCTGCCAGCAGCCTCTCCGTCCCTGCTTCCCTCAACTTACTCTGCACACTCCTCTGCTTTCACCAAATTCACTCCTACTGCCTCCAACTCACTCCTCAAACTCCCACACTCCTCCCTGGGGAGGAGTCTCTTTAAAGGGCTCTGGCAGTCTCCTTAACTGGCCTCAGCTGGCCCTGCTCCTGGCTGTGGCAGCCTTGCTCAGCTGGACCTCATTCCCCTGTAGTAACCCTTCTAATTACAGGTCCTTCTGGCAGCTGCCTGCCCTGGGTCTACCACACATCCCCCCTCCTCCCCCTGCGCAACACCATGGGGTTGGGCTACCTGGGTCGCAGAACAGTGTATCCTCGACAGACCGTCCGCATTCCCATGCAGGGGGCCAGACCGATGTTGTACGCAGAAGTGGAAGGGTTGTAGCGAGAGGAACCATCTTGTAACCCTCGCATTGCTGTCCTTATTTTGATGCATCCACTTCAGCGGGGCATCGTCCGTAACTAGGGTAAACCGTCGACAGAGTAGATAATAGCGGAGGCTCTCTATGGCCCACTTCACCGCCAGGCACTCCTTTTCTACTACAGCGTATTTCCGTTCTCTGGGCAGGAGCTTCCGGCTGAGGAATAGAACCGGGTGGTCTTCACCATCCCTTAGTTGGGAGAGTACCGCTCCCAGCCCTACCTCAGAGGTGTCTGTCTGTAGGATGAACTCTTCCTTCCAGTCTGGGGCTATCAGCACGGGGTCGATGCAGAGGGCTGTCCGCAGGTCCCCAAATGCTCCCTCAGCGGCGTCCGATCACTTCACAATGTCAGGGCCACGGGCTCTCGTCAGATCGGTCAACGGGCAGGCCCGGGTGGCGAAGAGGGGGATGAACCGTCGGTAGTACCCGACCAACCCTAGAAACGCCCTGACCTGTTTCTTTCGGATAGGTCAGGGCCACTTCCGGATCGCTTCGAGCTTGTTAATTTGGGGCTTCACTACGCCCCTCCCTACCACGTACCCGAGATATTTAGCCTCTGCTAGCCCAATCGAGCACTTGGGGGGATTTGCGGTCAGCCCTGCCTTCCTCAGGGTATCTAAGACGGCCTCCATCTTCCTCAAGTGCGTCTCCCAGTCTGGGCTGTATATGATGACGTCGTCCAGATAGGCGGCCGCGTACTGCCTATGGGGCCGCAACAGTTTATCCATTAGCTGCTGGAAAGTGGCGGGGGCCCCCGTGTAACCCAAAGGGGAGGACAGTATACTGGAACAACCCCTCCGGGGTGGCAAAGGCCGTCTTCTCCTTATCTGCCTTGGCTAGGGGGATCTGCCAATATCCCTTGGTCAGGTCCAGGGTCGACATAAACCGGGCCGAGCCTAGCCGGTCAATCAGCTCGTCTATCTGGGGTAGTGCGTCTATCTGGGGTAGCGTCGAACTGTGAGACGTCATTCAACCTCCGGAAGTCATCACAGAATCTGACCGTGCCGTCTGGTTTAGGCACCAAGACCACGGAGCTAGACCACTAGCTATGGGATTCCTCGATGACCCCTAACCTTAGCATCTTCTGTACCTCCGCTCGGATTTCTTTCCTTTTTGCTTCTGGGACCCGGTAGGGCTTGACGTGCACCTTTACTCCTGGCTCGGTGAGGATGTGGTGGTGCACCTCAGTAGTCCGGCCCGGTGTCTCCGAGAACACATCCCGGTTACGCCGGATCATGCGGACCACTTCTGCGCGCTGGTTTGGGGTCAGGTCCGGGGAAATCCCCACCCGGCCGGGTGGGCTGCCCTCCCGGGGTGGCGCCCCCAGCGCAACCACCAGAGCGTCTCTTTCCTGCCACGGCTTTAGTAGGTTGACATGGTATATCTGTTCCTGCTTCCGGCGTCCCGGCTGTCGGACTCTATAGTCCACGTCCCCCACGGCTTCTATTACTTCATACGGCCCTTGCCACTGGGCCAGCAACTTGCTCTCAGCCGTGGGTACCAGCACCATCACCCGGTCTCCCACCTGGAACTTCTGGCTTCTCGCTCGGCGGTTGTAGTACGTCTGCTGGGCCTCTTGTGCCTTTTCCAGGTGTTCTCTCACTATGGGGGTGACTTGGGCTATCCTTTCTTTCATCCGCACTACGTGTTCGACAACATTTCTCCCTAGGTTCAGCTGTTCTTCCCAACCCTCCTTGGCGATGTCAAGTATGCCCCGAGGGTGGCGTCGTCACAGCAGCTCGAACGGCGCGAATCCCGTGGAGGCCTGGGGCACCTCCCTTATGGCAAACAGGAGGTAGGGGAGCAGGGTGTCCCAATCCTTCCCGTCTCGGCTCACCACCTTCCGCAGCATACTCTTCAACGTCCGGTTGAACCGTTCGACCAGGCCGTCAGTCTGGGGATGGTACACCGACGTCCTTATCGTCCGCACCCGGAGTAGGCCACATAGGTCCTTCATTAACTTGGACATAAAGGGGGTCCCTTGGTCTGTCAGGATCTCCCTTGGTATCCCTACTTGGGCAAAGATCTGTAGCAACTCTCGAGCTATGGTTTTAGACAGCGTATTCCGTAAAGGCACAGCCTCGGGGTACCGGGTGGCGTAGTCCAGCACTACCAGTATGTGTCGATGGCCCCTGGCAGACTTCTCCAGTGGGCCTACCAGGTCCATGGCGATCCTCTCGAATGGGACCTCTATGATGGGGAGGGGCACTAAAGGGGCCCGCAAGTGGGGCCGGGGGGCGTGCAATTGACACTCCGGGCAGGAGGCGCAGTACCGCCGGACCACTGCATGGACCCCTGGCCAGAAGAACCTCTTCATGACCCGGTCGAGGGTCTTCTCCACTCCCAGGTGGCCCCCAAAGAGGTGGCTGTGAGCCAGGTCCAATACGCCTCTCTGATGCTTCCGTGGCACCAAAAGTTGTTCCACCGACATGTCATGCATCAGCAGGTCCCCCTTGATTATATAATACGTCCCTCGGCCCTTACTTTTCTCCTCTACCAGGGTCCCATTTACCTCCACCACTTCGCTACGGACATTTTGGTAGGCTGGGTCATTGGCCTGATCTTGCCCAAAATTCTCCGTGGCCGGGCCAATTGGCCCCAACTCCGGGGTATTTACCTCCGCCTCCCCTTCGGGGGCTGCCTGGGGCGCACCAGGCCCAGCGTCGGCCTCCCCCACCGCCCGCCTGGTCCTCCTGCCGTGGGGGCTCCCTCGTTCCCCCACTAGTGCAGCCCTCTGGTATTGGGTCAGGATTCTTGTCCCTAACGCCTTGGCTGCCCTCCTCTCCCTCCGAGACTTCCGGGACCCCCCGCCCACAGAGAATAATTCCGGGTCAAACTCCCGGAAAGCTGGTGCCCCGGGACCCCTCGGCGTCACCTCCGGGACCCCGGCACTAACTCTTTCTGTCCCCCGCCCGGGGAGCAGGCTGTCAAAGTCGGGGAAGTCTCGACCAATGAGGACTGGGTAGGGGAGCTCTGTATTGCAACAACTCATCAACAAAAAACAGTCAAGAGAACATAAAATCAAAAGTACAGCACACAGAAATACTACCCAGGATCCTGGCAGTCACTACATAGGAGTTAATGAAACAGCAGCAGCAGTACAAACAATATACTAATAAAAGAAGAAGAAAGTCCCCCAAGAGAAAACATACAAACACCAAAAAAGCTGCTATACCAATTAGAACAGTAGTAATAACAAAACAAAACAAAAAAGCAAAAAAAAAAAAAGCAAAAAAAAAAAAAAAAGGCAAAACCAGGTTTTCCCTCCTTTCTCAGCAACATCATACACTTATGTTCCGAGTGCAGGTTATACAGAATACAGAAAATAATTGCCTTCCACCACCTTCCAGCTAATCAAAACATCACAATACTTTGAGAACAATCCCAGTGCACATGGGGAAAGGGGTTTACCACATGTACCAGGGCCTTTGTGGCCAACATTACAATAATTTCATATCTTATAAAATTATGTTTACCCCACAGCCAGTAGCACCCGCACATTCCTGCTTACAAGAGAAGAAGCCTTCTGCCACCACAGTGACTTGCCCACGAGGGAAAGTTTGACCAGTTATAGATATGCGCCCCTACTGAACCAGGGTAAACTGATTTAACTCAAAGCAATTTAAATCTACTCTTTTAATTATGATTTAAATGAGAAAACAGAAAACCTTGATTTAAATTACTGACTAATTTTATATTGCATTTGTATTTTTTTCCCTAAAGATAGTCTACTCTCATTGGCTGATAACCATTAAAACTTGTTGATTTTCAGCTAAATATAGCCTCCTTTACATTAAATGTGGCACTCTTTTTCCTAGCCAGGATTATATGCTTATATCTATACACGTTTATTTAAGCAATTTATTATATGTATTCAATTTTCTTATTTTTATTATGTTGAGAAATGCATCATTCACTATTTTCTATTTAGTAGGTGATCAATTAAAAACAAAAAAATTAAAGACAATTTAATTTTTTTAATTAATTTCTAATTTCCATCCAGACAGAGCTTAACACAAATCACAAATAAAAAATTAATTACCTTAAAATGCGCTGGATACATAAGAAAAAAAGTTTATCAAAACATGTTTTGCATTTAAAACTGATTATTAATAAAATAAAAAATAAAAAAAATATATTCTGACCTTGAATAAGGTCATACAAAATAATAAAAAATAATCTGTAGTTACTGTACTAAATTTATTGTTTCTGGTCATTGCTGTCAAAAGCTGATTTTGCACTTCAGGAAACTGACTTCCATGTGCTTAGGCAGTGACTTCCACCAGTTTAGTGATTTGCCTCTCTTTTAAACATAGGCAGCAAATACGTACCATTTATTTCTTTTTATTTAAATGATTTTAATGGATGAAAAAGTATCAATTAAAAAATTTAAATAGGTATATTTGTAAAAAGGAAAAAAGTTACTTAAAATATCTGGTTTTTTAATTTGAAAAATAAAATAATCTTTTTTTCCCCCTTCATATTGTTTAAATTGCATCCCAAGCGACAAACTAATCTGTAAAAAAGGCACTCTTCATCTGGACTAACAATATATAAAGGAAAGAACATATACTGTATCTGTTTAAAATTCAAACCTTAGACTCTACGAAAAAGATTTGCCCACACAGACCAGGCTTAAACATTTTCCACTGATATAAAAAGAATAAGAGTGCATAATGTACAAATAAAAATTCCATGATAGGATTCATGAGTCATCCTGCTATTTATGAAAAAAAAATCTATTATCAAAAGAAAGCCTCCCCCGTCTGTATTTTGTTATAAATATCAAAGGTATTTAAAAACAATCCCCCAAAATACTATGTTCTATGCTGTTACTGTAGCAACTAAGTAGAGCTGAATTTTTCCACCAAGAATTTTCACCAAAACTAAAAACAGATTTGGATAGGCTCTGAAACTAGAGGTAACAGAGTCCATTAAAGTGGATAACATATGGTCAAAAATACTATATTAAAAAAAGGACTTTCCACATCAGCGTAATTAGAAAACTATTGAGAGTTTTGTTTTTTTCAGTTCGTTCAATTTTAACTGTTCTTACTTTTCACTGTTCATACTTTTAGATCCTGGTCCTGCAAAGAGCTCCAAGGAAGCAGATCCCTGTACTCACAAAGTACGCCTACATTGCAATGAAGCGCCAGCATTTTAAGTCAGACTCAAGCCTTCTCCTCCTCCCCCTTCACCATCAATACACAAATTGTGACAGGGTTAAGATTAGTAGCCATGTTAGTCTGTATCCGTAAATAAAATGAGGAAGACTTCTCTAAGGTGCCACAAGTCTTCCTCGTCTTATTTACACAAATTGTGCTAACCCAGGGTCCAAGAATGCCATGGGGATGTTGGAGGGTCCAAGTCTTGTTCAAGCAGGGACCCGGGTTCAGGGTTCAAGCACTACTGCTTTGTAGTGTAGATGAAGCCCCAGTGGATTCGTGATCCGGGAACCTCACGAAAATATTCAACAATCCCACAGGCCAACGTTTTGTCTTCAGGACAGTCATTGCATCACAAAGAGCTGTTGCGGCCACATTTTATGATGGTCTAAGAAGTCTGAGATACGAGTGATTGGACTCTCATCTCACATAATGAAGCATAGATGCTGGAGCCCCAGGTTAGGACCCCATCTTCAGAAATCCTTTACAAATAAGTATAAACACTCAAGCCTTAGATTAACAAACCCAAGGTTTGCTAACTTGAGTCTACTAACTCTGGGCTTACATTGCAGTTTAGACATATTCACAGGAACTAACTAATATCACGGCCTCCATTGACCTTTTTGCTTTTCAAACAGCTTGGCAGGGCGCAAGCACTAGGCGAACTAGGCGGTTGCCTAGGGCAGCAGGATTTGCAGGGTGGCTTTTTGCTGCCGTTGGCGACATTTCGGTGGCAGCTCCTCTGGCGAACCATGGAGGAGTGGCCCGGCCAGCAGTCAGGCTTCCTTCTGCAGCATTTCTGCAGGAGGTACGCCTATCCCGCGGCTTCGGCAGCATTTCAGGGGCAGGTGGCCGAAGCCCCTGGACCGACAGACCGCCCGCAGAAATGCTGCCAAAATCAGGACTAGTGGACCTCCCGCAGGCGTGCTGCCAAAGGGCGCCTCGGGCGTCCAAAAAGCTGGCGCTGCCCCTGCAGCTTGGACAATGTATTCTTTGTACCACTGTGTCTTTCTTGTGTACTGACATGGTGCTGCAGTGTTCTGAAGATGAGGTTCTCACAACTTTTACATTTTACTTTATTTGTAATGATAAAATGAAAATGAAGGTGGAGGTTTTTGTTTGTTTTTTTTTAAAAAGTTTCTTTTCTTGTGTTCTTTTTTATTCTACAAATGCGGAGGTCTTGTCAAGCTAGATAAATTATCTAGTAGGTGGGGGAGGGGGGGAATCAGTGAAATTATGATCCAAAAGAGACAATAGGTCAAAAAGGTTTTAAATAATTATTGTAAAATAGGATAGAATATTAGGGCATGACTTTTCTTTTACTATTTATTAAAAGTATGCCTTTTTCCCTTTTTTGTCACCAGTCAACTGTAATTGTAAGGAAGCAGGTAACCTCTAAAATTTTGGTCTAATAGTGTCTCTTTACACTTTTCACTGAAGCTAGAAATTCAAAACAAACAAAGGGGGGAAAAAAACAACCTTTTGGGTTTGGTACCAGTTGGAAATTATTTTTTAAAACATCTTCAGAGATTATTCAAAATTAATTTCAGTAGTTCACAATTCTCTCCTACATTTTAATGCCTATATATATATATATATATATATATATATATATATATATATATATATATATATATATATATA
The DNA here is from genome assembly GCA_032164245.1 of Sternotherus odoratus. NCBI lineage: Eukaryota > Metazoa > Chordata > Testudines > Kinosternidae > Sternotherus > Sternotherus odoratus. The sequence goes on from JAVMKO010000007.1 coordinate 89,566,913, forward strand.
TAAAAACTTGGGAAAAGACTCTCAGAAAGACCATTCTGTTAAGAGTCAATTAATTGTTTACATGCCAATCAAAGAACATTTTATGATAGCTTATCATTTTTAAATAAATCTTACAAAAGCAAGCGGCATTGCAATTCAACACATCAAACCACAGCTGAGAAGTTTTTGATATGAAGTCATTATTTTATGGTTCACAGTCTGCACTTGGCTACAGGCAAATGCATGCACTGGCTTGAAAGAGTTTGATGATTTCTTTTTTTTCCCCCCACATCATCCAGTACACACACACACACACACACACACACACTTTAAATCAATGCTATAATATCGTGTAAAGAAGAAGCATGCTCCAGCATTCTCAATGCTTCCAGAACACAGTGAAGTAAGAATCTCCACCTACCTTTTTAATAGTTTTTGTCTGCACCAGAGCAAGTTCTTTGTTCTCATCTGCTACATACAGGGAAAGTTTCACATAGGGGTCACTGCAAAAGAAGGTGTCACATTTAATAGGGCTATAATTTTACTGACAACTAGAATAGATTCAAATTCAATGTGAATTGTTCATTTAGTCTCAGACAAATAATAGCCTCAAATACACCTAGTAAAAATCTTGATTACGGGGGCAAAAGTCTCTGTATTAAACCTATTTTAACATTATTTATATAACAAAGTGCAAAAGAAATATTTTAAAGACTGATTAGAGTATCAGAAAATAAAACTGAAGACTTTTTTCCACAACAAAAAATGAGCACCTCCTTGCCCGAATCCAAGATGTAACAGTAGAATAATGTTATTTTAATGAATCAGAGAGGTAGCAGTGTTAGTCTGGAATAGCAGAGGTAACAAAGAGTCCTGTGGCACCTTAAAGACTAACTATAAAGTTTTGAAGCATAAGCTTTCGTGGGCTAATAGCAGCTGAAATGAGCAGCTACCTTCTATCTGACAAAAAAAGCATCACACACACATATATTATATATAAATACAGTCACAGAAAACTAGAACTGGAAGAACCTCAGTAGTCCAAATCCCCTGTACTGAAGCAGGACTAAGCATTATCCAGAGGATGTACATGGTCAGTCCCTGACAACGTGAAGACATTTAACTTGTCTAAGTAATTCTTAACTATTTAGATTCTTCAGATCTTCATCTAATTTCCTGGTGCTTCACCATATCCATTTAATAGAAATAAATGTTTCATTCAGAATTAAAATAGTAATTGACTAAATTCTAACCTTTGGGTTTTGGAAAAGGTCCATTGCAAATGGCAGGAGCCAATAAGGTCAAGTGATCACAATTTTACTGCTTGTATCCGACAAAGTGGGTATTAGCCCACGAAAGCTTATGCTTCAATACTTTAGTTCGTCTTTAAGGTGCCACAGGACTCTTTGTTACCCCCACAATTTTATTGAACCATAAGAGATCTCCTAAAACACATGTACTGGCACCAGGTAAGGGGAGGGAGGTAGGAGTTAAGACCACAGCCTCTTCAGACTGTCAGCATGTCCCTATCCAAAGCATTCCAGTATTTCTTGGGCCTCTCCGGCCCATCTTACTCCCAGTCCTGAGGCAATCACCAAGTCTTCTACTAGTGCCTGGTGAATCCAATCCCATTCTCTGGTGAAACTAGGCTAATACCAGATTTGTAGGAAGGCGGTATTATTCCCAGCTCCCGAACCCACAAAGGTCATAAGCAGCTGCCATTTCCCCTCCATATCAATTGTATCTCCACTGAGGGAAAAATCTCACCCATGGAGCCTGGACCAGCTGCTACAGCTCCACTAGCCTCCAAACTCTTCCTTTCGTCTCTTGGGAAGGAGAAAAGTAAACCCGTTCCTAAGATGGCCGCTAGAATCCCACACATTATGCCCTCTCCATTTTTCCCTGCCTCACCTACTTGGAAAAGGTGGTGTAGGGGTTAGGGTAACATCTAGGGCCACTTTTCCCTTCAACGCTGGGGATTTTCCTAGAAATGAGACTGGGTGGCCCACTGTGCAGCTTTGATGCAATAGGACTCACTAATCCATCTGCTGGAATACAATAAATCTGCCACTTCAAAATGGAGTACACACTTTGAAATGGCAGATTACTGTGACCCAGCACAGGGATTAGTGAGTCCTATTGCATCAAAGCTGCAGAGTGGGCCACCCAGTCTCATTCCTAGGAAAATGTGCACGGCAGTATGGAAAAGTCTCAAAAGTATATGAAAGAACTCTCACAGGAGCTGAAGGAGAAGAGAACCCGGTATTCTCCAGGAACCTGAACTGCCCCATATCAAGCTTATGCAACTCCCAATACCACCATTTACTCTGGCGTATCAACTGCAGCCTGACCTTTATGGTTTAAATGGCAGTAAATTACAAGGACCCAACAAAGCAATTAACACATCCTGCTGCCACACAGCGAAGAAGCAGAATAACCTCATATAGACTCAACACCAGAATGTGGGACTGGACCATTTACTCCACCTGAAGAGGAAGGAAACCTATAAGAGAGTAGTAGCTAGACTGTTGAACTCCTTCCATGTCATATTTCCAAGAATGCAACATAGCCAGTGGGATGAAATCTGGATTTGACTGGAGAAAGGATGCACAAAACAGATTCAGATGATCATCAAAATTACTTGAAAGGATTTTCTGAATCTTTCATGTTTTCATCCCCACTACTCTTCACTAACTGAAATCCAATTAACTACACTACTTGATAGTATCACTGTGGCATGCAAGTAAATTTACACCACACAAGAAGTTTAATTTACCTTTGAAAATGAAATATCACAGTAGGATGAAGAAAAGAAAAAATAAATACTCCACACTGTGCTGGTCATTATATCAATAGCTGATCTGCTGAAAATGTCATTAAATTCACACTAATCACCATGGTTTAAATGAGATTAAAGCATCACATTGATAACAAAAAATGTATCTAATTCAATGGAACTGTAGACTGTTTAATGCATATCTAATATTTACTGTCACAATAACCTAATAAAAATGCAGAGTACACCAGACACTAATTGAAAAATCAGGCTATTTTCTTAGGACTTAGTAAAATGTTGCTGGTGAGGAGGAGGGCAATGCCCAGCCATACCAAATGCACCTCTGGGACTCTAGCTTCCCACAAGGCTTAAATATCCTTCATAATAGCTTTTATTGTCTCCAACCTACCACTACTGACTGAATTTCTAGCTCACTCTGTTCAACCACTGGGGGTGGGGTGTAAGGAATGGTATTGAGAGATTATCATAACTATTAAAAATTCAAAAGACAGATCCTGACCTTGTTCATACCAATATAAATCTGGAAGAACAAATTATTCAATTTTATAGAATTAGACTTGTATAAAAGAGATCATAATCAGGCTCGCAGATTTCCAGCTGTGTTGTATGTAGAATAAAAAAATTTGAGAGGGCTGTTCATTAAGAAATCTGGCATTTGGCATATACATGTAAATTAGGAAGGACATGTCAGTGGATGGTGCACAGCTTGTCATATTTGGCATTTCAGCTTCAAGTGTACTCTATTTAAAAGGATTTCTCTCTTCTGTCACTTTACCTTCACAGAGCAAAGCTCTGCACTTCAGAAATAGATATCTCAGGACTTCATGTGTAACACTTCAGGTAAAGCTTCTAACCAGAAGAGGACAGAACATACTCGTCCAACAGCAGGGATGGCCATAGCCTAACTGGCATATACGTTTACATACTATACAAAATGCAACAAGAACAGCCATGTCAGCTTCCACTTCTAAACATGAACCTTAACAGGTGAATAGAAACTGTATGCTAACTGCAATAAAAGCAAGATTGCATTATACTAATAAAACCATTAGAAAGAACAATTTGGACATTAGCCTCTACACCATTTGTTTTTTAAATATTAATGACATGATATTACAAATATTTAACAGCTATTTTTGCCTTTGATTGCTTCAAGTTAAGTCCATTGTGCAATCATGATTTCATGTAACTTCAGGTTATTTGCTTCCCTACTAACCTATGCACTTGAGCCATCATTTCTATAAATTTATTATAGATCTAATCAGTTTGGGAGAAAATATAAACAGACACCCCACAGACACTGAATACACTCAGTTAAGAAAAATTGTGCCAGTATCCAAATCCTAGAATTCCAGAGATTATAGCTGCCATCTATGTACAGCCAAGTGTAAAATTAAGAGACTCAGGTACATACTGTCATTGCAAGTCTGAGAAGCAATAAGAAACACATGCTTTGAGAGTAGTCTGTGATTAAGCTATTTTGGAATTCAGTCCTGCAAGAAAAGTACAAACATTTTGGAATGTTATCCACTCCCTCCCTTTCTCTCAGCCCATGTTCTAACTGAATTATCACCTTCATTTTAAGTGGGGGGAGGGGTGGGGAGAGAACCAGTTACTAACCTTTCTGTAACTTGTTCTTTGAGATGTGTTGCACATGTCCATTCCAAGGTAATAGGCGTGTGCATGCCCTGAGCACAGCTGCTGGACATTTTTTCCCTTAGTGGTACCTATTGAGTAGGCTCTAGTGCCCTCTCACACTGCATGTTCACAGTGTCAATATAAGAGGCCCTGCCGACCCCGAGCCCTTTCAGTTTCTTATCAACTGACTCCAATAAAAAGGGACAGAGGACGGGATTGGGAATGGACACATGCAACACCTTGAAGAATTACAGAAAGGTTAGTAACTGTTCTTTCTTCTTCAGGTGTTCGCACATGTCCATTCCAATGTAGGTGACTCACAAGCAGTTGCACAAGAGGTGGACTCAGAGTTCAAGAACAAGCTGACTACAAGACTGCATGGCTGAAGTTGGCATCATCTCTAGCCATTTAGGCGATGGCACAGTGTGCTGAGAACCTGTGCATCAAGGACCAGTGTCCTGAATAGGAACTTGCGTTAGAAAAGCAGCCAAAGAGGCCTGTGATCTTGTGGAACAAGCAGTCAGGTTAGCGAGATGCCATACATAAAGTAATCCAAGACAAGATCCTCTGGGCACAGATGGGAAGGCAGTGCTGGTGATTAGCGCCACAGAGACGTCTGAGCAGAGGCTCCAAAAATGGGCTTTCTCCTAGAGGACGGCAGTGGTACCAGGCGAAGGCAGGGAGATGGATCTCTGCCGCTCAGGGGTACCGATTCCAGAACCTCTGGAACACCAGGACTGGTCGTGAAAGCAGGTCTCTGGCTACTGCAAATGCCCATAGAGTCAACGGTATTGTGAACTGACCAGTACACTCTCTAAGGTGCTGGGTGCCAATTCTGAGCACAGCTCTGAAGCGGGTCGTAGAACTGCCTCCATGAGAAGGACCTTCAACCTCTCTTCCTGGTCTTTCTTGGTGCGGGGTTTGAAGTCCCTGCAGATCTAGCAGTAGCAATTCCTGTGATGTGCCTCTAAGCATTCGAGACAACTCAAGTGCAGGTCACTCAACGGCATCTACATGCCACAAAAAGTGCACGGCTTGAAGCCTGGTGACGGAGGCATGTCCTGGCACCGGGGAGTGGACAAACCTTGCCAAATAAGTGCAGAGGCATCCAAATTATCGGACTATTAAAAACTAACTACTGACTGACTAACAGAAGTATGATAACGATCATACACTGGGGGGAATTGCCTGAGCAATGAGAGAAGTTCCAGGAACCATCACAGGCAATAAAAAGGAACTAAAGGAGTGCAAGGTTGGCAGGTCCTCTTGTAGTGATACTATGAGTGAGCGGCACCAGAGGGTGCTGGAGGTGACCCGATGGATACCATTACATGGAAAAATTCCAGCAACTGCGCACTTACATTGGAGATGTAATCAAAGATCAAAGATCTTACAGCTTAATCAGAGCTTACAGGGGTGGAGTCCTGGGGCGGGGGGGGTCCTCAGGAGAGGGTGGTCGGGGACGTTGATGGGTTGCGGATTCTGAGGGGGCAGGAAGTGGATGGGGGGCAGATGGGGGCTGGTGCAGGCTGTTTGGGGAGGCACAGCCTTTCCTACCCAGCCCCCCCATACAATTTTGCAACCCCGATGCAACCCACGGGCCAAAATGTTTGTCCGCTCCTGTTCTAGAGCATACATAATTAGGGTTCCCAATTTTGGTTGGACATATTCCTGCGGATTTAATCACATGACAACCTTTAATTAAAGATAATCTTTAATTCCAGGAGACTCCAGGCCAATCCTGGATGGTTGGCAACCCTATACATAATTAAAAACAATAGAATTTTATGCCAAACCTCTTTTTGTCAATAAGAGCAGCCTGTTACTCTGCAATGAGCAGCAAATGTTACATCTAACTGGCAACATAGTTTGAGTCTACTGTGAATGGGCAACTGAGATGTATTTTATTTCAGTATGTTGCTAATTTAGCTATAAAATTCTTAAGGTTTACTGCTATAACAAGTAGCCTTTTATCCCGACAAATAAAACTGTATAGCAGACTGCGCCGAGCAATTAAAACTGTACACACTATTTGGCTGGATGCTCCAGGAGTTCCGTTCAATTTTGTTCCCACATTTACACACTTCACATTATTTAATAGACATACTGCCCAGGAACTCTCTTGCAGCATTATTTGTTCCCTTTAAAAAAGGAGGAGAAATGCAGTCAGAAAAAACCTTGTGTTATGACAAAATAAAGTTACACTGTAGTTAAGAGAGCACGGTCTGCAGTCAAAGCTACAGCTAACATCTAAAAACTTTCTTGGAACATGAATTATAGATATAGAAATTTATACTAGCTAGCGTGCAATGTCAGATAGCCAGATAAGGATTAGCTATTGAATGGACAGAGTACACTGTTGCCATTCACAAACACTATATCAGAGGATTCAAATGTACTATCCTCTGCACCAAAACAATTCTATTCCACAATCTCCACCATGTTGATTTTGCCTGGCTGCCTTGCTTCATCATTCTGTTCTGTTTCCATACTTACTACTTCATCTTTTTACAGCTGATTCTATGCAAGGAGATGCAAAATGGTTTTGGATTTGGATTTTCTGGAATGGATGTTGCATGCCAAGTGAGCATATCTGACTGAGATTAATTTTTGGATTAGAAATGCACTTTGACTCTCTAAAAATTCCTACTTATCCTAGATATATGGCCATTTGCTTCCACTGGGAGACATCACTGGAGATAGGAAGATCACTGTCGGAAATATTCAGTGGTTAAAGGGCCTTTCAGAAAACCCTTTTAAAGGTTTAGATGCAGATATCACTTCATCCAGGAGGAAGTTCCCTCTAAGGTGCGCGTCTGGATGATGGCATATGAGAGAATGAAGGGCCACCCATGCCTAATTAGAGGAGTTGTGCAGGCGTGGCTTCACTAATTAGGTGCCTGGACCCTGGAGAAAATTCACATGCAAGATGAGACAGTGGCCTTGGGGGAAATAGGGGGTAGGTGGGAGGGAGCAGTGGGGTGAGAAAAGGGGGTGGGGGGGATTTGAGATGTGCAGGGCTGCGGCAGACAAAGAAAAAGGCGACTTTCCCCAGCTCCATTGCATTAGAAAGGTAAGAAAGACTACTGATATTAAAACATGAGTGGTGTGCGCTTTTTGTAGAACAAAAAAAAGTTAAGGGTTTTTTTTATGTAGCATTTTTATCCAATGCACTTTACAATAGTTAGTTAACAGAAGAAACAACATTTGGAAAGATCATTAAGTGATCTTCCAGGATCCTCAGCAATTTTCAAGTGATCCATGAAAAAAAAAAAAGAAAAAAACAAAGATTAAGAACCACTGACAATAGATATATCTATAAATGGTTTATTCAATTAAAGGAAAAAGTCCTTTTTCCCCACTACTGCCAATCTGCAATGGAGCAGGAAGAGCAACCAAAGACATGTATGTTATCTTTACAATATAATAGACTTCATACCAAAGGCACATCCCACCAACACGAAGTCTAAAGAGAGACAGCAAATTATACACTAAATGAGGAGGATAATTTTTAAAAGGGAAAGATTATTCTAACACCAGAGAGTCAATAAGTTGCTTGTTTTACATCAGATGAACCAAACAGAAAATAATTGTCAATTTCCTGCACCTAATCAAGGTATTGTCTTAAGAAAAATTATTGCAGAGCATAATGTCACTGAGTAAGTGTTGGCAGGATTGGGCCCATAAGCAATAAACCAGTATGTCTTAAGCTTGGTTTACACTGGACTTCCATCCGTAAAACTTTGGCTGTTCGGGGCTGTGAAAAAATACCACCTCCCCAGAACGACAGAAGTTTTACCAACAAAAAGCGCTGGATGAGAGGTCTCTCCTGCCCATGAAGAGCGGCTACACTGCACACCTTTTAGTGACATGGAATTCACGACACAGCTGTGTCGCTAAAAGGCGAATAATGTAAAAACAGCCTCATTAAATTGCCAAAGGTATCCATATACCCACTAGAAAGAATGGAAGTTATAGGCTCTAGGCATCTTTGAAAAAGTATTTGTAATTTCTAATAGCAAATAACCTTTGGAAATGTTTTTCTGAGAAGTTCCTAATTATTCAAAACATACCGCAATGGTATTGTAAATTTACCAAGAAAAACTTCCTCTGAACAGTTGCATTTGCATGTAATATGTCCGCCTAAATGTTATCTCCAAATGAAACGGGATTACCGGCATGACTGCCAACCGAGTACAGGGATCATACCATATATCTTTGTAGTGTAAACATAAAAATCATTGCAATTAAATCTGAGAAACAAGGCAAAGATCAATACTCAAGTATGAAGAACCGTAAAACCAACTGTATTTGGTCACTACAAAAAACCCACAGTGCATTTACTTGCATGCTTAACATCCCGTTAACAAGAATAAAAGTAGTAGCGGTACAGATGCAGCAGAATGACATACTAATGAATGAAAATTATAGTAACAGTCTCACTTGAATTTTATCCACTTTGTATTGTCTATGTGGGGAATCATAAAATTGTTAGTGCTTTTACATACACTCAGGCACCAACCCTAGAACTGACCAGCTTGAAAAATGTGAAGGCAAAATTAAGTAGTTCAGAATACAGAATAATTTGGAACATGCCAGTATGACAAAACTCCAGAGGAGTGGTGCAAGACTCCTTTGTTTCTAGTTTTATAAAGAATTCTACAAGATTTAACAGGTCAGATTCCTTAAGAGAAGAAAGGTGGAAGGTAAAAGACAGTTAACTTTCCATAACTGGTGTTCTTCGAGATGCGTCACTCAAGTCCATTCCATGTTAGGTGTGTGTGCTTGCCACATGCCATTAGTTTTTCCCTCAATGGTATCTGTAGGGGACCAGCTCTGGGCGCCCTCTGGAGTGAAGTGCACATAGCTCAGTATGAGGGACGCCACTGGCTCCCCCCCCTGCTCTCAGTTCTTTCTTGACAGAACTCTGGACTTGTCCTCACTGGGGTGAGGGGGGGGGGGGGTCGACGGCAGATACGCAACTTCAGCTACGTGAATCACGTAGCTGAAGTTTGTGTATCTGCTGCCAACTTACCGCTCGTCCCCACGGTGGCGGCAGTCGGCGGCGCGCTCCCCCGTCGACTCCAGCTTGCGCCTCCCGGCGAGCTGGAGTTCCGCAGTCGACGGGGGAGCTCCGGGCGATCGATTTATCACGTCTTAGCGAGATGCGGTAAATCGATCGCCAGAAGATCGATCTCCAGCAGCGCTCGTGAAGACAAGCCCTCTGACAGAAGGGAAAGAAGGCGGGTCATGGAATGGACGCGAGCAACACATCTCAAAGAACACCAGCTACAAAAAAGGTAACTGTTTCTTTTTCTTCAAGTGTAAGGAAAAGTTAAAAATATAGGAAAATGTCTTACTGAAGCTGTGTAACTAACTCTGGGTTGCTGTAAGTTTTTTGTCTTGTGTTATGCATTCTTGGAGGCGCCACTGGGCCTCACTCATATCTCCATGTATTTTTACCCCATATGTACCATTTCAAGGCAAGGACTTTATGTTTAGATGTTCTGTTCTTTCCTGACAAATAAGTAAATAGATAGGAAACAACGTCATGTTAATTTGCATGAGGCCCTTCTTGCCTCCTCCTCCATGTAAAGAACCATATAAAAAGTCTTGTAATGATGTATGAGGGGAAGCCATAATTTGAGAGCTATCTCTGTGGCTTCACTTCGCTAGCGAATAAACTTTTGTATTTGAGCTTCTCCAAGGCCTGCCTGTTCTTTGAAGGTAAATTGGGACACCTCCAAAGGAAACGAGCCATTTGTGCAACAATTCTGGCACCCCAGATGGGACAGACCTTTGGATGACTCCAGGATCACCATAGACGGACAAGAGGAAGGAAGTGTACACCGGGCACTCATTCAGCCTGTCCTAACTCTCGGCCCGATCTACGGTGATACCTGGAACGCTAAAGTGTGAGTCCCTGAAAATCAGGCAGACCGGAGAACCTTGAAGTTTGGGAGGCGCCTGGGAGACAGATAAGCGGTGTAAGTATCTCCAGTATTCTCATTGTTAATTTGTTTAGTGATTTTAGTACTGCTGTATTAACTCACTGTTTGTAGATTCCTTGTGAATCATTTGGTATAACAATGGGATCGGGTCGCTCCCGAATGGAAGATTCCGCCTCTCCCTTGGGTTGTATGTTACGTAACTTTGGTAAATTTAAGAATGATTATGGTGTTAAAATGACTAAAGATGATTTGATTAAGTTTTGTCAATTAGAATGGATCACCTTCAGTCTTGGTTGGCCCGACTCTGGGTCCTTTGATGCAGATCTAGCAACCAGAGTACATAAGATTGTTGTTAAAAATGAACATTGGGATCAATTCCCCTATATTGATTGTTGGTTGACAGCTTGTGAAAATAGACCATCTTAGCTTATGAAATGTGCTGTAAAAACATGTAAGAATGAGACAGGGTTCTGGTGGGAGGAAACCCCCGGTATTCCCAGAATCTTGCCCAGAGAATGAGATGCCCCTGATTCATGTTACTGCCCCCGAATTTCCTCTGTCCCCCTCTTCCAGAAGGCCCTATGTCATGGAATAGCCCCCCTCCTCTGACAATAGAGGAGATGGAAAAGACAATAGATGACATAGTTGCTGAGATAAAATCCCTTAAAAAGGTACCCCCCAGACATCCAACGAACCCTTATAATACTAGGAGTCAGAATCAAAGTTATAAAGCTAATATGTGCCCAATGAGGGAAGTGGCAGCAGTACAGGGACAAGAGGAGGGAGGAGAGCAAACACTCACATTTGTATATGTCCCGTTCAGCACCTCTGACTTGTTTAATTGGAAAACTCAGAATCCTTCCTTTAGGGAAGATCCTTTAAAAATGCAAAGCCTATTCTCCTCAATAGGACAAACCCACAAGCCCACTTGGGCCGATGTACAGATGATGCTCCAAACTCTGTTAACAATCGAGGAGCGTAGATTAGTATTGGGAACAGCAGGGCGGATAGCAGAAGAAAGAGCCCAGGCAAGAAATCTAAGAGCCCAGGAGCTTTGCCCCCTGACGGAACCAGGATGGGATGGGCACAGAGCAGAGGGCCAATGTAGAAATGCAGAATATCTGGGAATTATTGTAGAGGCCCTCGGGAAGGCTGTTCCCTGAGTTACAAACTTGTCTAAGATCTATGAAATCCGACAAGGAAAGGAAGAAGACCCCCCCACCTTTCTAGGCCGCCTATTTGAAGCCTTCAGACGATTTAGTGATTTGGATCCAGAAGCTCAGGAAAACCAGCGAATGGTAAACCTAATGTTCATTGGGCAGTCCGCCCCAGATATTAGGAAAAAGCTACAGAAACTATCAGGATAAGCAGGATCGGGCCCAGGCGGAGTGGGCAGCCTGCAGAGAGAGAGAGAAAAGTTTTGAAAACAGTAAGTGGGAATAGATAAACAGAAAAATTTCTTGGACTCAGAGAATGTGTAACCTTGAACGTCAAGCAAGTCGATAAGAAAGATGGGGGAAGTTTAACTCTGTAGTAGCCGTCCCTCGCAGACGAGGAATGCCGTTGTGAGGTGCGGTAATGTGTTGTCAACAGACGCCGGGAAGGCAGGGGCGAAAGCCCGTTTCTGTTGCCCAGGTCAGGGTAATTATAGTAGCCCCCTCATGGAACCCTGAGACCTGAGATTAGGAACATCTGTGCCCCCAGTAAAAATACCACTGAAGGAGAAAGAGAGCCCTGTCTTTGTAAAACAATATCCCCTGTTAAAGGCAGCACGAATGGGCTTAAAACCCCTCATTGAAAAATTCAAACGATGGAGCTGGCTAGCAGAGGGGTCATCCCCCTTCAACACTCCGATATTGGGTGTGCCTAAACCAGATGGTACCTACAGATTGGTGCATGATTTAAAAGTAATAAATAAGAAGGTCATTGCAGACCACCCTATGGTTCCAAATCCTCACACCATTATAACACAGATTCCACCCAAAGCAGCCGTTTTTACAGTATTGGATTTAAAGGATGCTTTCTTCTCAATACCATTAGATAAAGAGAGTTGGAACTTGTTTGCTTTTGAATGGGAAGACCCGGATACCCACTATAAGACTCAGTTAATGTGGACCGTTTTACCCCAAGGATTTGTGTCCTCACCCCATATCTTTGGGGCAGTATTGCAAAAAGACCTAGAAAACTGGAAAAATCAGCATTCAGAGATTGCTCTGCTGCAGTATGTTGATGATTTGCTAATTGCAAGCCCTGATCTACAGCTAGGAAAAAGAGCAACCGAGTCCCTGTTGAATACTCTAGAAGAGAAAGGGTATAAAGTCTCACGGGAAAAAGCCCAAATATGCCAACCAAGGGTTACTTTCCTCAGCTATGAGATAGAGAAAAGAATGCGAGCACTCAGTAAAGACCAGATCAGGGTAATTCAAGATATGCCTGCCCCAACCAACCCAAAAGAACTGCGAGCTTTCTTAAGCTTAACAGGGTTCTGCAGAATGTGAATTCTGGACTATGGGGGCAAGGCTAAACCCTTATATGAATCTCTCACTAAAGAAGGACTCTCAAATTAGAAATGAGCTAGCGAGCACCAGCATGCTTTTGAACTGCTAAAAACAGCATTAATGCAGCCCCCCTTCTCTCATGATTCCAAATGAACACAAGCCTTACAGACTCTATGTACATGAGAATAACGGTATTGCTTCAGGGGTCCTAACTCAGCCAGTGGGCCCAACCTGGAAACCAGTGGGCTATTACTCAAAGGTGTTGGATCCAGTAGCCAAAGGATGGCTGACCTGCCTGTGAGCAGTAGCAGCAACGGAAACAATTGTAGAGGAAGCCCAAAAGATAGTCATGGGAGCAGATATGGACATACACACCCCACATGGGGTCCCCCAGATCCTTGGAGGAGAAGGAGGAAAGTTTCTAAGCCCCTCCAGACAGTCCAGATATGAAATATTCCTGCTGTCTAACCCTGGGCTTACATTTAAACACACCACAGCCTTAAATCCAACTACTCTTCTCCCTGAGCCAGAACCAAGAACTCCTAACCATGATTGTTTAGAAATACTTACAGAGACTGTACTGATTCGGCCGGACCCGAAAGATGACTCTTAAAAATCCAGACAAAGAATTTTTCGTAGATGAATCGAGCAGCATGATAAGAAGCACCAGACATACGGGCTGTGCTGTAGTAACTCCAACTGAAATACTTTAGAAAGAGAGACTCCCTGCAAACTAGCCTTCGCAGGCAGCAGAATTAACTGCTCTCACCCAAGCCCTTGAACTAGGAACAGATAAGAAAGTAAACATCTTTACTGACTCCCGCTATTTTGCCACAGTACACGCTCATGGACTGTTATAGAAAGAGCATGGATTTATTACAGCTTTGGAATAGAAAATAGCAAACGGATCACAGATCATAATATTGCTGGAAGCCCTTAAACCTGCCAAAGCAGCAGCCCTAATGGGAGGCGATGCAAGCTTCCAGGGTGCAGCACAAGAGATTCCAGCCTGCCTTGAAGATTGTGTAGTACACTATACTCCAGAAGATGACACAGCAGCACATGAAAACCTCGCCGTGAAAAACAGGAACGGCTGGCGGGTAGTGCCAAGAAGAAAAATCATGATACCGCGGCCATTGCTGCTAGAAGTACTCTTAAACCTTCATGCTTCTACTCACATGGGAAGAACCGCAATGAGAGACTTGCTGGTAAGCCAAATAGTGTCACCAGGATTGTACTTAGAAGCACAGCGAGTGGCAACACAATGTCCAACGTGTCAAAAAGTAAACCCCAAGCCACCCCGACCACCTGCTCCTACAGGAGGAAGACAGTGGGCATACTACCCTGGCCAGACATGGCAAATTGACTTTGCTGAACTTCCAAAGTCTGGATGACATCAATACCTGCTAGTGCTAGTAGATCAGCTAACAAGATGGGTGGAAGCTTACCCCACCAGGACAGCCACAACATCAACAGTAGCACGGATCCTTTTGCAAGAAATAATACCACGGTTCTTGCTGCCAGAATCAATCGAGTCAGATCAGGGTAGCCACTTTGTAGGAAAAGTAGTACAGGAAGTAGCTAAGGCTCTGAATATTAAGTGGAAGTTGCATACCCCATGGAGACCCCAGAGTTCAGGCCAGGTAGAGCGCATGAATAGAACCCTAAAAACAATGCTAATAAAAATCTGCATTGAAACACATTTAAAATGGCCTCAAGCCCTACCCCTTGCCTTAACTCGAATTCACAGTATACCTCGTAGAGGGTTAAGGTTAACCCCTTTTGAGTTAATGTTTGGGATGCCTCCTAGAGTCTTGCCAGCGGGGTGGAGGGAAAAAGTTACTGTTGATTTGAGAAAAACTGAACTTAAAGAGCATGTAATTGCCTTGCAGTCTGTTTTGTCTTCCCTCCACAGATTTGCTGCACCATTCCAGAGCCTGCCCCTGGACGCTCCTATCCACAACTTCCAACCTGGGGATCAAGTGCTAGTGCAGAAGTGGAAGAAGGACCCCCTATCAGAAAAGTGGAACGGACCCTATCAGGTTTTGCTCACAACACACACAGCTGTGAAACTTGAGAACAGTGATAAATGGACACATTGCTCACGTATTAAAAAGTACACACCACCCCCCCGTCCAGGATCCTGAGGCGCCACCTGTCGACCAGTGGACTGCTACTCGTCTTGATCCTCTACGGCTCCGACTCCACCGTGTTCAGTAACATGTTTATGTTTCGTATATTAACTGGATGTGTCATTATATGTAGCCTGTGTAGCTTAATCCCTAGAGGTTTCCAAGGAGGCCAGAATACTTGGTTATTATTAGCAAAAATGGCTTTAAATTCCACTGCCTTTTGTCTGCCACATACATACGCTGTGGGGAAAATTATGGAAACATGTTTTTTTGGTATTAGTACAACTCCCTCTGCTTTACAGAAAAATACACCCTTAAGAAATATAGCCAAGACTGCTACATATGATGATTTGTATAGTATGGGCCGAGTAATGACACGCCCATCTGCTGAGATGTATTCATTTTTAGTTGCAAATGTAACTGCAGCCACTCAGTGTGTCACCTTCACGGGCGTTACAGGCAACCTACATGATCTCACGAATCAAGAGTTGGTCTGTAACCAGACCACTCCCCTTTCAGTTGCCTTTGCACCCTTACTTCTCCCTACTGGCTGGTTTCTCCTTTGTGGGCGCACTGTTTATTCATATGTACCAGCTAACAGCTCTGGTGGGCCCTGCACAATAGGGAGAGTGGCACCCCTCATCATTCCTGTTCCCCAACATAACACCAAGAGACACAAAAGGGGAAGCATACCATTAACCTCCTCTTGTAAGTCAGATGTTACACTATTTTCAGAAGGAGAAGCTGATGCCCTTATTTTCTCTCTTATTGGTGTGCCTGGCATGGTAATGCATAACTACCATGCTATAGTCCATCTGGCTTGTACTGTAGCTAAAGCTTTAAACCTCACCTCTTCTATCTTGGCCCATCTAAACCAAGAAATGGGAGAAATCAGGCAGGGAATGTTACAAAATCGCCTGGCTGTTGACTATTTGCTACTCAGACAAGGACATAGCTGCTCTGAATTCCCTGGC
The DNA here is from genome assembly GCA_032164245.1 of Sternotherus odoratus. Taxonomy (NCBI): domain Eukaryota; kingdom Metazoa; phylum Chordata; order Testudines; family Kinosternidae; genus Sternotherus; species Sternotherus odoratus. The sequence continues at coordinate 89,582,882 of JAVMKO010000007.1, forward strand.
CTTTGCTGTTTTAATGTTACTGATGATAAAACCTCCATTGAAACAGACATACAAAAACTAAAGGAACTAGTGCATGGGATAAAGCAGACACAAGGTTTTGACTTCTGGTCATGGTTGCCTGATGTTGAGGGATGGATAAGAGGTCTAATAAAGGGAGTAATTTGTCTTGTATTAGCAATATTAGTTATAGGATTAGGTTTTTGTTGTATTATGAATTGTATTCCATTGTTATATCGTGTGACCCCATCTAGACAAGTTAGGTATAAAAGAAAACATCCTTTTGAGGAGGGAATTGTAAGGAAAAGTTAAAAATATAGGAAAATGTCTTACTGAAGCTGTGTAACTAACTCTGGGTTGCTGTAAGTTTTTTGTCTTGTGTTATGCATTCTTGGAGGCGCCACTGGGCCTCACTCATATCTCCATGTATTTTTACCCCATATGTACCATTTCAAGGCAAGGACTTTATGTTTAGATGTTCTGTTCTTTCCTGACAAATAAGTAAATAGATAGGAAACAACGTCATGTTAATTTGCATGAGGCCCTTCTTGCCTCCTCCTCCATGTAAAGAACCATATAAAAAGTCTTGTAATGATGTATGAGGGGAAGCCATAATTTGAGAGCTATCTCTGTGGCTTCACTTCGCTAGCGAATAAACTTTTGTATTTGAGCTTCTCCAAGGCCTGCCTGTTCTTTGAAGGTAAATTGGGACACCTCCAAAGGAAACGAGCCATTTGTGCAACACAAGTTCAAGCCCTCAAAAAAGAACTTTCAAATGACAGATATGAATTGGTGCTCTAAATATGGATATTAAAAAAATACAATATCCATGGAATAAACTGACTGAACTAATTTTTTTAAAAAGTCAGATAAGAATAAATTACAGCACAACTGATTTATTCTTTAAAACAACCAAATAAAAAATATGAACAAAAAACAGAAGCATAAAACCCCCACGTATATGCCCCTATTTGAACAAACATTTCATTTAGACTACGCTTCAGTTCTTCAGCACACAAGTATCTTTAATCACATTTGGTCCTACGCACTATATGTTCCAATGAGTCAATGAATAGTTCAGTGTGCTCCAATGATTATTCTATGACAAATTTCTCAAGAGATGTGGCAGGGTTTCCAGTAACTATGACTGTAATTAGGCAATTCTTTACATAAGCTCTCGGTGACTAGAAGATGTCTGACTAATGTTCAGATTAGTTAGGTTATTGTTAGATAATCAAAAAAGGTATTTGGAATCTTTCAAAAAACTGGCTATTTAAAGTTAGGCTCCTATGCTCCTATTTTAGGCAACTAAATAATCAGTCCAATTGATACGCCCTGAGCTTCCAGAAGATCCAGATGAAGTAAGTGGGGTTATGCATGGGAGCAAGAGTCCAGTTGCTTGCAGAGACTGTAGGACCAGAGCATTGGTTGACAGATAAGAGCATAAGGTCATTCCATGGGACCATCACCAACCAAAACTGTTAAGAGGTAGTTATCAGGAAACTTGTGAAGTGTGAATTATCAGTAGCTATCTAACCAGGATAATTAACCTCCTGAAGTATTTTATTCCAGCCTGCAGATATCTGGCTGTTTTTAAAGAACATCAGAAAGAATCATATACAATTTTAAATGTTTGGCAAAAATGGCACTTTACAATACTTGTTGCCAAGAACAGTTCTTATTTCTCAACAGTAACTCTTGTCAGTTCTCTAAATAAAAGCATGCAGTTATTCTGTGACAAAACACCATTAGAAAGCACATATTGTGTTAAACTACTAAAGATAAAAGGATATGTAGCCCATTTGTTTTTCACAGGATTGAATGTCTCCCTATCACTGGGAATTTCAGAAGTGATTACAATTCTTAATTTGCATTGATAAAACTCCCCATAAGTGTATTACCAGGAAAACACCTTTGTTATTCTCCCAGAAAACCCTGTGACAGTCTGTGCCTCTTCCAAACCAATCCGCATTCATTTAACAGTTTCTGTTCCCTGGAAAATTAATGTGAAATAAAGGATTCTTCTGCAGACATTAACTACCCTATATCAGCAGCTGAGGCACATTCACTCTCTCACACATTCACTCTTGATCCACAGCCATTCATCTGTACTGATGCACCTTTTGGATTCTACCCTCAATTTCCACCTTTGAAGTCACTGCTTTGCCCCTAAGTGCAGCGCTCACCCTAACTACCACTGAAACTTCTGAGCCCCTTTACTTCTTACAGCTTCTTAATCATCAGCCCTCTGTCCAGCAGAAACCATTGTCTTTCCCTATCGTATGCGGCCTAAACTGCACCTGAAGTTTTAAAATGAAGAGATGATGGCAAATAATGAACATACCATTGATAATTCAGTAATTAAATTTAGCCTGGGACTCTGGACACTGGAGTTCAATTCTCTGCTGTCCCAAAAATCTCCCATGTGATCTGGGGCATGTCGTTTCTCGCTGTGCCTCAGCTCCCCATCTATAAAATGGGCACAATAATACTTTCCTACCTCACAGCGGTGTTGTGAGGATAAATATGTTAAAGACCATGACGCATTTCAATACCACAATAATGGGGGCCAGATAAGTACACTGAAGGAATAGAAATTCCTAGATTGTAGCACAAGAGTAGTTGGCTTGAATGACTAGTGACTTCCAATAAGGAAGACAAACGATCTTTTCATGACTCAGGACTGGTCTCCACTATGGGGGGGGATCGACTGCAGATACGCAACTTCAGCTACGTGAATCACGTAGCTGAATTTTGCGTATCTGCAGCCAACTTACCGTCCGTCCTCATGGCAGCGGCAGTCGGCAGCGTGCTCCCCCGTCGACTCCAGCTTGCGCCTCCCGGCAAGCTGGAGTTCTGGAGTTGATGGGGGCACCGTGGGCGATCGATTTCTCGTGTCTTCATAAGACGCGAGAAATCGATCGCCAGAAGATCGATGGCTACCCGCCGATTCGGCGGGTAATGAAGACATACCCTCAGGTGGAAAAATATTTTTGACAGGGGTAGGGGGGCAGAAAAGGTACCCTGGAAGTTTGTACTTCAGCAGGAACAAGGAACTAATTTCATCTAATCATTCAATCTGATAAATGCATACACTACATTACATACACTTGCTATTCTTTCATACAGTTTTGCTGCAATCTGTAGCGAAAGATAGACTATAAAGGTACTTTCAAAACAGCATAAAAGTGTTAACTTACAAGTTAAGTATTTTGCTTTGCAAAGTCCTCTGATGGAGATGTCCACATGACAGTTATAAATTAGTTGACAAATTCTAAATGATTTCTAACTCTCAGTTCATGATAGTCCAGGAATCACTTCATCATTATCTGAAAAAAAATGAGGGTTTAACCATTCTCTTGGTCTGTCTCCCGGGGTTTCTTTAGAAAGGTTTGCCTTTCTTTGAACTTTGCCTGCTCTGAAGAGAAAACATGATCTACCCTTGGTTGCAATACATGCTGGCTCTCAGCTTCTTGATGTCACCAACCACACCCAGACAGCCTCCTACTTTTGTTTACAAGCTCAGCAACTATTCCTCAGCAAATCAGATGCCCTTTGTGTTGCTTAACATTCTCTAGCAGGTTTCAGAGCAGTAGTCGTGGTAGTCTGTATCTGCAAAAAGAACGAAGAGTCGCACCTTAGACTAGCAAACTTAGTTGAGCATAAGCTTTCGTGGGAAGTGGGTTCGAAAGCTTATGTCCAAACAAATCTGTTAGTCTCTAAGGTGACACAAGTACTCCTCGTTCATTCTCCAACAGGTTTCTCTGAATGCATTTTACTATACCACTTTAACCACCAACACCTACAAAGGTAGTAACAATTCTTTCATTCTTGACATCCAACCAAAACTGGTACATCTAATTTTTTTTAAAAAAAATTTAAGAGCGTTTTATCACATATTCTTTCTTCTCTCTCATAGTATCTTCATATTGTATTACTACTGTCAGAGAGAGAATTTTGGGGCTCTTATTAGCCAAAAGTTTACTCAGCTTGTCACCACATTATTAAACATTACCTGGAATCACAAAATGTAATGATTTCTTAAAGTAAATGCTCATGAAATTACTCTGGTAGTCCACTATGCTTTATCTCACTGTGATTTTATTGCTAATAAAAGCACTCTCTGCTCAAGGACAGAAAATAGAATTGCAACAAATTTTAATACAAGCATGAAATAATTTTAGGGTAAATGTAGATTAGAAAAATATTTCAATTAAAGGTCTCTGTACTGGAGCAGAGGCACTCTCCCCATGGATAATCCTGAAGCAAACTATAGCAGAAGAGTAAGGAAAGCGAGCAAAGCCGCTGCTTTTGTACAAAGAGGAGAAGGAGGTATTTTTCTCTTCAACTTATACCTTATATCTAGGGTGACCAGATGTCCCAATTTTATAGGGACAGTCCTGATTTTGGGTTTTTTTTTTTTTTTTTTTAAATATAGGCTCCTATTACCCCCCACTCCCGTCCCAATTTTTCACATTTGCTGTCTGGTCACCCTAATTATCTCTGTACTTGACAGTAATATTGCTGTTTACAAGTTTGCTGCTTAAATGTTTAATAAAAAGTCTATTGAGATAAACAGCATTTATTCAATGAATGAGGAAGGGATTTAAAATCAGATGCTTTTTTGTTGTTGTTTTGGGGGAAAGGAATGGAATTTGTAGGACCCATGACATGCATTCAGTTATCATAGCATAGTGGTGGCAGAAGGTGAAAGGTCCTGCTGGTTGTACAGGGAAGAGGAAAATTATGAACCCCCCGAGGGTATGTCTACATAGGTGCTGGGGGCCGTGCCGCACAGTCTGGGTTGACACACTTCTGCTAGCATACTAAAAATACCAATGTGGACACTCTGGCTCTGAAGCTTAGGGAAGGACAAGCCCGAATGTCAAAGCAACATCTCCAACAGCTGTTTTTTGCATGCTATCCCAAGAACCACTGGCCTGCGTCTGTCAACACAGGCTGTGAGATTCACTCCCACCAGCTGTCAAGGCATACCCAAAAAAGCTCAGAAGCCAGAAGGCAAAAAAACAGAACCTCCAACAATTTATTTAAAATCTCATGATTGCTGGGACCCTATTAATGATAGCTGACAGGTGGGGATAGGCAATAGAGTTATTCAATGTGTCATGAAACAGTTTATATTGTATTAATTACCTCATGTTATCTTATTCCACTTAAACAGAAGGAGGAGTGTCAAACACAGCTGAGAAGGTAATACTACTAATGGTCCCAGAATGGCTTTTTTCAGTTTATTTAAAAAACTGCAACCACCTACCCCAAAATAAAAATGTAGTAACATTTCTGATCCAAGTTCTTACATGCCAGGCCCCTCTTATGAAAGGGAATGTCATGTTTCAAAACAGCACTACTATTTCAAAGGAAACTGAGGTCTTGAGCAGGACTGCTTTGCTATGAAAAGCAAAATGGAAGACATTTCCTTTGTGCTACCCAACCTTCTCCAGTCTTTTCCAGTGAATATCACAGCACATGTGATTCTGACTTGTGAGAGACCAATGTGCTGGACTCCGAAGTGGAGGCAGAGAGGGATTTTCCTGCTGTGACATCCAAGGTTCAGCTCTCCACCTGCTCTTGGCTGGGAGACCTGCCTGGGGATATAATCTGGCTGCCGCTCTGATTTAGCCCCTTACGCCATTTTTCTTCAACAAAGGGGATTCTGAAGGTCCCTCTCACAGACACGCACACAGTCCTCTCTACAAATCCCTGGGTAACAGAACAGTGAATGTTTTACACATCTGATAAGTTCTGCCAAGCAGCTACATAGACTTTTAGTATATTTTTCTAGAGCTGATCTTTGGGACCCACAAAGCCCACAGCTGTGGCTCTTGTCCTCTGATTTCAGGGATCATGCATGTAAATAGAGTACTACTTCTCATTAAAAAATATTTCTACCTCACAGATTGGCTTTTGGGACTTGTGAGACACATGGCCAGTCTATTGATCGGGAGAGTGGGGGGCGTTGGTGCATTTGTGGAGGAAAAGGGATGGCCAACACCACCCAACCTGCTTACAGATAGCTTCAGTTGCTAGAAGCTCCAGCCAGGTCATTGTCCGCAACTTAGCCAGTCACTCTGCTAGTCAGACACTGTAACCCTCCTTCCCTTTGTAGACAAACTTAAGTGCAAGACAGACAGCATGGTATAGAGCACGAAAGTCCTGCATTCGAACCAGGGCATTGACTCCTTGAGCCTTAGTCAAATCACTTAACCTTCCTGTGTTCATTTCCCTTCTCTGTTGGTTTCCTTCCTCTGTAAAAAGGGTTAATATTTACCTTTACTGGGATATCATGATCATTAGACAATGTTTGTCAAGTGGTAGCACAAGTGCTAATATTCAATAAAATGCATATAAAACCCGCCCAGAAGCTACAGGCAAAGTGAGTCTCAGGCTCTAGTTAGTTCATATTGAGAATCACAGCATCATTTCCCAGATCACAGGGCATCATGTCTACTGGGGATGCAAAGAACTAGCTTAAGCAGGGAGGAAATAGCAGCACAAGTTCCCTCCATGCTGCCCTCCTGATGTGGTAAGATTCATAGGATTCCAAAGCCAGAAGGAACCATTGGTATCATGTAGTCCAGGGACTGGCAATCTTGGCACATGGAACCGAAGGGTAAGCACCCTTAGCGAGCCCCGCCGGTTTGTTTACTTGCCGGTTTGCTGGCTGTAGTTTGCCGTCCCGGTCCAATGGGGGCTGTGGGAAGCGGCAGCCAGCATCGCCCCACTTCCCACCGCCCCCATTGGCCTGGGACGGCCGCGGCCAGTAGGAGCCACAGTCAGCGAACCGGCAAGTAAACAAACTGTCGGGGCCCGCTAAGGGTGCATACCATTCAGTTCCGTGTGCCAAATTTGCAATCCCTGATGTAGTCTGTCCTCCTAAATAACCCAGGCCATAGAACTTCCCCAGAATAATTTCTAGAGCAGACCTTTAAGAAAAACATCTAATCTTGATTTTAAAATGGTCTGTGATTAAAAATTTACCATGACCAATGGTGAATTATTCTGACTGTTAAAAATTGGCACCTTATTTCCAGTCTGAATTTATCTAGCTTCATTTTCCAGCCATTGGATCACCATCTCTACACGTTTCTCTGCTAGATTTCTCTGCTAGATCAAAGAGCCCATGTGAGTACTTACAGGTTGGAATCAAGTGACCCCTTAACCTTCTCTTGTTAAGATAAACTGGGCTACTTGAGTCGATCACTGTAAGGCAGGTTTTAAAATCCTTTAATTATTCTCATGGCTCCTCTCTGAACTCTATCCAGTTTTTCAACTGAAGAGAGCACAACTGATTAATATTTGCAAAAGACAGAGCTCCATGCTTTATTAGGAGATTTTTAAATTTAAAAGCAGCAAGGGAACGACACAACACCACATCATTTTCAAGTTCATACTGGTGAACTTCTAAACATCAACACAAAACATTTTTAGAGCAAAGTAAAAACTTAGCAGAAAAAGTAAATAAGAGATCACGAGACTAAAAAAAAAAAAAGCAGTCTTATGACAGGATACCTATTAAAATTATGATGTTTTGTCACTATGAGCATTTCTTTTGCTTCACTGTACTGTAGGAAGACAGAAAGGCACAAGGATTAGTTGTACCTAATGTTTAGGAAAAATCACTTCAAACATTTTGCTTATATTTTGTCTTTGGCACTTTGTCTTCTCTATTTAGGGTGTAAGCTCTTCTGGGTACAGATTGTGTCTCCCTATGGGTTTATATCACATCAAGCACATTCTGGATCCTTTCAGATAAGAAATAAGACAAAACTATATTTTCACTTTTATACAAGTCTGAGATATCATTCCGAAAACAAAGCATGACACTCCTGCTGACGGCGCTCAAATAAAGAACCCGAAGAAGAGCTCTGTGTAAGCTCAAAAGCTTGTCTCTCTCACTAACAGAAGATGATCCAAGAAGATATTACCTCACCCACCTTGTTTCTCAAATAAAGATACATTTACATTCAGAAGAAAAATATTTCCGACTTTTATCCTTACCTTATTCCCTGATCACAATTAGAACCAGCAATGTACAACATCCAAGAGTAGTAAGAGCCTGCAGTATTAATGTAAATCCCAAATCTATTTTACAGGCCTCAGCATTCTAGTTTCCAAGCAGACACACACCTCAGCTTATGTTTCCGGACGTTTAAGCAAGGCTTTTACATAACTAAGAAGGTATTCAAAGAGCTGCTAGGTATAATGATGATTCATATCAAAGACAGCTACAAAGAAATGCCTGTGGGTGAAAGAGGAGTTTAAAAGAAACCCAAAACCTAAACTCCACCTATTTTGTCTCCACCCTTCAAGGTAGTTCTTTTAAAATCCTGTGTTCTAATATTCATAACCCTGTTCAGTGTGCTTATACATTTTGCATATCTATTTGCTATAGTAATGTATCAAGAGCACAATAGGTTCAAAGGTCTTTCTACAAAAAAAGCTAAATAAAATGTAATCTTTATGTTTTCACTTCTCTCACTTTACCCAAATAAAAGCATAAAAATAAATGGCAACTTTTACAAAATATTTTACTCCAGAATCTTAAAAACAAACAAAAAAACAACACCACATTTACAGGAATGAAAACAAATGATCTTAGTTCAGAACAAAAACGCATCTCCCTATAAATGTGAATTTTCCGTATGTCATTTCAATCCACTGAATTTTCTTAAATGCAAATAAGCTGGAACTTTAACTAGAAGTGGAAGAAGAAATAAGCAAATTTAGTAACACTGGTGATTTTTAAGAGAAGAAAGTCAACACAGGGGTGCTGGGAAACAACTGTTCTAATGAGCACTAATGCTGGCTGAGTTGATTAACAGGTTTGGCAGAGTTTAAACAAATAGACTTGGTGAGGGACAGGCACATGTAAAGAAGCGCCATTACTGATGTGCAAGCCTCCAACTTTAGATACGCAACCAAACACTTCATGCTTAACCAAACCTTTCATGCTTAACCAAACCTTGCAGGCTGGGTATCTCACAATGGCAGATCTGCTCAAGAGAGTTCCTGTTCTTCCATGCTACCAACTTGCCTAAGCATATATTAAATTATTGTTGAAACACAAAACACAAGAAAAAAAAGGGGCATTCAATTAAATTAAAAGGTGGCAAGCTCAAAAATGATAAAAGGAAATACTTTTGCACAGAATGTATAATTAGACTGTGGCATTCATTGTGCCCGAGAAATTAGCAAGATTCAAGAAAGGACTGGACATTTATATGGATAAGAAGAATATCCAGGGTTGTTATTAATGATGCCAAAAATTTTGGGAGGTATATTAAACCTGCGGCATCAAGGCTTACAGAAATATCTACCTATTAAAGATAAGTCTAAGACCTAATGTGGGAGCAGATTATCCCACCTCTGCCTCCTACAGGATTCTTACACTTTCCTGTGGAGCCTCTGGTAATGGCCTGTGTCAGAAACAGATACTGGAGTGGACTAGATGGACTAGAGTTGATGCAGTGTGGCAATTCCTGTGTTCCTAAGTGCAGAGACATGCAAATAAAGTAAATATCAAGGTGGTTTGCTCAGTTTGAATTTGAATCTTTCTACAGTATATCATCAGGGGGAAAAAAGACAGTTACTCACCTTCATAGTAGTTGTTCTTCGAGATGTGTTGCTCATGTGCATTCCAACAAGTGTGTGCGCACACCGCGCATGCATGGTCCCGGAAGCTTTTCGCTAGCGGTACCCGTCGGGTCGGCAGGGGGGACCCCTAGAGTCACGCCCTTATAGCAATGTATATATGACCCTGCCGACCCGCCCCCCGCTCAGTTCCTTCTTACCGGTACTCCGACAGAGGGGAGGCGGGAGGGATTTGGAATGGACATGAGCAACACATCTCGAAGAACAACTGTTACGAAGGTGAGTAACTGTCTTTTCTTCTTCGAGTGATTGCTCATGTGCATTCCAACAAGTGACTTACGAGCAGTCATCTCAGAGGAGGGTTAGGAGTGCCTCTGATCCCTGCTGTAAGGACTGCTTGGCCCACAGAAGTGTCCTCCTCAGTTTGCTGCACCATGGCATAGTGCAAAGAGAAGGTGTGAACCGAAGACCATGTCGCTGCCCTGCAGATGTCGACAATTGGAATGCGCACCAGGAACGCTGTGGATGCAGCCTGAGCCCTGGTTGAATGAGCTGTTAATGCCGGAGGAGTAATGTTTGAGAGGTTATAACAAAGTTTGATGCATGATGTAATCCACGCCGAGAGGCGTTGAGAAGAAATCGGTAACCCCTTCATCCTTTCCGCTACTGAAATAAAAAGTTGTGGAGATTTACAAAAGGCTTTAGTGCGTTGTATATAAAAAGCTAAAGCTCTCCTCACATCCAAGGAGTGGAACATCCTTTCCTTGTTAGAGGCATGGGGTTTAGGAAAAAACACAGGTAGGAATAGGTCTTGATTTAAATGAAAAGATAAGACCACTTTGGGAAGGAAGGCTGGGTGAGGACGTAACTGGACCTTATCTTTATGGAAGACAGTGTAGGGCGATTCTGAGGTGAGCGCTCTGAGCGCGGAAACTCTACGAGCAGAGGTAATAGCTATGAGAAAAGCCGTCTTCCAAGAGAGATAAGATAGTGGGCAGGTGGCCAGGGGCTCGAAGGGAGGTTTCATTAGTGCTGTTAAAATGAGGTTAAGGTCCCACGGGAAAACAGGATGGCGAACCAGGGGAAACAGGATGGCGAACCGGGGGAAACAGGATGGCGAACCGGGGGACACAACCTCTCCAAACCCTTCAGAAATCTCACCACAAGTGGGTTGCTAAAGACTGAAGTGCCCTCAATGCCCGAGTGAAATGCTGATATAGCAGCCAGATGCACACGCACAGTGGAAAACGCTAAGCCTTGCTGCTTAAGGTCAAGGAGATAATCCAGAATAAAAGATATCGGAGCAGAGGCAGGATCCGTCCCTTTACCCTGAGACCACAAGGAAAAACATTTCCACTTGGCCGCACTGGTTGCCCGTGTTGATGGCTTTCTACTACCCAGGAGGATGTCCCTGACAGGACCCGAGCATTGTAGCTCCGAGGGGTTCAGCCATGGATATTCCACGCTGTAAGGTGGAGGGACTGCAAGTTGGGATGTAACATTTGCCCATGTTCCTAGGAGATCAGTGTCGGGGATAATGGAAGGGTTATGGGTCTCGTCACGCACAGGGACATCAATAACGTGTACCAATGTTGGCGAGGCCAAGCCGGCGCTATGAGGATCAGGGTCGCCCTGTCCTGACGGGCCTTGCGCAACACTTTGTGAATGAGAGGAAACGGGGGAAACGCATAAAATAGGCCCCCGGTCCAAAGGATTTGAAAGGCATCCGCCTCCAACCCCGGACTGAGGTTGAGGAGGGAGCAAAACCTCTGGCATTTCCTGTTGGTCCTTGTGGCGAACAGATCCAGGAGGGGAAAACCCCCACTCTAAGAAGATTGAGTGTGTAATGTCCGGCCTGAGGGACCATTCGTGACCCCGAAAGGAGCGACTGAGCGTGTCTGCCAGCACGTTCTGAGCCCCCAGGAGATAGGTAGCCAGGAGATAGATCTCGTGAGAAATGCAAAAATCCCAAAGGTGCAGGGAAGCCCTTGCCGGGGAGAGGAGCGAGCACCACCCTGTTTGTTTATATAAAACATTGCGGCTGTGTTGTCTGTCAAAACCGACACGTACTTGCCTTGTAGGTGGTCCTGAAACGTCTTGCACGGTAGACGAACCGCTCTGAGCTCCCGGACGTTGATGTGAAGCGACAACTCGCTCTGGGACCAAAGGCCCTGGGTTCTGACTTCTCCCAGATGCGCTCCCCAGCCAAGGGCGGAAGCATCCGTCACCAGAGTCATTGATGGTTGAGGCTTCTGGAAAGGGACTCCGACCCCGAGAGAGTGGGGCTGGAGCCACCAGAGGAGGGAGTCCAAGGTGTGGTTCGGGAAGGTTACTATAAGGTCCAAGGGGTCTCTGTGTTGTCTGTAGACGCCCGCTAACCAGGCCTGCAGGGGCCGAAGCCATAGCCTGGCATATGGCACCACGTATGTGCAAGCCGCCATATGGCCCAGTAGAACCATGCAGTTTCTGGCCGTGGTCGTGGGGAATTGACAAAGGGAATGGACCATATCCGAAATTGCCTTGGCACAGGAAAGAGGTAGAAAAGCCCTTGCCTGTTGTGAATCTAACACTGCCCCGATGAACTCGATTCTCTGGGTAGGTAAAAGGGTCGATTTTGGCTCGTTTAGAATTAGAGCCAGTCTGAGGAATGTAGCTCTGGTCAAAGCAATGTGCTGAGTTGCTAACTCTTTTGACCTTGCCCTGATGAGCCAATCGTCCAGGTAAGGGTAAACATGTACCTGTCTCGTCTCAGGAATGCAGCCACCACTGACATACACTTTGTGAAAACCCTTGGGGCAGTGGAGAGGCCGAACGGGAGCACCATAAACTGGTAGAGACGACTCCCTAACACAAATCTTAGGAATCTCCTGTGACTGGGGATGATGGAAATGTGAAAATATACATCCTTTAGATCGAGGGCGGCAAACCAGTCTCCGCGATCCATAGAGGGACTAATGGTCACTAGAGACCATGCAGAACTTCAGCTTCTTTATGTAGGAGTTGAGGCCTTGCAGATCTAAGATAGGACGAAGGCCACTCTTGGCCTTCGGAATAAGGAAATAATGGGAGTGGTATCCCTTGCCCCGAAATTCGTGAGGAACCTCCTCTATCGCCCCCAAAGACAAGAGGGTGTGGACAGGGCCGGTGACAGGGGGGTACAATGGGTAGAGCTGTACCAGGCCCCGGACTTCAGGGGGGTCCCCTGAAGTCCGGGTACTGGTACACAGTTCTACTCATAGTCGTCCCCCCTGGGCACTGCACCGCATTTCCCCGGCTGTGTCTGGTGCCGCGGCCGGCTGCCTCTCGAGCCCTTCAGCCACTGCTCGTCCCGCGCCCCAGGAGCCGCCCCGAGGCACCCCTGGCGGCAGCGCTTCCCCTGCCCACCCGCATCAAGAGCCGGGCCAGCCCTTAGCGGGGGGAGGGGGGAGCCCCCCGGCACCACAGGATGCCGGCGGCTTCAGAGCACTGGCCAGGCGCGCCGCTCCCGAGGCACTCCCGGCTGCAGCGCTTCCCCCGCCCACCTGCAAGAGCCAGGCCAGCCCTTGGCAGGGGGGGGGCACAAATGCTCAGAGTAGGGGGCCCCCAAACGCTCAGAGTAGGGGGCCCCAAAATTTCTGTCGCCAGCCCTGGGTGTGGACCTCCTGTAACAGGAGTTGCCTGTGAGAGGGGTCCCTGAAGAGGGACGGGGAGGGGGGATGGTTGGGTGGGAGGGAAGAAAATTGGATAGAATATCCCACTCTTACCAAGCTGAGGACCCATTTGTCAGAGGTGATGCGAGACCATGCATGGTAAAAGTAGGATAGACAGTTCACGAAGGGTAGGGAGGGTAAAGAAGGGGAAGCTGGTTTGTCGTCCTCGGGCGCAGCTTCAAAAGTTGGACCTGGCTCCTGTGGATTGTCTGGGGCCTGAATTTTGCTGGCCCTGTCGGGAGGCAGAGCGTGGACGACCCCAGTTATTTCCCCTACCACCCCTCCTAGGCTGAGCTCGTCTAGGGGGAACCTGATAAAATCGAGATGGGGGCCTGGGGGGGTCTGAAAGGTCTTCTTTGGGGTTGCGGGGTATGCAGGCCTAAGGACCTCAGCATAGATCTCAAGTCCTTCATACCGTGCAGTTTTTTATCGGTATCTTGAGCGAATAACTCCTGTCTGTCAAAGGGTAAGTCCTGAATTGTAGCCTGGACTGGGGGTGGGATACCCGAAACCTGCAACCAAGCCCCGCAACGCATGGCTATAGCTGTTGCCATTGTCCTTGTCGCTGAATCTGCCAAATCCAGAGCCACCTGGAGAGCGGCTCTAGATACCACTCTACCTTCCTCAACGATGGCCTTAAATTCTGTGGCCGATGCTTTGGGCACCTGATCTTGAAATTTAGCCAAAGCCGACCACGAATTAAAAGCGCATCTCCCCAGGGCGGCCTGCTGGTTTGAAATCCCCAACTGCAGTGCTGCCGAGGAATAAACCTTTCTGCCAAAAAGGTCTAGTCTTTTGGCATCCTGGGACTTAGGTGTAGATCCCGTCTGCCCCTGACACTCCCTGTGGTTGACAGTGTCAGCCACCAAGGTCCCCGGTTGAGGGTGGGTGAATAAATGTTCATAACCCCTTTGTGGGGTGAAATATCGTCTCTCCACCCCCTTGGCAGGTGGTGGGATCGAAGAGGGTGTTTGCCACTGGGTGTCCATAGTGGCCTGGATGGTCCTGATAAATGGTAGGGCAATTCGCACCACACCATCTGATGATAAAATGTCTATTGTAGGGTCCACATCTTCCTTAACCTCTTCTGCCAGAAGATTAAGGTTCTGTGCCACCCTATGTAGCAGGTCCTGATGCCCTCGAATGTCCATAGGGGGAAGGGTTGAAGAGGAGCCAGCCACCGCCTCGTCAGGCGAAGAGGAGGAGGCGGTAGTAAAATGAGGGTCCTCCTGCTGTAGCTCCCTCTGGAGTGGTGCATACGTAGCCACCGGCTGGGCGTGTTGGGCTACCCTGGAGGAGGGGCCCTCAATTCCCGAAGGGCCCGGTACCGGCTCTTCCTCCGCTATCTCGGATGGCGGTGCCGTAACAGTTGCCGAGATAGGACCCCGCGGCACCGAGGGCAGCAACGCAGATACTGAAGCTGGCCTCTGCGCCTGATGAAAAGCCCACAGTGTCCAGAAGGGCCATTGCACCGAACCCTGTCCCTGCGGAGGCCATAGGGGAAGGCTTGGCTGGCGGGAGGAACGTCGGTGCTGCGAGTGGTGGTGAGATCTTGACGTGCGGCGACTACACCCGGACCTGGAGGAACCCGCGTCGGATTCAGATGAATATTCCAACACGGACCACCGTGGTGCCGAACCTTCCAGTGTCACGGTGCCCTGCCTTTGAAACATCGTGGGCTTCCCAGGCTGTCTCACCACAGGCGCTGGGGGGAGCTGTACAGTCTCCACCGGTACCGGCAGGATGGGTGCCAAGGAAGTCCGTACTGCAGGTGCCGGCACCATCGGCGCAGACAGTGCGGATGTTACCAGCACCGTGGCCGTCTGCATCGGCGGGATGATCGGCACCAAAGGTCTGGTTACCGGTGCCGGAGCCACAAACGGTGGCGGAGCCATGAGCGGTGCCGGAGCCGGGTCCCACGTCATATCAATCAAGTCTCTGTCAGCCTCAAAAGTGTCTGGGGTCGCAGGCATATCCAGCTCTTCTAGGTCCCCGTGTGGAGATGCAGCGGCACCTGGGGAAGTGTGCGCACGCACTGAGGTGGACCCTTTCGATGCTTTATGGGACTCGCAGGTATGTCC
The DNA here is from genome assembly GCA_032164245.1 of Sternotherus odoratus. Classification (NCBI taxonomy): domain Eukaryota; kingdom Metazoa; phylum Chordata; order Testudines; family Kinosternidae; genus Sternotherus; species Sternotherus odoratus. The sequence continues at coordinate 89,598,261 of JAVMKO010000007.1, forward strand.
TGAAGTCAGCCGCACCGTTGAGGGCTCACTCTGGGCTCTACGGGCCAGAGAGTGACCTCTGGGCTTTTTTGACGGTACCGGCGATTGTGATCGATGTCTCCGGGACCTCCCAGCATGGTGCTGCGGAGACCGGTGCCGGTACACCCTCTGATCCCTCTTCGGTGCCGCAGGGTCTCTAACTGATGCCAGAGCACTGCGCACCGTGGTGGATGGGGGATGTGACTGGGGCTGCAATGCCGACTCCATCAAGATCAATTTCAAATGAAAGTCTCTTTCTTTCTTAGTGCGGGGGTTGAAGCCTTTGCAAATAGCACACCACTCTGTTTGATGACCCTCTCCCAAGCACTTAAGACACTGGGAGTGGGAATCACTGTTCAGCATAGGCTTCCCGCACTTCTCGCAGTTCTTAAACCCCGGCGCCCGAGGCATACCCCGGTGCTGGAGTACGAAATACTATCTACAACACTAACTATATACAACTATAACTATTTGAGAGTTTAACTACTAAACTATGGACTACAACTATTTAACAACTATACACACGATACCGCTAATAGCAAATTAGCACAAGAAACGCTGTTCCAGCAACCGCCACGAATGGAAAGAAGGAACTGAGCGGGGGGCGGGTCTGCAGGGTCATATATACATTGCTACAAGGGCGCGACTCTAGGGGTCTCCCTTGCCGACCTGACGGGTACCGCTAGGGAAAAAGCTTCCGGGACCGTGCATGGGCGGTGCGCACACACACTTGTTGGAATGCACATGAGCAATCACTCGAAGAAGAACTGGCAACTCCATAAGCAGGGAAGTTTAAGAAACTGAGAAAAAGAGAATACACTATAATAGAAGTCACTAATTTAGGGTGTGTCATTCATCATTACTACTAATTTCCGGGTGGGTGGGTAGTTTTTTTCCTGGTTCGCTCTATCAGTGTCTCCTGATGTTTCTTCTCACAACACTATGATGTTTTTCTCTCGTGAAGATGAAAGTAACATAAAATCTGCTGTTATGGTCCGCCAGACGCTAGCAGCCACATTACTACAGCCCAAGACCCCAAACAAATGCTAGAGCAGTGGGGATGGGGGAGTAACAGGCAATCAAGAAACACAAAGGAAATATAGAGATAGACACACACAACTCCTGTATGCAGTGTGTTGCAGCCATGTCAGTTCCTGGATATTAGAAAGACAAAGTGGGTGTAATATCTATTAAAAAGACTTGGTGGTGACAATCCGGGTATCTTTCCCAGACCTGAAGAGCTCTGTGTAGCTCAAAAACTTGTCTCTCTCACAAACAGAAGGTGAGAGATAATTATAAAAGATATTACCCCACCCACGTTGTCACACACATGATAGCCTACAGGTGATAGTGACAGGATCTACGGTCTTGGAGTCCACATTAAAGCATTTTTTGTTTGTTCCCAAAGTATTAAAAGCATAGCCTGCATCCCTCTTACAAGCCTTACTGCAGAGAAGAGCAATTGGTCTGATCAAGTCTTTAGGTTGAAGAGTGTGACGGGGTGTTTGCTTCACACTGGTGGAGAAAGGATTAAAAGCAGCCCTGAGGAGGCTACGCAGCAGACAGCCAATCAGTAAGAGGGGCTGCAAGGAGGAGCCAATCAGGGCAGAGCAGACCCATAAATAAAGAGAGCTGCAGGACAAAGGAGGCAGTTCCCTCTTGGGAGCCAGGGAGAAAGGACTGGACCCCTGAAGGGCTGAGGGAACTGCTAGTACCCTGGACAGGGCAGTGCTGGGCTGGATCAGGGGAGTGAGAGGGAACTCCAGCCTGATGGGCTGAAAGACTGAAGCCCGGGTACAGAGACAGAGAAGGTGCTAGGGCTACGGAGAAGTGGCCCAAGGAAATGGACAGTGGGGGTTGAAGGAGACGCAGTGTGTGGCTGCCACCTAGAAGGTCCCTGGGTCGGGAACTGGAGTAGTAGGTGGGCCTGGCTCTCTCCCACCGCTCTCCACCTCCACTTGCCACTGAGGTGAGTGGCCAGTGAAGGGCTGCAGTTTGCCACTGAGGTAAATGGCTAGAACCTTGGGCTGCAGTCGGCCACAGAAGCAAGTGGCTGGACAGAGGACTGCTGCTCCCCCGGGGTGGGAGGGAACAGAATGGGGCACAGCTGGAAGGCTGTGTCCTGAAGAGGACGCTGCAATCCTTGAGACGACGTGGGTCTGGAGCAGAAGTGATGGCAGGCGAGACACCACTGGAGGAGGGCGCCCTGCAAAAAGACTGAGCTAATTCCAGAATGACCAGTAGGTGGTGCCACAGTGGTGAGTCCTACCCTGTCACAAGGAGGAACAGGTTGGCCATCCGATGGTGCCCTACCTACCAATAGCATATCAGCAGCAACTTTACAAAGAAAATCCTCAAAATAATCTCAACTCTGGTCTCCAAAGGGACTACACAGGATGCTGCTGTAGGGCATCAGATTATTAAATAAATCTTTCTGAAATAATCTAATGCAATTGGCTCATCCAAGATGCAACACTGCATGTTGATTTCCCCTTCAGCCCCCGCCACATGAAAGGAGCAATTGTTTTACATGTCAAGACTAGTTGTCAATTACCACAAAAAACGAAAAGTTATGAAGTGACACAGGATAACAGATATGAAAGGAAGGCAACTCTGAAAACCCTTTAAAAAAACACTTACTTGGCAAATGTTAGCCTATGCCCCTATAAAACCGAAGAGATTTATTTAAAAAAAAAAAATCATAACCTACTTAACCTGATTTGCCTCCTCTCAAAACCCTTCACAGGCCAATCTTCAGTTAATGTGCATAGACATGTCACAATTTTCTGACCTTAAGTTGTTTTTAAAAACAACTCTGTTGATATTGGCTTCCAGTTCCAACAAGCATATTCATTCCTTTTCAGAAAAAAAGTGTATTTTATGACTGCATGCGCAAAAGAAGAGGGTAAAAAAAAGTTTTGTTACAGACAAAGGTCCATGTTGGCACAAGAAGAAATGGTTATAAGCTGGTCATCAGTAAGTTTAGGCTTCAAATTAGATGAAGGTTTCTCATAATCAGAGGAGTGACTTTCTGGGGGAAAGATGGGTAGGTAAAAAAACTAACTGGTTTTAAAACCAAACTTGATAAGTTATCCTCTCCCCTGTATGCAGATCCACAGCCCTACATAAAGACTGTGGGTTAGGGACTGGTGCCTGCATCCTGGAACTTCCCTTGGTCCCGAATAACAGGACAAAGGGCGTCCCGACCGATTCTAGGTCGGGACGCGGGACAAGTTCCCTAAAATTGGGACTGTCCCGATAAAATCGGGACGTCTGGTCACCCTAGACACAACTTACTTTCTAGTATGGCCTGAGAGAGAAACTGGTGTGGGGCAGTGGTCTGGGGTCAATGGAAGCAGCCCACAAGTGGAGTAGTAAATTAGGGAACCACTGGAGAGGAAGGAGATGCATAAGCAGCCATAGGGAGAGATTTGGGAGCAGAAGCAGCCATAGGAGAGAGGTTTGGGAGCAGAAGCAGCCATAGGAGAGAGATTTGGGAGCAGAAGCAGTCCTGAGCCCTGAGACCTACAGCTTTTTTTAAAAAACAAAATCTGCTTGACAAAATGTGAGTTAATTCAAACTATTGGGTGCAGCTCTAGCCACCTGATCCAAGTGTTCTAACAAGAACTGAAACCAATAGAACTTTTAATGAAAAACTTGGCATATTTTACACATTGTGCATATGCTGCAAATAGCCTCTTTGCTTAACTGCAGAAAAGCCCTGCTTTCTTACACTAATTAAAAACTAGGGGCATACAATTAGAGCTGATCCCAAAGTGGGACTGGAGCCTTAGATGTATTGAGCAGGTCCTTTTTCTTGGCATTAATCAGAACAGAGTGTCATTTGTTTGCCACTTACATACATTGAGAAATACTTGTGCTTTGGAATGTTTTTTATCCTGAAAAGTTGCATTCCAGAAAACTGTATTCCTAGGTCTCAACATATTCTTTCTACTGCGTGTAAGAAGTAGCTCAAGTGCCTCCAATAAAAGATTTACCTCCAATAAATTTCTGTAGCACAGATTATTAATAATATGCTTTATGAACTAGTACAATAACATGGCAAAGCTTGTGTTAAGAACAAAAGTGACTATGAAATCACCAGCATCCATGTTTACACTTAAATACTGGATGCATAGTTTTTGTTTTTAAACATTTCCTCCTGTTTTAGGGAGATACTTTATACCAATTGCTGCAAGGGAAATGAAATCCTCAACTCTGGCCTCGGAGAGTCAAATTTTTACACATTTAATTTTAAAATGTATATATATACACACACACATAATATACACATAATACACACATATACATACACACACACACACACTGAAAGTACTGTAATGAAAGTACTGTAATGAAAAATAAAAGGCATCTGAATTCATAGAGGAGTGTCCCAATAGAAATCCCACTTATGCTACTTCTACCTATTAATTCTAGCCAGTAGAAAATGAAGGTCAGGAAAATTATCAGATAGACAAAAGATAATGATATTATCTGTGACACTGGCAGACCAGCTGCCAGCTCATGCCAAGGTCCATAGGCCCCAGCTGAACATCAACGAATGCACAGTTGGAAACCAGTCTGGCTTACCTGTGTGTTAGCTTTATCAAAATACATGTAAGATTTATAAAAATGTATTTAGTGTTTACACTTTATGAGATGCTTGTAGGCTGCTGCATGGTGCAATTGACCTGGGGTATGTGACTCGTCCTTTGGGAGTGCGAACCACCTGAATAGTGACAAAGAATACTGTGGCACCTTAAAGGCTAACAAAAGTATTGAAGCATAAGCTTTCGTGGGCTAATACCCACTTCATTAGATGCAAGCCCACGAAATCTTATGCTTCAATATTTTTGTTAGTCTTTAAGATGACACAGGTCTCTGTCGCTTCTGCAGATCCAGACTAAAATGGCTACCTCACTGATTCCTGAATATTAGTGTGATTTTTGGTGCAAGAGACAAAGGCAAGCTTGCCTGGGAGACAAGATGGACCAGAGTACGTGACTCCATATTAAGGCTGTTCTAGTACTTCAGAAGTTCACACTTGATGGTTGGTGAAATTTAATTACAGAATTCACAATCAATTTTGGGTTTGTGCCCTACTACTTAACTGCCTGCCTTGAGATTAGTACTCATGCTTCGGAGCCACTCCAGATAGCCTGACACTTCCTTACTCTCTAAATACGGCAGTTCTTCTCTTACAGAGTCATCTATTTCTTGTGTGTCTGTCACCAGAAACATCTTGGCACTATAGATAAATATAATCAATCAACATATTCTCTGAAAATAGGGACTAAAATCTTCTCTCCATCTTCACTTCAGCTATGGCTCCACTAGAGAGCTTGCAGCTGTGCCACTGTAAACTATCTAACGTAGCCATTCTAAGGCGACATAAGACAACTCTCCTGTCAGCCTAACTACTCCAACCTGTGAGCACCACTAGCTATGGCCGCTCTCCCACCAACAGAGCACTGTCCACACTGGTGCTTATGTTGGTGTAACTTATGTTGCTAAAGGGGATGGTTTATCCACATCCCTGAGTGACAAATTATGCCAATATAAGCTGTAAAGACGACACAGCCTTTAATTACTAGCCAGCTTAGGATCTTGTTGACTGATATTCCAAAAGGCTGACACCAGGCCACTGGAATTCAACCATGTGAAGTTAGCACATACAAAGACAGTCCAAGAAGTATTAAGACAATGACTCATCCCTATCTCAGTCTATTAAATATTTCATACTGGAAAGCGGGATCAGAATGGTCGTCCAACATCCCCCCAGCTTTCTCCATGCCCCCAAAAGACAACCCCCTCCCACCAACACACTTCAGTAATGATCGCAACAAAATGGGGATGGCCCCCAAGTGTGGATTTCTTTATTTTATTTTTTGAATAGAATCGCTCTCCACAGAACATGAGTTCTTTCATGGCCACTGAGTCCAATGTGCGAATGACAGTCCCATCTACAGGAAGGGCATACCCACACCACTAGCAATGCTCTGAATCCGAGCAGGGGGTTCTTTCTTTCTCGGACGTCAATTGCCATAAAGCTTGATTTAGTCTGCCTCACTCCCCCCTACAAGCTGGCTCTGCCAACCAGAGGGGCATTCTGCGCTCCTTTCTCCATCATCCACAGAGATTCCAATCTGAGTCTTTTTTTACTAATCAACGTTCCCATGAATGACATACCAGAATGATTTAACACTTTCACACTTTGTCACCCTGTCTTGCCATCTTATTCAAATAATTTTATTCGAACATCTGATATGACAACTGTTTAGTGTTTTGTTATGTTCGGCTTAAGTTATTCAGGTTTCTGAGACATATAGAAGAGGGGATAAAACAGTGTCTCAAATACAAAATTTTCACGTTAGTTGAGAATTTGTTATTATTTCAGGCTCTGTCTTCCAAAAGGCCAAAGTTCCTGGCTGCTTTGCTGATTCTTTTAGTAAGCTCAGCATCAAGATCTACATTGCTGGTAACAGTAGAGCCAAGGTAGCAAAATCGGTTAACATCTGGACTAATACTATTTAAGGTGATACCTGGCACCGGTTCTGAAGAGCCTTGGTGCATAACAGTCTTCATCAAGCTTATTGTTAGCCCAAAGATTTTGCATCAATCAGAGAACTTAGTAATAAGATGTTGTAGGGCATCAGTGTGAGCCACAAGGGATATCTCATCTGCAAATAGGTCCTTTATGATCTCCTTCACCTTTGTCTTAGCTCTAAATCTTGCAATCTTTAAAAACCTCCATAATGTCTAGTGCTAAGATAGACACCATCTTGAATATCATGGAACACATGGTGAAGCAGGAATGAGAAGTAAATATTAAACAATGTAGGAGCCAGTACACAACCCTGCTTCACTCCATTGTTGATGTTAATCTCAAATCAATCTCTTGGTTAACATACATCATGCTTTATTCATCATGCCATCATGTAAGGATTTAACAATGGTTTAACAATATAGTCTACCAAGCTTCTTCAGAATAAAGTAAAGCCCTAACCAACTCACCATGTCAAAGCCTTTTATTACATCTATAAAAACCATGTACAGTGGAATATGCTTCTCTTTTCACTTTTTCTTCAGTTGTCTTACAGAGAAGACCATGTCTATGTTGGACATTCCACAGCAGAAGCCACACTGGCTCTCAGAATAGATTCTCTCAGCTAAAGATTGAAAGCTAGGTAAAAGATTAAGATTTAAATTGGGATCCATGGCAACACATCCCCCATTTTAGGATGGGACCACAAATGGATCCCAAACCACAGGCTATAGCGAGGGTCCGATGTACTTGGAAAGATGCATAGAAGTGACTGGTTGAGCCTGAGATGCACATTTAACAACAGAAACACTTCACGAAGCATCACTGTGTCAGCCAAGCAGGAGATATAGGATTCTAAGATACTTTAATGAAGGCAGGAAATCACAGCAAGTTAAGAACTTACTTCACAGTAGTTAACTTGCCATGAGGACATGTTTACTAAAATGGGATTAAAAATGTTTATGCTAACACACTGAACACACTGAAGAGCACACTGAAGAGCAGTGGCCTAAAGAAAAGCCACTGTAGGCATACCCCTAAATGAGGATGCAGAAGCACATAAACAAGAAGAACTGAGGGTAGAGAAACGAGTTAGTGAAGACGACAGCATCGTGAAGAGAAATCAAAAGTAGACAATTAAAATTTCGCTCCTTTGTTTTCAGAATCCAGTGTTACAGTAAATTGGCTGATGAGAGGCACAACCACATTCTGCATCTCTCATCCAAATGCACATTTTGGCAGAGACCAGTATGTGTTGGCTGGAAAAGAGGGTGAGGTGCTTTGCAGGGTTGGAATCATTAGTTTCCCACAAGACAATTTCACACCACCCAACATAGCAGAGCTCCACCCAGCAGGAGAGTATTTGTGAATCTTTACGTGTATATATCATCTCTCTAGAATTAAGAGGTGTGGTCTGTTAAAATTACTGGTTTTCCAGGAATGCTTTTTTGGTGCAACATTATCTCTCAGAACTAAGGCAGGTAAAAACATTACCATGAAAACAGAAAGAGAATCAATGCATGGATTTTTTTTAAATCGGATCTATGTTGGAAGAATGGGGTGGTCACTAAAAACCACTTACTAATAAAATGTTAGGAGCCATGTGGTAATTTAACTTGGTGTAATGCCTCTTCAGGTCCACTACCACTCCTTTCCTCCATTTGATCAAGGTCATTTGTGTTATCAAAGAACTAGGCACTGTTGAAACACTGAACAAAATTACAGTCCTTGATCCAAAGAGCTTACAATCCAACGTATAAAGAGAACTGACAACTTGTGCAGACAGGCAGACTAAAGGAGAAGTACAAGGAAACAATGAGATAATATTGGGCAGCATGATAGGTAGTGGCCTCCGCACACCAGCAGATTAACTACTGTCAAGTGAAGAGGCCCAGGGGTTGGACAGCTTCAGTAATAGTTTATGGACTTGCAGAACAACTCAGTGTAACACTGATATTCCAAAAAAGCAAAACTACACCTACAGCAGCACACTACTTAATTCCCTCCCTCCCACCCTCTGCCCCCAAAAGAAACAAGAAAAAACACCCACACTGGCTGGGTTAGTTTTATTTTGAGCAAGGTGTGGGGGGGGGGAAGAAGGGAACAACAACAGAAAGGGATTTTCTATAATCCTGCCTCACCTCCCCCTCACTACCAGAGTTGTTATATCCAAGCGGGGGATGGGGAGAAGCAACCCAACATATTTAGATGCTGTTAGCCTGCTAAACCAAGGGAACAGAAAGCGAAGGCTTCCACCCTTTCCCCTAACTCACCTTATTATGATTGCATACTGCATATTTTATAACAGAGACCAACTGCTTTTTGGAGCGTGTTTAAAATACAGCTTCAAGTAGAGACACATAAATGCATCTCCACCCCCACCCCCATCACAGAAGCAGATATGCAGCAATACATCACTCTTGCCTGCAAAACAAACATGGTTTAAGTGAGATGCAAAGGCAACTATACACATCAGTTATAATTTAGATTGGACAGGAATTTGAACAGTAATATATTATTGAGTAATTATAGTACAATGGTCCAACACTTAAAAATCTGATTTGAGGGGCTAGTCCATGATTTTAAAACAATTATTAAACTTAGACAAAAACCTCCAGTATGTGGGCAATGCTTAAAGAGGAGCTTTCTTTTCCTTGAATCAGGTGCCACCAGCAGGCTTGAACATAATAAATTTTCATCCTATTAAATCCTAGCTCCTTGATGATGATATATTTTCAAACTGATACCCATATACTAGAGCAGACATGGGCAAACTACGGCCCGCGGGCCACATACGGCCCGTTAGGCTTTTTAATCCGGCCCGCCGAACTTGTCCAAATTATAGTAAAAACCTCCTTTTTTTCCCCTTTCCCTGCAATGCCCACGTTTCCCCAATAGATGGCGCACTCAAAACACATTGACCGTTGTTGGAGTGGCGCGTATTTCTCTTTATTTCACTTTAATTTTATCCGGCCTGCGAGCTCTCGGCAGGGGAGTGGTGCCAGTGGCCCCCTCCTCCGTGCCCAGGGGCCGAGCAGCGCGGTGAGGGGCGCCGCGCTCCCGCCCGGGGGTGCCGGGCTGAGCTGCTGGGGCCAGGCGAGGAGCCAGATGAGAGCAGCAAGCCGTGGGGCCATGCCCGGTTGAGCAAAGTAAGCAAGAACGGGGGTGAGGGGCGCTCAGGGGGGCTTGGGTGGTGGTTAGGGTGGGGGGGTCTCGGGAGAGGGCAGTCAGGGAACTAAGTGCAGGGGGCTTAGATTGGGGATTCTGGGGGGCAGTTAGAGTGGGGGGTTGCTGGAAGGGGGCAATCAGGGGACAAGGAGCAGGAGGGCTTAGGTACGGGGTAGGGTCCTGCGGGGGGAAGTTAGGGAGGGGGGGGATCTCTGGAGGGGGCAATCGGACAAGGAGCGGGGGGGCTGGATGTCTTGGGAGCTCTGAGGGGGCAGTCAGGGGGTGGGAGGTGAGTGGGAGTCAGATGGGGGGGGCAGGCTATTTGGCGAGGCACAGCCTTCCCTACCTGGCCCTCCACACAATTTTGAACCCCAATGTGGCCCTCGGGCCAAAAAGTTTGCCCACCCCTGTACTAGAGCAAACTGAACTGTTCTTACATATCGCACTTTGCGGCAAAAGCTAACCAGGCCAGGTGAATCAGAAAGGAAAAACACTCTGACTAAATTAGTCTCTGATGAAATTTGTTCTTTGCAAACCTTACATGCATAAGGATTTCAGTGAAGGGCTGGAAGAAACTCACTCCTTTTGTGCACTGATGGGATGATTATTGTATGTGCAATTGTGAGTATTCTAAGGCACATTAGTGGCATTAAATGCAATACAAGCTCAAGTTTTCCTGTATTGCCCAGTAGCAAAATAGCATAATAAAAACTACCAAGTTATACCTGCTCCAATTATCCCTGGAAAAGCCTGAATAAACTGGTGGTGATATCTAAAGAGCCCTAAGGCTCCTAAGACTATTTGGTTTTTGGACGTTCTCAAATTTCTTTTCATAAAAGATGCTTTATTTAACTCTAGAAAAGGACAGGAACTAACCTGTCAATTACCTATCTAAAACAAGCATCACTTCTTACTAGCCTCCTGTTAGAGCTGAGAGCCACAACAACAAAATGTAATGAATGCATTTTCTCCTCATACAAACTGGCTAATAGGGAAAGGAACTCTGTTCATAGGCTTTAAAATCAGAAGGGACCACTATAATCATCTAGTCTGACCTCCTGCACAATGCAGAATAATCACCCCCACCCACTCCTGTAGTAAACCCCTAACCTATGTTTGAGCCGCTGAAGTCCTCAAATCATGGTTTAAGGACTTCAAGGTGCAGAGAATCCTCCAGCAAGTGAATCGTGCGCTATGCTGCAGAGGAAGCGACCGACCCCCCCAACCTCCCCTCCCTCCCCCACACAGGGCCTCTGCCAATCTGCCCTGGAGGAAAATTCCTTCCCAACCCCAAATATGGTGATCAGCTAAACCCTGAGCACGTGGGCAAGATTCACCAGCCAGACACTCAGGAAAGAATTCTCTGTAGTAACTCAGATCTCGCCTCATCTAACATCCCATCACAGGACATTGGGCATATTTACCGCTAATAGTCAAAGATCAATTCATTGCCAAAATTAGGCTATCCCATCATACCATCTCCTCCATAAACTAATCAAGCTTAGTCTTGACGCCAGATAGGTCTTTAGCCCCCACTGCTCCCCTTGAAAGGCTGCTCCAGAAGGCCATTCTTCACTCCTTAGAAACCTTCGTCTAATTTCCACTCAACTTCCTGCTGGCCAGTTTATATTCATTTGGTCTTGTGTCCACATTGGTACTGAGCTTAAACAATTCCTCTCCCTCCCTGGTATTTATCCCTCTAATATATTTAAAGAGAGCAATCTTGTCTCCCCTCAGCCGCCTTCTGCTTAGGCTAAACAAGCCAAGCTCTTGGAGTCTCTCCTTTCATAAAACAGGGTTTCCATTCCTCGGGTCATCCTATTGAATGTTAAAAGATAGTAGAAAAAATGCAGTACCCCTGCAGGTACTCTTAAAAGGCTACAGAATTTTCCATTTGCACGTCTGTAACCCTACCTCTGAAAGTAATTTGGAGGATGTCATCTACCTGATGCAATTTCAGATGACTCCATATGCTGTAGCAATACCAATTATCACATTTCTTCGGTTTAAAAGCCCCAAATTACCTTCGGAGACAAGGTTACAAGAACAAATGGAAAGGGAGTAAGTTTGAAGAAAAACAGTTTCTAAAGGACTTTATGTAAACCAGCTTATCCGAGTTTACCTTAATAAGCCTCAAAAAACATATACAGTGTTGATGTAGCCATGTTGATCCCAGGATATTACAGAAAAAGGTGGGTGAGGTGATCTCTTTTATTGGACCAGCCTCTGTTGATGAGACACAAGCTGAAGAAGAGACCTGAAGAAGAGTTCTGCGTAGCTCGAAATGCTTGTGTCTCATCAACAGAGGCTTGACCAATAAAAGATATCACCTCACCCAACTTGTCTCTAAAAAAAATTGAGTAAGTCATTTTGTTTTCGCTATTGATACAGCCAGTGAGTGTTAGCAGAAAGTGCATGTAACTGGTTTCCAAAATTACTACAGATTTAATCAATTTGTGTTGAGACAACATTGAACAGAGACAACCTGTTCCTCCAAAAAAAGGGTAAGTTCATGTAACCTGAGAAACTGACTAAATCTGGCATCATGCAGTTTCATATTTATTGGTCACATGGACTTCCAAAGCCAACTTGTTTGATGTACAAAGATTTATTTTTCCCTCCTGTAATTGTAAGGGCTGCAAATTCCACGTAAATTCCATTGAAGTAAGCTGGCTTCTGGCTTGTACTTCATAATGATCAATATAAATTCTTCTCTCAATTACACCTCTTAAAGAATCGCATCTCAGCCCAAGTGCTTCCTAGCACCATCCCGGCTATGGTTTCAACAATATCAACTATCAACCCAGCTTTTTGCAACATCTTGACTTTTACCAGGCTGTGACCTGCGTTGCTTCTGGGCTCAGAACAAACCACTACCGAGAACCTTGGTCAAACGTAGTAAAACAGAAAGGAGTTATCTGGCTGTTGCTCCCTTCTGGTAAGGCACCACCTGCTACAGTAACAATTAAGGCACAGGGAGTAAAAGAAGCAATGAAGAGTCTTATGTCAGGCTTCCCTTCCTTTGGGGAGGCCTTGACAGGTGGCCATTTCCCAGGCAAGTTTCTGGTAATAAGTTCCAAGAACAGTCCAGTATCAGGCCTACCTTCCCTCAGGGAGGCTCTGTCAGGCAGCAGTGTCTCGGGACATTGTAGGCAGGCCATTGACTGTAGTCCCATATCAGGCCCACCTTCCCCTGGATCTGACTGACAGCAGTTTTTCAAGCAGTCCCTGTTCCCAGCAAGGCCTCTCTCTCTCTCTCTCTCTTTCTCTGGGTAGGAGCAGAGGTCTGCTCTGCTTCCCAGTCAACCCCCAGTTGAGCGGTGTTCTCCCCTTTTAACTCCTTCATGCAAGCAGGTGTAGCAGGGTAGAACTGACTGAGCCCATAGCAAATAGTTAACCATATCCCAGCCAGTGTGGAGCTTGTATACCTTTCCAACAGACCCAACCCCACTGAACTTTTGGAGAGGACAAAGTCACATTGTCACCAGCAACAATGACTACTGCTCATCAACCATCAACATTTTCTATAGCAGTGATTCTCAGCCAGAGGAATGGGTATCCTTGGGGATACACAGATGTCTACCAGGAGGTCCATCAACACATCTAGATATTCTCCTAGTTTTACAGCAGGCTATATAAAAAGCACTAGTGACGTCATGACAAACTAAAATTTCATACAATGACTTGTTTATCCTGTTCTATATACTGAAATGCAAGTTTAATATTTATAACTATAAAATAAATCAACTGGAATATATGATAAAAATGAAAAAGCAAGCAATTTTGCAGTAACAATGTACTGTTAAAAATTAGACATAAAAATACAAGCGTAAGCAAGTAGTTTTTAAGTGAGGTGAAACTTGGGGTAAAATCAGAGTCCTGAAAGGGCTGAAAGGCTTGAGAGAGACTGTTGTATAAGAAGAGATAGGAGGAGGGGTTTGTTTGCTTTAATCCAAGTGTCTCTATGTATATGATGGAAAACGCAATTATAAAAGGCACTGGCAGAGGCCTAGCAAGACCGGGTCCGTGGTTAAGTTGAACTTCTTACAATGAGTAGTTGGGTTTCAAAAGTTGTTTTGTGAGGAGCTGTAAACACAACTTTTTTGGTTCTGAGGTTGGTCACAGAAGTACTGGAATCATCTGATACCATACCCCAGGCAACAAATTTCACAGGCTGACTGTGCATTATGTAAAGCAGTAGTTCCTTTTCTTTGTTTTAAACCTGCTGCCTACTAATTTCATGGGGTGACCCCTGGTTCACATGTTACATTAAGGAATAAAGAACACTTCCTTATTCACTTTCTCCACACCAGTCATGATTTTACAAGCTTCTATCATATCTCCCCACAGTTATCTCTGTTTCCTAGTTGAACGTTCCCAATCTTTTTAATCTCTCCTTGTATGGAAGTTGTTCCGTGCCCCTAATCATTTTGTTGTCCTTCTCTGTACTTTTTCCAATTCTAATTTATCTTTTCTGAGTAGAGGCAACCAGAACCAAATGCAGTATACGAGGTGTGAGTGTACCATGGATTTCTTAATTCACATGATGATATTAATTGTCTTATTACTTATCCCCTTTCCTAAATTCCCAGCATTGTTTGCTGTTTTGACTGCCACTGCACACTGAGCAGATGTTTGAGAGAACTACCCACAATGACTCCAAGATCTCTTTTTTGAGCAGTAACAGTTGATTTATACCCAATCATTTTATATGTATAGTTGGGATAACATTTTGTAATGTCTGTTACTTTGCTTTTATCAACACTGAAGTTCATCTGCCATTTTGTTGCGTAGTCACCGAGTTTTGTGAGATCCCTTTGTAACTTGGTGGTCTGCTCTGGATGTAACTACCCTGAGTAGTTTTGTATCCTCTGCAAACTTTGCCACATCGTTGTTTGCCCTTTCCCCAGATCATTTATGAATATGTTGAACTGCATAGGTCCCAGTACAAGTCCTTGGGGGACCACACAATTAACCCTGTCCCACTGTGAAAACTGACCATTTATTCTTACCCTTTGTTTCCTATCTTTTCACCAGTTACTGATCTTTTTCTCCCATGACTGCTTACTTTGATGAAGAACTTTTAGTGATGGACTTTGGCTAGGTTTTCTGAAAGTCTAAGTATCCTGGATTCACTGGATCGTCTTTATTCACATGTTTGTTGACCCACTCAAAGAATTCTAACAGGATTTTCCTATACAAAAGCGGTGTTGACTCTTCCCCAACAAACCGTGTTCATCTGCATGTCTGATAATTCTGTTCATTGTAGTTTCACCCCTTTTTCCTGGTACTGAAGTTAGGCTTACTGGGCTATAATTGCTCAAGTCACCTCTGGAGCCCTTTTAAAATGCTGAAATGTAGCTTGCAGCATTTATCCTACTTACATACTTGGTTGCTTTGGCTTTAAGACATTTGGTTTCACTACATTCAGGGCCAAATAACTGTTCACTAGGAAGCTTAATGTCTGGATGGCTGAGTTGGGGCCAGGTAGGATGGTAGGGTAGGGGTAACCAGAAACTGAGGGAGAAGATGGCAATGTCTGGGACCTGCAAAGGAGCCCTCACCATCCATCCTCACCTTTTCCATTTGCTGTTACTGCAGCTGCCTTCTCCTTTCCTTTTTAGATTCAATGGGGAAGGCAGCAAAAACAGTTTCAGTGCAGGTGCTATAATGGTTCCTGGTGGCTGGCATCAGCAGCTGCAGGTCATTCTTGCCAACAGATATGATCTCACCCTCATCTCTCTAATATCCTGCGATCTACACTGCATACAAAGGAATCAGTCTCTCAAGAGAACACTCAGTCCTGGTGATCTCAAAAGTGGACATCCTGTCTGATCCCCAGGGGTCTTTTTTTTTAAAATAAAATGGAAATTTGCCTTAACACCAGAGTGCAAATTTCCCTTACCAGTTGTGCCACAACCCTCCATCTCAAAGGCAGGCATTTGTGGGTCATAAGCAGATGAAGAGATACACCTCCGTGGTGTAAGGCATCTTGGGATTTTTGGTGGGAAAGGCACTACATAACTATCCTATCAGCTTAATCATGTACTTAATCCTATATTTATAGGTTTGATTGATGTTTTATCTGTCAACACTCATTTTACTGGTTGCATTTAATATGTATTAAACAAACATCAATGTACTGGGATTTTAAGAGACACTTTGTTTTGTTGCGCCTGTCTAAAGTTGGGTTAACCTAGGAGCTGTTTCATGAGGAAAGGCATTGGGGCAGAATTTAACTGTCATTAATGATTGACCAATATCTTTATTTCATTACATTAGGCAGAAAAAAAATTGTATCACAAAAAGTTTTGGAAATTACCATTTTTTGAATGTATAATTTTTACTTCATGTTTTCCGCAGCTCCAAGGGCTGCTCTGTGGTTGTAATATGCATGTTAGCAAGAAGGAAGATGGGGGTGGTTGTTTTGTGGGTTTTAAATCATTGCCCCCTTTTCCCTCCCCTCCTCCCATAATTAGTTAGTGTTATTAAATGGAAAAGAGGGTCACATCCTGCTCAGTTATTCTGGATTTACAGAGTGAAACACCTCTGCAATATCAATGAATAGGAGACAAATTAAAACAATATTCTCAGATTACTTGTGGAGGCTTGCAAAAGTTCAGGATAGGCAGACATTCGCATTGTTACACAGATTTTGTTAAGTCGTAACCACTAATTCCAGAGAAGCGAAGGATATGGAAGATCTATCTAAAACCTGAGGTGCATGAAGTCAAATATACCGGTGCCAATTGCCTAGGTCCAAATTCTGCAATTGGCACCACATAGGCAAACTCCTGTGCCCTTGGGAAACACTCACTGACTCCAATGGAACACTGCTGGGGCATAAGACTGCCCACAAAGACCAGACCACTGAATAGAGGTATTAAATGCCATTGTGCACCCTCCATAACTGTAAGGTGAGGACAATTGCAGGCTTTTACTGCTAATGAACTCAAATGAGCACATTTCAATTCATTCATCCATCAGGGAAGAGACAAGACTTTGATTGTACTATACAATTTATGACTATATAGAAAAACCCTAATGTACAGATAAATTTTCACTGCCTCTAGACAAGCTGCCAATGTGTCCTTCTGTGTCAGATTTGGGGTACTCCTAAATTTAAAAGTAAAAAGGCTAGTAATGCATTAAAAAAATGCAAAGCTCTTCTATTTGATGGCTAAAAGTGATCAGCAAAGGTGGGAAGTGGAGATGAGAGAGGTTTTGCCCCATATAAAGTTAAGCTTTGGTCTTTATACACTAATCTTTTTCCTGAAAGACTACGAGATTCTGGTGATTTTTATTATGTACACCATACAAGTGAAAATCCTGATTAGCAGAGAGGGAAAGTGTGTTTTATTCAAACTACTTTAAACACATGTTGCTAGCACTCATTTAACTTAAACGTGAGAAATGTTTAGGACAAAAAAGTTTGTGTTGTTAATGATTCACCACTTCTGCCTTTTCCATTAAAATCTGAGGGAGCTTGCTATCCACATCTGATCCAGCATAACAAGAGAAGACTAAACTTGACATTACGGGGGAAGGAAGGGAGAGGAGGAAGAGACAGAATGCATGAGATAAGGTACAGATACCAAGTAAGGTCCCACTATCCAGAGTTTCTCAAACTTTCAGAGAATGGGCTCCATCTTCAGTGTTTTCAGTTCTAGCACTATCATCAGCCTCTTGCTGTATTTGGTATTTTTCTTGAAGCCTCACTCACTGGAGTCCATGGGTTAATTAAGAATCAAAGCTTTCATTTAAATAAAAGAAGATTCTAGTCCCCATGGTTGCAGAGAAGAGCTGGAAAACAAACTGTAAAGGCTCAAGAATCAGAGAGGTAGCCGTGTAAGTCTAGATCTGTAGAAGCGACAAAGAGTCCTATGGCACCTTAAAGACTAACAAAAGTATTGAAGCAGAAGCTTTCGTGGGCTAATACGCACTTCGTCGGATCCACGCATGTAAAGGCTCAGTTACCAGAAGTATTTCATGTTTTGGGGGTCGGACTCAATCTTGGAACATCTTGCGCTAGCAATACTGGATCTCACTAACAGTCTTATAGACCTCCTCCCCACCCATTAACAATCACATGGCTCACTTCCCTTCCAACCAGGATAGTCTAACATCCCAAAATGTGTGTGTTGGGATCAAAACTCAAAAGAAGCCAATATCAAAGTTTATTGATCCACTCAGATGAGTGCCAACTACAACTCGCTTTGAACACTTAAAAATGGACAGTGTCAATTTAGAATCTAGTCAGCTTAGATACATTCAAACTAGTTTTACCTCACCCTTTCTGTGGTTCCACAACCACATTTTCCTATTTTGTCAATGTTCTCTTTTCTCTCTTTGTTGGTGTGTGAAAGGTCCACAAAAGCAAAAAAAGGTAAAAATAGGGGAAACAGTAAAGTGCTGTCTCAAAGCAGAAAAAATATTCTGCTTAATTTTGCTTCTTTCAATTTCGTAATAGCAGGTGTTACTTTTTAGATAATGCTTTCTTAGCCAAAAGGCGGAGAAGTGATTCAGTTCACTCTGAAATGCGTATTAGCCTTCCAAACAACTGAAGACAATGTTGTTGTTTTTTTAAAAAGCACATAACACTAGTTCCATCAGTTAGAGGCACAGTCTTCCCCTTGAATTTGTTTGAACATTTGACTCTTTGCCCTGTGAACTTCCCCAATGGGATCCTGCACTCCCATAATTAGGTAAGATCTACAAACAAATCAATCCATGACGAACATTACTAAGCAGAGCTGTCTGAAAAACGGGAATGCTTTCTGATTTTTTTCCCATGAAATGAATATTTTCATTTGAAGTGTTTCATGAGATTTTCTCTGTTTCATGAGATTCTTATTTTTCAACAAAATGATCCAAAATGAAATAAGCTGGGAAGAAAGGGATGGGGAAGGAAAAGGAAGGGAGATTCATTTCCATTCAAATCAAACGGAAAGGTTTTCATTTCAAAATTGGTTCACTGCAAATTTTCAAATAATATGAAACACTTTTAGCTAAGGCCCTCAAAAAAATTTCAACTATGCCTACTAGTGGCTCGAGCAAAGCAAGGCCCTATTCTCAACTAGGGATCACTGCTGTTTGCTTATCTTTACGTAATGTGGTAACTTTTCAAAACCACATCGGATCCATTCCAAAATTTCAGAGTATATTTTAGGTATCAATGGGCAGAACTCTACTGATTTTGATGCTAATTGGGAAGCCAGAAAAGCCTGAATGCCCGTATAATCAGGCCCACAAAATTTCCATTTGGTGCTGCAGACAGATGAAGCCCTCTGGTGCCCTCTGCTGTTGCTTACACATTAGAGAGAGCCATACCCTTTGTTGCTCACAGTAGCCCAATCTCTGTGCATTACCCAACTTTTCAAGTGCAAACAGAAGCCTGGCGAAGGGGGCAGATGGGGAGGGGTAACAGACTGGCTTGACTAGAGGGGAGGGGGGGGAGAAGAACACACATGGGGTTTTACAGAAAACTTTGTTGCAATAAAAGCATGATCACTTCTTAATGGAATACCATCAGACACACACTAGATTAAATTTAATACATGATGTACCTAGACCTCATTATTGACCATGGCTGTCAAATTTTCTTTTTTTCCTTTTACAACAGCCAGAATTAACCTGCATTTTTCAACCTCTAAAAATGAAGATTTCTTACACACATCACTAACTTTACTATCAGTCAGAGTTTTCCACTGAGTGGCGTTCCCTCTCCCCTCACAATGCCAGCCTCCACCACCCATTTAACAGCTTCTTGCATAAATGCTTGCACCGCCCATGCTGCCCCTCAGAATACACTTTTAGCTTAAAGCCACTGTTGTGTCCTCTTTCAAATCCCTTTTCAAGACTGACCTCTGTAACAATGTCTCTAAGAAATCTGCCAAACAAGTGGCACGGTTGCAAGGCAGATTGGAATAATTGATATCAAATTATATGTATTACATTAGTGCTTAATATATAATATATGGAGATATACCTATCTCAGAGCTGGAAGGACCTTGAAAGGTCATCACGTCCAGTCCTCTGCCTTTATTAGCAGGACCAAGTACTGTCCACTGACAGATTTTTTGCCCCAGATCCCCAAATGGTCCCCTCAAGGACTGAACTCACAACCCTGGGTTTAGCAGGCCAATGCTCAAACCATTGAGCTATCCCCTCTTCCCCCCCCCCCTGGAATTGGGCCTCCACTGTCACTAAACAAACATTAGTAGACAGTCCTGCCCCCTATAACAGAGCAGTATAAGAGCAGGGGGAAAAAGCGATACTATCCCAATTTTACAGATGGGGAACTGAGGCACAGAGATCAAATTCACACAGGAAGCATATGAGAGCCAGGAACTGACCCCATCTCTCCTAATCACAAAATGGTGCTTAACACAGGATCACCCTACCTTTTAAAAGAAAAAAAACCCACAACCACCCCCCCATTCTGACCAGATGCACAAGTGGGCCTAACAAACAGCGGGTGAGAGAAGGAGGAGGAAGGCGAAGGGCAATACTAGTAAAGCTCACATACTTACAAGGGCTAGATAACTTAATGTTTAATCTTCTTTTAAAATAACCTTTGCTTACACCCGTGCTCAATTCTCCACCCCCCGCCCCTTTTCCTTCTGTGCATGCACTCTCGCTTCAAAGCTCTGCACGTTCTCTCATTTTAACATTTGACTAGGGCTATTTGTGTGTGTATTTTTTAAAAAAGTTTAAACACAGCTAATTCCTATATTATCTGGATCAGCCTCCCAAGAGGTGTTGTGGGGGCAAACTCTTCAGTTTTGAGAGAGCGCACTGGGCAAATTTAGGAGTGCAACTGTACGACTGGGATGCTGATGATGATGGGGGACAAGACTCAACAGCCCGGGGCTTTCAGGTTAGATCTTATGTTCCTAAAGCTCATGATTCAGCGTGATTTCACAGCCTGTCTAATCCTACTTAAATAATTACTATTTAGGCAAGCAGTTCTCTTGGATTCAATCACCACTAATTACTCATTTGAGTTAGGATTGCAGAACAGTACACTTTGGGTATGTCTACAGTGCAGTTAGACACCAGTGGCTGGCCTGCCAGCTGACTCAGGCTGGGCTAAGGGGCTGTTTAATTGCTGTGCAAACCTTCAGGATCGGAGAGCTCTGGCCCCTCCCACCTCACAGGGTCCTAGAGCCTGAGCTCCAGCCCCAGTCTGAATGTCCATGCCACAATTAAACAGCCCTGCAGTCCAAACCCGAGAAGCCTGAAATCAGCTGGCAAGGGCCAGCCACGGATATCTAACTGCACTGTAGACATAGCCTTTCTTTTTGCCTCACCTGTAGAAAGAGCCTCTAGACTAAATATTGTAATAGAATCACAGTCACAAATATTTTTCAGGGTTGTCTCACTACAATGTTGTATTTTGACAGCATTACTCACTCTTGTCAGCCTGGTATTGTGCTGAGTGAGTTTTTGCTCAACCCCTAATGTCCAAGGAAATGGTTATAAGATTTCTTTTTAAAACACCCTATATGACCACGTTATTTTGCTGAATTAATGGTTTCATAGATTCTAAGGTCAGAAGGGATCATCCAGCCTGACCTCCTGAGTAACAAAAACTATAAGCCTTCCCTGAATTAGTTCCTGTTTGGATGGGCAGTTGCAGGTGGGTGGGGGTGGGGGGAAGGTTGTTGCTGTTTCTGAGGAGGGGGGGGGGGGGCTTGGATTTTTAAGAAAAATTAACACTGCTCTAATTTAACCTTGGTTTAAAAATTGCCAGTGATAGAGAACCCAACAAAACAACACTTAGTAAATTGTTCTAGTAGTTAAATTAACCTCACCGTTAAAAAAAAATCATGCTTAATTTGAGTTAATCTAGTTTTAGTTTCAAGAAGTCATCATACTAGCAAAGACAATGACAATTAATGACAACAGGATTTGAATATACCATTAACTATTTAAAAATGTCACTCAATGTATTTTAACTGAAGATAAACATACATTTAAATTAGCCACCAGAGGGAGCTCAGGCTCCCATGAATACAATCTGTACAAAAGTTCCTTATTAGGGTGTTCTCAACAGCTAAATTCTTGTATACTAGTGCATTTTAAAAAAGGAATGTGTGTAGGCAAGTAGTCTAAACTTCTTGACTAACTCACATCACTCAATTACCTTCTTCAGCCCTTTAATATGCAAGAGGAAATGAACAGTGGAAAGAAAAGTGTATTTAAAAATTATGTTCCAAGCTACCATGATCTCTAGGTCATCATAGCAGACTTTGCCCATTATTTGAACAGATCTAACAATGATGGGAGCACTGGTCAATATAAAAGATATAAATATCTGTCATCTTTATCATCTCTGAGCCAAGTTTTCTTTTCTCTGTTATACATGTGCTACATCCACAGCAATCAATGAGAACAGAATTGATG
The DNA here is from genome assembly GCA_032164245.1 of Sternotherus odoratus. NCBI lineage: Eukaryota > Metazoa > Chordata > Testudines > Kinosternidae > Sternotherus > Sternotherus odoratus. Next base: position 89,620,399 of record JAVMKO010000007.1, read on the forward strand.
TAACCAGAAGATTTCTGCCACATTTCACACAGACTTGTCAAAATTGTGTTCTTTAAATCCCAGGAGAAACCTGGAGTCTGTTGGCTCTGGCACTCTGACCACTGAAGCTAACTCAAGGGTATTAAGAGCAGAAAATGTAGGGCGAATAAAAGCTTGCTGTCCTGGTTGGGCTCTTAGATGGTGTTTCCTCAGAACAGGGATTACTTCTACTTGCTCATTGTACATCAGTGAACCCACTCGTGACATATACTGAGAAATGATGCAGTTAGAAGTAAAATGAAGTTTCCTATTAAGGATTTTATTCATCATTCTGCTGCAATCCTTTTCATTTTAAAAAACTTTTGGATATGCTACACATGAAATTTTGGCTATTTTTCAAAGATTCAGGAAGTAGCAGCAGAGTAATTTGGTCCTGTTTCCAAACACACTCCTCTATTCTTTCCAAATTTGCTGGAGTAAGAACGTCAGCATAACAATGTTGAAATTTCATACAGCTAATAATGCTCGTATTGATTTCTATTCTGAAAGCATTTCATGCATGCATACACATATTAAAAAAGATATGCCCATAATTATGCCAAAAAAAACACCAACACAGATCACCAAATTCCATCCTCAGAGATGTCCTAGATACCCAATACAAATATTTCTTAATTCTGAATTAAGATTACTAAATGATAGAGCCCTAAAATGTTTATCCCTGTAATAAGCATTTTTTTAAAGCTGTTTTAAAATTTAACATGATGCAAAAACAAGACAGTGGGGGAGAGGAACTACATAAAGTAAATCTCTCAGAACTGCAACATGTGATTTACGATGATCTCATTTTATGAGCTAGTTAATGTCAAGTATTGCACTGGACTAGCAACATGGGCTGCAACTTTCAGGGTCTGCGGAGCATCCATACCTCTACATTCAAGGCCTGTCTATATGGGGGAATGGATTGGCCCAGCCATAACAGAATAATTTCACTGGCAAAATTACAGTGTAATAATTATTCCACTATAGTTATTAATCCATTTTCCCACACAATCAAGACCTAGATTAACAGTGTTAAATTCCACACTTCCAAAAATAGATCAAATCTATTTTATTCGTATACTGAAAACATAGATTTACAGCATGATCCTGTAAATACTTATTACTGTGAGAGTCAGAGCCACCATAAGAGTCTCACTTAAGCAGGGAATGGGGATTCATCACCGGGGGGGGGGGGGGGAGATGGTAAGGGGGAAAAGGATGAGAGGATCGTGTATACATGACTGCAATGTTAGTAAACAACACTGAGTCAGGACATGAGATTATACTTTAACATTACAAACTCTTTGAGGCAGGAACCATGTCTATTTGTTTGTGCAGCGACTAACTCAATAGGACTTCAATCCTGACTGAAGCTTTGTGCACTATCACAATACAAAACCATACATCAAAAAATAAATACAGCACTGTTTTCAGTGTGTAGCATGGATTATGACTCATGGCTTTATAATTTGGACTGAATGATAAACAGGAGTATGAATTCCTTCAATAATTTAACTCATTAAAGATTTAAGGAAACTATCATTTTTAGAGACAGACTTAAGTTATTCAATGCTCAATCAGAATGCTTTAATTTCAATAGCAACCTCAGGTTGTAAAATATGTAAGTACATCAGTGCTCACACAATGGTTACACACAAACAAAGCTGCTCGTGGAAATTAACGTTCTCTTATTGCCCAGTGCACAGCTAGCAATGTTCCATCCCAAACGACTGAGTTCACTACATATTGATTTACAATACTTAAAAAGTTGTTACTCTACAGCTAAGATCCCATGTGTTTGTTGTTGTTTTTTTAAACTGTGCCATACTGATTAGACCAAAAAAAGTTGAGATGCAGTTATTTCAATGTTAACAAAATTGCTTAGGAAGAAATCTGGCAACACCCAAGTCACTCTAATTTAACTACCTCTATGAAATGGAACTCTACATTCCAGTGGAGTGTATTCTTAAATCAGTGGTGGGGGCTATTCTAACTGCCAATCTGTATTTTTGTACAATAGGTCACCTGAACTAAACAACTCTCCAATATCCTGATTTATAGGCTAATTGCAATACCGCAGACCAAAAGCAGTTTCAGTTTTTCAGTAAAAAAAAGCTGTGAAGCCCAATACTTGAGAAAGTACTCCAAATGATGGTAATTTTCTTCAGAAGTAATCAGTGGGGGAAAAGGAGGACTTTCAAACTCCAACAATTTGCAAGTGATCCTTTTCAATGTCTAAAATTAAGATGACCCATGGCTGTCATTCCCGATATTAAATACATAAAAAAGCCCATTGAGATTGTGTAATATGTGAGATATGTTTTGTAAGGCACCTTTCATAGGCACACAGCACTGTTCACATTATTCTGCCCCAGTATTAAATACTGCCATGACTCAACCTTGAAGTAGCTTATCAGCTACTATGACTGTAATTATGCAGTTCTAATGCTGGTTTTCAAAATACCATTTCATTAAACACTTTATGAGTCACTCATTCCAGAGATTATAAGTGTATCAATATTTAGTGTAGGTCACCTGACTGCCCTCCTCACAAAGAGCATTTAAATAGCAGCTTTTCCTCAAACCATATTTTTCGCTTTTGAAAGGAGACAGAAAGAAAGCACTGGGTAACTGACAGCCTTCAATTATCCAGAAAGCACATGATATACACAGCCAGTAGCTGTGAGCAACAATGACCCACCAATATGGGGGTATGGGTGGGTGCATCATAGAGGGACATTTTCCCCATATCTTCCAAACTGAGCCTTTGGTGAAGGGGAGGGAAAGGGAAGCCAGTTTCCAGACCTAAAAGTGCTCATGTGTACAACAGCAGCAGGTTGTCACTCCATAAGAACGGCCATACTGGGTCAGACCAAAGGTCCATCTAGCTCAGTATCCTTCCTTCCAACAATGGCCAGTGCCAAGTGCTTCACACGGAATGAACAGAACAGGTAATCACTGCCAATTCACAGCTTCTGGCAAGCAGAGGATAAGGTTGCCATTGATGGACCTATCCTCTATGAACTTATCTAGTTCCTTTTTGAACCCTGTTCCTGGCCTTCACAACATCCTCTGGCAAAGAGTTCCACAGGCTGACTGTGCATTGTGTGAAGAAACACTTCCTTTTGTTTGTTTTAAACCTGCTGCCTATTAATTTCATTGGGTGACCCCTAGTTCTTATGTTAAGAGACTGAGTAAATAACACTTCCTTATTTAACTTTCTCCACACCAGTCTGCTGCCGCATTGAGTGGATGTTTTTGGAGAAGAGGTTGTAGGGACTCATGGGCCAGAGGTGTCAAGCTGCTGATAGGAAAGGACACCTGAGAGGGGAAAAGGAGCATCAGACAGGGGTTGGAGGAAAAGAATCTATGCCTCTACTTTAAATGGCATTCAGCAACCCCTACTTTCACCCACCACACCTTCCCGTCCCACGTGGGGCTGCCCAGATATGAGCTCCACTCACCAGCCAAAAGGCAGAGGCGAAGCCAGACTTTCCTCTGGCTCCCGCATTGGCTAAGAGTCCACCCACCTTCCCTCCAGCTGCCTGCACTCAGGAGAAGGGGAGGGAAAGGCTCCACCAGCCTGCAGCACATGAGGAGCCAGTGGGGACATCACTAGTAGTCCACCTCTTAATGGGGGAGAGAGTAGAGCACCTCCTCTCCTGCAGTGCAGAGACTGGGCCACATGAGGCAGGTGGGTTCAGCACACTACACAAAACACAGGCACCATCACACACTTACACCAGAAGTCTGCAAAATAGAACCTGGCGCTATCAAAAGGTCTTTATGTAGAAAGGCACTGAATCAATATGCGGAACGCTCTCTTTGTTCCTACCCCAGCCCTTTAATTCACTGATTTCCACCTCTGTGCTTTCTCTCACTTACGAACAAGAGGGTTCAGGCTACGTGGCTGATTCAGTTCATTTCTCTGTTGAATCTGCCAAAAGTGTGGGCTTTTCCATGGCGTGGACACTTACCGCCCAGCAGCTAGACTGCGACGATCGAGACTTCACAAAACCAAACGTGTCACAATGGCTTTCAGCTGCTGCCGAGTTTGACAAGATTTGAACTAGTGACAGAGTGCTGAAAAATTATCCCAGCAGGATTCCCCTCCAAAAACACTTCTTTTTTTTTACAGCAGTTATGTTGTGTGCGTGTTCCCTCCCCACTACCAAAACACCACCACCCTCTTTGATATGACTATTTGACTGCTATTTTAGGAGATCTCACATATGCCACGCTTCAGAAAAATTTAACCATCTTTAGAATTCCACACTTTTCCTCCAGCCACTTTTATCTGAAATTAGGTTCTACAGCCTAAGTAATGTAGAGCTCCATTCCTCATTATTAACTCAACACAATTTATCAGAATGATAATTTTTAGGGGAGGCATGCTTGACAATTACATTGGACTGATACAGATATTTGTGGCAACTTAAAACTCATATATGAGTCAAACAGCAGAACTGTAAAACTATCAGCAGAAAATACAAGTCCAATTAAATACAAGTCCAATTTTAAAAAAAAACAAATTTCCAAAAAAGCCTTCTGAAAAGCTTCTCAGCTCAGCAGTACAAGCATTTCAGTAAAATTTATAATGTATGATGCCATTAATATCATTTTTGGAAAATATCTATTTCAAACAACATTAAAAACATACTCCAACTTAGGTTTTCAACTCTTTAGCTTAATGAAAACCTACTGGACTTTACAAAATTACTTAATATTTAAGGGCCATATCAACAGAACTCATTGCCAATTAACACAGCTTAAGCATTTGACCTCAAAAAAAGAGCACTGATTTTTGAGGTTTATCCATTCTTCGGCAAGCTTCAGACTTCCTTTTGATTAAGACATCTTAAATATTTACAACATATGAGAGGTTTGGCTGATGGAGAAGATACTATAAGTGCCAGAGATTCAATTATAAAAACTTCCAGTGCATCCCGTAAAGAATTACATGTATACTAAAGAATTTTTCACTTTCCTCAGATTCTTTTTTAAATTTGCCTCTACACCTAACATTCTCTATAAAATAAGAGAATTTGGGCTACCCAAATATTAGTTTGTTTTGTTTTTTACATAAACTACTTAGAGGTCAATTTAGTTAAAACTTGGCCAGATTTCGTTTCTTCATTTGCAACTATTAAATACATGAAGCCAATCATTGTCTATACCAGTACAAAGATGTTGCAAGCAAAATTGAAGAGCTGAAAATGCAAAGTTAACAAAACATAGTTCTAGTCGGTCTTGTTTTTTTTTAACGGAAATTGTTTTCTCCTTTCTCCATCCACCCTCCTCCAGAATTTGTTCCCCTTTTCCCTCTTCCCTTTGCTACTGCAGCATCTCACCTTCAGCTGCAAGAGTAGGTGAAAGGCCTCCCATGAGATAAATGCTAATGGAGGATGTGCAAGCAATTGTACTCCCGTAATGCAAGTTAGCCAACACTATCAACAGAGTAAAAATTTTCATTAAAGCTAATGTTCAACATGAAAACATACTACTACTCCTAATCTACTAAGCAAGTACTATGTATCTGATCACTTCTAAACATGAGCTGCTTTTTTTTTGTTGCTTATGGTCAGCAGTCAAAAGCTATTTCAAATAGCAATTTTAGAGGAGAAAAACACATCTTTGTCTTACCACATTCTGCACACATCTACTAAAGGAATGTTTGGTGCATGATTCACAAAAATAAAAAATAAAAAGGTGATGAAGCCTTCAGTTACTGCTTTTAAGTAGTTTCAGACTGGATAATGAAGCTCCTGGACTACAGCTTAGCATTATTAAAGAAAACAATCCATAAGGAGACTCATTAATACACTAAGAAGTTAGAGTTAGTTGCAGTAATGGAGTCTAATGTTTTACATTCGGCATTAAACTGGATGCCAGTAACTTTTCTGGTGGAATTCAAGCTGTGGGTCAACCTAAAAAGCTTCAAAAGGTTTGGATACTACCTCATTCCTCATGCAACATGGTTCAGGTCAGCAGGGATACTCAAGCTAGAACCTACTCAGTTTAAAGAGGACTTGAAAAGGGGGGGTTGCTGGCTGAATGATTTCTGTGAAGGGTCCTCAGCTCTAGAATTCACTCCCTCACTATCAGCGGTCTGCCAGAGGTTGGGATTTGTTTACCTTCTAGGCACACTCCAAAAATTCTCAAATATGCCCATCCTATTAATTTGCATAGTTGTTCATGAAAGATCACTTCTCAGAGAGAGTGGTTTTATGTTTAAGTAGACATTCCTTCAGGAGTGCAAGTTTTGGCTTGGGCTGTCTAGTGCAGTAATTATTAACCTGTCATCTGGGGACCCAGATGGTCTGCAATGTACCGTATTTTTCGCCATATAGGACGCTCCGGCCTATAAGACGCCCCCGAGTTTTTAAATGAAAAAGCCGGACACACACACACAAAAAAAAAAAAAAAAAAAAAAAAACACCACCCCACCACCACACACAAAAAGCGCCTCGCTCTCCCGGCAGCCCGCCCGCGGCGGGGAGGGGGGAACCGGGGCGCACATTCGCCCTATAAGACGCACCAACTTTTTCCCCCCCGTTTTGGGGAAGAAAAAGTGTGTCTTATAGGGCGAAAAATACGGTACATCTAAGAGGTCCACAAAAGGCTGTCCTTACCAGAGGCAGTTTTCAACCTGTTTAAGCATAGCAGCCATGTTAGTCTGTCTCCATAAAAAAAATAGAGTTTTCAGCCTGTGGTTTGTACACCCCTGGGGGTCCATGGGCTACATCTAAGATTTCCAAAGGTAACTACACCTCAATTTGAAATTTTTTAGGGGTCTGTAAATGAAAAAAGGTTGAGAATCACTGCTTAGTGCATACACTATAAGCCTAGGCCGGGAGCAAAAAGTATTTTAAAACAATTTTTAAAAGGAAAGGACATGGAAGTAAGCAAAGTGGTCTGTTCGTTCTTTTCCATCAGAAATACTTTACCACAGCTTTCATTCAGTCAATTGTCACCCTGTTTGGGGTTACATCAGTGCAGACCATCGTCTGTTCACTTTCTGTTGATTGACAAGTAGCAGCCACCTTGTGAGAAAATTGACTTACGGCCTCTAGCAGGCTCTCTCTCTTCACCCAGCCACCAATCTTCAGTTGAAAAACTTCTGTAAAATTCTCACCCTAACTGAACAAAAAGAACAAGTAGTACTTGTGGCACCTTCGAGCCCAAAACATTTATTTGGGCAAAGCTTTTGTGGACTAAAACCCATTTCTCTACACATCTGATGAAGTGGGTTTTAGCCCACGAAAGCTTTGCCCAAATAAATTTGTTAGTCTCTAAGGTGCCACAAGTATGCCTCTGTGGATATAGACTAACATGGCTATGATTCTGAAACCTAACTGAAACGTGAGCCTGCATATTCCAGTGATTCCTAAAACACTTAGCAGGTTAAATAAATAAATAAAATCTGTGAAATGGCTGTATGCGTGCTGACTTCTCAGCCTGATAAATCCTTCACTCCACTAAATCTCCATTTTATTAAACACGTCCTTTATATGAAGAGCAAAAGCTTCCTATTTGGCAAAAACATCAGCGTGGTCTAGTCCAGTGCTTCCCAAAGTGTGGTACATGTACCCCTGGTAGGCGAAAGGGTTTCAAGGGGTATGCAGCATAATTTTTTATTTTACTTGATCATAGGTGGGGGGGGGGGGTTAGCACTAAAATGTAATATATAAGGATGGTGTACACTTGTACAGGTTTACATTGTAACAAATAGGATAACGCGTTCAGTAACATCTAACAGCACAGCAGAGCTGACCAGTGGAAGCCATGGGTCGGCAAACCGGCAAGTAAACAAACCGGCGGGGCCTGCTAAGGGTGCTTACCCTGCAGTCCCGCGTGCCAACATTGCTAATCCCTGGTTTGGTTTGTACTGAAAATTTTGCAATAACGAAATAGTAAGTATGAAAACTAGCGCTTTCTTCACTAGCCTAACCAAACCAGTATCAATTTAATTTCAGAAGGATACAAATTCACTATATCTCTATATATGCCGTTCTGCCACATGGGCAGTTGGGCAGGAATAGCTCAGTGGTTTGAGCATTGGCTTACTAAACCCAGGGTTGTGAGTTCAATCCTTGAGTGGGCCATTTAGGGATCTGGGGGGTTTTTGGCCCCAGGGGGGAAGAAAAAAAAAATCTGTTAGAGGACAGTACTTGGTCCTGCTACTGCAGGCAGGGGACTGGACTCAATGACCGTTCAAGGTCCTTCCAGTTCTACGAGATAGGTATATCTCCACATACAGACTGTTGACTAGCTTCTATTATTTTAATTGTTTCCAGTACTATTTCTATATGTAACTATTATTTCTATTAAAAATTTTGTTTCAACTGTATGTAAATGTAATTTTTAATTTATTTCTAATAATCATTTAATCCAGAATGAAATAAATTAGAAGTCTGTTTTAAAATGTGGCTACCAACCTCCCCCTCAAATTATATTTGCCAGAGATGGGGTACGCTGGTAAGACAAAATGTCTTAAAAGGGGTATGTGAATGTTGTACGTTTGGGAAACACTGGTCTAGTTCATGCTCTTTTCACATCAACACTTCCTAGCCACCTCCCACGTGGACTGGGCTGGAGAAACCCTTCAAACCACTTTCTTTTTAAAAGGAAGAGCACACAGAAACCATACCACTGACATCTGGAGAAGATTAACTCCCTAACTCCAGTGCCCACACACACCCAAAAAACAAAACAAAAACAAAAATCCACCAACCCAGTAAATCATAATTCAACAATCCTATCAGGCTTCTGTATCTAAACATCAGCACAACTGCTGCTGAAACCAATAGTAGGAGTGGTGCTTTATCAGAAACTAAAGTGAATTACTGCATCCTTCATACCTGCTGCCCTCTTAAAATCAGGGAAAGAAGAAAAAAAAAAAAAGGTCAATTTCAATACAGTATCTAAAACCACTACCAAAGCTTGAGCTGCCTCCTTGTGTACTGCCTATTGCAGAGGCAGAAAACAAACTGGAGAACAGTACTCTGTGGTGTGGGAGTGCCTATCCCAGAGGGTGCGAGACTAAATTGCTTGTTAGTCTCCTAACAGACATCCCATGATCTACACCAGTTGTGAACGTTCACAGAAACTTTCACTGTATTTATAAAAAACAGCCATAAAATTGCTACGGTGCCCGTACTATAAATTTTAAACAAGCACTGAACGCAATGCACATACCTGGCTCCGAAGATGTCTTTTTTTGCTAGGTCAATGCCAGAAACAACCTTAACTCTGAGGAGTCGAGACTCATCCTAATAAAATAGGAAAGAAAGAAAAAAGAAAGGTGTTTTACTCATGCAAATACAGGTCACTATTTCCCAAACACAAAAGAATTGTCAGTCTCTGGATAGAAGGAGTCAGGTCTATTTTCCATTCCTGAGTTAAATTCTGAAAGCCTCATGGAGGGAGCTCTACAGTTCAGCTCCCAGGGAACAGTGCCAAACAGAGACATGAAGGGCTCTCAGTCCAGCCATAGCAAAAGCTGGTAAGAGTAAGTAACTGCCAGAGTACTAAGAAGGATGGGGAGGCGGAGGAAAGGATTATTTGCACAACAGGAGCATTTGAAATCTTAAATGATCCAGACAATTTCCACAGGAATTCCTGGTTCTCAGATTTCAAGTTCATCTCTTCAATACAAGGTCAAATGATTTTGAAAAGGACAACATTTATTTTGGTATTAATAGCCAGTAGTGACATTTTAAATCAAATAATGTGTACTTAAGAGTACCAGTGCATGAGGAAAGAAAAACAAAACACAGAAACAGCAAGTGAGATCTAGATATGGTACAAAATTTCAAGTATTTTATCTTGATTTCCAACACACACATACCCCCGTCTTCTCCAATTTCCCAAAAGCAAAGGAATAGAGCAGTATTTCTCAACCAAGGGTACATGTACCCATGAGGGTACACAGAGGTCTTTGAGGGAGTACATCAACTCATCTAGATATTTGCCTAGTTTTACAACAGGCTACATAAAAATCCCTAGCAAAGTCAGTACAAACTAAAATTTCATATACAGACAAAATGAGAACGTAAGCAATTTTTCAGTAATAGCGTGCGGTAACATTTTGTATTTTTATGTCTGATTTTGTAAGCAAGTAGTTTAAGTGAGGTGAAACTTGGGGATATGCAAGACAAATCTGACTCCTAAAAGGGGTACATTAGTCTAGAAAGGTTGAGAACCACTGAAATAAAGGACATTCTGTGTTCTGGAAAATACAAAGCTTAAAAGTAACTTTTCAAAGACCTGTGTGGCAGCTTCCAAAAATGCAAATTACCAGCTCCTCACCTTGCACAGCAGACGATCATGCATCAATAGTGACACTGCTTTTTTGTGCTCTGTTTTTGCCAGTTTTTTTTAAATAAAAAGGTTGTCTCCAACATGAAAAGAATCCTCTTTCAGACTCCTCCTTAAAAATACTCATTTACAGTGATGGCTTCAAAACCCTAGGTAACAGTGAAGCGGCTTGTGTGCTAAGACCAGTCTGTCATACTGAGCAATATTATCTCACTGTTTCCTTTTACTCTCCATCTGCCTGTATCCACCTATTGTCTCACCTTAGGTTGAAAGCTCCTTGGGGCAGACATTTTGGGGGAGGTGTTTGTACACCATCCTGGTGCATGACTAAGGCTCCTAGGCAGGCCCCAAGTAAAATGTGCGTGTGTCAGGGGGAGGGGATGGTTCACTTTACCAGGACCCAATCCAAGGGAGGGGCCTGGCAAGAGGGCCACAAGCCCTTCACCAAGAGAAAAAAAAAAAAAAGTCAGGCTAAATTTTGGACATATAAGTTTGACTTAGGGTTATGTATATAACCTCAGGGAGTATGTTTGTACTTCTCCTCTGTATCTGTGTGGGATGGAATGGTAGCCCATTGTTAGGAGTTTGCCCTATACCCAGCTAAATATTGCCTGGGGCCTGGCTTCTAGGAGCTACGCAGTGGTTCTCAAACTTTTTGTATTGGTGACCCCCCTTTTGGACACCAGGGGGGGATGCTGGCAGCCTGCCGCGGCAGGGGCACAGGCTGCCTGCAGCTGCAGGGACCAGGATCGGGGCCTCCTGCGGCAGTGACAGAGATCGGGGCCGGCTGCAGGGGCTCGTGACCCCCACATAACCGGGTCATGCCCCCTCTGGGGGTCACGACCCCCACTTTGAGAACCAATGAGCTATGGTAATACAAACAGTTCTGAGAAAGATCCCATTGAAACTGCTTTTGCCATCATCTGTGTCAACTTCACCATTTTTTCCATGCAACCACTTCATAATAATGGATGACCCTAAGGTTCAGTTATTGTAACTGAGATGCCCGATGCTCGTAGCTTGTTCAGAAAGCAGTGGACTTCTCACAGGTTTGTATTATCGTGACCATATTATGCCCATTCAATTTGTTTTAGATAGCTGACAAAGTGAATCCATCCATTAAACCTGAAATTAAGACTTCCACATGATTAGGAAGGCCAGCGATCCATTCTAAAAGCGGACCACTATATTGCATCTGACAGCAGACAGGGGGATTGGCTACACTGAAATGTTATAGCACTTAACTTGCTGGCTCGGGGGTATGAAAATTCACCCCACTGAGCACAGAAAGTCTGAGAGCTTTAAAGTACTAGTGTGGACAGGTTCTGAGTGCTGGGAGCACAGCTCCCAGCACTTGGAGCTAATCCCCTTGTGGAGATGGATTACCAGATGGACCTCTCTCCCATCGCTCACACACAACCACACTCGCACTTGAAAACGCTGCCGTGAGGCATTCCCACAACAGCGTTTTGAAGTTTCCAGTGTAGCCATGCCCAGAGTCACATGCTTCAAAGGAAGAAACCCAGCAGAGGCTGTTATAGTATACAGTTGTTGAACTGGGTGTATTTTACATATCCTAATCTGTTTACAAGCATGGAGGCATCTGTAGTTTTCTTATAGGCATTACAACAGAAACGATCTTCAGGAGTGACTTCAATTCAGAATATGTGGGGCCCGTATAGATAAGCACCAGATTATTTCATGCAAAGAAGGCAGGCATGGAAGAATGCCAGGAAATAAAAATGGGATAAACTAACTATTGAAGTCTTTAAACCAGGATTTGAGGACTTCAGTAGCTGAATGTAGGGGTTTACTACAGGAGTTCATGGGTGAGATTCTGTGGCCTGTGTTGCGCAGGAGGTCAGACTAGATGATCATAATGGTCCCTTCTGACCTTCAAGTCTACGAGTAACAAGAGGGCTGATGGATGGCATCATTGTTAAAGAAATGATGGTTGATAAGCACACAGGACTTTATAGTGACAGCTACCTGAACTCACAACTGTTATTTAATGTTTCCACCATTATGTCTAAAGTCAGCAGGTGATTGTGCTTTGTACGGTGGTGGCATTTTGCCTTCCTTACACTTAAATACACCACTATAAAGTTTCATTCCACTCAAAGGAGTTTTGAAACTCTAAGAAGAGAAGAAAGTTAAAGTAATGGATGGGACTCAGCAACTCCCAAAGCACACCAGTTCAAGAGATTTACTAAATGGAAGCTTTAAATGCACTGTTTAGAGGTTTTGTACTGTATTCAGCCTCTCTTGGCATCTTTAAAAGAAAGCACACACACAAGATAATGCATAGTGCTAAAGATTGGCCCACAGTGTGCTAAAGGAGAGAAAAGTTCTCAGACCTGGTGGTCTTTGTCCCCCAAGAAGCACAGGTATCGCATATAACTGCACTTGAAGTTGGTTAGAGTTTTCATAGAAACATGAAACAATTTAAAAAAAAAAGTTAATAAGGTCCAGCTTGTGCAACTATACTGAATTCTCAAACAAATCACAACTCTGTTTAATCAGCCAGTAAGATACTTCTGATATGCCCATTGTTTGCCAGGGGCAAGGTGAACTTTGTATTACATTGTAGCATATTTGCTTTTTTGTTTGTTTGTTTTTTAAACGAACATGAAGTTTAAGTTCTATGTACTGAACAAAAAAGAAGAAATAATACAATAGTCATCATTCAAATTAGTGACCTAAACAGTCTGCTACTGTCTGAAGTACTGTTCTCCTCCTAAGCAGGAATTGCAACAACCAATCTTACAAGGACATGTGAGATTGCAACAAGTTAAAGGCCTGATCAAACTTCCTTTGAAGTCAGTTGGAGTCTCTTCATTGGCTTTGAAGGGTTTACAGCTTGTGCTCATTTGAACTGGAAGATTTTTTGGGGGGGAGAGGGGATGTTCAGTATAGACAGCATGGCCAAAAGTTTATTAATCTGATTCACTGCCTCTGAGTCTCCTCCATAGAGAAAATATACTAATATGATATTTGATAGTGTGTGTCCTGGGACATTCTAGATCAGCAGTGTTCACTGAAATCTTATCCTTCTGCTTCTCTCACATTGGAGGGGAAAACTGCATGAAAGTAAATCAGGGGTAGGCAAACTTTTTGGCCCAAGGGCCACATCAGGGTTGAAAACTTGTACGGAGGGCTGGGTCAGGGAAGGCTGTGCCTCCCCAAACAGCCTGGCCCCGCCCCCTATCAGATCCCCTCCCACTTATCACCCCGACTGCCCCCCATAGAATCCCAGACCCATCCAAACCCCCCTTCTCCTTGTTCCCCGACTGTCCCCTCCAAGGACTCCACATCCCTAATCACCGCCCCCTTTGGACCTCACCCCCATCTAAACCCTCTGCACCTTGTCCCCAGACCACTCCCTCCCGATACCCTCCACCCTAACTGCCCCCCCAGGACTCCACCCCCTTCCCAACCCCTCTCCCCGCCCCCTGACTTCCCCAGCCCCATCCACACCCCTTCCCATGACAGAGCTCCGGGAGACTCCCACACCCTATGCAACCCCTCTGTCCCCTGACCCCCATCCCATCCAACAGCCCCCAATCCTCTGATTACCTCCGGGACTCCCTGCCCCTTAACCAATCCCCCGGTCCCAATCCCCTTACCATGCTGCTGGCGGCCTGGCTCGAGTCAGACACACTGCACCACTCTCCGGGAGGAGCGCGCAGCCCCGCCCCCCAGAGAGCTGCCGGCACAGCGCGCTGAGGCTCCGGGAGCGGGAAGAAGGCAGGGGAGGGACCAGGAGCAGCCTCCCCACCAGGAGCCCAGGCGGGCCAGTCAGGATGGGCCTGCGGGCCATAGTTTGCCCACCTCTGAAGTAAATCCTCAAAGACGAAGACTTGTCCCACCATTCTTCCTGACTGTACTTTTTGAGGTCCAATCTTCACTATGCTGCTTCCATGTCCATGTCTTTAACAAACAGATGTTCCAATAAAGGCACCACTCCATAAAGGAATGCACTTCTCAGCAATAAGGAGTTTTAGATGCACGACAAGGATAAACTATAGGAAAGACATTTGTAACTGCCATTATTGATCTACAAAAATCAAGTGGAGTATGTTTTTAGGCAGTTAAATATATAACTTTGAGACCATCAAAAATGATAAATTAATAGGTTTACAGTGTCTGCTTTTCCCAACATAGCACTCAAGTTTCCATTTCCTGGCTCTACCAAAACTACCATTAAATAGCACCGTGAGTCAGTAAAGAGTGCTAAAGAGATCATCACTTATGACCCATACAACAAATGTGTTAATTCTTAGATTCCAAGGCCAGAAGGGACCATTGTGATTATCTGGTCTGACCTCCTACAGAAGTCCGTAGAACTTCACCAAAATAATTCCTAGAACAGATTTTAGAGGAACAGCCAATCTTGGATTTAAAAGTTCAGTGATTCACCACCACTTTTAGTAAGTTGTTCAAATAGGTAAGTTAGTTATCCTCAGTGTTAAAAATGTACACTCTATTTCCAGTCTGAATTTGTCTAGCTTCAACTTCCAGCCATGGTATTGTTATACAGTTCTTTGCTAGTTTGAAGAGCCCAGAGAGTAGTTATCAGTGGTTCTCAGTCATGCTGGAAGGGCATAACGAGCAGGGTCTTGTGAGGATCAGTTCTGGTTCTCTTCAATATCTTCATCAATTATTTAGATAATGGCAAGAGAGTATACTTAAAGTTTAAGGATTAGCAGCCGTGTTAGTCTGTATCCGTACATAAAATGAGGAAGACTTTGTAGCACCTTAGAGACGAAAGCTTATGCTGAAATAAACTGGTTAGTCTCTAAGGTGCTACAAAGTCTTCCTCGTTTTATTCACTTAAAGTTTGTGAACAATACCGAGCTGGGAAGGGTTGCAAGTGCTTTGGAGGAGGATAGGATTAAAATTCAAAATGACCTGGACAAAATGGAGAAATGGTCTGAGGTAAATAGGATGAAATTCAATAAGGACAAATGCAAAGTACTCCACTTAGGAAGAAACCATCAGTTGCACATATACAAACTAGGAAATGACTGCCTAGGAAGGAGCACTACGGAAAGGGACCTGGGGGGTCATAGTGGACCACAACTAAATATGAATCAGTGTAATGCTGTGAGGAAAAAAAGAAAAAGAAAACATCTTTCGGGGATGTATTAGCTGGAGTAATGTGTCCAGTTCTGGGCACCACATTTCAGGAAGGATGTGGACAAACTGGAGAGAGTCCAGAGAAGAGCAACAAAATGATTAAAGGTCTAGAAAACATGACCTATGAGGAAAAATTGAAAAATAAATTAGGTTTGTTTAGTGTGGAAAAGAGAAGACCGAGGACATAACAGTTTTCAAATATGTCAAAAGTTGTTACAAAGAGGGAGGAAGAAAATTTGTTTTTCTTAACCTCTGAGGATAGGACAAACAGCAATAGGCTTAAATTGCAAGAGAGGTTTAGACTGGACATTAGAAAAAACTTCCTAAGTGTCAGGGTGGTTAAGCACTGGAATAAATTGCCTGGGGAGCTTGTGGAATCTCCATTGTCTAACCTCTAAAAAACACGTCAGGAATGGTCTAACTCTAGACAATTCATCCTGCCATGAGTGCAGGGAACTGGACTAGATGACTTCGAGGTTCCTTCCAGTTCTAGGACTATTAAACATTTGCTCCCCAAGTAGATACTTGAGGAATGACTTGATTCCACTCTAGAACCTTCTCTTTGTTAGCCTCAAGGAGCTCAGTCTCTCATTACAGGGCACTTGAACAGTCAGCCACAGTCGTGTTCTGTGCTGGAGTTTTGTTTGGGTGCTTCTACAATAGAGTAATGATTTCTGTATGTTTATGGTTATGTCTGGGTATTTTCCTGAAGCTACCAATTACATGGTGCGAGTTTACAAGTACGGTTTGCATTCTGCAATATTTACTGTAAAACTAATATTTGATTTTCAAAAAAATAGACGAGTAAAAAAAAAAAAAGTGCAGAAAAACCAATGCACAAAAAACCCCACCACATCCAGTGTTACACAGTTGTTTTTCTTACTTAAATTAATGGGGGTGAAACTTTAAAATAAGAAAAGGAGTAAACATTTACATACATTTGGGCTAACCCTATGTAAACTTCCGCCCGATCCCTGATTGCCCCGACCTCTGTCCACCCCCCGCTCCCAACAGACCCCCGGGACTCCCATGCCTATCCAACCCCACTGTTCCCCATCCCCTGAACGCCACCCCCCTCCCCCGCCCGGAATCTCTGCCCCATCCAACTGGCCACTCCTCCCAGGACTCTCTGCCCCTTATCTAACCACCCAGCCCCCTTCCCATGCTGCTCAGAGCAGCGTGTCTGACACCTGCATGGAGCCAGACATGCTGCCCTGCAGGAGTTCACATCTCACTGCCCGTGCAGCGGCATGCCTCCGGGGGAGGGGCTGGGGGCAGCGTCCCTGGCCAGGAGCTCAGGGGTCAGGCACGACAATCCCCCGGGCTGGATGTGGCCCGTATTTTTCCCAATTTGTGCTAATCCCCATCATACCCCTTTGCCTGCAGCTGCAAGCAATCGGCTTGTAGATGTCCATGTTCTAGGGCAGATCTATAGCTGTGCTTGTTCACCCTCTTCTCCCCACAGGCCTAGGAGATCCAATATTTTCTTTCTACTCCATGCAGAAGCATGTCTATTGCATGGAGCCAGCAAGGGCAGCTGGACCCAACAAAGGTCAGTTGCTAACTTTTCTCGCCAAGATGTATAATCAGACAAAGGCATTTCAAAAACATGCAGGGGCTGGCATCTGATCTCCATGACCCCTGCACAGCAGAATTTAAAATTGTGACCAGAGCGGACATAGTTTCAGAGAACACCGCATTATGAGACAGCTGCGTGGAGGACTTTTCGTGTCAGCACATGTCATGCAGCATCTACACTTGCACTGCGCTGCCCTCAGCAGGTCAACCATGGCTCCAAACTAGGGGTGGGCAAACATTTTGGCCCAAAGGCCACATGGGGGTTGCAAAATTGTATGGAGGGCTGTGTAGGGAAGGCTGTGCCTCCCCAAACAGCCTGGCCCCATCCCTACCTACCTGATCCCCCTCCCACTTTCCACCCTCCTGACTACCCCCCTCAGAATCTATGACCCATCCAACCCCCCATGCTCCTTGTCCTGATTGCTCCTTCCAGAGACCCCCACACCCCAACCCCCCAGAACCCCACACCCTAGAGCCCCCCCTGCTCCTTGTCCCCTGACTGCCCCCTCCCAAGACACCCCCACCCTAACTGCCCCCCAGAACCCCACCAACCCCCCATTCCTTGTCCCCTGACCACCCCCTCCCCAACCCCCCCTGACCCTACCCCCCTAACCCACTCCTTGTCCCCCACTCCAGTATCCCCCCACCCCCATGCCTGGACCCCACCCCCTATCTAAGCCCCACCCCTTATCCAGTCCCCCAACCCCCTTACCATGCTGCTCAGAGCGGCAGCCCAGCTGGAGCTAGACATGCTGTTGCGTTGCCCTGCCCCCCCAGAGCGCAGCCCATGCCACAGCATAGCTCCAGCGGGGGGGAAGCCGGGGAGGGAGAGGGGGAAGGGCCGGGGGAAGCTTGGGGACCGGACAGGACAGTCCAGCAGACCGGATGTGACCTACGGGCTGTAGTTTGCCCACCCCTGCTCTAGCCCATTTGGGGAGGTGGTTTTACTGCGTCATTGCCATGGGAAGTTTAAGTCAACCAGAGACAAATTGGAGTATAGATGCAATGTAACGGACATTGACTAAACCATGTAGTGTAGAACGTGCCCGAGAAAAGAGGAGAGGTGATAGTTACTCTGTCTGAGTTCCTCAGCTGAAGCATTGGTATAGCCAATATGTCGTTTCTGTTTGTCTTTATTGAAAGATCAAAGATGTTTCTGTCTTCTGACAGTCCCATAAGAAACTTTAGGACGTTAATACAAATCTACATCTTTAGGGATAAAAACCATAGACTATTGTACTTTAGAGAATTCTGGGGTGTTTTTAAGAAGATACACATTTGAAAGCTAAGAATTTAGGCTTGCCTAAGCTTTTTCCTTTTTTTCAAAATGTACAAAGGATTTATAAGTTTGCACACCTGCACACACTCATTCACATACAGCCTACCCTTTTCCCTTAAGCTTTTGTCATCTGTTGACTAGAACTTTTAGTTTTTCATACAGTTTGTCTCTTTTTGAAAAAATAGTTGTGTTGTTCAAAGCCCACAGTTAACAGGATCCTAAACTATGGTGAGGAGTATAGAAGAGTAGACTGTAGAACATTATTCATTTCCAGAGATAATGAATTACTCTTTATATAAAGTGAAATTTAAATGTGATTTAAACAGTGCCAGCATCCTCCTCGCCTTATGTGCTCTAGGGGAGTTTCTGAACAAAATACTAACACCAGAGCTAGGCCATACCTGGGGATTTCTTGTCCTATACCAGACACTCTGCTCCTTCTCCCCAAAACCGGTTCTTCACCTGAACAAAATGTGATACCATCCAAACAATGCACAAAGACATTGTAATAACTATTTTGAGAGCTCCATTTGGGTAATGTTTAATTTAAATTGTAGAATAAGATGCAGGCCAAGATAAAAGGACTTTCAAATGAAAATATAGCAATTTACCAAAAAGTAAAAAATGCTACATTTTTTGTAAAAACTCTCATTAATATCTTGTTCAATTACACATAAGCCTTTTTAGAAAAATATACCGGTAGTTCTCTAGCAGAGGAGTTCATACCTAGGAACTGTAGGTGGTTTGGTTCAGTGTTGATGAAGACAACAAGGGAAGTTACAAAATAAACACAAAAAAACAACAAAAAGCAAAGCGCTATTCTAATTATGGGGATTATTTATAAAATTATTATTTATAATTATGGGGATTATTTAAAAATTATTATTTATAAAATGGGGAGCAAAACCAATAAGCTCATAAAATCATTGTTAATCATTAATCATTGTTAATTTAAAGTCTGTCTCCTACCACCCTCCTCCCCCAATATTTTTAAAAGGTAACATATCTGCAGCTGTAATCAAAAAGATTTCCTATACTTGAGCCTTTATCTTCCTCCTGAAGTTCTCATCCACAGCTGATTAGGTGAACTTTCATCATTCCTTAACAATACACTTAATCTATTAGCTTGCACAAAATTACACACACACACACCCACACACACACCGCCATTAGTTACATACTGGAATAGCTGTGCCTCCCATCATTACACTTTGTAGAACTGGTGAATAGCAGCTGCACAAATTGTGCATTTATAAATAAGCCTTGTAATTCAAAGTTTAATATTGTTCTAACTCAAGCAGTCAAAACAAAAACATTTCAAAACAGGGACATAAATTGCACTAAGTGTCAGCTAGGCAACAGACAATCATCAGTATCATTTACAAAAGGAAAAATGTTTTAGAAGTAAGTAGAAGACACAATCCTAACACCTATCTTGCAGTGTAGGAAACCTCAGCAAAATTTCTAGAGGACTAAACTCCAGCAAGTAAATCAAAGCAATCCATGTCCACGTAAAGAACACAATAATTCAACTCTGCTCTGCCTTTGGTTCTTAAAATAAAGCCAAAGATTAGATTTTACAAGTCACATACCTGGGAACATTCTGAAACAAGCCTGAGATTTTACAAGCTACATGAAATTTAACCCGAAACAAGGTGTGGACATGGGTTATCTCAGAAAATCTCTAGAGATAGCAGTGAATGATTTTCATTCTGGGCTGCATTATTTCAAAGAAAAAATATTTTTTATTTAACCAAGTGAGAGTGTTTTCAAAATTTAATCAGGACTACCATGACATCACAGTGTGTCTATTAGACATTAAAACTGCAGGCTGAAGCACAAAAGTGAACAGTCCTGTACTGGCATTGGAGACTAATAAGGGGACCTAAGAAGACTCTTCAGTCTCTAGATTTTACTAAGTAAAAGCAGCACACAACTATTGTTAGAATGATTGACTTTCACCCATCAGCATTGATGTATTGACAAAAACATTCAAAGCTTTTACTTCTAACAAAACTTCTAGAAGGGATGTTAAATCTCATGATTCAGGTCTTTAGCTAACGGCTTTCTATTAAAGACCAGGATAAGAACTAATGCAGGTGGCAGATTATCCCACATCCATCTACTATGGGATTCTTATATCTTCTTCTTAAGCATCTAGTACGGACTACTGGATGAAATGGACTTTGGATAGAACCCATTCTGACAATTCCCTATGTTGCATTTCATTCAGCTCATCTTAAGGAGAATACATTCATAACCTGTGTACAGGTTTCAACTCAGCTCCCGTCATTTTGTTACTATACATTTACCACATTTATTTCTCAGATAACAAAAAGCCCTCACCACAAACCTATCCCTTTAAAGATACCAGGTAATCCCAACACCACACAGGAATTTTCTAACCTTTTTAATCCTTCTTGTCCCGAGAGCACAATGTTATAGCCACCAGCCAGTAGAGCTTGCAAGGTCTTCTTAAAATGCCAGCCAGTGCCACTCCTTAATCAGTTAAGAGTTGAGGTTGAGCAACTGCAGGACTGGATGTGCTACTCCCAAGCCCTTTAAAACCAGCCCTGGCGTGGAATAAAACCCAGCTTTCTACTTGTGTCTTCCGCACTCAGTATTAGAGAGCGTCTGTTACTGGGCTCTGGAATAGGTCTCAGAATTAAACTACACCAGTTGAAATACATCAACTGAAGAATCATATACAATATTTTGCTCTAATTCCATACAATTTGACACAAAAGATTAAAATTTCTAACAACTAATGTTATCTTATTTAACCATTGTCTCTTCAATTTTCAGAACTCTCTGTGTGTGTGCATTTGTGTATGCATGCAGTCTATCCAACCAGCTTGCAGAGCTCTGGGACCAAGAAGTGTTTAATGATGGTTAGACATTCAAGTTGAATTTTAGTTTTGTTTTGACCAATGATTAACATGAAGTTATGTATTCTTGCAACCCTAAAAATAGCAGATAGATTTTGCTTCCTGCTAAAGAATAGCCTCTTAAAAGATTGCACAACTTTATTTTTTGCTTTAATAATTCATCTTCCCATTTTAGAGAGAGGACAGGCTTGAGTAAGCCTGTACCAACCCATGTTTGAGCACAGAAATTAGCTTTTTTCAGTCTCAAAAAGTAATAAAATGAAAAAGCAACCAAGTTCTACTAATGGTCAACAAATAAGCAAAGACTCAGTTCTCTATAAAAATAGACCTTAAAATATAAAAATAAAGTGTGTGTATAGACAAGTAAAAGGAATCAAATTCTAACCTAATAAACATTCAACTGGTTAATAAGGGTTCCTGCTTCATTATGGAATCACACAGTTTAAAAGAATTCTTCAAATTGGCAAGAAGGGTGGCTCCGTTGCAGAGTACAGTAAAAGCTGTGTTATCCCAAATTTTATCAGCCAGAAAGCTCTAGTAACTGGCATTTCTAATACCTCCCAATACAAATCTTCAATCTATAACTGGGACTAGTACACAGCCCAGGAGGTTATGCAATTGCACATTCTGCACTCCACTTTTATGCAAAGGAGGCAGAAGACAAGTAACCAAGCTGATATCAGGGATTAATTCAAAAAAGCAGCTTCCAGAGTATGTCATAGGGACTGTACGGATTCAGCCCAATCTCCTACACCTTCTACATCTACAATGATAATTAATATTAGTAATGATGACCCTGAGGCACTGCAAGATCCTGAAGTGCCTTCTGATTGATATTCCAGACTAACACAGCTACCTCTCGGATTCAAAACAAAATTAAATTAACACTAAAACTATACTGAGCATAACTGTATTTTTACTGATCTGTATATTTGCCATGCACTGCACATAGTCATATGTAGTGTCATAACTTTTTCTATATAGTAGGTTACCTGTATACACCTAATTGCTTCAAGAAACTAACCACTTTGCAGTGCACCAGTGGATTGGTGAGTACCTGTATACTATTTCATACCTCACTCATTTAATTGCATTCTAATACCAATGGAATACCAATTTTCAAAGTAAGTAAACCTCTTAGTTAACTGAAATTTTTGGTTAATCAGCACCCACCTCATGTTCCCAACATGCTGGACAACAAACGTTTTTACTGTACATGTTTTGTTTCTCAGCAGTTCATACAAGACTGGCACCTTCACTTCCAAAATTAGACCTTCTCCATACAACCTTTAGACCAGATATACTGAAAGGCCTTCTGACTAATTAATGAAAACTAACCAACTTACCAAACATGCAGTTTCTTCACTACAAGATGTTATCTTTTTAGAAACATGGACTTTTAAGCAAAAGAAGTGAAGAAGTCAGGAACTAAGAAGTAGTGATCAGTATGAGGAAGTAAATGACTGAAGCAGTAAATTTCCATTACCAAGGTAACCAGGTGAAAGGCCAGCAAACCTCATACTTCATCTGAGGAAAGCTCAACATGAATCACAGCAATGCTTTTCTTCATAAAAGCTGTTTATTTTAAACCTACATAGAGATGAACGAGGCAAATTTCCACTGAAAGGAAATACAGAAATACCAAAACTCTGGGAAGCTACTTATGCCAAGGGACTTTATGGAAACAGTTCTTCCATTCATACAATGCATATCTTCCTCACATCAATACAGCATCAATCCGCAAAACAGTGGAGTGGCTGATACATAATTTACAATAATTGGGGAAAAAAAGTCAAAAGGAGGACAATATAAATAATGCCAATCAACATGGGTTTATGAAAAAACCGTATGCTGGGGTGGGCAAACTACAGCCTGTGGGCCACATCTGGCCCACAGCACCGTCTTGCACGGCCCCTGAGCTACCGGCTGGTGAGGCTACTCCCCCCCTCATCCCTCCTCCTCTGGAGCCACACAGCCGTGCGAGCAATGCTGGGGGGGGGGGAGGGGCGCTGCGTGCTCTGGCAGATGAGCTTGTCTGACTCCAGACATTCTGCTCTGTGCAGCATGGTAAGGGGGCTGGGGGCAGGAAAAGGAGCAGGGGGCAATCAGGGGACAGGGAAAAGGGGGCGACTGGATAGGGCAGAGGTTTGGCAAGGGGTGGTCAGGAATGGGGGGCGGGGTTTGAGGTCCCAGGGGTGGTTGGGGTGGGGAGGTCTCTGGAGAGGGCAGTTAGGGGACAAGGAGCAGGGGTGTTGGATAGGTCGGGGATTCTGCGGGCACATTCAGAGGACAGGGAGCCAGGAAGGGGGTTGTCTAGTGGGATGAGGTGCATGGGAGGTGGTTGGGGTGGGGGGTCAGAGGACAAAGAGGAGGGGAGTTGGATGGGTTTGGAGTTTTGAAGGGGGCAGTCAGGGGGCGGGAAGTGGGAGGAGGTCACATAGGGGGCCAGGCTGTTTGGGGAGGCACAACCTTCACTATCCAGCCCTCCATACAATTCTGCGACCCTGATGTGGCCCAGAGGCCAAAAAATTTGCCCGCCCCTGCCCTGTGCTATTTAACATTTTTATCAATGACCTGAAGAAAACACAAAAATCACTGAAAGTTTGAGGACACAAAAATTGGGGGGGGGGGGGGGACTGGCAGATAATGAAGAGGACAGGTCACGAATTCAGAGCGATCTGAGACACTAGGTAAACTGAGTGCAGACAACATGTATATTTATCCATATTAAGTCACATGTATACATCTAGCAACAAAGAATGTAGATTATGAGATGAGGGACTCTATTCTGGGAAGCAGTGACTGAAAATAATTTGGGGGTTATGGTGAATAATCAGCTGACCATGAACTCCTAGTGCAATGCTATGGCCTAGAGGGCTAATGAAATCCTAAAATGCATAAAGAGAGGGCTCTCAAGTAGAAAGGCTATTTTATCTCTATATTTGGCATTGGTGCAACGGCTGCGGGAGCACCATACCCAGTTCTGATGTCCACAATGCAAGAAGAAAGTTGATAAATTGGAGGGGGTTCAGAGAAGAGTCACAAGAGTGATTAAAGGATTAATAAACATGCCTTAGAGCGATAGCTCCATACAGCTCTATTTAGCATCCAAAAAGAGAAGATTAAGGGGTGACTCGATTACAGTCCCTAAACTTCAGAGCCCAAGCTGCAATTCAAAGTGCTGTCTCTACAGCTAATTTTAAAGCCCTTCTAGTCCCAGCCTGCCAGCCCAACTGGGAGACTTACTCCAAAATACTGTGTAGACGCCAGGCTGGGCTAGTTCTTATGCACCAAGTCTGCTAGACAATCAACATGTGGAAGTGCAGTAAGTATTTTTAGGGCCCCATACATTCTAGCACTGGGTCTGCCTTGGGGACTAAAGCCGATCAATGTTATAACCACATTAGGAGTAATGTATTACAAGATGTTATCATGCAACAAACTTTCTAAAGTAAAATGTAAAATTAAGACGTGCTAGCTGTACTTTCTTCAGACAGGTTATATAGCAACTCTGTGCAGACAGAACTCACGGGACGTACCTTGCTTGAAGCACAATGAAACCCATGCAGACACATCCCACTTTTAATATCAGATGAGTCTATAGGATAGTCACTCTTTGTGTCACAATAACACCCATAGACATCTTCAGAATTGAGATGCTGTTGTGCTAGTCACTATTCAAACATATAATTACCCAAGCAACAACCCGCAAGATCAGTATTCCATATACCCCAACAAAGTCCCAGCTTAAAGAGGAGATTAGGTTCCCATCCATATGCCTCATTCACTAAGGCTTCCTATCTCCACCCAGGAATGTGCTCAGCTCTGTAAAAGGAGGGGGCTGAATGCCCTCCCACTGTGGTTTGCTGGCTGACTGATTAACACATATCCAATGACTAAGAACAGGGCCCTAGAGGCATTCCCATTTTGAGCCAGTTAATATGAAACAAAGGAGTCAAGCTAGCTCAGTCAAGCTACACAGAGACTTGTCCCATTGAAAGGGAAGTCACAGTAGACTTGACACTGCCCTTAACTCCCCAATTTTCCTAAATGACAAATGGCCATTGAAATGTGACCTAAAATATCAAACTCCTGATCCACTGCCCTTGAGGGCTGCAGGAGAACTATCAGCCGAGAAATAGGAACAAGTATGAAAGATGGCCAAAAATAGAAATTAATCCTAAAACAAAAGAATGGGAGCTTAATCCAGTTCAATTAACGAGACCCTGTGGGTAAGAAAGAAAGTACCACCTGTGGTTTCCACTCTGAAGGGAACACAAATATTTTCTTAAGACTTTCAGAATACAAATGCAAGAAATAACCTTTACAGCCTCATCTAAGCATACTAGTGATGACACAGGTATGACCAGTACAGTACCCCTTCTCTGCTCAAAGTACTTCATCAAATGAGTCTTACTCTTGCACTTGTAGATCAAGCACACCAGGGCTCTGAAATAACAGATAGGAACGGACCTAGGGACATTATGACCCGAGTTCCCAGCATCAAACTATAGGTCTGAAAAGTTAGGGTCATCAGGTGTGAAAAGCAGGAGTGCTTGGACCAGGAGATACAGCCTCTGTCTGGTCCAATCTTAAGCTAGGAGGGATAAGTGTAACCTCCCCCTGAAGAAAGGGACATTATATACCTTAACATGTTAATTTGTAAATGTAGCAAATCTCCATTACCAGGGACCATGATCTTGAAACAAAATTAGGAAACCCAGAGAGACTCCAGGACAAAGCAACAGTAAAAAGGGAACAATGATCCTACATAAACTAGCAAAGATTCAAGAAAGGTGAGGAGTGAAAGGGAGTGGTCCCTTCTCTGCAATTAATACTTCTGGCAGCTCTCGGTCTTCCCCTTACTCAAAACATACCATTACAAGTGTGTCCCATCATCCACACAAGGTAGCACAGTCTACTTGGGAGGAACACAACCACAGCAATGTTAATTGGAGTTGAGCTTCCTCACTTGTGTGTTACAACTGGCTCAGTAAGGACCTCATCCCAGAGGCAATCACCAGAAAAATGCAAAAAGGTCAAGGGGGCTAGGCAAAAAGTATAGAGAGACCAAAAACCCCTAGGACCTTTCACTCAAACAAATTCCCAAAACTTCAATCCTAGAAGGCCTTACATTGTTTTACCATGCATAAAACCATATTGATACGGTCTCCTCCTACTTTAAAGGAAACAAAAGCATGAAGAGGAAGCCAGACAGCATAACACTGTAATCTCCATATTGAATGCTGGATGTGGCCAAAAAAAGCCCATGAGCACGGCCAAGGCCAGTCAACAAATTATAAATCTATAAGCATAGCTGGCAGTTTGCATTCGCCCTCAATGAGAGGTGCCCTTATAGGAGGTAGATGGTTTTCTATTTATATGATGGGGAGAGAAGAGGCAGGTGGCCAACCACTAATTCTATGGAAAGCCCAATTTGTGAATGGATGCCTCTGACACTGGGCATTTCTAGAATATTTTTACTGAACATGACACCAAATATAAATGTGAACTTGCACTAAGATTCCAGTGATGACTTAACACTTGGGATCACACTACAATACCTAATAGAGTTTTATACTGAATAAGCAGCATTTCTGCAGTCAGACAAAACAGACAGAAGCATTAAGGATATGAAGCCCAAGTCTTATCTCATCAGCTGAGGAAATTGAACTAAGATATCAGAAGTCTCCAGAGTGCAAGAGCTATTTAACTTTAGACAGCAAAACAGAAATCAAAGTCCCATTAGAGGTGTCTTCAACAGCAGCAACTTGTGAAACTGACAATGTACATTTTGGTTTTTTTAAGCTGTACAACTCTTCCCTGTTAGAGAGACGGAACAGCTGCTGGGAGGGGGGGGGGTTGTTTGTTTTTCTATTAACACTGTTAACAGCCCAGGACAAGAGAATTTAAAAAGTTTTACCTAGCAGAGGTATCAAAATGAAAAAAGTTCTATCTAAACATTTTGCAAAAATTCTCCACTCGAATTAGTTTTGTTAAGTGAATTCAGCTGAAGGGTGACAGAGCTGCAGGCTTATACAAGATGAAGGGAGAAAGGCTGTGGGGGAGGGGGAAAAATACATATCTACAAATACATAGCTACATGTAATTGAATATCAGGAGAAAGAAAAAAAAATCAGTCTGACCAGTTTCCTATAGTTAATTTCCAAGTGGTGAGCAGCTGAAAAAAGTAATTTCTGTAACTGCAAAGCTCTAGACGTGCGAAGGGAATGATACTATGTCAAGGTGAGGATTTTCTCACAGCAAATAGGCAAGACCTGGAACAAGATCCAGTTGCCCCTAGGGCAAGTCTACACCATGGTGCTACATTGGCGCAGCTGCACTGATGCAGCTGTGTCACTATAGTGCATCTGGGGAAGACACTATGCTGATGGGAGAGTGCGGTCCCATCAGCATAATTACTCCACCTCTGCGAAAGGTGGAAGCTATGTCAGTGGGAGAGCATCTCCTGCCAACATAGCGCCAGCATGGACAGCGCTTAAGTAAAAATAACTGTCTTTTTCCACACCCGAGTGACTTGATCAGATCAGTTTCTGTCTGCATTCTGTAAAACTTGCCCATACCAGTTTTGCCCTGGCCTCTTCTTGTGTCATTCAGTTTTGCCTGGATTCTAAAACAATGTGCATACCCTCACCTTTGGGGCAAAGCCAGACTTTTAGGCACCTACTCCCCTACTTGGTGTAAACATTGCTCGTTCCAATCGGAAACGAACACAAACAGGTTTTGGGCCCCCTCCCCTAGGACACTTCTGTGATGTCATAGTTGGTACTTATGGACCTTCTGCACATGGCAGACAAAAAGAGGAGAAAGAAAACCAAATCCTGTGTACCCCCTGATCACCTCGAAGCCTCTCTCTCTGCTCACGTGTTTTCAAACAGAGCTTCTACGTTTGCCGGTCGTTATGCGTTGGTTTGTATTTGTAAGTATCGATTATTACTAAATGCTGTATCTTTGTTTATAAATAGTGTTAGTAGGTATTTTAGTCATTGTGTGTTTTAAGTTTCATTAAGTCTATTAGTTAATCAAAAAACTGCTCCCTTACCCCTTGTAATTATCCCCAATAAAACTTTAAATTGATTAATTTTAGTTGTGTGTGTGTCTGCAGTTCGTGTCGTGACCCATCCTCTCCTTGCATCCCTTACCATATAGTCTATTGCCACATGCAGCTGGTAAATAACAGGCCTGCATTTTTTCGCCCCTGAGAGTCCCTGGCAATCCACATGACTAATATGTCTTCACTACAGCAGTAGGTCGATTTCCCTTAAGTCGATTTTCTAAAGCAGACTGCATAAAGTCGACTTAGTGCATCTCCACAAAGCACAGCAGGTCGACAGTGTTTGTCCTTACAACTTTTGCAAGGGTTGACATAGCGAGCATTGCACTGTGGGTAGATATTCCACCATGCCGGGAGTCCTCAGCAGGCACCACCTTTCGGGGCAGCCGGGCACACTTCCCAGGGGGGCAACCACCAGTCCAAGCAGCTCCTTGGCCCCCCCGTGCCCGCCCGAGCAGCCCCGCGCCGGCTCCCCACCCCCGCCTGAGCAGGTCCGCGGAACCCCTCCCCCCCCCCTGCCCGCCCGAGCAGGTCTGCGGACACACACACACCCCCGCCCGAGCGGGTCCGTGGAGCTGCTCGGGCGGGCACGGGGGGAGGGGGTCCGCGGAGCTGCTCGGGCGGGCACGGGGGGAGGGGGGCCGCGGACCTGCTCGGGCGGGCACGGGGGGCCGCGGAGCTGCTCGGACTGGTGGCTGGTCCCCTGGGGAGCTAACGGGCATTGTGGAAAGCCGGAGGCTTAATGTCACGTGCATCCTCACTAATTGACAATCGACCCAAAGAGGTCGATTTCAGTGCTACTCCTCTCCTTAAGGCATGTCTTCACTACCACTTTAATTCGACCTTAACGACGTTAGGTCGAATTAAACGTGTACCTGTCTTCACATACATGCCCTTAAAGTCGATTTAAAGGGCCCTCAAAATCGAATTTGTAACTCCTGCCTGACGAGAGAAGTAAGGCTAAAATCGACTTCTCTATGTCTACTGTGAGTAGTGAAGAGGCATCTGAAGTTAAGCCTCCGACCTCGGAGCAGCCCCGCGGCGGGGGGGTCTGGCAGGGGGGGGGGCTGTTCAGGCGGGCGGGCGGTCCGCGGGGCTGCTGGGGGGGGGGACCCCGCACGGGGCTGCTTGGGCGATCCGCTCAGCTGCTTGGTCAATTTCAGGTGAAATTGAACAAGCAGCTGAGCGGATCGCCCAAGCAGCCCCCCGCCGGCTCCCCCCCCCCCCTCGGGCGGGCGGGGGGGGGGGGGCTGTTCAGGCGGGCGGGGGGGGCCGCGGGGCTGCTGGGGGGGGGAGCCGGCGCAGGGCTGCTTGGGGGATCCACTCAGCTGCTTGGTCAATTTCAGGTGAAATTGACCAGGGAGCTGAGCAGATCACCCAAGCAGCCCCGCGCCGGCTCCCCCCCCCCCCACGGGCGGGCGGGGGGGGTGTCCGGCGGGGGGGGGGGGCTGTTCAGGCGGGCGGGGGGGCCGCTGGGGGGGGGGAGCCGGCGCGGGGCTCAGCTGCTTGGTCAATTTCAGGTGAAATTGACCAGGCAGCTGAGACGATCACCCAAGCAGCCCCGCGCCGGCTCCCCCCCCCCCCCCCTCGGGTGGGCGTGGGGGGTCCGGCGGGGGGGGGGGCTGTTCAGGCGGGCGGGGGGGTCCGCGGGGCTGCTGGTGGGGGGGGGAGCCAGCGCGGGCTGCTTGGGCGATAGGGTCAGCTGCCTGATTAATTTCACCTGAAATTGACCAGGCAGCTGAGCCAATCGCCCAAGCAGCCCAGCGCTGGCTCCCCCCCCCCTCGGGCGGGTGGGGGGGTCCGGCGGGGGGGGCTGTTCAGGCGGGCGGGGGGGGGTCCGCGGGGCTGCTTGGGCGGGGGGGGGGGGGGTCCAGCACGCATTGCACTGTGGGCTACCTACCCACAGTGCAATGCAGGCTATGTCGACCCTTGCAAAAGTTCTAGGACAGACAGTGTCGACCACTGTCGACCTGCTGTCCTGGTGGGGACACACTGATTCGATTTTCTAAACTCAAGTTTAGAAAATCGAATTAAGGGAAATCGACCTAGTCCTGTAGTGAAGACATACCCTTAGGGAGGAGTACAGAAGTCGATTTTGGGGTCCCTTTAAATAGACTTTAATGGCGTGCATGTGAGGACGGGTACATGTTTATATCGACTTAACGTCGCTGAAGTAGACGTTAAGCCCTAGTGGGGACCAGCCCTAAGTTACATTGCCTTAAGCAGGGATATAGACCAGCCGCTAGTGTATTTTAGCCAATAGGCTAGGAACCCACAGCATAAGAGAGACATGGTATCTATCTTTTAACAAAAAGGCCCCCCTATTTAAATAAAATAAATATTAGCTAACCATCACACCAGAAACCACTGGAGGCAGAGAAAGGACGTGGTCACATTTGAACCTCATGGTTTTCAAAGGAGAGGGGAGGGACTAAGGGATTCTTGTACGGTTGCAGAAAACTAATTTTCACTAGGAACCTAAACTCCTGCAGGTCTAAATGAATTTCATATTTGACAGGCTTGATCATTAGCGCTCTGTGCTACACACATTAATTATAACTGATTTTATTAAATATATTATGCCTCCAAACCAGCACTTGAATTGGACCATCACACATTATAATTAAGACTACAGCAAAATCTGAAGAACTGTGATCTTAATTTTAACATAGTTAATAGAAACAAGCATTTACAGTAGCTACTTATTGAACAGTAGCATATTGTTTTCACATTACAGGTGAGTGAGCAGTCAACCAAGTATTAAAGATGGAGAATCAGAATATGTTAATAAATTAAATCTCTGTTTCCCAATCTTTTCCCGTTCCCCCTCCCTCAGGTTGGATGCTAACAACTGACAAATTATGCAATGGAGTAAATGGGATGGTGGCACATGCAAGTCTGTTTTGTTACTTAATAATAAATAATAATAATAGCATGAGTGGAAGAATAGCTACCAAGAACCCTTTGGAATGAAGAGAAAATATTAGGTGAAAATGGAACTCTTGGGCAAAGAGGTTTGGAAAAATGGGGTGAGCAGCAGGTAGCAAGAGGGAAAAATTAAGCGCATATTTTATATTCATAGCTAACTCCCAACACAAATACTTCGAGGCAAGAGATGTTAAGTCATTAGCGATAGAAAGGGGAACAAATATTGCACACATTCAAAAGCTGTAGAGCTAAGTAGTTTTCACCAGCATATGGAGTGGACCTTAAATCCTTACGTTCAGACTAATTAGCTACAATAGGGTTTCACTGCTGCTGCTCCTCATTATTTTTGAAGAATCTTCAGTTGCCAGCTAGACTGACTGCAATATCACTCACTACATGTACCTGCTTCTAGTATAGAAAATCTTTAAGATTGTTC
This sequence comes from Sternotherus odoratus, assembly GCA_032164245.1. Lineage (NCBI taxonomy): Eukaryota > Metazoa > Chordata > Testudines > Kinosternidae > Sternotherus > Sternotherus odoratus. The sequence goes on from JAVMKO010000007.1 coordinate 89,652,063, forward strand.
CACTCTGTAAATTAGATGTGGGCAGTCATGGGAGCTGCTAGCTTCAATAACGTAGTCTGAAAGATACTTACATGCTTCCTCTCGTAGGTGTTCCCCCCCCCCCAATTTTATCACTAAGTTTCCCCTCTATCTTAACAAGCTTCAAAATATGTTAGCCTACACCTAAACTGTTTTTCAATCATATTAAGCAAACTCATTTGCGCTAACAACTGAGAAAAAACAATCTGTCAGAAACTCTGATGGCTCCAGGCTCAGTTGCCTAGCAACCCAACAGAGCTCAGATAGGCCCAATAAACTCTCACTGTGACTATGCTGCTGTTTGGACAGAAGGGCCAACAAATCACCATTTAAGCCTTGTAGCAACAGCAGGCTCAATGCATTCCACGTCCATAGCTGTTTCAAACAAGCTTCTTGCATTGGCTCCGTTGCTCCTATCCCATGCCTGCTCCTACCTCCCTCAGAACTCTTCCAGACTCCTGGCTCTGGCACCTGCCTTGTCTTCTGACCACACATCCCCTGGCTCTGCCCTCTGATTCTGCTCAGACCACTAGGTGTCACCATCTACAATCCAGGGCATGACAATCTCCTTGCCCCTCAAGATATACCAAGACTCTTCTGCAGATGGACTAGCACAGGAAAAGACCCTCTAGAAAGTAGACAAACCCCACGTCACATTGGCAAATAAAAAATGAGGAGTACTTGTGGCACCTTAGAGACTAACTAATTTATTTGAGCATAAGCTTTCGTGGGCTACAGCCCACTTCCATCAGGTGCAGAGAATGGAACATACAAGTATGACGATTTATATTTATATATACGCATAGAGAGAAACAGAAACACATGAAAAGGTGGAAGTTACCATACCAACTCTAAGCGGCTAATTAAGATGAGCTATTATCAGCAGGAGAAAAAAAATGTTTGTAGCAATAATCAAGATGGCCCATTTCAGACAGTTGACAAGAAGGTGCTAGTGCAGCGGTTCTCAAACTGTGGGTCTCAACCCCACGGGGGATCGCGGGGATATTCTTGGAGGGGTTGCGAGCTCCCTGTGCTGCTGAAGTGCTGCCGAGCCAAATGCTTTCGCTTTCGGCAGACATGCCGTGCACTTGAGTGTCCTCCGAAAAGCCACCGAAGTGAAAGTTTCTGGTTTCAGTGGCTTTTCGGTGGACATACGGGGTTTGCCGGCTCACAGGGACGAGAAAAAGGGCCACCAACGAAACAAATTTGAGAACCGCTGTGCTAGTGTAACAGTAGGGGGATACTGAACAAGGGGAAATAGATTCAAGAGGTGCAATGACCCAACCACTCCCCAGTCTTTATTCAAGCCTAAATTAATGGTATCCAGTCTACAAATTAATTCCAGTTCAGTAGTTTCTCGTTGGAGGCAGTTTTTAAAGTTTTTTTGTTGAAGAATTGCCACTTAAGTCTGTTATTGAGTGACCAGAGGTTGACGTGTTCTCCTACTGGTTTTTGAATGTTATGATTCTGAGGTCAGATTTGTGTCCATTCTTTCTCTATGCAAAATAATCTTAATTACAGAAACTCCTCGCTTAACGTTGTAGTTATGTTCCTGAAAAATGCATATATTTTTGGAGAGGACACTTATACTTCTGTTACCATTGCAGAACCAACACAGATCTAAATGCGCACAGCTAGACTTAGGGCTTGTCTTAATGTACTGCACCTCCCCAAGAGGCAGTAGCTACGTTAGGGGGAGAAGCTCTTCCATTGACATAACACTATCTATCGGAAGAGGAGGGGTTGGTATAACTACGTTACTGAGGGTGTATTTTTAAAACCTCTGAATGACAGTTATAACAATATAGGTCTGAAGCGTAGTCTCTTGCTTACCAGATTATGGGCTAACTTCCCAAATTTTGACAATTGTTACTTTTTCAACATTAAGACTGGGGTTGCAAAAGTTTAAGTGAGAGCAAAGTCTAGCCTGCACAATCTTTAGTTATTGGTGATCTCTGAACCAGAAAAACCAGTTTGACTGTTTCCCCGGAGTGAATTTGCAGCAGTGACAATTGAAAGGGGTACAGAAGTTTAACACAAAGGAAATCCCTAAAAACTGTTACCCCAGCAAGTGTTTTTAGAACTGGTTTTGTTTTTTAATTTTCCTCACCCACTTATTGCTATTTATTTATGGGTCTTCCATAAAAACTGAGGAAGTTTACTATACCTGGGAAACAGAGAAATTGACTCTATACAAAGTGCCATCAAAACTCAAAGTAAAGTATTTTTCAGTTACATCCATTCTAAACAAAAAAAGATGTGATTTTTTTTAAATGGACTGTCTCCTAGAAAAAGCACCCAACACATCTGACTTATAAACCAATAAGAAAAAATTAAGGTAATGCGCGCGCACACACACACACACAGCTTCTTAGTAAAATTGTACTTCACAGAAATCTGAACTACATATTTACCAAACAACACACAAGTGAATTTCCAAAATAGTTCTGAAAAGTCACTCCCTACATCCACTTTCTACAGATCTTTCAACAAGAACTGCCATTTTACTGACATTGCCCTTAGGCAGTCAAGTACGATAACATTGGAGATAAAGGAAATAAATCAACATTTGAATACAGGCGTCAGTGTTGCAACAAGATTTCAGTTATAAAAAAAGTTAACCCCAAGAGGTTAGACTCAGACTTTAAGGTCAGAAGGAACTATTGTGATCATCTGGTCTGAGTTCCTGCACACTGGCGGCCACAGAACTTCACCCACTCCTGAAATAAACCCCTCTTGGCTGAAGTCCTCAAATCATGCTTTTAAAGACTACAGTTTACATATAATTCACCACTTACACTAGTTTAAACCTGCAAGTCACTTGTGCCTCAGGCTGCAAAGGAAAGCGATAACCCCTCAGTGCTCGGTCAATCTGACCCAGGGGGAAAATTCCTTCCCTACTCCGAATACAGTATGGCAATCAATTAGATCCTGAGCATGTGGACAAGACCTGCCAGGCGGATATCTGGGAAAGTTCTTGCAACATTGACAATTTCTTGCCTGATGCAAGATACATAACTACCGGGGAGATCAACTAAGGCCCCAATTCTTCAAAGGTGTATGTGCACTGTGAGCCGTCCCATTAAAGTTAATGGGACTGCTCAGTGCAGAAAGTTAAGCAGATCACAGCTTAAGACTCAAGGCTGCAGCTTTCTTCATGTTAAAAACATGATTTAAAATGATCTACTCTTTTGCAACTGTACAAAAATAGTACAGTGGAAATTTATATTACATTACTTTTTTAAACCATTTTACCAAGGCTATCTTGATAAGAATGCTGATCTATTACTGCATAAAAATGTTTTTTTAATTTCTTTGGGTATGCCTATACTACCCGCCGGTTCAAGTCAATCCAGTGGGGGTCAATTTATCATGTCTATTATAATCAGGGCCGGCGACAGGGTGGTACAATGGGTACGGCTGTACCGGGCCACAGACTTCAGGGGGGCCCCCCTGAAGTCCGGGGCGGGCCCGGTACGCAGCTGTACCCCCTTGTCGCCGGGCCTGCACAGCAAGGCGCGGCTCCGGGCAGCCGCTGCAGCGCTCGTCAGCCCCCTCCCCCGGCCCCCAGCAGCCTCCCCACTACCCCCCGCCCCCCCCTTTGCTTCTCCCGGCCGGGCCACGCGGAGCCCCAGCGCGCGGCGGCTCTGCGCCCCCAGAGGGGGAGAGCACATGCGGGGGGAGGGGGGCGTGACTGAAGCGGTGCGTGTCCTGCCTCGGCCTGGGGCGGGTCCGCTGTCCCACGTGGGGCAGGGAGCGAGCCGGCCACGCTGCCGTGGGGCGGGGGGCACCGTGCCCCTTGCGCGCCGCGGGGTCAGGACCGGGGGGGCGCGGGCGGCGGGAGACCGGCCGGGGGGGGGCCCACAAACGATCAGCGTACGGGGCCCCAAAATTCCTGGCACCAGCCCTGATTATAATTTCAGCTATTCACGTAGTTGAAGTTGCTTAACTTAGGCCGATTCACCCTCCCCTTCCCCCATCCCTTCCCCCAGTGAAGACCAGGTCTTTGAGTGAGATTGCCAAGGGGTGAGGGGAAGTTCTTGTTTATGTATACACTAATGCAATGCTTCATGAGCTTGAATCAGATTGTCACCCTTATTGTTTAAAAATTAGTAAAACTTTTTCTTCCTGACATTATGGCATGTCTCAAAACAGAAAAACAGAACTCTGAGTAAATCAGATGAGACAACAACAAAGCAAACAAAATTATATACCTGGTGTGTTATCCCAAATTAGGACATGAGATTATTTTAAATCTAAATGGGTCAAAAAAGCATCACTGAACTGCTTATAAGAACATATCACTGTCATTTCATTAGAATCATAGAATATTAGGGTTGGAAGAGACCTCAGGAAGTCTCACCCTTAGATATTTCACCCTTTGTTGAAGATTGCTGTGTCTATGGAGATTATTGTTCTGTATTCCAAATGTTCATGAGAAGACTAATGCAGATCTTCAGTCAGTCAACGGATAATGATATATGGATTTAAAAAAAAAAAAAAAAAAAAAAAACCCAACACCACAAGGTCTTCAAATCACCAGATGGTCACTGAAATAAGAGTCACATACAATATTCTCTTCAAATAAAAACTGCAGTTCACTGCAGCTAGTTTATACCCAACCTTTAAATCAATATGCAGTGTGAACATATATTGCATATTTTAATCTTAGCCACCCTTCCTCAGACTCATATTCCTATTACTACTTTTTTGGGGGACACTTGTTCGCAGTTTCTTGGACCATCGCTGTGGTAGAATGGTGTAAGAATGAAAAATTCTTTTTTTAAATGCTCCTTAAATGGAGTAATAGATGGTCTCAGGGATTAAAGAAAACCATGTTCTTCCTCATTGTAAATAGGCACTCACCTTGAGCTAGGCATGATATTGCATTCCTTTTCTTGTCCCTGTGACCACCCCCTGCAAGCTTCTGTATAATTTTAGTTAGTCTCCAGTAGAGGGCTTGTCCCTCTTGTCCATGTCCAAATGAGGTATGAATGAGTCCAATAACTAATAGTCTAATTTCCCTTGCTAAGGTCTTCTCAACCCTGGTTCTGGAACCTTTAAATTCAGTCCCTTTGCTCAGGCATCCAAATAAGCCTTTCCCCCCCTTCTTGGGGTTTATACCACTTTACCTGTGGCTGGTAGGAAAACCCAGGCCCGCCCACTACTCTGGGTTCCAACCCAGGAACCCTACACACCATTAGCCACATAATGCTTCTTCCAATCCATCACTGCTGTTTCCTTGGGCCTCTTTTCCTTGACTTGCCTTCTTGTTTGGCAATGGGCCTGAAAAAGTAATTTTTTACATAATTGGCTGGACTGAGCAATATAGTATTTTTGCAGCAGAGAGATACTTGAGATCCCTACAGTACTGACTATTGCTTTGGGCTATTATGAAACTTTGATTACTGAAAAGCCATAATTACAGCTTGAAGTACTAGCCAGCTCCCTTTATAAAAACATGCCATCATTTAGATTTATAAATGGTCCATAGTGTCACCTATCTTGAGATGACTGACTAAGGGAACTTATCAGTTTGAAAATTCAGTTGAACTGTAATGAACACATTTCAGAGTGTTTGTTTATTAAAGCATGTAGCTAAATTCCTTAGATTAATTCATTTAAAATGAAAAAACAACCATGTTAAAGCAGAACTAAGCTTGTCCACTGCCACCTTGTGCTGTTCCAGAACATGTGCACCTCTATTTAAACGTCTATTTCCTGGTTTTCCAGTTTAAAATACTTGTGTAGCCGATAGGCCAAGCTTGCCTATTATATTCACTGGCTTGCCTTCATAATATTTAGCTGCTTGCATTATATTCAGCCCACAAGAAATCTACAGGCCTGTATCTCGTAAAATATTAGCTGAAGGATAGGTGAGCATAAATCTGGTCAAGTTGGCCATGGCCCTTGGCCTAGATTAATTGCCTAATGCAGGGGTAGGCAACCTATGGCACATGTGCCAAAGGCAGCACGCAAGCTGATTTTCAGTGGCACTCACACTGCCCGGGTCCTGGCCACTGCTCTGGGGGGGGGGGGGGGCTCTACATTTTAATTTAATTTTAAACGAAGTTTCTTAAACATTTTTAAAACCTTGTATTTACATAGAATAGTTTAGTTATACATTATAGACTTGTAGACAGAGACCTTCTAAAAATGTATTACTGGCATGCAAAACCTTAAATTAGAGTGAATAAATGAAGACTCGGCACACCACTTCTGAAAGGTTGCCGACCCCTGGCCTAATGGTTACCTTTAGATTCTGGGAGCTAACTTGCTGAATGGTAGAAGTTAGAATGTTCCAGTAAGAGCTACCACAAGGGACATGGAATAACCTCAAAATCCACTTAAGCAAGCGGTGACAGGTATGGTAATGATCTGAAATGGCAGTTATACGTATCAATATGTTAACCTATAGAGTAAGTACAGCTCATTATTATGTGAGTGAAAAGCCTAAATATGGGCATGGAAGTTAACTAAGCATGAGCAGATGATGCTCAAACCCTATAACGGGGCAGTCACCACGTGGTCCAGGGATTCATCTTTCCTACTACTTGACTCTTCAAATCATTGAGGAACTTGGACCATCAGACACTATGGCATGCCAGAGAGAGGACTAGTTCTTTTGTCTCTTACCACCAGGTCCTCAACGAAGGGTTTGAGTAGGCAATTCTAAGAGCCTATACATAGCGTGATGCCACAAATAAGACAGAGATAAGACAATATCAAAGGGATATGGCTTGGGCTTTTTCTAGCTTTATCCATTATTTTGATAAAGGTACCTAAGGTTTTACTTTTCCCTCAGCGTCAGTGTCCCCGTCACGTAGGGTGACCAGAGAACAAGTATGAAAAATCAGGACAGGGGGTGGGGCATAATAGGAGTCTATACAAGACCCAAAAACTCGGGACTGTCCCTATAAAAATCGAGACATCTGGTTACCCATCTGTCATGCATCCCGACAAATCCACAAGATATTCAGCTCCATAGTGTGAGCTCCGCATAGCCTGATTTCTGCGCTGGGGGGTGGGGGGGTGGGTGGGAAGACACCTCATCACAGTTGGATTAGCCATTAATTGAAACAATATTAACCTTAAAAAGTTCAGGAAACACTCAATACTTCCACAACACAGCCTTAATTCTGCCCTTCTTGATCTACCAGTAGTCACCAGCACTGGTTCGGCAAAGGTGGTGCCATAAGGAAAAATTAAAGGCTTGTCTACACTGGCAATTTACAGCAGAGCAACTTTCTTGCTCAGGGATGTGAAAAAACATCTCTGAGCGCCTCAAGTTTCAGTGCTGTAAAGTGACAGTGTAAACAGTGCACCAGCACTAGGAGCCACACCTCTTGTGGAGGTGACCGTGACCACACAAGCCATGTTAAAGTGCTGCCACGGCAGCGCTTTAGCATTGCCAGTGTAGACTAGCCCTTAGACTCTGACATTGTGTTTTATTGTATTCTACAAATTTGAATTCTGACATTTATCTGCATGCATTCCAATTGACAGTCACTCTGCTAGGTACAACTGGGTTGAACAGCAAAGAGATTAGTTGGAGCAGGTTGGCAGAACTGTCAGTGGTAGGAGGATAAGCGCATATGTACTGTCAAGGGATGCCTCATCTCAGCTGTTATATACATTTTATCAATAGAGGTGCATGAGAAGGTCTCCTTGCCATGAGTATCGTCAGCAGTTTTGTACAGAAGAAGATTAGGGGTTTGTTGAAGGCCCCTGGGCCAGAGCAAGTGGGAGCCCCTCCGCACCTCTTCCACCAGCAGTCCCCTCTCCTCCACCTGGGAAATGGGGTCAGAACATGGGGGCTTGCCCTACCCTCCCCACCAGCCCAGCGCTCCTGCCAGGGAACTGGGTCAGGGCACGGAGGCTTGTTGTTCCCACCCGCTTGCTCTTCTGCCAGGGAGCGGGGTCGGGGCATGGGGGCTTATCCTTCCCCACCCGGCACTCCTGCAGGGGAGAAGGGTTGGGGCGCAGGGACTTGCCCTGCCTGGGGCTTCTACAGGGGAGCAGGGGTGGGTGGAGTAAGTCAGGGCACTGGGGTGGCCTAGTTGATGAGGCCCCTGGGCACAGTCCCCATTGACACAGTGGCTAATTTGCCTCTGGTTTGGTACCATACATCACAATGATCTCCAGGGCTTAGTGAGAGATAAAGGATGCCTGCCTCTCAGGACTAATACTCAGGGCAAGACCAAAGGGATTTGCAAGTCTGATGTGGATTGTGTATAGGCTTTGTGTATTTCTACACTGGAAACTGCTCCCGCAGCAGCGCACTCTGAAGTGTGAGTGTGATGTATCTAGTTCTAATATAGGTGCACACAGCTGTGATGGGCAAACTTAATTTTCTATTAACTGCCAAAAACAGTTATTTCCTACTTTTTTCAGAAAGGCTATGTTTTTATCCCTGAGAAATGGAGTCCCAAAACTAATTTTTTTTTCACCCTCGGCATTAGCTTTAGGTTAGATGTTCGATACTGTGCTGTCTTTGTGACAGTTTACAGATCTCCTGTAGTGCATGATCTAAATGTTTAAGAGAGATGTGTGCATATTCAAAGGCATAGCAGGTTGTATGTACTTTGGAGGTAGAGTAGGCGAGCATGCAGGATTGTCACTGGAATGTGTGTTTTGATGGGGTATGTTGCCCCAGTGTGTCATTTTGGCTGTATTCCAGGTTTACAGCAAGAGGTGAGTAGCTAATGCCCCACCCAGAGGGTGTGTTCTGTGCAGCATGTGAGAGGCAGTTAATCAAAGACTGGGTATTCTAGATTTACCCATTAGGCATTTTGGAATTGTTGGAATACATCTAACGGGTGTATTGTACTCATCAGTGAATGGATGGTTTGTCTGCTTATGTCCATGCCCTGAAAATGTAGCAAATGGTATTCTTTGGCTAAATATATCTGCAGTTGTACTATATTAGCTAGGATTGTTTGGCTTCTTCCTGTAAGGAGATTATTTCTTTGCCACCCCTACCTCCTTGAGATATTAGGTCACCTCCCTCCCCATCTATAGAGTCAGCTCAGCCTCCTTATGTTATCTCTACAAGCCTCAAAATCCCCTCTTGGCTGAGCTCTGCCCCCCACAACATCCTCCTCCTCCAGGTCTTGAGATTGCAGTAGCACCTGGGAATGGCCTAAAGGAAGCATTGTCATAATGAGTGGGCACCGATAGGAACAATTAAGAGAATATGCCATTGTTTGTGTTCCACAGATGTGAATATTTGCATTTATCTGCAGGCATTCCAACTGCTGTTCAGTGTTTTGGCTTTAGCGGTTTTGAAGGGCAGAGGGATTAGTTGGAGCATGTAGTGACAGCTCTGCCAACATCATCAAGAGAAGTACATATGTACCTTGAAGGATGAGAGTCCCTACTCCTCTCCACAGTAAGGCAGCCACTGGCAAAGGCCCCTCAGCCTGATGAAGTCCGTACAGGCATTTTTGGAAGGGAAAACAGAAATTTGGGAGAGGGGAGGGACAGGACAAAATGTGAGGGGTTTGTGGAACGGAGTTGAAAATCCTGCTGCATCCCCATACTGCAAACCTCTGACTGACCCCTTCTTTCCTCCTCACACCAGCAGAACAACAATCCTTTGCATAGAGGCAGGCCTAACATGATATTGCTGGTCTGGTTCCCACTATGGCACATTGTAACATGATCTAATATATAAAATATTGCACCATGATCCCCATTACGGAACTCAAGCAATAGGGGGAGGTTGAGAGAGTTACAGATTTCCTCATGTGTGCACAACACAAAACCCTAGAGGAGATTATCTAACTCATGGCCCTTAAAGGTTCGTTCCTCTAAAGCACTGGTCCCCAACCTTTTTGCGGCCAATAGCACATTCCTGCTATGCCACATCCTGTCGCACCCGGGGCATGTCCACCGAAATGCTGCCCTATTGATCTGTTCCACTTTCGGCAGCATTTCAGCAGCCCCGTCCGTTCTTTCCTGTGTCTTCTGAAATGCTGCCGACAGCGGAAGCAGGCACTTCGGCGGTTTTTCAGCGGACACACTCCTGCGGGCGCACATAAATGCCCCTACAGGCGCCATGGTGCCCACAGGCACCAAGTTGGGGTCCACTGCTCTAAAGCCACTATACATTACTCAGAGTGTGTCACTCATTAAGGAGCTCCTGAGAAAACAAGTGCTATCACAGGTGCAAACTTTTTATAAGTAGAAGTGCTAATGCTTTTAGAGGGCAATAACTAATATTTCTAAACTGGTTCTCTAGGCCATTCAAAAGCTGATTTCAGGGACAGTAAGGGACGGACCTCCATATTGATGCATAATGGTTATTAATAACCTAAAATGAGAATTTAAAATGCCAATATTGATGACTTTGCGTTGACAGCTGAATTTAGGAAGTACAATTAATTATTTTCACACAAATTATGCTTTTTTCAACATCACATTTTGAAAGATGGTAATAAGTCAGTTATTGCTATCTCTGTGTTGTACAGAACAGTTGATATAATCTAATTACAAATTATAAGTGCACTTCAATGGTAGGTTTTAAGTCTAGGAACCATTTAGTCAAAAGGCAAACCACCAACAAGATTGTCTTGTACGAAGAACAGGTGTCCTGTTCTTTAAGACAGCAGTTTGGTATGGACAACATTTTTATCTCAAGTTAATGATATTTTACAAAGGCCTGCTTGTGTAAAAGCATGACAGGATATTCCAAAGAGTAGTGATGCTTGTGACATGTTATCGGAGCTATACATCAGGTTGTAAAATTGAGCTTTCTTCACTTTAATTTTGGAAGGAGAAAAGTTTAATTTTAAACGTACACAATGAAATCCAAAAATATCCTTATTGAAACCAATTTAGGTTATAAACACTAATGTCTTCACTCTTAAAACTTTTTCCACCCAGAAATGTCCTCAAAGTTTAAAGATATTGGTGTTCTCTAACTCATGATAAAAAATCTTAAGTTGTCCCTCAAATGTTTTAGATGGCATGAACTTCCTTTGAGATGTTTATTTGCAAATAACTTGTACCTAAATCCAAACCTTTCATTTAATGGCCTGACATCAATGTGTATAATAATAATGTTTTATGCATAAATATAGCAAGATCATTTGATACCATAACTGTTTACAAATATTAGAAGTCATGGAGTATAAAAATACAGTAGACTCGATTATCCAGGATTGGGTTAACCAGGATGTCAACATGAGCTGAAAGACTTTATATTGAAAATAGGAGTGTTTGGACTCATTTGAAATATAAATTTCAACTCTATTAATTCCTGATGGAACTAAATGGATCTCTCAGAATAGGGAATGAATAAAAGGAAGTGTTAAAACTAACTTACAGATGTTCTCAGCTTCCTGACACAAAGACAGAAACAATATAATCATTGAAAAGAAAAAATTACAAACCTTTTACATGTTGCTACAACCTTCCCACCCCCCAACCCCCCACCCCTGATATTTGGACTCAGAGAAGTCCCTGAAAGAGGTCTTTTCCACCTTCAGTGAGATGATTGGGGGGGGGGGGGGGAAAAGAGTTCCATGGAACTCTCATACTCCTCAACCCTTATGAACCTCATGCTTACATGCTGTCTGATGCTTTTACTCTTACACAGGGGTCTCAAACTCAAATGACCACGAGGGCCACATGAGGACTAGTGCATTAACCTGAGGGCCGCATCACTGATACTGACCCTGGCCCCGCCCCTACTCCACCCCTTCCATGAGGCCCTGCCTCGCCTCTTCCCATGCCTTCCCTGCCCCATTCAAACCCCTTCCCCGAAGTCCCCACCCCAACGCTGCCCCCTCCCTGCCCCCAGGGGGTGCAGAAAGGATGCAGGATGCAGCAGGGGCTCAGGGCAGGGAGTTGAGGTGCAGGTGTGCAGGGTGTGGAAGGGGGTTCAGGGCAGAGATTTGGTGTGTGGGGTGTAAGAGAGGTGAGGGATGCAGCAGGGGGATGGGTGCAGCAGGTGGGTCAGGGCAGGGGGCTCAGGGCAGGGAGTTGGGGTGCAGGAGGGGTTCTGGGTACGAGCTGCAGCCTGGTGCCACTTACCTAGAGCGGCTCCGGCCCCATACAGCTCCACTCCAGGAAGCTGCTGCAACCAGTCTCTGCAGCCTGGGGGAGAGAGGGAGTCACCCGGAGGTTTCCCCTGCATGTGCTGCTCTTGCTTCCTCCAGACAACTCCCACGAAGCTCCCATTGGCCGCAGTTCCCTGTTCCCAGCCAATGGGAGCTGTGGGGGTGCAATGCTTGGAGGGAGGCAAATAGGAGCCCTCTGTCTCCTCCCCCTTCCTTCCCCTCGGAAGGGACAGTGCTGGCAGCCGCTTCAGAAAGCAGCGCTGCATTTGCAATGCACGAGGTGGGCGGGAGGAGCTGGGGGGGGGGGAGGGACTTCGCGGGCCACAGGGAAGGGCTTGGCGGGCCACATGTGGCCCACGGGCCACGTGTTTGAGACCCCTGCTCTTACACATATTTGCATTCATGCACTCACGCTTACACTCTCCGCTCGGCCTGTTCATCCCAGCACACCTCAAGATTACACCTCTAAAAGGCAGCCAGCAGCAGCAATAGGACAGCTAAAAGCAACAAAAAAATAAGGAAGTCAAAGCCTTCTGTACAGTGACATCACCAACATCACTGGCAAGATGGAATTTGCAAAAGCCCTAGCAAGTTAGATTTAAATTGTTTTTGTAATAGAATATGAAAATGCTATTGTTGCTTAAGCTTTGCCTATAAAGCTCCAGATTGTTTAGACCAGCCGCGTCCAATAGAAATTCGATGCTAGCCACACTTGTGGTTTAGAATTTTTCTTATTCATCACATTATAAAAAAGGGATTTAAAAACACAACATACGACATATTACCACCATAACCCTGAAATCTGGTATATAATTCATACTGACTGCACATCTTAACACAGCCTCCAGATTTTACTTAGATTTTATAAAATTTACTGCAGAGAAAGTGGATTCACAGACCCACACATTGCTCACGCATTAGCCACAATTCAATAGCCTATTCACCATATGTGGCTAGTGGCAAACATATTGGATACCGCTGGTTTAGACCATGTGCGGGACAGACACAGAATACTTAGAACACAAGTGAACGCTGGGAAAAAAAAAAATCTAGTGTAGACAAGAAAATGTCTATTTTAGTATGTGCTAAAGTAGGTGGATTTAAAGCCAAGGCTTCTCCTTGGGCTCTCTCCCTTAACATATATTAATATGCACTGCTTGCCCACGGTAGACTTTTCAAACTTGGTAGCTGTTAGCCACCATGATATGATGGCTTTTACCCAATTTCAGACAAGGTCTTGGATCCATCTCCCCACCTTCTAGCGCATACTCCAGCATGGACAGTAGAACCATCAGTGGGATGAAATGTTCAAGCACTGTTGCTAGCAGACAGGCAGAATTGGATAGTATGCAGGTGGTGTGGAAAATTCATTTGCATTGAAGTGATCACTCGCTCAAATTCCAGCTCTCCCTCTCTGACTTACTGCCTAGCACAATGGGCTCTGGTCCATGATTAGGTCTCTTAAAACCTACAGTAATCCAAGTAATAAAAATCCAGGCAAGAGATCAAGAGAAAAGGTTCATTTCTTAAAGAGCAGTCTGCCAGAATTTGAGCTCACACAACTCATGCTTTACTGAGGTTTGCAAGTTTCAGAGGCTAGACAGACAGGAAATTAAGCAAAGCAGTTTTGAGACTAGAAGTTCTTTTGGGAAAGGAGTATGCCCCACTGTATCTTCTGTGAAGTATCTAACGTATTTCTGGGCACTACACCCTAAGCATCCGCATCTCCATGAAAAATCTTGGGTTTTGTTCATCCTTTTTGCCCTGAACTACTAATAAAACAACCCCAAAGCAGCTCCACCATGTAGATCTAACCTGGCCAGCTACAACAGCTCATATTACTTTATGAATCTTGTAGCCTGTCACAAAGGCCACAAGACCAGGGCTCAGGCCAGAAGGGATGGCCAGTGTTGGCTGGTTTGGATTTGTTAGTTTGGGTTTTTTGGATGGGTAGGGAAGAGGGGACAATTTGAGTCCTCATGGGGAATGCTCTTCCATTAGCCCACCCTCAAGAAGAATATAAAACTCACTTGATATGAACAGGTGCACTACTGTCTTGGGGGGAGAGAGGGTATATTTAAACAGAGAGGTCTAATTCTTCTATGCTCAATTAAATCTAATTGACTATTTGGCCTTTGAGAAATCTATATATAAACAATTTCAACTACATTTAACGGTGTAGGCCACATACAGCAGCCTCTTGCGGTCCTTTTACATTTTTAATGATGGCAGCAACACATACTATTAACATATTCTTGTAATTTATTGGTGAATTAAAGAACATTGTGCAGGAAATATTTGGTTCTACAAGCTCAAAGTATAGTACTGTGCATGCACAGTAAATTCAAAGGAAGGTTTTAATTGGTTAACAGAACTCCAAATATATTGAAATAAATTAACCCAAAGTCTCTCATCCTAAAGATACATTATGGGGATGGGAGATGTCTGGAGATTCTTAAGCCTTTAAGGCAGGCCTGCAAAACATGCGGCCCAGGGGCCATATGCGGCCCACACGGGCTCACTGTGTGGCCCGCAGGAGGTAAGTAGGGGTGAGGCAAGCCAAGCGGTGGGGTTGGGGGGAGTGGATGGGGGCAGGGCGACGGCGGGGCTTTTCGGCCCGCAGCTAGTTTTTTTGCAGTAATATGGCTCTCGCTGCTTTGCGAGTTGTGCAGGCCTGCTTTAAAGGTATAAAAGGAAAAAAAATGGACCTTCTTACCTAACAGATCTATCCCCTGCAAATATTCTGACCCTGATCTTTATTTTTGGCAATAAAATAAGTAGTGTTTATTATCTTTGAGACTTGTCACACCGCAGAGCCTGCACAGCTACCGGAAAGAGTGAGTGACATTCTATCTTGGGTCAATGGGACGTATGTTATGCTTGAAATATTATTTATTACTGACAATGATGCTTGAATGAAAACACAGCTTGACTGACCCCAGGCAGAGTTTGCAGCAGTTAGAAAAACTCTTACTTTAGAGCTGAACAGTTAATATGGAAGTTGAGAAATTTGGCATGTTTTTCTTTTAAAACATTTTTACATCTTTTCTCTTCACATCACAGACTACCTATTACTGTACATCAATAATTATATCCCCCAGTTATAAGACACTAGTGAAAATACCTGGCGTTGCTTGGGTCAGTCGGAGGTGGGGAGGGGGCAGAGAGCTGAGCGAGTGCGGGGTCCATTGAAGGGGGCAGAGAGCAAACCTGACACCCCCACCTCACCCCCCCGACCAAACCTGACACCCCCACCTCACTTACCCCTCGACCAACATTTTCACACACACCCCAAACCCAACACCCCCACGTCTCCCCCCTACCAACCCCAACACCCCCTGACCAACACCCACACCTCATCCCCCATACACCAACCCCGACACACCCACCTCACTTCCCCCCCCAACCAAACCTGACACCCCTACCTACCACCACAAACAAACCCAACACCCACACCTCACTTACCCCTCGACCAACCCCGACCCCCCTCCTCAACCTTACCCCCCCACCAAACCCAACATCCCCTGACCAACCCCAACCCCCACACCTCACCCCTCACCCACCCAGACACCTTCCCACCCCCCCAGACCAAACCCGACACCCCCACCTCACCCCCCCGACCAAACCCAACACCCCCACCTCACCCCCCGACCAAACCAGACACCCCTACCTCACTTACCCTCCGACCAAACCCAACTCGGGTCCGTCGGAGGTGGGGAGGGGGCAGAGCGCTGAGGAATTCCGGGGTCCGCTAGAGGGGGGAGGAGCAGAGAGCTGAGCGAGTGCGGTGTCTGTTGGAGGGGGTATTATGACATCATAACTATGTCACAGAGAACAGCAGCTGCCTAGCTGATGTGATTGGCCTTTAAAGAATTTCACCCCTGGGGGGCATCAGAGGTGAGATTTTAAAAATTTTCGACTCTTACGGTCATTAGGACCCCAAGACCCCTAACTGTACCAAATTTCAAGGCTCTAGCTCAAACGGTGTGGAAGGAGTAAGCATACATCCGCGCATACATACACGCACGCATACACCATTTGACTTTTATATATATAGATTACTACCTGATTGCACTCAATTTAATGATGTATATCCTCTGTTATGGTGTCATGAAGAAAATCCTAATTTAAGTGAGGAATTAAATATCTAACAAAAGTAAGAGCTAATTTGCTAGGGGGCTGATTGCTCTTCCTCCACAATTCATATCAAGTAGGGAATACATTTTTATTTCTCTAGTTTGAATTCAGGTATCCCAGTGTCTGTGGTGGAGTTACTTTTCCCATCACTTAATACATTCAAATTCACACCCTAAGGGTGTCTCAATAATAAAAATGTTAACATACTAGTCACAGGGAACATAAACGAATCAAAATACCTGATTTAAGTACAAATTTAGGAAATAATTACAAACATTATTGTTGACACCAGACATGTATCTTTGTTATAAATAATATGTTCAGCCAACATGAGGTTCACTTTGGTGTTAGACGTGCTTACAACACAGCACAAACAAATCATCACATGCCACACAAATCTCAGGCCTAGATCTTGCCATCGGAGAAACAACGTGGACCCTTGAAGAGGTCCAACAACTTCTTTAGAACTTCATGAGAATGCAAGGGCCCATGTGCAGGATCAGAGCCTAAATGACATGAAATTGGTTCAATTTACCCATGCAAATATGGGACAACAGGAAAAAACAAAGATAGAAAACACACAACATACACATTTACATACATTCAAGAATCATGGTTTTACCACTGTGCCTCTTACCAAAATAGCTGGGAAATGACTGATCATTCCAACAATGAACAAGGGAAGTTTGCAGGAACCCCATTCTCAAGATGTTCAAATAACTATGCTGATGAGCACAGTACAAAAATGTTTTGTTATTAAATGTAAAATCTGATTTGGTTAAAAATTCAACTGTCAAGGGAAAAAAATTATTTTGGGCGAAGAGGGATATTTGGAAAGGCATCCATCAGTCACGTGCCTACGACATCAGGGAACCCGAGCTCCAAACGCCAATTGAAATTATAATTGAGAAAGACGTGTACAAAAGGAACATTCAATAATCAGGACATCAGGGTAGAAAACCTTACAAGCACATTTGCTTTTAGTTCCATGGATAAAATATGTAAATACAGTAAAACCTCCATTTAACGGACTAATTCGGGCGAGGGGGTGTCCGTTAAATCAAAAAGTCCGTTATTTAATAATAATAAAAAACCACGAGTGGTCGGAGCAGCAGTCCGCCCGCCACGGGGTTGGGGCGGCAGCTCCGCAGCCCGCCTGCTGTTGGGACCCGGGCGGCAGCCGGGAGCTGGCAGCCAGCCCGCCCGCTGCCTGGACCCGGGCGGCAGCCGGGAGCCGGCAGCCAGCCCCCGAGAAATGGATTTCGGATGCATCAGACTTGCTCAGAAATTTTGTCCGTTGCATCCGAAGTCCGTTAAATCGAGGTCCGTTAAATCGAGGGTTTACTGTACCTTTAAAATCATTAAGTCATTATTTAATTGCATTTATATGTAGTGCCAAAGGTGTGCTTGGTTCTTTAACTCTGTAATGGACACAATCTTTGTCCAACTGGCTTCAGTAGGACTACTCATGGAGGTAGAGTTATGCACACATGTAAATCTTCACAAGATTGGAGCCTAGGTTACATATGGCATGATGAAAGGAAATCACAGATCATAGAAGTGTAGGACTGGAAAGACGCTCAATAGATCATCTAGTCCAGGCACTCAAGGCAGGATCAAGTAATAACTAGACCATTTCTGTCAGGTATTTCTCTAACCAGTTCGTAAACATCTCCAAAATGCCACAACCTCCCTAAGCAATTTGTTCAGTGCTTTACTGCCCTGACAGTTAGGAAGCATTTCCTATTGTCCAACATAAACCTCCTTTGCTGCAATTTAAGACCATTGCTTCTTGTCCTATCCGCAGAGGCTAAGGAAAACAATTTTTACCCTCCTCCTTGCAACCTTTTACATATGTAAAAACGATTATCATGCCGCCGCCCATCTTCTCCTCCAGGCTTTCTCCAGTTTGTCCACATCTTTCTTGAAATATGGTACCCAGAATGGAATACTCCAATTGAGGCTTTATCAGTACGGCGTAGGAGTGGAAGAATTACTTTTCGTGTCTTGCTTATAATAATCTAACTAATACATCCCAGAAAGTTTGGCGGTTTTTTTGCAACAGTATTACACTTCATTCATACTTAGCTTGTGATCCACTATACCCCGTGACCCGTTTTCACAATACTACTCCATAGGCAGTCATTTCCCATTTTACATGTGTGCAGCTGATTGTTCCTGCCTAAGTAGAGTACTTTGCACTTGTCCTTATTGAAATTTGGTCTATTTACTTCATTACATGTAACATGGAGGAGCCAATTTTTGCTAGGGGGACATTTACATCATATTTACATTATATTTACCACCCAAAATCAGAAGCCACATGTGATCATGAAGGCCCTCTGAACTCTCACCAAATGAGCCACATTCACTACTACGCCAAAGGGAAACAAAATTCTTCCCATTTCAGCAGATTTAGATTGCCATAATGTCGAACCTGGAGATGCAACTTCAGGTCCCAAAAGATAGGGCATCATCTCATACTAGCTCGTCTTCTCTGATCAAGAAACACTGACTACCGGGACAGCTAAGAGATGTTACAATACAAACGCAGAAAAGCAAATACAAAGATCTTCTTCTTTATACTTAATTTATCTAGTTCAGAGGGTTTTAAACTGGGTCGTGAAATGCAAGGTATTGGGTTGCAGCAGCAGTGGTCAGAAACGTGGACCAGGCCGTTAGAAGTCCCATTGGCAGTGTTGTCTGACTAAGGCAGGCTAGTCTCTCCTTGTTCCGACACCACGCTGTGCCCTGGAATTGGTTAGGGTGACCAGATGTCCAGATTTTATAGGGACAGTCCCAATTCTGGGGCCGTTTTCTTAAATAGGCTCCTATTACCTCCCACCCCCAGTCCCGATTTATCACACTTGCTGTCCGGTCACCCTATCCTAAGTGGAGGGTCATGAAGCTCTGTGCATTGCCCCCACTCTGAGCACTGGTTCCCAGCCACTGGGAGCTTGGGGGCGATGCCTGCAGGTGAGAGCTGTGTGGAGCCACTTACGTGCCTCCACCTAGAAGGCAAACCTGCTGCTGGCCGCTTGCAGGGCACAGCGCAGTCTGCAGTGCCAGGACAGGGGGGAAGTCTTCCTCTATACCTTGGCTGTGCCCTTGACCAGGAGCTGCTGGAGGTAAGCCAACACCAAGCCCCTGCCCCAGCCCAGAGACACCCCACTAAAATCTGGAGCCCCCTCCTACACCTCACATCCCGCACCCCCCAGCCCAGAGCCCCAACCCTGAACCCCTCATTCCCAGCCCCATCCCACAGCCCAACCCTCTGCCCCAGCCCTGAGCCCCTCCCACACCCCCAGCTCCGTGGGGTCACAGGCAATTTTATTCAACTGGATGGCCAGAAAAATAGTTTGAAACCACTGTTCTCCCACCCCTCCCCACTTTAAAAAAGACAACACTGAAACCTGAATCCCTCCATGGACAGAAACATTTTAAAAATATTTTCCTAAGAACAGGAATAAAGTCATCATGACAGTTTAGATTAAAATTTATATTCCCTCCACAAGCTTGCTTAGAGTTTCGTTTTAGTTATATTATTGTTTTAAAGTACTGAAAGTGGTCACATGTAACAGTATTCTTTAAAGAAAACACCAAGTTTATTTAGAAGAGACAGAAAGGGAAAGGAGACCTAAACAACACTTCTGTAAACAGGGTGCCCTCCATGGAATCACTCTAAATTCCTGCTATTAGATACAATAGAAGCCAATGCTGTGGACAGTCCAATTCACCGGAAGTTGCAATAAATGTTTAAACACAAATTTTCCCACCCAAACATTAATCAAGTTTTCCAGAGCTACATTACCTGTATACTCAGTTGTCTAGCATTAGCAGAACAAACAAACCAAAAAAAAACCTATGCACTTAACTTATATTCTGTTGCAAAGCTATTTTTGTACTTCCAGGCATGTCCTAGATGTATTGTTATATAACAACCTCATGATGTACCTTCCCCTCCTGTCTCAATTCATTGTCTAGTTTAGTTTGACAGCCATTAAAACTAAAATCACAATAAAAGCAACTCTTTCAGTTCACATTAGATTAGAGGGATGAGTCTATTTCACAACCCTCACACTTCCAGTTCCTGCTCACTGTCCACATGACCTAGCAATTCTCAGATCCACAATAAAATACACCATGTGGCTGCATTTGGAAGTCTTACTGATCAGTTTCACCACATGATGTAGAGAGACATTTTACTGTTTAGTCATTTTAGACTAGAGCAGTAGTTCCCAAACTAGCAACCCATGAACCCCTTTCACTAAAATGTCAAGTCTCACAAATCCCCACCTAAAATGAATATTTCTAGGGATTTTCTCCTTTACCCAAGTACAAGTTATAAAAGCAGTGATCTTGAAAATATAAAATTTGTTTTTATGGCAAGCTTATTACACAGTATGTGTTATTAATCATTACAGCATTTTTATTACATTATGAAAACGGCAACACTCTTCTAAGATCTCACTTTCGTAGCTTGTAACTCTTTGAATAAGCCTGTTGTAAGACAAAGATCCTGTGTTTCATCAAGGAGTATCAGATGTGAAACAGCGTGAAAGTTTAAAAAGCCAACTCAAAAGGCCAGGTCTTCACTATCCACCGAATCAGTGGGTAGTGATCAATCAGGGATCGATTTATTGCATCTAGACTAGACACGATAAATTGATCCCCGAGCACTCTCCCGTCGATGCTGGAACTCCACCGCCATGAGAGGCGCAGGCGGAGTCGACGGGGGAGCCCTGTAGCTGAAGCGGAGTATCTTAGGTTAATTACTTGGGCAGAGCTCCTCCTACAACATTCAGGTCCTGAGCAGTCCAAGCAAATAACACACGTTACAACAAAGCTTAAATTTGTTCTTCAAAATAATTTTAACAATACTAGCCGCCTATTTAAGTTTAAAAACAGCAAAAAGTTATCCACCTCCCTTTTCATTTCTTATAAGGAGTCTTGAAGTTTAAATTTCCTCAGAGAACCCCCTGTAACATTTCAAAAACCCCAGTTTGGGAAACCACAGGACTAAATCCAATGAGAAATCAGTGTAAATGGTGTCCAAGACTACCACTTTTAAAGAGAGAGTCTTTAAAATGAATTAACAAGCCAGACTAATTCCAGCACAATTTTGTCTGACCAAAGTCAGGTTCCCTCTGCCCAGTTCCCCAAAATAGGATTTCAGGAAGGTATAAACATGTTCTTTCCAAAGGATACATTTCAATTACAAAAAGATTGCCTGGCACACTGGAAACTGCTATGGCTATATTCCCTTCCAAAGCCCGTCAAAAACAGCAGTTTTGAGATCATATCTTACCCTTCATATTTAAAACCTTTTAACCCAAAGTCCATTACACAATTAGGTCCCAGTACTTCAAAGGGATCTGCAGGGATTCCTTTGGAGTGAAATCCTCCCATCTCACATGTAACCAGGTGCTGCTATCATTTACCTTCTCACATTAGCTGTTACACCCATTTATTGTGTACTCCCTTCCTAGAGATCACAAACATTTCAGGGCAGGAGTTCTTCTGTGTGCATTCATACAGCCTGCAGCATCACAAGCCCTGATGCTTTTTCAAGGCCTCTTACCACTACCATAATACAAATACAGTAAGCAGCTGTTTAACTTGGGGAAGTGAAGAATGGGACAGTTTTTAAGAGAAAGGGGGGAAAGTCTTGGAGATAAAAAGGAGAGATTACCCCCTCAGCATCCTAGATTACATCCACATACCTCGCAAAAAGAGATAAGCTACTATGCTTGTGAAATTTCATATCAGAGTTCAGTGTTGGTTTTAATAGGCTGTGGCCTCAAGATAGGGACTTAAATACGATTTGGGGTTTTTTTAGATGCTCAAACTTTAAACACCCAAGGTTTGAAATGTTTTTACTTACCCTTTGTGGGTCAGTGATAACCTTTTAAGACTATATGTTGTAAGTTTAAAATGGAAATAGCCTTCAGCTAGGTCCACAGATGGTAATTAACAACAAGCAGCCTTAAAAGCATGCATTTTCTTGGTTAATATAGGAAAATAAATTGCCCAAGCAGTTTTCCCTACATGAGGGGGAAGGGAGGCTTCCAATTCTCACCTAGCAATGACATGAAATTTGTACAAGTCAATTAATTTAGGACTTGCTTAGAATGCATTCTTGATCAAGCTTTCTATTTTATACTTCACTTCCATCAGACTTTTTACAATTCTAAGTTATTTCTTCTTCCCTCCCAACACTGCAGTAGTGATTCTAGTTATCAAGGCAAGAACCCTGATTTTAAAAAACTTCCACCTGATGTGCCAAGGGTACTCCTGCTTCAGTTTTCCTGCCCAAACAGCTTAGGACCTCAGTACCCTGCCAGGTCTGAGCCACGTCCCCTAACAGCTGCGGGCCTTCCTGGAAACAGGCAGGAGGTATCCTTACCTCTGGCACTCAGATGCTCAACTCCCAATGGGGTCAAACCCTGAATAAAATTTGTTTTGCCCTGTATAAAGCTTATACAGGGAAAACTCATAGATTGTTCACCCTCTATAACAATGATAGAGAGATATGCACAGCTGTTTGCCCCCCCCCACCCCACCCCCAGGTACCAACATGTACTCCAGGTTAAGTAAAAAGTGATTTTAATAAAGATAGGAAATAGGATTTAAGTGGTTCAAAGTAGTAACAGACAGAATAAAGTGAATTACCAAATAAAATAAACAGAACACGCAAATCTAACACTATTACAGCAAAAAGCCTCACCCTCAGTGACTTCCTTCTTTCAGGCTAAACTCTGTTAGCCTGGGTCCAGCAATCAATCGCACCCACCTTGCAGTCACAGTCTTCTGTTTCAAGAATCAGAGAGGTAGCCGTGTTAGTCTGGAATAGCAGAGGTAACAAAGTCCTGTGGCACCTTAAAGACTAACTGTAAAGTTTTCTATACCTGCCTCTGGACTAGGGTGACCAGATGACAACAGCTAAATATCGGGACACATGAGGGGGAGGGGCAGCCACAGGCTCCCCACCCCATTGGACACCTGGCTCCGCTTGAACATTACCCCCCCACCCCCCCGGCCTCCGGGCGCAGCTCCCCCTCAGCAGCACAGGTCTCCCACGTGGCTCTGGTTCTGGGCAACACCCCCTCTCCTGCCATAGATCGGCGGCGCAGGGTCCTCCAGGGGCGGGCACAGCCTCCCCCCCCACCCCCGGTTGCGGGTCGGCGCTCGGCACAGCCCCCGCCCCCTGTTCCGCGCAAACTCCCCCGACCGACTCCCAGCTCCAGGTGCAGCCTCCCGCTGCGGGGCAGGCACAGGCGAAGGCGGTGCTTACCTCGTGGGCGGCGGGGGGGGGGGGGGGGGGGAGGAAATGCTGGGGACTCTTCGCAAGCGCCGCCCCTGCAGCATGTGGCCGCCTGGGGCCAATTTGAGAGCTCCTGCCGGAGCTGCCTCGGCAGGCAGAGCAGCAGTGAGCGTCCCGCCAGTGACTGCCTGCTGATGCCTGCATCCTGGAACTTCCCTTGATCCCAAATATCGGGACAAAGGGAGTCCCGACCAATGCAAGGTCGGGACGCGGGACAAGTCCCCTAAAATCGGGACATCTGGTCACCCTACTCTGGACACTTCCACTGCCTGCATCCGACGAAGTGGGTATTAGCCCACAAAAGCTTATGCTTCAAAACTTTATAGTTAGTTAGTCTTTAAGGTGCCACAGGACTTTGTTACCTCTTCTGTTTCAGTTTCTTCCAGGAATCCTTGGGAGGTGGAGAGCAGTTGTTTGAGCCAGCTGAGAACAAAATGGAGAGGTCTCTCCCAGGTTTATATAGTCTTCCTCCTCTGGGTGGAGAGCCACTCCTCCTTCCTATGCAGAGTCCACATGGCCTCTCAGAGCACATGGCTCAGTTGCAGGCCCAAACCAGACTCCCCTCACCACCAGCCAGCCTCCATTCCTCAGGAAGATCAGGTGTGGACGGGCATCTACAAAGTTCATTGTTTGCTCGATTGGTTCTCAATTATTTTTTTCTCAGAGAGCTGTTCAGCTGCTTTCCAAAGTCCACATACAACCAACCAAGCACATAGTCAATATTCATAACTCTGAACACAACACAGACACATACATACAAATAGGATGAACAGACCCAGTGGATCATTACCTTCACAGAGATATAACTTTTTAGCAAAACCACATTCCCGTAACATCATAAATATATTCACAGGCACACACCCCCATAAAGCTTATGGGGTACACTGTCACAATGAGACACCAGGTGAGTGAGGTACTCTCTTTTATTGGTTCAACTTCTGTGGGTGATAAAAGCTTTCAAGCACACTGACAGACAGATAATATTCAGGACAAATGTTATGGAATTAAGTTAGATTCACTGAATTAAAGTTAACCTTAATTCATAAAAGTTTAATACCCTATAGGTACATGGTGTTAAAAACACAGCCGTGGATATGTTATTGTGGCACTATATACTTTTCTCTAGTAGAAGGGGGATGCTAAAAAACTCCCTCCATTATCAGCTTTAAGACACCACCTCACCCCCACAATGGGATATGTATACACTCAAACTAGATTCTCCAAAGACCAACACACAGAGACACTACTTTTGGATTGATAGCTGGAGTTTAAACAGACCCAGTGACTTCTTCCTAATCTAGCAAATGGACAAACCCCCTAGACCAGTGGTCGCCAACCAGTGGTCCGTGGACCACTGGTGGTCCGCGAGAAAATTTGGGTGGTCCGCGGAGCCGCAGCCAGAGGAGAGGGGCGGGGTCAGTAAGAGAGGCGAGCCGGGGAGGGAGAGAAGAGCAGAGACTGAGCCGGGGCCGGGAGAGAAGAGGCGAGCGGGGTGGGGAGAAGAGCGGGGGCCGGAGACGGAGCCGGGGCCGGGAGAGAAGAGGCGAGCGGGGTGGGGAGAAGAGCGGGGCCGGAGACGGGGCCGGGAGAGAAGAGGCGAGAGGGTGGGGGGGGGAAGAGCGGGGCCGGGGCCGGAGCCGGAGCCGGGAGAGAAGAGGCGAGGGGGTGGGGAGAAGAGCGGGGCCGGGGCCGGGAGAGAAGAGGCGAGGGGGTGGGGGGGGAAGAGCAGGGCCGGAGACGGAGCCGGGGCTGGGAGAGAAGAGGTGAGCGGGGTGGGGAGAAGAGCGGGGACGGGGACGGAGACGGGGCCGGGAGAGAAGAGGCGAGGGGGTGGGGGGGAAGAAGAGCGAGAGCAGAGCTGGGAGGGGAGAGGAGGCAAGCCGGAGGCGGGGGGAGGTAAGTGGCGGGAGCCCCGCATGCCTGCCGGGGAACAGGGTGCTTTCCCACTTTGCAGGGAATAGCTACCATCATCTCTATTTTTAAATTAGCAAATTGCATTTTAAATAGTTTTCAGGGTATTTAAAAACTTTTTTCTGTAATAAATGAAAGAGTAGTGATATTTAGATGAGTTGTGTGCCAGGAAGAGAAAAACACCAAACAAGGACCTAAAGTGATTTTGAAAAGGGAATGGGGGGGGGGCAGAGGCGCAAGGTAAAAATTTTGCCAAGTTTGCTATTTTATAGCAGCTTCCCTCTCCTGCAAATCTGGGTCTGTGTCCATTGCTCCTTTTTGCTGCTTCTCTCTGGTCTGGTGCTAATCCCTGAGGGTAATGTCTGCTCTTAGCCCACTTGACAAGTTTGATTGTCCTTGATCTGTCTCCTTCCTCATTCACACCTCATTCATTCAACAGGGCACTTGATTATAAAGTGTGTGGGGGGGAGATCTTACTCTACTTCTAGCAGAGACATTTTTCTTTTACCTTAATTATACTACCTTGGGGGGCTATAACAGATTACCAAAGTTCAATACAGAGTTTCTAAAACAAGGTTATATGAAAAGGCATAACACAAAAGTCATTTAAAAGTTAAACAACCCCCCCCCCACTCCCCCCCGGGCCTTTTTTAAAAAAATCATGTTAGTGGTCCGCGGGGTTCAAAATTGTGAGTTTAGTGGTCCCTGAGGTCCGAAAGGTTGGCGACCACTGCCCTAGACCACACAAAGCTCCAATCCCTAGGGTAGAATTTGAAGGACTAGGCCTTCCAGAATCCATGTTAGGTTGAACTCTGGTAAGCTTATTAGCATGCCTGTAGGTTCTTTTATTGTTTTTAATATGGCTCTCTCTGAAGTGCATTTTGCTTTAAGAATACAATAGGCTTGCTTAGAAAGCACTGTGTGGCAACATATATGTAGCAATCCCTCTGTTATCAGAGAAAGCCTCCATTGTTAAGCAGGCAGAGCACTACATTGTTTTCCAATTAAATGTTTTCCCAAAAGCACCTGGCTTTATTTTAGTTGCCACTGTGGCTCTGGAAGTCATGAATGAGAGAGTCCTCTATCCAACCACCATCTTTATTTTTAATCAGACAGACAGTACTATGATACTACAATGACAAGGTCAAAGCAACCCTGCACACAAGATATTTATCTCTACTTCCCTCACACAGCTTAAAAATAAATACAAGCCCTTTTTACCTTGATTTAGTCTTTTGCTTGTCTCATGTTTACTTAGGATATTCACTATTTAAGCTCCTGAATCGATACTGGGAACCACTGTTGTATGCTTAAAACAAGGTTAAAAACTTGTCAATCAAGACCAAAAAAAAAATCATCATCATTATGCAGGCAGAAATTGGTCAGGCTTGAGAAGTTGACAATGAACAAATGCAGGCAATCCTGACTAAGGACAGCAAGTCTAGCAAAGGAAGTTGATAACTTCCTCTTCTAGTGTACATGTTAACATGGTAAACAGACTCCAGACATTGGCAAAAAAAGAAAACAATACAAAAATGCAGCTGTAAGTTTCGTTTTGTTTTTTAAGAAAAGAGTAACAAGAATCTGATTAATATTGCAGCAGTCATTAAAATAATTTAGCTACAGGAAATAGATCCTAAATTTGAGCCATTTGTCAGAGAAAAAAGCTTTTCATTTATTTTATCTGATGAGATGATTGCTAGCAATCCAATGTCACCTTCTTGGGAGGTTATTTAAACTATTTGATCATTTGTAACTTCAGCTACTTCCTCTGATTTGTATTTCTGCCTCTCAGAGGCAGAATTCTCATGTGTACATGATTAATACTGGTTTATTTAAGGTGTTCGTTTTTCCAACTGCAGAGCTTTGGAAGAGATCATTGCTGGTAGCCACTCTAAAACTGACGGGAGTAAGCTGCCAGGAGAGCTCTATTACTCCAGCCCCTGCAAGCAACAGTAGCTATGTCGGTGGGAGAACCTCTCCTGCCAATATGGCACTGTCCACGCCGGCGGTTAGGCCAGTGTAACTTCTCTCGGCCGGAGAGGGGGCATTTTCACACTTCTGAGTGACATACGTTATACCAACATAAAAGTGGTAGTGTAGATATATATAGCCAAATCTGTGTCCTGCTTTCAGCTTGAAGACTGGTGAACTGTGCAACTGTCCTGAGGCACTCTGAGTATTTCTAGTCAGGCTATTAAACAGGCAAGAACAAGCTTCTCTTTACTGAAAAGAGGATCCTCTTTCAAAGAAAAAAGGAGTGATCCATAAACAAAATGAATCTCACTAGAAGTAGTCACCCTGGAATAAAAAGCATCTTTATTTTGCAAATGAGAATCAGACCCATACATTAAAGGGAATTGTATAATGAACTCAATCGGGATTGGTGAAATACGATCATCAAAAAAGGATGGCTATGGGACAAGCGCAATGGAGGTTAGCTCAAATCACTTGTTACTAAAATGGTGTTTGATGCTGACTAGACTGAGAAACGCTCATTAGAAAAATCCAGATCTCATTATTCAAAACAAAGAATCAATTTTGTTTATTGCCAGGCACTCTGGCCGTAAAATGCAGCCAGCCTACCCGGGTCCCGGCTGCTGGGACCCGGGCGGCACCCGGGAGCCGGCAGCCAGCCCGCCCGGCAGCCAGCTCGCCCGCTACTGGGACCCGGGCGGCAGCCAGCCGTCCGCCAGCCCGGCAGCCCGCCCGCTGGGAGCCGGCCGCCAGCCCGCCCGCCTGCCAGAACCCAGGCGGGAGCCAGGAGCCAGCAGACAGCCACCAGCGAAGGGGACCGGGGCCGCAGCAGGGAGGGGTCGCAGTCTGATATGGATCAGAAATTTTGTCCGTTGCATCCAAAGTCCATTAAATCGAGGTTTTACTGTATTAATATTTTGTCTCAAGAAAAAGCCAAGCAGAAAAACACAAGAGTCAGTTTCTGCTTCTGAATCTCTCCTCCATTGTAGGCTAGAGCACGGGAAGATGCTCTATATTCACGAGAGAAATGCAATGAAAAAAATCTGCATGGGAAAGTTTGCACATAACTTATCCATACAGCGGTAACAAAGAGTCCTGTGGCACCTTAAAAAGACTGACTATAAAGTATAGAAGCATAAGCTTTCGTGGGCTAATACCCACTTCGTTGGATGCAAGCAGTGGAAGTGTCCAGGGGCAGGTATAGAAAAGTAGGCAAGAACCAGGTAGGAGGTAACAAGGTTAGTCCAATTAGGCTGAACCAGCTTGTTATCTCAAATCAGGGAGGGTGGGTTATTCTTCTAGCAGCTGAATAGGGGGTGTGAACTGGGAGAGAGGAGAAGCTGTTTTTGTAATTAGCAAGCCATTCATAATCCCTATTCAGTCCTGTATTGATAGTGTCAAATTTGCAAATGAATTGCAGCTCTGCAGTTTCTCTTTGCAGTCTGGTCTTGAAGTTTTTTTGCTGCAGTATGGTGACTTTTAAATCTGTAATTGTGTGTCCAGGCAGATTGAAGTGTTCTCCTACAGGCTTTTGTATATTGCCATTCCGGATATCTGATTTGTGTCCATTTATCCTTTTCCGTAGGGACTGTCCAGTTTGGCCGATGTACATAGCAGAGGGACATTGGTGGCATATATGACATTGATAGATGTGCAGGTGAATGAACCAGCGATGGTGTGCCTGATCTGTTAGGTCCTGTGATGGTGTTGCTGGTGTAGATATGTGGGCAGAATTGGCATCGAGGTTTGTTGCATGGATTGGTTCCGGAGTTGGAGTTATTATGGCGCTGTGTGCTGTTGCTGGTGAGAATTTGTTTAAGGTTGGCAGGTTGTCGGTGTGCCAGGACTGGCCTTCCTCCCAAGGCCTGTGAAAGTGAGGGATTATTGTCCAGGATGGGTTGTAGGTCACTGATGATGCACTGGAGAGGTTTTAACTGAGGACTGTAGGTGATGGCCAGTGGTGTTCTGTTGTTTTCTTTCTTGGGCTTGTCTTGCAGCAGCAAGCTTCTGGGTACACATCTGGCTCTGTTGATCTGTGTCCTTATTTCCTTGTGCAGGTATTGTAGTTTTGAGAAAGTCTGGTGAAGATCTTGTAGGTGTTGGTCTCTGTCCGAGGGGTTCGAGCAAATACGATTGTACCTCAGTGCTTGGCTGTAGACAATGGATCGTGTGGTATGTCCAGGATGGAAGCTGGTGGCATGAAGGTAGGCATAGCTGTCGGTAGGTTTTCGGTATAGGGTGGTGTTGATGTGGCAGTCATTAATTTGCACCGTGGTGTCTAGGAAGTGGACTTCCTGTGTAGACTGGTCCAGACTGAGGTGGATGGTGGGGTGGAAGCTGTTGAAATCATGGTAGAATTCTTCCAGAGTTTCTTTCCCATGGGTCCAGATGATGAAGAGGTCATCAATGTAGCGTAGATAGAGAAGGGGTGTGAGTGGACGAGAGTTGAGGAAGCGTTGTTCCAGGTCAGCCATAAAGGATGTTGGCATACTGTGGGGCCATGCGGGTGTCCATAGCAGTGCCACTGGTCTGGAGGTATATATTGTCACCGAATTTGAAATAGTTGTGTGTGAGGATAAAATCACAGAGCTCAGCAACCACTTGTGCTGTGCCATCATCGGGGATACTATTCCGGACAGCTTGTATTTCAAGACCAGACTGCAAAGAGAAACTGCAGAGCTGCAATTCATTTGCAAATTTGACACTATCAATACAGGACTGAATAAGGATTATGAATGGCTTGCTAATTACAAAAACAGCTTCTCCTCTCTCCCAGTTCACACCCCCTATTCAGCTGCTAGAAGAATAACCCACCCTCCCTGATTTGAGATAACAAGCTGGTTCAGCCTAATTGGACTAACCTTGTTACCTCCTACCTGGTTCTTGCCTACTTTTCTATACCTGCCCCTGGACACTTCCACTGCTTGCATCCGACGAAGTGGGTATTAGCCCATGAAATCTTATGCTTCTATACTTTATAGTTAGCCTTTAAGGTGCCACAGGACTCTTTGGTACCTCTGCTATTCCAGACTAACACGGCTACCTCTCTGATTCTTCTCCATACAGTATCTGCTTCTAACTAGTGCTATTAAATCACTCTTTTAGGAGCACTAGGTTCACCCACAAATTTAAGAATGGAGAACAGGATGTGGATAGCACAGGAATTTTAACAATAAAACTCTTCTACACTTTGGAGCTTCTGTACTTCACCTTTCCTTACTAAAATGTTCTTCAAGTGTCACACTGAGTGACAGATCAGTTTTCTCCAGTGGTCCTCAAAATGATGAGTTCAATGACAGCAGTTCTATTGGTGTAGTAGTGAGGTGCTCTACTAAAATGCAGTTTCTGCTATGTGCTCCTTTGAAACTTACTGCGCCCATGAACACTGTTTGATCTTATAAATGTATTTGCCAGACAGATTTCACAATTTCAATCTCAGCTCCACCTAGAGGAAGAAGTCAGCCTGTACAGCCAAGGAAGGAAATTAGTCTCTAAAAGCAATAGCACCCTCTCAGACTTGCATCAAAAGGAAGGAAGGGGGAAACAGTGTCACACACAAAGCATTTTAAAATGAATACTCACAAGTCTATCTATGTTTATGCTACAGAAGTTGCTTGCTGCAAGTTTTATGAGCAAGCCCCAGAAAGTTTAAACATTCACATTTATCCATATTATCTGAACCTTTTGGTCTTCAAAGCAACACCCACCAACACACCAGGAGGTGAAAGTCTTACAATAACATCCTCCCAGAAGCATAGACTCCCTATTCACGTAGCACTTAAGTGCTGAACACCTACTGATTTCAGTGGGAGGCACTCACTTGTGTAAATGTTTTCCTGAAATCGAGTTATGAGGTTTTGTAGAGCTACAAGTATTTGCTTTGGACAGGTGTGTACCCCTGTCACACATTTTCCATAAGCTCTCCAGCAGATGAGCTCACTGGCAGAAATAACTAGTATAAGCGATCATAAAAACTGGTGAACCTAAGCATCCTCTCACTGAGGATTTATTTCCACGACTGCCGCTCCTCCAGTTAGGACACTGAATACAGTTTAAGATTCCTATCAGAACTGACCTACATAGCTTGAATTTCAAATATTTCCTCACCAATAATTTATCCACGAAGAATTATTTGGCAAATAATTTCACATGAAAGATAAAGTAAAAAAAAAAATTGTAAACTGCTCACAGGCAAGTGGCAAACAGAAAAAAGGCTCAAAGTTCATTGAATGAATAAGTCACTCAGTTCTAGTGTCTTGACACTTCTAGTAGGAAGCTGCAGTGCCCATTGCTTCTGAATAGGAAACACACCAAAGGAAAGTAGTGAGCTCTTATTCAATTTTTTTTCTTCCCCCCCCAAAAAAAAAGTATGATTGCGTAAGGTTGAGTGGCAGTGTTTTGTATAGGAGGGAAGTGTTTTGTTTTAAACTTAATCCAAAACCAGTCAGTTCTCAATCCAACGTTGTGGGATGCAAGGGAACAGGGGCTAAAGGGGAGGCTGATACTGATGGAGCAAATGGTCTTTTGAGATTTTGCAATTTCAATTCCAACTCCACCTCTAGAGGAAGAAGAGATGGCTGTACAAAGCAGCGGTCATTCAGAGCTACTCCACTTCAATGCTGCTGGTGCAGCGCTCTGCTCACCTAAATCAGCGTGTCTCAGAGATTTCTGTCTGCGGCCCCTTTCCACTTCCGAGTCCTCTCGTGGCCCGGGGGGGGTGTCCGCCGAAATGCCACCAAATGCAAAGCTTCTGCTTTCGGCAGCATTTCAGAGGGACACAAATAGAATACTTCTCATTTCGGTGGTGTCCCGGGGCCGATCTCATGGCGACTCTGGGTCTCCGTACCCCTCCCCCCATGGGAGGCGGGGGGTTCTCAGGCACCCCACTTTGAAGACCACTGACCTAGATGAGCAAAGTTAGCTTTAGCTATCTGCTCAAACTGCTGAAGCAAGTTAAGAAAAGGACCGGAAAATTAGCAAAGGCACTAGGATTCATTTACTTTAACACACACAACCAACACCACATTAGGAGAAGTAGATAGAAGGTAAAGCCTAAACAGGGCACTTGTACAGTTACTATGTCACATAACAGGTAATAGACAGAGGGAAAATGTTGCCAGGGAAGATCAGAAACTAGACAGTGATCTAGTTCAATAAGCATGCAAGATTTGTTTTTGAGAAAGAAAAAGGGGAGGGGAGAAAGAACTTAATAGAAAGGTGAAAGATAATGGGGATTGAATATCAACCAATGAAAGGCAGACATGTTTGATTAGACGGCCTTTTCTCAGTCTTCGAATCTGTAGAAACACTGACTTTGTACCACGAGTAAATATGGCAATTTTCAGGCTGAACAAGTTTTTCCTATGTCAGCGTTGTAAGGTTCTAAAAATAGATATTTATAATGGAAGCAAAATGCAACCTTAAGTAAGAGTCCATTGCACAAGCACATTTAACTATGTCCTCCATTTGTTTTTCATAGATTATCTGGCAGACACAGAACTATGCAGCACAAGCGGACACTACACATTTATGAAAGATGGCAGGAAGACTGACTAAAGAATTCCTTTGGCCCCATCTTTGCTACAAACATCTAATCAAATACTGCTCCAAGATTCTTTGGGTTTTGAGCTAAATAAAGAGAGTAGCCCTATGATTTGATAGAGGCAAGAAATTCAAACTTTATTGTTATATACAAACAAGGTACCACGAAGGCTCCATTTACATTATATGATTTAAGCAATCAAAGGAAATGTAGCCAGTTCCTTTTAGGGGCCAGCAGGCCTAGTGGGTAGGCCAGAGCTTGGCATTTCTTTCCCCCGCCAGTCTGGGGGTAAGATGGTGGGCAGAGGGAAGGTATGGGGGCCCTTTCCACAAGTCCCATCCTGGGGCCCACAGGGGTGTGTCTTGGAGGCGGGGGTGTTACCTCTTCCTGGTGCACCTGACCATTCTCCCCTGGGGTGGTTCCCACCTCCCCCTCTCTTTGTTTTGGGGTGTGATCACAGCCTCCCAGCAGAAGTTCCCATTCAGTCTCAGAATGAGAGTCAAATAAGCATTCTGCAGGTCTCTTCCTAGCGTACAGTTACTTTCACTTAGCGGGGGGGGGGGCGGGAGGAGTCAGGCTGGCCCCTCCCCTCCTGGGTGGGTCTTTTCCCATGGACCAGACTCTCTCCTGTGGACCACTTTGCCTCCAGAAGCTGCAAACCAACTTGGTCCCTTTGGACAGCCTCTTCCTCATTTCCTAGCTGACAAGAATCCCCATTTGAGAAGATCCTTCATTTAGAGCATGCCCTACAGCTGTTGAGACGTGGGGCCCTCTCAGCCTACTACTCTCCTTCCCTTTCTAAGGCCTTGTCTACACTAGAGTGCTGGTGACAAGTTATGCCAACACTCAAAAAGCACTATAATAAAAATCGGTATTGCATGTTCACACTAGTAGTGGCACTATCATCAACCATGTGAGCAATGCACTGTGGGTACCTATCCCACAGTCCAGCTCGACACCTTCTGTCACTAGGTCTTGTGAGAAGGTGGAATGGATCACAGCGCATCTTGGGACTGGGCTTAATGTTCCATGATGCACTGCTTTCTGTCCAGCATTCCATGGGCTGCCAGCTTTCCTTTGCGGCATTTTTCAACGGCCCTCGTTTGCTGTGCTCCCCAGCATCTTTGAGAGAAGGAATGGATCCCGCATTAGTTTTCCTATGCTCTGATAACGGTCATGAAAACATTGTGGACAGCAGTGCAGCAAATCATGATGTTCCTAACTGAAGATAACTCCCAATTGCCTGACATGCTGCAGGATATGGATAGGAGAAACTTTAGATTGCTTTTAGCATTCACAGAACAGCTGCAGACAGTGGCCCATTGCTTTGGGATTCGGGAAATAAGCACTGAACGGCGGGATCGTATCATCAAGCGGATGCGGGATGACTAGCAGTGGCTATGGAACTTTCAGATGCGGAAAGCCACCTTCCTGGAACTGCGTGTGGCGCTCACCCCAGCAGTATGGCACAAAGACTCCAGAATGAGTCCTATTCTGGAGTCTATTGGTAGAGACGTGCGTGGCAATCGGTGTGTGGAAGCTAGCAACTCCAGACCACTACCGGTTGGTCAGGAACCAATTTGCAACCATGAAATCTACCGTTGCGGCAACGCTAATGCAAGCATGCAGGGCAAGTAATCACATCCTGCTAAGAAGGACGGGACTCTGGAAAAGTGCATGAAATAGCAGATGTCTTTGCAGAACTGGATTTCCCTAACTGTGGAGGGGTGATAGATGGAACACACATTCCTATGGCTCAAGAGCAGCTAGGACATCACAGCCTCCTCTCCCCATATACTGAGCAGATCCAGCAGCTCCGCAGAGGTCCAAGCGGGGAAGCGTTTGCGGCGATAAGCCACCATGGTCACCTGAGACAATGCAATGAGACCTCTCCATGCCAAGCCAACAGGAAACGGATTTTTTAAAATTTCTAGGACTTCTAAGGGGGAGGAGCAGATGGTTGTTTCACCTGGGTGGAGGGCAGTGGAGTTCAAATTGCTGACCAGAACACTCAGATTGGGCATTGTGGGACACCTCCTGGAATCCAATTAAAGCAATAAAGTTAAGCGTGGTGTCTACACTGTCACTTTGCTGACAAATTTCATGCATAAAGCCTTATGTCTCTTGTCAGTGTGGTTTTATTTTGTTGCCAAAACAGGGCAGTTTTGCTGCCAAAAGACATCACAGAGCTGCCTTTTGTGAACAAAACTCTGTAGTGTAGACAAGGCCTAAGTCCAGGAATGGCAAGTTATATGGGCCCGCAGTCCTCAGGCTCCAGCAATATTCAGGTCTCTGTCCACCAACATTTGGGGCTGGGTCTCTCCCCTGGCCCAACTTGTTGCCCCCATGTGCCCTCCAGCCCCCACTGCCTGCCACCTCAGAGCCCGCATCCCCAAACAGAGCGTTCATCCCCTGCATCCTAGCCCTGAGCCCCACCCACACCCCAAAGCCCTTATCCCCAACCCCAGCCAAAACCTTCACCCTCTGCACCTCAACCCTCTGCCCTACCCTGAGCCCCCTCCTGCATCATGAACCCCTCATCCCTGGTCCTACCCCACAGCCCTCACCCTTGCACCCAAACCCCCTCCAACCTCTCATCACCAACACCAGAGCCCTCACATTTTTAAAAATAATGTATCAGCTTACAAGGCAGGTGCGGGGCAGGACTTGGACCTGTTATGGGCACCATCAAAATTTATACAAACCTGCCACCCCTGCCTGAGTCTCCACATGGGGGTCTGCAAACACCATCACAAGGACTCTTAATTTTATTGCTATGGACAAAACATCTAATGCCAACCACAGTAACAGAGCAAGCAATGCATAGACTGATATAGAGTCTAGACACAATCTCATTGCTTCAGGTTATCACTACATTTGTGTTAACTGTAGGAGGGCTTCCGTGACCATTCTTGGGTCTAGAAAATAGATGTTCTTGCTTTCATGTTGACCTCGTCCCGAGTGTCACAGTGGCAGCTACCCACCCAAGTTAAATGTAAGCAGTTCTGAGCCCATATCTCCAGTTTTATCATGCGCTACCTCTATTGCTCCTTATTGATTTCCGACAACAGTGTAACTCAGAATTGAGCAGACACTGGGGTATTGCAGCCAATGAATGCAATAAACAGTATTGTTGCAGGGAACTGGGCAAGTCTGAATAGTTCTTATCACTTTCATTTGTTGCCTTTTAGTTTTGTTTCTGCTTCTTACCATAGAACACTGGAGTCTTCCAAAGAATCCTCCCTCCTCCTTTCAATTATGTAGGGTCGGTACAATCCCAAAACAAAGTAATCTTTGACATGATATCCCTCTCAATTCACTACAAATCCACATGCAATCTTAGGTTTGTTACCTCTTTGGAGTGTGTCTTTCCCCACCCCCAGAAGTCAGAACTTTATTCCTTCCCCTGAAGGCTATTGAAACCAATACAATCTCTGTAAATACTTTAAAAGGTGGCCATGTCTTGCATTCATATTCGGAGTCTAGATATGTAAATCTTAGTTATTTGCAGTGACATTTTCCAATAAAAATATGCAAATACGCCTGTGCCTACTGATATTAGGAATTCTCCCAGGGAGATAGGTTCTCTCTACATTTTTTTTAGCTCTTAGTACATTTTACAACCCCCCCCCCCCAATTCTCCCCTCCTCTAGTCTTTATTGGAACCCAACAATGAAACAAGCCGATCCTTAAAATTTCGTTTCCACTGGCTTCAAGCATCGCCCCTTCTTAATCATGTCTATCTGACATGGTGGGTGAGGTAATATCAAGCTTTTGACCTGTGTAAGCTTGAAACCCTGTCTTTCACAAGTTTGTCCAATAAAAGATTTTACCTCACCCACCTTGCCCCTCTAATATCCTGGGACCAACACGGCTACGACACTACATATTAGGTACTTATGGCATTTGTGGAACATGAGATTTGCAGTCTCTGAAGGGAGATTTTTCACAACATGAATGGCAGAAGGCAGATAACTCATCTATCGATCACCACACATTTCCCATTTGCCTAGGACATGGCCTAGAACAGCAGTTCTCAACCAGGGGTCCGTGGAGCCAGTTTCAAGGGATCGTGGGGCTGAAGCCCAGCAACCTGAGCCCTTGTGCCTCTCCCCAGGGCTGAAGCCATGAGCTCGGAGGCTTTCCCTCCCCTCCCACCCCAGGCCCTGGAGTTTTTATTAGCATGTTGGGGTGGTGGGCTCAGAAGAAAAAAGGTTGAGACCCCCTCACCTAAAGGGAAGGTCATGGTCTTTTCAATGATATTGGAGAATTCTTTTAAAGGTAGCCGTGGCTTGAAAATTGAAGCCATTTCTTCACACCAACCAATTCTAGCATACAGTTGAAGAGCTTATTCTTAATAAACCAGGCTTGTCCAACCTGCGGCCTGCAGGCCGCATGCGGCCCAGGACAGCTATGAATGTGGCCCAACACAAAATCGTAAACTTACAATGTTATGAGATTACGTCGACAAATACCGGAGTATTTATGAAGTTTTATTACTTAGATATGTACATTATATGTACAATGTAAAATATGTACATTTGTGAAGTTTTATTACTTAGATATGTACATTATCTATGCTACGTTTTTTTCCCCCCCATCATCAGCTATCGTTAGTGTTAGTGTATTTTATGTGTGGCCCAAGACAACTCATCTTCTTCCAATGTGGCCCAGGAAAGCCAAAAGATTGGACACCCATGTAATAAACCATTGTTCATAACTTATGGTTTAATTTAATTGGAGGGCTGTTAGAAAAGGCAAGGAGGAAAAAGAAAGAATGGCTCAAGATAATCCACTTCTCCCCTAACACCTGAAGATTGTTAAGGGACAATTTCAGCCTGGGTTGGCCCACACAAGCTACCAGAGTACATGCTAGCACTCTTAAAAAATAGCCCTGCACACAGTGCTTTTAAGTTGTGGCTCAGGCTGGAGCCCTGACTCTGAAGCCGACTCCCAGTCTAGAAACCAAGCCACAACTCCAGAGAGCTGTCTACACAGCTAGATTTTAACAGTGCTAAATCCCCAAGGCTTGCTGTTGCAGGCCATGTAAATGTATTCAAGAAGTCCTGAGAACATAAGAGAATTACAGTCAGCTTAACTCCTGCCTCTTCAAGAAGCAGTAGCTACGTCGTCAGCTTCTCTGAGCACTTAGGTCAGTATAACTTATGACATAAATTGTATCAAAGTAATCTGTAGTGTAGACAGAGCCTTTAAGTTGCCATCAGGGGACAGTAAGATTATAGATACTTTACACACCTGTCCTATTTTAAAAACAAGTTTCACCCTAAACGGTCATTCCTACGTAAGCAATACTTTGGTTAAGGCGGCTGTCCGATTCCTGTATACTCCTGCTCACAGACTGCCAACGCGAGGAACCACAGGTGCCAGAACTCAGTCAGATTCATTGAATAAGCACAGTTGACACACAAGGCCTGATCTAAGAGTGGGAGAACTACAGAATTTTACCTCAGAATAGATAAAGGCACAAGGCCTGACTCCTGAGAGAGTGCACTCAGACTCCGTGCTTAATTAATAATGAAAGAGGAGCTGGCGCTCAAGCAGTTTTTTACCTTCTTAATTGATGCAGCAAGACCAAAAAGGTGCCAGGGCTATGAATTGCCAACTCTAGCGGTGCTGGGGCTCATCACTGGCATCAATTAAGCACTGCAGAGACCACAAAGGGAGCAGTGGTAACCCTGACAGCGTCCACCAGCAAGTTAAAAGCTATCCCTTGCAGTTTTAACTTATGCCAGAGCTGGGTGACACGGTCAGGGAGCTGCAATTGGCTCCTTGGCAGCTTTTCTCCTTCCTCCTTCCCCAAACACTATACTGAAGCTCTGCTCAGAGGCAATGGAGACTAGCCCCATAAGTCTGATCTTCCCTATTTTTGATGGTGTCATTTTGGCTAACTAGAGAACAGCAGTGGGAACTCTGACTTCTAAAGAGATTGAGGATTTCACAAGGTTTCTCTTTTGTCAGGAGTTGGAGCTGAACAGTAAGCAACATGAAACCAATTTAGACAAAAGCAGCCTAGATCTCCCATCCATTCTCAGCTAAATCAACAACCAGGCTCTTGTCATTTCAGAAGACCACTACTTCCCTTCTGTTCTTCCAAAGCACCACAGGGATGTCAGATGAGTTGTTTCCAAAAGATAACAAAACTGGTATTTCTAGTGTAACGAGATTACAGAAAGGATATAAAAAAAAGCAGCCTTGGGATTTTCTTTGTACAGTGGTAGAGGTGGCACAAGACTCAAGCAGGTTTCCTTTGTAGATCAGCTTTACAGTAAGTTCATCACATTTATAAGGTTTCAAATGTTTATGTGCAAAAATGGGAATGAAGTGTTACAATTCAGGTTTCCACAGCAACACTAACTCATACATTCAGTACTTTAATCACACTATTTGTATTAAATACCTCTCAATATACAGACTCAGCAGGGCAGAGTTACTGTTAATTCAGGAGCTTTAGCTTTCCTATTTCAATGCTGAGAAATTTCTGTATTCCTTGGTTTATTAAAAAAATTAAGGTTTTGGTCATAGTGTTTACTGGTGCTCACAAGTAATCACAGAATCTGAAGAAACTGGATTTTAATTAACATTTGCATTTAAACTTCTATGTTGCCCAATTAAGGTTTGGGCATTTAGTTCGGTTTTTCACCCAAACCTAACACCACTGAGGTATCCAATTGTAAGTTACTGACAGCACAAAGGACCTGAGGATATTACACCAAACGGTAAATGTGTTGGTGGTCTGAGGAGAAAGGCCCAGAGACAGAGCTGTATGTACCATACGAGTTGAAGGGACCTAACCAACAGAAATCTCGGTCTACAAAATGCACTCAAGTGAGGGCATTCTGTGATGGTTCGTCCATCAAGTTGATGAGAACCACCCAGTGTCATCAGTTTGTTTGGGAGTGGGTTCTGAGATGGCTAATTAGTGTGGCAAGCGATCGCTTGGAGGTCAAAAGAAGAGATTCAAAGACACCCTTAAGGGCATTCTGTACATAAATCTCAAGTCACAAAGGTTGACCAGATGTCCCATTTTATAGGGACAGTTGGGATTTTGGGGTCTTTTTTGTATAGGCTCCTATTGCTTCCCATCCCCATCCCGATTTTTCACACTTGTTCTCTGGTCACCTAATCAATTGGTAGCAAGAAGGATGGGAGAAGCAGTTTAATTAAAGTGCATATTGACCTGTGACTCTTTAAAAAACTCCACTGTTACAAGTGTGATGGTGAGGAAGGGTGGAGTTGCTGAACAGCAGTAACTGAAACAGGCATTAAAACAAGCATAGAGAGTACAGTGGGTCAATACTAAGAGGCAGGGTTAAAACAAATAGCATCCAAGGAAAATAGGATGCTGTATTAGCAATGTGTGAGCACATTTGCAGAGGCACCAGGACTGGAGGATAAGGTGTGGTAAAAATACCAGAGTCCTGTCTGCACTACAGTTTCACCATTACTACCACCAGTGGAGTGGAAACGTGTGAATGATGAGTAAAGCAACCACAATTCAGTTCTTTTGCACATCATAGGATTAAAGTCAATGTTATAAAGTTGACATTAACTTTAGTCCCATAATGCACACACACACAAAAAAAAAGTTGAGTTATGGCTGCCTTGGAAACCACACATTAATTTCTTTATACTATGGAGGTTTTTATGGATATTTTCACTTACATTTTAGCACAGGTTCACGCCTGAATCTTAAGATTCCTGTCACACTCAAATCGTTCTAACAGCATAGTTGTTCAAGATCTCATTTTAGCTAACACACACTGAATATTTTCCAGTTAGAAGTGGATTGATGCGAAAGAATACTGGATAAAAGCAGGTGGACTCATATACACAAACCAAAATGAGCTCACATCTGCTCCCTTTCGAGAAGGTACCTGTGGGAAGAGGCACCAAAACTTTACACACAGGTCTGGCACCACATACCTTCCAAACACAATACCAGACCAGACCAAAGAAGAGCCAATTCAAGTAATTGCTGGTCTTCTCCTGAGCAGCAGCTAGGGTTGGAAATTCCATGTGGGACCTGTTAGGCTACTGGTGGCTTTCCAGGGCAATGCACTGTTCCAAGTTGTGCAATTAAGGTAGCCAATCTGCCAGTTGGGCTTCCCGAACTTCCCAGCAGTCACTGATGGAACATGCTCC
Organism: Sternotherus odoratus; assembly: GCA_032164245.1. Lineage (NCBI taxonomy): Eukaryota > Metazoa > Chordata > Testudines > Kinosternidae > Sternotherus > Sternotherus odoratus. The sequence continues at coordinate 89,693,200 of JAVMKO010000007.1, forward strand.
TTTTTTCCCCCCACCCCAAAAATACACTGACCCAAAAAAGCAGCACAAGTTAATGGTAAATGCAAGCCTTAGCTGGGTCATCATGACAAGCATCATCTAGGATGTGCCAGATTCTAGAATCCTGAAATGCGGTCTTTTCAAAGTAGGCAAAGGACAACTCTTTTCTCTCCAAGAGACAGTTATGGTCTCTTTCCCCTTGTGACCACAGACAATTACTTTTGCCATAGTTAGAAACCTTCTCTTGATTACAGTACAAGGAGGTGGAGGAGTGTACTTGCAGAAGCTTCCATAGATCGGGATACATAACTGTACTGCCAAAACAAGTAGTAGGTCCATCACTTGTCTTACAAGTACTGAGGGCTATACTGGAAGGGGGATTGCTGCTCTTCTGGGTTTTTATTTTGTAGCACTGCACCTTTATAATGCAGTGTCATTGACTATTGTGCTATGTAAGATATAACTCAAATAAATTCTCTTTTACTTATAGTTTTCCAGCAAGAGGCAATAGAGCAATCCAAGAATCACCTGTAGTTACTCAGCCCTAATAAATTTGGCATTAAAAAAAAAAATACCTTAAAGGCCACAAGAGAGGATATTATTGCCCTCAGTTCCAAGCTGCTGGAAAACTAAGATCCTAGGCTTGTTTTCCAAGTGTTCATTGCTATCTAAAACCACCAATGACATTCACTGGGCACAATTTAAGAAGTTAAGCAACGCACTCACTACAGCACTTCAAAGTGTGATGAGGCATCTAAATGCGAGGATCTCCCCCACACAGCTCCTCAATCTCCTAAATAGGGTATTACAGTAAACACTGTAAACACTGTATTTGGAAGAACAGGGAGTGATGTGGGGGAGGTACTATTGCCTTTAATCTTGATTCTGGTTGAAGTACTATTTAAAAAAAAAAAAAAGTATTTTTCTCACATCCCTATATACTGATTTATTTACATAATGGCCACAATACTAACCAAGACTACATCAAATTAAGCCCTTAGTTCTTTTTCTAGGAGTTAGAAGCCAAGAAACTGAAAAATTTGACAGATGTAACAAGCCGTATATACAGTCCAATTTAAATTTACTACATTAAACTACAACCATGAGTTGGCTCAGTGACAGCAGAAAGTCTTGTGCTCTGTTAAATGTTCTTATTCCAAAAGTTAGTTTAAAGATCATTTTGTGGAGTCCAAAGAAGCAATACTGACAGATTTTTTTAATGCAGCTATAATTTAATTCAGGGAACCAAGATCTAGCAAAATACTTTGACCTAACCAGAATATTGAAGCAGAGTTACTTGAAAATAGTTATTAGTTATCCATGTATTGAAAGAGAGTTCCCAAGTAGTAATATTATATATATATAACTCCATGGAACAGTGTATCTTGAGCAGCCAATTATTTAGCTGTCTAACTCCATCATCCACTGCATCAAAGCCCAGATTTGCTCTCTCAATGCCACCAATAAGAAAAAGTGAACAATATAAGGATCCTATAGACTAGAGTCAAAGTCTGGGCTTATTTTGTTCCCAGGGCTGGCATTTTGGGTGGGCACCTGCCCAAGATGCCGTGGTCAAGAGGCAAGAAGCAGGGTGGGCCCGGAATGAAAAGCCGCAGAAGGGAGCTTGGGGCAATGGCGGGGGAAGATGGGGAGGTAGGAAGGCACAGTGGGCAACCCTGAGGGGATGGGGGAGGACCAGGGACCACCAAAATACAAGTTTGCCCAGGGCGCTATTTTCCCTAAAGGCCAGCCCTGTTTGATCCCTGCCCCAACCATAGGGAACAAACTCAATTGATCTCCCAGTTCTCTTTGCTAGAGAACTCCTACATCTATAGCACTTTGCTCCTGGGAGAATTCTGCAGAATTCATGTGACCTGTAGATTTCTTTGCTTCCCCACAGAAAAATGACTTTCTGATAGGGAAACAAAGGGAAGCTGCAAGAGCAGTCACACGCCTCTCCCCAGCAGCACAGGTGCATCATTTTCGGCACCAGGAGGAAAGGTAAATTACTGCCGGGGATACCCTGGCTGGTGCTGAGTCAGACTCACCACAATGCATGCAGGCCCCACCCCCATACCCAGAGCCCACACACACCTCCACCCTGCAAGCCTTACCTCCTGCATCCAGAGCCCACTCCCCTGCATCTGGCTCTCCCCAGCCTCACCCAGGGCTGGAAATGCCCCGACTCATGGCTCATACCCTGCACTGGGCTCAAATACTAGCCCTGGTTGGACTGGGTGTGGGGGAGGAGGGCACTTCCCTTGCGTGGAATGGCCAGGGCAAACTTGCTTCCAGAAACCTCCCCACTCCTGTGCTCCTTAACTGCAAGCAGAGTGGTGACTGTACAGGGAGATGCTCCCCTATCTGCCCAACCCCTGGGCATCCAGACCTCCCCCCAAACTTCCACCAGAGAGTCCCACTCCCTCACAACCAGCCCTCCATGATGAACCCTACCCCCATTGCATCTAGACCCCTGCCATGCCCCAACCCTTGCATTTGAACCCTTCAACCCCCCTGTACCCAGACCCCACTGAGCTCTGTCTCCACATCCAGCCCCCCCCACACACACCTGGAGCAACCCTGCTGAACCCCACACACACACTTGAACCATCACCCTGACAAGCCCCCCCACACACACACACAGACAGACAGACACACCTGGACCACACTGACAAGACTCCATACCCAAAGCCCCACTCCACTGAGTCTCAGCCACCTTCACCTAGACCGCCCCTACAGCATCCCATTCCCCCTGCATCTGGATCTAACACATTAAGGAACATGCAGCCCCATCCATCAGGTTGCCATTGTTGGGTTTGCTCATTTATATTCAGTCAATAGAATAAACTTTTTCACCATAGATCTCAGAATAAACACAATCAAATCCCAATCTTTGATGGCTTCACCTTCCCATTTCATTTTATTACCTGGAAATTATTTTTCCCCCCCTCTACCTTCCTGCCACCCCTAAACCACCACCACAACCCAGGCATGAGCAGAGGAACAAAGGGAAAAGCTGAGGCTCTTTAGAGATCTAGTGAAGTTAATTTTGCTTTTCCACATGCAAAGATAGCATTTATCTCAAGCCAGACATTACTGCAACTGGCCAGAATCTAAGTTCTCTGATGACACAACCACCAAACACATTCAGTTGCTGAGAAGATTCCCATGTTTTAGAAGTCTTATTTCTATTGACTCTCCTGCATACACCCTGTGATGCTATTTGTTGTGATAATATATAAGAAGAGATTTTAAAGTCCAGTAGAAGCTGTGCAATTGAAACAATTTCTTATTTTCTAAATAAGAAAGTACAGGAAATATGCTAGTTTATCTCAAGCCTAGAACTGGAACCTTCCCCAAAGATTAAAAAACAAAAAGAAATTATTGTACACAAGTTCCTGCATGGTGCGTGGGTGGGTGTGTTAAGACGTAGTGAGCTGATGTGAATGATTCCAATAAAATGAAAAATTAACTTTTCCTTTTATTACAAGACTAAAAGAAGAACACCTATTCAAAAAGAAAGACCAAAAAAAAATTGGATTTAGCTTTGTTTTGGCTTGCAGTCACACACGTGCTCTCTTCCATGCTTCCTGCCTCCAGTCTCATGGCCAGTAGGGTTTTAAAATGTACACGATCTGATCTCTAAAAGCACAAATCTGGCATGTAGCCATATCCTGCCAGCTCATAAGAATCAAGAAAGAGACCTCAGGGAGAAAACTGCAATTACATACACTGCATTCGTTGCCCAGTCAGGACTGTATCTGTGTAGCAGCTCTCATTTTAGAGGGACAAGCAGTTCAGAGAGTTTTGTGTTATATTTTAAATCAGAGGTGGGGGGGGGGGTTGTTTTGGTTTGTTTTTTTAAATAAAGCTTCCACCCCCACCAAATAAGAGTCTAGGCATGTTATACTTCACAGTACTTCCTTATCAACATTTCCACTGCTAATGTATTTATTTACTGCATAAGTGTTTTAAATTCATACCTTCGCTTTTATTATCAAAAAGCAGCAATATCAAAGTCAGCATGACAGTGGGTTAAAGGGTTTTGAAAGCCACACACACTTCTTAATTCCAGCTGATTGTAAACACTAAACTGAGTTGTAGTGCCCAGCAGTAGAACCATGTTCCTCTTTCCTGGTATGCAATCACATTCTTGAAATGGAATGTTTACAGAATTGCACTTGCTTCATTCACATGGGACAGGGCAACCTGATGACATTTGTTTTGCTGCTGTAATAAAATCTTCTTACACAAAGCCATTAAAAATTAACATTTAAAAGGAAGTACAAATGAAAGCCAGAGAGGCAAAGGAACTTATCAAAGTTAGTAGATTTAATCCATAGGTTGCAAGAAAGAACATACACACTATGGGTCAATCAAGATTATTTTGAAAAGTTCTCTTTCTGGTTTTGCTCATATGATTTATTAATGCACCCCAACACTTACAATGCAAAGAATCAGGTATCCAGAGCTCACTGTGGTTTGTGGGACAGAATTTCAAATCTACTTACCAAAAGCACAGCGTACACCACTTACAAATCTTGTTTAAGCCCCACACCTACATCCCCAAAAGGTTTCTATATTATAATAGAACCTCAGAGTTATGAACAACCTCCATTTCCAAGGTGTTCCTAACTCTGAAATGTTCAGAACTGAACACAATGTTATGGTTGTTCTTTCAAAAGGTTACAACCCCAAACATCGACTTCATACACCTTTGAAACTTTACTATGCTGGCAAAAAAATACTACTTTACCCTTTTTTTAGTAGTTTATATTTACCATAGTACTGTCCTGCTTTTTGTTGGTCTCTGCTGCTGCCTGGTTGCATACTTCAGATTCTGAATGAAGTGTGTGGTTGATTGGGCAGTTCATAACTCTGGTGATGGAACTCTGAAATTCTACTGTTCTCAAGTTTACTAAATTCCCATCTTCTACTAATCTAAGTCAGCAGGGCTAAACCTGGCTTCAGTTATTAGCCAAGCAGCTCATGTTAGTGGATCACTTGAAATCCAAGGTTTCCATCTACCCTAGATAATACTCCACAGTCCTGAAGCAAGAAGAAATGGTGAATAGTTGTTGCATGTTATTGGTTGGCTTCAGATGCAGGACTGTAACAGTGTTGCCGAAACCTGTGGATTGTTGCATCTATCCCAAAATCCCTGACACCACTCCCTTGAGCAGATACATCAAGTCTGTAATTCAGATAGTCTATAATCAAAGAGGAGCTGTGGCCAGGCTAAGAAGCAGGGGCTATGCCCTTTGAAGCCCTCACTCTTACAGATGCCAATCACCACCTCAGACTGTGATGCTGCTTCTTCCAACATCCAAAAGCCCACCCCTATTGCTTCCCTTCTGAAAACTCTACCCAAATTTCACTCAATGTCTGACTGGCTATAGCAGTCAAAAAGAAAACTGTATAGCACAGGCTCATTAAGTAGCTACAGCCACACAGAACTATGGTCATAATATCAATAAGCCTGATGCCTCGTAGAATTAAGTTGGGCTGTTATACAGGATGCCAAGGTTTCTTTTTCAAGACAGCTGTAATGGTGCACAATGACCGAAGGGATCACTTTCATTCTACCATTAGGCAGTGCCCACCAACATCCAGTCCACAAAATGATGCTTGAAAATTTTGTATCAAGAGGCAAAGGGAAGAGATGGAGAAGCTAAGCTCTCTTTCACTAGCACCTTAATAGTGTTACAAAAATTGCTGCAGAGACACATCCAGCACAATACTTTGTCAGCATTCAAAAGAATGTATAAGACAGCTTATTTTTTCCACTGTAGTGAAAGACATTGGTTGGCCAGACCACAAAACCCACATTTTAATGCAATAAACGATACTATTATACAATACTTTAAAATACTTTAAGCTAGTATTTTATTTGCTAGTGCTGCTGATATCAAGTACACACACATTACTCATTAAAAGCAGGTTTAAAGGCAAGCCTTTGTTTAAAAAAAAAAAACAGGAAAAAAAACCCCAAAATTACTGTACTACACAGACAACTGCAACCCAGCAATTTTGTTATTATATCACAGCAAGAAAATAAACATATGTAATTACGTACATCCTTGACACTCATAATAGGGGCAGTTGCTAATTTAAATGCAAACATCTAATGCAGCCACTAGTCACAAGATCTTGATTCAGGAGATGTCTATTGACTAGACCCTGCTCACTTTTAAAGGGGCCAGTCAACCTCCGATGGTGGGATTTTTTTGTTACTGTGGGATAGGGATACAATTCTTTTGTTGGGATATGTAAGGTTAAGTAGAAACATGAAAAACTGCTGGTGTGCTGGCATGCTATCAGGGAGTAGACACAGGCATGCACTATTCCTTTGTTTAATAGATAAAGTGTTACCCCTTTCCCATCCCTTCTCTTTATTAAGAATTAACAGAGTTGCACCTGCATAAGAATTGTGTGGATCTAAAGAATATCTTTTGGGTAAAGAAGGTATCTCCTCCTTCTTTCCTTTCCCAGATACTTAGGCAAGACCTGGTCATGGCTACTCCTTGGGTCAGCAGTTTGCGGGGAGGGATAAGAGGAGTTCCTTGGTATAATTGCAAGGAAGTGTCTCTTCAAAGTAAAACTGATCAGCAAAATATGTTAATGAGGTAAATAGCAATATGGGGCAGGAATAATTGTATTCTGTATCGGGTGACCAATATTCATTGTATGGGCATTCATATTATTCCATAAGGGTTTTGGGAGTGTTGTAATAATAAATGTAGAAATTTACATCCAACGTAAATAAAAAGAGTATGATGCAACTAATCCAGTGCTTACTGGACAACTGGGTCCTGGGGAACAAGTATCACAAAAAATAAGCCAATCTATTCAAATCCACCTCTGGGTCAGCCTGTTCTTCTTCCAACACTTTTTATGGTAATTAGCTGCCCAAATCTCTTAGGCTTTGGAAGCCACAGCTATATAGTCTGTATTAGTCTTTGTGCTGCAAGTATGTATATTATACACATACATACATACATATACACAGACACACAAGACACAGACTGCTGAATACAGCACGGAATAATTATATGGTACCAGTGTTCCAACAACACTAACTTTTGCATTTCTTGCCTAATAAGGGTGAAATCTTAAATGCAATAAACTGCTAACTAACTGTTATATACACCAGTCATGTTCTCTTTTTTTAAAAAAAAAGTTTTTTCAGCAGAATGGCATTTCAATGTTTTGCTATTCAAAACAGTTGACAAATATTACCATTAAAGATGCTGTTTAACAAATATATTAAAAGCTGTACACGGCTTTTAAAAAAGCTTACTATATTTGTATAGTAAACAAGCATCCCTGTTTTGGGGATTGCAAGCTAGGTGGCCAATCTCTATAGCAGATCATCAAGTTTAGCTACACCATGAAGGCAGCTCATTGACAACAGGAAACAAACATCAATTCTCACCAATCTCTAAATGCCATTGGGCAGATCCTCAGTTGATGTCAATAGTTATGGCTTCAATGGACCTATGGAAATTTACACCAGCTGAGGGCTCTGCCTCCATAAATATTTGATGATAAATGACAACACTCTATAGGTTTAAAGACAACTTTGACTGGCTTGTGAGAATTTTTACTGGCCTCAATTCATTACTGTGCCCCACAAAAGGATTTAATAGCAGTATAAATCAGATAGATTCAACTTAACACACATTTACATTTGATCTTCAAAGAGAATGCTTCTTTATCTCAACTTTGTAATATGAATATAAAATTTTACATATCATATCTGGTGAAAGGTTATTAGACACTGTTAGGAATCTAGTTTTATTTCGCAAAGAGAAATAAAAAAAGGTTTATAAGATCTTCCACTGAAACTCACTTAATGCTTGTTCAAAGACAAAAAAATTAATTGTTGTGCAGTTATGTTTTCAGCTGCTTATTGTTTGTGTCATGACTAATTTCAAGCGTTTGTTTTATCATAGACTATTCAGAAAGGGTGGGAAGACAAATCACAGATAAACCTCTCATATTTATTGTGTACATTTTCAAGAGATTACATACGTGACAAAAATTTTGAGGCAGAAAATTCTTCTACTAGGTCAGGTGTTCCTACCTCAATGTGAATTAAGAAAGGGATTTTCAAAAGCACTAAGTGACTTCGGTGGTTTTGAAAACCCCACACGAAATCCAAGTTAAGAGTCCCATTTTTAAAAAAGATCAGGAGTAATGAGCCCACACTGAAGAGTTCAAATCTCTAACCTCCAGGATGTTCGGATCTGGCTTTGATTCAGGCTGGTCTCCAAAAAGCACACACACAAATTTATGCACACTTACTTCACAATCCGTTCTGATTTTTTCTTTACTGTATCAAAAAGAGAAACTCCCAACTGTTTTATTGCAACTCATGTGTGCCTGACCCACTCAAAAACAAGAAAGGGATATGGGACAAGAGAGGTGGAGAAATTCACCTTTGGATTAGGAGTAAGCAAATACATTGGAGAAGTGAAATAGGAATTTAAAGTAAAACTGCTGTTTCAGTATCAAACAAACAGAGAGAGAAAAAACGAGAAGTCCTCAGGATCCAAGGGAGATACTGACAGGAATAGCCTGGGTTAAATATATTTAAGAAAACCAGCTTCATAGTTTCTTCTTTTGGAATTTTCCAGACTACATCCCACTGAAATTTGTGCAGCTCACATTTGTTAGCAATACAAATGATGCTCTCTACAGCACAGGCAAGTGGTTTCGCTGGGGAGATTGCTCCAGAACAATAGAACTCCATCAGGAACAGCCAAACATAACACGCAAAAAGTCAACCTCACTTCCCACATACATCATCTGTGATACAATCTACCCCCAGAGTCTTTTAGGAGCTTATTTATTGTTAACACTGCTTCAAATCAGTCATAGAAGGCACTAAAATTTCAGCATGACTTCTTAAATTTACTCTAATAGAACTTTAGAGACTCTAAAATACAGTTGTAGTCAACTGGTATCACTTCCCATAACCTTTTAAAGTTGTCTGGTTTCATTTCTAAATGCTAGATCGTTGCTTATTCAAAGAAGTTGTAGTGCCACGGGGGTTCTTTTAGTATTTGAAATCCAAGCTGTCTATTTAAACACATACAGTACTTACTTGACCTAGTCTACTGCATGAGAATTAATGAGAAGGGGATATCAGGGTATAGTGAGGACTATCACCTGAGGTATTTTGTTGCATCTTTGTTGTCTCTTGAGACAGAGTAATTGCCACACACGAGTCCCTGTATGACAGTTCACAATGCATCACAAGAGCTATCTTGTGTCAGCAGGTTATACAGTATCTCCTCACTTAAGGTTGTAGTTATGTTCCTGAAAAATGCAACTAGGTGAAACAATGTTAAACTAATCCAATTTCCCCATAAGAATTAATGCAGGGGTTAGGTTCCAGGGAATTTTTTTTTAAATACACACACAGAGAGTATATGTTTTAAACAAAAAAATTAATACTGTACACAACAATGACAATTGTGCAGCTTGGTTGAGGTGGTGAAATTAGAGGGTGGAAGAGGGCGAGATATTTCCCAGGGAATGCCTTACTGCTAAATGATTAACTAGTTTTTGGCTGAGCCCTGAAGGGTTAACACATTGTTGTTAAGGTAACATCACACTACAAGGCAGCACAAATAGAGGGAGGGGAGACAGCATAGCATGGCAGACAGAGACCCTGTGTGTGGGAGAGAGAGAGATGTGCATTGCCCCTTTAAGTAAGCTGACCCCACTCTTAAGTATTTTGTCTTTTTAAGTCAATCAGGAAATTGAGACTGCAGCTGCTGCCCCAAGCTCTGTCTCTCTCCATCTGTGTCCTCACATTGCTCTATATGGAGATTGGGTAAGCAGGATGCAGGAGCAGGGGGGAGGGGAACACTCTGACAGCCTCCCCTTCCTCCCCTCACAGCAAGCAGGAGGCTTCTGGGAGTAGCTCCAAGGCAGAGAGCAGGAACAGCACATGGCAATGGGGGGAGGGACAGCTGAACTGCCAGCAATTAATAGCCTGCTGGGCGGCTGCTGCACAGGGAACTTAGGGGAGCAGGGAGCTGATAGGGGGACTGCTGGTCCACTCTGGTTCCAAGCCTTCACCAGCTAGCTCCAACATGCTCTTCCTGCAAGCAGTGGACAAAGCAGGAGGCTACCAAACAACATTAGAAGGGAGCATTGCACAACTATAAACAAGCATATTCCCAAACTGACCAGCAACAACGAAACAACCTTAACCAGGACGACATTCAGTGAGGAGTTACTGTACAAACTAAAGAGGGACTCTCAAACTGCAAGTTATTTCTAATATGAAAAAAGGAAAGAACCCTTGACTGGTAGGGAAGTAACACCACAAAAGGAAAAAAAAATGTAAAAGGCCACAAACTATGCAAATACAAAGAAGAAGAAAAATCAGAAGATGTGATTTTCTTTTGCTATGTAGTTTGTGTGTGTTTGATGGAGCTTGTTCTCCAATCTTTTTTCCTTTTTAAAAAATTATCTTATTTACTGGAATATGGAGCTGTAAAATCTGATCTTTGCAAAGATAGGCTCGGGAGAAAGAACTTGAAAGAATGTTAAAATTGTCCTTTGGGCTATACTCATGTAACTAAACTCAAAATTAAAATAGTTGCACAGATGCAACAAAGGACAACACTCCATCCTCCAGTAGAGGAAAAAATACCAAGATGTTAATATACCAAGCCCTGGTCTACACTCCGGGGGAGGAAATTGATCTAAGATACACAACTTCAGCTATGTGAGCTTTCTCTTGCCATCCATCACCACCCTCTGACAAACAGGGGCTAGGGACACCATTCCTTACCCATCCTGGCTAATTTGCAAAATCGGCTTCCTGCACCATTTGAGTACATACTTTACACATGGGCAAGGAAACTGAGGACCATAATAGAAACCCACAAAGGCTATGTCTAATGGCTAGTGGATAGAGTACAGATGCAACATGTGTAGCTATACACCACAGAGAAGGCAGATTGTTACCACACTTGTCAGCGTGGTGTGTAGCAGTGTACACATGGGAGGCATTGCTTAGCCATGTAGAAAGTCATGCAAGGTATATACCTGGGGGTTCAGGAGCATGGGCACGCAGTACCTGTACTCCGCACGCTGCCAAGGGCGGACATAACCATCTTTTCCTACCTACACTGTTGTCCATAGTTTTGCACTCTCTCTGCCTCAGCTCCCTCAAACCAGCAGAGATGATCTCTGGTTCTTATTCCACCCCAGGAGTTCCCACTTGAATGGAAACTACACAAATGAAGACTAAAATAAAGGCATGGAGCACAGAGTGGAAGAGAGAAGTATACTCAACTATTGTTCTGACAATACCAAGGACTAGCATTCTTTAGCTATAGATATGCAGAATATTCTGAGAGCTTTATAGCAGTACCCAAATACTTTACTATGTATAAAGAATCTGATCACTTGCAGAATTTGTTTATTTGTAAATACCAACATACATTTAAAAATGTATAGTGAACAGCAAGTTCCACTTATTTAATGAGTTTGGTGACATTAAGTGCATGTGTATTTGTACATGCATTTATTATATTCAGGTTTGGGGGGGGGGGTGTTTGTCTATCAAATTCTCTGAAGACAAGCACCTCTGTATAAAAGAGACTATAGAAATTTGTGAGTACTATCCAAGGGCTGTAGTTTAAGCCCAAATCTTGCAAATATTCGAATGCATGCTTCACTTTAGTCATGCAAATAGTCCTACTGACATCATAGGACTTTACACATGAATAGTTCAGTTTGTCCTTAACTATTTGCAAGTTGCATTGTTGTGTGTGTGTGTACAGTCATGAAATACTTCAAACTTATTTTTTTAATGGATTTCAATTAGTAAGCACAAAGGGACTACTAAATACACACAAACATTAAAACAACGAGGAGTCCAGTGGCACCTTAAAGACTAACAGATTTATTTGGGCCTAAGGTTTTGTGACTAAATCTGTTGGTCTTTAAGGTACCACCAGATTTGTTGCTGTTTTTGTTGATACGGACTAACCTGGCATCCCTCTAATACTTGACAAACATTAATCAGGGGTTCTCAAACTGTGGGCCACGACCGGGGGGGGCGGGGGGGGGGGTGTTGCCGGCCGCCTCCAGAGGGTCGCGAGCTGCTTGTGCCGCCGAAAAGCCACCGCCACAATCACTCCCGAAAGCGCTCAGCATGTCCGCCGAAAATAGCCGCTGAATGCATAGTTAATTTATTCCGCGGCTTTTCGGCAGACATACCGAGCGCTTTCGGGAGCGCTTGGCATGTTCACCGAAAATAGCCGCCGAATAAGGAGTGAATTTATTCAGCGGCTTTTCGGCAGACATACCGAGCGCTTTTGGGAGCGCTTGGAATGTCCACCGAAAATAGCCGCCGAATAAGGAGTGAATTTGGCGGCTTTTCGGCGGACATACAAGGGCCCGCCGCGCCAAGGCAAAGAGGAAAAAGGGATTGCGGTTCTCAATAGTTTGAGAACCCCTGCATTAAGTGTAACAAAAACAGTCTTCCTTGAAAAGAATTAAAAACTTTTATGTTATGCAAAAAATAGTTGTGATCTAAAATATGTCTGCAGAAGACCAGACAGTTTCTTTCACCTCTAGATTACGGTGCCAAAATCAGCCCACATCTGTAGCAATGGAAAGTTATTGCCCATGTAAGCTACTAAGCGGCCTTCACATACAGCAAGCTACTAATTTCAGTCCGGTTCCCAATGGATAGGCATGCCTACCACAGCAATGATGGAACAGCCTTAGGAGAGTGGCCATAGGAAGATCATACATGAAATGTAATAATATTAAATTGGCATCTGGAGAGCAGGAGGGATGCACTTGTTTTCTTTGATTGTAAACTCCTTGGGACAGGGACCAGGTCTTCCTACAGCACAGTGGGTCTCTAATCCTGACTGGGAACTTGTTTCCTCTTCAACTCGCGGTTGAGTTATGCATGTGGAGCAGAATTGAAAGCCTGCACTTATAGGCCAAACCCAACACCTTTAGCTATACATTTGCTAGGTCTTCTAAGACAGTAGTTCTCAAACTGGAGGTCGTGACCCCTGTGGGGGTCACATCCCAGTTCCTGGAGGGTCAAAAGCCCCCAACACCACTGAAATGCCACCGAATTGAACATTTCCATTTTCGGCAGAGATACCCACGCATGTGAGCATGTCTGCCGAAATACTGCCAAAGTGACCGTTTCCGCTTTCGGCAGACACACTCGCGTGCATGTTTATGTCTGCCAAAATGCCACTGAAAGTGGAAACATTCAATTCGGCGGCATTTTAGCAGACATACAAGAGTCACGATTGGCTGGATGTGCAAAAGGGGTCACTCAAATGTTAAGTTTGAGAACCACTGTTAAGACATGGTAAAGTCCTGTGGCACCTTAAAGACTAACTATAAAATTTTGAAGCATAAGCTTTTGTGGGCTAATACCCACTTCGTCGGATGCAAGCAGTGGAAGTCCGACGAAGTGGGTATTAGCCCACGAAAGCTTATGCTTCAAAACTTTATAGTTAGTCTTTAAGGTGCCACAGGACTTTGTTACCTCTGCTATTCCAGACTAACACGGCTACCTCTCGGATTCTTGTTAAGACATGAATGCCCAAAACCACCATGATGTGGCAAAGTATTGCAGGATACAGCAATTGCCCTAGTTGTTTCTTCAGCTAATTAAAGCCCTCAAGCACTACAGTAACAGGCCTATGTCAATGAAAGATACTGAGCCTCACACAGTTCAGATTTAAAATTTTACTAAAGCTAATGTTTAAAATCAAAATATTCACAAGTTAAGAAGGAAGGTACTGTACATCTGGGGTCGGGCTTGGGTTATGGGGGATTACAAGCATCAGTTACAAGGGTCACGAGGTACATACATATCACATAACCTGCACAGGTCCAGATTGGGGTGTGGGAGTATTAAAAGTGTCAATGGATAAAAGGGCTCAGGTACATCACCCATATAATGTATTAAGAGTCCAAGTCAGTAGTGGTGTAGACATAAGAACATGGGCGGGGTGCGTCCTTCAGTTCTACAATAGAATCCTGGTTATCTGATCCATTTGGATGACATTAGAAGTGTTCGGATGATCCCAGTCAATAAAATAAGGAGAGTTTGTTAGATTGAGGGCATGGCTACACTGGAAACTTCAAAGCTCTGCTGCGACAACGCTTTGAAGTATGAGTGTGGCTGCGCACGAGCACTGGGAAAGCTGTCTCCCAGTCATAGAATATCAGGGTTGGAAGGGACCTCAGGAGGTCACCTACTCCAACCCCCTGCTCAAAGCAGGGCCATTCCCCAACAAAATCATCCAAGCCAGGGCTTTGTCTAGCGTGACCTTCAAAATCTCTAAGGAAGGAGATTCCACCACTTCCTAGGTCAGCGGTCGCCAACCAGTGATCCGCGGACCACTGGTGGTCCGCGAGAAAATTTGGGTGGTCCGCGGAGCCGCAGCCGGAGGAGAGGGGCGGGGTCAGTAAGAGAGGCAAGCCGGGGAGGGGGAGAAGAGCGGAGACGGAGCCGGGGCCGGGAGAGAAGAGGCGAGCGGGGTGGGGAGAAGAGCGGGGGCCGGAGACGGGGCCGGGAGAGAAGAGGCGAGCGGGGTGGGGAGAAGAGCGGGGGCCGGAGACGGAGCCGGGGCCGGGAGAGAAGAGGCGAGGGGGTGGGGAGAAGAGCGGGGCCGGAGACGGAGCCGGGGCCGGGAGAGAAGAGGCGAGGGGGTGGGGAGAAGAGCGGGGACGGAGACGGAGACGGAGCCGGGGCCTGGAGAGAAGAGGCGAGGGGGTGGGGGGGAAGAAGAGCGAGAGCGGAGCTGGGAGGGGAGAGGAGGCAAGCGGGGGGGGGGGGGGAGGTAAGTGGCGGGAGCCCCGCATGCCTGCCGGGGAACAGGGTGCTTTCCCACTTTGCAGGGAATAGCTACCATCATCTCTATTTTTAAATTAGCAAATTGCATTTTAAATAGTTTTCAGGGTATTTAAAAACTTTTTTCTGTAATAAATGAAAGAGTAGTGATATTTAGAAGAGTTGTGTGCCAGGAAGAGAGAACCACCAAACAAGGACCTAAAGCGATTTTGAAAAGGGAATTGGGGGGGGGGGGCAGAGGCGCAAGGTAAAATTTTTGCCAAGTTTGCTATTTTATAGCAGCTTCCCTCTCCTGCAAATCTGGGTCTGTGTCCATTGCTCCTTTTTGCTGCTTCTCTCTGGTCTGATGCTAACCCCTGAGGGTTATGTCTGCTCTTAGCCCACTTGACAAGTTTGATTGTCCTTGATCTGTCTCGCCTTCCTAATTCACACCTCATTCATTCAACAGGGCACTTGATTATAAAGTGTGTGTGGGGGGAGATCTTATTCTACTTCTAGCAGAGACATTTTTCTTTTACCTTAATTATTCTACCTTGGGGGCTATAACAGATTACCAAAGTTCAATACAGAGTTTCTAAAACAAGGTTATATGAAAAGGCATAACACAAAAGTCATTTAAAAGTTAAACAACCCCCCCCCCCCCGCTCTTGCCCCCCCCCCCCCCGGGCCTTTTTAAAAAAAATTAATGTTAGTGGTCCGCGGGATTCAAAATTGTGAGTTTAGTGGTCCCTGAGGTCCGAAAGGTTGGCGACCACTGTCCTAGGTAACCCATTCCAATGCTTCATCACTCTCCTAGTGAAAAAGTCCCCGCCCCCCCATATCTGACCTAAACCTCCCCCTCTGCAACTTAAGACCATGACTCCTTGTTCTGTCATCTGCTACCACAGAAAACAGTCTAGATCTGAGATTCCAAAACTTGTTCCGTGGCTTGGCTAGGGTAAGCCCTTGGCTGGCTGCAAGATGTTTTGTTTACCCGAGTGGCTGTAGGTTCAGATGCTCGCAGCTCCCACTGGCCACGGTTCACCATTCTCGGCCAATGGGAGCTATAGGAAGCAGTGCAGGCCAGGCCAGATGAGGCCTTACCAATGCCGAATAGAGGAGAATAATCACATCCCTAGATCTGCTGGAAATGCCCCTAATTATACAGCCCAAAATGCCGTTCGCTTTCTTGGCAACAAGGGCACACTGCTGACTCACATCCAGCTTCTCATTCACTATAACCCCTAGATCCTTTTCTGCAGATCTGCTGCCTAGCCACTCAGTCCCTAGTCTGTAGCAGTGCATGGGATTCATCGTCCTAAGTACAGGACTCTGCACTTCTTGTTGAACCTCATCAGATGTCTTTAGGACCAATTGTCTATTTTGGCCAGGTCCCTCTGTATCCTATTGCTACCCTCCAGCATATCTACCACTACTTACATTTTAGTGTCATCTTCAGACTTGCTGAGGGTGCCGTCCACACCATCCTCCAGGTCATTAATGAAGATATTGAACAAAATCAGCCCCACAACCGACCCTTGGGGCAGTCCACTAGATACCGGCTGCCAACTAGACATGGAGCCATTGATCACTACCTGTTGAGCCCGATGATCTAGCCTGCTTTCTATCCACCTTATAGTCCATTCATCCAGCCCATACTTTAGCTTTCTGGGAAGAATACCGTGGGACACTATCAAAAGCTTTGCTCAAGTCAAGATATATCACATCCACTGCTTTCCCCTCATCCACAGAACCAGTTATCTCATCATAGAAGGCAATTAGGTTAGTCAGGCATGACTTGCCCTTCGTGAATTATTTCTGATTGTTCCTGATCACTTTCCTCTCCTTTAAGTGCCTCAAAATTGATTCCTTGAAAACCTGCTCCATGATTTTTCCAGGGATTGAGGGGAGGCTGACTGGCCTGTAGTTCCCCGGATCTTCCTTCTTCCCTTTTTTAAAGATGAGCACTACATTAGATTTTTTCCAATCTATCGGAACCTCCCCAGATTGTCATGAGTTTTCAAAGATAATGGCCAATGGCTCTGCAATCACAGCAGCCAACTCCTTTAGCACCCTTGGATGCAGTGCATCCGGCCCCATGGACTTGCGCTCGTCCAACTTTTCTAAATAACCCTGAACTACTTCTTTCTCCACAGAGGGCTGGTCACCTCCTTCCCATACTGTGCTACGCAGTACAGTAGTTTAGGAGCTAACCTTGTCTGTGAAGACAAAGGTAACAAACAAACAAGCATTGAGTACAGCGCTCCTAGTAATCCACCTCCATCAGGGGACTAGCAGACAGTGCTCAGAGCCTGTCTACACTAGCACTTTAAAATGCTCAGATTTGTTCTGCTCACCCCTCCGAGCCAGCATGTTAGAGTGCTGGACTGCAGCCAAGCCCTGAGCTTCTGCTGTATTTTGTTCCTGAGGATTCACATGTAGCCAAGATTGCTTTTGAAGAGTACATGAAGAAGTTTATAAAACCAGATGAGGGAGGAAAGGAATCGCAGAGAGTCTAATTTTGTCCTCATCTTAATCATTTGAGCAGCTAAACCCCCTTTAATGCATTCTCTCATCCCCACATTTGTATAAAACTTGTTTGTATCTGTTCGCTTTCACAGCTTTATAATTCAAACAATCCTCAACACACCAAGCACCCACGCTCAAAGGATCCTATCTAGTTTGAACGCAATGTAGTCACCTTGATTTGATTCAATTTGAGTACAATAGTCAGTTTCAATAAGAACTGAAGGAGATGGAGTGTAAATGTTATGATGCCCATCATATCTACTAGCTTAAGGGTCAGCAACCTTTGAGAAGTATGTGCCAAGTCTTCATTAGCTTTGCGTGCCAGTAATACATTTTAAATTTACAGGGGCTGGCAGATGGAACCCCAGACTGGCGCGGCGGGCTGAGCAGGACCAGACCCCTGTAGGCAGGGGCCAGCGGACAGAACCCCAGACCAGCAGCACGAGCAGCAGAGGGAACCTCACACTGGCAGCGGGCTGCACTGGGCAGTGCCAGCTGGAGTCCCAGCCCTGGCCCAGGGCTTCTGTTCATCCAGGCAGACAGTGGGCTGGAGCTGGAGGCCAGGACTACGGCTGGCAGTGCAACTAAACATCAGCTCGCATGCCGCCTTTGACATGCTCACCACAGGTTGTCAACCCCTGTATTAGCTATTTCCTTGGTTATCAAGATGGCCTGGGGGAGCATTAAAGTTGACCCTCTAAAGATACATGAAACTGGAAGACTTATATTAATATAACATGTCACCTTTGTCTGGGTATTTGTTATATTGACCACTATGCAAACTGACCAAAGGTAACTATTCTTCGCCACACACAGCATCTCAACAATGCTGTCTCCATTTAGATGCAATAGAATGGACTATTCCATCTGCAAAGGTTCAGTTTGTTAGCACACCCATGTTTCTACACAAGGCACTAGTTAATAAAACTGACATAAACTGCATAATTTGGCTAACCAACAAGACTGATAAGACAATGAAGCTCCATCTGCATTACACCATTAAAGACAAGGTTGACTTTGACTCTAGCTCCCAGATATAAACCACTTTGCACGCAACCCAAACATTTAGTCTCATTCATTATATATAAAACAAAATGTATTTAGTCTCTGAGCAATTTGTATTTCTACACAGCGTGTTCAAAGAGACCCTAATTAAGACTTGGGAGCGGCAGCTGTCTTTCCACCTACAATACCTCAGTCTGAAGCCTGTTTCTTTGTTCCCGAAAGTCTGCATCTTGCCACTTTCTGGGAGGCACTGCCGCCTTTCTACTGATAAGGTGAAAGATCAGATAAGATAAAAGGAACAAAGCAGGCCTAGGTAACACTATAGTGGCATAAAGATGTACAACATATACTGTATATATAGTGCCACATGTATTTACAGGCAATTAAAATACAAGGGCTCTACCCCAAAATATTTACACTGTACCTAACTATACTGTATACACCACTCAAGAGGTGGTCAGAATCAGGGCTCCATTGTGTTAGGTGTTACACAAGCAGAGACAGACGTTGTTGCCCTGAAGAGTCTATAACGAAGTCAAGCAACACACGGAGGGTGCAGGAGCTGGAGACAATGCATATGTGCAGGGTAGGTATGTAAGTAAAATAAGCCACGGCTTGCTTTTCGGAGCTAAACACTAGCAGTTCTGGGCTTTATGCAGGAGCACTCGGTGGTTCTTTGCAGGAGAGCAGACTGAAGGCTCTATAGGTGGTTTAAAAAAAATCTCTCTGAACTGTGGCCTCTCTGCCGGATAAAGATCATGTCCCTAGACACCCCCACATCCAGGATGAGGTGTATCGCGGTTACACACACGGTGCCCTACGGCCACACTTGCGGCCATACCAATTGCTCGGACACAGCCAGACGCTGGAGCCGGCACCGAGCGCGCAGAATCCCCGACCCTTCCCGGGAAGCCGGTTTAAACCCAGCGCGGAGGCGGACAATGGCTCCGCCACCCCCGGCCATGGCGTTGTCAAGCCCCACGGGGGGCGGGGAAGGGGAACCCCAGCCAGGCTGCCGCTGCCGGCACCTCAGCCCGTTCACGAGGCTGGGAAATCCCTGGGTGCTGAGTAATGCAGCCCGGGTTGCGGAGTCGCCGCCCCGCGGCTCGCACATACCGGCGCTCCCGGCCTGCCCACCCGCGATAACCCACGCCGGGGACCCCCCCCCCCCCGCGATAACCCACGCCGGGGACCCCCCCCCCCGCGATAACCCACGCCGGGGAACCCACCCCCCGCCCCGGGCTCCAGGACCCAGAGACCGAGGCCAAGAGGCGCCCTGTCCCCGGCCCCACCGCACCTGCCGGCGGCGCACAGCGAGGCGCTTCTCAGCCTTCGCCCCGGGGGCCAGCGGGAATGGCTGGGCGGCTGCGCTCCGTCTCCCCGCCCGACTCTCGCCAGGAAGGCAGCGGGGAGGCGCCGGGCTCTCCCCGGAGCCAGGGAGCCGGCCGGCGGGGAGCGGGGCTTCCTCGCATTACAGCTTCCTCCCCGCCAGCGCTGTGCGGGCAGCGGCAGCCCCGGGGGCGGCGTCCCCGCCGGGCCCCCGCGACCGCAGCCGGGGACCCGGGGTGTCAATCAAGTGTCACGAACCCCGGCGACTTACTTCGTCCTCGGAAAGTCCGTAGACCGGCTCCACCGCCCCGCTCGCCATGAGTCCCGCCGGGCGAGCGCCCCGCTCGGCAGCGCAGGGAGCGACCGCCGGGCAGCTCGCTCTCCGGCCGCGCACGGCGCAGGGCACAGCCAGCGCGCGGGCGGACAAATCCAGGGGAGCCCCGGACCTCCCCTCGGGCAGGGCGCTCGCTCGCCGCAGACGCGGGGCCGGGGCGGGCGCTGCCGCCGCTGCTGCCTGGTGGGCGGCAACCCCCCAGCCCCGCTCTCGTCTCCGCTCAGCTGCCAGCGGAGCTCGGAAGCGGCCGCCGCACCGAGCCTGCCCCGCTCAGCGCCCCGCGCCCCTGCCGCCGCCTCCTCGCCCGGCCAGCGCCCCGCTCCCACAAACCCCAGCCACGCTCCAGTCCCTTTCCCAGCAGCAGGGAGACCCAGGCGCCGCCACAGCCCACTGGGGCGGGGAAAGAGCCCGACCGGCCCAATCAGAGACGCGATCGGTAGGGGCGGAAAAGCCGCCAAGTTCGGTTGATTTGTTGGCTCCCACCCCACCCCCTTTTGGTAGCAATTTTTTGCGAATGAAAGAAAAGCGAGGGGAAGGGGGTTAACTGTGACCCCCCCCCCCGGCTGTGTGGGGATGCTGCTGCCCGAGAGGTGGAGGAATCTCCTTGGCTGGTTCCCAATGGGTCGCTATGATCAGACTCTTGCAATCCCTTTGCTCTTTGTTTAGCGCTTTTGGTTCATATTCCCAGTGCTGAGATGCCTTTGTATTGTCCCCTCTATTCTCAATCTGGGTTTCCACTCCGCGTCAGTTTCTCTGGGAGACAAAAGGGGGAGGGAGACTCCCAGTGGCCGAGATGAGCAATTGCCTCCATAACATTAAACGGACACTGACAGGTTAACAATCAGATGTAAATAATAATAAAGAATAAATGTCCTCACTTAGCTTGCCTGAGATTATTCAGACCGAAAGGACTATAAAAACCTGACTGGCTGGTGATTGTTTATGCTCCTTGGTTCCTGTGTACATTTCTCTCAAACAAGCTAGTGAGTTTATTTATAAAGTAGTTAGTTTCACCCTGTTCTCCTGTGAGCAGTGTTTGGGTTGCAAACACAGCAGGGGGAAATGTTTAAACACAAACAAGTGCTGTTTCCAAATATTTGGTACTGATTTCATTAAAACAATTATAATGACACTAGGGTTTGTGCTTTTAAAAATAAGTGAAACCTACATTTTCAGTATAAGAAGATAATGTTTTACATTTTTAAATAATGTTTAAATTATAATTTTTAAATATTCTAATAAAGCATTATTATATTCATTTCTTTGATCTTCCTTCAGGATTGCGTTAGGATGTATAAATTAAGAGAAAATAATATACTTCTAAAGCACAACATGTAATAGTCTGAACAAAGGGCATAAATGGAGAAATCTATTAAATAAGCTAAATGTAGTTTAAGGAAAGCTATATCACCTTTAAAAGGGCTACTCTGTCTCAGAAAGGGGTTGTATGGTAGTACTAAATCTATACCTGCTCTGGAAAATCCCCCTTTAGACATTGGCAGCTGGATACCTTGGTGATGCATCTATATATATAAAAGTCAAATGGTGTATGCGTGCGTGCATGCGTGTATGTACGTTCCCTTACTCCTTCCACACCATTTGAGCTAGAGACTTGAAATTTGGTACAGTTATAGGCCTTAGAGTCCTAATCACTCGCTCAGCTCCCCCCCCCCCCAACGGACCTTACACTCGCTCAGCTCTCTCGACCCTCAGGTAAGAATAAAAAAATTTTTAAATCTCCCCCTCCTCCCCCCACTCCAACGCCCCACTCACTCAGCTCTCTCCCCCTCCCACCCTCCAACGGACCCCGCACTCACTCAGCTCTCTCCCCCCTCCAACGGACCCCACACTCGCTCAGCTCTCTTCCCCCCATTCAAGGGCCCCCACACTCACTGAGCTCTCTCCCCCCTCAGGAAAGAATCAAAATTTTTTAAAATCTCACTCCCCTCCCTCCCCCCAACGGCCCCCGCACTCATTCAGCTCCCTCCCCCCCCAACAGACCTTGCACTCGCTCAACTCTCTCGCCCCTCAGATAAGAATCGAAAATTTTTAAAATCTCCCCCTCCTCCCCCCACTCCAATGCCCCCCACCCACTCGCTCAGCTTTCTCCCCCCTCCCACCCTCCAACGGCCCCGGCACTCGCTCAGCTCTCTCCCCCCTCCTCCCTCCAATGGACCCCACACTCGCTCAGCTCTCTTCGAGCAACGCTGGGTCCCCTTCCCCCCCTCCGACGGACCTGAGCAACGCTGGGTATTTCTGCTAGTATCCTATAAATGCCCAAAGCAAATAGATAGAATAGATGGATTAGATAAGATCTCTCTCTATTAAGTTTCTGCCAATCCAGGTATCATGATGAAGCATGTGTTAGTTTATGAGACCAAGACAATGTAGGACGCTGTAGATAATAACCAGCATCTTGAATCTCATCTGCTAGTACGCAGCATAGGTCTAATGTTCTCTTGCTAGATGCCATGCTCAAAACTCAAGTCAGAGTGTTGAGTAGCTGAAGCTTCAAAGTTAGCCCCAGTTGAGTGCATTGAAGTAGCCTATCCTTGAGGTATGAAAGGCAGGATAATTTTCTGAAGATTAGCATCTAAGAGAAAAGAGTTCAACCTCTTGACCTGTCTAAAATGAAAAAAGGCATTTATCACATCCTCCCTGCTCAGGGCCACTCTCAAGCCCTGTCACTAAGATAAACCAGTAAAAGGACTTCAGAATTTGCATTCCTCATCTCTAAGGACATACTGCAATGGCAGTGCTCAGTGAATATCACAGCTGGAACAGACCTCAGGAGGTCACCTAGTCCAACCCCCTGCTCAAAGCAGGACCAGTCCCCAACTAAATCATCCAACAGATTTTTGCCCCAGATCCCTAAATGGCCCCCTCAAGGATTGAGTTCACAACCCTGGGTTTAGCAGGCCAATGCTCAAACCACTGAGCTATCCCCCTAAAAAAACAGGTACTGTACTTTAGCCAGCTAAGCCATAGTGTTCCTCAATATGCAGCTAAAACATCCAGTTTCATGACAAATTTAGCAATGACATAAGCAGGCAACTTAAAACAATGGCTTCAGGATCTCCCTCTGACCCATTAGCTTCAATGCAAACAAAAAGGATAATATGGTCCCTTTTTAATGAGCTGAAATCCTTACTGGACTCTAACACTGTAGCAGAAGTACTAATGTTCTATAAGGACAAGACTTAGCTTTCTTTGGCTTCTCCTCACTAGAGATTTAATTTAGCTCTGAGGTCTGTCTCTGTTGTTCCAATTAACTCACTCCTCCTCCAGATACAAAACCCCTTCAGTCTTGTCTTCTTCATGCCATCACCTGAGGCAGCTAGCATGGTCAGAAGGGCAGACCTCAAGTGAACAGCCTTCAAATGTTGCTCATTTATCTCTAGTCTGGACACAACTTAGTGTCATCAAACAATTGATGGCTGATAGTTCTCCAGTGCCTTCCCACAATTCCCCAGGACTCTTCCCGCCCTTCGGCTTGTCATGTTATCTACCTGTTCACTGTTCCCTATCCAGAAATCACCTCGCTGTGTACGTAGGACTGCTCAGTGTCCTGGTCCGCAGTCACACTTGGCTTCCAGCACCAGCAACTTTATTCATCTCCGGTACAGAGTGGTGTGTTTGCATAACAGTGATGCTACAGGATGTGCCCCCATCACTCTTTGCATCTCACAACACCAAGCACAGCCCCAGTGTGCACTGGCAGGCCTGTAGACCAACTCTGCAACTTGATTGTTTTATGCATTATGATCATGCTCTCTCATGCTAGGCTGATTTGAGAAGTTACTCAGTGTTTTATCTGTCGAGGGAATTGTGTAATATAGACATTTGCTTCTCAGGGTTCTTCTTTTATTGACAGTTGAAATAACAGCAACTCAGCGTAAAACAGTGTAAACTCACTCATATGTGCATTCTCTCTCTCTCTCTCTGCAGGACCTTTCTTTCTAGCCCTTAGCTCTCTTGGAACAGGGAGCCCGAGCCATAACTCCTTTTCGTCCACTATCTGGGGTTAGTGAGCTATAGTAAGTCATGCAGGGTTTCAGCACTTGCTAGAAGGGTGGGTCACCTGAAAACCTTGCCACCCTGTGGTATGGAACAAAAAACCACGAAAACTAGTTTTAGGGTCAAGAATCTTCCCTTTTTCAGGTGAATAGGAATAGTATACTTTGCTTAGATGCACATTTCCCAAATTCCAATCCATATGCTCCTGACATTGTAGCCAGGACTTGGGGAAAGCCCTGACCATTTTTCAATATCAATTTTTATTGTTTTCCTTCATGTTACCCATTTATCCATCAGGTTTTAAACAATTTTTCAGAATAATGGGGGTTTTGCTCAGAAGATACCCAGGGCAGTTTCACCTTGCTTAGGATGTTGATTAATCTAAAATGTGCAAATGAAATTTGAAAACCACTTTCATCATAATGTCAGTCAGCCGGGCATGGGATTTTCCATTTAAATTAGATTATGCTTGGTCATGAAATTCAGTGACATTTAGGCATCAATTTCTGTGGCAATTAAGAGGAGGTACTGAAAAGGCATCTGCAGCTCCATACTTACAGTGTCCCCTGTCAGCTGTAAAATTAGAGAAGCCCTAACTTTTCATGATTCTATTAGCATCTGATCACTCATTGGCCATATATAATTAAACTCACTAATCTAATTAACGTGTGCAACAGCATACATCTGTGAAAAGGACAGCCACTTGTCATTATAAAGCAATGCCAAAACTGGAATAACTATAATGCAGAGTGGTTTACTTCGTTTTTGCATTTTACAGAGATGAGTCTGAACCAAAAACCCTGAACTTTTGGAAAGTTCAGAAAATCCAAATGTTGCAGCTGGCCCTTGATGAAAACAAAATCCCAGATTCAAACAATCTTGAGTTTTGAGGTGGTAGATTAAAAATCCAGATAAAGAGACAAGTTTTATAGTTCATGTCCATCTCCAGGTAGAATATGTTCAATTATAGGGGTAGGAAATAATTAGTTAGAGAATGATAACATCAACTTCCTAAAATCAAAAATGAATCAGTCAAATGAAAAATTACCAGAAAATAGTGTTGGTTGGTGTGAAAATATGAAAGTCGACACAAGAACCTTTCACTCCTCACTGAAGCTGTAAATTATATTTGTAAATAAGGTTTGTGATTAAAATGGTCATTTCTGAGCTTTCTGCTCATTGATAAAATCCAGTTGAAAAGTAAGATAATTTATCTTACTGGTTGTGCAGGGACCCGGTATCATATATCCTAAATCATACTTTATCTTGCCTTACATTTTTTAATAGTTCAAATGAAATAAAAGCCAGATTTTCAACAGTGAGTATGCAAATTCACAGGAGTTTGATGTAAAATAAATCTGGTACCAATTCTTTCATATGTCTAATTATGCCAAATAATGAGGTAGTTTCCTACTGTTTACAAGCAGGATTTAGGATAAAATCTAGAAACTAATTTTTAATTGGGACCTGAGCCAAAGTCAGGATCTGAACTCTGCTCTTCAACGCTAACCCATTAAAAAAGAGTGACTGCAGGTCAAAGGGAAAACAAGATAGGGAGGATTATGTCTTATGTCCATAGTGACTCTTCTGGTTAGATTTTGTTCATGTGCGATGGCAAGGTGTTTTTTAAGAAGGGACAGTGGTGTTGGGTTTTTTGTAGCCAGAGTGAAAACAAGTTTCCCCAACATACGCCCCTTTGAAACTCCACTGAAATGTAGTTACTTAGGCTGATATATGATTTTCTATTATAGTTCTATAGCAAGGGGTTTGTTGGCCACACAGACAAGAATGGGTCCCCATGTGAATGTTCCAGTGCTCCACAGATATCCTGAGATCCATACATTTGGAGGGTCTCTCTCCCACTGCTCACTGCTCCATGGAGGGTGTGGGGGTGAAGGGGAGAAATGGAAAACATATATCCTTGTTTAAAGGATTCCACAAGAACTCTGAGTGTAGACTCTAATTTCCTAGCCTTAAAGGCTTTCCCGAGGGAAGGGATGATTTGGCCTAAGCAGTAGCTGATCTATACCTAGGCAAGATGAACAGAAGATAAGAGGGTGGCAAGATGCTAGAATATGACTAAGCAAATAGTGAAACTCTGTTTTCAAATTAATACCACTGCACACAAACTAGAGCTGCAAGTTCAGTGCTGATGGCTATAAAAGGGTCATGCCCAATCCAGCATCAAACTTTGCTGCTGTGTCAGTTTTCCCTTTTGGAGGGCTCTAAAAACTGCCACATGACTCTTCTGCAAGTCAAATAACATCCTCTTTTGGTGTTAGAAAAATACAGTTCAAATGTCTAGATAAAGCAAAACAAGACTTTCCTGCCACTCCACAATTTCTTCACACCATTGCTAGGCTTAACAGTTCTATCTCAAACCCAGCCTTACTGCCTGGCATTTTCTCAAGCCTTGTAGAGAGGGTTAGTCGGGGCTTGCACCTTCCGCCCGGTCAGCAGGGAGCCCCACCGCCTCTCGACGCTGTTACACGGCCCCTTAAGGGGGAATTAGTGGCGCCGTTGGGTCCCAGCCCTCACCCTGAGGCGGGGTGGGGCAGCAACACACCCAAGTCAGGGCTCAGACCCTCAGGCGGGCTGAGCGGTAGCAGTCCAATAGCCCAGGTGTCTGGGAGAGGGGGAGACTGCCACCCACAGATAAGGGTGGCGGGGGGGGGGGGGCGCAGGCCCACCCACTCCACTGAGCCACAGCCCGGGGCCCTAGCAGCAGACAACCCCCCTGCTGCTGTCAGTGGGGATCCTGACCGCAACACACTGACATGGGTTCGGGGTCTCCCCCCGGGCTGCTTCCAGACTCCCCCCTCAAGCGGTACCTGGGCTGGTCCTGGATCCTCAGGGTGCTCCAGGATCATGGGCTCCTCGGGGTCGCTGTCGGGGAGCAGGTCCGGCAAGTCCTCTGGATAATATGGGTAGGGCTCTGTCAGCGGCTCCTCAGGGTAGCAGGCGAGGGGCAGGCGAGGGGCAGGCTCGGCGGCTCCTCCGGGTAGCGGGCGAGCGGCAGGCTCGGCGGCTCCCTGGCTGGAGCCAACCCCGGAGTGTCTGAGCTTGGTGTGCCCTGGCTCCGCCCACTCTGGCGTCGGCCCGGGGTTATCTCCCTTCAGGCCAGCAGGGGGCCACACCACCCTTCTACAAGCCTCATTAGGCTTCTGCCCCTCACTACTCATAGTTTCATTTTAAGCCTTTTCACCTGGCTGGCTTAGACAGCCCCTTCCGTCAGTCCTCTCTCACCTTGGGTCCCTGTACAGGACTTTCTCCTCAGTTACCTTTATATCAGGCCTTCTCTGTATGCGTGCACTTGTTTCTGTTTCCTCCTCCTCCTTCTTTTGCCCACCTGCCTGCCTGTCTCTCAAATGACTGTCCTGGTCTTAGCTCTCTGATGAAGCAGGCTCTCTCTTATTGGAAGCCCCATCTTGGAACTACATCACATGATGCGTAGTAACCTGGCCCAACCACTAGGTCCAAATCCATCACCTGGGACCAGATGCCAAGGCACCCAACTCCTTTAAAGAACCAGCCCAGCCATTGACAATTCCTATGGTACATAGATAGCTCCAACTGTGACTTGAGGGTTTTTTTAATCATATTTCCATTTTCATCTTTGCAAATAATTTTCAGCTCTTTACATACCTCTATCTCAACATATCAATATCTGACATGGATTTTTTTCCTATTGAGAATTTCTTACCACTATAATCTATGATTCTAAGTCTAGAATAATAAATGGATAGTTGGTTATGATTCAAAGAACCCAAATGTCATAGTAAATACTGTAAAAGTTTTTGACAAATAGCTGATCTTGATGGGTGAATTCCACTTTGGAGCCATCTAGGGGCCTCATGGAATATAGCAAGGATTTTCTGTTTTTACACATTACAGTGCCTGCAGAACTGCTGTTATGAGATCAAACAGATCTCCACACACAAAAAGTGTGTATTTGTGGAGTGAAATGATCTTTGATGCTAGAGCAGAAAATTAGTGTTCTCTGGCATTAAGGCATCAGGTTTATTGGATTGTGATGCCTTAGCATTACATTTATCATGGAGATTATGGGTTTATTTTCTTATGAAGATTACATGCATAATTCCACTTTAGATACTAAATCTAGGATAATAGATGACCTTAGAGTGAATATGGAGATGTAGCTGATTTGAGGGATGCTGCTGACATCCTAAATCTCCAGTGTGCAATTTGAGTGATTTATAACAGACCTCAGAGCTATTCTTTCATACACCAAAGGTTCATTAAATTATTCAGAAGTCTCAGACAAAAATCAGATTAAACATGCATTATGGATGGAAATTCACAATTAAGGATCAAGCTTCAAATACTTGAATAGAACAGGATGCAGTTAGGGGAATAGTGCCGTGGCACCCGGTGATATTTACATATTGGAGTTGAGGAACAATAGAAGTTGCCATACTAGAATATTCGAGCACAATGCCTCTGACTATAATCTATGCTTGATGATTCAAAGGAGGCCTCAGTAATGTCCCTAGCCAAATGTGCAATGCTATAGCAGAGAGGTGGAGAGGGAATTCCTTCCCAGCCCTAGCTGGGGATTAGTTTATGCCCTGAAGCATGAAGAAAAATATCCCTTGTAACTTTTTCACCTAGCTTGTGTAACAGCAGATGTTATTCCTATTAATAAAAATGACTAATCCTTTTCTGAATTTCACAGAACCAGGGCTGATTGTCCCCTAGGCTCCTAGACTTTAAAGGGGCAGGCCACGCTCTTACAGGTCCAAAGTACCATGTTAAATATTGGTTCTTCTAAGCAACCCAGTGCTTAAGAAAATAAGTGTTAGCATATCCATAATCATTCTTATAAGCAAGACATTAGTGTGGGAAGATTCACTGACATGTAAACTTTGCCTAAATAATCTGTTCTAAACACACACACAATGTTCCCATCACTAATTCACTACATCGGCATCAATTTATTATGTTTCCATATAAGCGCCTGCTGTAATTCATTCCCTAAACTGTAGTGTCCTAGGGTGGTGAAGATGTAAATACATCCCTAACAACAGCTCTCAACATCACTGGAAACAACAAAGCATAGTGAAAACCCACAGTAGAAGGCCCTATGCCTGACAGAGGTTTCCTATTCAGGGTAATCCATTGATATCATACCAGATGCATGAGGATGTTGGCATAAATTAGAGCAACCCAGAGGGGCATTCCATTCTCATGATCCCTCAATTTCTGCTGAGTCAGAGAGTATCAACTGTGTGGATGGATGTTTTTGTTTTGTTTTGAATGTGGATACCTATCCACTGAAATCTGGTCTGAGACCACCAACTTGTTTTCATCCAAACTGCCAACAGGTGGTAATAACTTTCAGTCCGCACAGACTGACTCTTACATTTTCATTCAATGGTGTGTTGCCTTGTTTTGAATTTTAGGGCACAAGGAAGTGACTGGCTTTCACTGTTGTGACAAACTCAGACCCTTAGAGCTAAGATCAAGGGTAAGTACTCTCTCAGTCTATCAGGCCATGATCAAGTGTCCTGATGTTTTTGGTCTTTTGGTCTTTATCTACGTCTCCTGGACTGTGAAGTACAAAAATTATCTAAGTTATACCTGTTATCAGTTTAATATCTGACAGCCGTAGGAGAGTGGTGGAAGGCCCTAGGCAGGTATCTCAGCTCTAGAATGGCAAAGGCCCTTTTCCCTATGAACTGAACAGAGGCTCTCTCAGATTAGAGATACCTGAGTCCAATTAAGAGCTGCTGGTGACCTTTAAAAACTTCTCCTCTGGTGACAGAGAGAGAGACAGAAAAAGGAAGAAAGAAGAAGAAGAAGAAGATAAAGAAAAACAACAACAACAACAACAACAAACAACAAGCGTCAGCAAGGTCAGTGATATCATGAAGAAAAAGACTTCTGGGTGGAAGCTGCTCTGCTTAGGGTAGGGGTAATCAATTTTTTGTCAAGGTCCAAATTTCTTGGTCAAGATCCAGGCTCCAGAGAAAATAACACCGTAATAATGATGATGATAAATAAATAAAAAGATTTCAAAAGCATCTGGTGGTCTGGATTTGAGTCTGCCTATTGACTACCCCCGCTATAGGGGAAACAGCCCAGTTAACTGTTTGTGGAAGGACTGGCTCCCAGAAGTTAATGTAATAAGACAACACCCCAGAGAAGGGGAAGAAAAAAGTACAGTATTTCTTTTTGTGTTATGAGTTGGGCTCAAGCTTGGGCCTAGCCTAAGGCTCACTTTGTACATATTGACAAATAAACAGAGTGAAAAACTAAAAGCCTCCACCATAGGTCTGATTTACTCTATGCCTTCCACCCCTGCCAGAGGGAGAAGCACGGAGACCTACCAGTTGAAGTAGGTGCCTTGCCACACTATACAGTACCATTCGAGGCTCTCTATAACATTGCCATATCCCACCTTACCTGGTTTCCCAACACAAACTGTGTTTGAAACTTTAATTTTGAATTGTGAATTTCCCCCTTATTGTTGGATGAAGAATCATTCCTTCTGTGCTGCCTCATGCACCTTGAATGCATTTTTAATGGATGTGATTATACCAGAGACATTAGACACACTTTCCCCACATCTAATAGGGCTTTACAAAGGCCTTGATTCTACAGACACTACTAAACACAGTGATTGCTATGAAGTCACTTCACCTCTGTTTGCTTTTGTCTCTCCTCTGACTCTGCTTTGTCTATTCAGATTGTAAGTTCTTTGGGGCAAGGACTGTCCCACCTGGTATTTATACAGCCCTGCGTGCAATGGGGCTGATCTCTGCTGGGGACCTAAGCACTGCTGTAACACAAACAGGTAATAATAATAATAACAAGACTATGTCCAGCAGTAAGCATTATGCATGTAAGTATTTGCATGATCAGGCTCATATGACATTCATTGGAAGTACCTGCCAAGAAAACCAAATATTGGATTTAATGTTTAATTATTGTGGTAAACCCAGGGCTGGAAGGTTGTGGTGAGAGGGGAAACTGCAGGTAAATTAGGTCCAGCTGAGAAAGGCTGCCGCAGCCAGAAGCAGGGCCAGCTGAGACTGGTTAAGGAGGCAGCCAGAGCCCTTTAAAGAGACTTCTCCCCAGAGCGGGGTGTGGGAGTGAGGAGTGTGTTTGGAGGCAGTAAGAGTGAGTTTGTGAAAGCAGAAGGAGGTAAAGGCAAGTGAGAGGCAGATACAGAGAGGCTGCCAGCAGGCAGGAAGGAGCCCCTCCCAGGAGGGAGCTAGCCCTCCCTAACCGGCGAGAGGCCAAACCCAACCGGGGGGGACTGCCCAGAGGACTGGAGCCTGGGGTGCCCAGGGGGCCCCCTTGCCACATTATGTGTAAGCAAGGTCTGAATGAACTCTTCCCTGACAGCTAGCTGGGAAGGGGAGAGACTTCAGGAGAAAACTGTATTTACATGTTTAAAATTAGCAGCTGTGTTAGTCTGTATCTGTAAAGAAAACAAGGAATACTTGTGGCATCTTACAGACTAACCACTTTATTTCAGCATAAGCTTTCATGGGTTATAGCCCACTTCATCAGATGCATAGAATGGAACACACAGAAGTAAGATGCATTTATATACACAGAAAGCATAAAAAGTTGCAGAAATTGGTATAGAGAAAGCATACCAATTCTAAGAGGCTGTTTAATTTGGATGAGCTATTATCAGCAGGGGAAAAAAACCTTTTTGTAGTGATAATCAAGTAGATCTATGTCAGACAGTTGACAAGAAGGTGTGAAGGAAACTTAACTTGGGGAAACAGATTCAATTAGTGTAATGACTAAGCCATTCACAGTCCTTGTTTAACCCTTGGTTGACCGTATCCAATTTGTAAATTAATTCCAGTTCGTCAGCTTCTCGTTGGAGTCTGTTTTGGAAGTTTTTCTGTTTTTGAGGTTGATGGTGGGATGGAAATTGTTGAAATCATGGTAGAATTCCTCAAGGGCTGCTTTTCCTTGAGTGCCGATGATGAAGAGGTCATCAATATAGTGTGAGTAGAGGCATTAGGGGATGAGAGCTAAGGAAGCGTTGTTCTAAGTCTGCCATAAAAATGTTGGTATACTGTGGGGCCATGCGGGTACCCATAGCATTTCCACTGACTTGAAGGTATATATTGTCTCCAAATGTGAAAGAGTTATGGGTGAGGACAAAGTTCAACCACCAGGTTTGCCATGACAGTGTTGGGGATACTGTTTACATGAACACACCTACTCTGG
This sequence comes from Sternotherus odoratus, assembly GCA_032164245.1. Classification (NCBI taxonomy): domain Eukaryota; kingdom Metazoa; phylum Chordata; order Testudines; family Kinosternidae; genus Sternotherus; species Sternotherus odoratus. Next base: position 89,725,473 of record JAVMKO010000007.1, read on the forward strand.
GTAGGTATTCAGTAGACAGATGATGTGTTGCTCAAAAGTGATCAACTTAGGCTGGTATTGGGTCACAGAACATGGTAATACTGAATGCAGGGGTAGTGATTATCCATGTTATTTTTATTGCATGAGTAAAGGGGAGGAGAACTGTGCTGTAGCCATATACTAAACTTCAACACAATGGACCACCAACAGTGTAACACACAATCTGTGTTTTAACTTGTAACATTTAAACCTGGCCTCTCTGAGTGGTCACACTCGGTTGAAAGGAACTCACTAAGGCAGGGGCTCGAATGACAGATGTCTGTGAAAATAAAAAGGGTAAGGGGAGAGTTATTCTAGCTAGGAGATGTAGATAGTCCCCAGTCTGGTTTAATCTGTTTCTCCCCACTGTTCAATCATAGAGCTAAATAGGCTTTTTTGGGAACCTTTTTGTTATGGTAAAGTGGGAGCTTAAATCACTTGAGGTGAGGCAGTGTTTCTGCCCAGTCTGCAAAGAGCTGAAAATTATTAAGAGACTGATGTGCAGAGGTCACAGCAGAGAGGAAGGTAGCAGCAGAAGGTGACTGAGAGTTAACTGGAAATGAGTGGCTGGTGAGGCAGTGAGTAGAATAAGTGGTTGGCAGGGTGGCCAGGCAGTGAACAAACTGTGGCAGGTGAGGGGCCACCCAGAGCAAGTGCTCAGATGGTGGAACAGGCAAGGTGCCTTCTTCCCTGGGTGGGAGGTGAACGTCACACAGAACCCTGGGTCCTCACTGGCCAAGGATAACCAATGTGAGGGAGGGAGCAAAAAGGGGCACAGAAAAGGATCTTTTGGTTGTAGAACTCAAGAACCTGAGGCAGAAGGAACTGCCCCACACACCCTGGGAACTGTAGAACGCAGTTACAGAAATGTGTGCATAGTAATCAGTGTTTTAAGGAGTTGCGTGGTAACAGAGTAAAGCATCCCCTTGACCAAAAAAACCACACCTACAAAGTGTGTAAAGGGTCCTATGTGCATGGATTCCAATCAAGATTGAGGAAGATTATTCATACTGCAGAACACCATGCTATGAGGACTCCTAGCATCCAATCACAGAGGCGGGGGGATTTTGGAGCTGATAAAGTTGAGAATGGAGAGAACAGTGGCATTTCAATACTGTAGATCCACCATTCACTCCTCTTCTTCCCTCCAATCAAGCGCAATATTTCTTCTTATCCCTCTTCTTTCCTCATGGAAGAGATAGTGCAAAGGTCACAAGGGTTATAGCTCCATGAGACCAGGAGGGTAGGTTCCTTCCCTTGTGGAATTTAACCTTTTAACTACATTTAATGTCTCCGCCAGTGTTAGAGCTCTACTAGCCATAGTACAGTACACCTGCAGAGCAGAAGCTCAAAAATAATTCCCTCTTGGAGACCGTTAGTTCTTGGTATAGCCTGTCCACACTGACTGGAACAGCTAGAAGTTCCATGCATGTGATTCCCTACAGTTAAGGCCGGGGAAAACAAGCAAAAAAAGAATTCTACAGCCTTGTTGAGTGGGGATTGAAGAGGAAATTTCAGAGATGCTTGATACGTTTACTTTAAGAATGGCAAGGCCTAAGGATTGCATGGCCCTCAGATAGCATAGTGATGCACAGTGTAAATCCTTAGTTTAGATCGATAATCTACTGGGAAAAGCACCAAACCAGCAAACCCCTCTGACAACTGTGGGAGCCCCCCTTAGCATTAACAGGATTATTAAGGGTCCTTAGCCCTCAAGTAATTGAGGGCATGAAGTTCTCCCCTCAATTCTCTCGGGCCATGGCTGACATCTACCGGGAAGGTGTCCTTTTTTTCCACCATTTCAGTTTGGCCAGACCTGTCCTTCTAAAAACTACCACACTATCTTGTCCACTCTAACAGACCTTCTTGGTCTTCTGATAAGCTGTTTATTATATGCACAGGGACCAATTCCCAGCAGAGGCAGTGGAGCTATGGCAATTTACATCTGCTGAGGATCTGTCCTTTGGTTTTATAAAAGTCTGGAGCCAAGAAAAACTAGAATTTAGAATAGCATTTCCAGGGCAACTTTTAAACTTACAACTTAAAAATAAAACAAAACAAACTAAAACGCAGCCATTCTAAATAGAAGCTTGTCTTTTAATGAAAAGCTTTGAGACAATCTTATGAGAGGATCTTTTAATGTTCTCTGATCCTGACACAGTTGTATAATTTAATTGAGTGGACCTTTTAGCTTTCTTTTTAGTCACTGTGGTTCTGCTTTTCATTCCTGTTTGCTTCAGAAGCTCTACTTTCTGCGTATACAAGATGTTTGTAGTTCAAAAGCAGAACATACTTCCCTGAGTTCACTTCCACTGTTGAATAGAGACACAGGTATTTAAAATACACTTTCAGTAGATTTCAGTGAAGTGTATTTTGCTTTTTAAAAATCTAAAACATCCAACCATTTAATAACTCAAACAGTACAAGTGAAAGGCATAGGTTTTCAGCTCTTTTGGGTAGGGATAGTCTTTTTGTTCTGTGTTTGTAGCACAATGGGATCCAGGCTATAACTGGGGCACCTAGGTACTATGGTAATGCTACTAATAATAAATACAGTGTGAGCCTGTTAGATATAATCCAACTGGTTTGACCAGCAGTGGGATGCTTTCATTTTTATTTCATTGAAACAATGTTTTCTCATCTCGATGTTCATTTCTTGTTGTTTAGATTCTGCCTGCTTAGCAGTGACCACGAAAAAGCATTTGACATAAATACACTCTTGCCACATAGCTGTGCTGTTGCCAAAACTTCCTGGCCCTAGTCCAGCAAAACACTTAAGTGTACACTTGAAATGCTTTGTTAAACATGAATGGATAAAGCACATGTAAGCATTTGCTTTATTTAGAGTTTTGGAGAGTTAGAGCCCCTAAAGCTAACTGGTATTTTTTTTTAATTTACATTTTATTTAGGATTAAACAAAAATCTATCTGAGCATCTGCTGCATTTTTATAGAAGTTGAGATATTACAATATAGGCATATTAGATAATCCAGTCAGCTCAACTCTGAAATATAATTGAACCAGACAGGCAAATAAATACAGTAAAACCTCCATTTACCGGACTAATTCGGGCAAGGGGGTGTCCGTTAAATCAAAAAGTCCGTTATTTAATAATAATAATAATAATAATAATAAAAAAGCTGTCAGAGCAGCAGCCCACCCGCCACAGGATCGGGGCGGCAGCTCTGCAGCCCGCCTGCTGCTGTGACCCGGGCGGGAGCCGGCAGCCCGCCCGCCCGCTGCTGTGACCCGGGCAGCAGCCGGGAGCCGGCAGCCCGCCCGCCCGCTGCTGTGACCCGGGCGGCAGCCGGGAGCCAGCAGCCAGCCCGCCAGAAATGGATCAGGAATGCATCAGACTTGCTCAGAAATTTTGTCCGTTGCATCCGAAGTCCGTTAAATCGAGGTCCGTTAAATCGAGGGTTTACTGTACATAAATAAATGCATCCCAACAATCTCAGTCCTGGGATCTTCCCCAAACCCACCCCAAATATGTAGGAAAACAGAGAGGCATTGCAGCAAGTCCTCAAGGTCAACAACACACTGACAGTATCAACATCATATGGGCAATTATTATTTATATTTCTGAACTACAAGAGGCTTCACAGTTGTAAAATATTTAGAGCAAAATCCTACAAGACAACTGATCTAAATATGAATGCAATGTTCACTCCTTTCCGTAGCCTTGCTTTCAGATGATGTGTGATACTGTGTTGATGAGTTATGAATACCACAGTGTGCTACTTGAAACACAGTAGTAAAAGATTATTCAAATAACAATGGCAATGTTTGTTTCAATTCATTTCTTGGCTGTATTGTGGCTGGTTTCAACTCTTACATAACAGCTCTTTTCTGGGTGAAGCTACTGTGCTCATGCTGAGAAGCCTGTATGACAAACTTTTTTCAGAGATTAGGGGAAAGGAAAGCCAGGCATCCTCATAGTGCCTGAGATGGGAGTGGGGGGGGAGGGGAGAGGAGAGAAGGAGGGTATAAAGGGCCAGCCCCCAACTTTTGAGAACTTGAAGTTAGCAAGGGCACAATCAGCAGCAGGGTTGAGGGTTGGCCTCTGACCAGAGTTGGCTGGCATGCCAGCAAAATAACTGCTCTGCTGGCATGACAGAGGGGCAAGTGGACTGAATTTGAGTGAGTGTCTTGCCCCCTCACAGGTAGTTTTGCAGACCTTCCACAGCCCCTGTGCATCAGGGCTCATATTCAGAGAATGTGTAGTCTGGGGTGTTTGTATAATACTTATAAGGGAATGTAAGGATTAGATGTACTGGGTGTCCTGTCCCTTTAAGGATTGAAAGTCTGCTAAGGGAGCTCAAAGGTTACGCACCAAAATTGGATGTGCTCTGTCTAAAAGGACTGAACAGAAATGGGGCTTGTGCAAACTGTATTTTTTTTAATGCACTTTTATTAAAACTTCAGTTTTAAAAGTGTACCTGGTCTGGGAATGTAACATTTGGTGAGCCATGCAGGAGGGGCAGAATTTCAATGATCGGACTTCTCTGAGATAAACCTTCCTAGAAGCTGCTGTAGATGGTTTCAGGAAAGCTTACAGGGAAGATTTAATAGTTATGAGCACTATGTCTGGGAGAGGACTTGGGAGGTCAGAAGACTTTTACAACAACTAAAGGATAAGCTTTTAAGAGAAGTGTATGACTCTGGACATTTCTGGGACAAGTCACAGTGAAACTGCAGCAAAAAGCCATTTTGCATTAATCAAATGTCTAAAACTACTTAAATGAGCAGGAAGATTTGAAAGAGTTATGTTATGTTCTTACAAATGGATCACTTATGAAGGTCAGGGATTGCCTACATTGCTGGCATTAAAAACATTTTACACTGAATTGACACAGCAAAAGGAGGAGCAAAGTGAAACAACTGAAGTAGAAACAATTCAGAAACGGTCAGCTAAAAACTAAAATTTCTTGAAATACTGTTTCAGGAAATCATTAAAGAAATTACAAGCCAAGCCAACCCACTCCCCCCCCCCCCCCCCCGAAAAATCTGTTATCCCACGCTATTAGTAACCAATATAAGTTATTAACCAGAGTTATTAGCAAACTGTCAGCCATTTTGCTGTGAGAATAACATATCTAAACATATTGTTTATGAAACAATAAATTCACACTACTATGGCTCTTTTGAGTAATGTTGCTCACTAATCTGTCTCCTGAACCATTGAGATTTGAGTATCACTAGGCTAAGCATGAGACGTTTGGCTTGTCACATTTGCAAGGAGTACACGGAGGCAGAGATCATGGAAGTTGTGCATTTTAAGGTCCTATTATCAGGAGAAAGAGGTGCAACTGAACTGCACCAGCAGCTCTCCAGAGTAGCACAACAGCCAGAAGTCACACGTTGGGACTTCCTGGTCTAAGCATCTGATTTGAGACAAAGTATGGTTTGCCTCACAAGAATCTGACTCTGACCTAAGATATGACCCTGTCAAAACGTGTTTCTCTATTTAGTTCTGACAGGATCACAGAATGACAACATTCAGACTGATGCAACCTTATTTAAAAGATAATCAGGGTGCAGATAAGACCTTGTCTGAGAAGCTGCACACTGCTGTAGTGATGAGGTAGAGAAACAGCAAAAGAGGGGAAAGAGGTACATGCTAAGCCAGAATGTGTGAGTCGACTGAAAATACTTATTACGGTCTGTACACTAAAGTTAACGATGTTAGACTCTAACATTAACTTTATTGTACAGACTATGAATGGCAAGGGTGGTAAATAGCTTAAACTGAGGCAAAAAGAGGACAAGTTAATTTGGAGACAATATGATAGTGTGCCTCAAAATAACTAAAGGTATCTTTGGTCACGGCAGAGAAAATGTTGGAAACCACTGCCCTATACAGAGCACAGGTTAAAAGCAAAGCAGCATTTGCCTCCTCCCAAGAGGAAAGGAGTATCTAAAGGTGACTCGCTAATTAATGAGATTGGGGTACTAAAGGCTAGGATTGACTGATTACATCAAAGGTGTGAATGCCAAAGTTAACATTTAAAGCAATGAGGAGTCTGGTCAGTGACACCTTACAGCAAGCTGTCTAGGCATGTGACAAAAGAACTGATAATGGTATGCACAGCCATGCAGACAGGCAACCCCAGAGAAGAGGAAGTGCTAGCTGCAAGCAGTCTGGCAGAAGAAGTATTTGTGAGCACTGTTACAGAAAGTTTATGCCCAAATGCATTTGTTAGTCTCGAAGGTGCCACAAGTACTCATTCTTTTTGCGGCTACAGACTAACACGGCTACCACTCTGAAACCTGTTACAGATGTGGCAGTAAAGAACAGGACTAGTCAGGAACTCACAAGAGAGCAGAGAAAAAGCTGAACTCTATCCTATTTACCAGGAGCTACCTCCATTTGCCATCTAACACTCAAGAAGCAAACCAGAATAGCTAATTTAGTTGGAAAGAAAGGGGTAGTGTAGAGTCTGTATGTGTGGGGATGCTAAAGAAATCTCACCAGCCTACCAGTGCTCCACTAACTCATGTAGTTACAACAGAGCCATTTAGGCTTGTATCAATAAACTTCTTGCATCTTGACAAAAGTAAAGAAAGATATGAATACATCTTCGTCATAGTGAGTCACTTCACTAGGTCTGTCCAAGCCTACCCTACCACCAAAAAGTCAGGCAAGAAAAGATCTTCAATTACTTGGTTTTAAAATTTGGTTTCCACAAAATAATCCAACATGACCAAGGCGCAGAGTTGGAAAATAATTTATTCAAAAGATTACAGCACTACTGTAAAATTGAAACATCTTGCACAATCCTATTACACTCACAGAGCAATTGGCAAGTAGAAGGGCTGAACCAAACTGCTGGTTTCGTTGAGAACTCTTCCCGAAGAACAAAAGTCAAACTGGAAGGACTCTTTTAATAAGTACTCCATGACTATGATTATACACAAAATGAGGCTACTGAATTCTCACACTTCTGTTTATTAAATGGGAGATCATGATTAACCTACTAACTAGTCTGCCCACTAACATTGCATTTGGTTGACCTATAAATTCTGAATCTGCACCTTGGGACTAGGACAGATATTGCAATCACATGCAGTATTTTTGGTATCATATTGTAGTAAATTTATATATCATTATGGGACAAGGCTTGTATGCAACTTCAGGGGCAAGGTTACCACAATTCTGTGGTAAGTGAAGGCTACAGGCCTAATGGAGGCCCAGTATGAGGCCTGAACTACAGTAATGGCCAAGCCTCTGCTAATATAAAGCAAAGTTCAGCTGTGAGCAAAAGGCAGGCCCGGCCCACAGAAGTTGGCAAGGAAAAGGGCTGAGATTTCAGAAATACATATTCAGTTAGCATGGTTACAGTATAAACATACCTGGAGACACTACATACCAGAACATTCCTCCGATAACGGGAACAGGCCGGGAACAGGCCAACCCATCCCAAGGACAGGGGCAAAAGGGTAAAATGATGGATAGAGTTGTTTTGATCGAACCAACAGGTACGAAGTGCGAGGTGGCACCTAACTACGTAAGAGGGGCTGTACCTAGCTACGTAAAGGGGATGCACCTCAATACGTCAGGAGTGAGGTGTAACTTGTTCTGTACCTGTATATAAGCATGTGTCACTGGAATGACTTTGTCCGGCTCGAGGGGGAGTGGCATGTCCCGCCACTGAGCCGTGTCCATTGCCGAATGTCACACTCTAGCAGTATGCCCGGTAGGCTGAGTACCCTACGGGGAACTGAAAGTGTGTCAGGGTCGCAATAAACCTGGCCGAGGTGCCTTTGTACCTTACTAAGACTCTGTGGTTATTGGGGGTTCTCATCGGATTTGCTGTGTCAGCTATCTGCGCAGAGCTGGGGCAGCACACAGAGGGAACACACGCACGCAGCCGAGTGATATCAACAGGAGAAAGCAGAAGCACCACACCGGTAGCCTCTGGACCACACTACAACAAATTCCTTCAGTGTGTGTGTCAGAGACAGAGAGTGTGAGTGCGAGAATGAATATATCTGTGAATTCAGATCCTATTGGAAAGATAAGACTCCTGTAGTACTTGAAAGGAAAGGAGGTATCCAGTCTATGAAGTAAAAGCAGAAGATGGACTAGGATATGTTAGAGTTTCTACTGCAATCATTCTTCCCTGTGACTTCCTTGCCCCTGATTATGACACCACACTCTAAACCACAACAATGAAAGGCATGGAACCAGGCAAACTAGTGTAATAAGCGATCAAAATGAGGACAGGAACTGGAACTCCAGTGATTCTGATAGTGGGAGCGACAATGAACTACATTGTGTGATGGTACCCAATACAGCCCAAGGCACGGAGACTCTGAATGCAGAGGGAGAAACATTTCACTCACATCTGGGAAATGAGGAAGGTGATGTTTTTGGAAACTGCTGATTAGGCTGATGTGACAATTGTACCAACCAAAGAAAGACATGAATGCCAAAATGAGACCATGGGGCCCCAAACTAGTAGTGCACAAGATGACCAATCACTAGAATAATCCAGTGACCTGCTGTGACATACTGTATCTCAAAGTAGCACCCTGCAACCCCCATATTCATCCTTGGTATATGGTTGTGATATTTCATTCAAAGCATGCCATGTAAGATACATATGAAAGGTCATGATCTACTGAATCCCATTGTTCTCTCAAAATATGTATAGTCTGTATGAAGTTACGATATTTTGCTATATGGTTGTTAATGAAATATGTTGTAGATTTGGGAGATACCCTCTGCTAGCTCTACAGTGACAATAAAGGTGGTGACCACACCCAAATGGGCATTAAGCAGCCATCTTGAGCCATTGACCGGGAGTGGAATTGTAAACGAGATCTACAATTCTGTACAAGATAGTTGCACGAGCACCACACAATGGGGATTGCTCAACTTTGTGACTCAGCAAGGTCCACCAGGACATACCTGGACCAGTATCTTTCCTGGGAGATGAACTGAGAGTGTAAAATAAGGAACAGTGGCATCATGAGACCACCTCTCCTCCCCACCTACACCGAAGGCAACAAGAATGCTAGGAAAACAAAAACTTTGAACTGAGGGGATTGGTTCCAGGTTGAGAAGGAAATTCAGCCTGTGTATTAGGAACTGTAGCCTACCTGCAATATCCAGCGGGGTGAGAAAAGCTGTTTGATTCAAATCTTGCTTACTCTGCAAGTTTAGGGTTCAGAATGCATGTTTACTTTTTATTTTCTTAGGTAACTCTCTGACCTTTATGTCTACCACTTATAATCACTTAAAATCTATCTTTCTTATTTTAATGTTTTATCCTTATCAGAGAGTTTGTCTAAAGAGCTTGGGGAATCAGCTCAGATTACAAAGGCTGGTGCATGTCCGCTATCCTTTGACGATGTGGCAAATTAATTAATGAGCTTGTGTTGTCCAAGAGAAGACCCTGAAGAATACATTTCTGCGGTGCAAGGCTGAGGGCATTAGCTGGTGTTTCCCTCTGTATAGTTCATGAGTGGCTTAGAGAGCACTGATGCAACGTAGCTGGGTGTGTCTCTGCATGATGGTGACTGGATGATAACAGCACTTAGAGGGGTTTGCTGTTTGTCACTAGCAAAGCACTGTGAGAGACAGCCCAGGCTGGAGAGTGAAAGGGTCACAGCAGTCCCACAGTTCCAGGTTGTACCCCAGGATCCCATCACACATACGAAGTCATCTGACTAGAGAGAAAAGAGCCTCACAGACATTGACATATGGACAGTTACGGACACTTACTTATCACTGTCTAAGTCCAGCAGTGGAACCGGTGAATGAACCATGGGGGTATCCTCATGTTTGTCACATGCTGTACCAAGTGCCTATTCCTGTACCTTATCCTTTTATTCTAGCCAAGATTCAGGTAATATTGGTAAATGAAGTGATATTGGCATTGTAGAGAGGCAATCACCTCTCCAGCACCTCTTGGCTGGTGGGTGTGGTACTTTTCTTGCTGCAGGCAGCTATCCAACCTTGGTAAGTCTTCAGTGGCTTGATCCTCTGGGGTACTAAAGAGTCCGGTCAATAGATAGTCTATTTGTCCTCACTAAGACCTTCAGCTCCAACTACTGACCCTTTAAACTCAGCCCTTTGTTCAGGCTCCCAGAGAAGGCCTCTCTTCTTCTTGGGGTTGATTGCACTTTACCTGTGGTTGATAGAAGAACACGAGTCCACTCACTACTCCAGGTTCCAACCCAGGATTTCTGTACACATCAGCCACATACTGCTCAGTTTGACTGGTTATTGCTACTTCCCCAAGGAAGTACTTCGCTTTCTACCAGGCCCTTTTAGCTCGAGCCCCATCTCAGGGCTGAAATCCTCCAATTTGTCTCTCTCTGCAATTCCTCTTAATCTCTTCTCAGTACAGGAGCCTCCTAACTGTCCTTCAAGAAGCTGGAGTCTGCCTCAGAAAGTTTCTTCCCCAGCTGTCCCTTTCCCAGTCTGTCCTCTTATCTCCAGGCTGGGAAGATTCAGTAAGCAGCCCACCCCTGCTGCTGTCTTCTCCCTGTTAATGCACCGCCTTGAAGGAGCTTCCTTGCTGTATCTGTTCACATCTCCTATGAAGGAGGAAGCAACATTTATATTGATACCTTCTCCCAGTTCATTCCTTATTGGCTAGGTGAGAGGGAGCCTTGCCCCACCCTCTCTGCACGACTTCTGTCCCTACCTCCTTAAAGGAACAGTAACGGGATTCCTTCTGCAATTATGATTCATTCTAGGGTCAATTATTCTCTGGCTATATCTCCCTTAGGTCTCCATAGCTCTCTCTATTGGACCCTTAATGGGCCATGCCACATGTAGTGGACTGACCACAAGGTGCTACTGCCTTTAAGGGACAGACTGGTTGTCACAGGCTTATGGTATAGCTATTGTTCGTAATGAATTGTTTTATAGTTCATAATTATGTTAATTGAAAATGTTTTCTAAATAGCTTGCCATATCCCCAGTGACTTGGAGTTACATGGTTATACCATCGATCACATCCCCAAAGATAGGAGTTATGGCTATTCAGGTCTTCAGAACTGACTATTCATTTGGATAGTAGAACTAAAGCTACTGCAGAAACTAGCACTAGCACAGTGAGGCCTCAATGCTGACTGGGCCCTGTGGACCCTAGTGTAATGCAAATATTCAGTAAATACCTAATTGCTTAAATAGGTGTAAAGAAATCTATGATAGTTTAACTTACAAACCAAGAGACAGGAAGACGGTGAAAAAAATGTGAATTAATTGGTGAGACCTAATTTAACATACCCATCTTGCCGGCGGGTGGTTGTCTTAGTCATTGGAGCTGGAGTTAGGCCCAGTAGCTGGAGTTGGTAGCCAGAAATTGGAGTCCAGGTTCAGAACCACAGTCAGAGGCCAGATGCCTGAGACAGAATTCTGGAATGGAAGCCAAGGGTCAAAATCTGGCATGAGGCAAGGCAGGCCCATAATATTAAGAAAAGCAGAATTACAACCAAAATACCTAAAATATGCACAGCTACATTACAAGCATGGAAGAGATCTATGAAATATTATGGTGATCCATCAGCATATGAAAACCACTCCATTAAGTAGAAATAAGCTAAAAACATGATCCAAATAGATATTCAGTGGGATTGTCTTATTCCTTCGAATTCTTTGTCAAAATCTAATCTTTCACTCAAGCCTTCCAAACACTCATCTTTTCTTCAGCTCTATGTAAACTCAAAATCTTGTCCTTTTCTACCGACAGAATCTGGTCCAATAAAAGACATTACCACCTTGAATTTCTAATATCCTGGGACCAACGCAGATACATCAATACTGAAAACATTAAAGATCGTGTCTTTGTTTTCTTTAAAAGCACCATGCACACTACTGCACTAGATAAAAATGTTAAATAATCGTCAAACCTCCAAATAAACAAGCAGACTCTAGTATTTTTAAATAAAGTAAGGGGGGATATAACATCATTGAATAGACTGAACCACTGCAAATGCTCAGCTTTTTTCATTATTTGTGCTCATAATTTGTTTCCCCTGCTGAAATCAATAGTACCAGCTGTCACTGAAATGTCAGGAAATGCTACCAAGAAGACCATTTTAACATGCCAATATATATGCTTACATTTAAATCGTAACTCCTTATTACTTTTAATCATGCATTGTCAGTGGACTCATTCAATGAAAAGATAAATAAACCATGATCTTCACAAAACACAGATGGTTTTGGTTTTATAGACTTGATATGAGCAATATTAATAGAGCCATAGCCTAGGCAGAAAATGCACTTTGGGAAATCAGTGGGTTGTTTCATCGCTTACCAAACAGCCTTATGATGATGAACTGTTGCTGGGGCCTTTTGGATATTAACATACCAACAAATATTCTATTTGCTAGGAGTTTGCAAATTCCCAGCAACAGTTTATTATAATAACCTCCTATCAAATGGAAAAGTATAGGACACAAGTTCCCAGCAACAGGTTATCTTTACAAAAGCCATTATGTGTGTCAGTGCATCAACAGTATGATTCAGATCCTCATCTGGGGTAAATCCAGGTCACTCCTTTGATTTAAATAGAAAGTGGACCATTATACCAGGAATCCCAAATTACTGCTCTGAGGTAAAATGTTTATTTTTTTTCCTGCTGATAATTTCCACTTTTTAATCTGACTACCTTCAACAGGATGGCTTCAACAGATCTAGGAATCTACATAGGAATACAAGGCTTTTCTCTTGTGTCATCCTGGTGTCAGAAATCTTTGGTGATTTACAGTGACAGGTGGATTGTGTTAACTGCCATCAGGTATAAAAGAAATGGAGTTTATCTCTAAGGAAGAGGGAACTAATAATTGGGATAGAATTAACAAATGTGACTCCCTAATTACCCAGGAAGTCATTATTCAAAAGATAAAGAGCTGGGACTGCAAAAGCATCACATATAGAGCTATTCCTTAATTAAGGAGACCCCCTTAATTTTTTTAAAAAACCCACCACATGTCTGTCTGAACATTTTTACACACGATTGTTCCAAAATGCTGATGAATTTGAAGCAGCATCATGGCTCAACTGATTAGGAAGGGAAAAGAGTGAAATTGACTACAAGCAACTTTCAAAAATAGATAAATAAATATTTATTTCAAAAATAAATAAATAATTTGTTCTCTAATCTGTGACCTTAAGTGTTACTTGTAAGTGGGGAGGGGGGGGCAGGGGAATCACTTTTAGAGTAAAGAGTGACTTTTAATTTGATGGTACCTTTAACTGAAGAATAGTTTTATTTATGATTTTGTCATACCAGCTATTTTTCTTTATTGTATAAAGGGAGGGGGGAAAAAGTAGAATTCTGCACAGAAGAAAGCAGTGGCCCTTGTCATTAGCTCATTAGCGGCAGTTCAACATTTTGTCCCATTTTAGAACTGGTAAAAATTTTTTGTAAGAACATATTTTTTAGTTCAAGAATAACATTTTTTTAAATGAAATTTTGGCATTTTTTTCAAAATTATTGAAAGTTTTCCATTTTTGCAATGTGTCTATGACATCTTCAGTACACATGTGACATGAAACTTCAGTACACATGATCGCTTCTCGGCCTTTTGGCTAAGATCATGTGTACTGAAGTTTCATCAATTTTAATATAAATCATTTTTCAAAATATTAAAATATTTGTTTATGAAAACCTGGATTTCAATATGAAAACCTAGTATTGGGCAAACAACATTTAATTTTAAAATGATTTCAACATTTTAAAATAATTTTTAATGATATTTCCATTAACATTTTAATAAACATACAGAAACATGGTCAATTTCAAGTCCTGTGAAACAATCATTTTGATTTTTTTTTAATTGTGAAATAGTTTTCCCATTTTTGACTACTTCTAAGCACAGTGTTTTTACTGGGACTGAAATGGTCATTTTAGGTTATACCTTAAAACATTATCTAGCTGAATTTTGGTCAAAATTCTGCTATTTAACTTTGAAAGAATAATTTTAAAATGTTATGTCTTTGAAGCCAAATACTAGAAGATATGCCATTTTTTTGGTATCTGCAGCAAGACTGGATTGGCTGCTGTTTCTTGAGGCACTTCTTGGGGCTAAGCTGACCAGACAGCAAATGTGAAAAATCAGGATGGGGGTGGTAGTTTATATGAGCCTATATAAGAAAAAGACCTAAAAATCAGGACTGTTCCTATAAAATTGGGACATCTGGTCAGCCTATTTGGGGCAGGGCAGCCAGGGCTCAGAGTCACCTTTCTGCCACCCGCCTCCAGCATAAGGGAAACTTGGCTGTAGTTCCCTAACCCAACCAGCCTGTCAGCCACTCAAGCACTCTCCTCTGCTACATCAGCCCTGTCTTTGCCCTGCAGGTTGATAATCATAGGTGTGCACACAGGGTGTGCCGGGTGTGCCCAGGCACACCCTAATGTCTCAAAAAGGATTGACTTTCACTGCAGAGTGTGGCGCCTTTAAAATAAATAAATAAATGCAATTCCCTGGGTGCACACTCTAATGAAATGTGCTGCGCATGCCTATGTTGATAATTTATGCATTCCAGCCCTGGTGTCCCTTCAAAAGTGTCCCCCGGTAGTGTCCAGCCCCAATCATTGACAGAAGTAGAATCATAGAGTCCTAGAATATTAGGGTTGGAAGGGACCTCTGGAGGTCATCTAGTCCAACCAGCTGCTTAAAGCTGGACCAATCCCCAACTAAATCATCCCAGCCAGGGCTTTATACCAGATCTTCTATTCCCACAAGAACAGTGCACCGCAGTTTGCCAGCTCTACCTTACCCCACTGCTTCTGTATCACACACAGCACTGGAGTTCATTTATAGTAAAACAAAAGAAAGAATAGAAATTAAAATAGAAACTATGTAAGTGATGGAAACAAATGGTTAAAAATTATAAAATGGGAACTAGGACCTACGCTTATTAATAGTTACTTTTAATTCCTATTTAATATAGTAGATTCTCACCCCAATGTTTGGACTTTTGCAGCACTTGCTAGCCCCAAAAGGTAGGGCTCAGTCTTTCCTGAAGCACCCCTGCTCATCAAAGTCCTCAGCAAATGGATGCAGTGTCTTTTTCTACCCTGACTTATGGCTGACTTAGAACAATGCTTCCTTAGCTCTCGTACCCTAGCGCCCCCACTCTACTTGCTCTACTTTGATGACATCTTCATCATCTGGACCCATGGAAAAAAAGCCCTTAAGGAATTCCACCATGATTACAACTGTCAGGGACTAAAACCCCGACTGGCAAAGGTTCATTGTCTGACCGCAGAGAGACAGGCAACAACCAGCAAGTTCCAAACAAACTCTTTATTGACAGGTGCACGCATCAATAGAGAGTGGCCTGTTTTCCCTGAACCAGCAAACTCTCTTACACTGAATAGGTTTTTTTATACACAGTTCCGTCACGTCACAGGTTAGTCTGAGTCAAGATGGGAGGAGGAAAAAAGCCAGCACCGCCCTTTTCCCTCTTGGTTATGCTTAACCAACACTTATTATAACTTTAAACAATACCTAATACCTAATTCACAACTATCTAACAATTATCAGCTAGGTCAAAAGGATCCCGGACATAGGGGAAACAGAGAAAAACAAAAAAGTATTGAAACAGTCTGGCTCCAGATGACTGCAAGAAAATGTTGATCATTCCTTCTCAAGGTCTTCAAAACAAACCACTCAGTCTGGTTTTTTTTTTTTTTGCTAGAAGACTGCCAGAGAAAGCAGTAAAAACATTTAACAGTTTAATTGCCACAGGATACTTAAGTACCCCAAATTTTTGTCCCTCACACAACAATTTCCATTCCATCATCAATCTCAGCCTGGACCAGTCCACACAAGCGGTCCATTTCCTGGACTCTACTGTGCTAATAAGCGATGGTCACATAAACACCACCCTTCAACGGAAACCTACTGACCGCTATACTGACCTACATGCCTCCAGCTTCCATCCAGGACACACCACACGATCCTTGGTCTACAGCAAAGCTCTAAGATACAACCGCATTTGCTCCAGTCCCTCAGACAGAAACAAACATCTACACAATCTTTATCAAGCATTCTTAAAACTACAATACCCACCTGCTGAAGCAAAGAAACAGATTGACGGAGCCAGAAGAGTACTCAGAAGTAACCTACTACAGGACAGGCCCAAAAATAAAATAATAGAATGCCACTAGTCGTTACTTTCAGCCCCCAACTAAAACCTCTCCAGCACATGATCAAAAATCTACAACCTATCCTGAAGAACAATCCCTCACTCTCACAGATCTTGGGAGACAGACCAGTCCTTGCTTAGAGACAGTCTCCCAACCTGAAGCAAATACTCACCAGCAACCATACACCAGATGATTCCTTGGTGACTCACTTTTGCTCCAAGACCCCAAGGGCATAATTTTCAGTGTAGTTACATTATAACTTAAATATTACCTGTATACACTTCTCACCATGATTATGTGGTATGTGGGGCATGTGGGGGCGAGAGAGCTTATGGTTTAACTAAAAGATATATTGCTGGCTAGGCAGAATTAAAAATATCTTCAGTGGATGAATGGCCTTATCATGCCAGGACACCATAAAATGATGAAAGTATTAAAAGTGAGTGGGATCAAGTTTGGCCAGGAGACCAACCAAAACATTTTACTTGTGTGTGTGCGATAAGACAAGCATGATAGTAAGAGAGAAACTGGATCAAGTGGTTTTTCTTTTACCCCTTTGTGTGTACACAGACACCCCCACCCCTGCATTTATTGCACCCTTGCCGTGGTTGTTCCTTCTCTGAACTCCTAGTAAGGCTTTGTTTTGTGTGATTCTTGCTGTCATCACTCCAGTGCTGCTTCAGCATCACGCATCACTTGAAACTTTAGAGACAGGATTTTCAAAAGTGCTTAATTTTGACCAAACCCTTCCCCACTGAAGTCAATGAGAGTTTTACCATCAATTTCAGGTGGAGCAGAGCTAAGCCAATGCTTGGTGCTTTTGCAAATCCCACCTTAATTCATTTAGAACAATGGAACAGATAATTTCTCACTTTTATACTTGGATTGGGGCTCCATCTCTTGTAGCTATGGCAATGCTGTGTACCATCCAGTTAAATCCATGTATTTAATTTATTTTGGACATAACCTGTACTTTAGCTACTTTAAACAACATTGTGAAACGGCTTTACAAATGGCAGACATAAATGAAATTATCTGAATGGGCTGTTCCTGAGTTCTTATCCATTTCAGTTTTACCTGGTAATTTCAGGGGCTTAGTCTTATCCCTGGGCTTGATTCTATTGCCTGTTAAGACAATGGGTGTTTTGCAACTGGCTTGAATTGTTGAAAAGATCTGACCCAATATTTGTATCAACACTTCAATTTCAAACAACAATAATAAAAATACTCTGGACATTGGATGAAATCCTGGCTCCACTGAAAACAAATGGCAAACTCTCATTGACTTCCATAGGGACAAGATTTTACACTGTGTAAATTGCTTCCAAGTGATTTTTCACTTTCTGCATTTTAGCCAGTTGGCTTTAGGCACAGAGTGTTTGCTGAAACACTATTCAAAGATGTGCAGTAATCACCCAGGAATGCACTGTAATCAATTATTGCTTAATTACAACGCTGATACAAAGTAAACTAAACCTTGCAAGTTCAAAGGTAAGGTAGAACCATTTTGTCCTTGACTCATATCACTGAAAGACAAAGGAGAGCAATTTGAACAAAGGTCAGAGGATCTGTACCTGCCTTAACTTTGAGATCTTTTATCAGTCTGAATTACAACATTAATATTTAATTTTTTTAATCTCCTCATTTTGTTAGGTTGAAAAGGGACCAATAATCCTCCACACAGAGTTGTTAAAGGCATATTATTTTCCTAACGTATCAGAAGAATTCTATCAAATAATACATATTAAGGCATTTCTACTACTATGCCCAGTGTATCACCATCAGTTCTTATGTAATTTCAATGCACATTATGGTACTAAAAATTAGGATGATCAAGTGAGATGAAGTCCTATTTAGCCCCTGGTTAATTGTATCCAATGGTTCTCTCATTACAGTAATTGATTGCATTTCCTGAGTTAATTTCACTGACAACAGAAATCCATTTCAAAAGGTGTTTTTTTCTCCTAGTGATAATGGACCATCTATATTTAACAGCCCTCTTAGAATTGGTATGCTAATGTACTTTTTTTTTCTTTTTCTTTCTTTCTGTGTGTATAAATGCATCTTACTTCTGTTCCATTCTATGCATCCGATGAAGTGAGCTATAGCCCACGAAAGCTTATGCTGAAATAAACTGGTTAGTCTCTAAGGTGCTACAAGTATTCCTCACTTTCTTCAAAGATGAGAGAACCTCATAACCGTTAAGCAGACATGTTGAAAGGAAAGAAGTGTATCCTGAACATATACCCCCCTCTCAAGCCAGGTCCAGTACTGCCTGGAGAGGGTGAACTCATGAGGAAAACCCAAAAGATCAAGGCAGAGACTAGAACTGATGATGGGATTGGTCACAAAAAGCTTTTAATGGACCCATCTAGTTGATCACCATTTGATTTTATTACTATAATATTGTCCTTTCACCTGATTCCCCCCCCCCCCATACTGTTTGTTGCCTTCACTCATCACATTGTGTGTAAAGTACACTCTGATCCTGTAGTCACATTTGCATAGGCCTGGAGCTCACCTGAAGGACTGGTGCCTTAGATTGCTCTTTGAGGCAGGGACAAGTATTTGTATTTCTCTGTAAAGTATCAGGTGTATTTTTGAGTGTGGTAAAATAAAGCATAATAATGATCATTTTATTTGCTGTGTCTTCAGTTTCTAGAAGGAAGATGTTATTTGACACTATTGCCCAGCAAGTATTGAATTTGCAGTATGGATTATGCAGCTTTTAATTTCTCCCATACCAGGCTCTTGTATTTGATACAAAATCTGAGTCCTACCCTTTTGGCTACAGAGGATGCACAGAGGTTAGGCTGCAGGAGCATGTGGAGCTTGTCATAGGATGCTTCAGAAAGCCAAATGAAAAGCTCTGGCTACTGCCCTTGTTTACCATACAAGCACCCATCCCCCATTATCTACTGCAAACAGGAAGATAAATCTTCCCTCCTCTGCTCCTTCCCCTGCCCTATATGGAAAATGCCCCAATACAGATGACATCTCATCGTAATGACTGAAGTTCTAGACCTGAACAGTGTGAAACCTTTCCCTCCTCTCTCCCTCCCCCACATCACTTCACCCCTACTAGACTGGCTGATTACACTACTGCAGCTGATGTCCTTAAAGGAAAATACACAGGTTTTCTAAATACAGGTTTTCTGTCAGTGATATGCTAAACTAAGGTTCCAGCCTCTGTCTCATAATGAGCACCAGTTTCCCTTATGTCAATTTATCTTTGTGTTTCATCCGTGACTGAGCCAGCTGATCTATTAATTGCAATAAACCCCCGCATAATGGTGATCTGGCTTTAGCCAACCCACATGCAGGTAGGTCACAAATGGTGGCACGAATCAGATGACGAATTGATTGGTGCAAAGCGTTTTTTGTTTCATTTGTTTTTTAAGGAAGACACTGAAAGGGCATCATTCACTAGTCCGTATGTATTATGAATCTACTGCTGCTCTTCCACTTTTCAGTTAAAATGCATAACGTGTATTTTGGGGCTCTGGCTGCTTGCTTCCTCTATGAAAAAAACTTGCCCCATCATTTACCATGGCCCTGCCTTTACAGAACGTTCCTCAAGGCTGCATTTTTGTGTAACAGATGTTCTATCATCCCATGTATTCTGAATGCGTTCATAACCACCTGTGGTACTACTCTTTCCCCCGCCCCCACAACCCTTTCCTCTCCAGAGGAGGTAGATTCTTTAGGAACATAAGCACTGAGAAACATGATCACGTGTAAACAGCGCTATAGTTTTCTATAAAAGACTTTTGGCAGAAGATGTGGTACTTGCAGCATTAGGCAGGCTGCTCTACTAAATGTGTCTTTTCTTAGCACATATGTCCTATTAAAACTGGCACACCCCCTTGGGAGCTGGCACAATGCCACCTTAACACATGGCCATGAAGGTACACTATGTATAAGCTTCAACTGTGCTTGCTGAGAATAGGAGCCTGAGTCAGGAATATTGCTGTGATCACCTCAGCTTCCTCACCCCTAGATCAGTGGTTTCCAAACTTTAACAACCTGTGAACCCCTTTCACTAAAATGTTAAGTCTCGCAAACTCCCTCCTAAAAAGGAATATTTCCCGGGATTTTCTCCTTTACCTGAGTATAAATTATAAAAGCAGTGATCTTGGAAATATAAAATTTGTTTTTATGACATGCTTATTACATACTATTTATTATTAAGTATTATTTATCATTACAGTATTTTTATAACATTATGAAAACAGCAACACTCTTCCAAGATTTCACTTTCGTAGCTTGTATCACTTTGAAAAAGCCTGTTTAAGAAAAGACTCCGATGTTTCATCAAGGAGTATCACATGTGAAACAGCATGAAGGTATTTAAGAAGCCAACTCAAAGAGTTCTTTCTACACAAGTATTCAGGTCTTGGGCAGTCCAGGCAAACAACACACATTACAACAAAGCTTAAACTTGTTCTTCATAATAATTTTTAACAACACTAGCAGCCTATTTAATATCCACCTCCCTTTTCATTTCTTATAAGGAATCATGGGGCATGTCTACACTACCCACCGGATCAGCGGGCAGTGATCAATACAGCAGAGGTCGATTTATCGCATCTAGTCTAGATGCAATAAATTGACCCCCGAGCGCTCTCACATCGACTCCTGTACTCCACCGCCATGAGAGGTGCAGGTGGCGTCGACGGGGGACTGGCAGCAGTCGACTCACCACAGCGAAGATGCTACAGTAAGTGGATCTAAGAACATTGACTTCAGCTACATTATTCATGTAGCTAAAGTTGTGTAACTTAGATTGATTCCTCCCCCCTTTCCTGCTATTGTAGACCAAGACTTGATGTTTAAATCTCCTCGGTGAGATAGATATGCTTGCTTTGATCTGCTTAGTTCTTGGAAGTCCAAGGGCTCCAGGCTGATGGCCCTGTGCTGCCTGGGATTCCTAGGGACAGCTCTGTCCACCATTAGGGGATTTTTTCCCGAGAACCCCCTGTAACATTTCACAAACCCCAGTTTGGGAACCACCACCCTAGATAGAAGCTTAAACCAACATTTTCTATGTCCACTAATTTTGAGTGCCCAATTGTAGACATTTTTTGTTTGATTACCTGGTTTTGAGGATCCCCAGATTCAAATTGCCTTGGAGGGACTGTGGGTGTTACTCTAACGGATGTGGGAAGGGGTGTAGCAGCCTTGCTCATTGGCTCAGTGTTGGCATGGTTGGTGAGGTGAAATTCCCTTTCCAGACCTTTCCTCACTTCTCCTACCTTGGCCAAAATACACTGACTTTCTGCAGGCAAAGTGGAGCTCATCTACAGAGCCTACAATTAAAAATAGTTAAATGTACCTAAACATAGTGAACTCTGGGCTCTGATAAATCAAGATTGGCCTTCAGTTGGGAAGAAAGCTGATTAGCTTGGAGAGAAGTACAAAAATGAAGTCTCAAATGTTTTGAGGATCTCTGCAGGGCAGCTCTGAATTTAGAACTTAGGCACATTGGCAATCCTGGAGAAAGCAGTGTGTGTTGCCTTTTTATCTATGTGCTTATGCCATACTCAGCGTATAATCTAGACTAGTGAGTAGGTGTGTCACCCCTGCCCTCTAAATTGGGGTGCCCTTTGCACTGCTTTGCTGTTGCTGCCCCACCTGGACTGCTCACAAACAGTCTCTAGCATGTAAGTCACTCTCAATTATGTCTGTGTACACTTGTAGCTTGGCAGTCACACCCAGGCTTTAACCAGCCTAAATTATGTAGCAGGGTGATAGCCCTCCTCCCACACACACTCCCAGCCCCAGATTTCCCTCCACAAATATATGTCTTGTATTATCCAGGAGAGGGCTGGGAAGTACAAGCTCATATAAAGTCGGCCATTTTATTAATAGAAATTATATGCACAAATCCTGTTATCCAAATGGAGGTTCCCAAACACTTCTGTTAAAGCACACTGGTTTAGATAAAACAAGTTTATTCATTACAAAGAGATAGATTTTAAGTGAACACAAGTAATGCGTGTGACAGACCGCTCTCTCACCCCTTCTCAGGAACAGGCAGGAAACCCTTCTTTTGCTCCAAACAGTGCTCTTTATTCCACAGTGCAGGCCCCACCACCAATATATACAGCTTTATACAGTTCAGTCCTTCAGCTTGCAGCTCTAACACAGCTCTAAAGCTTACAGCTCTACACAGCTCACTGCATACAACTCTATATAGTTCAGCTCTACATCTTACAGTTCTACAGCTTACAGCTCTGTCTCTCACTCCAGACTACCATTCCACCACCACCACCACACTGGGCTTCCTTCCTGGCAGCCTTTTATCCCCGAGGCTGCCGCCAGGTGCAACCCCTCCAGGTTAATTGCCCTGCAGCCCCGGTGGCTGATTAGCTTTCTCTGCAAGGAGGTTTTCAGGCTTCTGCTCCCTCTTAAAGGGCCCACTCCTGGCCAGCACCCTGCCACACACCTCCCCCCTTAGCCTAGCCCCATCGGGCTGGCTCAGACCCTTCAATATTTTCCAATCATATTTAACAGGGCCCTTGAACCTTTAGCTCTCATTTCCTTTACCACTGCTGCCTGGTCATAAGGCTTCTGGGTGTCACGCCCGACTGTGGCGGAGACCCCTACTGCCTTTCTAGGGCTAGGGCCAGCCTCCTCTGCCTCGGCTTCCCGGGTGGCCGCGGCAGAGAGCCCTACTTCCAGCCTCGCGCATGAAAGGCAGGGTATCGGCCGTCCCTGTGCCCTTCGGCGCTCACACCACTCACATGGTGCCTCACCGCACAGGGCAACTTCCCCGGCCTCAATTTCCTCCTGGCTCTCACAGGAGCTCGGGGCTTCCTCCATGGAGCTCACCTCCTGCCCTAGTCCCTGTTGTTCAGGGCTGGCTAGTCCCTTCACTGGGTTATTGGGCTGAGACCCACCCCTTCGCTTGGCCGAACCCCCCGTACGGGTTCTCACGCCTGGCCTTGGGGCAGCCCGGGGTCTCGTACTTCCCACCGGGCCCCAGTCCCGCCCAATGATTACGGGGCAAGGTAACCCCTCTGGCACCCCGACCCACTTCCAGCGGAATCGGCCGCTGATTTCTAGGGGGACCTGTGCCACCCGACAGGTCTTCCTGTCCCCATGGACACATTGCAGGTCCATGGTGGCCCCTGGAGTTAGCCACTCAGGGCGGATCAACGCTCTGCGGACGAGCATACAGGGGGAGGCTGAATCCACCACCCCCTGATGGGACTTCCTCCCCACCCGCACCCGCATGGTGGGTATCCCCTTATGCAGTTTCCGCCCCCAAACCTCAGTCCACCCACACCAGTTAGTGTAGTCACAGTCCATGGCTGGGCAGTCTCTCTTAATGTGCCCTGGCTTCCCACACTGCCAGCAGGTAAGCCGGGCAATTCTCTCTGGCATCCCTCTGGGCTCCCCATCAGTCCCTTTGCCTTTAGCTGGGGGGGAGTCCCTGGGCCGATGCCCCAAATCCCGGACCCGTCGTGGTCGCTCTTCTCCCCAAGGTCCCTCTGCCTCCACATATTCCTCGGTCAGGCGCACCGCAAACTCCACCGTCTCCGGCTGGTGCCTCCTGACCCAGGTACGGACAGTCTCGGGGAGGCTGAGCAAAAACTGCTCCAAGATCAGGGAGTCCATAATTTCCTCCCCTGACCGGGCCTCCGGCCTCAGCCAACGCGTCGCCCAGTCTCTCAGCCTCTGGGCAAACGCCCGGGGCCGCACCGCCTGCGTCCAGCGGGCCGCCCGTAACTTTTGCCGGTATCTCTCGGCAGATAAGCCGACCCGGTCCAAAATGGCCGCTCGTACAATTTCAAAGTCCTGGGCCTCTGCATTCCCCAGGGCCATATAGGCTGCCTGGGCTTCGCCCACGAGGTAGGGAGCAAGCCTGAGGGCCCAGGTGGTCCGCTCCCACCTGGCTGTGGTGGCTACCCTCTCAAAAGTGCCCAGGAAGGTATCGGGGTCATCCGCCGGGCTCATCTTGCAGAGTCCCCAGCCTGGCGGCTGCATGCCCTCTCCTGCCCCTCGACTCACCAGGTGCTGCAGGAGAGTTGCCTGGGTCTTTGCTTGCTCCTGGATAAAGTTTTGCAGCGTCTTCTGCTGCTCTGCCTGAGCCTGCTGCATTTCCTGGTGGGTTTGCTGCAAGGCGTGCATGGCCTGCTGGGTCTGCTTCTGTTGTTCCACGAGCCACTGCAGGGTCCCCTCCATCTCAGGGCCACCAGTTGGGTTGCTGGTGTAGTGATCCCACCCCTGACACCACGTGTGACAGACCGCTCTCTCACCCCTTCTCAGGAACAGGCAGGAAACCCTTCTTTTGCTCCAAACAGTGCCCTTTATTCCACAGTGCAGGCCCCACCACCAATATATACAGCTTTATACAGTTCAGTCCTTCAGCTTGCAGCTCTAACACAGCTCTAAAGCTTACAGCTCTACACAGCTCACAGCATACAACTCTATATAGTTCAGCTCTACACAGCTCTATATCTTACAGTTCTACAGCTTACAGCTCTGTCTCTCACTCCAGACTACCATTCCACCACCACCACCACACTGGGCTTTCTTCCTGGCAGCCTTTTATCCCCCTGAGGCTGCCTCCAGGTGCAACCCCTCCAGGTTAATTGCCCTGCAGCCCCGGTGGCTGATTAGCCTTCTCTGCAAGGAGGTTTGCAGGCTTCTGCTCCCTCTTAAAGGGCCCACAGGGTTGGCCCAGGCACTCGTGGCCAGCACCCTGCCACATGAGGCATAAGTCAGAAATGGTTACAAGAGAAATAAAGATAAAATGCAACTAATGTTCACCTTAACAAACTATGTTAAATTCAAAGTAAAGTTTCTCACCACATGCTCTCAATACTGTATCTATCACAGTGGCCAAATGTCTAGGCCAGGACCCTTTCTTCTGTATAATGGCTGCTTTCTTTGTTCCTGGTGCAATGAATCAAGAGAGAGAGAGGGAGGGAAGGTTCCTGGGGGTGTTTCCATGTCTTTTTATAGTCCTATCCCCCCTTTGAGAAGCATCTTCAGGGATTATGGCTATAGGCAGATTGTGTGGATGGGAACCCCAGGCTGTCCTTGCTAAAATGTAGATTTTCTGTCCATGTGAATAGCCACTTAACAGATAATGGCTGACTGACCTTGTTTACACCCTGCTGAGGCACTAGCTTGTCCTTTGTCTCTGGGGAACTGGCTGGGCCATTCCCCAGCCTCGGAACATATTTTAGTAACACCATACAGTAGACGCTTCTAGCTTTACATACCATGTTGCCACACATATTTTACCAGGACAATAATGACCAGAAAATTGTGAGTTTTGAAAAGATACTCCACAAGGCAAACTTTGTACAAAGATTACTACAGTAGTGTACACGGGTATATTCTGTCACAGTGCCCTTACCCTGTCCTAAGCAGACTTCTAGGAGAGGAAAGGTGGCTTTCTGTGCATGCCCATTCATTCCTTGGCCTCTACTGCCCTCAAGGATGGTTGCTGTGGTGGTGGTGGGGTCTGTACTGTGGATTCCAGTCCTAGGTCAGGATACACAGCTCGAGTGAAAGAGGAGCTCCGCTGAAGTAAATGGAGCTCTGCCAATTTATACCAGTGAAGAAGCTGTCCCATATTCTCAGTCCTTAGCATATATCAGGTCTCAAGAAATTTTTTGTGGAATAGAAACATGTCCATATAAATATTACAAATGTTTTTTTCACCTTGGGCTATGTTACATTTGGTTTCTTGAAGTCACAGAAGTTGTTGTAAAAGGAGTCACTACCCATTTTCACAGTCACACCACATATGAATGCTAGTATCTTCCATCTCACATTTGTTACTTGCTATTTTCTAGTTGCCTGAAGTGTGCTAGGTGCTTCTCACAAGATAAAAAGAGGTGTGGATCTGCCCCATACTAAGTTTGAGACACGATACAATAAGTGATGGTTGCCAAAAGCAAGGAGGAAATGGGATGGGGTGAAAAAGAATGAGGGCTACAGCAGCAGAATCACATGATTACTCAGTTTAAACATGTGCATGTCTTTGCTGCAGCTAGTTTTCTTGTTTTTGTTCATTTAAATAAGTAGTAAGGAAAAGAAGAGGCAAGTGAGAAGATGAATGGTTCGGTTATTGTATTAAGTCAGTATCACTCTCTCACTTAGTTCCTTTATTATTTAAAATAGAAATAAAGAGTTTTTAGGGGATGTTTCCCCTATAACATTTTCAGCAACAACATTCAAGTGCAGTGTTCACACATGAGATTTGAACTCACGGGGGTTTATAACCGTGGTAAGAAAATATTATATAGTAGAATGGACAATAATACTCTGAGTATCTCCACCCCCAAGGAGACCAGGGCTAGTGGATAACTAACAAGGGGCCCTAACATCTTCAAGGCCTTAAACACATTTGTACTTTGTTGTAGGCCTTTCCGCTCATTCCTTTTATAAAATACAACAACCCTGAAAAAGAAAAAAATCCATAAAAATTAAAAAGATGTCCACTCCATAGTTGTAATAGTATGAAGGATAAAAATATTACTGCTTTACTAAGGTAAGGTCATATAGCTGTAGTATAACTTCTGATGTATAGAACTTGTTGAGAATCTCCCCTCCCCATCAAAAACTGATAAAATCAGCTTTCACATTGTCTTCTTCATTCTGAAATCAATACCATTCAGCTGAAGTCCTTGATTTCAATGGCAGCCAGATTGAGCCCTGACTGCCAATTTATGCCTAATATTAGTAGGAATTGACGTTAAAAGGGAGCCATGAATGCACTCAAAAGGAAAAACGTGTTAGGCCATTTTCATCTTGTGCGCATTGCAAGACTCAGACTTCTTTATGTGAAATGCTGCTTGGTAATTATAGAGCATATGCATGCATATTCAATGCTTACGTGTTAATAAATGGCAACAACATATGCTTTGTCAGTGAAATGACATGATTTGCATTGCAATGAAGAAGACAGAGAGGAGTAGCAAACCCAGCTGCTATAACAGCCACAGAATGAGTTATGCTCAACAGCAACCATTGAGCAAAAAAAGGGTCTGGCGCTGAGAATAGGAGTTCTAAATGGTTGCTTAGTGTCTGATCACCACCCTAACCACAAAGCAGAGATAACATCATATCACAAATAATAAAGTGAATGTGCTGGTATCATTATTAGGCTGGTTCCACAGGGACAGGTTGTGATCCCGACTGTTGAACTGTAACATACCCCCAAAGGAGCCCCACTGAAGTTAATGGGATTCTTCATGGAGAAAAGTGCTATCCAGCACAAAGGTAAGAAGTCACCTTGGACTAGATTCCGATAAGTAGTCCTTGGCACTTTTACAACGGTCATCACAATGACAAATGTAACAACGCTATGAGACAGAGGACGATGAGAAATGTATGTTACTAACATTACTGAAAAGCCCCAGCTGATCTTTTTATGAGCTGTGTATGATTGCCTGGGATGGGGCAATTAACCATATGCTGCACCTGGAGAGGAGTGGGGGTGGGGAGAGGGGAGAGGGACTTGATAAAACCTAACTGAAGATGAAGCCCAACTGGGGGAGGAGCTGGGATAGAATTATAAAGCCAGGAAGTGATAGGAAGCAGTAGTGGCTGAAGGGAAGGGACGTGAAATCTGTCTCTAGAGGGAAAGGGAGTTGGTGAGGGACAAGGAGACAGTCCAATAGAAGACTAAGCCCTGGGAATGTCCCCTGGACTAGAGAGTCTGGCAAGTGGCCAAGAGGAGTGAAGTAGCCAGGAGGAGCAGAGGATGCTGTGGAAGTAAACCCAGTGACAGACCAGGAGGTAGGCAGGTGGGGTTGGAAGGAGCTCTGGGAAACAGCTAGAGGCACTGAGACTGAACAGAACAGACCTGGAATGCTAGTCATAGGGTCCCTAGGCTAGAACCTGGAGTGGTGGGTGAAACTAAGTTCCCCTACCAGCCACTAGGAAGTGGCACAAGACCTAGAGGGGGCTGAGAGGGGGACTGTACAGTGACCTGACCAAAAGACCAAATCAGGAAGAGGATGCATTGTGAGGTGGAAAGAGAGACTGACCACAGAATGGGCAATGGGACAGGCTCTGTCCACTTCCTTTGATGCCCCAGAAACATCCCAGACCCTGTCCCATAAATGGCAACTGTGTTTATATTCCCTTCATCAATACAGTCTTGCGCAACAAAGTATTTACAGTGTTTCTTGCCTATTAGAGCTTTCCCACAGGGTCAGAGAGAAATAGAGGTCTCCCTTTCTTGAGATCTCCGGGCTTACTGGGCTCAGCTAGCCCATGTTTTCTCTCTCTCATTGACTTCCTGGGTCTTCTTTCAGCACCTTCAGCTGATGACTAATTGTTTAGTAAGCCCTCCCAGCCTGATCAGCTAATTAGATACATATCCCCAATCAGCCTTCTGTAGAGGAAACTATTGGTGCCTCAGGATATGTCTACATGGCAATTAAAAAACCCACAGCACACAGTCTGACAGCCTGGGTCAACTGACTTGGGCTCACAGGGCTTGGGCTGCGGGGATAAAAATCATGTAACTGTTTGGGCTCTGGCCAGAGCCTGGCCTCTCAGACCTTCCCCACTCATGGGGTCTCGGAGCCTGGACTCCAGCCTGAACCCAGCTGACTACATTGCAATGTTGTAGCCCTGTGAGTCTGAGTCAGCTGGCCCAGGATAGTGGGACCATGCTGAGAGTTATTCGCAGTGTCGATGTACTCTAAGAGATCAGAGAGCTGACTCAACAGGTAGTTTCTAACACATGGTCACAGGGTGCCATACAGAGTAAAAGAATATTCCCAGATCTAGCAAGAAAGAGGAGCAGAGTGCAGCTCTTTATGCTGCCCCTGGCCAAAATGGAATTCTTCATGCTTACTGGCACTTACCATTAAAAAGGTCGTAGAGCAGTTTTTAAACTAAGGGCTGGGGGAAAACCGACAGGTGTGGAGAAGCACATGGTTCAGACATGCCTTAGACATCTATTAATAGAGAATCTCTATGTCCTAATGAAGACGAAAGGATGGAAAATGATAAAATACAGGGAGGGTCTGATCAGAAACAGTCACATAAAAAAAAAGAGTTCCATTCAATTACATAGTCTGATGGCAGACAGCTAACAAGAGACAAGTTTTTAAAGCGCTTATATACCAGTGTTAGAAGTCGAAATAATAAAATGGGTGAACTAGAGTGCCTCATACTAAATGAGGATATTGATATATTGGGCATCACAGACACTTTAGTGCAGGGCAGAGCAGCCTAAGGGCTGCTTTATAGACTCTAGCCATTGGGCTGTGCCGCCCGCACCAAGGGCTGCTCTACGAACTCTGGCCATTAGGCAGAACAGCCCTGGCCCTACGGGAGTGAACCATCACAGGGTCTAAATTAGCCATTACCATTCAATAATGAGATCTTGAGTCCTTGTGGATAATTCTCTGGAAATATCCACTCAATGTGCAGCTGCAGTCAAAAAAGTGAACATAATGCTGGGAATAATTAAGAAAGGGTAGGTAATAGGACAGAACGCATCATGTTGCCTCTATAGAAATCCACGGTACACTCACATCTTGAATACTGTGAGCGGATATGATCACCCTATCTCAGAAAAGATATATTGGAATTGGAAAAGGTTCAGAAAAGGGCAACAAAAATTATTAGGGGTATGGAACAGTTTCTGATGAGGAGAGATTAATAAAACTGGGACTTTTCAGGTTGGAAAAGAGACAGTTAAGGGAAGAGATGATTGAGGTCTATGAAAACATGACTGGTGTAGAGAAAGAAGTGTTGTTTACTACTTTTCATAACACAAGAACTAGGGGTCACCAAATAAAAATTAATAGGCAGCAGGTTTAAAACATAAAAGGAAGCAATTATTCACACAATGCACAGTCAACCTGTGGAACTCCTTGCCAGAGGATGTTGCTAAGGCCAAGACCATAACAGGGTAAAAAAAGAACTAGATACATTCATGGAGGATAGGTCCATCAATGGCTATTACCCAGGATGGGCAGGATTAGTGTCCCTAGCCTCTGTTTGCCAGAAGCTGGGAATGACAGTGGATGGATCACTTGATGATTACCTGTTCTGTTCATTCCCTCTGGGGCACCTGGTAATGGCTACTATCGGAAGACAGGATACTGCAGTAGGTGGACCTTTGGTCTGAACCAGTATTCTTATGTTTTTACGTTCACTTACATCCCACCATGTAAAAAAAAAATGTAAACATGCAACAAACACTGTTCTCTCTTGTTCCAGTGCAGAGCGTGGAACATGTTGCTTTTATCTTTTTAGAAAAACAGACAATGGGGAAAAATCCTAGAAGTTAGAGCTTAGAAAGACTTATTAGATCATCTTCTCCTGGGATGTATCAGCTTACATTAGAGATGAATTACATTATTATTGCTTTTATTAATGCTTTTATTTTGTTTTGCGAGAGAATGAATGAAAGATGCCATCTGCTGCCACCCCCTCAAAGCACAGTAGGAATCCAAAAACTTTGCCACTCCTAGAATTAGAGAGAATCTAACAGGGGATTTCTCTTGAATTCTCTTGCAGAACTACAGCCACCCCCAAACACCTGAGATTTAATCATTGAGAATAGTAGCTTGCTTGATTCCTGGGTTGACCAGAGAAATCATTTATACCAGTGCTTCAGGGTGCCAAATGATTGTTTGCTGTTGCTTCCAAGGATGGAGGGGAAGAGAGAGGGGACACTGACAACATGTACCCAAAATTCCTTGCAACAATGTTTTTGCCCCATCAGGCATTGGGGGCTTAACCCAGAATTCCAGTGGGTAGCGAGCCCTGTGGGATAGCTACCCACAGTGCACCACTCCGTGAGTCGATGTTAGCAACAGTATTGAGGATTCACTCCACCAACCTTCTGCACTTAGTGGAGACATACATGATCGACTGAATACAATCACTTTCTAAAGATCGACATCTATAACATTGACCTAATTTTGTAGTGTAGACATGTCCTTAGTCTTTACAAGTCAGAATATCTGTTGTGGATAGCAAATTCTGCAGCACGGGGTCCTAAATGTGTTGCCTGCTGCTTATATTCTTCAGAAGCTGGATACCACTAGACAGTCATTCTCAGTAAAAACAGAGATTTCTTTCTTCAGGGGTTAGAGGTTCAGACACAACAAGGCTTGTGAAAAGCAGTGCCAGTCTGTCTTCAAAACATAGATCCAATAGCTCCTATTATTCTGCCTATCAGTATTGCAGTTTTCTTTGTTTCCTTGTTCCAGGTCTGTCAGAGAAAAATTCTAAGGCAGGCTAAATCTATTCACCTAGCAAAACTAGTGTTTTAGTAGTTTGCCTGTTACTGCAGGAATCCACATGTTTTTGATGCTATATGCCTTTGGGCATAATTAAATTAAGCAACACATTAAACCAAACAATATATGGGGTGTAGTCTATTACTCACCTTTAAAAAAAGTTTGTGATATATGATACAAGCAGATTTTAATGCTAAAGCCTGGTATCTTTCTAATGACCCTATCCATTTGGGAGCAGCAGTGGGAAGATTAGTTAATTGTTACTCCTTCCTCTGACATCAGTTCTGACACCGGTGGATGACTTGGCAACCTTCTGAACTCCTGCTGCTTGCAAAGCTCCTTTTCCAAGGGCCACTGCCTCTGTACAGATCAGAACCTAGCATTACAAAAACCTAAAAACAACACAGCATGTCTTTCTAGGACTGAACATTTGCTCGCACACTAAGAAGAACTCAGAAGATTACGTGCAACAGCAACACTGATGACATCTGCCAGAATATAATTTGCCAGTAGCATACATGGTGCTTTGCAAAACAAGTAAGACCAGGGCCAGGCTCTGAAAACCTTACCATTTTACATCAACAAAAACAAAGCAGTTCAGATATGGGAAATTTTTATTAACAACACTGGGGAAATCAAGGTTCAAGAGACTCATGCAGAATGTTTTGAAGAGGGTTTTGAAGGAGTCCAGAAAGGCATTTGGTATTCAAGAGGTAGCTGAACAGCTGTTCCAAATATAAGAGGCAACAGAGAGTAGCAGAGAACGGGAGAAGGAGATGAAGGGAGCAGTAAGAGGAGGACTGTAAGGAATGTAACGAGCAAGAGGGCGAGTAGGAGGAAGAGAAAGCTGAGATGTAGGTGGGTGAGAGATTATGGTATGAAAGGCCGTGAAGGTGATGCCAACTAGGAGGCAGAAAATCGTGAGTCAAACATTGAATCATAAGAAGTTTATGATCACAAAGGGTGCCCCAGCTACTTTTAAATTTATATCAAGACTTCTGCAAAGTAACCCCCTGTCCTAAACACGTTATATAAAAATCAATATTCATCATTGTGGGTTAAGCAATGAGTCACGTAGCTGATGAGAATGCAAGTGTGACTGAGCAGTTATAAAAGTTCAAAATGTAATAAAGGGAAAAGAGCACAAAGCACAAAAGAGTATAACAAAGAATACAGCCTTTGATCCTCACTCTAGCCATTTTTGATGTAAGAGTCTTCTCCATTGCAACTTGTGACATCTGGAACAGCCTTTCTTAATCAGCTATCAGCTCTCAAACGCCATTCACATCTTTTCTCCCTTGCCTGTATGCTATAGCCTGTGGTATGCAGGTCACACTAGATCAGGGGTGGGCACACTACAGCCCACGGCCTGTGTCCAGCCCATCAGACCTTTAAATCTGGCCCCTCAGCTCCCACTGGGAAGTAGGTCAGGGGCTTGCCCCACTCCATGTGTGCCATGGCTCCTGGAAGCAGCGGCATGTCAGCACACCGTCTCCTACCTGTAGCGGTTCTGCACACTGCCCCTGCTCCAACTGCCAGCTCGGGGGGTGGGGAGAGGGAGTAGGGGGCTCTGGGCTCCAGTGGGTAAAGGGAGGCGGGAGGGGCAGAGCCTCAGGCAGGAGGGGTGGTCCCGGCTGGGAGCTAGTCTCCCCGACTTGGCAGTTCATCCGCCATGCTCAGAGGGGTGGCTTATTCACACTGCTGCATGACATAAGTTATGCCAACATAAGTGGTAGTGTAAACATAGCCTAAGTTTACACTGTGGAGAATTTCAGGATACAGGTACAGTAGCAGATAAATTAAAAGACTGTATTGTACTGCACTACTCCAGCATTCCTAAGTTGCCGATGACATACATTAGCCCTTTATAGCGCAGTCTGGAACTTACATCTGAAGCAAGCCTAGTGCAATAAAGTATTCCCCCTGCCTTGCCCCGGTTGTAAGTGCCGGACAATTCCTTAAAGTGATAGTATACCATGACAGCATGTTACTTAGTCAATAATAGGATGAGTTTTAGATCATAAGCACAGTATAAGATATAAGACAGTATAAGTACTACACCGGTTTATATTGTAAAATATATTACAAACTTTACAACAACACTGCAAGCTACAAACATGTGACAAGCTACAACTATGAGAGACATTTTTTGGTTTGAGGTTGAGAAATGTCATCCTGCATCAAACCATCTTGTTTGCATTTCTCAGTTTTCCTCTTAGCATATTATCACTTACGGTATTGATTTACTCCAGGATTTTATTCCATACACATCTTCTTTTACAAGGTACCTCTTCAAAAATCCATGGCCATGGAGGACTCAGCAATAATTAGAGACAGCCTCTGATTAAAGACTTTTGGGAACTGAAATTAGTTTCCCTCATCCATTAACATTCTGTGTTGGCCATTTGATCCATGACCTGACAATGTGAAGTGTCACCTAAGAGCAACAGTGTTCCTGGCAGCACAAGTGGCAGCAGCTGTTGCATTAGCTGTGTTCAGTGACACAGCTCTTCTGCAATATGCTAGAAGCTAAAAATGTCTTAGTTCTTATACGCTGGTGGACTCTCCCCACTCCAAGAGTCTGGATTCTCTGTAAGGTACTAATCATGCACAGCTGTGGCCAAATTATGGCTGGCTCTGCACAGACACGAAAGGGGGAAAGATTTTTCCTTCACATACAAAAGAATAAATGTCTGTTGCCTTTGATGCTTAGAAGAGTGACCCTTCTGCCTCTCTTAATGTAGCTCTGCCTGGTGATTGTTTGTTAATATCTGCAGTCAAGTTATGGCTCATACCAGTGAAAATTCAAGAGTATACTTTTCAAATTGTTTGTACTTGTGCTATCAGTCCAACAATTAAAATCAAAAGACTAGTAGAAAGATGTTAATAGAGCCTACTGCAGTTTCCACTATGGTTATTATGTGGCTGTATATAGTGAGGTTAATCCTGGATAAATACCATGTAGATTAACTAAATAGGAATGAATACGGAAATGAAGCAGTGATATACAGTATCCCAACTACATGTTTGAACGTTGGCAACATCTTAAAGCAATACAGTTTTAGGTTACTGTTGAAAGATCACCTGTTAAGCAACAATTCTTTTCTCAAACTTGTTGAAATCCTTTACAAACAAAAATCTGGGTCAAAATACTGAGCCTCTGTATGGTAGTTGGTGCCAATGTTTGACAAAGGTATTTTGTCATTCTCCAGTAGTCTGGGAATCAGCTTGTGTTATTTCAAAACAATTGTATACAAACTGGAATAATACAAGGGGGAAAAACACACTTTCAGTTGGTTCCACTGACTGCTATTCCTCCTAAAGAAAATGTAATACACAGAAGTTTCCTCCTCAGGAGAATTTTCTTTGCATCAAGTCCCCACACTTCACATCTGAACCATTCTTTTTTCCCTCCATCTGCCACAGGACTAAAGCTGAGAACAAAGAATACACACCGAAATGATTCTATGTACACACATTTACATTCCTGTAGTTTTAAAAACAGACTCTTATTAAAATCTACAATTTCCAGGTGCTACACAACAGTGTTGGTAATAATAAGGGTGAATATGCTGGTTAAAGCAAGACCCTGGGACTCAGAATTCCTGAATCCAATGTCCAGCTCACAAAACAATCACTTTGGACCAGATTCTTTACTCGCTGTGATTAGCACTTTTCTATATGAATAAATCCATTTAAGTTAATAAAATTTCAAGAAGACTGACTTTAGCAAATTCAAGGAGTTGGTAGGTAAGATCCTATAGGAAGCTATTCTAAATGGAAAAACAGTTCTAGAGAGTCACAGTTTTTCAAAGATACATTATTAAAGGCATAAGAGCAAACCATCCCACTGTGTAGGAAATATAGGAAGTATGGCAAGAGATCACCCTGTCTTAACCAAGAAAGCATATATACTACCCATCTATAAGAAGGGAAATAAGAACAACCCAGGGAATTACAGAGCAATCAGTTTAACTTCAGTACCCAGAAAGATGATGGAGCAAACAATTAAGCAATCAATTTGCAGACACCTAGAAGATAATAAGGCGATAAGTAACAGTCAGCATGGATATGTTAACAGCAGATCATGTCAAACCAACCTAATAGCTTTCTTTGACAGGGTAACAAGCCTTGTGCATGGGGCAAAGCAGTAGATGTGGTATAACTTGACTTTAGTAAGGCTTTTAATACTGTCGTGCATGACCTCAGAAACAAGATAGGGAAATAGAACCTACATGGAGCTGGGTTGGGTGTATAACTGGTTGGAAAACCATTCCCACAGAGTAATTATCAGTGGTTCACACTCAAGCTGGAAGAGCATATCAAGTGGGGTATGCAGGGATCAGTTCTGGGTCCAGTTCTATTCAATATCTTCATCAATGATTTAGAATAGATAATGATATAGAGAGTACACTTCTAACGTTTGCGGATTATACCAAACAGGGAGGGGTTACACGTGCTTTGGAGGATAGCATTAAAATTCAAAATGATCTGGACAAACTGGAGAAATGATCTGAAGAAAACAGGTGAAATTCAATAAGGATAAATGCCAAAGTACTCTACTTAGGAAAGAACAATCAGTTGCACCCTGACTGCCTAAGAAAGAGTATGGCAGAAAGGGATCTGGGAGCCATAATGGATCACAAGCTAAATATGAGTGAACAGCGCAAAAAAGCAAACATTCTGGGATGTATTAGCAGGAGTGTTGTAAGCAAGACACGAGACCCAATTCTTCCACTCTACTCCATGCTGATTAGAACTCAACTAGAGTATTGTGTCCAGTTCTGGGTGCCATATTTCAGAACAACTATTTAGGCTCCAGTAGTATCCTAGTTTGAGGGTTGGTAGCAGCAATGCACAGCTGAATTCTCCAGTCAGTGACTGGGTTTGCTGCATGCATGTTTGTTCTGTGCTTTACCAAAGTATGAGTCACAGCATCTATTTCCTTCTACCACCGAGGGTGCAGGAAGGAACAAATGTTGATCAGGGCCAGAACAGTAATGATATAATGTGTCCATTTGTGAAAGATAAGGCCAAATGTTAGCAGCACTGTAGCCCTACTAGGCCAATATATTCCTATTCTTGTGTAGAGCTGAGCAGTTTCTTTGGCAAATGGTTTATTTGCTGAAAAATGCAGTTGTGCTCAAGCCCAAAATTATTGACAAATTCACTGAATAGTTTTAACTGAACTGAAAACCTCCCGAAGTGTTTTGGTAATGACAAAAAGCACTGTTTTTTACATTACCAAACAATTCCATGTTTCATGGGGAGTCACAAGAAGGCCAAAGGAGAAGGTGCCCTGCTCTTAACCCAGTGGTTAGAGAGCTCTCCTAGAATGGGAGGTTCAATTCCCCCACCTGCTGTGGAGGCAGGGATTTGAACTTGGGTTTCGCACACCCTAGGTTAGGTGCACACCTTACCTCCTAGGCTGAAGACTTTCTCACTTTTTTCCTGGCCCAATGCCTATTTATCATCATTCACTGTGGCAATTCATAATGACTGAATATTGGGCCAAGAAAGGAGGTAATGTGAATTATTCTTTAGTTTCGTGGTTAGGGAGTAGGTGACCCAAGTTTAAATTCCTCTACTAATTACCATTGAAGTAGTTTATTCAGAGTGGAACAGCTTCAAGAGAAGAGTGCGAGAACTGCTCCCCAGAATGTCTAGTAGCTTGGGCAATATAAGAGACCCAAGTTCAAATCCTCTCTATTGAACCTCGTCTCCCTTTGTTTTCCTTAAAAAGCCCAAAATGAAACAAACATTTTGGGTCCGATTAAACAAAACATTTCATTCACCCTGACTCTAAATGTTTTCTGACTTTATCAAAAGTTTTGAAAATTTTCATTTTTGGTTTGACCAAAAACAAAATGTTTTTTCAGTTTCAGAATCACCAATGAACCAAGAACTCTATTAGTC
Source organism: Sternotherus odoratus (assembly GCA_032164245.1). NCBI lineage: Eukaryota > Metazoa > Chordata > Testudines > Kinosternidae > Sternotherus > Sternotherus odoratus. The sequence continues at coordinate 89,762,763 of JAVMKO010000007.1, forward strand.
ACCCGGCTCTATTCTTGTGTCTGTCCCTCCTACCCTGCAATACTAATCTTGATTAATCAGAACCACAAACTTACCACACGTAACAGTGAAAGCTCCTTTGCGTTTTCAAAGTTAACACACTTCTCTGTTGCAGGATAGATGGGATATTCCCCTCAATCTGAGGAGAAGCTTGTCATGGTCTGCTAATCTGATATTTCTAGATAAAATTCAAATGTGGATGCTTATAGTTGTGGGAATGGTTCTCCTGGCATGCCTGCACTTGTCTCCATCTGCTAGGCTTGGAAGGAGAGCCAGCAGAGCACAGTAAGCGGCATTGTTTCTGCTAGATCATCCAGCTGACAATGGCAGGGTAGGGGCACATATTTCATTGTATGGATCTGTTAATCCTCAAGAGTCTTATAAAAGCAGCAAATGTCTTCCTCCCATACTGAAAATAGGTGCTGTATTTAAATCGTAATAATTAGGGATGACAACAACATATCTTTTTTTAATCCATTTGTTTCTTGTAGGCCAGCATGAAAGGAACACTGCTGTATTCCACAAATCAGACAGATTTACACACCAAAACTGGCTGTTGGCCATTTGGGCCCTCTGCTGAAAACCATTTCACTGTTCCTTTGGCATTGCTTGGACAAAGTCACCATTCATGACCTGTTCAGATCATAGCTAGAATACTTATGACACAGGTTACTGGAGTAGAAATGATGCAGTAGAGTGGAAACAGGATGATACAGGAATATTTGTTACAGGCTAAATTTGTTGAGTTAGTTCTCCTAAAACAGGTCACATTCTTACATCCTAATAGACATATACAAACTTAAGAGGTTTGATGAATTGGACTGAGAAACCATTCTTATCTGGGAGATATTCAAAAGTTTAGAGGTCACAGTTTAAACATTAGGAAGTTAGCATTAAAATGGGAATCCAGGCAGAAGTATTTCTCTCTACTGGATGACCTAATCAACGAAGGAAGGCCAGTGAAGCAAACATTAAAACATAAAACCCTGTAAGGTACACCATTATTATAGCTAGTTTAAACATATAAAAGTAAGGACATTAAAAAAAATTAAGGTCCAGAGAGAAACTTTAACTCACTCTCATTTCCCATACATTTAATAGGTTTTCATCCCTGCCTATCCTGGTTGTTGATGGACCTATCCTTCATGAACTTATCTGGTTCTTTTTTGAACCCTGTTATAGTCTTGGCCTTCACAACATTCTCTGGCAAAGAGTTCCACAGGTGGACTGTACATTGTGTGAAGAAATATTTCCTTTTGTTTGTTTAAACTTGCTATTAATTTAATTTGGTGACCCCTAGTTTTTCTGTTATGAGAAGGAGTAAACAACACCTCCTTATTTACTTTCTGCACACCAGCCATGATTTTATAGACCTCTATTATATTCCCCCTTAGTTGTCTCCTTTCTAAGCTGAAAAGTTCCAGTCTTATTAATCTCTCCTCATATGGAAGCTGTTCCATACTCCTAATAATTTTTGTTGCCCTTTTCTGTACTTAATGGAAATGTCTTCAGAGTTGTACTTACATCTTTTCTGCATCTCCATTTTGTCTTGGTCGTGCTTGCTCCTCTGATCTAATATGGCGGTGGGCCAGCCTATATTCCACTCTGGTCCCACAGCCCACCAAGGATTAGTTGGTGGCTCTTTCATGGGGCTGTGAGCACAGGCGCATATTTGGTGTGGTTCAGCCCCCTTCCCAACACCTGCCCTATCTGCGGTGTGAGGGAGACCCTGGTGCACATCTATCTTGAGTGTGCTAGGTTGCCACCCCTTTTCCGGCTCCTCCAGAACCTTCTTCTTAGGTTCTGGCTGCACATTTCCCTGCACTTCCTGATTTGTGCACACCTCATCCATGGCCCCATGAAGTTGTGAGATCTCCCCCGCAACCTCCACTTGGCATTGGCCAAGGTGGCAACCCCCCATACTAGGAAGAGGATGCTGGATGGGGAAGTGCTCTGCGCCTGGGAGCCTATTTATGCTCTTCCCTCAGATCATGTATCTGGGCAGAGTTCCTTTGGGCCATGTCCACTGGCTCCCTAGACTCCTTTGAGAAGCAGTGGGCACTGACCAGGATTCTCTGCTCTGGGTCCTTTTCTGGATCCATGTTTTTGACCCTGTGACCCTCACATCCAACCCTGTTTTCTCATTAGTTGTTCCCACAAATTGTTTGGGACCTGGGTCTGGTAGCTCTTCTCCTTAGGCTGGGAGGAGGAGCCTTTAGCTGTGGGCAGGCTTGTGCACACCCATAACCAGATTTCAAATAGATGATCGTCTAATACAGGCTGAAAGGTGTTAACAGGGTGGCCTGCCCCTAAGGGGTTGGACTAATTGGGACCAGGTGACATCCTGACACACCAGGGCCTCATAAAAGGGCTGAGAAAAGTTGGTTTGACAGAGAAATCACAGGGAGTGAGTTGGGGTTCTGTGGAAGGAGTCCATGGAAACAACTAAGACAAAAAGGTAGTTCACAGGGGCTGAGACTGTGTGAGGGTACTCCAGGGAAGGAGCATGGGAGTCAGTGCTGTGTAGCAGAGAGAGAGAGAGAGACTTAAAAGTGACCCAGAAGAGACTGGGACCAGAGGCTGTAGGGAGTGCTGAAGTACCACAGGTGCCACTACAAGACTGACATGCCCTAAGACACATTCATTCATAGCTATGATATGTAGAAAACACACAAAATGTTGTTAGGTTGCTCCTTCTATGATAATAGCAAGGCAAGCAACCATACACTTCCAGTGTCCATGATTTTTTATGATGACTTTGAAAGACAACTAGGGAGAACAAAACTAAAGCCTTCATGAGAGAGCACAGTGTGTATTGCATCTATACAAGCTGCAGCAACTCTGAGAACAAAATGGCTGCTGGTCTACACTGCAGTTACATTCTTAAAAATGTAAAGTACACTTGAGAGAGAGATGCTATTACTTCCTTGGTGTATATATATATCAAAGTGCCTAATCCCAGCTCCATGGGATGGTCCAGTAGCACAATGGACTCAGCAACTGAGAGTCAGCGGTGCTATTATTACAAGGGGGTCTTAATTGAGACTGCCTCTTCATGAGAATCACCCTGCCAGGAGCCCCTCGAGCAACTGACTGCAGCACAGAAGGCACATCCTGCCTCAATTTCACCTTCTGCAGTCCTCAGAGCCAATCAAGTTGCCCATCCTTCCTGCCACAGACCAATCTCAGCTGTCTCACCCACCCAGTTAAGAATGGATGCCCCTTTTAGTCAAATCAAGTTTTGGGGCATCACTTAATGTAAGTGCATATCCATTCACAGGTCCCAGAGCAATAGTTCACAAACACCAGATTAAACTAAGCTAAAAAGACAACAGTTCACTAGTTCCCTCCTCTCCAGGCCACCTGCCTAAGAGGTAACAATCCCTGTTCATGTTTCTTGTGCCCGTATTCCAGGGCTTCCATCATGCTGGCCATTCTTAAAGCTTCTTATAAGTATTTTGCCATAACCTTTACTTAGGGACTTCTGCAAGCAAGCTCCCCAGACTTTCTTTGCCTGTGTCCTGCTGAGCTCCTCCAGAATCACCCTCTTTTCTGGGGGTTGGCCTGCCCTTTCCTGAGTCAGATCATCCCCTTTATCTAGGTTCTAGGTCAACTCTCCCCCATTCTTTCTCTCTACTTCCTCTTTTCCCTACCTCCCTATAGCTGCTCAGGCAAGCTTCTGCCAGCAGGCACTACAGCAGCTTCCTGGGTTGTTACAGCTGCCTGATGCTTTCTATCAGGACCCATTAAGACAGGCCTGCACAACTCAGAAAGCAGCGAGGGCCACATTACTGCAAAAAACCCAGCTGCGGGCCAAAAAGCCCCGCCCCCTCCCCCATCTCCTTCCCCCAACCCCACTTGGCTTGCCCCACCCCTACTCACCCTCCGCGGGCCGCACAGTGAGCCCATGGGGGCCGCATGTGACCCCGGGCCGCATGTTGTGCAGGCTTGCATTAAGAGGTAACTAATTAGTCACAGGTGGATGGGCCTGTTCTCTCTTACAGGGACCAATCACCCTGTGATAGTGGGAGAGAAAGGCTTTTTAAGAAAGGAAGATTGACCAGTACCGGTACTCAGAAGTGCTGGTTATATGCACTCTGAGCGATGTAATGCTGCTCTGTATGCTTTACTATTGCTTCTTTATTTTTCTGCATTCTAAACCTTGAATAACATTTAGAACCTGATTCTCTTCTCACCCAAGCATGAGTCTGGAGTAATTCCCCAGAAATCAATGGAGTTATGTTAGAATTAGGCCCCACGGTAGCATTTGTGTAAGCATCTGCCTTTCACTTCCTTGAGGGTAAGAGGTTCTTTGGGTTTTTTTTTTAAAAAAAAAAATACAAAAGAGCCAGGAAAAACAACCCTGGTGCAGCAGCAGTTGTGTAGCTGAATTTCCTGTGGCTCCAGAAATCTCGGTAGGCATAGCCCCATAAGAAGCTATATATCTTTATATTTATTACAAATGTTTGCTGTACTTGTGCAAAACCCAGCTTTTAATCATCTGTACAAATTATTTTCTATTAAACTGACACTACACCCAATCATATGTGAAGTCTGGCTGTTGTTTTAATGAGCAGTGTTATTAAAATAGGGTGTTTTTAAACAAAACGGGAAAATGCCATGTTTTCCCTGCACCTGTTTAGCTTAAAAGCAACTGAACAAAATTTCCTCCAACTTCCAGAAAAGAAAAATATAAGAATCAATCTTGGAGAATTTTTCAGAGGGACAACACGTTTTTTAATTAAAATATGTGTGTGAGTAATGGAAATTGTCTTTACAGTCTTGATTATAGTTTTCTGTCTTGTGAAAACTATAAACTTGGGAGCCCAGCTACATCTGTGCTATACCATGAAGTTCAAGGTCCTGAAATGGAGACGATGAGAATTTGAAGCAAGCCAAATTCCAAATATCATATCTTGCTGTGTTCCTAGAGCTAACCTCAAGATTATTTAAAAGTATATGGGAAGCCGAAATGGGGGTATGGATGGTTGTACACCTCAGAACCACTGAGGGCAACACAAATTTGCCAGTTGGTTGTATTTGTTCTATGTGTTCCAGGCTTTTGATGACAAACGTGTGCAGAATGTGATGGTGGTCTGGGATTCAAATAAGTCATAAACAGAGCAGCAGATGGTATAACAGATGCAGAGGGAGCAGAGGGAGCAGGTGACTGGAATTGTAAGGAGAGAGCCGGTTTGCCCCATTTCTGACATCTGGAAAGAATGTCAGCACCTATCCATGCCAAGGACCAAACTCCCACCCACTTTGTGTATTTAAATGTCTTGCATTCTCTGCTGCAGAAGAACAAAGTGGAGGTAAATAAGAGAGAGATCTGATGCTCTGCTGAGGCAGTGTTTGAATTGGAAAAATAAAAGGACCTGTACAATGTTCACAATGCACTAGGATCAATCTAGAAATCGCACACATCGAGATGCTTCCTTCTCAAATGCTAGTGGCCTGAAGGTTCACCCTCCTTTCATCTCTCCCTTTGTCCAGGGACATATGTGATCCTGTAATACTAAGGCCGTATCTGCACTATCAATTTGTGTCGACAAAAGTGATGTTGACACCCAGAAGTTGACCTAAAAAAATCACAATTTCATTTTCACACCTGCTCCCTGTCAGAAGATTTCATCCACAGTAAAGGCACCATCATCTACACAGTGTAAGCAATGCACTGTGGGTACCTATCCCACAGTCCAGCTCGACACCTTCTGTCGCACCATGTTGTGGGAAGATGGAGGTCAATTAAAGCGATGAAATCAAGCCTGGTGTCTACACTGGCACTTTGTTGACAAAAATGTAGAGGAAAAAGACGTAATGCTCTCATGAGGGTGGATGTATTTTGTCACCAAAACTGGACATTTTTCCTGACAAAATTAGCCTCACAGTGTGAACGCATTCATTGTTTTGGTCGACAAAGGGCAGTTTTGGTGACAAAACTTGGTAGACCAGACAAGGTCCAAGAGGATATGTGGATATTTCATTGCTCTTTTCCTTTCAACTTTGTCCTCTCCCCTATTTATAATGGATCCTTTCATTTTTCTTATCTTCTGTACAGTGATTTCCTTTCCTCTTTTACTGTTTTATTTCTTCATCTTTCACTACCACAACTTCACTGAAATTTTGTACCTTCTTCCTCCCTAGATCTTCACTTCTTTCATCTGCATTATGTTCCTCTCTCCTCCCCAATTTCTCTCTCCCACATCCTTCTCCAGGTCTTGTCCTTTCTTCCCCATCTCTCTTTACTGATGTCCTTCTCCAGTTTCTCTCCTATTTCTATTCCTTTGTTGTCTTATCCACATATCCAGGCCCTCTCTCCATCACTGTCAAGGACTCTGCTATTCCCTTTCCATCCCTCCTTTCTTCTCTGATACCCTCCAAGTCTCTCTCTGCCATATCTGTCTTTCCCTCTTCTGTGAGTTTCCCTTTCATTCCTCCTTTCTCTCATCTCCCTCCCACAGTCTGTCCTTTTCCTACTTCCGTACCCTCATCTTCTCTCCATCCATGCATCTACAACCTGCCAACTGGGAGCACATCTTCAAGGTTTAAAAGCTGCAATGGTATTTCATTGTATGCTCAGGGTGGGTCTTAACACATTATCCATATGATCCACCTCCCAAATGCTAGCACAAGGGATCTAGCTTTTCATTAGACAGCCCTGGGTGTACCTAAGCAGCAGTAGCTTTAAATAAAGGGGAAAAATATGCCTTTAAATTAGTATTAATCAATAGCTTCTAAGACACATGCTAACAGTTCTATGCTATCAAAACTGAAATTGTGGTAGTAAATACATCTATGTTGCTTATCTGATGAGGGGGCATATTTATAGTGTATAGTACTTTTCAAGCCAACTTTGTGTGTGTATATATAGGCAGAATTTGATTTTTTGGGGGGGGCAGGGGATCCAAATAACAGTGTTTCTGGACAAGCGGCAACAATCACACAGACCCAGATGTTTCCACATTAAAATTGCCAAATTTCTTTATGAGAACAGCAAACAAACATATTTTTCAGCTACCAGTGATTCAGCACTTGGACATTTCTGGCTTAGCTTATGTATGCAGTTTAATCAAATGATAAAATCATAAATCGGTCATTTTAAAAGGGGTTTAAAGATGTATGAATGAACGGACGTTGTTAGTTCATGCTTCTCTGCATATTAATTTGAGCCTGGAAGTGTTCCAATTGATGCTTCGTCAACAAAAATCATAGGGTTGGGTTTTTTGTTTTATTTTTGTTAACTCTGTCATTGCAGCATTGCATGTATGATTGTCTGTGTCTTATATAACTCAAGCCCACCCTATTCATGCCAGAATCCTGAAATGAACAGAAAGAGGAATGATCTTTGGAAGATACCACATTTAGATATTGTGGGTGTAATTTCCAAGAATACTTCCACCCTATTTGAAAGGGTTGCCATGGCCAGGCTAGCAGTCTGAAAATCTGGCCCTTAACGTCTAGAATTATAATAGTTCAAAGTCTTTAAGCACCTAAAGATGTGCATAGGCACCTAGTGGGATTTTTAAAAGCATATAAACAGGTGCCTTACCTACTCAGGCATTTTTGAAAATCTGGCCCTAAATTCATAAAATCTCCATGACCAGTTGAGGCCAACACTTTAGTAGATCTTAGTCATAGTCTCTATGTAAATAGTGAACAGATGGTATATGGCATATCTTCTTATGTAAAAAAATTATTTTCAAATGTAATATGGTTGAAAAAGATACACCAAGCAAAACTTTCAAAACGTTGCGTGGGAAATGCACACACACATATCCTGTAATTTGCTCAGTTGGTTTTATAGGCACAACACCTCCATAAGGTTTCAAAAAAATCTTTCACAGTCTCAGGAATATGCAAGCTAAATGAACTGTGCTGTGTACTCTCTATCTCATGGAAAATCTTTTAATTTCAGACTTTCAGTTATGTCTACAGGGAACAGCTTTATAACTGCCCTAAAAGGTCTATGTCTCAGTAGAGACTGGTACACAAAAGGGAAAAAACAAAATCATTTACTTGTGAAATTTAGCCAGCCACTTCCTGTCTCGCTGGTATATTTTATCAAAGACTGAATGGCTTTCCTGACTATAGTTAAATGGAAGCAAGCTTGCCATTATTATTAAAACAGTTTTCCTCTGAACATGTATTTTCTACGGCACAATTACTAAGCAATAGAAAAATTACCAGCAGAAAGTACATCTATGCTAGTTCTTTTTGTGTGCATATATGTTAAAGAACAAATGACTACATACACAAAACAGCACGAAGACTGCAAATACAACTAATAAGAGCTGTGGCAAGGGGGCCCCCCTGGGCACCCCAGGCTCCAGTCCTCTGGGCAGCTCCCCCGTCTGGGTTTGGCCTCTCGCTGGTTAGGCTGGGCTAGCTCCCTCCTGGGAGGGGCTCCTTCCTGCCTCCCTGCCTGCTGGCAGCCTCCCTGTAACTGCCTCTCACTTGCCTTTACCTCCTTCTGCTTCACAAACTCAATCTTCTAACTCCTCCTGCCTCCAAACACACTCCTCACTCCCACACCCCTCTCTGGGGAGAAGTCTCTTTAAAGGGCTCTGGCTTGCTCCTTAACTGGTCCCAGCTGGCCCTGCTGCTGGCTGCAGCAGCCTTTCTCAGCTGGACCTAATTTACCTGCAGTTTTCCCCTCTCACCACAGCCTTCCAGCCCTGGGTTTACCACACATCCCCCCCCCCTGCTCAACACCATGGGGTTGGGCTACTTGGGTCGCTGAGCAGTGTACCCTGGACAGGCCGTCCGCATTTCCGTGCAGGAGGCCGGACCTATGTTGTACGCGGAAGTGGAAGGGTTGTAGCGAGAGGAACCACCTGGTGACCCTTGCGTTTTTATCCCTATTCTGGTGCATCCACTTCAGCGGAGCATGGTCCGTGACCAGGGTAAACCGTCTTCCGAGCAGGTAGTATCGGAGGCTTTCTACGGCCCACTTCACTGCCAGGCACTCCTTCTCTACCACGGCGTATTTCTGTTCCCTGGGCAGGAGCTTCCGACTGAGGTACAGAATGGGGTGGTCTTCTCCATCTATCATCTGGGACAGCACCGCTCCTAGCCCTACTTCGGAGGCATCGGTCTGCAATAAGAACTCCTTCTCCCAATTCGGGGCTATTAGCACGGGGTCGGTGCAGAGGGCCGTCCGCAGATCCTTAAACGCCTCTTCTGCTGCGTTCGACCATTTCACGATATCTGGGCCACGGGCTCTCGTCAGGTCAGTTAGTGGGCATGCCCGGGCGGCGAAATGGGGAATGAACCGTCGGTAATAGCCGACCAACCCCAGGAACGCCCTGACCTGCTTTTTCCGGACTGGTCGTGGCCACTTCTGGATTGCCTCTAACTTGTTAAGCTGGGGTCTCACCAGGCCTCTCCCCACTACATACCCGAGGTATCTGGCTTCTGCTAGTCCAATTGAGCACTTGGCGGGATTCGCAGTCAACCCGGCCTTCCTCAAGGTGTCTAGCACTGCCTCCACCTTCCCCAAGTGTGTCTCCCAGTCGGGGCTATGGATAATCACATCATCCAAATAAGCGGCCGCGTACTTACGATGCGGCCGCAGCAGTTTGTCCATAAGCCGCTGGAAGGTGGCGGGGGCCCCATGTAATCCAAAGGGGAGAACCGTGTATTGGAACAGACCATCTGGAGTGGAAAAGGCTGTTTTCTCCTTGTCCGCTGGGGCAAGGGGGATTTGCCAGTAGCCTTTGGTCAGGTCCAGGGTGGACAGGAACCGCGCTGTTCCTAATCGGTCGATCAGTTCATCTATTCGTGGTAGCGGATAGGCATCGAACTGGGACACGTCGTTCAGCCTCCGGAAGTCATTGCAGAATCTTACACTGCCATCGGGCTTGGGTACCAGGACCACGGGACTGGACCACTGGCTATGGGACTCTTCTATGACCCCCAATCTCAGCATCTTCCGGACTTCTGTTCCAATCATTTCCCTTTTTGCCTCTGGGATCCGATAGGGCTTGACACACACTTTTACCCCAGGCTCCGTGCGGATGTGGTGGCATACCTCCCTGGTTCGGCCTGGTGTCTCCGAGAACACGTCCGGGTGCCGTCTGATCATGCTGATCACCTCTTCTCGTTGGTTTGGGGTCAGCTCGGGGGATATCCCTACCTGGCTAGGCTGGTTCCCTTCCCGGGGGGTTGCTCCGAGCGCGACCACTTGAGCCTCTCTATCCTGCCAAGGCTTCAGTAGGTTTACATGATAGATCTGCTCCAGCTTCCGGCGTCCCGGCTGTCGGACCTTATAGTCCACATCTCCCACGGCTTCAATCACCTCATAGGGCCCCTGCCAGTGGGCTAACAGTTTACTTTCAGCCGTGGGTACAAGCACCATTACCCGGTCCCCCACCTGGAACTTCCGGCTCACCGCCCGACGATCATAATACGTCCGCTGGGCCTCTTGGGCCTTCTTCATGTGCTCTCGCACTATGGGGGTGACCTGGGCTATCCTCTCTCTCATCCGTAACACATGCTCGATGACATTTCTCTCCGGCTTCGGCTGTTCCTCCCAACCCTCTTTGGCTATATCGAGTATGCCCCGAGGGTGGCGTCCATATAACAACTCGAACGGGGAGAATCCCGTGGAGGCCTGCGGTACCTCCCTCACGGCAAACAGTAGGTAGGGGAGCAGGGTGTCCCAATCCTTCCCGTCCCGGCTCACTACCTTCCGCATCATACTCTTCAATGTCCTATTGAAGCGTTCGACCAGACCGTCCGTCTGAGGGTGGTAAACCGATGTCCTCAGGGTCCGCACTTGGAGCATGTCACACAAGTCCTTCATCAGCTTCGACACAAAGGGGGTCCCTTGATCGGTTAGGATCTCCTTGGGTATTCCTACTCGGGAGAAAATCTGCACCAATTCCCGGGCTATGGTCTTGGACATAGTATTCCGTAGGGGCACAGCTTCCGGGTATCGGGTGGCGTAGTCAAGCACAACCAGTATGTGCTGATGGCCCCGGGCAGATTTCTCTAGTGGGCCTACCAGGTCCATAGCGATCCTCTCAAAGGGGACTTCAATGATGGGCAGAGGTACCAACGGGGCCCGCAAGTGCGGCCGGGGGGCATGCAATTGGCAGTCCGGGCAGGAGGCGCAATATCGTCGGACAGCCGCGTAGACTCCTGGCCAAAAAAATCTTTTCAGGACCCTGTCGAGGGTTTTATCCACCCCTAGGTGGCCCCCGAAGAGGTGGCTATGGGCTAGGTCCATCACGCCTCTCTGGTGTTTCTGGGGAACCAGGAGTTGCTCTATGGTTTGGTCCCACATCCGGACTACTCTGTATAATAGGTCCCCCTTTATCACATAATACGGTCCTTGGCCCTTAACTTTCCCTTCTACTGGGACTCCATTCACCTCCACTACTTCCTTCTGGATATGGTGGTAGGCTGGATCATTGGCTTGATCCTGCCCAAAGCTTTCCATTGACAGGCTAATCGGTCCTAGCTCCGGGGGATCTATCCCCGGCTCCCTCTCGGGGTCAGACTGGGGGGCACTCGGTCCGGCGTCGGGCTCCCCCGCAGCTCGCCGAGTCCTCTTCCCCCTGGGGCTTACTTGTTCCCCTACCAGCGCTACCCTTCGGTACTGGGTCAAAATCTTCGTCCCCAACTCCTTCCGAGACTTCTTGGGTCCCCCCGGCAGGGAAAATAGCCCTGGGTCAAACTCTCGGAAGGCCGGGGGTCCACAATCCCTGGGCGCCCTCTCCTGGATCTCGGCACTAACACCTTCTGCCTCCCTTCCGGGGAGCAGGTTATCGAACCCTGGGAAGTCTCGCCCAATCAGGACCGGGTAGGGGAGCTTCGGGACTACCCCCACCATTACCTTCGTGGGGTTTCCCAGGATGTCTATACTTACGGGGATGGTGGGGTAATAATTGACATCCCCATGTACACAGGATACTCCGGAGCGCTTGGCCCGCGACAGTTGGTCTCGCCCGACCAGCTTCCCCGAGACCAGCGTGACCGCACTCCCGGAGTCTACTAACGCAGTGGTACTAATGCCGTTCATCTTAACGGGCCGGGTGTATCTATGGGGGGCCACCGCGACCCCCACCTGACTTATTAGGACACAGGGACCTTCCATCCCCCCCAGGTCGCATTGCATGGGTTCGGCCTGGTTTGGGCACTGGGCCGCTATATGCCCTACTTCCCCACATGCATAGCAGCGTATACCCGCTCGGGCTAGCACCCTGGTTCTCGGACTGTTAGGTCTTACCCCCCGAGTCTCGTTCCCCCAGTCCCCAAGCTTCTCCATGCTTTCAGGCTGATCCCCAGCCTCTTTCCCTCCCTCTATGTAACGGCTTGGGGGCATGGTACTCCGGGGTTTTGGCCCTGTGCCCTGCCTCCTACTCGGGCGCACTCCTTCCTTGGTAGTCCGAGGCAGCTCCTGGGAGGCTAGGTGTCTCTCCACGAGGGCTACTAGCTCGTCATAGGAGGAGGGATCGTTCTTACGGACCCAACCCCTTATGTCGGGTGGCAACCCCCGCATATACCTGTCCCGGACTAGGATTTCCACCACTTTCTCTGGTCTGTGGGTCTCAGGCTGCAGCCACTTCTGGGCGAGGTGAATCAAGTCAAACAGCTGGGTCCTTGGTGGCTTGTCGGACTTGTATCTCCAGTCGTGAAACTGCTGGGCTCTCAGGGCTGGCGTCATTCCCGCCCTTGCCAGGATTTCAGCCTTGAGCTGGGGATAATCTGCAGCAGCCTCGGTTGCCAGATCAAAGTAGGCCTTCTGGGCCTCTCCACACAGAAAAGGGGCCAGGATGCTTGCCCACTGCTCCCGGGGCCAGGCCTCTCGCAGGGCTGTCCTCTCGAACGCGAGAAGGTAGGCCTCGGTATCGTCGTCCGCCGTCATTTTCTGTAAATAGTTGCTTGCCCGCAGCAGCCGGGCATCGGGACCCCCACGGGCCAGGGTGCCCAGGACTTTCACCTGCTTCACTAACTCCTGCAATGTGGCTCGGTCCTGGGCTGCCTGGGACATCAGTAACTGGTTGGTTTCCTGCTGCACTCGAACAGCCTCCTGCTGGGCCGCAGTGGCCCGTACCAGTGCCTTCACCACCTCCTCCATTTTCTCTCTCTCTTTTTAAGTTTTTGAATAAGGGGGGGGCTTTTCGCCCTGGTCGAGGGGTCTTGCCAGCACGTCTACTCACGATCCCACCTCTGACACCACTTGTGGCAAGGGGGCCCCCCTGGGCACCCCAGGCTCCAGTCCTCTGGGCAGCTCCCCCGTCTGGGTTTGGCCTCTCGCTGGTTAGGCTGGGCTAGCTCCCTCCTGGGAGGGGCTCCTTCCTGCCTCCCTGCCTGCTGGCAGCCTCCCTGTAACTGCCTCTCACTTGCCTTTACCTCCTTCTGCTTCACAAACTCAATCTTCTAACTCCTCCTGCCTCCAAACACACTCCTCACTCCCACACCCCTCTCTGGGGAGAAGTCTCTTTAAAGGGCTCTGGCTTGCTCCTTAACTGGTCCCAGCTGGCCCTGCTGCTGGCTGCAGCAGCCTTTCTCAGCTGGACCTAATTTACCTGCAGTTTTCCCCTCTCACCACAGCCTTCCAGCCCTGGGTTTACCACAGAGCTAAAAGATGAGAAAAGACACTGACCAACATTGAGACAATCAATCACAGAGCCATTTATAACAATACCTCTATTTATCTATAGACATGGCTCTTGTAAATAAGCTCACACATGAAAATGTTACATAAAACTTTAATAAAAGCAGTAACTTCCCTTTCAACAAGATCTAACATGTTAATATAGTAAAATGTGGAAGTTCTTAAGAGATGGATACCTACTGTGGGATATAGAGAAGACTGGAGCTTACATGTTTCATCACTAGACATTGAGGGCTAAATTGTGCTTTTAAGGTACAGCATGTGGCACCTGACATTGCACTCTCCCGCAGAGGCACCTGAGCACACAAAGGGCTCGTCTACACATACAGGGCTGCTGTAGTGCCTTCACAGTGCTTAGTGAAGATGCTGCCTATACCTATGGCAGAGCTTCCCATTGGTGCAAGTACTCCATCTCTCCAAGAGGTGAGAGCTATGGTGATGGGAGAGCCCGCCCATCGAAGTAGCACTGTCTACACCTGGGGTTAGGTTGGTAGAACTACATTGCTCAAGAGTGTTTTTCACAATGCTAAGAGATGTGGTTCTACCAATGCAAGTTTGTAGTACAGACCAGGACTAAGACTCTCACTGGATAGAGCAGAGGTTCCATGGACCACAAGTCTGCAGAGCTCTTGCTGGTACTCCATGGAGAGCTGTCATGTGACATCATGCTAGCTCTCTTCCTTATTTCCAGCTTGTCAGACATCGCTGACGTCATCTTTCAAGGGGCCTTTACAGCCAGGGCCGGCAACAGAAATTTGGGGGCCCCCTACTTTGATAGTTTGGGGCCCCCCAGCCCAGCCGCCCCCCCAGCCCAGCCGACAGCAGATGGGGGCCCCCCCAGCACAGCCGCCCCCCCCCCCAGCCCAGCCGACAGCGGATGCCCCCCCCCAGCCCAGCCCAGCCCAGCCGGCGCTCCTCTCCCCCCAGCCAAGCCGACAGCGGATGGGGGTCCCCCCAGCCCAGCCAGGCCCCCCCCCCAGCCCAGCCGGCACTCCCCCCCCCTCCCCCGGGCAGCGAGAGCGGCGTGAGCCGCCCTTTCTCCCCCCCCCCCCGGACAGCGCTGCTGCCGCCGGCCGGGCTCACAGCTCCTGCCGGGGCCAGGCTCGCTTGTCCGGGGGAGAGCCGCGCCGCCTCCCCGCACCTTCCCCGCTCTCCAGGTCCGGCGACAAGGGGGACGACAACGGGTACAGCTGAGTACCGGGGCCCGGTACAGCTGTACCCATAGTACCCCCCTGTCGCTGGCCCTGTTTACAGCTCCCTGACTGGGTGTCTTTGGGTAGCTCCTGCTCAGGATGGTTCTTGGCCCTTGGTTTCTAATTAGGCCTAGTGGTCTGCTTTGGCCCATTTGGGCTTTGTTTCTGGAGGCAGCCTGATGTAGCGGTGTAGCCCCTTTGCTGCCCCAGGCCTTTCAGGAGTGGTCAATGGTTCTTTAAGTGTCTTTGGATGTAGAGCTAACCATGCTAATTTACTGAGATTAATGTTAACCAGGTATTCTTCTGACCTTATGCAATGCTTGGCAGAATCCTCAGTAATATTTAACTCAATAAAATTACTTGCTAGAATTTACCCCACAGAATTACTATGAGGATTAATTTAGTTAATGTTTGTACAGTGCTTTGAAACTGTGAGTGTTATTGTTAAATTAATAAGTTTCTTTCTCCTTGGAGATTCTGTTGTTGTAAAACTCATAAAAAGCTACTGCTCAAACTGTTTGGCAATCTAATTTTCAGCATGTTTCTAGCAGGGCAACAAGTCCAGAACACAATTCTTAATAGCAGAATATACTCAATGGAACAACAACCCTAAAGAAACCCTTGCATCTGCAAGTCTGTGAACAAGTGCTACAATATCTGTGTACAGGAACTCTCCAAACAGTGACTTCAGCCTGCAGGGCAGAACTAGGAGGATTCCCCCGTAAGACATCTACACAAAATAATACTTTGGTTTTTGTTACACTCTTCATCGGGTCGCCATACCTAAAATGGAAATCTGATAGACACATTCCTTCGTTGCAGCAATGCAGGTCGCTAAAATCAAAAATATACAAAAACAGCTGTTCAAAAACAAACATGGAAACACATGTTTAGGTCAAACCCTAAAAAGACAGTATGCTGCCTACTGGGAAGACACAACACAAACACATAGGTTGTGATAGAGCATACCGATACAGAGATTGTTAGAGGACACAGAATCTAGGAACTAGAATCCAGGTAAGGCTAAGACTTTGTCATGGTTATTTTTAGTAAAGTCAGGGACAGGTCATGGGCAATAAACAAAAATTATTGGAGCCCTGTGTGTGACTTTACTAAAAAAATAACCGGGAGCAGGGGAGAGGGAGACAGGGCTAAGCGTGGGGGGCGGGGGGAAAGGAATGGAATCTCATGGGGGGGACCGGGACTGACAGGCCGAATCCCCCACCAGGGCAAGGGGCACAGCGACGGCTCCAGCGAGCACAGCAGGAGTCGTAACCATGGGTGCACAGCCCCCTGCTCCAGAGCTGGCCACAGCTGCAGAACAGGGGTCCGTGCTGCAGCCCCTGCCAACCACCAGCCGCAGCCCTGGGAAGCCACAAGAGGGGACACATGGCTCCTTCTGCAGCCACTGGGCAGGGTCATGAGGTTCCCACTGCAGCCCCCCGTGGAAACCCCGGGGCTGAGATGCAGCAGGGGCCACAGCCACAGGATGCACCCCCCCACCCTGCTTCAGAGCTGGCCGCAGCTGCTGGACAGGACACAAAGGCCGGCTTCAGGCCTCCCACAGCCAAACCTGCAGGACAGGGACAGCAGTGTCCTGGCTCCAGCCATCCAGTCCCAGATGCAAGGTAGGGGTACACAGTCCTGCCTCCAGCTCCGGCTTCAGCTGCTGACAGCTGAAGTGGAAGAAGTCACGGGAGATCCTGTAAAGTCACAGAATCCGTGACTGCCGTAACCTCCGTGTCTAACTTGAAACCTTAGTTACAGGTCAGGGAAAATTCAGAGTAGTAAATACGAACATACTACAGGGAAATGCACAGAACACAGGCAGACTTTCCAAATGCAGACTCCTCAGTGCCACAGACTATGTCTTCACTAGAAATGCTGCAGCTGCACCGCTGTGGAGCTTCAGTGCAGACACTTACTGTAGTGATGGGAGGGGTTCTCCCATTGCTGGAGTTGATCCACCTCCCTGAGAGGTGTTAGCTAGGTCAATGAAAGAATTCTTCATTTGACCCAGTCGTGTCTACACCAGGGGTTAGGTTGACTTAACTATGTCATTCGGAGACAGGGGGTGGATTTTTCAACCCATCTTCCCCCAAGCAATGTAGCTGGGTCTACCTAACTTTTTAGTGTAGACCTGGCCTAAGTTACTTTTTAAAATAGGTCGTATGCTTCTAAGTCACTTAGGCCTTTTTGAAAAGCCTTTGAAATGTTGAGACTTTGAAAGTTTTTACCCTGGATAACCACATTAAATAATTATAAAATGGCACTTGGAGAAACAGAGGGGCCTACTCATGACCCATCAAAATTCAGAAGTAAGGGGTGTGCAGGTCCCATATCCCCACACATGGGGAATCCAGTGTGGCTTCTCAGTTATTCCCAGGTATCTGACCCGTGAAGAGCCCCAGTGTTCTCCACCAGCTAAAGTGAGATCATGCTCCTGGTTCTCTATCTCCCTTGCATATGAAATGTGCAGGCTACTACCTAAGGGCTGGTCCAACTTCAGCTACGTGAATCACGTAGCTGAAGTTTGCGTATCTGCAGCCGACTTACCTGCTGTCCTCACAGTGGCAGCAGTCAGTGGCGCGCTCCCCCGTCAACTCCAGCTTGCGCCTCCCGGCAAGCTGGAGTTCCGGAGTCGACAGGGGTGCCGCGAGCGATCGATTTCTTGCGTCTTCACCAGATGCTAGAAATCAATCGCTAACAGTTCGATCGCTACCCACCGATCCGCCCTATCATTGTCACCTTGTGCACTGCAAGAGAACCGAATCTTGATCTTGATCATGCTTCCTCTCTTACTAATGCTATATATAGGAATGTATGTATATTCTGATTTATCACTGAATATTGTAATTTTTCTGCTATTTCATGTACCTTAACCGGTTCTAAGGTTTGGTTTGATTACTCCCTGAAATGTCTGGATGTATTTCTGAAATGTACCCAAGTCACCTGAAGTTTTCATTCTCCTCTCCCACCCTATCCTTCTGCTTCCTATATTAACATTTAAATGATAATATTTTAATTACTTTTGATATTCATTATTTTAATCTCTATGGTTAAGATTTTCAAATGTGTCTAATGATTTTAGTTGACTCAATTTTTGGGTGTCTAACTTCTAGAGACCTACTCTAAAGGAGCATCATTTTTAGAAAGTGCTCAGCACCCACAATCTGAAAAGTTAGGCTTCTTAAAGTTTATCACATTGGGTGCCTAAAAATTGAAACATCCAAAATCATTAGTTACTTTCCAAAATCTTACATGTGGCTATGTGCAATACCCTCACAGGCTCAAATTCCGTCTTCTGTTATATCTGAGTATTGGTCAAGCATTGGAATGGGTTACCTAGGGAGGTGGTAGAATCACCTTCCTTCGAGGTTTTTAAGGTCAGGCTTGATAAAGCCCTGGCTGGAATGATTTAGTTGGGGATTGGTCCTGCTTTGAGCAGGGGGTTGGACTAGAACTAGATGACCTCCAGAGGTCCCTTCCAACACTAATATTCTATGATTCTATGAATAACCCTCCTGACTCAAGTGGGGTTGTAGAAGTGTAACTGAGAGCAGAATTTTCCCCATGGCAAATATCATCTTTGGAATCTATGAACATGCCAATGCATTAATATTATTTCTTTTTTCTAGTTTTGGCTTTTCATGGTGAATTGCTCCCTCTACTGGCCAAAAGGAAAAAAAACTAGTTTTCTAGGGCTGTTTGTATTTCTCACTAGTTAAGTTATATTGGTTTCAGAAACAGATTATTTTATAGTTATAATTTGCCATCAACTGATTTTTCATTTTTCTAAAACAACTTTACATGAGGGAAAGAAAATTACTTTACTATATATGCACAGAAGTGAATAAATAAAACCTAGAAATAAAAGTGAGCACACCCTCAAATGAAAGAAAGCATTTGTTCCATTGGTTAAAGAGCAAATAATATCTTCATTTGTTCTTATTCATTTCCTTATCATTTTTAAGAGACAACAATGTACTAAGTGATTTACAATGCATAAATAGAAACAGAGTCTCTCTAAGACACACCTAAAAAGTTAGGCCATAATTCTTCAATTGGACTCCCACAGGCATAATTCTGCCACCCGCATAGAGCACCATTAATCTCTGTGACTTTGAAGGGGTTCCACACAGCCTAAAAACACAGGTTAGACAAGATGTACTGGGAGATCCCCCAATAAGATAACTTAGAACATTTTTCTTTATGAGAGTGGTAGTGACATTTTATTGACATTGGTTACTAATTGTAAACCCTGTGCCTGAAGACTGTTTTCAAGAGGATGGAGCCTGGTGCACTGGGATAAAGAGGTCATGATAGACCTCAAAACTGGGTGACTGGGCAACAAAATGGCAGATGAAATTTAATGTTGATGAATGCAAAGTAATGCACATTGGAAAGCATAATCCCAACTATATATATAAAATGATGGAGTCTAAATTAGCTATTACCACTCAAGAAAGATCTTGGAGTCATTGTGGATTAGTTCTCTGAAAACATCCACTCAATGTGCAGCGGCAGTCAAAAGAGCGAACAGAATGCTGGGAATAATTAAGAAAGTGATAGATAATAGGACATAAAATATCATGTTGCCTTTATATAAATCCACAGTACACCCATCTTGAATATTGTGTGCAGATGTGGTCACCCATTTCAAAAATATGTATTGGAATTGGAAAAGTTCAGAAAAGGGCAACAAAAATGATTAGGGGTATGGAACAGCTTCTGTATGAGGAGAGATTAATAAGACTTGAACTTTTCAGCTTGGAAAAGAGAGGGCTAAGGGGAGATATGATTGAGGTCTATAAAATCATGACTGGTGTAGAAAAAGTAGATAAGGAAGTGTTGTTTACCACCTCTCATAACACAAGAACTAGGGGGTCACCAAATGAAATTAATAGGCAAGAGGTTTAAAACAAATAAAAGGAAGTATTTCTTCACACAAAGTACAGTCAACCTGTAGAACTCCTTGCCTGAGGATGTTGTGAAGGCCAAGACCATAACAGGGTTAAAAAAAGAACTAGATAAATTCATGGAGGATAGGTCCATCAATGGCTATTAGCCAGGATGGGCAGGAATAGTGTCCCTAGTCTCTGTTTGCCAAAAGCTGGAAATGTGCGACAGGGGATGGATCACTTGATGATTATCATTCTGTTCATTCCCTCTGGGGCACCGGCACTGGCGACTGTTGGAAGACAGGATACTGGGGTAGAATGAGAGTCTCTTGTGCAGGTCTCACCATTTGGAAGAATTTTTGTCACTAGACGAGTAGGGAAAGCATGATTATCAGCTCCTTGTGGAATGTTATTTGGAATTTCAAAACAACTAATTTGAAGAAAAGATTGCATTTGAGCAACATTGTTCTTGTCAATAATTCCAATGTCATTCACAGTCAAATGTGTAGTACTCATGAATTGCTCTTGAGGTATAAGATCTACATCTTCTTGTTGTTGAGTTTCTTGATTATACACAGGATCTTCTGCTGCATCTGTTACTGTTGGCACATCTCCCTTCTTGACTACTGTCTTCATGTTCAGGTATTGGCATTGAAATATCACTTTTTGCAGCTGCGGAGTTTTCATTATCTGTAGCATTGTTTGTTGGGTAAGGTATGTTTTTGAGTGGTTTGAGAAATGAAGTTATTGGCTTTGAACTCTTAGCTGCTGCTTCACGCTGTTGTTTTCACTGTCTCCTGCTTGCACCACTTTCAAATCTCTTCATAGTGATCTATCTGGTCAACATGTAGCCTATCCTTACTTGAAATATTCTGCTGTAAATAAATAGCTCATCTGTACTTGAAATCTTCTATGAAAACACGTACACAAATATTGAATAGTACACAAATGCTGAAAAGACTTAAAACAAGGAATACTAATTAAGAACACAAAATGAAACAGACAGGTTATTATCCTTATCACTGAATCATAACTCAGCACACAAGGTATAATATAACAGGCTGAGCTGAAGTCAAAGAGATGACATATATGTAATAAACAGACACGGATACAGACAGAGGGATAATATCCAAAAATTTAAAATGGGTGTCCTCATGATACTCACTGTATAACATTGTCCTCATAAATTTTCACCTTGAATCTGGGCCTAAAGACTACAAAAGCCTATGATGAAGGCCAAGCTACCAAGCTAGGGCTCGACCAACCAACCAGTCACCTCTTTTAGCTACCATAAGAAGATAATAATGAGAAATTCTCACATATAAATAATTCCTTAGGCAACTAGACATAAAACAATAAAGACACTAAAATATAACAATTCTCTACCTTTCAACACGCACTTGATCCAGCACCAGCCATAAGTAGCTGTTTATATAATCAGCTGATCTAAAAGGACACGTTCATCACGGTCTAATATTGTGCCATCAGGACCGATATATCTTTATTAATATTTATGAACATTTTTAATTTTTTAATATGACAAAAGCTATAACAGTTAACAAAAATTTTTGTTTTTTAGCAAATCACATCTCTTATTTGCTCAAATTTGCAACTCTACACTGAGAGAGCGTCACATTTTGGTCCAGTAGGGATATGCATAAAAACAAGTTGTGAAACTTATCAAATGCGAAAAAATTAACAAGTGTCTAAAATTGATGCCCCTTTTGAGCTTGAGGGCCAGGCCAAATGTCCCTCCTGCCCTTTCCTTTCTCCCCCCCCCTCCCCCTTCCCCCCCCCTCCCACGATTGGCCCTGGGTGAAAGAATAGTCAAAAACTACCCAAGGAGTGTGAGTCTGGGTGACAGGCCAGTGTGGTGTATTACCAACAGCAAAATAGAATAATTGAATCATAGAATATTAGGGTTCGAAGAGGCCTCAGGAGATCTAGTCCAATCCCCTGCTCAAATATAAAAGGGATAATCCCTCCTCTTCTTACTCAGAATCTCCACAGCTCAGAATCACTCCTTCAACATTGAACTCTCTCCCATTAGACAGTCCCAGGCCACAAATACACCATCAACCTCACCCCATTTACACACAACCCTACAAGTCCAAATATCCCATCCCAAGGCTCTGAACTATTCTCCCTCCGACCTGACATCCACCATACCTCAGAAGACCCCCCACCTACTTGTTATTTAGTCTGGAAAAGCAGGAGCACAGCTAACAGAGGTGAGCATATTCAAATAGCTCTGTGGGGCTACCTGTCTGATACTTTTGTTCTGCATTATCCCGCCGCTGTCTACAATCTATGTGCTACAGGGTCAGAGGTCCTCTGGTATTGCAGCCTCCAGGGGCTGGAGGTCTCCCAGACCCACCAGGTGTGCCCCAGTAGCAGCAGGTGGTTCTGCAACCGAATAACACACTTAAATACAGTTGTGATTTTATTGCTGGGGCTTGGCCCCAATAACCCTTAATGAACAGCCACCGCAGCCAGTTGTAAAAGGGGATTTTTTAAAAAAACATCTTTGTTAGCTGAAAC
The DNA here is from genome assembly GCA_032164245.1 of Sternotherus odoratus. Taxonomy (NCBI): domain Eukaryota; kingdom Metazoa; phylum Chordata; order Testudines; family Kinosternidae; genus Sternotherus; species Sternotherus odoratus. The sequence goes on from JAVMKO010000007.1 coordinate 89,785,043, forward strand.
CAGGCTACAGAGGGTTTCTTAGATGATGCTGCAGCCATAAGCTATGTTCCAGATAGAAATGGGCTCAGACCAAACTTCCAGATCTGAATGTCGACAAATCCTGGAGTAGGGAAGATCAGAAGTCAGTTCCAGATTCAAATTTTGCAGCTCAAGCCCATCTTTAGCTCCAGTTGTGTTAGGCTGTTTGTGTCTTAAAAGGGTTTCAAAAAAATTACAAACCACAGTGTGCATAGGGTCTGATGGAAGGAATGTAAGTGCTGGCAACAATGTTTACATGGACGACACTAATCTCTGCACAAAGCTTCTTTGTGCACCTGGTCATTTCAAGTGTTAATTTTTCTTTTCTGTCTCTTTCTTAAATGAAACAAATATATTTAATACCAGACTATTTAATATAAATGTAAACATCAGAAATGTAAATATCACTTTCTGAAGCAATATTTAAACAACACTCAACCAAATCTCTGTACCAACCCCCAAAATAAACATGCCTCCTGGAACATCCCCCACTCCCTTGGTGTCATTCCAGTTTTTATGTTCTGCAGAATGTAAGAACTGTGCTATGACAGATCTCTGTATACCTAGCTTAGCCACTATGGTTTGCTGTTCCCATAATTATTGTGTGTCTAGGCTAGTCTTGCCAGTCTGTTGAATAAAGTATGCAGTGCATCAATGAGATGATATAATAAGTGACCTTTCTTTCTTTCCTCCTTCAAGTGTGAATTGCACTCTTACAAACAGATACAACTGTACAGCTTGAAGTAGAAACACCTCTTATGCTTTCTATCATGTAATGATAGAAAGATAAAACAGAAGCTATGGCAAATTATTCCAGGGACAAACATTTATTATGTTTATTACAAAACAATTTCACAGAGAAAGCAAGGAAGAGTACCTCATCAAATTGAAACTGTGAGGCATTCAGGTACATTCTGTAGGCAGAATGTAATTACCCTAATTGGAATTAGATCAGAACCTCAGGGCTAATGTATTCTAATAGCCTAAAAAAAAATATCAGGTTTGGAGGCCACACCCCTTTTTCAATACACAACTAAATTCTTTTTGAATCTTCATACAATGACTATTAAGCCACTTTATGGTGGGTGAAATTTCAGGCAGGCCCCGACACTAGTGATACTCAAAACTTCAGTCTGGCTGCTTTCCAGTCCTGGTTAAGGAAGTCTTCTTGGATCTTCACATATCTGCCTTTAAACAAAACCTCAACTGATTCATTTTTCAAGAATTTTAAGATTGTGGCACAAAATATGACAAAAATCAGAACATATAAAGTTGTCTGTCAATATGTCCTTAACACTCACTACAGTAAAGAAGATAAAAGAAAAGCACTATAGTACACAATAAATTACAGAGCACTAGCATTCAATTTTCTGCCTTTTGATGGGTTTTTTGCACTTTCAGATGCAAAGCTGAGACAATTATGAAAATGATATAGGCAGCTCTATAAACTGGGGCATAGTTTTATCCTAAAATGATATGGATCTATCCTACAGAGAGTCATGAGTGAAAATATTTAAATTCACATATTGGTCAAATAAGCAAAGTCCAAAGCGACGGTGAAACAAACACATTACTATTGCCACTGCCACCCCAGCTCCAAGAAGCAAACTGACCAAACGTCTTATTATGCTCAATCCACCACAATGTGATCCAACCAACCTCAAGCCAGAAAAGGAAAAAATCTCTGTAAAATTATGAATCTGAAAGAAAAAAAAATCACATTATACCTAAAATCATATTTCTGCTGTGACCACATCATTCAGGAAGGTTCTTGCTCATAGCATCATCCATTGTGCCCTGTGATTCTTCTTGAATCATAACCATGGTGGACATAAGCCATTTTCAAGACAAAAACTAAAGATAATTATTTAATCATTAAAGAGTTCAGATGGCAAGCTCAGGTCTGAGTAAAAGTCTGAACATTGATAGCTGCATGGGACATTTGTGCATAGAAACAGTTGTATTTGCCTGGAGCCTTCTCCTTTTAGAATGGAACGGAATATTTATAATCAAGTATTATCAGTGTGAGATATTAGCTGTAAGAAGAATTATGCTGTTGAGAAATGAAGGATGGTTTTGTGTTTAAGAAGCTGGATGGAGACTCAGGAGTTGTCGGTTCAATGGCCAGCTCTGACACAAGTTTTCCTTCATGATCTTGTAAAAATAACTCAAATTCTTTGTGACTCCATTCTCCAGCTGTAAAATGGGGATATTAATTCCTAACCCTCAGAGATACAATAATTAATGTCTGTGAGGTATTAAGGGCCACAAGGAGATTTAGGCATCTAACTGCCACTTTTGGCACCTAAATCCAAAATGAAAATCCTCCAAACCTCTGCTCAGCTGCTGCCCAGCTTTGTAGGTGCCTAAAGCCCCAACCTAAATTTCCACTGGTGAAGTCCCCCATGGCACTAAAACTCTGCAACTGGGCACGTGCACAGTCACTTCTGCCTAGGCGCTCAGATGCCTATCTCATATCTAAGCTCCAGTGGGATTCCCAAACTAGGTGTTGCCGTGTCTGTCTCACACATGGAGTTTGATCCAGTGAGTGTTCTCAGAAGCTGCTTACCAGACCAGGCCCTAAACAAAACAGTACTGGAGAAATCATCATCTCCCTTCTAAACTTTAGTCCAGGGGTTAGACTGTTCATGCAAGATCAACTCCCCCTGCCCATTTGGTATAAAGCAGGGAGAACTGGAAGTCCTGGCACAGTCAAAGAATTATGATGTTATAGGAATAACAGAGATTTGGTGGGATAACTCACATGACGGGAGTACTGTCATGGATGGATATACACTCTTCGGGGAGGACAGGCAGGGCAAAAAAGTTGAGTCGAGGAGAGAAGTTGCGTCATATGTAAGAGAGCAGTATGACTGCACAGAGCTCCAGTATTGTAACAATATGGCTTTTCTGTAGCCATGCTGGAAGGCCTGAACCAAAGCCACCTTCTGCAGCCAGACTGAAGAAGCAGGAGCCATTAGCTGTAGGCCTGGAGTCACATACTAACATTCCATCTAAAATGTATTTAAAAGATTCACACCAGGCTGTGAGGAGGGGACTGGCCCTAACAGTTCTCACTCTCACCAGATAAAGCATTGTCATTACACTTTCCTATTGTTTGACACTGTGATCTCTGTCTGGTTTGTAATTGTTTCTGTCTGCTGTATACCGTATTTTTCGCCCTATAGGACGCTCCGGCGTATAAGACGCCCCCGAGTTTTTAAATAAAAAAGCCAGACCAAAAAAAAAAAAAAAAAAAGCGCCTCGCTCTCCCGTCCCCGCCGCGCGGGCGGGCTGCTGGGAGCGCGCCGCTCTCCCGTCCCCGCCACGCGGGCGGGCTGCTGGGAGCGCGCCGCTCTCCCGTCCCCGCCGCGCGGGCGGGCTGCTGGGAGCGCGCCGCTCTCCCGTCCCCGCCGCGCGGGCGGGCTGCTGGGAGCGCGCCGCTCTCCCGTCCCCGCCGCGCGGGCGGGCGCTTCCAGGGGCCCTGGGGCCCGAGCTGCTCTCGTTCCCCGCCGGCCCCGAACACATGCGGGTGGGCTCGGGGGGGAAGCGCCGCCCCGCCCCGCCCGCCGGGCCACCTGCAGCCGCCCCAGCTCCAGCTGCCCGGTGAGTGTTTCATATATTCGGCGTATAAGACGCCCCCCCTAATTTTGAGATTATTTTTGGGGGTTAAAAAGGCGTTTTATATGCCGAAAAATACGGTAATTAATTTTGCTAGGTGTAAATCAGTTAAGGTGGTGGGGTATGATTAGTTAGGTAATTTTGTTAGGATTGGTTAGTAAAATTAAACTAAGATAATTGGTTAAGGTAAGCAAGACTCAAATTTCATTATAAAACCTGGGATCCAAGAAAGAGCTAAGGGGAAGAAGATCAGAAGTAACAGAAGCAGAAGGAAGGAGGAAAAGGGCTGGAAGAAGACCAAAGGAGATAAGGAACCCCTGAGGAAAAGAACTCACCTCCAAGACCCAGCCTAAGATAAGAGCTGCCAGGACTTTTCTGCATGACTGTGAGGTGCAGCAGCTAAGATTCAGAGACTGACCTTGCCTGTCATATACAGGGGAAGCCTGCCTGCCTGTCCCAGGATTGGTGAGCATGATAATGTGTGCTTAGCTTGTGTATTCTGCTTGTTTGGGAATTGTCAATAAATAGAGGATAAGAATATTACCGTGTGAGGCTTTTTCAGTGGCTAAAGATCCTGCCAACCCGCAGGAAGATGGCCCTGAGCCCTAGGAATTGGGTAAGGGTGGCTGTATAAATTACAGGTTTGCACCTTGAGCTCTAGGAACTGGATAAAGGTGTGTGTCCCTATAGTGTGGAAGGGATAGAGAAATTTGTGTGGGTAACAGTATGAAACTGCAGAAAAACCTGAGTGTCTCTGGATTAAGTTTAGAAGTACTAGCAACAAGGATGATGTCGTGGTGGGAGTCTGCTACAGACCACCAGACCAGGGGCATGAGGTGGATGAGGCTTTCTTCTGGCACTTTTTGCAGGCCTTTCTTCCCCACTTTTTGGGGTGGAGAGAGCCAAGCAAGCACTTAGGTACCTAGCTCCAGGAGAGGTTGCTGTGAATCCTGAGTGGAGAGAGATGTCTCCCTCTGACCCAGACTGAGGCCTGGTCTACATTACAAAGTTAGGTTGACATATGCCATGTTAGGTCAGTTTAATAATGTATGTCTCTACACTACTGAGTCCCTTCCGCCGACTTCAAGGGCTTGTAAAGTTGACTTCTGTACTACACCGCCACGAGAGGCGTATCGCTTCTGTTGACATCCATGCATCAACATGGGGATAGTGTAGACACTGCGTGTGTAATTTGAATGATTTGGCCTCCATAGTGCTCCGCTGTGACAGCTCTGGAAAGCACTTTTAACTCCACTGTATTTCAACTAGGTACCCAGGAAACTGCTGCCCCCTGTTAAAGCCACGGGAACTTTTGACTTTTCATTTCCTTTTTAATCAGCATGGAGAGCTCGTCAGCACAGCTGACAATGGATGCTCAAGGCTGCAAATGTACTCCAGCCTGGAGCACACAGGAGGTGGTGGATCTTACTGCTGTGTGGGGAGAATAATCTGTGCAGGCAGAGCACCGAACCAGCAGAAGAAATGCTAACATCTTTGCCAATCATGCAGAGTGTCATAAGTATGAAGTAGCTTAGAATTACTGTTTTACCTGTGAAGGGTTAACCTGAAACAGGAGAGGGGATGACGTAACGGAGCTGCTAATCAACCGGGCAGACAAAGGTTTTAGTTTCGTTTTTCTTTCTCTCATGTGGAGGAGTCTGTCTGTGGTTCCCCTGGCTATGGGAGGAATCATACTTATGTTTTTATTCTACATTTCTATAATTGTCTAAGGAAACCAAGTCCAGCAGTAAGTGATTTGAAACCTTGAATTGTATCACTTGATAATTGGTCCAGGGTGTACTTTGCTGTTAGCTAGCAGTGGAAGAAATTCCAAGGAAGGGGGTCAATGAGGGCTATATGATGCAAGGAGTTTATTCTCTATTGATTTCTGTACAAGGGATCTGTACTACTTCTTTTCCTTTTATTAAAATCTTTCTTTTAAGAAACGGACTATTTATTTCCATTGGATTGATCCTGGTTTGGATCAGGCACGTCTGAGAGCAAGTGTGGGTTTGTGGTCTTTGTTCTCGAATCTCTCCCAGAAAAAGGGGGGGGGGGATTTGGGAGGGTGTTATATAGGGGTTCCAATTTACCCTAACCCATGGTTTTGGGGGCTCAAATTTGTGGTGGCAGCGTTTTCCAAGCCCCAACTGGAGAAGTTTGGGTTTTGGGGGGGAAAGTTTTAACCTAAGCTGGTAAAATAAGCTTGGGGGGGTTCTTCTTTCATGCGGGGTCCCCACATCTTTACCCTAGAGTTCGGAGTGGGGAAATAGACCTTGACACAGGGCATGGGGAGAAGGGCTTACACCTGTTTCCTCTGCATTTCAAACTGACTAGCTTAGGTGGTTCCCTGTTCAGCATGTTAGCATTTGTGGCGCCCTTTTTAGGTGCCTCACTGTCCCCAAGCATTGTTAGGCACCCAGGCTTCCTAAACTTGGGCAAGCGGATGGCACTAAGTCGCAGAGCACCTAAATGTTAGGCATTGCAACACTCAGCTTACATCCCCTTTGTGGATCTATCACTAAAATATTCTCATAGTGATAGACACACCAGGACACAGACACATGTCCTTTATCTGGTTTGGCAGGACTTGGTTCCACATGTGGAAGGCCTTGTCCACATAGGAAAGAAGCATTTGACTCAGGGGATTAAACATTTTTATATATTGCTGCCTGTATGGAGGAGAACCAGTCAGTTCATGCCAAAAAAGTAATTGTTTGGAGGGAGGATCAAACAAAAGCCTGACTGAAAATATATGCAACTAGTCAAGGAGATGTGTTGAATTCACTACACAGGACACTAGTAGTAGCAGTAGTCGTCCATTGCTGACGATGAAGATGTTGTGGCAATTTTCACATATAGTTACCGCTATGATCTGAGGTCCAAACCCTGATGCACAGAGTCGGCACACTGAGGGCATGGGAAGTCTATATCTAGGATGTTTGTGGATGCAGCTCTGTGGCGCTTTTCATATGCAATTTGGAGATGATTTAGTCAATCCTACCTGAACCTGCTGCATGCTAATCTTGTCAGAGACTGCCCGTGAGTCCTGCTCTGAGTTGTTTGCTCAAGTTCTTTGAGATTCATGTTAGCCCACTGGAGACTGCTATTCAAGTTATCTTTGAAGAGCTTATAAGGATGGCCCTTCTTTATTTTGTCCTGCCTCAGTTCCCCAAACAGGATCTGTTTTGGGAGATGGTGTCTTCCATTTTGACAACATGTCGGTTCCACCTAAGTTGTGCTCTCAGTAGCATTTCCTTGATGCTCTCTCAAGGAACTTAATACGGGTCACTCTGTACTGTGAGCAAATGCTCATTATTGAGCTAAACACAAGGTTATGAGTTCAATCCTTCAGGGGGCCATTTAGGGAGCTGGGGCAAAAATGGGACTGGTCCTGCTTTGAGCAGGGGGTTGGACTAGATGATCTCCTGAGGTCCCTTCCAACTCTGATATTCTATGTGAAATTGCTCAAGCTGTTTTATGTGCCATCTATAAAGAGTCCTTGTCTCAGAACCATGAGATGTTTGGACTGCTGCACTGTAGATCTTCAATTTGGTGGTGAGACAAATGTTTTGTTGGTTAAGGACTTTTGTTTGGAGTTGGCCACGGGCCTGGCTTGCTTTACTGACTATGGAGGCAATTTCCTTATCAAGGGAACTGTCACTAGAGATCCTACCACCTAAATACTTGAACTGATCCACATTTTTCAGTTGTGTGCCTTGGATGCATGGATGGAAATGGCTGGTACTGGGGCATTGGAATGAGGTGCTAGTTGGAACAAGACCTCTTATCAAGACGGATAGTAAGGCCAAAGAGCTGGGATGCTTCAGAAAAATCTATCAACAATGACCTGAAGGTTATTTTGTCTAGGAGTGATCAGGGTGCAGTCATCTTCAAAAAGTACCTCAAAGAGAAGTCTCTCCAGCATCTTAGTCTTAGCGTTATGACTTTGAAGATCAAAGAGAGTCATTCAGCTGGTACCGAATGTATATCCTCTGGTCCAAGTCCTTGTGGCATGACTGAGGACACAGGCAAAGAACAAGTTGAACTGCAGTGGAGCAAGTACACAGCCTTGCTTCATTCCATTCAAGATTTCAAATGTATCAGAAGAGTCACCACTGGAGAGCACTTGAACTTTCATGTGGTCATGGAACAGATGGATGATTTGTATGAACCTTCTTGGGCAGCCCAGTTTATGTAAAATAGCCATAGATCCTCTCTATTGACTGTATTAAAGGCTTTTGTCAAGTTAATGAAAACTGCATTCATGTCCTATTCTGCTCTTAACATTTTTTCCTGGACCTGCCTCATGACAAAAATCATGTCCGTATAACTACAACTTGGTCTAAAACCACACTGTGCTTTGGGTAGATTCTCCTCAGATATATCCACAATGAGTCTGTTCAGTAGAATGTGAGCGAGTATTTTCTCTGCTGTACAGAGGGAAAAAATGCTGGTGTCGTTTCTGCAGTCAGCTTTGCTGCCTTTGTTTTTGAACAGTGATACAATAATAGCATCTTTAAAGTCCTGTGGCATTTCTTTTTCCTCCCAAATGCTGCTCAAGATGTTGTGAAACACCTCAATAGACTTTGGGCCTGGGGCTTTGTACAGTTCTGCTTCAGCTTTGCTATGTTGAAGGCTGTTCTGCAACAAGCTCACCACACTGTTACTGTCTGGAATTTATTTTCTGGCATAGACCACGGTTAAAAAAAAAGACTAATATGCTTGTGGGTCAGTACATATCCACTAACTCAAATGGCTCTAATGACTGTTAGAATCAGAAATCCATTTGCCCTTTTTTCAAATGGATGACGCAGGGTCTGTTTGAGGAGGAACAGTATACTTTTCACTGAATTTTACTTCTTTAACTACGTAATGATTGGAAAATGAGTATTTTGATGCTTAAAATTTTCCACTGCATGAAAATGCAATGCTACTGAGAGAGAACTGCCTATTCTTGATAGTACAACAAACCATTTATTGCCATAGATGCTAGTCCCGCTAATAGTAATATTGTTCTTATGTAGTATTTAAACCTACAAAGCAATTTGCAAATATTTGCTAGTAGAGCCTCAAAGCATCCATAAGAGATAAGTTAAGTATTGTTATAAATTGACAATGCAAGTCAGAGCGTTTAAGGCTCTGAGTTATAAACAAGTGAGGGAAGCAATTGTGGTTTCAAACAGCATGTGAATGTGAAACTACCTGGCTGCACAGTTACTGTGACTGTATGTGCACACAGGGTAACTATTTGCAAAATACAATTTACAAATGGCTTATAATGTGTGTTTTCACACATGCACCATCTTTTGATACCCACATGCAGTTTCATGGCCTTAGAGCTGGTCAGTTTCTACTGGCGAGAGAAATTTAAGTTATGCAGTCAGGAACAATGTGATCTATTTACACTATGTACATAAATCCTGTTAAATAGAGATAGACCAAATTGCCCATAGCCAATTCCAGAAACCCTAGCTCAGTGTTAGGACCGGAAGACATTGTGACGGGCAATCACTAGGAAGTGCAGTTACGCTTCTAAGTCAACTCCAGGAGAGTGCATAATGGTGGTATTATCTGAGAATGACCTTGCTGTTATCTGTGTGTTTGGGTACCAGTTCCCAGCTGCATGAGTGTTTACCCTCTCTGTGTGAGAATGAATGCGTGGGAAACCAAATGGGGAAACTAAGGCAGGACTGCATAACCAACAAGTGTGTAACCAATCAGTTTGTTGCTTGCTATTAATGAGATGAGTATGTATGAGATGCAAATGAGCATGGGTATATCTGTGCTGACACACCTCTTTGGGTTGGACTTCCTCTTTGGGTACTCTGAACACCGCCCTAAGTGTGTCAGTCATCTTGTATTGCGGCCGTGCTGGCAGATAAGCCCCCCAGCACGAAATGCCGCCCCCTCCAATAAACTCACCACTTTCCAACTAGCCACCTGTGTGAGGCCTCGTTTCTCCCGGCAATGAGATAAGCCCCCTGCAACACTCAGTCACTACTGACAGCCACCAGAAACAGCTGCCTTCCTCACTATCCTTCCAGGTCTCAAACTGTCTCTTAACAGGTTCAAGAATAGCAGCCGTGTTAGTCTGTATCCATAAAGTGAGGAATACTTGTAGCACCAAAGGCCCTGTCTTCACTACCACTTTAATTCGATGTCAACGACGTTAGGTTGAATTAAACGTGTACCTGTCTTCACATACATGGTCTTAACGTCGATGTAAAGGGCCCTCAAGATCGAAATTGGAACTCCTGCCTGATGAGAGAAATAAGGCTAATCTCGACATTCCAAGCTTGACTGTGGGCTAGTGAAGACGGAACCCGACATTAATAGCCTCCAGAGGCTGTCCCACAATGCTCCATTCTGACCGCTCTGGACTGCCTCACTGCTCCACTGTGACCGCTCTGCACTGCACTCTGAACTCGCTGCTCTGGCCAGGTAGATAAGACCCGGGAACATTTGAATGCCATTTCCTGTTTGGTCAGCATGGCCAGCTCACCTGAACTGCTCAGTCGCCATTCAGAGCAATCAGCAGCACTAGCCGCCATGCAGAGCTCAGCATCACAAGACTCCATGCAGAGCTCATCTACCCTGGAGACCAGCCAGAGGAGAAGAGCTCCAGCATGGTCCACTCGTGAGGTGCTGGATCTCATCGCTATCTGGGGAGAGGAATCCGTGATGTTGGAACTACGAAACAACAAACGGAATGCCAACACCTATGGAAGAGTCTCCAAGGCCATGCTAGAAAGGGGCCACAACAGGGACACCACACAGTGCCGCGTGAAAATTAAGGAGCTGCGGCAATCGTTCCAGAAAGCCAAGGAGGCAAACGGACGATCAGGGGGCGCGCCACGGACATGCAGGTTCTACAATGAACTAAATGCGATAATGGGGGGCGCCCCCACCACCATCGCGCCGGTCTGCGTGGACTCCACCGATGGGATCATCGTCAGGGAGGAGACTGATTCCGAGGAGGACGACCATGAAGAAGAGGAAAATCTCACGGAGCAGCAGGAGCCCAGCGGAGAACCCGTGTTCCCAGGGAGCCAGGAGCTGTTTGTCACCCTGGAGCCAGTACCCTCCCAAGCCTCCCAGGGGGGTAAGTGTTTCTTTTTTAAGTGATTACATGACGCGTGATTTTGTAAAGGAAGCATTTATTAATGAGTAACTTGCCCTAAGGACTTAGCGTGCTTTCATTGCTGGTCAATTTCTACTCAAAGAGTTTGTCAATATACTCCGGGATTGACCATAAGTCCTCCGCGGACATTTCAAGGAAGCTATCCAGGAGGTAGCGATGAATCCAGCGCAGCAGATTTCTGGGGAGAGCCGCCTTATGTGGTCCCCCGTGATAGGACACCAACCCACGCCACGAAAGTAGTAAGTTGTCTGGTATCATTGAGCAGGCTAGCATTGCGGCGTATGGACCAGGACTTTGCATGGGGTCAAGGAGCATGCGCTCCCTATCTCTCCGAGAAATTCTCAGCAAAGTGATGTCATTCAGGGTTGCCTGTTTGAGATACGGACTGCAATTAGTAGGGAGATAAAGATTCCCAGCTGCAAAGTACTCTTTTCTGCTGAGGACCGACCAACCGCACACCCCCCCCCCCACGAACGCTGACCCCCCCCCCCCCAGCCCGTAGCGGTAGCTAGCAGGGAATCTGAGCAGTCTGCACGCGGTTGCTTCCGCTTCAGATCCAACGCGCACCCAACCACCCCCCCCCCAGCCCGTAGCGGTAGATAGCAGGGAATCTGAGCAGTCTGCACGCGGTTGCTTCCGCTTCAGATCCAACGCGCACCCAACACACCCCCCCCCCCAGCCCGTAGCGGTAGCTAGCAGGGAATCTGAGCAGTCTGCACGCGGTTGCTTCCGCTTCAGATCCAACGCGCACCCAACACCCCCCCCCCCCAGCCCGTAGCGGTAGCTAGCAGGGAATCTGAGCAGTCTGCACGCGGTCTGAAGAGCCCCAAAAAGACCTTAGCTCTTAGCGAGAGATTTTTTGGCATTTGCTTTGCAGTTTGCGGTTTCAGTGGGAGCCAGCCACGCGGTGGGGGGAAGGGGGCGGGGTTACTCTACAGTATGCAAGCACCACTTTTAACTTACCATGGCCGGCTGCACGGTGATTTCAGAAGCCGTCTTGGGCTGAGGCACGCATATGTGTCTGAGATGCTCTGACTTTTCTGTGAGCTAGTCAGTCACTTTTAGGTGTAGAACATGACCTTGTACAGAAATCATATCAGGCCTCTGAATACTGAGGTTGCAAATGGCATAGTACTCCCATTGTGTACCGTCCGAGACTGTATCTGCCTCCTAACGTTGAATGTATCTGTCTCATAACTTTCAAACTTTATTTTCCCACACTCGCCCACAGATGAACAAGTATGTCAGAATCCCCCGTCCTGCTCCTCCTCCCGCCGTGCACCGCAGATAAGAAAGCGTAAAAAGAAAACGCGAACGCGCGATGAGATGTTCAGTGAACTCGTGGAGAACTCGCGCGCTGAGGCAGCCCGCCAGACGGACTGGAGGGAAAGAATGATAGAGGCAAGGGATCGAGAGAGAGAGGCAAGGGATCGAGAGAGGCAGGAATGGAGAGCCGCTGCAGAAAAGAGGGAAGAGCGCGAGGAACGACGCATGGATGCTTTCCTCCACATAATGGAGGACCAGAGCAACATGCTGCGATCTCTGGTGGAGCTGCAGCATGCCCAAAGACCACCTCTGCAGCCCCTGTGTAACCACCTCTCCCCCTCCCCAACTCCCATAGCTTCCCCACCCAGACGCGGGGTGAGAACACGGGGGGGCAAGCTCCGTGGGCCGCTCCACTCTACCCCACAAGCCAGCAGAAGCAGCAGCAGCAGGCTGACGTTCTCGGAAAACTTTTAAAAGCTGCTGCGTCTTGCCCACCCCTCCTCTCCCCCCTTCCCACCCCCCCCCTCCTTTGCCCGCTCCTCCCCCACTGCGACTGCCAGTTTCCCTCCAGGATACCAGGACAGTGATCCCCTGTATTTGTATTTCCGATTAACCAATAAAGGAACCATGATTTTTCAAACAGTGATTTTATTTCCTCTGCAAGCATGGGGATGGGGGAGGGAAAGCATGGGGAGGGGGGAGGGAAAGAGGGTTCAAGGGCAGCAGGCTTAGAGCACAGCAAGGGAGCAGATTCTCAAACGCCATCTCGGTCACTCATAAAACTGTCTTTCAAGGCGTCCCTGAGGCGCAGGGCCTCACGCTGTGCTCTTCTACTTTCCCTGCTGTGTGGCTGCCCATAAGTAGCAGAAAGTAAATTTGCCTCTGCCTCCCAGCCCGCCATAAACGTTTCCCCCTTGCTCTCACAGATATTGTGGAGCACAGAGCAAGCAGCAATAACAATGGGGATATTTCTCTCGCGGATGTCTGAGCGAATCAGTAAGGAACGCCATCTCCCCTTCAGACGGCCAAATGCACACTCTACGGCCATTCTGCACTTGCTCAGCCTGTAGTTGAACAGCTCCTGACCCCTGTCCGGGGCTCCTGTGTAGGGCTTCATAAGCCAGGGCATTAGGGGGTAGGCTGGGTCCCCAATGATCACGATCGGCATTTTGACCCCCCCCCACGGAAATTTTCTGGTCGGGGAAGAAAGTGCCTTGCTGCAGCTGTCTAAAAACCCTAGAGTTCCTGAACACTCGAGCGTCATGAAGCTTTCCCGGCCACCCCACGTAGAGGTCGGTGAAACGTCCCTTGTGGTCAACCACTGCTTGCATGACCATTGAGTAATATCCCTTCCGGTTTCTGTACGCGGCGGCCTCGTGGTCCGGTGCCAGGATAGGGATAGGAGTCCCATCTATAGCCCCACCACAGTTAGGGAATCCCATGGCGGCAAAGCCATCTATTGTGGCTTGCAGGTTTCCGAGGTTTATAACCCGGTGTAGCAGCCGCTCGACGATTGCCCTGCTTACTTGCATCACAGCAAAGCCCACTGTAGACCTACCCACCCCAAACTGATTCGCCACTGACCGGTAGCTGTCTGGCGTTGCAAGCTTCCAGAGGGCTATCGCCACTCGCTTCTCCACGGTAAGGGCTGCTCTCATTTTGGTATTCCTGCGCCGGAGGGCCGGGGACAGCAAGTCACAAAGTTCCAGGAACGTGCCCTTTCGCATGCGGAAGTTTCTGAGCCACTGGGAGTCATCCCAGACCCGCAGCACTATGCGGTCCCACCAGTCCGTGCTTGTTTCCCTGGCCCAGAATCGGCGTTCGATGGCATGAGCCTGCCCCATTGCCACCATATTTGACAGATTGTCAGTCGCCCTACTTCCAAAACCGTCAGTGTCCCTGTCGTCCCCGCTGTGCACGTCTTCGTCCATCTCGTGCACGTCCTGGTCCATCTCCTCCTCACTATCATCGGGTTCCAGAAAGCGCAGGTCTCCCCGGATCGCATTCCTCCTCTGCAGACGGTGCAGCAGGAACTCAGCAACCGTGATCGAGGTCCTCACAACGGCCATTACTGCAGCCGTGATGTCAGCGGGCTCCATGCTTGCAATGCTATGGCGTTAGCACGGCGCGGAGAAAGGGCGCGAATTATGGGATGCCTACCTACAGTGCACCGCTCGTGATGGGGGTCGGCGGCGCGGAAAAAGGGCGCGAAACTTGGACATGCCTACCCATAGTGCAGCACTTGAAATGGTGCCTGCTGGGGGATCAGGGAACTGTGGGATAGGTACCCACAGTGCAACGCTCGTCATGTCAACGCTTGCAAAAGTTTTGCGGACAGACACTGTCGACTTGCTGTGCTTAGCTGTGCCTAGTGAAGACACACAACATCGACTGTATACCGTCGCGTTCACAACATCGAAATAAAGGAAATCGAACTACTGCTGTAGTGAAGACATACCCTTAGAGACTAACTAGTTTATTTCAGCATAAGCTTTCGTAGCTCACTTCATCGGATGCATAGAATGGAACAGAAGTAAGATGCATTTATACCGGTACACACAGAAATTAAGAACCTTTCTTTCTGTGTGTATAAAATGTCTTTCTTTCTGTGTGTATAAATGCATCTTTCTTCTGTTCCATTCTGTGCATTCCATGAAGTGAGCTATAGCCCACGAAAGCTTATGCTGAAATAAACTAGTTAGTCTCTAAGGTGCTACAAGTATTCCTCACTTTCTTTATCTCTTAACAGAGGCACAACCTTTCCCACCCAGCTGAGCTATTTTCCTCATTGAGGAAACTGAGGAGCAATAGAATATTCACCCTCAGAAAATTCATCACACTGTCCTCTGCTCACACATTTTTGTTCACTTAGTTCATTACAATATTCAACACCAAGAATCAGACATCACAAATGTGAACTGAGATACAGTACAAGGTCTTAATGAGACAGAATCTAAAGTCTTCCACACTGGCTTTATGCTGATGTAAAACCTTTGACTTCAGTTTATTGCTCTGTTTAATAATTAGAGCTGGCCCATAAATGTTAATTTTTTTCAGAAAAAAATCAACATATTTTTTTTCTGCAGGTTTAGAAAGAATAATTTTGGGGGTTTTGGGGAATATTTTTATGAATTTTATTTTACCAAAATATTTCATTTAATTCGTTTTTTCAAAATAAAACAGTCAGTGTCCATTTTAGGTTTTTCCTCCTTTCTCTCCCTTTTCCCTTTCCCATCTTTCTTCCTTTATTTTCATCTTGCCACTGAAAAACGGTGAAAACCGAAAAAGTGGTGAGAAATGGGGGTGCGGTAGAAGGGAGCAAAGCTTGAAATCATTTTGTTTAGTTAAAATACAAATAAATAAATAAATAAATAAATAAATTTTGGTGAAAAAATGCTTAAAATAAAGAATGTCCACCAGCTCTACTGGTTATCAGAAACTGCTTAACTGATTTATTTTATTGATTAACTTATTGCATTATTGTTTGCTGGCTAATTAATTTCTCTGCCAGTCCACAACTCACTTGGCATTACTTCTCCACACCTCTTCATTATTATTTAGGTATTTATTTATTTGTGTTAAAACCTACTGTATGCTAGGTGCTTTCCAAACACTTCTCGGTTTGTCCCTCTCTTCCTCCTTTTCAACTTCACTTTACCACTTCCTTCACCTCATCCCTTTTACCTTAGTATATTTTCTGCTCTCATCAACCTGTTCCTCTATTCATCCTGTCCCTATTCCTGCACTAATGTTCACTCTCACAAATCTCTACACTCTACTACATCCTTTTCTGAATTTTTCTCCTTTCTGATAACAACTCCAAGTCATGTCTTTGAATAGTCTTTGATTAGAAGATTAGTAGCTAACCAATAATATGGGATTTTGGAATAACACCTAGACTCTAGCTGATGGATACTATATGATGAATTTCTAGTAGTGGAAATAGCACGTTTCAGAAGGAAATAAAGCAAATTTTGTTGAAACAAGTATGAACAAATTTGGTACCAAAATATAATGAGTCATCAGAAACCATTGCAAACAAACTATCAGATGATTTACCAAAACTTAATGTCAAGCAAATACTTTTGACTTTTTTGGGACAAAACAATGGAGCTATAAGTACCTTTGATGCAAATGGTACAGTAGAAGCATGAGTGGGATTATCCATTGGCAGTAATGGTTTAGTATTTGTTTTATTTTATTATTGTGATCTTTGTGTTGTTTTTATTTCAGTCTAAGAAGATATTGTAAACCATCTGTTAAGCACTTTGGAACAGAGATTATATTTGTTTCTATACAGTATTGAACATACTGTAAACAAAAATAAGCATATAATAATAATTAATACACATTCTCGGTATCCTATCTTTTATGTGTCTTAGGCAACATGTGTAAAATGTATGTTTCCCATCATTTTGGGTGTTTGCATTACTGTGGATTTAGTTATATTTTGCATTTTATCTGAAAACAAAAAAGTACAATAATTATTATCAGGGCTTGTCTACTCTAGCACTTTACAGTGCTGTAATTTTTTCACTCGGGGGTGTGAAAAAACACCCCTCTGAGTGCTGCAAGTTTCAGCAATGTAAAATGCCAGCATAGACAGTGCACCAACACTGGGAGCTGTGTTTTGGTAACTATTCCCCTCGTAGAGGTGGGTTTTTTTATAGCGCTGGGAGAGCTATGCTATGACTACAAAACCACGTTAAAGCGCTGCTGCGGCCAGCACTTTAACGTTGCTAGTGAAGACATGCCCTCAGAGAGCGCTTATTGAGGGCCTCTAGAATTCTTAAAAGCTAAGGAAGTCATTGGTATGTCCTATCCCAACTGTTTTCCCAGAAGGGCTCTTAAGACCAATAATTGGCTGGTGAAAGAGAGACGCTTTCAAGCTCCAGAGTGCTCTCCTTATGTCACCTTGAAGGCTTTTAAAACATTATTGCCTGATATGCTGACCTGCAGGTTAAACCATCTGGAAGGTTTCTTAGGCTGCCAAATTTAGGGTCAGGGACATCAGTCGCTAGGTTCTCAAAAGGCCATAGTAACCAAGACCCTTCACTGAATTCTTATGAAAGCCTGTTGCTGTAAACTTACTCTCAGTACTTTTTTGTCTGTTTCATTTGACGAAGCTCCATTCTATTTTCAAGATGTTTTATGTTTAACTTCAGAATTCATCGAAAAAGAAGAAAACCTGAAAATAGAGCAAAACGGAATTGAAAGTGGTTAAATAAGCTATAACAACACATTTAGAGTGTTGCTAACACCCAGGGTAATGCCAGTGTAATGAAGCAATAGGCAGTATTGCCAACCCCAACTGTCCAAAAATCACATCAGACCCGCCCCCCAATCATGAGATTGGCTTAAACAAAAATATTGTAGATTCTTTTTATTTGCCCTCCAGGTTATGAGCATTTAGGGTGCCTAGGCTTTTCTTCACAACTATGAGAGCTAGAAACTTTGTCATAATGAAATCTGAACCCCATATTACATGACTCCAGGAGCTGGGCTTTAAGAAAAACACCAAATATGGCTAGGCTCACAATAAAATTGTGAGTTGGGAACACTGTATTCAGGATCTGACTGCAACACACTTGAGCTCCATCTGGGTTTATAAAAGATGCTTTGTTTCTGCCTTTTTTAACATCTCCAAATGGGTTAAACTGTTTATTAGCCCAGTGAAGACCAGGATTTCAAGCTGAGTAGCAAAAGAAATCAAAATGTATTTGTGTCCTTCTTTTTGCTTCTCCATGATATGTAAAGAAGGCCATATTGTTTAGTTATTATTTTTTTATTTTGCTTCCTTTTGCAGTATCCACTCATTTCTCATCTATGATAGAGGACTCTGGCAACTGGAGCATCGGAACTGGTGGGCTTGTGACATCATCAGAAGTGATGAGGAAGTGCCATCTGACTAATTGTGAAAGGAAGTGCATTTTATATGGATTGCTTAAAACTCTTTGGATATAATTTTAATAACTATTTCACATCTAACTAGATATCTGAGGTATGTATATAGCTTCCATCATAACAGTATCTGAGAATCCAAAAATCTTGCATGTGTTTATCCGCACAATACTCCTTTGATATAGGGAAGACTATTATTTATGAGTCTTTGAGAAAAAAACAGGTAAGACCAGGTTTGATATTCCAGATATTTCTACGGTAAAACACACACGCGCACAAACACACAGACAAAATACCTTTGGAAAAAATCATTCCAGGGCCTCTGAATCCATTACAAAGAAACAAAACACCCACAATTCTTTGTCTCCTTTGCATCCCACCTTTAACATTCAAATTTCAGACACCAGTGATTGTAGTATTTATGTGACAACATAAATCAGGGCACAACTGTATTATATTTTTGCCCCAGCCAACACTCTGCTTTTTTGCCCAAATCACTGTCAGATATGTTTCCAAAAAGAACTGCTACAATTTCCCTGTTGTATAGGATTAGGCCTAATATCAAATGGAGAGGCCCTTAGCACAAGTTTCACTATATCTCAAAACTGACTGATCTTAAAAAACAAAACAAAAACGCTTGTTTCTTTCCCCACAGCTAATTAGATACAAACGTTCACAAATACATGGTGAAAGAGTCAGATGCAAATGGTGACAAATACATGGTGAAAGAGTCTCGGGTTTAGTTCCCCTTCTTTCAAAGGGAAACAAAACGAAAAGACAACTCCCACCTACAGGCAAGTCTGGAATTAGGCAAGGGTTAGCGATGGAGAGACTGGGGGGGCAGAGGTGAGTAATTGCCTCAGATGATTCTGGCATTGTGCAGATTTATTTTGAAGCAGGGCCCCGGGCAAGACTGAATAGCACAAACAACAACAAGCCAACCCCTGCTATCCTTCAGGGAGAGAGGGGAGGCCTGGGCAGGGAAGTGGGCACAGGAGGAGCGGGGATGGTTCTGCCTGAGCTGCTGGTGTCTCTCTCCAGGAGGAGCGCGCTCTAGGATGTAACCAGAGCTCAGGCCGCTCCCCCGCGGCGGGGCTGGGGAAGGGGGGAAGTCTCCTGCTCCGGTGGCCGCTGTTATTACCTGGGAGTCACGTGGGCCCTTCCCTGGCTAGGGGCAGGGCTTAGTTGGGGCTTCAGGGCAGCAGAGGTGGGTCCTCCTCTCCCCACCCCAGAGCCTAGGATGAGCCCCACTGAGCAAACACCCCCCACCCCCTCGCCCCACCCGGCTCTAACCTTCCTGCCCGCGGCCAGGCACCTTGCCTAGAGTTGGGGAACTTGTTTGGCAAGTCCGGAGCCAGCTTGCGAAGGGAGCGGAGCGCCATTGGCGGGCTGGGGGAGCCCGGGCCGACCCAAGGCGGCTGGTGCGCCTCTGCCCTGGCAGCGGGGCGCGGCGAGCATGCAGGTGTAGGGCGGGAAAGCGCTGCCGGGAGCGGCCGGAGGAGCCCAGGCTGCAGCGAGAGGTAAGGGGCGGCGGAGCGGGGCGCTGCTCTGGGTGTGTCTCGCACCTGAGCCGGGGCGGGGGGTGTCTGCGTGCGGGACAGCGCGGGCTGGTGGTTTGGGGCAGGGGCGGCGGGCTGAGGGGCTCGAGGCGATGACTGGGGGGTTGGTGCCCCCTCTAGGGGGAGGGTTAAATGGAGCCGCTTCCCACCAAGCCCCAACCGGCTGGGTCCTTACGCCGCTCGCTCCGGAGCCCCTGCGCCGCCGGTTCACTTCCACGGACTCCTGGTCCTGCCCCCTTTCCTCCTGCCGGGCTCGCTTCACGGGTGCTGGCAGCAGGGGCGCGGCCGCACGCACCCCCCTGGCTTGACGTGGTTGCAATTACACGCAGGGTTTGGTTCAGTGGCTCAGCCCCCCGCACCCCGCTACAATTAGTGCCAGCGCCCCTGGCTCGCTTCCCTGACAGCCATTCCCGCGGGCTTGCTCAGACCTGAGAGCGCGAGGGCACCAGTTCCAGGGACAGGATGGAGGCTCCCGTGCCAAGCACTGGGGGAAGGAGCGGCTCTGCCTGAACCCGAACCAAAGTTCAGATCCACACACCCGCTCGCCGGAGAAGGCCAAACCGGTTTTTGTAGCTCCTCGACAGGAATCCAAACAGGTCACGGCTAGATCCGGGGTGCAAGTGCTGTCCCCCTTCAGCGTGTGTCCCTACAGACTTGTGTGCTCATTACGTCGATCTCAGGTTGGCTGGAGGCGCTTCATACACTCAACTAGATATTTAACGTTAAATAATATTAATATAGTTACATAGTGTAAAACTAAAATATGTTTTTCTTCCTGGGCATTTACTAATCTCTTACTAGTGCGCTCTCCACACTGGGTGCTTGTTTCAATGCCCCCCTGCACCTGCCCGTTCTGATTCATTTTCAGAATGATCCCTTTGAAAGGTAAACATTAACTCAATGGAGAAGCACCTTGCATTGATCTGTTGCTGAAGCTGGTGGAGGAAATAAAAAAGCCAAACCTGCTGGTGTTGGTTTTCAAATGTCTTTTCAGTCCCCGTCTGTTAAAACAATAAAGAAATGCACGTCACTCTCCGCCCTGAACTCGGTGGACAAAGGCAAATTATGAGGCACCTGCTTTGACTTCATAATATGCTAGTTCTGTGTCGCTGTATATGCTGCAGTATGGCTTTTTTAAAGTCTACTTCTTGTGCTCATTAGTAAAGTTTCCTTTTCCTTTAATATGAAAATGATTGCCTGATTCCATTGTGACTGCAGCAATTTCGATCTACACAACTTTCTGTAAAGTACAACAGTAGGAAAACTTTACAGTATATTAATTCCTTAGTCAACTAAGAGATGGTTTATTCCTTTTTATTCACTTAAAATGAGATATATTGGAATAACAATGTTTAAACTTTAATATTTTGGCCAGATGTACAGGATATATAAATGCTATACATTGCATGAATTTCAGGCTGTCACATTCTCTGATACAAGGACTATAGCACAATATCACAGAAAAATAGTTTTGGGGTTTGGGAGGGCATTTTTTGTTTAAATCTCTGGATTAGAGTCATCTTGTGACTCACAAAAGTCATATAGTGTATTTCACCTACAGTCGTAAACAGTTTTATTTTTAGCAGTGGGTTTTGGGTTTTTTTGGTGGTTTTTGTTTTGGGTGCCAACAGTGTAATTTGGTGCTGTACAGACCTAGACAGGTAATCCTGACTTGAAAGACTTTTATTTATAGGGAATGTAGAAATGGAAGTTCAAACTCTGACAAAAACAACTCCTCACTATATTGAGAATGTTTAGTAATTGGTTGGTGCATGTTACTTGTGGTGATGATAGGGTGAATGGAAGAGCTGTGAGCTCTGATAGTCCTGGCTGGATCAGGCTGTGTGGCTTTGGGCAGGGCCCTTAAATTTTGTTTCAGTTTTCACATCTATAAAATGGTGGTAATTTATCTTGCAGGTGTGAGATTGACTAATTAATAACTATGTTTACATAATCTACAGAAGTGAAGCTGGTGCATATTAAGGAACATTTATAACCATGTAATAAAACTTGCTAAGAATATCATCTGTGTGGTTTGTCACTATTTTGAACACCTAATGTAATAGTGAACCAAAGAAAATTAGTTTAAATTCTTCTGGGGTTTTGGTTAATTATTTCTGTAGTTCAGATCTTTTACTATTCCATGTCTATTACCTATTAAGATTTTAAATAATGTCCCCAATTGCTTAATTGAATGAGTTGGTTATCAAAACAATATCCTAACTTCTTTTTTTAAGAATATGCTAGAGATATTTAGGAAGTGATGCTACAGTTAGGAGGACTGTGTAAGTAGTTGCATACGTATAGTACCAGGGAGTTCTGGGTACTGGAGGCTCTCAAGAGTTGTGATCACCTTTTTCTATTGTAAATATATTGTACAAAAGGTGATAGAAAAGTGAGCCAAGTATAAACAAATGGACTACTAGATAACCAGTTCCTAAAATAAATCCTGCACGTGCTCTTATTAAAGCCTGGAAATCTAACTCTTTGGTATGATTTTATGAATGTCAAGCTGTATGGTATCATATCATGGTTGGTGGCTGACTTGTTTTTTAATATTAACTCAAGCTCACGGTGAATGTGATGATTTGGTCACTGTCTGCTTTATTTCAGTCTCTGAAGATTCTAAATATGATTTTTTTTGCCAGTAAAAGACTGAGTCCTTTTGTAGTGTTGGAATATTTGATACTTCTTACTCCTGGACATATATCCCAAACACTTCTACTACTGCTTTTAAAAAACAACAACAACAACAACAAAAAACTAGTGCTAAACAGTCAGGTGGCCTTACAATTCAAATTACTGCAAGTTCTCTTCTCTTGTTCTCTCTTTTGAGACTTCCTGAGAGTATTCTGGTCCCTAGTCTTGCAATTTGCAATTCTAAATTGAATAAGCCACTTGCCTGCCTCTTCTGTTCAAATTAGCCTGAACTCTTGCAATTTGTTTTTTACTGTAGTTATGCAGACCCTATTTTGATAGTCCAGTAATACCTCGATTTAACGGACTTCGGATGCAACGGACAAACCGGGACCCTCCCGGCTGTGGCCCCGGTCCCCATCGCAGGCGGGCTGGCTGCCGGCTCCCGCCAGCGGGCGGGCTGGCTGCTGGCTCCCACCCGGGTCCCGCCAGCGGGCGGGCTGGCTGCCGGCAGCCGGGACCCGGGTGGGCTGGCTGCTGGCTCCCGGCTGCTGCCCGGGTCCTGGCAGCAGGCAGGCTGCGGAGCTGCCGCCCTGACCCTGTGGCGGGCGGGCTGCTGCTCCGACAGCTCGTTTTTTTTTTTTAATTAAATAACAGACTTTTTGATTTAACGGACACCCCCTCGCCCGAATTAGTCCGTTAAATGGAGGTTTTACTGTGTGTTAGTTATGTTAGGCCTGATTATGCAGTCTGCCATAGGTTTAAATTCTACTTTGGAAATTGAAATCATAAGGGGTTCCAATTTTTATCCTGGGCTGTTTACTTTAACCAACGTCTGCTAAATGGAACAGTCTGATCCTAATGGTTTGAGCAAAAGAACTGAGCCAGAAACTCCTGAATACTTGTAGCACCTTAGAGACTAACGAGTTTATTTCAGCAATGCCCCTCTGCTCAGGGCTGGCGACAGAAATTTGGGGGCCCCCTACTCCGATAGTTTGGGGGGCCCCCCAGCCCAGCCGGGCCTCCCCCCAGCCCAGCCGACAGCGGATGGGGTCCCCCTCAGCCCAGCCGCCCCCCCCAGCGCAGCCGACAGCGGATGGGGCCCCCCCCAGCCCAGCCCAGCCAGCGCTCCCCCCCCCAGCCCAGACGGCGCTCCCCCCCTCCCCCCCCTCCGGCCAGCTGACAGCTGGCGGCAGCGGGAGCGAGAGCGGCGTGAGCCGCCCTTTCTCCCCCCCCCCCCCTCCCCGGACAGCGCTGCTGCCGCCGGCCGGGGCCAGGCGCGCTTGTCCGGGGGAGAGCCGCGCCGCCTCCCCGCCCCTTCCCCGCTCTCCAGGTCCGGCGACAAGGGGGGACACAACGGCTACAGCGGTGTACCGGGGCCCCCCTAAAGTCGGGGGGCCCAGTACAGCTGTACCCATAGTACCCCCCTGTCGCCGGCCCTGCCTCTGCTATGTACATTGGCCAACCCGGCCAGTCTCTACGCAAAAGAATAAATGGACACAAATCTGACATCAGGAATCATAACATTCAAAAACCAGTAGGAGAACACTTCAATATTCCTGGCCATTCCATTAAAGATTTGATGGTTTCAGTTTTGAAACAGAAAAACTTCCAAAACAGACTCCAATGAGAAACTGAGGAACTGGAATTAATTTTCAAATTGGACACTATTAACCAGGGGCTTAACAGAAGTTCAGACTGGTTCTCTCATTATAGTAATTAATTGCATTTCCTGAGTTACTGACAACAGATCTCCATTTCAAAAGTTGTATTTTTCTCCTAGTGATAATGGACCATCTACATTTAACAGCCTTCTTAGAATTGGTATGCTAATGTACATTGTTTTTTCTTTTTCTTTCTTTCTGTGTGTATAAATGCATTTTACTTCTGTTCCATTCTATGCATCCGACGAAGTGAGCTATAGCTCATGAAAGCTTAT
The DNA here is from genome assembly GCA_032164245.1 of Sternotherus odoratus. Classification (NCBI taxonomy): domain Eukaryota; kingdom Metazoa; phylum Chordata; order Testudines; family Kinosternidae; genus Sternotherus; species Sternotherus odoratus. Next base: position 89,809,128 of record JAVMKO010000007.1, read on the forward strand.
GCTGAAATAAACTAGTTAGTTTCTAAGGTGCTACAAGTATTCCTTGCTTTCTTTACGGATACAGACTAACACTGCTGCTATTCTTGAAACTCCTGAATGTTAATCTCATCTCTGCTATGTGGCTTTGGGCAAATCTCCTAACCTTTCTGTATCTGTTTCTCTTTCTTTAAAATGTAAAGAAGACTTCATTACCCATCTCCTAGGGGTATTGAGAGGATCAATTAATCCATGTGATCAACACGCTGAAGATGTAAAAGTACTACCTAACAAGTATTCCTGCATCTTGACTCCTCAGGACAGTTGTAAAACTCTTCTAACACAATAGAGTTTTGTGCCATGTTGGATATCAGACTTTAAAGTATACATTTTTTCTGCTTTATATCTTAATTTGATAACCTCTCAAGTTTTCTCTGAATAAGTTTACTGGACATAAGAACATAAGAACGGCCATACTGGGTCAGACCAAAGGTCCATCTAGCCCAGCATCCTGTCTACCGACAGTGGCCAATGCCAGGTGCCCCGGAGTGAGTGAACCTAACAGGTATGATCGAGCGATCTCTCTCCTGCCATCCATCACCCCCCTCTGACAGACAGAGGCTAGGGACACCATTCATTACCCATCCCAGCTAATAGCCATTTATGGACTTAGCCTCCATGAATTTATCCAGCTCTCTTTTAAACCTTGTTATAGTCCTAGCCTTCACAGCCTCCTCAGGTAAGGAGTTCCACAGGTTGACTGTGCGCTGTGTGAAGAAGAACTTCCTTTTATTTGTTTTAAACCTGCTGCACGCCAATTTCATTGAGTGGCCCCTAGTTCTTCTATTTTGGGAACAAGTAAATAACTTTTCCTTATTTACTTCCTCCACACCACTCATAATTTTATATACCTCTATCATATCCCCCCTTAGTCTCCTCTTTTCCAAGCTAAAAAGTCCTAGCCTCTTTAATCTCTCTTCATATGGGACCCGTTCCAAACCCCTAATCATTTTAGTTGCCCTTCTCTGAACCTTTTCTAGTGCCACTATATCCTTTTTGAGATGAGGAGACCACATTTGTACGCAGTATTCAAGATGTGGGCGCACCATGGATTTGTATAAGGGCAATAAGATATTCTCCGACTTATTCTCTATCCCTTTTTTAATGATTCCTAACATCCTGTTTGCTTTTTTGACTGCCGCTGCACACTGCGTGGATGCCTTCAGAGAACTATCCACAATGACTCCCAGGTCTTTTTCCTGATTGGTTGTAGCTAAATTAGCCCCCATCATATTGTATGTATAGTTGGGGTTATTTTTTCCAATGTGCATTACTTTACATTTATCCACATTAAATTTCATTTGCCATTTTGTTGCCCATATCCACATTAAATTTCATTTGCCATGGTTGTCTTTATCACAGAAACTTAGTGCTGAACAGGATAACATAGAGTGGAAATAGTACAAAGATGGAAGAAGTGGGATAGGTGAGCAAGAAACAAATAATTGGACAGCTCAGGAAAAATTGGAGAAAATAAACCCCCAAGAGCCCAATCAATCTATATAGTCGAAGGAAAGCTTCTGAGTGAATGAAGGGAAACAATTAACATAAAGGAGGGGCCCAGTATATTTAATTATAAATCTAACTCCTGTTAGTTTACCCCACCCAAGCATTTCTGGCACCAAGAAAAAAAAAAAAAAGAGTGGGTGGAAATCAATGGCATATATGTGCAGTTATAAAATACACCTATGGCAATAAACTGCTTTGTTTTGGCTTTAGAAATCACATTAATTCTTTCTTGTCATGCCATCCACACCAATAGTGTAACAAAAGCACAAATTAATGTTGCAGCATCCTGACCTCTGTCAATATGTTAGAATAAATATTGTGGTGGAAAATACAAAATAAAGATTGTGGTGGAAAATAAAATTATAAATAATTAATAATTAATTATTAATAAAATTTATAAAATAAAATTAATAAAAATTTATAAAATTTAATAAAATTAATATTTAAAATTATTAATTAATAATTAATTATTAATAACATTTAGGAAAATAAAATTAGTTAGTCTTTAAGGTGCCACAGGACTCTTTGTCACTTCTGCAATTCCAGACTAACACGGCCACCTCTCTGATTCTAGTTTTCACATTGCCTCCCTTACTTCTGTGTTTCCATAATCCTTATGACTAAACAGTACAAATTTGAGCATTTTAAAGAGAATAGCCATTGTCAATTTTTCTCCTTCATAATGGTGACAAAAACCATATTAGTGAAAAACCATGTTAAGAACATTTTATAGCTTAGGGTTTTTTAAAAAAATTAGTAATATGCTTAGTTGCAATCTGACTTATTTTGCTAGCAGAATGTTATATTTTATTTTTTGTCAAAGGTTGCACATTTTTTCAGGTTACGTCTTTAAAAAGCTCCTATGTCTAACAGTAAATGGATACAGGCACTTCATAGAATCGTAGGACTGGAACGGACCTTGAGAGTTCATCTAGTCCAGTCCTCTGCCCTCATGCAGGACTAAGTATTATCTCTAGATCATCCTTGACTGATTTTTGTCTAACCTCTTCTTAAAAATATGTAACAATGGAGATTTCACAGTCTCCCTCGGCAATTTATTCCAGTGCTTAACCACCCTGACAGGAAGCTTTTCCTAATGTCCAACCTAACTGTCCTTGCTACCTGCCCATCTTTAACTTAATCAGTTTAAAATTAGTGGGACATACTTCAATAAGTATATTCATTCCGCTTACTATATTTAAAAGGAAACAAACAAGATAAGCATGCGAGAGTGGGGAGTTCACAGATTTTATTCTGATGTTTAGGAAAATAAAGTTGTACCATCCATAAAGGACAGCTGTTATCTTGTTACTTTTAAAACAATCTTTTGTTTTTGGATGTGCTTTTACAATTAACACTGACCTTGTAAAACTGACAGGCAATTTTAATCAACACAAGCTCAGCAGGGTGGTTGAGAAACATATTTCTTTCTAATGGCTAGGCCAAATTCTGGGGTCTAAGCCCATTGTTCTTGTCCTATCTGCAGAAGTTAAGGAGAACAATTTTTCGCCTTCCTTCTTGTAACAACCTTTTATGTACTTTAAAACTGTTATCATGTCCCCTCTTGGTCATCTTTTCTCTAGATTAAACAACCCCAATTTTTAAAATCTTCCCTTGTAGGTCATGTTTTCTAGACCTTTAGTCATTTTTGTTGCTCTTCTCTGGACTTTCTTCATTTTTTCCATATCTTGACTTGACTTGTTTGTGTGCTTGCATGTGGTTTTCCTTAAATAAACAGTTTTATTATTCATGTGAAAAATAGAATCATACAATTTAAGACCAGAAGGAACTATTATGATCTTTTAAAGTCTGATGCCCTCTATAATACAGACTTAAGAAACTTGCCCAGTAAACTCTGCTCCAAGTCCATAATTCCTGTTTGCGTGATAGGTTATCTTTTAGATCAGTGGTTTTCAAGCTATGGGGACGGCCTCCCAAGAGAGGCATGGGAATGTATCAAGGGAGGCGTATGCTGTGTGCTTTTTATGTATGTATGTATTTATTTTAGTTCTGGCTGTCAGCCCTGGGTGACTGGGATTCATGCAGAAAGGTCATGCACACCTGGGATAAAGGGGACAGCTGGACCCCTGCCATCCAAGCTCTGGATTTCCTCCCTGCCCCCACCCCCTCTATCCCTCAACAGAAGGCAGCTTGGGCTCCCCCCTACCCCCACCCCTCAATCCGTCACTGGGAGATGGTGGGTCTCGAACTATCAGCAGCAGGGTGGCAGCAGCAGCACAGAAGTAAAGGTGGCAATGGGAAGCTAAGTCTGCTGTGAAAAGCAATATTGACAAATATATCAGTTTTCACATTGCAGAAGTGACAGAGTCCTGTGGCACCTTAAAGACTAACTAAAGTATTGAAGCATAAGCTTTTGTGGGCTAATACCCACTTCGTCGGATGCATGCAGTGGAAGTATCCAGGGACAGGTATAAATATCTAGGCAAGAACCAGGTTAGAGATAACAGGGTTAGTCCAATGAGGCTGAACCAGCTTATCTCTAATCAGGGAGGGTGAGGTATTCCTCTAGCAGCTGAATTGGAGGTGTGAACAGCGGAAGGAGAGAAACTGCTCTTGTAGTTAGCTAGCCACTCATAATCTCCATTCAGTCCTAAACTGATTGTATCAAATTTGCAAATGAATTGCAGCTCTGCAGTTTCTCTTTGCAGTCTGGTCTTGAAGTTTTTTTTGCTGCAATATGGTGACTTTTAAATCTGTAATTGTGTGTGCAGGGAGATTGAAGTGTTCTACAGGTTTTTGTATATTGCCATTCCTGATATCTGATTTGTGTCCATTTATCCTTTTTCATAGGGACTGTCCAGTTTGGCCGATGTACATAGCAGAGGGACATTGCAATATATTGTAATATATGCACATTATGGCATATATTACATTGGTAGATGTGCAGGTGAATGAACCAGTGATGGTGTGGCTGATCTGGTTAGGTCCTGTGATGGTGTTGCTGGTGTAGATATGTGGGCAGAGTTGGCATTGAGGTTTGTTGCATGGATTGGTTCCTGAGTTAGAGTTATTATGGCGTGGTGTGCTGTTGTTGGTGAGAATATGCTTAAGGTTGGCGGGTTGTCTGTGGGCCAGGACAGGATGATTCTGGACAACAATCCCTCACTTTCACAGGCCTGGGTAGGCAGGCCAGTCCTGGCCCACAGACAACCCGCCAACCTCAAGCATATTCTCACCATCCCTTTGCATATTGCCCTTTGCTGCAAGATTATAAAACTTTCTATTATTGGAAATTTCTTCCTATTTAGGTGCATTTTGAACATGACCAAGTCACCTCTGAACCTTAAAACATAAATTTGTTGATATGTACAGTTTGTTCAATCTTAAACATTAATAAATAGGCTTGTTATTACTTTATAAGGCCCTAATTTATTTCCAGAATACCCTGTTAGGGCAGGTATATCTCCATTTTACAGAGAGAGGAGTGGGAGAGAATTGGCTTGCACAAGACCATACCGAAAGTCAGTGTTGTAATTCAGCTTCATTCTTTCTTTTGATGCTGCCTGGGTGTATCCTTCTGACATCAAATCAGAGTGAGGAGTTGATTTTTTTTAGAGGGAGAGATTGTAAGAAATTCGAGGAATTTATAAAAGTGCCTACTTATGACCTTCATGCAAATTCATACATATATATGCATGGGTCAGAAATAGACTATTTAAAAGAATTCCAGGAATTTAGTCACCCTTCTGTAGTGCTGAAGGATCAAGGAAATGTCAGGGCAACCATCCTTTTAAAACAGTTCTGTACTTCCTGGTGCAGTGTAGACTGATCCGGACACCTGTCTTATTCTGCCTTAGTTCTGTAGTTGAGACTATCATGAATTCATTGCTCCCAAGGGGCCTGAGAGATTTGTTTGTTTATTTGTATTACCAACCTGAATTGCATACAGTTTAATTCCCATGAAGCAAATAATGAGAGAGTCTTGATTTTTTTGGTTGCTATTGAGTTAGTATCATACCATAGCTATATATTTTTTCACTGTTGTGTTTAGAACAGGAAATTATTTCAAAAGGGGATATAAGCATCCTTTTAACAAGTTGCATTTGAAAGAAGATTTGTGGGTCATAGATTTCTCCCCCCTCCAAAATTTGGCCTCTATTTGTGTGTGTGCAGCTCGTGTGTACAACAATTTGCATACTGGATATATATTTTCTGGCTATACTTTAAAAATGCTCTTAGAATCAGTATTTTCAGAGGTGGCGAGAGAATGGTCTTAACATCCAGAATTTGACTTTATTTAAACTTTCCAGGTTTTATTTACCTCCCATGGTGGACCATAATTTGAATGCTTCTGTTGACCAGATTTAGTCTGTTGGCATTCTATGTTGATGATCATGAAAGATGCATTGTGTCTAATCTGTTCTGTAGCTCTGCCAAGAATTTTGGTTCTATTTCTCATGTACATCATTGTAGGGATCCTAAATATAGTTAGTTTATAGGCTAAAATGCCTCTCCATTGCTTTCAAGGGAAAGGAGTATGTTGAATAAATCATGTGGGACTAAACCAGTTGTATTTGGGCTGAGATCTTCTCAAAGATACAAGTACAACTTCAAAGGATTGAAAATTGACCCTCCAGAGACTGAATTATAGCACTAACCCAAGGCACCAGAGTCCCGATGCTCAGCTAATGTAAACTGGTGTTGTGCCATTAAAGTCTATGGCCTTGTCTACACTGCCATTTTACAGTGCTGCAACTTTCTTGCTCAAGGATGTGAAAAAACACCCCCCTGAGCGCTGCAAGTTTCAGAGCTGTGAAGTGGCACTGTGGACCGTGCACCAGTGCTGGTAGCTACTCCCCTCGTGGAGTGTTTTTTTTTTTTTTTTTATAATGCTGTCTGGGAGAGATGTCCCAGCCCTGGTGCTACGACTACACAGCAGCACTTTAACATTGCTAGCGAAGACATGCCCTAATTGACTTCAGTTAAGCCATGTCACTTCACACCTCTTGTGGCTTGGGTGAGTACTACAACAGATTTTGGAAGCTCCATTTTCATTCCTTTTGATGTTTGAGATCTTTAAAGATACAGATGTAACTTGGCTTATAGCATACGTGCTGTGCCAGCTATTTGGCACTTTTAATGTCAAACGTGCACGGCTGATCAGTGAGTTGTAGAAGAGGGAATGTAGGATTTGCTCTATTGGATCAGACTACTGTCAACTACTGGAAGAGTAAGAAATGTGAAAACTGCTTCATTATACCTATCTAATTGTGCAGTGCTAGAGTTTGCTTGTAATAGTGATACATGAAGCTTCTGATGATTCTCTTTTCAATTAACCCTTGCTTTTGTAATGCTCGTTTATGCACATTGCTTGTCAGTTTTAGCTATATTTTCCTTAAGGTGAGGTTGGGAATTTAACTTAACGTGCCAAATTAAAGTGCGCTACTTAATTGCTCTTCTCTTACATTAAATTGATAGAAAAAACAATATACCTAGCCATCCTGGTTGTGCATTGAGCAACCCATGATGACTCAAGTCTCTTTCCTCCACATTTTATACATTTGGAGTCCATTTATGCTATCTTTTTCTATATTACGTACAACCAAGTTAAGCTGCATCTCCTATTGTGAAGTCTGTCTCTTTTAGGTACTTCTGTGGGCCCCGTCACTGACATATCCCAGTACGTCACAATCTTCAATGGTTTTATCTTCACAGTATACCTGTGAGGTAGGAAAGTACTATGATGTCCATTTTGTAGGGGAATGGAGGCACATGGAAGCTAAGTGACTTGCCCAGAGTCACACAAGCAGTTGATGGTGAAGTAGGGAAATAAACCTGGCTCTCCCAAATGCTCTAACCACTAAACCATCTTTCCTGTCCAACATCCCCAGTGAATTTAAGATTATCTGTAGCATCTTCTAATTCTGTGCATTTTACTAAACAAATCCACTTAGTGGCAGGAATGCAAGACTACTGTCTTCTTTATCCTCTAAAACATGAAATAAATTAACTAATTCCAGTGTAGGACCCTGGGGAGCTATATTAACAGACATATGCTGACTGTACCTGTTTTAAGAGAGTGTCTACACTTAAAATGCTACAAAAGTACAACTGTGCCACTGTAGACCTTCAGTGTAGACACTACCTATGCTGATGGGATTGATTCTCCTGTCAGTGTAGGTAATCTCTCTCGCCGAGGGGCAGTAGTTAGGTTGATGGAAGAATTCTTCTGTATACCTACCACGTTCTACACAAAGACTTAAGGAGTGTAGTTAAGACAACGTAGGGTTGTGGATTTTTTACACCCCTGAGCAATGTAGTTATGCTGACCTAATTTTCTAGTACGGCCAGGCCTAAGGGAGCCCTGGCCATCTAGAAAACATCTTAAATATATTTGTGAGAGAAGGAAGATTAAAGTGTATTTCTGTACTTGCTGATAGGTCATCCTTTGCTCTTCATATGTCTCTGTTAATAGTCTTGAAAATTTAGCTATGTAGCTGCTTACTATAACTTTCCCATTGCTCAACAAATGTTTAATTCTTGCCAAGACTTTGCCTGTCACTCTGTTATTTATTATTCTTAATTTTTAGGAAGGATCTAATTAAAAGTTTTGAAAAGACAAAGTATCTCCTGGGTCCACCTTTAACTATGGTCCTAAAGCTTTTTTAAGGGCGGGAAGGAAATCTCTTAACAGGTTAGTGAGGGATGCACATTTATTTTACAGAAGTCAGGCAATTAAATTGCCCTTCCAAGTTAGCCAAGTGCAGCTGTTGAAAGCTGTCTTTATCTACACTTTCCAGCAGTTTCCACAGTCGTGAGGTAAGAGATGTTTAGGTTTGTAATTCCTATGGCATTGTTTTTAAAAAAGTTACATTAGGAGCTTTCTAATCAGCAACTACTGTTATAGGATATTGTATTGTCAGTCTCTCTATTCCACACACACTTCTTTTTTAAAAAAATAAAACTCCCTGTGTAAATATATGCAGCCTGCTTCTGGTAATTGGCTGCACCTGGATTTCTAAAATTGCTTTATACTTTCATTAGACCACAGTCCATCAGGGCCATGCTCTGGTCTCTTTAATTTTACTTCTTGGCATTGAAATTTCCAAATTTCTCCTGTATCTCTGGCATGAGCTAATGCATGAGTGTTCTAAGGAAGATGAAATGTCCATAGTGCTCCTAGCTAGTTGCAATGAAAGATAGTTACTTCCTTAATACTTCAGATTACACCCTTAGGCGTGATTAGATCACTTATTTTAGAGTAGCATGCCTATCCCCAAGCGTCATTACTAGCAATACAATTATCCAGCCTTGCTTAAAAATTCAGTTATGCCATTTGGCATAATGGCCTGGGGTGATGAATTCCATACTCCGGCTGACTTCACTACACTGTGTGATTGCTGTTGAGCCATATTCTGCTGTCACTTACGTAACCCCTGTAATATCAGTGGAGTTGCATGAGTGAAACTGAGCCCCAAATTTGGCATGTACAAAGTTTATCAAATTGTGCAATCCAATTCCTTAAGGCTTTTCTCACTGTCGTATGCCAAAAAATGTTGATGAATACAAGAGAACATTGTATATTCCATGGTTAACTATACCATCATTCTTATCTACTCTCAAACTAGTACAGTTATTGACACATTTGATGAGTATTGTATCAAACAGCATGCAAAGTACTGGTGGTGGTGGAAAGAGTGAAGCACACCTGAAGTGGTCAGCACAGGTCTCTACTGCATGTGAGAACGGGGGGACAGGGACCATCATAGATTTGGGTAAGGATCAGGCTGGAAAGGGTTCAGTGCAGTCTGGGAATGGGGCTGGAGGACCACTGAATTTGCGGTATAGAACATGTCCCTTTCACCGTTCATACTATACGCTGGCAAATGTGGCATTGGGCCACAGCCTGGACATGTTCATATCCACACTTTTCAGGCATTCTAGCGTTCTTGTCTTGTGCGTGCCTTGAAACCTGTTCTCCTGGGGGTTCATCTGTGGATGGTAAGGGGATTCCGGTACAACCATGTGTGGCCTGTGTTCAAACACCAAGATAGACCTAGCATGAGATGCTCCAGAATTCCATCCCAGGTTTTACTTGGTCCAACTGAAAAAGAACATACCAAAGTCCCATGTAGGAAAAAGGATGGGATGTTCCATGGACATTCAAATATAAGCTTGCTTTTGAAGCACTCTTTTATTTGAATGTCTTAGCTACATTACTAGTTTACTGAAATGAGACTAATTATTTTGTAAGTACAGTAGTAGTAGTAGTAGAAATTGACTTTTTTTTTGTCTTCTCTCATAAGAGAATCTCAGGTGACACAACTCACATATTGATCCAAAGCTCAGTGGTGTCAGAACTGTGTTTTTATTTTGCCCCAATGCTAGCTATTTTTTTAACCAAATTAAAAAGTTCATACTTAGTTTTAATCTGTTACTACATGTTTATAAAATGCATCTGACCTATCTGAACTCTTTAATATTTGGAAGTATATCTAGTTATATTTGGCCGCTTCCATGCAGAGTCTCCTATTACTGTGGATTAATAAATCTTTAATGAAGGATAATAGTCCATTAGCCATCTGACTAGGACCACTGACAATATGATAGGAGATTGCTTTCCTATCCTCCCATCATGAAAGTGCTTTAACTTTGACTGTTCCTTTGTAAGGAATAAATGGCTAGCAGGAACTGTAGAAACACTAATTAAATACATTACCTGTTTGATAATTATCAGGCTGTGAAATGTACAGCTATGCGGTGTCCCAAAGTGACAACTCTTAGAGATTCTGTATTGCTCACTTACGTTGATTATCTGATTTCCTATTTGCAATAGTCAGCGGAAACTGGCAACTACTTTTGTGGCTGCAGAAGTTTCACTTTAAAAACTAAAAAATATGTTGCCCCCTCCCTAGTAATTGATTAGACTTCATTTGAAAATATATAGAATTATAGGATTGGAAGGGACCTCGAGAGAAAATGTAGTCCAATCCCCTGCACTCATGGCAGGGCTAAGGGCTTGTATACACTACCTGCCAGATGGGCAGGCAGTGATTGATCCAGCCGGTGTTGATCGACCACTGAGCACTCTTCCATCAACTCCGGTACTCCACCAGAACGAGGAGCACAAGCAGAATCAACGGGAGAGTATCAGCTGTCAACTTACTGTAGTGAAGATACCGCGGTAAGTAGATATAAGTATGTCGACTTCAGCTACGCTGAAGCTGAGTAACTTAGATTGACCTTGTGTGGTAAAGTAGATAAGCCTTTAGTATGTGGTATTAAATCCGTGTTCTCAGTTGCATCTCATGACTACTTCTTCACTCATGGGATAAAATTCATCCCTGATATAACTAACTTTAATGGCTAAATTAATCCCATAGGTTTACATTTTTTTCTCCAAATGCCATTAAAAATAGATACTGGATAGACACAAAGTCTCCATTTGAAATGCTGCCACCAAAAAAATCTTCCTTCCTTGTCAGTTGGACCATGTCACCCCCTCTTTGAATCACTCTTCCAGTTTTCCCCTTTTCTGCCACATTAATTCTCGTCCTTCAGAGCCCTCTGGTTTCCCCACCCACTTTCCCAAAAATGCCAGCCTTCACACAGTGTGCATTTCTCCTACAAAATCTCTACCTTCTTCCATACTGCGCTCTAGCCCTGAAGTGCTCTTCCTGAGTCAGTGATGACCTACACTGAAAATTTACATTGGCACAGCTGCGTCTCTCAGGGGTGTGAAAAATCCACACCCCCAAAGCATATATTGAAACCAACCTAACCCCTAGTGTAGACAGTAGATTGAGAAAAGAATTCTTCTATCTACTTAGCTACTGCCTCTTGGGAAGGTGGATTAACTACAGCGACAGGAGGATCCCTCCTGTTGTCTCTATACACTACAGCAGCACAGCTGTAGCACATACCCACTATCAAAAACACCTGCTCTTCTGGATTATAAATACTTAGTACTAACAAGACATGGTCTATCAATATTTACCCTATGCACTTTCTTCCTTGCTCAGTCTGCCTGTGTTTTTAATGTGGTATGAGCTTTCAGGACTGGACCTGTCTTTTGTTTTGGGTAAAAAGTGTTTAGTACATTGTGGGTGTAACCAAAATATGTAAGAATCTTGATAAGGACTGAGCATGGTTTTCTTTCTCCAGTCGTGCATCGATGATGTTTGTATTAGGTAATGGAAGATCTATTTTTTTTGTAAACTAGCAAGTCCCTGGCTTAACTGTAAAGTGCTTTGAAATCCTTGAATTTTACTCTTATGTACATAAGTATAGGTGCTTTTGCTGTATTGAACTAGTAAAAGCATGCCCTGAATATAGAAATATCACTGGATTTGAACAAAATCTTGACCATTCATCACTTTCACATGACTGTGACTCAGAATCAGGATGCCTGATTGCAGTTTTGAACTCATAACCTTCATTTCTGTAACAGTCCTACACTACTTTTTCTACCACTTCCTTCTCTGACTTTTCTCAGAGTATTCTGATCTTCAAAGATTAAAACAGTGGGAGCAGAAAGTTAACACAGCTTAGTCTGACCCTCATCTCAATTGTTTCTGTTCCAAGTGACTTCACATATGACGACGTAACCTCATTTGCAGTACTTTTAAATATTTTATGCTTGCCTTGAATTTCTTAACATAAGACATGGACAAAATATAATTGTCCTGGATGAAGTATAAGGTTCATCATATAATAATTTCAGCATATATGATAAAGGCCCCAAGAAATAATCTGGAAAGTCTGCTCTCCCCTGAAAACTTGTTGATGATTTTCTGGATATAAAGTGTAAGATAGAACTGTATGCAGGGGCCCTTATTCTGTTGGATAAAGTTTTCCATTACTCATGGCTTTCCCCAGCCTAACATATTAATTAGTCAAATATTAATTCAAATCACTGATGTATGCCAAGAAGCTAAATATATTTTGTAATATCCTTGAAATGTTGAAGGAACTAATTCTTCATAAGCGACAAAGAGTCTTCTAGCTCCTTATAAACTAACAGATCTTAGGGATTATGGGCTAAGACCCTCTTCTTCATTCTTCATGTGTCATTGTTCTGTGGGTTAGAGTTCACCACTGCAGTTCAGGAGAGATTTAGGTCCTTTGCCAGACTTTGGCACTGGCTTCCACTCAGACATTAAGGAAAGTCAGGCCAGGGCCACAGGCCAAATCACTTGCTATTAGGATAGATCAAAGTAATTGTTGAATGTAGAGGAGTGTTTGGTGTTTAAACTTCAGGAAAATTAATGTCTTGTTACTTGTATTGTTTTCACTATCTGTTATAATGTAACAGCAAACATTTACATTGTGTGTGTGTGTGTGTATATATACTATAACTAAATTATCCATCAAAGAAATCTTGTGAAATGCTAATGAAGGATTTAAGGATTTTAACGGAAAATGCTAATTTCAAAGCAAGTGGTGGTTGTGTGTGATGATCGAGGGCATGAACTCCAAGTGCATTCCTCACTATCTGTCATCAGAGAAAAAGCCCACGTGGATACAAACACTCTCTGCGCTAGCTTGCTGTATAAAGGAACTATAAATATGGACTGTTTGGACTCTTACTGGGAAGTGTGCCAGATGCAAAGTGGAGATCCCCAGAGATGTACTCCTCTGTTAATATATTATGACCATTTTCTTATCTAAAAAACCTGAAGTTAGTTTAGTATAGAATTGGCTGCCAGAAGTCTTTGATATAAAGTCTGGAGTACCAATTGATTGGGGATAAGTAGCTAGTCCTTTGGGACTAGGAGCAACCTGATGTGGTGTGATTTTTGGCTTATGTCACCATTATCACTAAATCCAGTTTGTCTGGGTGGCAAGATAGGCTGGAGAGCTCCATGGTGAGACTGGTATAGTAATCCAAGAGTTCACATTTGTTACTGGCTTGGTGAAATCTAATGATAGAATATATCATCATTTTGGGGTGTCTGCCCTATTTTCTGATAGTCTGACCTGAGATTGGCATACTCAGTTGTGAACCACGTGACACTTGGGTCCTTTGCCAGACTTTGCCACTGACTTGCACTTTGACATTGAGCCAGTCATTTAACTCCTCCCTGTCTTCATATAGAAAATGGACGTTTCCTATTCATAGAATATCAGAGTTGGAAGGGACCTCAGTAGATCATCTTATCCAACTCCCTGCTCAAAGCAGGACCAATCCCCAACTAAATTATCCAACAGAATTTTGCCCCATATCCTTAAATGGCCCCCTCAAGGATTGAGCTCACAACCCTGGTTTTAGCAGGCTAATGCTCAAACCACTGAGCTATCCCTACATCTTTGAAGAGAAACAACTAAAATATTCCAATTCCTTTGAAACTGGACACATCTGCTCAATTAACTTGTTCAAAGCTTCATTTCATTCAGAAATATGAACTTTTGGTGGAATTACACAGAGGAGTGGAAGTAACTCTTTGTTAGCTATGACATTTTAAGAGTCAATGTGATGGATATGGGAATATTTCTGGGTGATCTTACAGCAGTAAATGTCAAGAATCAGAGGGGTAGCCGTGTTAGTCTGGAATAGCAGAGGTAACAGAGTCCTGTGGCACTTTAAAGACTAACTAAAGTATTGGAGCATAAGCTTTCGTGGGCTAATACCCACTTCGTCGGATGCAAGCAGTGGAAGTGTCCAGGGGCAGGTAAAATGTATGCATCATTGTGGGCCATGGACTGTATGTCATTCCATGGTGGAGGGTGACCATAGCTCCTCCAGGAACTATGAACAGTCAGTGGAAGGTGATTGGGTAAATGTACTCAGGTTGTAACACCTCCCAGAGAAAGACTACCATTTAGAGGCTCCCATATACTGTCTGAAAATGGATTTTCCAGAGACCAACAGACAAAGAAAGGACTCTTGGATAAATAGCTTAAATTAAAATGACAAGTGACCTTTGTTCTTTCTGGTCCAGAAAATGGATAAAACCTTCTGTCCAAGAGGTTGTGGAAAGGGATCAATCTTTATGAAACAATGGAATTTCTGATGCCTAGCAGAGCTCTTGTTGGGTTTGGGGGGCATTATCTCTGGTAAGGTTATTAGCATGTATGTAAGTTCTTTTATTGCTTTCTCTGTAATTCTTGTTATCACACAACTCTTTATAAGGTAACTTATAATTGCTGGCAATTATTCTGTTCCTAGCCTCTGGAGAGATACAAAGAACAGACATTGACCTGTTTAGGCACTTTGACTTGCTGGGAATATCACAGTGTAGGCAGGGAACTGTGCTGCATGGAAAATCCCTTGATCTGGAGGGAGACACGTGGATCTCTACCCAAAAGAGGTGATGGCTGAGGAGCTGTGAGCCTAGAATGGGTAACTTTGAGGGACCATGGAGGGGGAATACAGGTTGCCCTATACTATGATAGTATGTGCTTGGAGTATTGAAATGGAATTAAAAAGCAAAATGAAGTAAAGTACTTTTAAATAGTTGATTACTGCATGGGATTGGGAGCCATAGTGTTCTGAGAAATCCCTTGCTGTCTTCATTTGCCAAAGGCTCATATGCCAGTAACTTCAGAGCTATCTTGAGGTAGGACTGGGCGAGACTCCCTCTGAATCCACTTAACCACTCTTACAGTAAATTTTGACTTGCTTTGTTTTTTCATTATGAACTTTTATGATTGTTGTGATATTCAGTGACACTGAATGTATTGGTGCTAATTTTTAAAGGGTGCTGCCATCTTAAATATTTCTTATAACTCTTTTTTCCACACACAAAAAGTCCAAATTATCATTGAGAAGCATGAAACTGAAATCTATTTATACTTACAGACTTTTATTATTATACAATTTTAGGTCTAGATTGCTGGTCTTTTTCTTTAGAACAGGGGCGGGGAACCTCTGGCCCACGGGCCTTATACGGCCCGCCAAATCATTCTGTGCGGCCCGCGGCGGTGGGGCCACAGCTGCCGGCCAGGGACGTGCGCGGGCCACCAGGCGGGGGCGGCTCGTGCCTGGGGGAGCCGCCAGCGCCGCACGGCCACCAGGCGGGGGCGGCTCGCGCCTGGGGGAGCCGCGGGGAGCCAACGGTCAAGGGTGTGTGTGGGGGGGAGGCTGGGCTGGGGGGCAGGCAAGCGGGCGGGGGGGCAGGCTGGGCTGGGTGGGGGGGGCGAGGCGGGGGTGCGGGAGGGAAGGAGGTTTGGGGGGGAGGCTGGGCTGGGCGGGTCAGGCATGGGGGGGCAGGAGGCTGGGTTGGGAGGGGGGGAGGAGGTTAGGTTCGGTGGGATGGGCCGGGCCAGGCAGGGGTGGGGGAGGGAAGGTGGTTAGATGGGGGGAGGCTGGGCGGGGGTAAAGGAAAATCACCCCCTACACCCAGGCTGAGAGCAGGAGCTGACTGGGGCAGGCAGCAGGACCCTGGCTGGCAAGGGGCCAGCGGGGGGAAACCCCAAAGCAGTGCAGGGCTAAGCACTCCGCCAGCCACTGCTTTGGGGTTTCTGCCAGTTGGGTGTCTCAGCTCCCGTTGCCAGCCTGGGCTTCCTCGGGGGGGGGGGGGGGGGGGAGCGGCCCGTGAATGACATCATAAATGTCCAAATGGCCCTTGGCAGAAAAAAGGTTCCCCACCCCTGCTTTAGAACACTGACCACTGGAATTTTTCGGTTTTGTTTGTGCTGGGCCTTTATACTCAAAACAAATGCCAAACTTTGCCAACCGAGAAGGAAATACACAAAACTCTGGACTTTGCACCTCTTACAATGACTGTTTTTTATGTCAAAGGATATATATGAATCCAGGATGTATTTACTCTTCCACACCCTATATGACTGACTAACACTCCACGCATTATGAAGCAATGTCATAAGACTGTTAAAGTACATAGCTACTTTTACAGACACTGTGCATTGTCAAAAGTATATATCAGTTGTGCAGTGTTTTGGGGCCAATTGCCATCACATAAAACCCTAAATAAATATCCTGAATTGTAAGACAATGTGCATAATATAAACTGACTTTTAAAATCCACACCACCTGTATTTTTATAGCTGCCTTTATCTTCTGCTCTCTATTTTTTTTTATAGAGTAGAAGGTAGAGAATCAAATATCTTCTAACTGACATTGTTTATATTGCAAAGAAATTAAGAAGGTTGCCTTTGAGCAAAGTAGGACACAAACATAATTAATGTAAAATGGCATAAAGGTTAAGGACATTACAGATATTGTTTGACCAGCATAAAAGACAAAATGCCAATTGAGATGTGGTTGTATATCCTCCAGCCTTCACTAGCAGTCTCTCCTTCCATTCTTAGAATAATTGGGGGGCGGGGGGGGGGGAAGAAAGGAGGGAAGGGGAGCTGATCTCAGAACTGAGGGAAATCCCATCAGCACCACTTTCCCCATAGTTCCACTGAACAGAAGTTTAATTTGTGCCTCTCTCAAATAATTCTATTGATTTAGAGGTATTTCCAGCAGCAGAAAGTAGAGGTTTCCTTTTATATTTTCCTTTTCACTACTTAAGTCTGTACTTACTTTAAAGCTTTCTTTAAAATCCTTGTTGGGATCTGCTTTCTAGAGCATAAAATTGTCTTGACGTGAGGATACACTTTGGAAATTTGACTCTTAACCGTGTGCTTGTTTCTTTGGCCCACATTGCCACTTTTCCACAAAAATACTTTCTTAAAGTCTAGCTTTTTAAAGTCCAGCTATGGAAAAAAATATATTTCAGGATAGCATGTGTGTGATAAGCTTGGGATGGCAAGGAAGTGCTTTAGTTTTTTGTGTGTGCGAGAATAGATCACTGAACCCTATGGAATGCAAAGGCCCAACATCTGGAAAATATTTTCGCTGAGTTCCTCATGGAAGAAAACTACTTACAAGAAAAACCAAAAGCTTTGGCTATGTACACTACCCTCGTTCATGTACTTCAGTCAATTCTGAATGGTTGCAAGGCAGCATTTGACCTCAGATTTAGTATTGACTCTCATTCTTTCCAATCTTCTGCACCAACTAAAGTGAGGTATTAGGGGGCACTGACAGCCACACAGAGCTAACAGTTGGAGCCCTCAACCACTCCAGGGCTGCCAGGTACAGTTTTAACCCCTGTTCTGGCTGACGACTGGACCGGGAGAGGAAATGTGACTAACAGCTGTGAAACTGACAAGAATGACAGGGCCTGACAGCCAGCAGGCAATGTAAGTAACACAGTGTCTACACAGATACTGCATCACCCTTATTGCATCAACCTAAATGCTATGCCTCTTGCAAAAGTGGAGTTATTAGGTCAATGTACTGGGTGATTTACATCGGTGGGAACAACATTTTAGTGTAGACACTTAGGCCTGGTCTACACTACGAGTTTAGGTCAACTTTAGCAGCATTAAATCGGTATAACCCTGTACCCGTCCTCATGTGGAAGCCTTTTCCGTCGACTTAAAGGGCTCTTACAAACCATTTCTGTACTCCTCCCTGACAAAGGGATTAGTGCTGAATTCAACATCTCCAGGTCAACTGTGGGTTAGTGAGGATGCATTTTGACCCTATTGGCCTCCAAGAGCTGTCCCACAGCGCTCCATTGTGACTGCTCCGGACAGCACTCTCCACTCCGATGCACTGGCCAGGTAGACAGAAAAAGTCCTGGCAACTTTTGAATTTCATTTCCTGTTTGGCCAGCATGGCGAGCTCAACTGCACAGGTCACCATGCAGTGCTCATTGGTACAGAAGACCATGCAGTCCCAGAATCGCAAAAGAGCTCCAGCATGATCCACACAGGAGACGCTGGATCTGATCGCTATATGGGGAGAGGAATCGTGCTAGCAGAACTCCGTTCAAACAAACAAAATACCAATATGTTTGCCAAAGTCTCCAAGGCTATGATGGAGAGGGGCTACAACAGGGACGGACAGTGCCGCATGAAAATTAAGGAGCTGAGGCAAGCGTACCAGAAAACCAAAGAGGCAAATGGAGGCTCCGGGGCACAGCCACAGACATGCCGCTTCTACAATGAACTACATAAAATGCTAGGGAGGGTTCTCACTAGTGGCTGTGGACTCCGCCGATGGGGTACTCCTCAGCAGGCATGAGGATTCAGCGGATGAGGAAGTTGAAGAGGAAGATGAGGATACCACACAGCAGGCAAGCGGAGAGACCCTTTTCCCTGACAGCCAGGATCTTTTTATCACCCTGGAGCCAATACTGTCCCAACCCTCCCAAGGTGGTATCCCGGATGGAGAAGTTGGGGAAGGCATCTCTGGTGAGTGTCCCTTTAAGGCATGATTTAAAAGGAAGCATTTATGAATGATTGATTTGCCTTGAGGACTTGAAATGCATTCATGGCCAGTACAGCTACAAGAAAATTCTGTTAATGTGTCTGGGGATGGAGCAGTAATCCTCCAGGGACATTTCCATGAAGCTCTCCTGGAGATACTCTTAAAAGCCTTTGCAGAAGGTTTCTGGGGAGAGCAGCCTTTTACCATGCCAGGCCAGTAGCAAGTAGTGTGGTATCATAGCATGACAAATCATGGCAGCATATGGCCCCGGGGTTTGCTGGAATTCCACATAACACATTCTGTGTTATCCTCAGCAGAGTGATATCATTCATAGTAACCTGTTTGAAATATGGGAATGTAAGTAAGGGAACATTCATACGTGGACATTCCTACTGGGCTGTTCGGCTATGGCTGAAAAGAAATCATCCCCACAGTTACCCAAGCAGCAGGTGTGTGTGCTGTGGGGGTCATTCACGCTGAGCTGCTCATGTTGGCTAGCAGGGATCTTCCATGATACAAACGCACGCGTGATGAAACTTCCTCTGAGCTTATGCACTCCTCCCGCTCTTCTACTTGCCCTGGTGTCTGGCCACTCATAATCAGTGGACAGGCGATTTGCCACAACCTCCCACCCTGCCATAAACGTCTCTCCATTGCTCACACAGAGATTGTGGAGTACACAGCAAGCAGCAATAACAACGGGCATATTTTTTTTCGCTGAGGTCTGCATGAGTCAGTAAACTGCGCCAACAAGCCTTTAAATGGCCAATTGTGCACTTTACCACCCCTTGTGGTTTATGTACTTACTGCCTGCCCTCATGGTGCGGTCCCAAGATACGGATATGCGTCCTGTCTATAGCCCCAATCACAGTTAGGGAATCCCATTGCAGCAAAGCCATCTACTATAGCCTGCACATTTCACAGAGCCACTACCCTTGATAGCAGCAGGTCAATGATTGCGTTGGCTACTTGCATCACAACAGCCCCCACTGTAGATTTACCCACTCCAAATTGATTCCCAACTGTCTGGCATTGCAAGCTTCTAGAGGGCTATCGCCACTCGCTTCTGAACTGTGAGGGCTGCTCTCATCTTGGTATTCCTGCTCTTAAGGGCAGGAGAAAGCAAGTCACAAAGTTCCTTGAACATGCGAAAGTTTCTGAGCCACTGGGAGTCATCCCAGACCTGCAGCACTATGCAATCCCACCAGTCTGTGCTTGTTTCCCGGGCCCAGAATCTGCGTTCCATAGCATGAGCCTGCCCCATTGCCACCAAAATGTCCAAATTACTGGGTCCCATACTTTCAGAGAAGTCTGTGTCCATGTTCTCATCACTGTCATCTCTGTCATCACCAGCTCGCTGCCTTTTGCATGTTCAGTGTAAACTCCACAACAATGCATGAGGTGTTTACAATGGCCATAACTGCAGTGGTGATCTGAGTGGGCTCCATGCTTGCACTGCTATGGCGTCAGTGCAGGCAATCCATGCCAAAGGGCGCAAAATGATTGTCTGAAGTTGCTATTGCGGGGGGAGGGTGCGGGAACTATGGGATAGCTACCCACAGTGCACTGCTTGGAATGGCGTCTGGCAGGAACTGCGGGAACTGTGGGATAGCTACCCACAGTCTCTAGTTGGCAGGATGAGCAATGCAGTGTGGGTGATAATGTGTCATGTAAATACTTTTTTCTTTAGCTCTGGGAATAAAATGTAATTACTCTAATTACAACATGTATCTGTTAGGAAGCCCTTAAAAGAAACCCAGAGATTATGTGAGACACTTTGTTCCATACACAGATATTATACAAGCTGCTCTGTTCTGAGCTGCTATTAAAGTGAAATATTTAATGTCTCTCTCACTACTAGAATGAAAACTTTGTTAGTGCTGTATACCAATGTGTTACATTCTAGGTTTCTCCTTGATTAATGATTCATCAAAGAAAGCTCCATTTAACCAACTTGAATGATTGATTAACCCTGGACACTCAATTAACAGACTTAAAAGTGGCATTCTTCAACAACAACAAAAAACAGACTTCAGTGAGAAACTGCAGAACTAGAATGAATTTGCAAACTAGACACCATCAAATTAGGTTTGAATATAGACTGGGAGTGGCTGGGTCACTATAAAAGGTAATTTTCCCTCTGTTGATATTCATCCCTTCTTGTTAACTATTGTAAATAGGCCACTTCCACCATGATTGAATTGGATGCGTTCGTACTGACCCCCGCCACTTGTTAAGACAACTCCCATCTTTTCATGTGCTGCAATATATATATTGCTTACTGTATTTTTCACTCCATGCGTCTGGTGAAGTGGGTTTTAGCCCACAAAAGCTTATGCCCAAATAAATTTGTTAATATCTAAGATGCCACAAGGACTCCTCCTTGGTTTTGTTTGATTCTTAGGTATGTCTTCTCTATTACTGACTGAACAGAATTTAAGGTGATCTGCAAAGGAACAGTAATTTGGGTTTATGCCTTTTTTTTTTACTCTGAAATACCTGGTGGTAGGATGGGGGGGGGGGGCGGTGTGAGGGGCTATTGTTGAAAAGCAAATTATTTGAAAAAACAAATCTCCCTGGCCAGCTGTATGTATAATGAAGAAACAAGTGGAGCACGTCTGGTTTTTTAATATTTTTTATTTTTTGTAGATTGCTTAAACAGCTCCCATATTCTTTTTCTATTTGTATTCAGTCCTCTTGTACATCTGTCACAAGCTGTTCCGCAACTTAAAACGCTTGAATGTAATTACAAACATCTTAATGTGGGCTGAAATAACAATCTGGTTTTAACTTGAACAAGATTTTCTCCATTTATAGTGTTGCAATATCGCGTCCTCAGTGGGAAGGAAATAAATATCACTGACCTGGTCAATATGCATTTTCCAAGAAACAAACAATGGAACACCACAGCCTATCAATGTGAAGTATGTTGACTAGTGACTGTGGTGGTGTTTTAATGACACACTTCCAGTTATTGTTCAGTTTCCCTAGTAAAATACTTTAACTAGGCTTTATCTATAGCATTACTTTCCTGTTATGATGGAAATATACATTTTCTTTATTTTGCAATACAAAATGTGAAGTCTTTAGATTTTGAACATACTGTTAGGGCAATTAGCTCAGTAGCCAATCAGCATTCAACAGTCAGATTCTGGTCTTGAGACTTCAGTTTTTAACTTGATCAGAACTACAAGGATTCATCAAGTTACCTTAGATTTCATCTTGTCCAAACAACAAAGAAAATAACTCTCCATTGTTGAGCATCCTGAAATGGAAAAGTCACTTGTCTCCCATGCTGGCTTTTCATATAGAGGTAGTTCTAGTTGTGACCTATTTGTAATTAAAAAAAAAAAAAAAAAAAAAAGTTTAACAAACCTCAATTAGTAGTGAGCATCTATTCACTTTTAATAACAAAAAAACCTTAACAACAACCCAGAACATCTTTATCTTGTTCTTACATACTTCAACTCTAGTTGCATTCAAGAGCTGTTACTAGAGTATTCCAGAAATGTCTTTGCTTGAGCAGGCTTATTTACTGAATAAGTTTGATGCAGAGAAGTTTCTTAAGCTGTACAGTGACAATAACTTGTGACTTAACAAATATTGAGGTTATGTATTCTAGTAGCACCTAGAAATCCCAGCAAGATTCAGGGACCCAGCAAATGCATTAACCACTGTGTAAGATGGTCCCTGTCCAGAATAACACTGTAGAGTCTATTGCAGACTATCTGTGAGAAAGGGGGATGCAATGTACAAGTACTGTGAAGAGGGATGGTTGGTAAATGTCCTGTTAATTCCAGGTTTCTTCTTTTTTTCAGGGTGGCTTGTACATAGTAAAGCATCCCAAAACTTTGTATTAATTATATATATTTTCTTAATGCAAGTTTCGTTTAAAGACCTTCGTCAGTGTTCTGAACTGATTAATATTTTTGTTAGGAAATCTATAGTGATTCTTCATCTTAAACCTATGACAATTTCTATTAAGAGTGAACCCTTTGCTTCTGACCCACCTTTCCCATGTTTTGGGGAAGGGGGAAGAGGGGAGCAGTCCCATGTGTATTTTTCTTCCTGAGGGAGAACATTTGTGTGTGGTGTTTGATGATAAAAAGATGAATAGTCCATAAACAGGCATGTTGCATTTGCTTAAATGTGCCTATTACTTTCATTGGGTGACCTCTGGTTCTTGTGTTATGTGAAGGGGCAAATAACATTTCCTTATTTACTTTCTCCACATCATTCATGATTTTATATATCTTTATTGTACCCCTCCTCAGTTGTCTCTTTTCTAAAATGAATAGTCCCAGTATTTTTAATCGCTCCTTATGTGGAAGCTGTTCCACATACTCTTAATAATTTTTTAACAACATTTTAGGTACCTTTCCATTTCTAATCTTCTTTTTTTGTTTGTTTGTTTGTTGAGATGGAGTGACCAGAACATGTAGTATTCAAGGCGTGGGCTTACCATGGATTTATATAGTGCCATTATATATTACTGACTTACTATCTATCCCTTTTTTAATGGTTCCTAACATTCTTAGCTTTTTTGTCTACCACTGCACAATGAGCAGATGTTTTCAGAGCTACCTATGATGACTCCAAAATCTCTTTCTTGAATGATAACAGATCATTTAGACCCCATCTTTTTTATGTATAATTAGGATTATGTTTTCCAATATGCATTTGTCAACATTGAATTTCATCTGCCCAGTCACCCAGTTTTGTGAGATCCCTTTATAACTCTTCCACAGTCTGCTTTTGACTTAACTTGAGTAATTTTGTATCATCATGCCACCTCACTGTTTACCCCTTTTTTCAAGATCATTATTATTGACACACATTGTATAATAAGATAATGCTCTGAGTAAACTGAGCTCTACCAAAATGATTTTAGAATTGTGTGGAATCGCTATGCTAATACACTCATGAAAGAGAGAATAGTTCTCAAATTTCAATAAATTGTTACTTTGTTAGATTCTTTCCCAGGATAAAATTAAAGACTTGTACAGTTGCTTCTACAAAGTTTAAGGAGAAGTGCAACACTTTGAATACCCCTTTGTATAAGTGTGTGTCACTCCAAATTCTTGCATGTATTCATGAACTTTACTTTTTGTGTCCTGTTGGTGAAACTAAAAGCATGTGCGTTTAATTTTGAGGAGCGGAGAGTAACTGGCACAGTATAGCTATGTTAATTGAATTTTTAAACTGTTTTAATTATTAAGATAGGGTTGTGACCCTCTGAGTGTATTGTTGTCAGTTCTTCAATTAGGTATACAATGTGCTTGATATTTATATAATGCAAATTAACATTCAATAACTGTGGTTTTCATTGATATTTGTTTTTTTTACTCCTGTCTTCATTGTCCCCGTAAATGAATATCAGTAATACTACCACATTAGTGACTGCCTACAGTTACTTTTCTTTAATCTTTTATTTTAAATATAAAATTAAACCAATATATGTTTTTTTCCATGTATATTTTGTTGCTCTCCTCTGAATACTTTATTCTTTTCTTAAAAACTTTCAAAACTAAGCCTTGTTCCTGTGGAACCCTAGCAAGTGCAGAATACAATGGGGAAAATATTTTTAATGTCCAATCATTGACTTTGGAGATGCATTTAGAGTGTGACTGTTTAATACACAATAATGAACTGGATTTAGACTGAGATTATTCTAACTGAATAGCAGCACCTGATGATGGTACCCGCTCTGCCTCTCCCCAAACAGCAAAATGTATATTAACTTTTGGTATGAGTACCTGACTTCTTGTACGGATTAACTTTTGTCAGTTAACCGCAGCCTGTTTGAATATTCAGCTTTCTTATTTTTTGGTACTCAGAATGAAATAGTAATGTGTGCTAATAGAAACAGATCTGTATGGTGGAGAATAGGAATTTTTTGGTAATATTTTTATGAACAATATGTGACTCGACTTACCCACCCATTTTGTACAGTTACCTAACTGAGGCCACCTGTATACTACAGACCTATATCTGTATAACTATGTCACTCGGGGGTGTGAAACATTGTTCAGGCATAAGGATTTATTTATACCAGCCTAATTCACTGTAGACCACACTGTGTTGACAGGAGAGCGTCTCCCGCTGACATAGCTACCACCTCTCAAATTCTCTTTCAGAAAATTACCAAAACAACCCGTAGCAGACTGTGTGCTTGCCAAAAATTCAGGAGACTTACTTCTATTTGCTTTGTTAGATTAAATTTATATTGTTTGGATTAAAAAAAAAAGGTAGGCACATGTTTAACTAGGGTCTCTGTTATGTCCTTAAACACCAGCTCACCAGGTTCTAGTGAAAAATGCAAGTTTTTAAGAACAGTAAATGTTTTTTCTCACCAATGTTGGGAAAACAGCCCTTTTTTATCAGCATCTTCTATAGAATTTGCATAAAAATACTGCTCAAGTCTCTGAATATATATTGCAAAAATAAAATTTCATTACACTGGAAACCATTCATATTGATCAAATGCTTGCCTATGGCTTTAAACTCTTGTTATATCCCTTCCTTGTTGCTAGTCTTCTCTGGTATGTTCATGGTATACGCTCAGGGAAGTTGTATAAAAACATACAACACTCTTGCTAGAAGGCTGCAACATAACACTACATTTATTGTTAGATCCAGAATGATAACACACAGTAACCAAAAACAGATGCACAAAACAGGCTGCTCCCTACACTTTGCTGTGGCCTGAGTGCATGCTTCTCAGCAGAGCCCCCTAGCTTGCAAGCAAGCCAGGAATCCCCACTCCCTCTACACACACTCTCTTAAAAGGAAAGCTTGCAATTCCAACACAATGCTCTATACACTACATTTATGTGTGGAGTAGAGTGATCATATTTACCTAATTATCTTAAGGCCTATCTGTTCTGGCCATGGAACCATGTTTAAATGGAGTTCAGCCTTAAGACTTGTCCACACTGACACTTTACAGCACTGCAACTTTCTCATTCAGGGATGTGAAAAAACATCGCTCTGAGCGCTGCAAGTTTCAGTGCTGTATTGCGCCAGTGTAGACAGTGGACCAGCGCTGGTAGCTATTCCCCCTCATCAAGGTGTGTGGTTTTTTGTTTTTGTTTTTAAATAGTGCTGGGACAGCTTTTTCCCAGTGCTGATGCCGCGATTACACAGTTGCTAGTGAAGACATGCCCACAGATACTGCAAGATGGGGCTTTAATGCTGTTAGCTAGTCATTATGGAAAAGGCGGCTTCTCTATTTTAGAAGGATTTAACTCTAGGTTCAGTAAAACCAGTACAGCCACAACAGAGGGCCAGGCTACGCAAGTTGTGATGAGATCCCCCAGTTACTGTAATTCTGATGTTTGATAGGCTGAGTTCAAACTGTGCTTAAATCTATGGACACTGAACTTTAAGAAATATATTTTCTGACTTGGTGACATAAGGGAATTTTTAAGAAGCATTAACATTATTTTTAAAGCATCCATTTTTATGCTTATTCTAATTATGATGTGCTATGTCATGCTTGAGGCATGATACCTGACAAGGTACTCCATACCTTGGCTAATAGCCAATGTAACTTCTTCATGTGACGTATCTTCCCAGGTGTCTCCCAAAAAAATCTCACAACTATACTTACTGACCTATCATAGTTGTCATTTCTATTTGGTCGCTTAGTTTAATTTCTTTCCCTTTGGAGACAATGCCCACTTTTAAAACACATGATTTATCTGAAATATATACCTACCCACTTTTTTTTGGTATTGTGGTAACTCCTAGAGCAGGCGTGGGCAAACTACGGCCCATGGGCTAATTCTGTCCGGTTCCCAGCATTGGAGGCTAGCTCCTACCCTGCTATTGCTCCCCCTCCACAGCCTTAGCGCGCTGTGTGAGCAGCACTCTGGGAGGCAGGGCTGCGCGCTCCGGTGGATCAGTGTAGCAGCATGTCTGGCTCAGACACGCTGTTTTGAGTGGTGTGGTAAGGGGGCCAGGAGCGGAGGATTGGATAAGGTGCCAGAGGGTCTCGGGGGCGGGGAGGGCGGTCAGGGGGCAGGGGGGTTGGATAGGGTGTGGGAGTCACGGGGGCCTGTCAGGAGGTGGGGGTGTGGCTAGGGGTCAGGGCAGTCAGAGGACAGGGAGCAGCAGGGTTGGATGGGGGTGAGGTCTTGGTGGGGGTGGTTGGGGCAGGGGTCTCTGGGGGGAGTAGTCAGGGGACAAGGAGCGGGAGGGGTGGATGAGTCAGGGGTTCTGAGGAAGTCAGGGGGTGGAAAGTGGGAGTGGGTCAGATGGGGGCTGGGCCAGGCTGTTTGGGGAGGCACAGCCTTCCCTTCCCGCCCCTCCATACAATTTTGAACCCCCATGTGGCCTTTGGGCCAAAAAGTTTGCCCACCCCTGTCATAGACACATCAATCAGAGCCTTGTTATGTGTGTACAATACTTAGCACAAAAAGATGGTTCCTGCCCATGTACCATCTGAGACTAGAGATAACAAGTGGATGTAAGAAAACAGATGGAGACAATACTAAGTACCAATGAAACAATTAATACTAGATTTCTTAACTCTAAAAGAAAGGAGCACAAAGAGTTTTTACAATCTTTAGTTTACGTTATGTATAATAAGTTCATTGTTGCTTCCTGTGTTGTCAGTTTGTCTGATTCCACTCTGGATCTTCCACACACTGACGTAGGAGGCATGTGGTGCATCTGCAATTATATGGGGTTCTAAAACTACAAAATGTGGCAGAGGGATTTGGAAGCAGGTGTAGCATAGTGATCACTATTTTTAGTTTTCCTTAGACTGACTAGAATACAATCTGACAGATAAAGGGATGTGGTCTCTGAGAAAAGGTGCCTGAGCTTACCTCTTTCTAATTAAGGTGACCAAACAGCAAATCTGAAAAATCGAGATGGGGGTGGGGAGCCTATATAAGAAAATCGGGACTGGCCCTATAAAACTGGGACATCTGATCACCCTATTTCTAATAGACAGTATACTTAAGTCTCATTGTTTTGTGAAAAATTAGGCCATGCTTCTAATTTCATCCCCTGTAATTCAGTTTATTACAACATATGGCAGCAATAAATTTGTGGTGGCTTTGTTTGTAGAATTGGAAAGGGATCATTATTCAATATAAAATCAGTCTCTTGAGGTTCACAATAGCTAAACTGGTCATGTGCCAGGCATAAAAGAATTACCATCTGTTCAAATGGGTTCTTGATGGCTTGACAGCTGCAGCATGGTAACATTTTTAGCTTTGTGTGAATGCCTGTGAGTATAATGTAGCAGGGCTGTTTTAATATATAAATAGGCTGACCATATTTCCTTTAGACAAAAACGGGACATTGGGATGGCAAAAACGGGACAGGGTGGGGGGGGCATGGCCTCACCTGGGCCCCCCAGCGCCGGGCGGGGGGGAGGCAGAGGGAGGTCGGGGGGGATGGATGGAGGAATAAGCAGAACAGGAATGGGGGATGAAGAGGATGGAGGGAGAGAGAGAAGGGGGGATGAGGGATGAAGATGATGGAGGGGACGGAGGGAGAGAAGGCACGAAGGTGAGAAGGGAGAGGATGGATGGATGAGAGAAGAGATGGGGGTAGGGAGCAGGAGGGATGGAGGAGGCAAGGGACAGCGAGAAGGAGGGATGGAGAGAAGGGAGATGGAAGAGGAGGCAGTGGACGGAGGGAGAGAGAGAAGGGAGGGATGGAGAAGGGGGATAGAGAGAAGGAAGAGAGGGATGGAGGGATAGAGAGAAGGGAGGAAGGAAGGGATGGAGGGATGGAGAAGGGGATAGAGAGAAGGGATGGAGGGAGCGAGAGGAGGCAGCGGACGGAGGGAGAGAGCAGGGAGGAAGGGAGGGATGGAGAAGGGGGATGGAGAGAAGGGAGGGATGGAGGGAAGGAGGAATAGAGAGGAGGAGGTGGCAGCGGGCGGCGGGCTGAAGCCGACTGCGGATCGGAGATGTCTGGAGCCGCAGCCGGGGGCCGAGCATGCTGGCGGCGGCGGCGGCGGGGGGGGGGGGCAGTGGACGTTTTATGACTCATAATCACATAACTGAATTTATGTGATTGAGTCATAAAACCCGGCCGGCAGCCCCCCCGCCGGCGCGCTCGGCCCCCGGCTGCAGCTCCGGACAGCTCCGATCCACTGTCAGCTTCAGCCCGCCGCCCGCTGCTGCCTCCTCCTCTCTATTCCTCCTTCCCTCCATCTCTCCCTTCTCTCCATCCCCCTTCTCCATCCCTCCCTTCCTCCCTGCTCTCTCCCTCCGTCCACTGCCTCCTCTCCCTACCTAAGGGCTAGTATCAGATGTCAAAGTCTCCGATGAGCGCAGTTTGCTCATCGGAGATTTTGACATCTGATACTTGTCCTTAGGTAGCAAGATTCTTCACCTAAGATCTTGGGAGTCCTGCACCTGCCCCAAAAACGGGACAAAATTGATATTTTTGACAAAAAGACGGGACGGTTCAAAAACATGAAAAAAACGGGACTGTCCCATTCAAAACGGGACGTATGGTCAGCCTATATATAAACTAATGCAAGTTAAGCATTAACAGACTTTTGAAGTAAGAGTGGAAATCTTCATCAGTGCTGATTGCCCCGTTTGGGCCTTCTGCACTGGGGTGAATTTCACTTAGGTTTTTAGATATGATGGTGATGTGAATAGCTTAAGAACTTAAGTAGCGAGAATTCTGTAGTCTTAGCATAGATGTACAATTCTCCTTTGGTGCATTTTTTTTTGAAGGCTTTCCCTTCTTGCATATACATGGCTATGGCTTGACTTTCACGGCACTTATAATTTGATTCGGATTCATGAGGGTGATGAGTGGAAGACAGAGTTCCGATTTCAGTATGGCCATTTTGAGTATCAAGCACCCCAGACACTTTTTTCAGCATTTTGTTAATAATATTTTTATGGACATTTTAGATTGAGTACATTGACAATATTCTTATTTTCAGAAAACCACCTCTTTCATGACTAACACGTTTGCCTAGTATTGGAATTTCTCTGTGAGCATCAGCTATATGCAAATCTAGAAAAATGTGAATGGAATCCATGGAATTTCTAAGTCATAGAGACTTACCCCAGTGGCATCAGTGTGGATCCTAGAAAAAAGTACCTGTGATCACAAATTGGGCAACCCTAAGAAATGTGCATCAAGTACAAAATTTCCTTGGATTTCCAAATATTTTTCCAACATTTCCTTAAGGATTTTTCTGGACTGGTGTTCCAAAGACTGGACTGCTCTTGAAGAATGCTCAGTTTGCCTGTGCGTGGGAAGTTTTGGTCAATTTTCGATCACTTAAAAGAGGCATTTACATCAGCTCCTAGATTTGGTGAAACCTTTAAAGTTGTGGTGGAAGTATCCAATATGACAATTGGAGCTGTACTATCACAATGACATGGACCCTGGAACTTATTCCATCCATGTGCATTCTACTCCTTTAAGCTCAAAGAGCAGAGTTACGAGACCTGTGATAAAGAACTAATCTCTGTTAAAGCTGCCTTTGAAGAGTGGCACCACCATCTTCAGGGTGCCTGACTTCCAGTCCAGATATCTACAGGTCATAAAAATTTGGGATAACTGCATGCTGAAAAGACCCTGAACTAGTGTCAAATCTGATGGTCTGTTGTGAGTGTTATCTTGTTCCATGGCAATGGGCAACTATATTGGTGAACTTATTACATTTAGTAAAGAAATAAACTTTTGTGTTCTCAATGGTAGTTGAGTATCATTAGGGCTGCCCCCATTTTTTATTTTGTTTTATTTTAAGACAAAAGTAGCTCATTGATCTGGTTCAAAGAAGCCCATTTAGCTTTTGAATCATAGGCCTGCTGTGGTTTATTGGCACAGAGAGATTCTATTAGTTCATTAGTCAGAGTTAAGCTGGCTTTTGAAAATTGATATAAAGCAAACATCTAATGTTTCAGCATTCGAGTGCAGTATGATGGGAGTAAGGTTACATTTTACAAATGTAGACCCTGGTACAGAGAAAAAATAAAGTACAGGTGTTATGTCTAAAAGGCCATTTGGCCTTTTAGATTGCCAGTTTTCTCACTGTCATTTGTGGCCAAAGCCCTTGATTTATTTATTTATTTATTTATTTTTTGCTAAAACTCCCGGAGTAAAAATTAAAAAAAAAATGGATTATCTACAATAGTGGTCCTCAAATCTTTTGTTTAGCAAACTGGGGAAAGTTCCCTGATGACCGTTTAATATGGCTCCCTCCCCAACTCAGGAAAACTTCTATACAGTTTTTGGTAGGGAGATTTGTAGTTTTAAATAGTTACAAATCTGAGGCAGTTATTAACTCTCTACAATTGAAGTTGTACTGAAAGAAATGGCTAGCAGTTGCCCACTGTCCTTGTGATGGAGGGTAGAAATAGTAATCTGATGTTACTGGTCTTTCTCTGGCATCCATCTACCAAGGAGACATCATATGTTTAAACATAGTTCTAAATTTGGCTTAAAGACTGTGTTTATATTTACAGTGCTTCCTTGATAGGCTGACCATATGTCCCGTTTTGAACGGGTCAGTCCCGTTTTTTACATATTTTTGGACCGTCCCGTCTTTTTGACAAAAATATCAATTTTGTCCCGTTTTTGGGGCAGGTCCCAAGCTGCTTTCTAGGGGGAGGTTCTTTCTTTGCAGGACTCGCAAGAGCTCAGGTGAAGAATCTTGCTACCTAAGGACAAGTATCAGATGTCAAAATCTCCGATGAGCAAACTGCGCTCATTGGAGATTTTGACATCTGATACTAGTCCTTAGGTAGGGAGAGGAGGCAGCGGACGGAGGGAGAGAGCAGGGAGGAAGGGAGGGATGGAGAGAAGGGGGATGGAGAGAAGGGAGGGAAGAAGGAGGAATAGTGAGAAGAGGAGGCAGCGGGCGGCGGGCTGAAGCCGACGGCGGAGCGGAGCTGTCCGGAGCCGCAGCCGGGGGCCGAGTGCGCCGGCGGGGGGGGGGGGGGGGGGCTGCCGGCCGGGTTTTATGTGATTATGTCTCATAAAACCCGGCCGGCAGTCCCCGCCCGCCGGCGCGCTCGGCCCCCGGCTGCGGCTCCGGACAGCTCCGCTCCGCCGTCGGCTTCAGCCCGCCGCCCGCTGCCTCCTCTTCTCACTATTCCTCCTTCTTCCCTCCCTTCTCTCCATCCCCCTTCTCTCCATCCCTCCCTTCCTCCCTGCTCTCTCCCTCCGTCCGCTGCCTCCTCTCTCTCCCTCCATCCCTTCTCTCTATCCCCTTCTCCATCCCTCCATCCCTTCCTTCCTCCCTTCTCTCTCTCCCTCCATCCACTGCCTCCTCTTCCATCTCCCTTCTCTCCATCCCTCCTTCTCGCTGTCCCTTGCCTCCTCCATCCCCCCTGCTCCCTACCCCCATCTCTTCTCTCATCCATCCATCCTCTCCCTTCTCACCTTCGTGCCTTCTCTCCCTCAGTCCCCTCCATCCTCTTCATTCCTCATCCCCCCTTCTCTCTCTCCCTCCATCCTCTTCATCCCCCATCCCTGTTCTGTTTATTCCTCCATCCATCCCCCCCCCCAGTCCCCTCTCTGCCTCCCCCCCGCCCAGCGCTGGGGGTCCCAGGTGGGGCCATGGTGCTGGTCACCTTGCCCACCAAGCTGGAGTGCCTGGCCAAGCCGCTGTTCTGCCGCAAGGGGGCGCTGCGCCAGAAGGTGATCCACGGGGTCAAGAGCCACAAAGTCACCGCACACTGGTGCAAGCAGCCCACGTTATGCAGCCACTGCACCGACCTCATCCAGTGAGACCCCTCTAGAGCCCCCCCAGCGCCCCTCAGCCCACGTTCTGCAGCGACTGCACCAACTTCATCTGGTGAGTCCCCCCGGGACCTAGAGCCCCCCCAGACTGCCCAGAGCCCCCCTAGAGCCCTCCCCAGAGCCCCCAACCACCCCTCCAGCGCCCCTCAGCCCAGGTTCTGCAGCCACTGCACCAATTTCATCTGGTGAGACCCCCCCAACCCCATCCCGTTTTTGCCATCCCAATGTCCCGTTTTTGTCTCAAGGAAATATGGTCAGCCTATTAATGACTAATAGCCAGGATAGGTAAGGAATGGTGTCCCTAGCCTCTGTTTGTCAGAGGGGGGTGATGGATGGCAGGAGAGAGATCACTTGATCATTACCTGTTAGATTCACCCACTCTGGGGCACCTGGAATTGGCCACTGTTGGTAGACAGGATACTGGGCTGGATGGACCTTTGGTCTGACCCAGTATGGCCATTCTTATGGTTAGCTATGCTTTTATCTTATGAGAGTATATAGGTACAATAACATGTTATATGCTGATGATTTTTTTAAACTGACTTGTGTATAGTAGAAGTCTCCAATGTAAATAATTTGTATTTGTAATCAGTTCTCAGTACTATTACTTCATCAGAATGCTACATTTTACAGTGCAATAATATGAGTCTTTACTATATATTTTTTATTAGAATAGTCATGATGTCCAAACATCCTGTAGAAATAGTTAAACACTTCACATTTTGTTTTTTGACATG
This sequence comes from Sternotherus odoratus, assembly GCA_032164245.1. NCBI lineage: Eukaryota > Metazoa > Chordata > Testudines > Kinosternidae > Sternotherus > Sternotherus odoratus. The sequence continues at coordinate 89,842,341 of JAVMKO010000007.1, forward strand.
AAAAATAAAGGTTCATTTAATCTTATTGAAATAAATTATTTGTGTGTGAGCTTCTCCCACTGCCTTCCTAGTGGATGCAACTGAAACTGATTATCAGTCCATATACCAGTCACTGCTTAGGAAGGTTCTTGTCTAGCTCAAGTGGTAAGAGCCTGTGCTTCTGAACCAGAAGGATCAGAAGTCTATCTGCAGTGTCTCTCCTGTTTTGACATGGGCTGCAGTATAGTAACCGCTGTAAAGACCTATGTGGTCCTGAAGTTAGTAATACTATTGTAATACTTGCTAGAATTTATGGGTATATCAAGGAATTAGTATGTCAGTTACAATAATCATTGTATCAGTCAGTTTAAAATTTCAGAAAGATAATCTAGAGGTGCTAAAGGTCTTGGATTAGAAATTCTGTTCCATGGCTCTGATTTATCTTTGAAATTGGGGTCCGAACTCAGCTGAAAGAGTTCTTAGCAGAGCTGTTTTCAAACCTGATTTTAAAAAGAGCGATTAGATTTTTTTTTTTATATTAACTATCAATTCATTGCCTTTATCAAGTGTTTGCAGACTGCAGGCAGAATGCATTCAGACAGGGATTCAGAGACAACGTTTGATGAGGACTCTCAGCCAAATGATGAGGTAATGCCCTACAGTGATGATGAAACAGAAGATGAATTGGAGAGTCCGCTGCCTGCAGTTGAACCAGAGCAAAACCGAATCAACAGAGAGGCTGAGGAGAGCAGAGAACCAGTTAAGAAAGGTAATAGTATGAGAAATTGTACTGAACTAACTATTGAATATAAAGGTTCAGAGGATTGTCCAGTGTACCACATATGCATAAATTGCTGAATTTGTTCAGTTTAAAGAATATACTCAGTACTTTCTCCTGGCAGATCTACATGGATTAATAGAAAATACAGTTAACCAATATCAACTAGAAAGTTAATCCACACTCATCTACAAAATTGCATCCCACTACAGCAGGGGTTCTCAAACCATGGGTCGCGACCCCTCTTGGGGTCGCCGGCCGCCTCCCAAAGGGTCGCGAGCTGCTTGTGCCGCCGAAAAGCCGCCGCCATGATCGCTTCCGCATCCGGTGGCTATTTTCGGCGGACATGCCGAGCGCTCCCGAAAGCACTCGGCATGTCCACCGAAAATAGCCGCCGAATAAGGAGTTAATTTATTCAGTGGCTTTTCAGCAGACATACAAGGGTCCGCCGTGCCGAGAGAGAAACTAAAAACGGGTCGCGGTTCTCAATAGTTTGAGAACCCCTGCACTACAGCTATTTGGGCCCAGTGAAGTGACTTCACACTGGATCAGATCAGTCTATTTTTTCAGAAATGTTCATAAACTGATGGACTGTTACTCCTGAACCTTTCATGTGACTTCAGATTTATTGCTAGCTTTCCACTTATTTTTTTTAGCAATTTTATTTAATTTTGTTTCTGGGTTAGCAGCAGATAGGTCACTTCCATAAACTGTTGTGGATGGTGCTGACACCAGGTGCTCTAAGGAGTGGGATTTCTCTTTGGAAAGTACCTGTCACATTTTGGATACCCTCACAGTTTAAAGTAATAAATGTAATACACAGATACCTGGAGTACTGGAAGAGTGGCACAAAAATTGTCCAGATGATTGACTAGAGTCTGTTCATCTTTTTCTGTTGTGACTCTAGAGAATAAACAGAAGCATTTAATACACTGATTAATTTTTTCACTAAGTAAGTTACTTCTGAAACATTTCTACTCATTAAAGACTTAATTTACATCTAATGGAAGCAAACAAAGCCTGTAGATCTGGTGTTAGTATGTTAGTGTAAATGAGAGATGCACATGCTTTAAGTTTCAAGAACTAAATAGTTTTCTAAATCACTTTTAACAAATTGTCCCTGCCAGCTGGAGACTTGAACGAAAAATAACAGTTCAAAACTGTTTTTAATCTTGAAGAAGTTTTCTTGATGGATTTTATGCTTCTCTTCATGGCCTCTAGAGACAAATTCATGAATCAGCAGTGTTGTCCCACTTTTGCTACTAGAATGTGTTCTAGCAGCAGTTTCTGATAGATTGTCAGGATATGAAAGGTATTTCTGGAAATTAGACTTTGCTGGCTGTCTTTAGTTTCTCATTCAGCAATGTTGGTATCTAATTTAAGCATTTAATAATTAAACTTCAAAGCTAATATAATTTCATGATCAATGGGGAAAGTTCATACATCCATTTGGCTGCATATGTTTCAGTCTGGTTGCAGATTCAACAAGAGGAAAGTGCGTTCGTTTACATGCGAGAGCGATTTTTGCAGCCATGTTGGCTAGACTTTTTTTTTTTTTTTTTTTTTTAAATCTGTACTCATCTTCGTTTTCTTTGCCCTGGTTAGTAAAGTCAACTATCTCTGCTTACTTTTCAGAATCTGTGGAATGTACCAAACTAGTGGTTTTCTAGTATCGGTATGCTAAAGAAATCTCATCCTTGTTGCTTTTTCTCGATAGAGAGGATTTCTACTTAGTTTTCTTAGAAGTTGAATACTTAATGAACAGCTTTTCTCTTCCTCAATGAAGAGTGTAAAATAAGAACCCTTCAAAGTAGTCTGAATAATAAGTCTGTTCCCTCAATCAGGTTTCACTCACTTATTATTTAATTCAGAATTCTCCTCACTGTCCTCCAGCATTAGCATCAGTGCAGGTTACCACTAGGGTCCGCAAATGCTACAATTGTCAGTGGACCTGTTTACAAATGTGCTCATAAACACACATTACTGTTCAGGACAGCTCTTTAATCATGTGAGGGGACAAGCATGTCGTTAAAAAGTCTGCTTACACATTTTTTTGCAACTGGGGTTTGCTGATCTGTGATACAATCTATTTTAGAACCTCAGTTTTCTTACAGTAAGATATTTTGACCTGTGGATTCTGAGGCCAGAAGGGACCATTGTGATTATCTAGTCCAGTGTTTCCCAAACTGTGTTCCACGGAACACTGTGTTCCTCACGATGTGAATAGGTGTTCAGTGAGAGAATCATAATTTTAAAAAAGAGTTTTTAATTTTTTTTTTAATTTAAAATTTGGCATATTTGAAGTGCAGTTTACAACTCTTTTTGAATGACTATAATTTATAAAATAAAATATATTTGAGTATAAATAATGCAATTTTTTATTTGAAAACCAAATGACTACAAAATAATATTATAAGTGTTCCATAAATATATACCAGGCTAAAAAGGGTTCCGTGGCCAAAAAAGTTTGGGAAACGCTGATCTAGTCCAACCTCCTGTGTAATACAGGTCACAGAACTTCTCCAAAGTAATTCCTAGAGCTGATCCCTTAGAGAAAACATCCAATCTTTTGCTGAATAGCCAAAACATAAGGTGCCCATTCATTGCTAGTGCTCTTGTTATGATTCTGTCTCATTAATAGTAGTTAATGAGAAAAAAGGATTAAGAGAATAGACTGTAAGCCAATATATCTATCCTATAGTTCTCGCCAGTCTTTTCTCTGTTTGAAACAGGTCAGGCAGGTTGCAATTTGGCTGCCTATTGACTAGGAAGCTGCTTTTAAAAAAAGCTTATATTCCCCACCTTATGGGGCAGTCCTGCAGGAGTTCCCTGATAGTATCGGGGAGGGTTCAGTTAAGTCGTATTATGCCCCTACTTTGAGGATTCCCGCAGCTACTGGGTATAGTTCAGCAACCTTGTTGCTCCATACTCACACACAGATAGTATGAAGAATAATCAGAGCAAGAAGGCTCATTGATCAGAGATGCCGTGACCTTGTCAGTGGGACTGTGTGTAGCGGGAGACTGATGTAGGTACGGAATCTAGAAAAGTGGTCTAATACAGTGTTCAGAACTGGCTTGGCCTTATGCATGCTGGGCAGGCAAATTGTTTGAAAATCAGTTAAAAAACCTGTTAGACGAGTTTAGAAAGGGCCTAAGTAACTGGATTTTTAGGTACCAGGAGCAAGGTGGGTAGTGGTACCAACAATATGGGCCTAAGGGCAGGAGTGGAAAGTGGAGGATAGTTTAGGGAAAGGGTTAGACAGTAAATAGACAGAACATGAAGGCCTAGAATGTACTGGGTGTGTGAGAACTGGACTGGACATATAAGGGGTGGAGTGAGGCAGTTGAAGGGACAAATGACACAGTGGGGCTGGGAGTGGACAGGTTAGAGTGCAAAGGCAGCATGGAGGGAAGATGAGGAACGTCTGTATGAGGTAGTTGTGGGGCATGCAATCCAGAAAACCCCCTTCCCACAGGAATTGCTTGACCATTTCTAAATTCACATCTCCATTCCAGAGACAAGGTGGGTGAGGTAGTATTTTATTGGACCAACTCCTTTTGGTGAAAGAGACAAGCTTTTGAGCTACACAAAGCTCTTCTTCAGGTCTGGGCATCTCAGGCATACCAGAGTGTCCAGGCCTAATAAAAGGTGGATTGAAAAATCCTGACATAGCATAATGCCACTCTGGGATGTAAAAGGCTCTTTGTCAAAAAGAAAAAAAAAGTCCAAAGTTTCTGCTGGACACAAAGCAACTCAATAGCAGGAAGAATATTTCTTCATTGTTAAACCTGCACTTTATTGCTGTAAAACTCTTGGTTATTGTGTTAGCAATTCCACAAAAATTAGAACTAGCTGAAAGAGACTTAAAGATGAACTGCGTAGGATTTTTAATGAAACTGGGATTGGGCCTTTCTTTAAGATCTAGAAAGGTGGTCAGAAAGGGGTGGACATTTATAGTCTGTTTATTTTTATCATAGAAATATTGGGGATGTCAAATCTGGCTTTGCCTAGTATTGTTGGAGGATTTCCTAGGTGGTCCCAGAGGTGCATTGTGAGCTTTCGCACATTAATTAAAAGGGCAAGATTGCTCAGTCTGTGAGTCACCCTTTTTTTGTTCATTGGGTATTGGAATTAGATGGGTGTAACAAAAGCAAAACTAAATAGTCTGATTAAAAATCTTTTCCCTCAGTTGTTTCGTTTCCAGCATCTTGTAACATAACGTCCCTAATCTTCTGCTTACCACACATGTTTTTCTCCAGAAGTAGTTAGACTTCCGTTGCTTACATAGACTAACAGGATGCTTTTTTACAAAATCATTTGAGGCCTTCTTTCCCAACAATACAGAAATGAAAAAAACATTCAGAGGCCCAACTTGATTTTTTCCATTGCGTGTTGCCTTAAAAGATACAGAGGGGGTAAACCTTAAATTTGGAGACTTGTTTCCCCATTGTTGGAGCAATCTAGTATGATTCATTTTGACATGTGTGTGGCACTCCTTTTTTTTCTTCTCCCCCCCCCCCTCCCAGATTGCAGCTGGCAAGTTAAGGCAAATGATCGAAACTTCCACGAACAACCCCAGTTTAAGAAAACAACGTTTCTATGCGTCAAGAAAAGCAAATATGCCGTAAGACATCTTCGTTTATATATAATGACTGATGTAGATTTCTTATCAGGAAGAACATTTGTTAGTTCATGATACAATATTCCAGTAATTAAACGGTGTACATGTATACCTCTGCAATCTACAAAGGTGAGTAAGTACCATGGACAGATTAACTGAGGCACAAGTGATTTGACTAAGGGCTTCCCCGCGTGGTGATTTGCTGTGTGGCAAGTCAGACTTTAAATCTACATCAAAGTGCACTATGGACCTTCTAGTGCACCATAGCAGGGTCCATACTGTCGGGTAGTGTATGGCTAGCTTGTGTGCTATAGCCTGACTTGCCAGGCACTAAACTGGTGTACAAACTTATGAGCCAAAAGCTGTTTAGAACCCAGATTTCCAGAATCCCCGAGCCGCATCCTATTCATGGACTATGGTTGTCACTAACATTTGAATCAAATAATGTTTAAATATTTTATTTTCAATACTTTACTAAGGGCAGCCTTTAGGCAGACAGCATCCTGGTCAAGCCAGAATTTGGTGCACCTTCAAAATAAATGATTATCTGTTTCCAAATGCTTAAGTACAATGGAGTCTTCTCGTTGTTGGCTTGGGTCACCCACTCTAAATTAAACCATGTTATGGATATATAAATAATTTTATTTAAAAATTGTGTTTAAAACATACATTTTTTAAAACAGTAGAATTATTTTAAAATAAACAGTAAAGTAGGAGAGCTTGTGTGCAGTTCTGGTCTTAAATGACAAATAGTGGTATCATGGGATTTCACATTGGCCTACCTTAGTTACTTTCAGGGCAATAACTTGTTTATTTTACAAATAAAATATTTTTCTAATTGCCACCCTTGCAAGCTCTGCCAGTATCTGAAAGTCAATTTGGGTTATTTCTGTCTTATGCATGAACATCAGTAATAAAGATTCTGCAATCGGAATCTACCTATTCTACAAAACAACAAGGCATCCGGTGGCACCTTAAAGACTAACAGATTTATTTGAGCATAAGCTTCTGTGGGTAAAAAACTCACTTGCTCAGATGACTGAAGTGAAAATTATAGATATATAAAGATATATTGGTACATGAAGAGAAGCGAGGTACCTTACAAGTGGAGAACCAATCTGAAGGCCAATTCAGTCAGTATGGATGTGGTCCACTCCCAAAAATTGATGAGGAGGTGTGATTCCAAGAGGGAAAATTGATTTTTGTAGTGAGCTAGCCACTTCCAGTCCCAATTCAAGCCCAAATTGATGGTGTTCAGTTTTCAAATGAATTGTAGCTCTGCAGTTACTCTTTGAAGTCTGTTTTTGAAGTTTTTTTGTGTGGAAGAATGGCTACTTTTAAATCTGTTGTTGAATATCCAGGGAGATTGAAGTGTTCTTCTACTGTCTTTTGTATGTTACCATTCCTGATGTCTGATTTGTGTCCATTTATCCTGTTATGTAGAGACTGTCCAGTTTGGCCAATGAACATGGCAGAGGGGCATTGCTAGCACATGATGGCATATATATTACATTAGTAGATGTGCAGGTGAATGAGCCCCTGATGGGTCCATCATAGGACCCAGCCACACCATCAGGGACTCCTTTTTCTGTACATCTACTAATGTAATAATGCCATCATGTGCCAGCAATGCCCCTCTGCCATGTACATTGGCCCAGCCATGTACATCTGTGTACATTTCCGTGTGTACATAGGGTGACCGAATGTCCTGATTTTATAGGGACAGTCCCAATATTTGGGGGCTTTGTCTTGTATAAGATCCAGTTCCCCCCCTCCCCACCCACCCACACCTCCTGTCCCGATTTTTCACCTTCGCTATCAGGTTACCCTATGTGTATATCTGGCCTCAGTTAAAACTGCCGTTAAGGATATCCATTGTTCTTGTGGTCATGGAAAGAGACCAAATAATTTAGAATTGCTAGATCCTAGTAGGACATCTATCTATCTGGTTCCAGTCCTTTCCTGCTCTTCTCTTAGGACTGTAATTAGACCATTGCACAGTCATCAAACAGGAATGACTTTTCAATTATCACTACTGACCTGGATTCAGTTTGAAGAAGTTGCCTTGAGGTAAAAACTCAGTATCCTATCTCCAGTCCCTTGATTTTACGTAGTGCTCCAGATAATCCTTTTAAGACATTGGTGGTTGAAGGCTAAAGCAACAAAAGGCAACTTAGAAATAACATTAAAGCCAACTGTCATTTTGGTTGACTTGACTAGTGACCCTTGTTAAATTGGTTTGCATAATACCCTTAACTTACACGGCCATTTGTAGGAAGGGATACCATAAAGTAAAACATTTTACATGAAATGCAAATAGCATTAGTATATTGCTATTTAGAATGACTTATTTTTAATTATTTTATCAACAGGGGAATGCAATTAAGACCTACAAATACAATGCAATTACCTTTTTACCATTGAATTTGCTAGAACAGTTTAAAAGAGTGGCCAACTTCTATTTCCTGGTTCTTCTTATTTTACAGGTAAAATTTGATGACATAATACAGATAATTATGATAAAGATGATAATGTAAGTTTAGAATCAGAGAGGTAGCCGTGTTAGTCTGGAATAGCAGAGGTAACAAAGTCCTGTGGCACCTTAAAGACTAACTATAAAGTTTTGAAGCATAAGCTTTCGTGGGCTAATACCCACTTCATCTGATGCAAAAGTAATTCAGCTGAATATTCCTGCTTTTTGACATTGCTATCATGTAACTAAAGTGGACTTCATAAATAACTCCAGACTAACTACTTTTAAAATTCATCAAGTTTAATATGAACTTGAATCAATGCACTTTATTTGCACATTAATAATTTTAGCTTGATATTTAGATTTATGCCCTGTGTACCCTGCTTAGAATACAACTAGTTACTTAGACTGTGGGCAGCTCAGGGTATGGACCATCCTTTTTGTTTTAAGCTTGTACAGTGCCTATTTAGAATGATCTGTTGGTCCCTTTTGCCACTAAAGTGACTCACCAAGTTGTTCCCTGATCTTTGTTCACATTCACAGACAATTCCTCAGATAACTACTTTATCGTGGTATACAACACTAGTGCCTTTGCTCTTGGTTCTTGGGATAACTGCAATAAAAGACCTGGTGGATGACATTGTAAGAAATATTTTCTTAATATTAAAATTGATGACAAGCTATTTAAATATGAAGAGTAAACCTACTCCTTTTTCCTGTCCCCTTAAGGCTCGCCATAGAATGGATAATGAGATTAATAACCGGACATGTGATGTTATCAGGGATGGAAGGTATTGTAAAGTTTTTGCTTTAACTTTGAAAGTAATGTTTTTACTAGTTACTGATTACTTCTGCAGAACATAAATTGTAGATTATATTGTACATTTAGATTGCAGTTCTCCAGTGTTTATCCACTTGTATATGTAACTCCTATTAACAATTAAAGTTAATTGCCTACATCCAATGGTTTGAAAGAACAGTCACATACAAAAAAAACAAAACACAACAACCCAGCAGAGAATGAATCTGTGTCAAGTGTGAATTTTGGGGAAAGAGGCAGAAATACTTGTGTGTGTTAAATGATGAAGCTTGCCTGCGTTGCCATTCTTAAGAATTTCTGTCATCAGGAACTGTCTGAATAAGGAATGTTTCTCTCCCGAGATGTAAGGCTCTTCTACTCTGACACTGTGGAAGTCTGCTAGAGAAGATGCCATATACTTCAAGATGATATAGAATTTATGTTTATCCTACCCTAAATGAATACTACTAATCTTAAAAAATATTTGATGCTTAGGTTCAAAACTGCAAAATGGAAAGATATTCAAGTTGGAGATGTCATTCGTCTGAAGAAAAATGCCTTTGTTCCTGTAAGCGAATGGGCCTCATTTTTTAAAAACTAAATTTCTTGTTTGTATGGACTTTGTCTCTGGTGCAATGCAATTTGGCTTTCATTTATTTACTGTACTGTTTTGACTAGGCTGATATTCTGCTGCTGTCCAGCTCGGAACCTAACAGCCTTTGTTATGTAGAGACGGCTGAACTAGATGGGTAAGACTCTTTTTATGGGATTTCTTACATGTCATTTTTGGTTTAATGGTGAAAGGGCAGAAGTGTGTGTTGCAGAAATATTATTCCAAAGTAGTGAAATTCTTTATATACCATGGTGATTAGAGCTGGCAAATTTAAGGCCATTAATTTGAAAGAGTTTTGTTATTACTGTTTCATAAATATTTTAATTTGTACTCTATCTAAAATTAATGGCTTTTATGAAGTCCAAGTGACCTGAACTCCACATAATAAGGATCTCTACTGAGATATGTTAGAATACATTTTTATCTGGCAGTGACTTAGCCACACTGATCTTTTATTGATCTTGAGGGCCACATCTTTATTCCCTACATTACAACTCTATAAAATCATGTATCGAGTTCGTCTGGATTAAAAGACATTGCAGGTAGAGTGTGTTTTGCTCTTTTTCACTAGAGCACTTAATTTTGTCAGTTATTTCATTTTAGGTTCTACTTTATTTACAACAGCTTTCACAAGCTTAACTACTGCATCAGGAAAGCAGTGGCTTTGAGCATTTACATCCATCCCACTAACTTTACCATTTGGCATCGTATAAACACCCTGTTCCTCCCCCCCCCCCCCCCCCAATGCCCTCTCCTAACAGCAGCAGTTAAAAGCTGAGCAGCCATAGGCAAAATACTGTGGAAAATTACAGCTGCACTGATCTTGTAAAATGTACTGGGAAAAGAGGCACACAGAGAACCTCTAAAAATGGAAATTTACAAATCACTAGTTACTGCTTTACTATGAGTCTAAAGGTAATCTCTTGAACCCTTATAAAATTAATGAGGTAGGGGAAGAAACGAAGTATTGAAAGCTTTTTTTTTTTTTACACAGTGTCTTTCCACTTTTTTTGGCAATGAAATACTATTAATACAAGATTATAATAAACTAAAATTTTAGTTTTTCTGAATTTTATGGTATATCTAGTCATAAGAGTACATGCACAGATGTCATCTAATCCATTTAGTTGGAAACCACACTTTGTGCGGAAAGTGCCTCTAGGGTGAGAAATTACAAAGCAACAAGGCAAATCCTGGTGTTCATTGTTTTGAATACTACACCATTTGAGATTCTCCTTGTTTGAACTCTGAAGTGTTCGTTCTGTCTTTAAATTATTACATTGAGACATGTAAATAAGAGTTGAAGATCTTACCAACGCTTTCCCACTTTGGGTCTGTTTTTCTACAAGTGTGTATAACTGCGTTATTTTTACTGTTGCTCCCCCGGGGTAGCCAGGATTATAAGGCATCTGATCATTACATGCCTTTATCATGAAGCAGTTTTGTCTGTCCCTGCTGTGGATCAGCTCCCTGAAACCACCAGCCCCTGGCAAAAGAAGATCTTGCTTTTTCCTTATGGGTAGCGACAGACACCCACCAGCCCTGACTACACAGAGCTTTGCCTGCAGCATCTCCAGCCCCTTATTCACTGAACACTCACATGATTACCAAGCCTGCTATTCCCAAAGAAACAGTATACACCAGCTTGTAAGATTCAACTCGGGATCAGCACTTTTCTCCACATCACAGCACTTAGATATATTCATTGTGAAAACAAGAATACATTTATCTATCTATATATATAAAAGTCAAGTGGTGTATGTATGTATGTATGACAGCGAACTCCTCCCGCACCGTTTGAGCCAGAGACTTGAAATTTGGTACAGTTAGGGGTCTTGGGGTCTAGATGCTGGTAAGGGTCGAAACATTTTCGGATCTCACCTCTGACGCCCCCCAGGGGTGAAAGTCCTTCAGGGCCAATCACATCGGCTGGGCAGTTAGGTGGTGATGATGTCATAATACCCTCTCCAACAGACACCGCACTCGCTCAGCTCGCCCCTCCCTCCTCCAACGGAACCCCGGAGATCCCTCAGTTCTCTGCCCCTCCCCCCCCCAACGGAACCCCGGAGATCCCTCAGTTCTCTGCCCCTCCCACCTCCCAACGGAACCCCGGACTCCATCAGCTCTGTGCCCCCCCCCCCACCTGCGAAGGTCCCCGGAATCCCTCGGCTCTGGGCCCCCTCCTCGCCTGCGACGGATCCGAGTTGGGTTTGGTGGGACAGTAAGTGAGGTGGGGGTGTCGGGTTCAGTCGGGGGGTCAGGTGGGGGTGTCGGGTTTGGTCGGGGGGTAAGTGAGCCGGGGGGTGTCGGGGTTGGTCTGGGGGGGTGGGAAGGTGTCGGGGGGTGGGGTGGGGTGAGGGGTGAGGTGTGGGTGTTGGGTTTGGTCTGGGGGGGGAAGGTGTCGGGGTGGATGCCCAGACCAAACCCGACACCCCCCCGGCTCACTTATCCCCCGACCAAACCCGACACCCCCACCTCACCCCCCCAAGCAAACCCGACACCCCCACCTCACCCCCCCACCAACCGCAACACCCCCTGACCAACCCCAACACCCACACCTCACCCCTCACCCACCCCAACACCTTCCCACCCCCCCCCAGACCAAACCCGACACCGCCTGGCTCACTTACCCCACGACCGAACCCGACACCCCCACCTCACCCCCCCAAGCAAACCCGACACCCCCTGACCAACCCCAACACCCACCCCTCACCCCTCACCCACCCCGACAACTTCCCACCTCCCCAGACCAAACCCGACACCCCCCGGCTCACTTACCCCCTGACCGAACCCGACACCCCCACCTCACCCCCCCACAATCGCAACACCCCCAGACCAAACCAGACACCCCCCGGCTCACTTACCCCCCCCGACCAAACCCGACACCCCCACCTCACCCCCCCACCAACCCCAACACCCCCTGACCAACCCCAACACCCACACCTCACCCCTCACCCACCCCGACACCTTCCCACCACCCCAGACCAAACCCGACACCCCCCGGCTCACTTACCCCCGACCGAACCCGACACCCCCACCTCACCCCCCCACCAACCGCAAAACCCCCTGACCAACCCCAACACCCACACCTCACCCACCCCGACAACTTCCCACCCCCCCAGACCAAACCCGACACACACCCCCCCCCCCCCCCCCGGCTCACGGTGCACTGTGTAGCACACAGATTATTAAATACACTGTTCGGTCGGGGGGTGAGGTGGGGGTGTCGGGTTTGCTCAGGGGGTGAGGTGGGGGTGTCGGGTTTGGTCGGGGGGTCAGGTGGGGGTGTCGGGTTTGGTCGGGGGGTCAGGTGGGGGTGTCGGGTTCGGTCGGGGGGTCAGGTGGGGGTGTCGGGTTTGCTTGGGGGGGTCAGGTGGGGTTGTCGGGTTTGGTCGGGGGGTAAGTGAGCCGGGGGGTGTTGGGGTTGGTCGGGGGGGGTGGGAAGGTGTCGGGGTGGGTGGGGGTGAGGTGTGGATGTTGGGGTTGGTCAGGGGGTGTCAGCTGTCTGCCCCCTCCCCACCTCCGACTGACCCGAGCAACGCCGGGCACTTATGCTAGTATATATATAAAAGTCAAATGGTGTATGCGTGCGTGTATGTACATTCCCTTACTCCTTCCACACCGTTTGAGCTAGAGACTTGAAATTTGGTACAGTTATAGGCCTTAGGGTCCTAATCAGGGTAAGAGTCGAAAATTTTTCAAATCTCACCTCTGACACCCCCCAGGGGTGAAATTCTTTAAATCCCATTCACATCAGCTGGGCAGCAGGTTAACACCTGCTGTTCTCTGTGACATAGTTATGATGTAATAATACCCCCCTCCAACGGACCCCGCCCCCCCTCAGCTCTCTGTCCCCCCCCCCAACGGCCCCGGCACTTACTCAGCTCTCTCCCCCCTCCAACGGATCCCACACTCGCTCAGCTCTCTTTCCCCCCCATCCAGGGCCCCCCAAACTCGCTGAGCTCTCTCCCCCCTCAGGAAAGAATCAAAATTATTTTAAATCTCACCCCCCTCCCTCCCTCCAACTCCCCCCCAACTCGCTCGGCTCTCCTCCCCCCCCCCCCCTCCGCCAATGGACCTTGCACTCGCTCAGCTCTGTCGCCCCTCAGGTAAGAATCGAAAATTTTTTAAATCTCCTCCAACGCCCCCCACTCCAATGCCCCCCACCCACTCGCTCAGCTCTCTCACCCTCCCTCCCCCCCCCGCCCAACGGACCCCACACTCGCTCGCTGGGTCCCCGCACTCTGGACCCAGCTGGACACGCTGGACCCCACACTCTGGACACGCTGGACCCCACACTCGCTCGCTGGGTCCCCTTCCCCCCCTCCGACGGACCCAAGCAACGCCGGGTATTTCTGCTAGTTAAATAATAAAGATTGAAGTGATAGTAAGAATAATGGAAACAAATGAGAACATATAAAAAAATCTTAATGTGCTTTCTAGAGACTAAACTAATAATTTACTCTCTTGTCCAAATAAGTTTATCTCACCCAGAGTTCTCTCCAGTGTTTTCAGCTAAGCCTGGTTGTGACCCCTCTTTTATGAAACAAAATCACTGTCATTTTACTTCCTTAGTGAAAGGCAACTCCCCTGTTCCCTCAGATACACTCAAGCAGACTTTTGACGTACACCTCCAGATTAGAGAGGTAGCCGTGTTAGTCTGGAATTGCAGATAGGGTTTCCTCACATCTGCTGCTTTTCTCTTCCTGTTAGTTTCTTTCTGAAGTCCTCACAAACCTTCCTTTGCATTCCATTCAGAGTGATTATAGAGACCCTTTGTGAACAAGACAATTCTCTATTTATTTATAAACATACAGATAAACATCTATTGTCTGACAAAAAACATGTTTCACCTTTGCTGGTGACCAGGACATTGATACACACGTTAGGAATATATTTTGAGTATATATACTCACTCCTTTCATAGTACCTGTATATACATTTCACAATGCTATTGATGAGCAGAGCAACACTGGCTTTCATTTGAGACCTGGAGTGACATTTTCTGGTGAACTAAAAAGTACATATCAAACTCAGAAGAATCCTGTAATCTCTCTGCACCCCTTTGCCAGTTGGCACTGCGAGGTTCTTGGCTCACATTTCCATATTTACAGTTGAACGTAAGTCAATAAGTATTTCCATTCTGGACAGAAATGAGCAAGCTTTCTTGTTAGAATTACTTGTGCAATTTGTGGGAATTTCAAATGCATTCATGTAATGTTTGCAAATGTGCTATTTTACCATTTCCTCAAAGTGAGTGTACACAGATAATAGCTGCATATGTGTATGTGTGTGTTTCTATTACTTCAAATTTTCCTCCTTTTTTGGGGTTTTTGGTAAAAATCCTTTTTTTCCTTTTCTTTTAGTGAAACTAACTTAAAGTTCAAAATGTCACTTGAAGTAACAGACAGATATCTGCAAGAAGAAAGTGCACTGGCAGAATTTGATGGTTTGTGCAAACACTTTATTCTCATTATAGTTGCTCAAATGTAGCTTGAATAATTTACAGTTAAACAATATGTAGAGTCAGCCTGGGCTGTTAGTAATATATATGTGGTTCTATTTTTATGCCAGTATGCAGTACAAGTAACTGGTTTGACTGAAAATTGTATTCTGCTCAGTAATACAATCTGAACGACGAAGATTTTGTATCATGGACGTTCTGGGGTTCGTTGATGAGTGGAGAGAAAGGAAATCCTAAACTAGCATTTCCATTCCTATGTTTTTTGTGAAAGAAACAAATGGTTTATACCGGGAACCTAGAGAGTAGTAGTATCTATTCCTCTTAATATTAAACATAATTTTGCTGTGTATTTTATTTTTAAAATTTCACATTACCTCCATTTGGGACCTGAGATAGAACTGTATCAATTATTTATTTATTTATTTTTACTAAAATTCTCTAGCAATTCTATACATTTATACTTGAAAGAAAAAAAAATCAAATGTACAGCAAATATAGGCAAATATAGGTAAAAAGTGGTAAAAATTATCACCATCAGGTTCAGATTGCAATATTCAGTCACTCATATTTTTGTTCACTTACAGTTGTAGAAACAGGATTTTTGTGACAGGTTTAAGATTAGCAGCCGTGTTAGTCTGTATCCGTAAATAAAACGAGGAAGACTTTGTAGCACCTTGGAGATTAACCAGTTTATTTTAGCGTAAGCTTTCGTGGGCTATAGCTCACTTCATCGGATGCATAGAATGGAACAGAAGTGAGATGCATTTATACACACAGAAAGAAAGAAAAAAAAAGTTGTACATTAGCATAACAATTCTAAGAGGCTGTTAAATTTAGATGGGCCATTATCAGTAGGAGAAGAAAATACCTTTTGAAATGGATTTCTGTCAGGCAGGATTTAACACCTATTGAAGGTAAATTAACAAGGGAAATGCAATCAATTAGTGTAATGAGAGAACCATTCGTAAGTTTTGTTATGCCCTTGGTTCATTGTATCCAATTTGAAAATTAATTCCAGTTCCTCAGTTTCTCGTTGGAGTCTGTTTTGGAAGTTTTTCTGTTTCAAAACTGACGCCATCAAGTCTTTAATGGAATGGCCAGGAAGATTGAAGTGTTCTCCTACTGGTTTCTGAATGTTATGATTCCTGATGTCAGATTTGTGTCCATTTACTCTTTTGCATAGAGACTGGCTGGTTTGGCCAATGTACATAGCAGAGAGGCATTGTTGGCACATGATGGCATATATCACATTGACAGATGTGCAGGTGAATGATCCTCTGATGGTGTGGCTGATGTGATTAGGTCCTATGATGGTGTCAGTTGAATGGATATGAGGACAGTGTTGGCATTGGGCTTTGTTACAGGGATAGGTACCTGGGTTAGTGTTTTGTTCTGTGGTGTGTGGCTGCTGGTGAGTATTTGTTTCAGGTTGGGTGGCTGTCTGTAAGCGAGGACTGGTCTGTCTCCCAAGATTTATGAGAGTGAGGGATCATCTTTCAGGATAGGTTGTAGGTCTTTGATGATGCGTTGGAGAGGCTTAAGTTGAGGGCTGAAGGTGACGGCTAGTGGTGTTCTGTTTTTGTCTTTGTTGGGCCTGTCCTGTAGTAGGTGGCTTCTGGGTACTCTTCTTGTTCTGTCAATCTGTTTTTTCACTTCCCCAGGTGGATGTTGTAGTTTTAAGAATGCTTGGTAGAGATCTTGTAGGTATTTGTCTCTGTCTGAGGGATTGGAACAAATGTGGTTGTATCTTAGAGTTTGGCTGTAGACAATGGATCGAGTGGTGTGTTCTGTATGGAAGCTGGAGGCATGTAGGTAAGTGTAGCGGTTAGTAGGTTTCCGGTATAGGGTGGTGTGTATGTGCCCATCATTTATTAGCACAGTTGTGTCTAGGAAATGGACCGCTCGTGTGGATTGGTCCAGACTGAGGGTGATGGTGGGATGGAAATTATTGAAATCATGGTGGAATTCATCAAGGGCTTCTTTTCCATGGCTCCAGATGATGATGATGTCATCAATGTACCGCAAGCAGAATAGGGGCATTAAGGGACGAGAGCTAAGTCTGCCATAAAAATGTTAGCATACTGTGGGGCCATGCAGGTTTGCTGTGACAGTGTCGGGGATACTGTTCTTGATAGCTTGTAGTCCATCTTTGTGTGAATCTTGGTGTAGAGGGCTTCTACATCCATAGTGGCCAGGATGGTGTTTTCTGGAAGATCACCGATGGATTGTAGTTTCCTCAGGAAATCAGTGGTGTCTCGAAGATTTTTTGTGTTTCGTAAACATATTGGAATCCAAAATCTCAAGAAGAGCTGAATTCCATTTTAAGATGGAAGCAGAAATACCATGTGACATGAAGTTGACCAATCATAACTTTCACAATAGCAGTAAAAGTAACAGCCCACAAAACAGACAATAAACTAAAATACATGAATTGTAGTTGTAGTCATGTCAGTCCCAAGATATTAGAGAGACAAGGTGAGTGAGGTAACATAGTCTTTGGACCAACTTGTATTAATGAGAGAGACAAGCTTTCAAGCCACAAAGAGCACTTCTTCAGGTCTGGGAAAGGTACTCCCGCTGTCACGGTAGATGCAACATGGAACAGCTTGTTTAGCATAATGAGTTATCACATATTGCAAGGGATCATACAAGGTCCATTAACATCTCTGCAGACAGGACAAAAAGATCTCCATCCCAAACACATCGCCAAACTCATCCATTCCATCCTCACGCATAATAATTTTACATTCAACAATAAACACTTTGCCCAAACCATGAAAACAGTGATGGATACCAGGATGGCTCCCCAATATGCCAACCTCTTCATAGGCCAATTTACAGTATGTGCTAACTACTTATGCTAAATTATTTGTTTCATGTTGCATTTGCTGTGATGCTGGAAGTACCTTTTCCAGACCTGAGGAAGAGCTCTGTGTGGCTCAAAAGCTTGGTCTGGTCTACACTACAGACTTGCATCAGTATAACTATGTCACTTAGGGGTGTAAGAAATCCACATCCCATAACGACGTAGTTATAGTGACCTAATCCCCAGTGTAGACAGTGCAATGTCAGCGAGAGAGCTTCTCCTAGCAATATAGCTACAGTCTCTCAGGGAGGTGAATCAACTGTGCTGACAGGAGAGCTCTCTTGTTGGCGTAGAGCATCTTCACTGAAGTGCTACAGAGGCAGCTGTGCTGATACAGTGTTTTAAGTGTAGACCTGCCCCTTGTTTCTCTCACCAATAGAAGTTGATCCTATCAAAGTTATTACCTCACCTACCTTGTCTCTGTAATAAGCTACACTGTCTAATTAAAAGCTTTAGGCTGAAATGTTACCAAAAAAACACCCTTCATAGATATCAACGTTATTCATGTAGCTTGCAAACAAGGTGAAAAGGCCAAACCATTCAAATTTGGAAGAATACCTTTACCTCGTGCATGTTATCAGCATGACCACGTATTTTTCTTGTTGGGTCATTGCAACTGAAGTCCCAAAACAAAATAGCATCAAATATTGAATAATGCCTCAGTCTGGAGTGTAAGCGATCCAATAAGAGAGAAACTTAGATTCCTCTCCCATGATGACCACCTTCACCGTTAGGAAAATACTAATGTAAAAATATTGGCTGAAAGTCGGCTTAGCTGAGGGCTGAATACAATATGCCAATTGTAGCAAGAAAATGGTTCTGCTGTGTACTGTGTATTTGTAGTCTGCAGATGAACTTAAAGTAAAATACCAATGGATTCACCATATTCAACATTTATGGCAATATAGTGTTGAATATCTGCACTCAGATTTTCAAACAAACGTTTCATTCAGAACTTTTGCTTTTAAGAGCTGTACTTTTTGTAACAGAATCCAGTGCTGTTCCTGTAAAAGGACTAAAGTAAAATCTTGTAGAAGTATTTCATGACATGTCCATTGGTACTGATCATTACATGTATTTCATTTTCATTAGGTTTTATTGAATGTGAAGAACCCAATAATCGACTAGATAAGTTTACGGGAACATTATTCTGGAGAAAAAGGACTTATCCATTGGATTCTGATAAAATTTTGTTGCGTGGCTGTAAAACCAGGAATACAGACTTCTGCCATGGAGTGGTCATATTTGCAGGTATTTATATAACAAACAGACATATATGAATTATGTCCAGCATAGGCACTTCCATTAACTTCAGTTGAAGCTCTTGTGTGAAGGATAGATCCCTGAATACCCTACCTTTTAAAAGGAGTAGTATTTTTGATACAGGAAACAACTGGAATTGGAGTCCTGACTTGCAGACCCTATGTCTGCAAGCTTACAAAATCTAGTACACTTTTTTATGAAATGATATTCACGCTTGGAGTCTTTCTGTTTATTTTTATTAATTTTGTTTGTGTGGGGTTTTTTTTTTTTTTTTTTTTTTTTAGGAGGAGACACAAAAATAATGAAAAACAGTGGAAAGACCAGATTTAAAAGGACTAAAATTGACTCTCTCATGAACTACATGGTTTACACGGTAACAGACTTTGATGGGTTTTTTACTCTATTAGGTTTTTGGAGTTCATACTGTATAGTTGTGAATGTGGTCCTGTTGTACCTAGTTTCAATAATCATTATCCATAGTATGACATGCTATCAGGTATGTTCAGACTCAAATTTAGGCACTAACCTTGCAAGTTCCACATGGGTGGATCCCGCTTCGTGGTTAGATACTCAATAAAATCAGTGGGCTTTGTGTCAATGATGGGCCTGTCTTTCTAGAACAACATGTAAGCTTGAGGCCTTATTATAAAGGAAAACAATTACAAACTGAGTGAACAAACTTTAATTGATTTTTTTTTTAACAAATGCTCATTTTTTATTTTAAAATTAATTTAAACATTTCACCTGCAATGTTATAAACTTTGGCTAAGTTAGACTTGAACTAAAACAAACCAAAAAAATTACCCCCCAGGCACTTAGATGTTTCTAGCTTTGTTTCCAAACTGAATTAAAATGCAACAATCAAGCTGTCTGCATATAGTAAAATGTGAAAATTAGACCTTAAAAACTTCTTCAGTTCCAACACAGGTCAATTTTGGGAAAAATCTGTCAGGTTAATAACACAGGTAATGATGGTAGTGTCTTTGTAATTATTAATATCTAGGCAAATGTCCTTTTTTAAAACAGAACTTTCAAGGGAAAGGTTCCCTTGTAGATCTGTTTTTCCTTTTATTGAATAACTACTAAGAATATGTCTCATGAGACTCTTCATAGAGGTCAAGGTTGGGAATCCAGCCTAGCAAATAAAGCCATTGACTTACAAAGAATACTCTTGGCACTTTATGTTCTAGATCTTTATTGTATTGATCCTCCTGTCAGCTGGCCTTGCTATTGGACACACTTATTGGGAGCAGCAGATTGGCAATACTTCTTGGTACCTGTATGATGGTGAAGATTACAGTCCTCCGTACCGTGGCTTCCTTAATTTTTGGGGCTACATCATTGTTCTTAACACCATGGTTCCCATTTCTCTCTATGTAAGGTAATTAAATCTCTTTGTTTTTAAAGTTAAAAATGTGGTGGGTCTGGAGGAAAATTAACCATATTTCCATTGGAGAAAACCTCATCAAATCCCCTTTTCCCCAAAATATGTTTTTGTATTCTTTTCCTCTTATTGGTATTTTCAAAGGAAGGCAAGCCACACAAATCTTGACTGAAAGATGAAAAATTAATATTAAAAACACTTGGCCTCTTTGAAATTTACCATCATACAGCATTTAATTTATTAAATATGAACAAATCGCTTCTCCAGTATTCAAACAATGTACAGCGATAGGCCAAATGCCCGCTCATACATGTGATGCCTTCAGGGGTGGCTAGCCACAGTATACAAACCAAATATCCACAGATTAAACAAATTGCTAACTATGCCTTCGAAAGTCAAGGACTCACTCCTCTGGTGGACCGCTCCTATCAACATCTGTGCCGGGATTCCCTTCCAACAAGAACCCCCTTCACTGACCATCACTACAGATGCATCCCTCACAGGATGGAGAGTGCGCATAGGTCACCTCTCCATTCAGGGCTTTTGGTCCTCTACGGAAACCAAGCTTCATATAAGTCTATTAGAGCTCTGAGCCGTATGCAATGTCGGCCTCCATTTCCTTCTCATTATCCAAAACTGCAGAATTCAGATCATGACAGACAACATCACGTGCATGGTTTATGTGAACAGACAGGGGGAACCTGGTCTCACTCCCTCTGTACAGAGGCAGTAAAATTGTGGAATTGGTACCTTCAAGACAATATCCACATCTCCTCCTCATACCTGCCCAGTTCTCAGAACACCACAATAGACAAGCTCAGTCGATCCTTCCTCATACAGCACAAGTGGGAACTCGATGCCATCCTATCCACCATTTTCCAGACCTTGGGTTATCCCCAACTAGAACTACTTACCATGGCAATAAACAAAAAATGCCCAACATTCTGCTCCAGAGCTGGCCTGGGGAGACACTCTCGAGGAGACGCCATTGTGCTCCCATGGGATTGACACACTCGTATGCATTTCCACTAATACCTCTGTTGAACAGAGTAATATAGAAGATGAGAACAGACAGCTCCAACATCATTTTAATAGCCCCAGTGTGGCCGATGGAATCCCTTCCTCATGCAGATGTCGGTCAAGTCACCAATTCCACTTCCCCCTCCCTCAGCAACTTCCTATCGCAACTCAGGGCCCAGCTATTTCACTCCGACATACAGCGACTCCACCTGAGGACCTGGCTAATAAATGGTTCTCTAATGAGAAGTTAGCATATTCTGAACAAGTGCGGACAGTCCTGCTACACCACAGGACACACACCGTGCACACTACTTACCTACATAAGTGGAAGAGGTTCACATCTTGGTATATGGCCAAACTCACCTCCCCAGTCTCCACCCCACTGCCACTGATACTGGATTACCTGCTATACCTTAAAACATCAGGGGTCTCTGCGAGTTTCCTCCAGGTCCACCTCATGCCAATCACCACATTTCACCATAAGTTCAACATTCTTTGCCCGTCCAGTAACCAAAAGGTTCCTGAAAGGCATCCAAACATCATATCAAGATGTAAAACCACGAGCTGCACCCTGAGACCTCCACCTAGTCTTCAGAGCCCTGATGGTTGAACTCTTTGATCATGTCTGCCAGATGATTAGGAGAAATGGGACCACTCCTCCGTATACCACATTCTTCCATGATAAGGTCACACTCCGCGCACACCCGAAGTTCCTGCCTAAGATGCACTCTTCCTTTCACCTTAATGAGCCAATACTCTTACCAACATTTTTCCCAAAACCTCACGCTAATGCTTTTGAAACAGCAATACACACTCTTGATGTGCGCAGAGCACTATCCTTTTACTTGGATAGAACAAAACCGTTTAGGAGAACCCCCAAACTTTTCATTTCTACCATTCAGTGATCAGGGAAAAGCTATCTCTACCCAGAGACTCTCCAAATGGATTGCAGACTGCATACATTTCTTCTCTTCTACCAACACAGAAGCACAGACAACCCCCACATCAATTAGTACACACTCTACTAGAGCTATCTCCACTTCCACTGCCTTTCTCCATAATGTTCCATTTTCTGACCTATGCAAGGCAATTATCTGGGCATCAAACCTTACCTTCGCCAGTCATTATGCTCTCATGCACACGGCAGCATCCAACACCAGAATGGGTAGAGCTATCTTGTTATCAATCTCCTTAACTGATCCACAGTCCCAACCATCCTAAGAAATACTGCTTTTCAGTCACAGGGACATCTCTCGAGGAAGAAATTACTTACCCTGTGCAGTAACTGATGCTCTTTGAGATGAGTGTGTCTGTGGGTGCTCCACTACCTCCCCTCCTCTCCTCTACTTCAGAATCTGGAAAGCACTCCATTGAGGAGCAGAGACCATGCACACGCTATTCAAATACTGACAGCTTATGAGGCAGGCACAGCATGTGCGTGGCCCGTAGGGGTACTGCTGTAGAAATCTCCAGTTGAAGGTGCTGGGATGCAACTTGACCTGAAGTGGAGCACCCACTGGGACACTCATCTCAAAGAACATCAGTTACTGCACAGGGTGAGTAACCTCCTCTTTCTCTCCAGTGGTGGTAATATGGGATCACCTTTGACATGCTTCATTTGGGTCTCTTATCTGACTTGTACTGGGCTGTTTAAACTCAGCTGTGCACTTTGAATTGATTGATTTGAGTAGCTTGTATCCTGGGTGAGTTTTTGGAAATAAACTAGCTCCTTCGTATAATTTATAAATATTAACGCATCTGATAACATGGGTTTATTTGCTCTACTGGTGTCCTTGAAAATTCATTCAGACCTCGATAGATCTATATAATGTCTTTTGCATTTTAATGTATAGTAACCTGTTAATGGTATGATCTTGCTGTTGTGTTTTACTCAATTAGTGTTGAAGTGATTCGTTTAGGCCAAAGCTATTTTATAAACTGGGATCTGCAAATGTATTACCCTGAGAAGGATACACCTGCTAAGGCCCGAACCACCACTCTGAATGAACAGCTTGGACAAATCCACTACATCTTCTCAGATAAGACAGGAACGCTTACACAGAACATCATGGCATTCAAAAAATGCTGCATAAATGGGCAAACATACGGTAAGTACATAAGAATACAAGAACAGCCATACTGGGTCAGACCAAAGGTCCATGTAGTCCAGTATCCTGTTTTCCGACAGTGGCCAATGCCAGGTGCCTTTTAATCAACCCAAAACTATTTTTTTTGGTGGGTGTTTTAATTCACAGGAAATTTCTTTTAAAAAATAATAATTTTTTTGTTATGTAATAAAAAACTAGGTTCCCACAAGCTCTAATGCTGGCTGTATTTTTGAAGCTGTACTCCCATTTAAAGTTAATTGGAGTTTTACCATTGACTTCAGTGGAAACAGAGTTAAGGCAACACAGAGCACTTTTGAAAATTCCAGCCTATAAACTATGAAATAATGGGAGCCAATATAAAAACCTAGATATACTGAAGTTCCCTTTAATCTGTATTCTGTCTACTTTGAGCAATAGACATAGAAATTGTCAGATACCTTTAAGATTTCAAAACGATATTGTTTCCACTACAGGAGAATCCAGGGATAGGTCTGGACAACTTCAAAACCACGAAGAGGTAAGTCAGTTGACAAGTAATGTGAGAAGTTTTTATCTAGGCATGAAGTAATTGCATTCACCTCAAATTCTGTTCATTTTTCCCTAATCCAGCAAGTTGATTTTAGCTGGAACATGTATGCAGATGGGAAACTCGCATTTTGTGATCATTATCTGATAGAACAAATTAGATGTGGAAAGGAGACTGAAATTCGACAGTTCTTTTTTCTGCTTGCAATTTGCCACACGGTAATGGTGGATGCTTCTGATGGTGAGTATTCTGCTTGTGTAAAATGTACACATGGTAGCTTCAGCTTTAACATTATTCACACAAGTGAGATGGAATACCAGGCTATTATATAAATTGTAGGCTAGTGCTTGCGCTAAAAATGTCCATCTCTACATGTGCCATGAAGTCTCAGATTTCACTTTTGAATTGTCAGAATTATATGAATTCAGTAACTAGATTAAGATCAAGACGGATGTGAATAAATTGGAGAGGGTTCAGAGAAGAGCCAGGAGAATGGTTAAAAGGTAAGCAAACAAAGAGAGAGATTCAAGCAGCTCTATCTATTTAGCATAACAAAGAGAAGGATTAAAGGCTGACTTTATTACGGTCTATAAATACTTGTGTGGAGACATAAGGAACACACATTTGATGATGGATTTTTCAGTCTAGCAGAGTAAAGTTTAACATGATCCAGTGATTGAAAGCTGAAGCTATACACATTCAGACTGATAAGATGTCAGTTTTTAAATGAGAGGTATTAACCATAAGAGCAATTTACCAAACATCATGTTAGAGTTCTCCATCACTGGCAATTTTAAAACCAATATTAAATGTTTTTCTAAAATATTTGCACTATGAATTTTGGGGAAGTTCTATGGCCTGTGTTATATAGGAGTTCAGACTAGATGATCACAATGGTCCCTTTTGGCCTTAGAATCTATGACTGTATTCACTGTAACTTTGTGCCTGTTTTTCTTGGTCTCTAATTAAAATGAATTTTTTCACAGTAGTTAATGTGGCCACAGATTTCTGTCTTGAGGCTGTTTATCTTCCAAAATGCTGCAATGAAATAAATGAGAAATTAAGATGGTACAAATAAAAATCACTTATGTGTAACCGAGCTTTGTTATCTCAATTTTACTGATGGAGAAGCTGAAGCAGAGAGGTTCAGTGACTTGCTTATTTAAAAGGTGTCCAGGATAGGAATTAAATGAGCTCACAGATTCTGTCTTTGAATTGCTAGACCATGCCACTTTTTTTTTTATTTTTATTTTAAATCTACAGTAAAAATGGATCCTGAGTTATCCAGAGAAATCAAAAGCATAGAATATTATGCACCCGCTATGGCCCTTGGTTGCTACAAAGCACGGGGTGTTAAAGTCCAAACTGTCTATAAATGCAGCACCCTAGACCATGGCATCAGTTACTAAAATATACTATGGCTTTCTCCTCTTTTCACTCTTTTAATAATATAGGTCAGCTCAATTATCAAGCAGCCTCCCCAGATGAAGGAGCCTTGGTAACAGCAGCCAGAAACTTTGGATTTGCTTTCCTTTCACGAACTCAGAATACCATTACTATAAATGAGATGGGGATTGAAAGAACTTACGATGTTCTCGCTATCTTGGACTTCAACAGTGATAGAAAACGAATGTCTGTTATTGGTAAGCTGATCTCAAAAAAGCTTTATTTTTAGAGACTCCTAAAGAAAAACTCTCTGAACCAGTAGAATGAAGGTTCTCACACTGTGCTGTTATGGTTGTCTTTGGCAAAATGGCTGATTATTGGTGGTGGCTGCTCTGTACTCCCAGCTGCTAAATTGCTTTAAATGAAACTGAAATACACTTTTCTAACCTAACTTTTACATGTTAAGTGATTGTTGTAGTGCTGTCAAGGATATCATTCCTTTATCTGTGCCATCTACCCAATTCTGTGAATGGCAGTCGAGGTGGTCTGTGAACAGAAGCAGATGTGTCCACTGGACAATCTCTGTATTAAAATGTGGGTGCGTGTTATGAAAAGTTGGAGAATTCCTATAATGTCTAGTTCCTCGAGGGGTTGCTCATGTTGATTCCAATTGGGTGTGCGTGCACTGGATGCACGGTGGTCAGAAAGTGTTTCCCCAGCAACACTCGTCGGATTGGCTGTGGAGTCCCCTGGAGGGGTGCCTTTATGGTGCTCAGTATATGACCCTGCCGACCCGGCCCCTCCTCAGTTCCTTCTTACTGCCAGTGACGGTCGTTGGAACTGTGGCATCTTGCTTAGCAAGTTCTACCACATTTCCCTAGTTTAATTTGTTGTTTTCTGTAATTATTAGTTAGTTGTTAGTAGCTAGCTATTGGGTTGGGGGGGTTACTGTCTATCCTGACCGCTTTTCCTTGGGAGGGCTTACATGCCTAAGTCCCAGAGATTCAAGCCCTGCAAGTCCTGCAGCAAGCCCATGCCAACGGGCAACCGCCATGTTGCTTGTCCAAAGTATCTGGGGGAGGTTCACTAAGCTGACAAGAGGAGGATTTGTAAAGGGTTTTGTCCCAGAACTAAAAAGAGGTGAGACTTTTGCCTCAAGCAGCTCCTTATGGGGGCAGCACAGGTCTTTCAGGCCCAACTACAAGGCCAGTGCGTAGCAGTTCTAACGGACAACACCACCACCATTTTTTGCGTTAACAAGCATAGTGGAGCCGATTCCTCTCCCCTGGGCCAGGAAGCCCTACAGCTGTGGGAGTTCTGCATAGCCCACTCCATTCACCTGGAACTATGCTTTCTACCAGGAGTACAAACCACACTGGTGGACCACCTCAGCACGTCCTTCCACACACGCGAGTGGTCCATCCAGTTGGATGTCACACACCTGGTCTTCCAAAGATGGGGGTTTCCCCAGCTTGACCTATTTGCCACCCTGTGCAAAAGGAAGTGCCCAGTGTTCTGTTTCTTCGAGGACCACAGCCCAGGCTCGCTCGCAGATTAATTCCTGCTACCCTGGAGAGGTCGACTGCTTTACACCTTTCCCCCACTACGCCATTCAGGAAGTCGAGCCAGTTGTTCATAGTGGTGGCGGACTGGATGAAAGGGCTCCTGGTCTCATGTCAAAGATTATCCTCCTGGATCATGGCATGCACCACAAGGGCCCAGGCCTCTTCAGCAGCATTCCTGGCCCAGGTCCTGATCTGAGAAATCTGCAGGGCAGCAACCTGGTCTTTGGTACATATCTTTGTCTCTCACTATGCTGTTGTCCGGCATGCCAGAGATGATGAGGCTTTCAGCAGAGCTATGCTACAATCAGCATTTCCTTAACTTTGACCTCGCTGCGTAGGTAAGGTTTGTGAGCAACCTAATTGAAATCGATATGAGCAATCACTCAAAGAAGAAAAAATGGTAACTCTCCTCTTGTAACTGTTCTTCAAGATGTGTTTCTCGTATCCATTCCACACCACCCACCTTCACCTCGGTCTGAGTAACCGGCAAGAAGGAACTGAGGAGGCCCAGGTCGGTATGGTCATATATTGAGTGTCATGAAGGCTCCGGGGGTCTACACACCCAACCCAACGGATGTTGCTAGGGGAAAAAATTTCTAATGACTGTGCACATGGCGCACATGCATCTAATTGGAATGGATATGAGCAACACATCTCGAAGAACAACAGTTATGAGAGAGGAGTAACCATTTTGTTCTCATTCTGAAGTGTTATCTCACTTAATAGTAATGAGAGGTTTTTTAATTTTGATCTTCGTTTCTTCTCTAGCACATGAAGTACAAATTCACTAAAAACAATTTCAAAAGTGGGCTATCTGACCATATCAAATTCAGGGTTAGTGTATTTTATTGCAAGTGCAGGCACACTGCAACATATCTTCATTGTAGTCTCTCTCCTGTCCTTGTGAGCAAATTTTGTGTTTTGATGTTTTTAAAAAATGCTTTCAAAATACAGTTCTAACAAATTTCAATACCTTGTTCATTCACAGCGGGGCTAGAGGAAGAAATTAAGAGTTTGTGAACCAAAATTAAGCTATTCAACCACATCAAAGAGCTTATTACCAACATAAGAGAGAAACTAAATTTAATAATTCTAATTCTAGGCATTCCAGCCTTTAATGTCTCTTGCTGTTTAAAGAAGTTGTGTATTGGTTGCCTTGTTGTTTAACCTTAGGTTCTCTGATGGAATATTTCAGGTTCTCTTTTTTTAAAATTAGAGAACTTCTTGTTAGCAGAAAACTTATGACATAATATCAAGACACAAAAGTCCAGTCAGAAATGTATCCTTTATTACCTCTACCTTTTGAGTTTTTTTGTTTTTGTTTTTTTCCCTTTTCTGATTTAGTAAGAGAACCAGATGGAAACATTAAACTTTACTGTAAAGGAGCTGATACAGTAATTTATGAACGTTTGCATCCAGTGAATCCTCAGAGACAGATTATACAGGAAGCACTAGATGTAAGTTTTGCTTTTTTAAATGCCATTTTAACATGGGTAAAACTAAGCTATTTGCACTTACCTACAAACTGCATTGTGTTCACTTATTTCTAATTTGCTAAATAATTATGAAAAATATAGCTCCATAGTATGTTTTTTCAAAAAAGCTGAATAGCATCCAAAACAACTTATCTTGCTGCTTCTAGATGTTCTGATGTTCGAAATTATAACATGTGATTTTCCCCCTTTTTTTCTTTTGAATGGAATTATATCTTGAAAGTTTGCATTGTACATATTGAAATTAGTGACAAAGAGCATGTTCCAATACACCTGTTAGTCCATACAGTGCCACAGGACTCTGTCACTTTTGCAGATCCAGACTAACATGGCTACCCCTCTGATACTGAAATTAGTTTTTCATTATTTGAGAAGCCTGCATGTCACTTTGGACTTTCCTTCTTTTTTACTTGTACTTTGCAGCATGTTTTTTAGACCTACCTAGAGTAACTGATAAATTGCACTATGTACTATTATTGGATTGATTGTTTTACATTTTTTCCAAATGATTGTAGAATCGTCTATTTAACACCATAAGCGAAGGATTAGAATTCTTTCAGGCTGCAACTCATCTTCGGATATTCTGCAATGTCCAACTTTCATCGTACAGTCTGAGTACATTAGCAGCTAGTGACTGAGTTCTTTCAGATTGATTAGTCATACTGTGTCTTCTCAACTTAAAATTAAAGTCAACATTGAAATCTATGTAGCTTATTTCTTTTTTTTCCACAGATTTTTGCCAATGAGACCTTGAGGACATTATGTCTCTGCTACAAGGACATTAGTCATGGTGAATATGAAGCGTGGAATAAAAAATTCATGGAAGCTAGTGTAGCTACAAGTAACCGTGATGAAGCCCTGGATAAAGTATATGAAGAAATAGAAAAAAACCTTATTGTAAGTTGTAATATTTTAAATTATAAATATGTTTTTATTCTTGTCCAAATAGTAACAGACCATTGTGGAAACTGAATAGCTCTTTTTGATTAGCACATTTGTGAGTATAATTTTAATTAAGATTTTGTGAGACTGCCAAAACTCAGTTCTAGAGAGCTTCAGGGAATAAAGAAAGATGGGTTTTGGGTTTTTTTGGTTTAGCTTTCACTGGACTTTTTCCCTCCAATCCTAAAAGGCTGCTAATATCTCTGTAAGCAGTAGCACTTGCTCAGAAATGAGTTGTATTAAAAAAAAAAATAAGTTCAGGTTTTAAAATTGGGTAGATAAACAGCTATTTGCTATGACAATAACTGCATTACAAATAATTTGCAGAAATGGAATCTTGCGATAGCGGTTCAAAGCTCTGCAATACTTCTAGTATTAAATTTACCTCCATGGTGTGTGATGCAGCTGGTTAGTATGGTATGAGGTTAACTTGCTTTTATTTGAAGGATTGAGTATTGCTTATTGTGCCTGACACAGGGGTTAAGACTAGATCAGTGGCTCCCAAACTTTAACAATCTGTGAACCCCTTTCACTAAAATGTCAAGTCTCACAAACCCCCTTCCTAAAAATGAATATTTCCAGGGATTTTTTTCCTTTACCTGAGTATAAATTATAAAAACAGTGATCTTGGAAATGTACAGATTTTTATGACATGCTTATTGCACATTATTTATCATTACAAGATTTTTATTACATTATGAAAACGGCAACACTCTTCCGAGATCCCACTTTTGTAGCTTGTATCACTTTGAATAAGCCTGTTATGAAACAAGGCTCTTATGTTTCATCAAGGAGTATCAAATGTGAAACAGCATGAAAGTATTTAAGAAGCCAACTCAAAGAGTTCCTCCTACACAAGCATTCAGGTCTTTGGCAGTCCAGGCAAGCAATGCATGTTACAACAAAGCTTAAACTTGTTCTTCATAATAATTTTAAAAACAAGACTAGCTGCCTATTTAACTTTAAAATCAGCAAAAAAAAAATATCCACCTCCCTTTCCGTTTCTTATAAGGAGTCTTGAAGTTTAAATCTCCTCAGTGGGATAGATATGCTGGCTTTGATCTGCTTAGCTCTTGGAAGTCCAGGGGCTCCGGGATGCTGGCGTCATTCTGACTGGGGTCCCTAGTGACAGTTCTGTCTGCCATTAGGGTTTTTTTTCCTGAGAACCCCCTGTAATATTTGCAAACCCCTAGGGGTTCATGAACCTCAGTTTGGAAACCACTGGACTAGATGGACCAAACAGTCTGACCAAGGTATGTCACTCAGATAACTCTATTTGTGTATGTTCTAGACCACTTCATGAGAAGCAAGAGTATAAATTGCAAATAGCATTGAAAACAACAAAAACCTCTCTTCAGTCATTTTGAAGATTTTTTTAAATATTTTTTTTTTTATTTTTTTTGTGAAGAAACCCAATACCCTGGGCCAAATCAGGTTCTATTTCATTGGCAAATGCTATTGACTTTAAAGGAGTTTCTCTGGGATAACTAGAAAGCAGAATTTGGCCATCTGAAGTATACCAAGAAACAGTTTGTTGTTAAAATGAACTGGTCAGTGGTGAATTCCAGGATTTCACTGGAACTGCTGATTTCCCATTTGAGCCTGCAATATGTGTTGGATTGCGTTTCTAAAAATTGACTATAGACCAGTGTTGGCATACCATCTCAGTCATGCAGCTTGCAACAGTATTGTTGTGGGAATCTTTCTTACAGTAAATTTTTCTGGATTTAAGAACTCTCGCATGTAGCCTCTGTGGAACTATTTGCTGCAAACAAACTGCACAACTATGACTATAAATGGGATCTACTTACTGAGGAAACTTCATACTGACAGTTTGTTTTAATCCACACCACCTATTATGCTCTATTTAGTAATATCAACCACCTGTTAATCACTCTTTATCTGCTACATTTACCACCTTGTTAGTGGCATTGGATAGTGCAAGACTTCATGGTGTCACTGTCCCACTTCAAAGCATTTCCATTACCTTAGGCTCTTGACATTCCCTCTTTTACTTTGTGAGTTCAGTAAAACATTATTTAAACACTGGGGGGAATATGTCTTTAAAGCATAAAATTCAGTATCTAAGTGGAGAATTTATAATATAGTTGTAACTATAGTTAAAAAAAACCTTATATGTAACTGGGAAGGAATGCAATACAGAGGTGAAGATGTTTCCTGTGGTGTCCTACATAACAATAACTATCAAAGTCATCTAGTTCTGTAATGGTGGTGTTTATTATTATCATTGTACCTAAGAGCCCCAATCATGGACCAGGACCCCATTGTGCTAGGTGCTGTACAAACATACAACAAAAAGATGGTTCTTGCCCCGATGAGCCTACTATCTGAGCACAAGACGAGAGACAACAGTATATTCTTCTGTATCTAAGTAGCTTCATTTTATACTACAAACTAAACCTGTTCCCTCTCTGGATTTTTCTCTTATTAAATGCTTGTGTTTCCAATAACTTCCAGCTCTTGGGTGCTACAGCTATTGAAGACAAACTACAGGATGGTGTTCCAGAAACAATTTCCAAACTTGCAAAGGCCGACATTAAAATCTGGGTGCTTACTGGTGACAAAAAAGGTATTTACATGACTATAATGATAGCAGAAACATGAGATCTTATGGTTGGAAGCTGAAGCTAGACAAATTCAGACTTGAAATAAAACTCAAATTCTTAATAGGGTAACTAATCACTGGAACAACTCCTGTAAGAATGTGGTGGATTCTTTGTCACTTTAAGTCTTTAAATCAAGACTGAATACATTTCTAAAAGATGTGCAGTAGCTTAGATGGAAGTTCCACTTAATGCTGAATTTATTGGGTGAGACTGTATGGCCTGTGTTGTGCAGGAGGTCAGACCAGATGACCATTATGGCTTTAACCTATGAATTATTTTTAGAGAAAAATCTTTGCTATACTTCCAAATTAGAAACTAATGTCTGACAATTGGCTTTCAACCAATTAACTTGCCCAATCACAAGGGTTACTGAATGGAAAATAATGTTTGACAGACATGACTTTAACAGAAGAATGAGTTGCTATTTCCATTATTAACTCCTGTTTCTATAGTTATAAAGCCGGGCTGATTCAGGAAAGTGAATTTTGTCTTTTAAGTTGTTGACAAAAAGGAAACTTTCTTCGTAAAGGTGGTTTGCAAAAGGGAATAAATGTTTAAGTGACTTGCCCACCATCACACAGGAGCTTGGTGGTAGAGGCAGGGATAGAATCCAATTCTCCAGGGTAATGTTCACTTGCCTTAACCATGGAACCATCCTTACTCTTCTT